>CM050323.1:106126679-107376679 GCA_027475135.1 Bactrocera correcta
CAATTTAATTCATTAGCTACGACGCAGTAGTGCAAAAAACATTAAAAAACGGAGTAAACAAAGGCAATCTCGAGTAGCAGCTACGCTTCCGACTGGCGCAGGCAAGGCATTGGACAATAGGCTACTACGCTGAGGGTTTTTTACGCCTTGTTGTGGCTTGCAAATTTTCGAACTTCTTTCCACAAAGGCTAAACTGCTGGAGATTGGGGCAAAAAGTACCAAAAAATGTGCAAAAAAACTTGAATTTGGCGCACAAAGCGGCGAGTTGGGAGAGAGCATGCGGGAGCGTAAGCCGTGTATTTAGTGAATAGAAAACATGCGTCGATGGGCGGATAAGTGAATTTTTGGCTGCCGAACGGAAATGTGTGCGATCATAGGTGAATTTATTAGCTAAACTTGTAGTGAGCTTCGAGCCTTGCTTTGCTAGCCACGCTTTGTTGCAATTTTGCGTGGAGAAAGCAGGCCGGCGAAGGCTTTCAGGTGCGTACAATACGCCAACAAGCCAACAACGTGCCAGTGATTGGCCAGCAAACGACTAGTGCTGTCTGCAGCGACTACAAAGAGCAGCCAAAAATTGTCTGCGCCGCAAACTTTTACCAAAAAAGCCGTTTGGAGTGCGCTACACTGCGCTTAATATATGAAGTTTGTGTCTGTCTGCAACACAACCCTCTCCTTTACTGTTCTCCCGAGCTTCCTTGAACGTGTGCGCGTGAGTGTATGCGTGTGGCAAACAATTGCAACAATTGTTGCAACACACCAGACAATTACATTAGTAAGCTTACGTGCAGCTTATGTAACAATAGACATCATCCTTATCCTTAAATGGGCTTAAAGGCAAAAATTCCTTTTGTTTGCCACACAGCGCCCGAACAACAATGGTTTGGTGCGGCAAGGCGCGCTGTTATTAAGCACGGCGTGTATGTGTGGCAGATGTGCGCTGCTTTTGTTTTCATTGATATTAACTCCTTCTTGCTGTTGTAGTTTTGGTTAACTTTCAGCCAGGTAGCGGGGCAGCCATCCCGCCACGTGTGTATGACAAGTAGCTATGGCTTGCAACTTCAATTGAACAACTGGAACGGCAGTTTGCTACCGCTACTGTGCAACTTAGACGCAACTTTATGGACTTTACGGTATGCCAGCTTGGCGCTTAACCATACCTGTATTCCCTAACCGAGTCCAGCGCAGGCCAAAAACGACTTTGCTATTATCCACGCCAGACGAGCGTTCGATTGCTGCGCTGCTGTGTATGTGGCATGCAACACTAAAAATTTCGCTCTATTACCTTTATGGTGGTACATTTACTTGGATGCCAGGCATATTTTAGCCAGCCAGCGCTGACCTCTTTCTCAGTGCGCGCCATTATACCGCTAACACGCCTTAAATGCGGCAATTCCATTGTCATTTTATGTCTCAACAACTTCGACACAAGTTCAGCGCTAATAAATCAATTAAGCGGTGCGCCGCTGTACAAGTATGTGTGTGTTGTGTGTATGTGTATTGGCAAGATAATTTAAATAAATGCCAACACAACAACAACAGCTACCACCGCTGCTGCTACTCAAGCGCTATTGTGTTGCTAAATAGCTGGCAATATTCTCTTTGTTTGCTGTTGCTGTTGTTGTTGCACTGGCCCAACAATACAACTTCATTAAAATTGCTGCAATGTTGTAGGAGAGCTTAGCAGTTTGTGGCAAGGGTTCAACTACATACAAGCACATGTAGTCAGTCAGCCAGCCAACCAGCGCGCTAGCTTCCAGAGGCGCTGCGTGGGCGGGAGGTCCAGCAGTATTACCAACGCCATATATGTGCCTTGTAGCCGCATTTAAGGTAACACCAACACATACTTACACATGACATGCAAATACATGTATGTATGCTAGACTTACATGGCCTCTCATGCCGCTCAATTTGCAGAGCAAAGCTCTTGGCGCATTTTAATGAATTT
Organism: Bactrocera correcta; assembly: GCA_027475135.1. Taxonomy (NCBI): domain Eukaryota; kingdom Metazoa; phylum Arthropoda; class Insecta; order Diptera; family Tephritidae; genus Bactrocera; species Bactrocera correcta. The sequence goes on from CM050323.1 coordinate 106,128,625, forward strand.
ATTAGTGCAACTGACAGCCACACCCTTGCTGTAAATTGAATTGAATGGCTCTGTGCGTGTTTGCCATAAATTCTAAATGCTTTTATGTTTTTATGAAGTACTATGCAGTCACTCAAATTATCGTTTTAATAATTCTACGTCAAAACATGTTGCAACTAATTGAGTTCTAATTTGAAAAGTATATCCGTTGTTTCTTTAATATTTGCAATTGGTCATGCCTTAAGTGTCGACCAAGTTTATATAAAAGAAGGAAAAGTATACAGATATGGTTGGCGGTCTTTCTTATTTGCTAAATTTGGCAAGGTAAGGGTTTATATAGTTTTTTAATGAACAAAAAATCTGCCATAACAGCTGATAACATATACTATATTGCGATTCAAAAGGGTCAACACGGTACTAGTCGCTTGAATAGTAAATTAGTACTGGAAACTGTTTTTTCATAGAAATATCATAAGAAATACTACCTAAACAACCATTTTTATACCCAAAACTACTTAAAATAACCACTTTTATACCATTTTATATAAAATTAACAGCGTTGCCACCTGTTGAAAATTATAACTTCAAAATACCACTTTTAAATTTATATATCGAGGTTGCCACCTTTACAAAATTATAATCAAAATAATTTCGAAATACACAAACTACAAAAAATAACTAAGGAAACTCTAAGTTGATATATAGCTTGTGTAGGGTTGCCACCTGTTAATTTTGAAGCTATTAAATTCATAAATTAAGCTATAATTTCAAAACGCAGAAGTTTAAAAAGCTGTGGTTGGAATATATTTTTGACAATGGTTGCCACCTGCTAAAATTATTATTAGAAACGATTAATATGGCAACATGAGCATCAAAGAAAAGGCTGAGAATAGAAACTAATTTTGGGAATCGTTGCTATCTGTTCAAATTTATATATTTAGTAAAATTCCTTCAATTTAAACAGTGTAATCGGCTGAAAATTAACAGCGTTGCCACCTGTTAAAAATTAGAAGTTAAAAAAATTACAAAAAGAAGGAAGACTAAATAAATATGAATATGGAAACTTGAAATTTCACATATTTCTTTTGTATGGTTGCCACCTGTTCATATTGATTCTTTAAAATTCATGAAGAAGTTAATATTTCAGTATATATTTTTCAAATGGAGAGGTTTTAAAAGGGTGTGGGTGGAATATATTTTAGCTTGTAGTTGCCATAATCCACAAAACTAAAAAAAACATTTTTTCATAAAATGGCAACTACTTAAAAATAAGTAATTTTTTAAATTTGATTTTCTCAAATTTTTACTAGATTTTCCCGGTTAAATGGACAAAATAAATGGCTTATGACACTTTCAAAGCCCAGCTTCAAGCTATCTTTTCAAAATGCATCAGCATTTGCGCTGAGTACCAAGTGATCATAGCTACCACCCTATTTCACTGTCACAACACATCAACTGCCACTTCAGCACAGCATTGCGACTTCATCGAATGCAGTTGCTGTGCAAGCAATCAATCATCGCCACATAACCCCTCAAATATTCTAAATCACCAACGCAGCTAAAAAACTTTCGAAAATATTGCATAAATATTAATGTCGCTTTGTTAAGAAAGCAGAAAAGGCAATCAGTTTGCTAGCATCAAGCCAACTAAATGTCTAAGTGACTGACACTTTGACTGATTCGCTCATTAAGCCGTCAGCGCATTGTAACAGGGAGCTGCAACGCCAACAGGCAGCATTTATATGGCACACACATGACCGTATGAAGTCGCGCATGCGTGCGCTGACGGCAGATCATCAGCTAGCGCATGAGTGCAGCAGCTTCCCCGCCTGCCACGACATTATACTTTTGCTATTTTACTATTTGCTGCGCTGACGAAATTCCACGCTTTGACAATGCTTGTGTTGCAACAAACGCTGCCGCACGAGTGCACAAAAATACAACTAATTGTTGTTAAGCCCACGGCATTTTGCTTTTGGGTGTGTGTTTGTGTGTTGGTAGTGAAGGGGCTGGCTGTGCAGTGACACAAACGGTTAATTAAATAATTTTGGGTTGACTAATTGAGATGTGTTGGTGTCACATCACAATGATGGATGCATCGTCAACACTTCGCGGTGCGAACGCAACTCTGCTTGCCACAGCGGCAACATACTAATCAAGCGAAATTGCTTCACTGGCTTCGTTTGCTGTGACCCACTGATTAACAGCGGCACGTATTGTTACAATTTATTTTTCAGTATTTCCGACGGTTTCTAAAGAAAATATTTCGTGAAGCTAGAGATTCTCACGCGCAAGGAATTTAGAAACGGAAATTATTCTCTGATCTTAATTGAAAGTATTATACAATATGAGCAGCGCAAGCTCTAGTAATCGCAGACTAATTTTTGACAGTGGCTGTTGAATTAATGGAACATGAAAACCGTTACTGGGCTTTTGGGTGAAGGTTGGATAAGGGAGGTTAAGAAAGGAGAAAACGTCTAAAGTGTTAGGTCTGGGATTTGGTACATAAGTATATTAGAAGAGCAGCAAACAGGAAGAACTATGAGGAAAGTTGTGTCACTGATTTATTACCGAAAGTAATCCCTGTCTCTGTCAACTAAACAGAGTCAACACCTTTAGTAAATGAAGTCGTTGAAATTTAATTTAAAAACGCTTTTTATGTGCAACCAATTTGTTAAAGGTAAATATAAGAAATTCTTTTTTGAAATCTCACACATTGTATTCTAAAACTAGACCATGAACCTCGACCAGCTCCTGTGCGACTGCGAGATCCTTTTGACCTAGAGTAGAATGCAGAAGATCTATTCACCTTTTTGCCCTAAGCAGAGTTCATCTTGCCGCAATCATAGGGGGTTCTTACTGGACACCATCCAACGTGGCACGCTTGTTATCAATGTTGTATGGAGGAGGCTGCGGTGGAAGAATACAGGCATTTTCTTCTCCAATGTCACTGTCATTAGTCGTCTCAATAAATTTCTGATATACTCGAAGCACTTCACTGATTTGTAAGACTCTTCGGATCCAATATGTAGGAGTTTTTTAGGTGCCACAACGGGTCGGCGTTCTAAGCTGTCCAAGTCTGATATTTCTTAAAATCGACCATCGACCTAATCTAATCTAAACTAAACCTTTGAAACACGAGCAAACTTGTAAAGATTCTCTCGGTTCCCTTGTTTTGAGAAAACTTTACAAAGGCACTAGCTTTATATACCGAATTGAATACAGATCCATAATAGAGAACGCTACAGTTTATAAACCGCGACGTTCTCCAAATCATTTTAGCAGAATCAAGCACCTAAATACTTCATAATTTGACTCTGGGCTTGAAGAACGAAAGTGCTATTAAATCATACTCCTGGCTTTTAGGCAACGATTAGCGATATTTTGGTTTTCCAAGTCTTCATTACACCAGGTCTCCCGATAAAGTTACATCAGAGTTCGGGCTTGTATAAAGAAGGCATCATTAGTCCATACTTGTGGCTTTTAGGCAACGTCTAGCAATATTTTTGTTTCCCAAGTCAATAAATTATATTCTAAATGCCAAAAGGTTCCAGCAGGACCTCAAACGGCTATTATCGGCTATAAACTAACTACTATATATTAAAAGTTGAAATTTGGGAGAAAGCAATACAATATTTGACTATAATGTCAAATCGCGGCAAATTGAGTTCAGCGAAACTGCAAAACTCCTTCGAACGGTTGATAGATCTTGAAAAGATTTTCACACCAAAGTGGTCTGCAATTTGTAGAAACATATACTCGATCAATCTACATTTAATCTCAAACAGGAATTTATCCAAAATCTGATACCAAACAGTTGAGACAGAAACAAAGGCAGTTAAGTCAGACCTAACTTGTAAGTAAATTCCAGCGCTAATTTGTCACACAAATAACAAACTAATTTTCGTAATTAGTATTCTTAAAGAGTGCACTCCACACAGTGCCATAATTTACAAGACAACTGCTTTAAGCAATTACAATCAACACATTCACCACAACCGAAAAATTCCCACACCCATCCGGCGACCAACAACGGACCAACAGTGGTACCTTTACGAAAATGCAATGCTTAAAATGCGCTTGCGAACGCCGACACGTACTTATGACAAACTCGCCCGCAGAGTAGACAAGCGCTTACGTGCCACAATGTATGCGGCAGGAATAATTATGGATTATTAATAAAGCCGTAAGTATGGCGGAGGTAATGAGCGCCAGCTACAGTAGTGAAAAGGAGACTGTATAAATTGCGCTGGATTACAAAGGCCAAGTCTTTCGCTGGTCAACAAAGTGAAAAAATGCAGAGTAAACAGCATGCGACATGCGGACATCTACCGTTGAGTTGAGTACGTATGTAACTCGCCATATCGCTGGACATGCATCTACTACGCAACTATTCACCACGAATATACAAATCAACAGCCAGCGCGACACCACTGCAAGTGGCAAGTACCACGTACAGTGCGACAAGTGCCGCCGCATGTTTTGTAGCTGTTGTTGTTGTTGGCTTAAAGAGAAGCCGCCACCGTCAGCGCCAAGTAACAAAATTTTCATATCAACTGTTGGATTAGACCGACCAAGTGGCATGCCACATCATAGCGTTAAAACGTTTGCCCAGCCAGTTAGCAAATGAAGGCCTAAACACACTCATGCTGTTGACAACTCGGTGATATGCTCTTTCTTCGCTTTTTTTTTTTTGTTTGGTGGACAAGCCCCCGGTTGTTCGTGCTTTTAACTGAGGCGCAATTTACACGTCTGCAGCTTGCAGACAAACAAGTGCATGGACATTTCAAACAAACGTTTGTATATTTTGTGATATATAACTACTCGTAAGGATATACACTACTTGTCGTCGCATGTTGCATGTTGCACTTTGCTTGGCACTGGTTTATGCGTTTGTGTGCGTCACTGGTAGCTGCTTTTGTTGACTTGGTGGTCATAAGTGTGTGCTACTATTTTATTTTATTTGTTGTAATTTTTGTTGTTTTTGCCTGTCTCATGACCACTAAAATTAACAAAAGTTTTTAATTTTGCCAACTAAGTACATACGTGTGTGTGAGGTGGCCAAGCTGCAGTGAATAATCGACGCGATCTACTTAGTTAGCTGTTGTACTCATTTATTAAAGGTTTTGAACCATTTAAAAAAGGCTGGTACTGCATGAATTGTCTGTGAAAAATTTAATGGACCGAACCAACATCTGTAATTCTTTGCTGGAACGAAATGAAATCGAACCATTTCTGAAGCGAATGGTAAGACGAGACGAAAAGTGGATCAAGTACGACAATAATGTGTGAAAAAGATCATGGTCCAAGCGTGGTATAGCTCCACAATGGTCGAAAAACTAAGATTAATTCCTCGAAAGGTTATGCCGAGTGTTTGGTGGGTTTGGAAAGGAATCATCTACTATGAGCTGCTCCAGCCTGGTCAAGCGATTGATTCTACATTTTACTGCAAGCAATTGAAAGAAAATTCCAGAACTGATCAACAGAAAGAGCTTCGTCTTCCATAACCATTTGTTTCGGTCAATGCAGAACTCCTTTGATGGGGTAAAGTTGTCTTCGAAAGAAGCCTTTGAAAATTACTTTTCGCAGTTTTTCGCCGAGAAACCAGAAAAGTTTCACACTGATGTAATAATGTCTCTAGCAAATAAGTTGAAATTTGATTAGAAATACGAAAATACATTTTCGACTATCCAATGATTGAAAGTAACTCTTGAAAAGAACTTTTTTTTTCAAATTCGAAATATTTTAAGGACATTTTAGTGTCATGGCAACTGGGCCAGTTTAGTCAGAAGGAAACTAAGTATGAGGCGCTGAACTATTCTAAACGGTTTCGAATTTTTGAAATGCCGATAGTTGTAATATTTAAGAATGTCTCTTCAAAAGAACTTTTAGAGATTTTAAATATTTTAAAGAATAACTTTCATTTCAGTCAGAATAAACTTACAATAAATAAATAATAAAGCTTAAATGGGTTTATTCGAATATATAGATGACAATAAAAACAAAAAATTTTATTTGTACTATTAAAAAAAATATAAAAAAATGAGTGATAAATCTCTTTCTTAAATAGCTGTCATTTCCGAGACTTTTTTCCAGTTATTAAACTTCCTTCTATACTGTTCATACTGTTGAAGAAAATCGCCAAAAGTCCTCTTACGTTACTTGTCTACACCTATAACTCTTCAAAAATATCGTGTACGCAGATCATGTGTGCGAATTCAAGCTCCGATTTGATTACATTCACACGCCACTAAAAGCGGACTTACAACAAATTTGGCAATTTAATTGACACTTTGCTGCCAGCTTTGCTTGAACATTTAGGCGGCCATGTCTTGCAGTAGCGGCTGTTTTTTGTCAATTAACAGCAATTTATAGCCATAAAATAGCTAATTATAAAAAATGTCACTTGTAAGCTTATTTATTTGCATATAAATGTGTATACGTATCAAGGTACACACTTATATGGCAAATACATGAATTAGAAACATGTTCATACATACACACACATATAGTGTTGCAAAATACTTGCAGGTTGCAGCGAAAGTCGCGCGGTTAGAAAGTTGAAAGCAAGCCGCACAGCCGCTACACTACACACACCCTAACTGTAAGGAGTTGGCGCAGCGCACTTGATTTATTGGCACCACCATTTTTGGTGGCGATTGTGAAAAATGCATTTCATTATTGCCGCACATTAGCTGTAAGTATAAAATATATTGCCAAAGGTATTTAAAAGAATGGAAGACACCGCTTTTCATGTTGTGGCATGCATGTAATTTGGGAGAAAAATTGGCATTTTTGTGCATTTAGATTTGACAAAAGTGACAGGAGGAATCCACTTTGGAATAATGTCTCGACATATCACTTCAAATTGTTAGAGATACCATTGTTTGAAGTATTGTTTATTGTTAGAAACTGTTTTCCTAAAATTAAGGAGCGTAAAAAATAAATTTGAGATTAGCATCAATTTGTTTTTATACAGGAAATGTCGGAGACCCCATAAATGTATATATAAATGATTGGCACACGATGAGCTGAGTTGAATATGCCACATCTGTCTGTTTGTGTGTGTGAATATATAGGAACAAGGACCTACGTTTTTAGGAAATCGATCTGAAAATTTTCAGTTGTCCTTTTCTCACCAAGAAGATATTCATTTGTCGGAATAACCGTTATCGAACCTTTATAACTCATTACTGCAATAGCAACTGAACGATCGGAATCAATTGCTTGTATAGAAAACCATTTAATTTGACGAGATATTTTCATAAAATTTCAAAGGGTTCATTATATGAAGAAATAATGCAATTTCCAAAAAAATTGTTCAAATCGGATCGCCAGAGCATTTAACAGTCATAAAGAACTATGGGGATCAATTGCTTATATGAAAAACTCTCTCATTTGACGATATACACATATATTTTGTCTTTTGAACAAAAAATTTGTAATAAGAAAAAAATTACAGAAAAATACATATTTGAAAATTTTCAAGTCTCGCTGATTGTTTGCATATAAAATTTCAAGTCTCGCTGATTGTTTTCTTTTGGATGTGGCAAGCTTCCCTGTTTAGGGTATTCAAACTGGTAATAGAGAGATCATATAGATTAACAAACGTTTGTACTATAAATATGTATTAGGGTGGGTCAAAACAAATTATTGTTTTTGCATCATACCCCGACACTTCTAGTCCCTCCATTTATGAGCTCTTTATTGTAACGGGAAGGTCATTCGCCTAATAGTTTTCTATTTTTTTATTGTCAAATAGAAACATTTGTATCTCAATTCCAACTATTTGAAAAACTTTTTCATTTCTTGGATGTCATAGGAAATTGAATGCTCTTAAAAAAGGGTCTATAACGAATTTTTCGTAAAATTAACCGTTTATTATAAAGAAAAAAATTCGTATGCATTTTATAACTCAACGATAAAAAACATTAAAAATCGGAAAACTCCTAGTTTTGTAAGAAATTTACTGTTCTACTAAAATAGCCACATATTTTTATTTATCAATTTTTTTTTACAATTTATTATTCCTCAAGGTGTCAATCAATCAATTTTTCAGAGTACCAAACGAAAAACAAAAAGCATTCGTTGTTTTGACCCACCCTAATATGTATAATAGATGTATAATAGATGTACGAGTATTCTAACTCTCTACTCCATTGTTCTTCATTCACAAAGGAAAATCAAAAATAGTTTGCGAAACAAGAATATGACAAATAAAAATGGATACACACCTGATATCTTCATATTCGCGAACAAAACCAGGAGAGTAACTCTTTTTAGTTCAAAAAGATTTCTGCCCGTTCAAATCACTTCAGCGTCTCCTCTCTCACTCTCTATTGCTTGACCATCATATTGCTTATAATGTTGAGAAAAAATTTAATTTTCCCAATGAGAGGATATTTGCAGCACTTAAAACTGATTTCGATACTATCCCATTGTAATAAGCTTTGGGACGCTTCTATTGCATTTCCGTTTCTCCCACTTTCTCTTTGTACTTTACGCATTGTTAAGTATACTTCTCAATGCTCTTAGTTTGCTGGCATAAATGAATACATACCTATAAATGTATGTGAGGTTAAAAGAGTAGTTAGTTTTATAATTGGAATAGAATATATAAAAATAGATACACACCTGATATCTTCGTAATCGCAACGGAAGTGGGAGAGCAACTTCTAACAATTCAAAAAGGTTTGTGCGCATGCAATTTACATCCGCTTCGGCAATCTCTCTCTCTATTAAAGCTATGACCTAGAAATTGTCTTCAGAGAACGCACACGAACTTTACCGAACCGAACCGAACACTTGAGCAAATGGCATATACACAATTTAAATTTTTTCTTTTCTCTACAACACTTAAAATTGGTAACTTTTCGAAACACTTTTCACTAAAACTACTAACACATTATAGAACACTTATCACATATTTACACAAATTAACACCTTAACTAATTTTACATAATACATTTGCTCAAAGTTATACATTTCGACGCCCGAGTTTTAATTTGCGACCGTACACTTCCGTGAATACCACATACTGAGCCTTAAAGGCTCTTTTGATACATCTTTTATTCATTTAATCTCTGCAACTTAGCATAAAAAACAAAGATTTCCCCAGTTAGTTGATATTTCCAGCGCTTGAAGTTCATTTCCTTCAGGTTCTCTTTTACTCATTTTATCCATTTGATCTCTCCATTTTGCAAAAAATTTTTGATTCCCCAGTGTGCTATTTCCGCGGTTGGGGTTCATTTCCGTTTCCTAGGTATGCTGTTCTGTCAGATACTCTTAAAACAGATTCGCAATTTAAATTTTAGATACACACCTGATCTCTTAAAATTCGCAAGCAATAAATAGTTGACTACATCAATTTGGTTGGTACCCTTTTAATTCATTTCCGTTTCTCCCACTATCTCTTTGTACTTATTCTTTGCTAAGCATAGTGCGCAACGCTCTTAGTTTGTTTGCTTAGATGACTACATACTTACATACATTATGTAAATGTGTGTGAGGTTAAAGGGGTGGTTAGTTTTGAAGGAGATTTATTGGGGTAAGAGAGCGTATAGGAAACGGAAATGAACGGCAAGTGTATATAAACTTCCAGTGAGAGAATGATAATGACATTCTAGAGTGTAGTTACTTATGAGAGATATAGGAGAAAATTAGCTGGAATAGAGAAACGCACAGCAGATGAAGAGCGTATAGGAAACGGAAATGAACTACAGGTGTATATAGACATCCAGTGAGAGAATGGACAGCTGGAATAGAAGAGCGTTCAGGAAACGGAGAAAAATAGATGGTATAGAAGCGCATATAGCGAAGAAGAGCTTAAAAGAAACGGAAATGAACTTCAAGGATATATAAATTTCTAGTGAGGGAAGGATAATTACTTTCTAGAGTGTAGTTGTTCATGAGAAAAGTAAGAGAAAATTAGCTAAAGTAGAAGAGCATATAGGAAACGGAAATGAACTGCTAGTGTATATAAACTTCCAGTGAGAGAATGATAATTACATTCAAGAGTGTAGTTACTTATCAAAAAATAGGAGAAAATTAGATGGAATAGAAGAGCGTTTAGCGCAAGAAGAGCTTATAGGAAATGGAAAAGAACTGCAAGTGTATGTAAACACTCAGTGAGAGAATGATATTTAGATTTTAGAGAGTAGTTATTTATGAGAAAATTAGGTAGGAGGTAGAACTATGAACATATTTTATATATACTTACTTTTATCATATTTTTAGTAGACAACATTTTTGGGAGAAAATCAAAATTAGAAAAAGAATATTTAAAAATCGTTTTAAAGCCATATACAAGAGTACATAAATATCTGAGAGAGAATATTTTTCCGTAAAATTGATACTCTGCCGTAAAAATTTCCAGATTCACAGCAGAGATAGAGATGCGCAACTCTCATGCCATTGGGAATGAGAGAGCAATTCAACGACACGAGTTTGACAGTTCGCTGGATCGGATAGGCTTTGTCGTTTCGAATTTGGAAAGACTGGAACGGCCAGATTGAAAATCTTTAAAAATATATCTGACCGGAAGGACTTGTTGCAGCCTTTCAAGATCGTTAATAAAAAGTTAAAAATGTTTAAAAAAAACGCTAATTTTGAGGCACTCACACACTAGAATAAGTTGAGGATCCTTTATCTCTGTTCACAGGGTAAATACATATGAAGAAATGAAATCGAAATCAATGCCTCTGCACTCAAAAATTTCAAAATCTTAATTAAAATGCAAGCTATATATGTTGACCTTTGGTTTCTTCAATTTTTAACTCTCAGCAACTACCGCTACATACAGTTATGCGCTTTTTATACAACACAACCCACAAGGCGTCCATTTACACTATCGCACCGTTGTAGTGTCAATATTTGATTATCAACCGAAAATGCAACCGCAAACGAGTCAACGGAAAAAATGCATAAAATACTAATGCAAAAAGAAGAGTGAGAAGAAGATTTAAAAAAAAAATAAGGTTGTAATGAAACACCGGCAAAAAAGTGTCGAAAAAGACGACCAATTTGTTGGTTAACACTTTGAACCAACTAAACCAACGGACCTCCACACAAACGGTGATGTGCCAGCAATAATGAAGATTGCAGACCGACCAACAGCCGCAACAAATTTGCATGCGCCGAAGGTGCAACACAAAAGCCTAGCAGCAGCGGCAGCCACCAGTCACATGCCACACACAACAATGGAGCACGGCCGACGCCAAGGCGAGCAGAAGGCGACAACTGCCAATAACGCGCGCAAAAAAGTAGCCGAAAGCGAGGTGAAAAATGGCTGCAAGTTAATTGAGAAACATTTTTTATTGAAAAATATTTAAGTGCAGGTTAGGGGGCAGCTTGCAGTATGCAGGCAGCGCGCAAAGGTAACAATACCAGCAAACGCGCTAAACCGAAGTAATCATAAAATGAAAATTAACTGCCCGCATGGCGAAGGCAACAACGACGGACGGCGCATGCAATGACAACAACAGCAAAAATCATTTTTGTGGAATTTGCTTGCCATAAATGCATTCGCATTTCGGCGCGCCGCACCGCATCAAGTGTGGCATATTTCTTCTTTAATTTAAAATGATATACAGCAAAAGGTCAATACTATGCGAATTAAATTTTATGCGATATGCAAAAAATCATGGCACACCAGCAACGGCCAATACAACAGAAATAACAAAAAAAAAAAAAATAAATATGAAAAAAGGAAAAAAAAAGCTTCTCACCAGCGCGAATTGCCAGCAGTAATGGCATCATTGCGGTTTCTGTGTGCACTCAGCGCCGGCTGGAAATCCAACAAAGCTGCAAATATTGCAACCGATGCGGAAAAAAGAATTCAAGTAAAATAATCACCGCAACAGCAAAAGCTGAAAATACTGTGGCACTGGTTAAGCCATCAAGTATCAACAGTGGAGCATTACAAAAAAATAAAATCGATTTTTTCGCACCTTCACGCGAGGCGGCAACGAGTGAGCGGCGCGCCGCGCAAACAAACTGCGGTTAAGTAGCGCAGCGAGCCAACTGGGCGGACAAGCGCGAACGGCTGTGTGGTCAGTGCATGTGTATGTAGGCATGGTTGTGTGTATGAAGGTACTGTACGAAGACGCGGATCTGCAGAAAATCGAAGAGTCAATGAGCAAACTTCGATTTTTTTGATAAGTTCGTAGACTTGCTGGAGCAAAAAGTAGATAGACGCAAATATCCCTATATGCTATATTTTCGGTCGTTTTTTAATGAAAGAAAATACAGTCATATGATATAGAGAAATCTCTCTTTCCAAGTGGACTCCAAAGAATCATCATTTCAAGATTCATCTGGACATATTTTCAAACAAAAAAGTTTGCCATACAAACACTTAATGCCGTTCGTTCAGTTTGTAGGACAGCTACATTCTATAGTTGTCGGATATTGGCGGTTTTGACAAACGTAATCGTAAGGAAAAAGAACTTCTTCGCTCTCCTGTGCAGACCGAGGGTTCCCACTCTGATAATAAGAGAGGACTCTGAAAGAAGCCAAGCTAGGAGGAGTTGAAAGCAAAAGCGATATAGAAGGCGGCATTCGGAATATGTAGCTGCCACGAACGCAAATCCAGCATTAAGGAAGATGAGGCCAAACGGCTGGCTTGGGTAAGAAGGAGGTGAAAAACGGCCGGGCGTATTTCGGCACTCGTAATTAGTGCAATGTCTCGGACTCAGGGTATTCTAATTAGATTAAGGAGTACATCGGTGGAAACAGGCAGCGCTCAACGGAGAGTGAACTTTAGAAGCTATCGAAGAAGAGGAAGTGCAAAGACGTAAACTAAAGCAGGATGGCTTAGCGGTACCAAAATCTTAAAATCTTAAAATGCAGCAGTCAAAACGCTTCCAAAGCTGATGGGAGAGAGCGAAGCTGAGGTGTTAGACCGCGGCAGCATTCCATCGGTGTCCAAAGCGTTGTGGACTCGAAACATGCTATGCGGATGTGACAAAGGCAGAATCCGGGCGTGCCAACTAGCGACTGGAGGGTGTTAATCGTGACGAAATCCATCAATGAAAATGGAGGCCAGAGCTACATCATCCAGATCAATAAGGCAGCGGAGGGTCTTCTGACTAAAATAGAGTAGAGTACCATTCTCTCAGTCTAACCTCGCAACATCGATCATGTGACTCGTATAGGTATATTACATGCGAGTAGTGTGTTCGATTCGCCATTCCGCAAGTTTTGACCCTTACAGCAGAGTGAAGAACCATTCTCTCAGTCTAACCTCACTTTTGGACACATACCCTCGAGCACGTGAATGGTATAGGTATGTTACATCAGATGTAGCTTAGAGTTCTTACGAATTTCGAAGAAAACCTTTATTCTTTTTGACTCTGCTTTGAATTTATTTTAGCAACGCCCACGAAAACCTGTAAAAAGGTACTACAAAGTAGAAATATACAAATTTAAAAAGCTAAGCTTGTATTTTACAACTCCACATAATACTAAAGTCCCACAACAATAACAATTTAAACGTAACGGGGAATAAAACAGTCGCTAGACCTCTGAGCAACCACAACGGCAAAGGAGGGTATATAAATACAATATAGCTGTTAAATTCAAGGCTAATTTTTGTGCAATTCTGCCGTTATGCTGCCAAAGCAAGAACAAAAATAACACATGCAACTGTAATTCCAACGCCTCCACCACTTGTTCTCTACAAACGAGCACCTCAATTGATTTTTGCTTAAAAATATTAAAGAAAAAATAACTTTTTTTTGGTTCTGCTGGCAAAGCTACCTCGGCGATTTGTGTCTATCTGCAAGTTTACGGTCAGAAGGTTATAAGCAAGCGCAACTATTCAATATGCAATTTTCGCCAGTATTTATTTCAGCATGAATGGTTGTCAACCTGCTTTTTTTTTTTTGCTCGTACTCATTCATTTTCATTCTTCTTCTGCTGCTTCGGCTTCGATACGAGGTTCTGCCGCTGTGGGTGCGGTTTCCCTTGCCTTGTTGCAGCTGTCACTCATGCGCTGTGAAATATACTGTTGTTGTTGCTTCTCAATTGTCGTTTTTGTTCTTTTGGTGTATGTAGTTGTATTTTTTGGTTTAGTGTAAGCTATTAAATTGAACATTACCATTGGCATTTATTATATCTTTATCAGCTCGGCCGTCGACGGCAGACAAGCCGCGGTCTGTTCGAAGGTGCGATATTTATTGTAAATATAGTTGACCTCAATTACTTTTTATAACCATACAAGTACATGTGCGCCATAACAGTTATAAAAGTTAACGAGGTGTCGGCGAATTATGCTGCAGTAACTGATTTAATTTATAAATCGTGAAGATTGCTGAGAGGAAGGTTAAAATATGCAGATTGCACTTGAAATATATGAATGAGTACGAACTTTTTGGAAGTGATCAGTAAATTGTGGCAATTAGTAGCTTCACTTCATTAATAGAACTTGCCTTCTCGCACAGGAATTAATTGCTCAATTAACCGGTCTTTGCTCGATTAGAGTGCTATTTAAGACTAATTTATCAGACAAAATAAAAATGTACTAAATTAATTCTTAATCGAATTGAAATCGATTTGAAACTGGAATACCACTCTGCGGGTTATTGTCCACACTGTAAATTCTGCGGTGTTTAACTCTGCTGGTTGTTGTCCCGGATGTAAATATGGTTGTGTTCCTTGCTAAAATAGTAATCAGCTGATGAATTTGAATCATCAGAAAAAAAATGAAGAACACTAGCAAGTATAACAACTGATCGTAAATCAAGCCTATCATTGATCGAGTAGTCGGCCGCCCGAGAGAGATAGAAACCGGTTTCTCTAATATATTCTTAATTTACTCATTTAATTTGGCTGTGCAAATAGGACAGTAGCCCGTATTACTGGAAATAGTTTTTACAGGAGGCTAGTAGTCTGCATTACCGGAAGTAATTTTTAAGGTAGGTACTTTTTTCAAACTATGACCTAAATTACATATAAGTCGAAATTTTTATTCCTAGTTCTACCTTACAAAACTAACTAAAGTAATTTTTTAACAAATGAGTATTTTCTAGATCTTTTTCTGATTATGTTTCTCTAACCCTTGTAGATGCTTGATTCTTTAAAATTCTTGTTCTACTTCTAATAGATATATTGGAATAAGATCTATGGAAGATTAACTTGGAATACAATTTTATTTGAATACTTTCAAAGCTTGTATCATATTATTTTATTTTCTAAAGCTAAAGTTTGGACCTCCTATTGAGAATACCATTGGTTTACTTTTGGTTACTCTTTAAGTTCCAGATTAGTCTCCAATCTCGTCTCAGCTCTTCGAAAATTCATTCTGGAGTTTCAAGGAGTGATGATTTTCTTTTGAGTAATGTCTAAGTTCCAGATTTGGCTTTAAGTTCGTCTCAGCTTCTCAGAAACCGAATACTAGATTTGGTTTGTGTCTAGGGTAAGAATAAAGTATTGAAGGTTTGTTTCCAAGATAATAGTTCCTAAAGGCAGCTTTTCCACTCCCACACTTCTATATATCATACCAACTTAAGATAAATTGCCAGTACCTAGGAGGAATATTTGCTCAAAATAATGAAAGTATTGGTTTTTCATACATTTTTCTTAAATATTTAAGGTTTGTGTCTAAGGTTAGATTTACTAAAGCTATTTTCTCTACTCACAATTCTCTGTGTGAAGGTTTAGTAATATTCGTAAACATATAGAACGTACTAAAGATTAATTGCCAGTACCGGATAGGAGGAGTTGGTCAAAATAATGAAAACACAGGTTTTTCAGATACTCTTTTTTTTAATATTTAAGGCTTGTGTCTAAGATATGAGTCACTGATGGTATTTTCTTTACCTCCAAACTTCTGTCTGAAGCTTTAGTATTATCCGACAGCATATAACACCTTCTAAATATAAATTATCAGTATCATGTGTTGGTCAAAATGATTGAGGGGTCGATACTTCAGAGAGTTTTCTTAAATTTGTATGGTTTGCGTACAGGGTTTGAGCTACTAATGGCATTTTCTTCACTCACAAAGTTTAAATACCCCTCGAAAGCTTATAAGATATTTTAAATATAAATTACCAGTACCAAGCTGATAAAATTATTGAAATATCGTTTTTTCAGATAACCAAGATTTGCGTCTAGGGTTAGCATCAACAAAGAATATGTTTCACTTTTAAAGCATCTAAAAATGCATCCTATAGCTTTCTTTACTTCTAATACCTTAAATCTGATAAGATTTTCTTCAAATTAATGTTTAATTGCAGCTCATTGGCTTAGACGGATGTAAAAAGACTTGTTGGCCGAAAAAATTTTCTTAATTTCCATTTCGTTAGCAACACGAAGCTTCGGCCCCAGCACTTACTTATTGTCCAGGAAATCCA
The DNA here is from genome assembly GCA_027475135.1 of Bactrocera correcta. Taxonomy (NCBI): domain Eukaryota; kingdom Metazoa; phylum Arthropoda; class Insecta; order Diptera; family Tephritidae; genus Bactrocera; species Bactrocera correcta. The sequence goes on from CM050323.1 coordinate 106,144,956, forward strand.
TAAAAGCGCTCATTTACGAGGCAACAATAACAAAAAAGCGCACAAATAAACAAAGCATAAAAAAATTAGAATTGGAGCACAATAAAAGCCTATTTAATGCCAAAAATCCTTTTTATTGCCAACCCGCTTTGATGACCAACAACACGCAGAGGCGCGCTACCGGCCTAAATGGCTGGGATGGCGACGTGAAAAGCCACAGCGCAGCCCAAAGACCGGCTAACCGCGGATAAACAACAAAAGGGCTCAAAGCGTAGTTAGAGCGCTCGAGGATGCTTAGTCATTCAACCACCCACTTATGCATATATTGAAGTGTATGTATGTGTATAGCGGTAAATAAATTTAATTTACTTTCATTTAGTACTCACCGAATAACGGAAATGGCGTAACGTCAAAAGGCGCACACTCAATGGCGGGCGGCTGCCAGGCGATCAACGGCGCGAAGTTAACTAAAAATAGAAAGCGCATAATTAGACAAAAACGAAATGAAAGAACAATGTATGAAAAGCAACAACAAATGAATGCTGGTTTTGGCAAAGAAAGCTGAGGGGCTGCGTATTTTATGGCATTATCTTTTTATAGCACTTTTGAGCGATTTTATGGCGCTGGCGCCCATTTAAAGTTTCTGCTGGTCTAACGCTGACGCTCAGCTTCCTTGCCAAACTAGATATATGTATGTATGGTATATGAAAAATTTTGCAAATTTTATGTGCAACATAAAAGTACGGCCAAAAAAAAATAAAAGTAAAGAATAATAAATAAAAACTTAAAAAATACAAAAAAAAAAAATATTTCAAAATATATAAAAAATAAAAGTACATAAAAGTATATATAAACAACAACAACAAAGCCTTATCACTACCCGCGCGCACCCACATCTGCCTTTTATTGCTCTAATTTCTGCGCTCGAGCCACTTGTGTGCTCTTTGTCGCCTCGCCTGTGTCCTTGCGCAGCTCGGCAACGGATGCGGCCACTCAGTTGCCACTTTTTACACATGTTTTTGTTGCTTTTGCATTTCTATTACAATTTCACTTGCAGCATTTCAATTTTGTCTATTTTTTATGTTTTGTTGCACACTTACTTATTTAAGCATCAATTAAAATGGTTATAAATAAAATAATTTTATTTTTCATTTCATTGCAATTAAAAAATTCTGAGTTTCATTGCGACAGCCGCGTGTTGCACGCTGCGTTGTATTATTTAGCATGCGCTTTGCCATTTGCCGTTGCTGCTGCAGTGGTTTTGTGTGCGGCAGTTGGCTTGACCGGCCGGCCAGTTAGGGGGCTAGTCCATAACCGCAGGCTCGGTCGGAAACCTCATTTAAATTAATTAGTTTTCCTGGTTAACCAAGATTTTTTCCAACCGCGTGGCTTTTTCAACTTTGATTTTTTGCACTCTCCCCGCTTCCCGCTCTTTCTATATTTTTCTATCTCTCTGGCATTGCTTTGCCAGGCTTTTTGTCTCTATTGCGTAGTCTCTGATTTTTGCTGGCACATTTTTTATTGCCACAAATCTTCATAATCCCCATGAATGAATGCATTCAATGCTGGTCGGTTTAATTATTTTTAGAAGAGGCTTTTTCTTCATAATTACATTGATGTTGCACACAAATTAATTAAAGCATAATGGAATTCCTGCAAATGTGCAACATTATCTATGGGATTTAAGCTGTAAAGTTGCGCTTTAATATTGAAATTTTATGGTGGCATTAACATCACTGAGCTCATACAGTTTACATTGCAAATTTAAGTCTAGGAAAATATTTAGAAGAGTCGCAAAAAATATAGTTGGAAACCGGATGAATGCTAAACAAGAAAAGGAATTGATTTCCATTATATTTTCCTCGATTTAGGGCTCTTAACTTTTGGAATTCCACGTCTTATGGCATAAATAAGCATCTTCGGAGCTCACAGCATTACACTCTAAAGAGCTTCGTGAACACCCCATTACACTCCGAAGATGCTTATTGGGTAAGCAGTTACAGTCGTAGGGCTATAATCAATTTCTACACTTGCGTCCTCGCCGCGCATCCTGAAAATGTGAGCAACCCTTGTGTAATATGCGGAGCTACCCGTCGGAGCTTGGAGTCAGGACAAAACGAGAGGAAGCTTCAGCGGAGCCACTCTGACATAATCGGTTTAAATAATCTCTGAAGCCTAATCGCCGGTACGAGCGAGCATCGGCCTTGAACCCAGAAGCTCGCTATATAAATGTGTACAAAACTCTAACTACTCGCGATCTTGCGCGCTGGGTTTGGGACCCGCCTCGTAGAAATTCGTAGAAACAACTCGCAATGAAAAAGAGACAACAGCCTCGGATCACCGCAAAGCTAATACGGCTGACGTTCAGCTACACCAAAAGCTCCGTCAGCAAACTAAGAAACCCCGGCTAGGCTGGTTGGGTCGGGTTGTCCGGATGGATGAGAAACAGTTTCGAAGGTATACGATTTAGCACCTGCCGGAGGAAGCAGAGGAAGACCTCAACTCCATTGGAGACTTCAGTTGGAAAAGAATTTGGCTGTACGCATTTGCGCCAAATAGAAAAAAGAAGAAACGACTGGCGCACAGTTGTTAACTCGACTATAACCTCGCCAGTAAAGAAGAAACAAAATCTACGTATAGAAAGCCCTGGGCAATTGAAGCCCTAATGCAGTTTCGGACGACGTCCTACTAGATATTTTCATATGAAATCGTGTTAACTGGCCTTTGTGACTGAAAGAATAGGACATTTGGACATATTGATATAATCTTCAGTTTCTTATGGACAAAATACGTATCAGCCGGGAAGGTGCTTTCAATTGCCGTGACAACAAGTCAGCCTTTCAGACCGTATTTATAGCTGTAACAGAAGGTGGCAAATATGGTCCGGCTTTAGTTGAGAAAATCGCTAGATTTCCAGCTAAGATTCTAGACTTTAAGGACGCCGATAGGTCAATGGCCTATTGGTGCCGCCATAACTAGGGAGAGGCTAGCTTAACTGAGGGCACAGACTCAATGGATTTTTTAGGATCAATCTGAGGCCAAAAAGATTTTGCGACAGCGCATGAACCAATGATATCCAGGTAGTAGAACACACGAGCGGGTGTCTTCTCCTGCCAGCTAGTTTGTAGATACTAACTAATAATGCAGACACTTATGAAAGTTCGCTTATCCTTCCCAACCAATATTTCACATATCACTAACAACCTCGCCAAAGTAAGACAATGCGATCACCTACATAATTGCTTTGGAGCAACACTTCAACACAACAACTTTAATGAATTCTGAAAATGTTGCACACACCGACAGCGAAATAGCCGAAAATGCTACCCTCCGCAATTTACTTTCCTCACTTCCCCCTCCTGACGCTGCAGCTCATTGTTGCAACACACGTATTTGGTAATTTAATTTTCAGCCTGATAGCATGCGTTCCCACACGCACACACTGACAGCCGGTTGCAGCGCACCATTTTATGTGAACTCCATTTACTTGCTGCAACAAAACTAACAACAACAGCTACAAGCAATTTAATAGCTAAGGCAACAACTGACACAAAATAAACACAAAAACCAATACATACATCTGTACGGGGCGAGTTGTTGTGTATTGTTGCAACATAGTGCATTACCAATTTGTTGCCACAATGCTGCCAGCAATAAGCTGTGCGCTGATGCGTCGAGGGCGTTGCAGGCGTTACCAAAGTGGCGTAAAAATTTTATTACTTGCGACAGCCCAAACATTGTTGCCGCAAATAGTGACAGTAACAGCCGGTTGCAGCAGCAACAGCAGCAGCAAGGCAACAATATTTTTTGGCGCAAACACTGTAGCCGGCATGAAGGGTTTCGAAATATTCGCGCAACACAAAATAAGGAAATAAATGCAAAATGTGCAAATAACAGCAAATGGAATAGCGCAAACAAGAGCGAACACAACCAGAGCGCCACGGCCCCCAATAGACGCAATGACAGCAAGCCGTGACGCGATTGTCCGCCAACTGCAATATGTTGCGTGCTGTGTGCCACACGCCACGTACGCGGGTGCGCACGCAAATTGCACGAATGTGTGTGGAGGTTACACATATGTATGTGTGAGTGCAACATATGTATGTGTGTGCATAGCGAAACATATTATCCTGCGGCGGCAACCGCCTGCGACATTTTATAGCTTTTTGCGGCAACTTGCATGCCACAACACGTTTGCATCGATTTCGCACGTGTCTTGCTGTGCGTGTGTGCGAGTGCCTCCAAGTTAGTCGCACTAAATGTGATAGTAATAATAACAAGTAGGTCCGGCTCTCACTCTCAGTAAAGCGGGTGGCAGTCAGAGCGAAAAAAACTTGGAAAAAACAATAGTAATAACTGCCATACAAACGAAATTGGTGTTCTCGCATTGTTGCTGGTGTGGCACATTTACCGTACGTGATTTCATTACAGCGCAGAATGAAACAAATTTCGGCCGAAGGTGAGAGTAGCCTCAGAGAAATGTGTTGTGGCATGTATTTTAGTCTATTGTCGGGCAAAACTTGGCAGTTATATGCAAGGCTATGGAAAAATACTACAATCTGGCAAGGACATAAATATAAGCGAGCATTTTAAGATGATTTCATGAAGAGGGAGGGTTTGCTAGTGGTTAAAATTCGACCAATAGAAAATACAATTTATTAACAATGTAAAAATATCTAAGAAAGAATGTGTCTCAAATTTTGTATTTCTAATTACATTTCGTGTCCGGAATCGTTCCGATTGTTGAAAAAGGCTTACGGTGATTCAGTTTTATCAAAAACACTAGCCTACGAGTGGTACAAAGCCTTCAAGGACGGTCGAGAGATCGTTGAAGACTTGCCTTGTTCCACTTTAATACCTTCTAATCTCTTATTCAAATCCAACTCGATTACGTTGTTATTGCTTTCATATACACTTTTTTTGACAAGAGAGCAGAAGCCAGCAGGGAAATGGCGAATCGAACACAGCTTCTGTTTAATTTTTCTGTAGCAGACCATGTACCGTCCACCAGCATATATTGCACCAAAAGATTTTAGTTTTAGAACTTCTGAGCTCATTTGGTAGAAATTGTCTAGCCAGTTTAAACCGTTGATTTTTATGCCCCCTACAGTTGCACTTCTTATACCAACTTTATGTTCGAACCGGAGCTATATGCTATAGTAGTTCGATGTGAATAATTTGTGCGGAGAGTGTGGCATTATCTTGAACAATGGGTTAGGTCTTGTAAGGTCGTAGAGATTATCCTTTAAATCACTACATAGAGAACATTCCTGAAGTCCTTGACCGGACAATAATCCGAGTTTATTCCGGATAACTAGATCCGACTGTCATGAGAACGATCCTCACGTCAAAGATAGCGCTGTGTCTCACTGGCACAGCTGTGACCTTTGATCTTTAGGATACCCAAAAACCTCTACAGAAGCTGAAGTTCTTGACCGGCTAATAATTCCGGGATATTCAGACCCGGCTGTCCTGGGAACGATTCTCACGTTAAAGATAGTGCTAGACCTCAACAGAAAACATTCCTGAAGTTCTTAGCTGGATAATAATCCGGGTACTTAGAGCTTAGTGTCGTGGAAGCGATCCTCACGTCAAAGATAGCGCTGGATCTTACTTGCACATTTGTAATCATCGACGAATCGTTTTCAGCTAACCACAAATTTGTTAAAGCACTTAATGTCAATCTCAGCCACTTGGCTAGGCTCGTCGAAGATGTGCTTATCGAGATACAACAGCAACAGGAGAAATCTTTAGCTACACCGCAAGTAAAATGGACTTTGTTAAGAGCAAGTAAATCAGAGGATCTGTTATAGTCTACACTGTATCAGAAAGAATATCCCAACCGCACAAGTTATGGTTGTTGGCCAACGTTTGACGAGCTCACAAAAGGTCTATAGATCCAACTCCTGCAAGTTCCAGCTGTGGCAAGCTCGTCGGATTTGCAGTTTCTGGCGATTTTACGGTGCCCTTGTCTTGGACAATAATACGAACTGAATTTCGTGAAGCTATCTTGTCAAGTAAAGGATTCCCTACAACAATTACTTTATTTTCATCACTCAGTTTGTATGGTAGCTATAACATAAAGTAGCCCAATATCGGTGCTTTCTGCTGCCTCTTGGGGAAAAGGGGATTTGGAAGGGAAGTTGCAAGTTGTGCGAAGTTCTCAAACACTGAGGAACTAGTTCGGGTGTATACAAACCGACAAATGGACATGGCTGTTCGGGGTATCATAAACTAACCGAAAATATATCCGCTTTTTTAACCAAACCAACTGAATTTTATCAAAAGTTATTTAAACCGAGACATAATTTAACTTAAATCTGGAGTAAAAAATAATAATTTGTGTAAATTTAGGTAACTTAACCTCACAAAAGGCAATTTAACCTCACAAAAGTCAACCTAACCTCAAAAACTTAATCTAAAATTCGTCACTTTTACAAATTTTTTTGGAATTATTGGGCATAGTTGGACCCCTTTCGCGTATATTTTAAATATTTTACATTGCAACACTTGCAACAGATATATGTGGCACAAATAATACAAACTAGCCGAGTTATACCAATTAAGTGCCACACAAGCTTGGCCACACCAATTTACCGTTACCGAGTGACACACACAAACAAGCATAAATAAATAAAATTAAAGCACTTATTGACAATGACATAAAATCCAGCCAATTGTTTTAATGACAAAACGCAAATAAATGGCCGGCCGTAAGTGGCGGCCAAATGGTGGCAATAAGCGTCTTCAGCGTCGCCGCCAACATTTGTGGCAACAGTAGCTGTTTTACATGCGACAATAGCAGCACAACAAGGAACAAAGTGCAGCAAGCGGGAAATGTGCTTACAGCACAACAACTGCAACAACACCAACAATAACAGCAACTTGGCTAATGACATTGGCAATGAATGGCGGCGCGGCGGCAGCATTGGCAGCTAGTTGCCTTCACATTCAGACATCGAACCTGCACTTTTGCCGCCACACCAGCACACGGTCACATATGTTGCACATTTGTATTTATTTCTGCAACTTGTTCCCTTTGCTATTTACGATCGACTGTCGATCGTTGTTGACTGCTTTGGCATTAAATAAATCACAGATATGCATCTGGAATCATTGTAGCGACAAGATTGCTGTCAACTGATAGAATATTGTGGCAAGTAGCATTTGCCGCCGCAAGCCGGCGACGAAGTTGTGGCAAGCACGGCAGCACGGCGTTGCTGCTGCAGCAAGAAGGCAGGCATGTGAAGATGAGTGCCATGCAAGCGTAGCAACGCGCCAGCCATCGATCGTTTGCGGGCAATAATGAGCGGCGCAAAGGCAAACAAGCCACGATATCACGTGGTTGCGATATTATATATGTATATATACAAATGTATATGAGGTGATTTCTCATATGTACATACATGTGTTGCAGCGATTATGCACCGCCCATTAACGCTGTTAATATTGGCTGCCTACTTGCCACCGTGCCACAAGCGCTGCCGCGCCTCTATGCATAAGCGCGCTGACTCCTACTTGGTAGCTACTATATATACAGTTATATATGTATGTGTTGGCGCTGGCGATCGCGTTGACGATGGCGTTGAAGTTGTTGCTATTGTCGCTGATTGCGCATCTGCTTGGACTCGGCTACTTGCCACTTACACCCAACCGATCTACCCTTTTTCTTTATTCGCTATTTTACACGATCGCTGATCGGTGTTGCAATCGCTCAGCGCTGATCGTTTGTATGCTGCACTCTAAGTGTATCTGTTGCAAGTATGCTTGTGGCATCTTCAAGTTCAACAATTGCCCAACCTTATGCTGTAGATCATCGCCATCGCGATCGTCATCACCAACGCCATCGTTCGTTCGTATGCGGCATTGCAGTAGCACTTGTTATTTGTTCAATTTTGTTGTTGCAACATATTTGTGGTCGTTAGCCGTTTACGTCGTTTACAGCTGACTGCTTGGTTGAACTGTGTTTGTTGACATTGCATGTGATTTGCGAAACCTGTAGTCATTTGCAAACACGACAAACATCTTCAACTTGGCTAGACAAGTTTATCGAACCGCGAAGTGCAACTGTTTCGCTGGTGTGGCCAAAGCTTGTCGCACATTAGTTATGGATTCTGAGCTTTCAAGGGTGTTGATTGACGTGAAGTATGGAAGCTTAGTTCCGCAGCCCATAAGGAGTGTTATATATTTAAGTAAAGAAGAAGCTCTTAAATGAAAATTTGCTTTAGATAATCGGATCCAACATTGAAGCAGATTTCCGCTCAGCCTGTCTGTCATCATGGCCCTTCAGAATTTGGCAGCCAGACATTGGTCCGAGTTCTCTTTCGAGACCGAGATACTGCGCTTCTTATTTGCGCTGCAATCGATAGATCTCAGTTGGACAAATATTCGTTCTTGATGTTACCTCGTATTGCTAGTGCTTCCTTTGACTCGAGCCGAGGTTTCTCTACTGATACTATCGATTGCGCCTCGTAACTAGCATTGCCCTAGCATTATCAGTAGTTTCTAGACTCCTATCAACTTTTACCACCTTTTTTCTTAGTGCGTCTAGTCTTGATGTGTCCGAGATAGAGATTGCACCGGTATCTTTGCAAGTTTTGACGAGTGAGCGTTGCGTCCCTCCGGTTATATATTCCCAAAGATAAATCCGGATGTCGGCTCTGACCTCCAGCTTACGCGTAATGCTCGTTAAGTGCATACAAAAAACTCATTGCTAAATGAGCCCCCACGAGGCCCCCCTCTGTGCCCCTATTGGCCTCCCCAAAATAGTTGGCTTCAATGGTCACAATTTTATCTCTCACGAAGCCAAAGCATGGATTGACGCATCCAATTATGCGTTTAGAGCCGACCAGGGTAAAGAGGGACTCTTCTCAACCAACACCCGCCATCCCAACTAATTGATAACGGGGGAACGTACTCTGATAACTGCTGTGATTTTAACGGGACGGAGGCAATTGCGACATTAGACCACCAGCCCAACCAATAAGAAGTTACTAATCCTAATATATCTAAGCTTTATTCCAGTCCAGGAGTTACAAAAACCATGAAAGCTTGATTGATTATTCGGAGACAATTATTCAAGACCGTCATATTTTTTAGGTTGGATGTGTACCTCTTAAATGAGTAGAGAAAGAGATAAAAAGAGAAAAATAGAAGAGAGAGTGAAAACATACAGTAGCAGAGAAAGAGAGAGCAGCGGGTGCGAGAGAGATAACAAATTAGCAACTAAAGCTTGGCTTTTAATAAGAATTATCTTTCAGAAGTTCACTTAAAACTTAGAAGAAGTGATTGTAACCGACGAAATCAACATGAAAGTCCACAAAAAGTGAAGTTGTTCGAGAGAGCAGGCACCCTAAAGATATCAACAGAACGTCTTCGTCATATCATTCACAAATATTTGGGTATGAGAAAGCTCTCTGGAAAGGTGAAGCCATGCGAAATCACTTTTGTTCAAAAACAACGAGGCGTTGATGATTCGGAGCTGAGTTTGGAGATGTTCAGGCGTAACAAAGCCAAGTTTTGCATCGATCTGTGACACTAGATGAAACATAACTCCATCATTTCACTCCGAAGTTCAATCGACAGTCATCCGAGTGGACTGCATACGATCAAATCGCTCCGAAGCGTGGAAAACCACAACAGCCGGCTGAAAAGGTTAAGACATTGTGTGCACTTGAAATAATTTTATTGACCACCTTGAAAAAGGAAAGGTGTTACGTAGCGTTATTAGACCATTTGAAGGACGAAATTGTCGAATTCCTATTCTCAGATCTGAAAAAAATGGTCGCTGGGAAGAAATTTTCATCGAAACAAGAGGTGATTGCAGAAGCTGAGGCTTATCTTGAAGCAAAAAATAAATTGTACTACAAAAGGTATCGAAAAGTTGAAGGGAAATTGGAGTTCAAGGGAACACAATATGTTGAATAAAAAATCGAATTTTGCCAAAAAAAAATTTGTTTTCCTATATAAGGCCGCATATTTTCCAATTCATCTGTTATCTCCAGTTCACTGATCAATTAATGCATGAGTGTCTATGAAGCCGCCTAGGAAGAAGCTCAGAAAACAAAATGCTGTATAAACACATGTTATCAACTTTTTTAACGGAAAGTTGTGCAAATTGCTTAGCATGGCATATGCCACACACATGTCAGTGACGAAAAAAGGCCACACACACAGAGATGTCTGGCAACAACAATAAAAGCAAATGTTGTAAATTTTTGCGCTGCCGTATGAACTCGACAAATTTATTTATTTATGTGTGGCTATGCGCATGTATTTGTATTCACGTGCATTTGTATATGTGAATTTCAATTGCTGTGTTTCTGCATGTCTGTGTGTTAGTGTGCGCCACATATTGGCAAAGAATTGATTTTGCATAAAATTATGTGGCAAGAGTCGAGGCGTTGTTGACGTGCGCAAGTGAAGAAGCACAAATGTAGGCAACAACGGCAATAGGAGCAGCAGCAGCAAGAAAAACCAAAGTCGAATTGCAAGTGAAGCATTGCCGAAGGCGCTGAAGGCGACGCAGGCTCATCAATATGCGTAAATGCTACTGTGTTGATTGTTCTTGCTGCCACGTCGTGTGTGTCTGCGCCTGGTTTTAGCACACAACTGCTCATTGCTGTTGTTGTTGCTGGTATTTGTAATCGTTACAATGGCCTGAGCAATGCTTGTTGCCAGCAATTAGCAGCAATGTTAACTTTCATGTTAACGAACCAATTTGAAATTTAAATACATACATATGTATGATTAACGGTGTATGTGTGTGTGTGTGGCATGCAACACGCAGTTAAAAACCATACCAATACACATTTGCACATATGCAACGCGCTGTGGCATATATACGTCACTGCCTGCCACAAGTGCCAAAGCTAGTTGGCTGTTGATTTGCTGTCTTTGCTGCACTTTGTGTTGCTGCTGTCAAAGCTTCAGCGCTGACCAGCCTAAAAACTGCTTTGAATGCCGCACGATAGAGCGCGCAGGCTGATGGACTTCAAGGCTCGTTGCTCCAGCGGCTGTAAAGCGCTCAATATTACTGGCAAGCAGTCATGTTGGTCGTCGCTGCTACAAAAACAATAACAATCCCAAAACAACAACAATAACAATCAGCAACAGTCATTTACCAAACATTCATCCAATGCCAAGGCCAGCTGAGCGATCGATCGTCCGTGCCATTTTGTAGATTTTGTTAGTTATTTTGCGTTTTTGCTTTGTGCACTTTTCTGTTATTGTTGTGCTTGCTGTTAGCTTCTGATTTGGTCTGACATTTAGCGCACCGGTTGGCTGGAAACAATAACAGTTCGTTAAAAGCATCTTCATGTTTCTTTATGTAGTTTTTTCTTGCGCTCTAACATGCGTTGCAGTTTTTTGCCAAGTTGTTGCATGCCTCAAATGTTGTTGATGATGCTCTTTTGAGGCGTAAGCGCGTTTTTACAGTGAAAAAATTTGGCGAAGCCCGGTTATGTCTTCCGAAAATGTATAGAAAACTAATTTCAACCAATGAAAGCGGAATTAATTCGATGTGGAACAAAGCTCAGATTGCTGAGATTAGCGCGAACAGGCCTACTCGGGAGGGTTCTTCACCATCAACTATGCGTCACTTCTGTAATCAGGTTTGAAACGAATTTTAATTTTAAGGAAAGCAGCCCAACTGATAGTATACGTAGACGACTAGTGACAAAGAAGTTGCTAATCACAAACAGCAACGTGATGTACAAAGCTCTAAAGGTCATACAGCGATGCGTGACATCGGCTAACCTAGAGGTAACTGATGTATATGGTACTATTTACTAGGAGGTACGAAATCCCAACATGGAAACCGAATCTCAACAGAGTGGAGTTAGCAATTAGACAGTATGCGAAAAAGAGTAATTTTGGATGGCAAACTGATTTGGAAATTCAATGTGGAGGAGAGAAAAAAGCGGGTGGTGCCCTGGTTATATAAATTTAAAAAGATACTAGGTTCTACATAGATCCCATGAACTTCATAATGCCTCATAATTTTATCGAGTCTCATCAACTGTACTCATGCATTTCTGTTACACAGCGGTATTCAAGGCAATCTTGTTTGACAGTGCTGGGTTGCGAAACACAGTCAGCCAAATGTCATACAAAAACCATTGGAGCGCATACAACGGCTCGCTGTTCGGGAACGCTACGAACTACTCCAATGGCTGTGACTTGCTAGCATTTATCTAATAAATTAAGGCGAAAGTCTCACATCGCCTTACGTCAGAGAATGCCTTTAAAAGCAGGAAGTCTTTAGATGTAACCGCTGCCGGAAAGCGACTGCATATATACCGAACCCAGATCCACAAAGAAATTCCGGGCAATGAAATAGATGATGATGAGATTGCTAAAAGAGCTTTGTGTCTGACTACCGAATCATTACAGGAAATACGGCAATCACCAAAAACGATACACAAGGATTGACAGACAGATCAGGGTGAGTTGGGGTGAGTGCAGGGCATGCAGAATAATCTCGATCATGAGCTCCGAAGAAAAACATACATGCCTTTCTACACATTCAGTCTCCAAAGGACTGCAGGAAGGTTGTTGGCCTACGATACATGCAGAAAGTGTAAGGAAGTAGGCATGAGAGAGACTCTAGAACAGCTTATACGCTTCTGTCCGGTATTATCTAGAACCCGTTGTAGATATTTAAGAGCTTCGCAGTTCAAAGGACTAAATTAAATACCAAAGCACGCAATATAAGTTGAATACCTACGGCTAAAAGTAAACTGAACCTCTACCTGGCGTTACTAAAGGTCTATGTGGCGTGATGGACAGTCAGAATAGCCTAATCTAACTTAATGAAAGTTTTCGGAAACATCAAAGTCTTGAGACCTCCTGCTATCCAACTAAGTATATAAAAATATTTGGAACTCCCGCAAACTATAAACAAAAACTGAATCTGAAAAGCTTCTAGATGCCAACATCTTTCCCACAGTGTACATTACTTATGCTTTTAAAGTTGCATACCAAAGCTTCAGCGCTGACGAGTTGCACATGGCCAGACACAAGCCAACCGAACGGAAAGAAAACAAAAAATCACACCAAATAGCGGCAAGAAAAAACGGTAAAGTGAAGAAAAGCACAAACAGGCAGACAAATCGCATAAAAACAATAACAACAAAAACAAACATGAAAGCAACCGTATTAATTTGCTGCCAAAGAAGAGGCAAATAGAGGCCTACAGCGGCGTCGCACAGCCAGGCGCACAGAAAATTGGCAGCAATCGCTGCCGCTGCTTGGCTGTTGCAATAGCAAACTTCAGCTGCACAGCCAAATGCTGCCAATTTTGTTGCAATTGCACTTAATGCATGGTGTTGCCACGATTTTTGCTGCCGAGAGCGAGCTACTCTACCATGCGCTGCCACACTTTGTTTTTGGTTTTTGTTGCACTGTCGATTACCGTGAAATGGGAAATAATGTTGGCCAATGGCAGCTACAAATGTTTGCAACAAAATTGCTACGAGTATATACATACATATGTACATGTAACATATAATGCTGCATTGACAGCTTACACAACAACAACAACCAGGGCGATATATGGCAGCAAGTTGTAAATGCAATGCCTAGAAGAGGCTGCAAAGCATTTGGTGTGAATTGAAGTGTGTGGCGGCAGAAAAAAATGTAGTTTGAAAGCTAGTAGCAGACGAAATGAACAACATTTGCATTTTGCATTCCACAGCATTGTTGGCTACTCGCTTTTTATTGACTACAAAAATCACACAAACAACAACGCCATGAATTTCTAGTGGCATATGAGTGCTGGCTAGAGAGTAGCAACGAAAATGACAACACTTGCAGCTTGAAAATCAAAACATGCAAAACAAAAACACTAAAAACAAAAACAATAAAAATAACTTTGGTTAAACCGAATACCCCCAACGAATAAAAAAATTTTCCATACAAGAACTTGGTTTTGATTTGTCAGTTTGTATGGTAGCTATATGCTATAGTGATCCGATTTGAATAATATATTCGGAGAATGTGATGTTGCCTTGAAAAGTAATATGTGCCAAATTTTATGAAGATATCTTGTCAAATAAAAAAGTTTTCCATACAGGGACTTGAGTTAGAGCGGTCAGATTGTATGAGCAGCTATACGCTATAGTGATACGATTTGAACAGTTTCTTCGGAGATCGTACTAATGCTTTAGGTAATTATCGATGCTAAATTTCGTTAATATATCTCGTCAACTAAAAGAGTTTTCCATACAAGAACTTGTTGGGTTTAGGTCACTTTGTATGACAGCTATATGCTATAGTGGTCGGATTTCGACGGCTTCGACAAATGATCAGCTCCTAGAAACAAAAATTACGTGTGGAAAATTTCAGAACGATATCTCTAAAACTGAGCGACTAGTTCGACTATAAATTGACAGACTAACGACAAACTATGGAATCAACTCGTCAGGCTAATAATTTTTATATACATTTTATAGGGTCTCCAACGTTTACTTTTTAGTATTATAAACTTTGTGACAAACTCAAATTACCCTGTTCAGGGTATGAAAGAAAAACTATGGCAACTATGTAAATGCACTTGTGTGAAATTTCCGCAAATAAAGTTGAATAAAGTTGCACGATTGCTTGCCACATTTATGCCAAAGCATAGCAAATAAATTGCCGTTTTGTGACATTGACTGTTGTGGGGGCGCTCTCTTGATAGCTGTATGGGAGTACATATGTACTACTGGTCATTTATAGCACTGGGTGGGGTCTCAAAGACCGGCTGTAAGTGTTCAAGCCTAAGCTGAATTAAGATCGACAGTGATTGTCAGCAAGAAACAAGGTGTAAGCAAATTTATTAGATTTATCTCCGTAAAACAAACCCTACTCCACTCTCCACATATCCTAAGTCATAAATAAGTCTCGTCACTTTAGCGCTGTGACACTTTGTTGCTTGCTGTGACATTTGTCGCTCTCCACTTGTGCTTGTTTTGCTTTTGCCGTTGTCAGGCAACAATTCAACTCTAAATGTGTCAACCAGCCTTTCAATGAGGACAAACTGGCCTATTAAATTCTTGCTTGGAATATAAATTTAATTTATTTTTTGCAGAGAAAATGAGTCAGTGTAATTAATGTCATTTTGTGACACTCCGTTTTAATTATAATTAGTTTTGCGAATTCCCAATTTTCCATGTGAATGATTTTTACTTAATTGACAATAAAGTTGTGAAGTACAGCAACAATTTTAATGACAACAAAAAAGAAAGGAAAGCTGTTGGAGAGAGTAATCAAAGTAATAGCATATTCTTGGAAACATCGAGTGTCAAATGAGCCAAAGGCTCTTTGAAATTTGGTTGGTTCGAAGGGTGACCAAAAAAATTCATTAAATTTCAGTATTGCGTGGAATTTCCTTCAAATGGCGGTGTTTATCAACAAAAATTCTATACAGAGATATTTAGAAAGAGAGACCATGATATACATAGTTGGACTGAAAGAAACTTCGAGACACCATAAACGTTGACACAGCACTCTTCATATTCTGATGGGGTCAAATAAGCTGGCTACGAATTATCTCTCCCGAATCTCTAATCGATGACGATGGAGCAGACGTTTCATTGTCTGTTCATGAAGAAGTCCGAAGTGCAATTACCCGTCCGCAGAACAACAAGGGTCGAAAGCATATCCTGCGATTGGAATTTAAGTGTGCTCGGCATAATTCACAAAAAGGGAGACTCCACAATGTGCGCCAACTACCGTGGGATAAGCCTCATCAACATCGCATATAAGGTTCTATCAAGCGTATTGTGTGAAAGATTAAAGACCACAGTCAACAAATTGATGGGACCGTGTCAGTGTGATTTCAGGCCTCGAAAATCAACAAAGACACATAAAAAAAGAGGATCGACAACACGAAAAGGAGCTGCCTCTATGCTGCTATGTCTGAATTTGGTATTCCCGCAAACCTAATACGGCTATGAGAGCAGACGTTGAGCAACACCAAAAGCTCCGTCAGGATCGGAAAGGATCTCTCCTACCCCCAACAGCCGGGCCGTTAGTTCTGATATCTCCATAATGGATAAAGAAGTGAAGAAAATGGCTTTGGTAGTGAATGAAAGCAAGACGAAATATCTCCTAAAATCAAACAAACAGTCGTCGGTCTCGCGACTTGACTCCAAAGCTACACTGGCAAGATTATGTAGTGAAACTAAAATATAAAACTCTCAGAGGAATAGGCTGCTGAGAAATCTGCCCACACTATCGTGTAAAGGCAGAGATTATTTCGTCAAGATAGCAGAGAGTTCACGTTAGGGATATTGAGAGTGCAAAGCTTATTTTTCCCGAATGGTCTTAAGCCAGAAACCCTGCAATTTCTCATATTTCAACAAGAAGCTGCTTCCACCAAACGTCTTTAGCCTGAGGAATGATGAAAGTTTGACTATCTTAATTTCAATAATGGCAGCTTCAATCGATGGGGCTCGTAAAAGTGACGCCACTTGGCTATGCAATACCAAGCCATGCATACATACACAACGCCTTGATGACCGCCTGATGGCCAATTCTGCGCTCTTCGCCAATATACGCAATCATTTGAAAGTCAATTGCAAGCAATTATCAACTTTTGTGGCAAAATAAAAAATTTACAACACCAATGCCAGTTGCGCATGTGCAGATGCTACGCATGTTGCATGCAACTACGCGAAGAGCAATGCAAAAGTAATGATGGCCAATTGCCACTTGTCAGTTGTGCAACCAAGCAAAATTAGCGCCCATAAAGTGAGTGTGCATGTGAGTGCGTTGCGGTGGATACATGCAACGGCAAGGTGGCAAGTGTGGCGAGCTTATACTCATGTACATATATGTGTTTCCAGCATCGATTCGAGACATTCAAAGCAACATTTGCAGCTAATTTCCACTCAAGGCCATGCAACACGCATTCATTCATGCAACAAATTGTTTATCATTAAAGTGAATTAGTTTTTCAATTTTCAAATGAATGCTATAAAAATAAAGTAGCAGCGAATGAGTTAAAGAGCCGCACTAGCGATGCAGTCACTGTGCCACACATGCACCTATATATGTACATACAGATTGCTTGCAACATTCTCAATTTTATACGCAGGCACACATTTTCGCTACGTTATTTATTGCATGCAACATGCGTCGCTAATGAAACTCATTGGTTTATTAGTTGGTTTAGTATCAATTTTCATGTTGGATGATATAGCAGAGCACAGAAGCAATAAACATTGGCAGAGGATGCACGACAACTCTTGCAGGTGGAGGTAAATAATCACTAGTACACAGGCGGTGAGGATTTTTAGCCCATTGAGGATACTTCAAAAAGCTATCTCACACTCTCCTCTGCTCTCTTTCCAGCAAAGCTATTTCTCATGCACTCTCTATCAGTCAATTAAACCTTTATCTTTTTCTCTCTTTTCATAACTTGCTAACTCTCTTTTCAAGCAAATTTTTTCGTAAAGCTGTCAGATTTGAAATTTACCTCCAGAGCGAATAGGCACATAGAGAATTTTTTAACTCATAAATTCCTGTATTAGTCGTCTCCATCCTAATCTCCATGCCAACCAGTCACATGCAGTGATTTGACCTGTCATTAGACCAAAAAGTCCTGAACTAAGAACTCATCATATGATCTTGATGATCCTGCTTTTCCTAAGACATTCCACCTCAGATTCGCCTGTGAGACCTTTCGTATACTTCATTGCATATATCATTTTTAGTTACTTTAGTATTTTCTGTAACGGTTCAGTAGCAAGAAAGATGGCACTTTTAGCAATTTCATAACTATTTCATTTCCCGCAATTCCTTCTGATTGGAATCCAGTACATATTCACGACCCTCTATTGAACACTTTAAGGTTTGCATATTTATGTTCTATGTATTCTCGACAATTCGAAATCTAAATGGTCTTTCACCCAGCACAAATTAGTTAGTTCGTAAGGGATTTTAAGGGGATCTTTAAAGAATCATGGTCTTTGTTCCGATTTTAAAAAACCATTAGAGTTTTAATGAATCAAAATTGTTTGCTCCGATTTTAAATTCATATCAAATTTAGGGACAATTTCTTTCACTATTTCATTCGCTTACGTATGTTGCCTGCAGTTCGCACCTAGCTTATATTAAATTATAAATATCTGAGCGCTTTGTGTAGCAAAATAAAACTTTATTGATATGAGCGAGTTTACACTCTTACCAGTTTACGCTTTATAACCTATGTATATAAACGTGATTTATGGAATGTTAATGTTTCGTTAGCTTTTAGTGCCAAAATGTTTAGAGCTTGCACAGCTGCTCCAAAATGACATCATTTTTGACTTCGTAGAACCGTGAAAAAATCGTTTTACTAGTTATAGGGTGCTTCTTTTAAAATATAGAACTTCCTAACTCATAGCTAACCAGATATTATTAGACACATGACATTTAACACGTATATTGGGTATATTTTGGCGATTTGAGGGACTTTCAGTGAACGAATCTTATGAAAATATGATTTGATTTCGTCGGTTTACTTTTTATTAGTGGTAATTTATCCTTTTTACCAAGGAATTCGACTCCGGCAGATAAGGATTTATGGATGGAATGTTAAGCTAATGGTATAAGCTGGTAGTTGTCACGCTGCGAATAACCCAGTAGAGGCCAGCTGTTATTAAACCAGTATATATATACATATATATTTAAAAATTGAATTCTTAGTCATCTTGGCTAGCATTATAGGCCTGAAAACCAATAGAGACTCCAAATAACATTTAGTTTGCAAACTTTTAAAGCCAAAATCTTTATCACTCAAGAAACACCCCGTAATTTTTTTCGTATCTCGTCTTTTTATAGCATTCAAGAGCTCACTGCAGATACGCTCGCTTCGCTTTAATTAGCAAACCAAATCAACTCATTCAGCAACGAACACGCCCACCATAATTCAGCGTGTTTAGCAGCAGCACACTCCAGCCAAAAATGGTGAGAATCAAAAATCGAAGATGAGACGCGACTAAAGCGTATATAAATATGAAATAAAATTAACCAAAATTGGAAGTTAAGTGCCAATAAATTTCGGCGTCAATGAGACTTGTTAAGGAAGCATATTCATATAGAATTATAATCGCTTTGGGAAGCGAAAATAAAAAGAGAAACGAACATATTAACGGCTTGGACATGTGCAGAGAAAGACACAGATAAATATTTATGTGGTCAATAGCGGGTAATATGTATAAATTTACATATGGTGTAGGGCCGACAAGAATTTTTTCTCACCGCCCAAATACCGTTAATGCTTAGTGAGTTTGGTGAGAGATTTTTTGTAATTTTTTTCAATGCTGCTGTTGCTTATGGGAGCTGGCTTATTATAGCGCTTTACTAATTATTACTTTGTGAGCATTTCGGTTATTTACTTCATTTTTAATATATAATTTTTTTAATATTTTTTAATACTTTTTTTTTTTTTTAATTTATCTTAACTTTTTTTAATTTATTTTAATTTATTATTTAATTTAAACATTTTTTCAATTTATTTAATTTTTTAAATTCCTTTAAATTTTTTTTATTTTTTTAACCTTTTTTTTAAATACAAATTTTTTTCAATATGTTTTTTATTTTACTTTTCTTAACATTCTTCCTCCCAACAACTATCTGTGCTCAACAATATTTGTGTTTTAATTTTATTTCTTTTTTCTTTTAGTTTTTTTGTGATTCTTGAATTTATTATCGAAAATATTTACACCTTCTCTTTTGTTGGCTGCTTGTAGTGCGGCACTTAATCCAAATGAATTGGACAGTTGCCTTTTGAAGTCATCCATTATACTTGTACGCTTGAGAATTATGCTTTTTTCGCCTCCACCGCTGCGTATATTCCCATTCTACTCATTATTCTGCTGCCTCAATTCATTCTCACCTTTATTTGCGCCATTATGCCGCTTAATCCTCTGAGTTGACTGTCAACAACTGAGTGCCTTGCGGCAGTTGGACAACTCGTAAGTGGAGAAATTGTATAATTAAATAGTTAAGCGTCGCAGGTGTGCAGCGCTTTAGTGGCTCTTCAGCCACGCTAACGCCTGGAGCTGCACAAAAGTACAAATATATTCTTTCCCGACCTTTCTTTTTTGGTGCCTTTACCAGCGCTTAATGCCCAACAGTCGCTAGAAAATGGAAAATAGCAGGGAAAAAACAACAAAAAGTAGCGCTCGCCGGCTGCCATTCAAATGCAAATGAATGAGTAAAGTTCGGAAATTCTCAGCTCAACGCTGTCATCCTTAGGCTCATAGCTCGGTCAGTTGGTGCGCCTGGTCAAAGGGTTAGCTGCGTAGTCGCGCTCCCTACTTTTGCCACGGCCACAATGCGTAGCAATTGAAATAGTTCATAAATTAGTTGTGCAGTGCCATTTGCTCGTACCCCCTCTCCCGCTCTCAAACCCGCCCCTACCGCTGGTCTTGTAGAGTGTCCAGCGCGCAGGTTTCAAGTTGAGTTGGGCGGTTTAGTCAGGCTGGCGACCCATGCATTCGTTTGTATGCCATAAAATTGTAAGAAAAGTCTCAAAGCAAAAACAAAAACAACAACTGCATTTACAATAGCAATAAAGTAGTGAATGAGAATTACAAAAATTGTATGGGCATAATAAAAAAAGCTGAAAGGGTTCAACCATTTCATTGCGCTGCCAGTCGTTTAACGTTTTAGTCGATTGCTGTTGTTGTTGTTGTTATGGCAGTCGCTTAGCCACAGCGCCGAGGGTTTTTCAACACATTCCGGCAGGCAGGAACTTTGATCTTTTGACGATTTAATTTTGTGCGCAACGCACTCCTGCCGCTCGGACCGCCGCACAGTTAGCGGCAACCTCGCTCGCGCTGCCATAAAAAGCCGTCAAAAGGTAGGAAAATGTTTGGGGCAGAAAGGCGCACAGCAACGACTAACTCATTAACGGCCGGGTCAGTTTCGGACGCACTCAATATCTGGCGCAAGTGTGTGTTATTGGGTCGCTTGGCCGCCGTTGGGCAATTGGCTTGGCGTTGGTGCGTTAAAAGCTGTGCTTGTGTGCGTGCGTGTGAGTATTTGGAATTTATTTAATTCGAAATGTAAGCTGTCAGGTGTTAATTTATGCCATCGCACACATTTGCATAAATATATTTGACGCGCAACTCATTAAGAAGCATCTTGTTCTCGGTTCGCTTCGTCATTGTCTCATTGAATTAATTATTTCATTTTTAGATTTACGATTGCTTACGTATTTTGCAAAATAAGGGGGAAAAGTGGTTTATTATGCGTATGTGACCATAGTTTATCTAAACCC
The DNA here is from genome assembly GCA_027475135.1 of Bactrocera correcta. Taxonomy (NCBI): domain Eukaryota; kingdom Metazoa; phylum Arthropoda; class Insecta; order Diptera; family Tephritidae; genus Bactrocera; species Bactrocera correcta. The sequence goes on from CM050323.1 coordinate 106,166,188, forward strand.
GAAACCTAATATGACTCTGAATAGTTTTTAATTGAAATTGAAGTGTCTAAACTAACAGTTAGTTTTTAGTTTGAAGCACTCGTAGGGTCGCAAACACTTGAGGTAATGAATAGCAGGGGCAACCCTCGAGAGGTTATGGTAAATAGAGGTTTATATTTGATTGAACTGTTAGGGAAAAGTCTGCTCTAACTAGAAATAAGATAAATTTCTGAGTTTACGAATGTGAACGCTTTCATTCAGTGGCAACACTTTCTTCACGCTCGACCTATATGTCGAGTTCTCGTGCTTTACAGAGGAGACACACATGTTAGTTAGGCTATGATCAAGCGAGTATCGTCCAGCTGCATCTCAGTTCTTGCGATCGCTCTTCGGCACGAAATGATTGTCGTCGGCTTTCGGTATTGAAAACCGAATGGAGGTCAGAACGATGGAATTCTTGCCTCAATAAAATGAAAATCCTCAACTCATTTTGAGATATAGCTCTAACTATCTATTAGTCACCTAGAGTGTCAAATAATAACGACCTCCTCCTTTGATGAACCGAATTAAATTTAAATTTAGCAAGTAACATGCAGCAGGCTAACTGGGTTATACAAGTAATGAACTGGAAGATATCAACATTTTCTAGGAAGAGCTGATATTTTGTCTCAGGACATCAACAACTTTAGGCTAATAGGATAGTCTCAAGATTTTCGGGAAGGGCATCAACTTATATAACAAACAGACTTCAATAATTCCAAAAAAGGAGATAAAAGTGATGAGTCCCTCACCATGATGGTATTGCAGTCAGCAAGCTGGCTCTGAAAGTTTAGAACTAAACATGCTGCTGGAGATGTCTCAGCACCTTATCAGTGTGGTTTTATAGCTGTCAAATCTCCTCTATACAATTTTATCACAGTATGTCAAACCCAGGAGGAAAACAAACAGTTCGACACCCAACACCTTTTTGTCGATTCTACAGCTGCTTTCAACAGCATCAGCCTATACGATACCATGTCTTTTTTGGGATTCTGCAAAACTCATACGGATATGCAGAATGACGTCAGCTCTGTTAAAACCAAGAATCGATACCAGTTCGATACCAGACGAGGTTTTAGACAAGATGATCTCCTTGTAAGTCTACTTCAATATATTGCAGGAAGAAGTGATACTTGCGCTAATCTGAACCGTACTTTCTACTCTAAAAGTAGAATGCACTGGTGCACGGAGATGATATTGACATTGTGGGCCTTTGCCAGCTTAAAAAAAGAAGCGAAACCCGTTTGTCTTGAGGATGACGATGGTAAGATGAAGTACCTGGAGGCAACATACAAAAATTAATCGGATCTTATCTAGCTAAGCACATGAAAAACCAATGAATGACCCATATCTTTGGCATCTAAGAATTTAGCGAAAGTCTCTTTCGTTTCAAGATCCGTGTGTAGACAACCGGAGCAAAGGAGTCCACGGATTCAATGGAAGAGTCGAGTACATAGTGATCTGTACACTTTCGGACTGTACAACTGGCGTTACCTTGCAAAGTATAGAGGCAAGTGGGGAAGTTTTGTATTCTTTGCCCGGTCCACGTTTGTAGAGCCATACAAGAAGAAGATATATATAGGAGAAGGCTTATACTTGTTAACATACGACAAACTGCAGCAATTTTTAATACAAATATTTCACTAAATGTTGAGTCCATCACACTGAGATGACAGATTTGTCTTAGATATGCCGAGTTATCGCTACAATCTAGTCCCTTGTCTCATGACTGCTTCTCAATTTTTATTTATAGACGTCTTAATAATTTTTTTTTTATTTAGAAATATTAAAGCTAGACTAGACTTGTCCCGTATGCACAATTTCAGTTACGATTTTGAAATAAATTTCAATTAATTAATTGCTAATGAGAATGCAACAACAAAATTTTGATTAATTACTTGTGCAACAACAAGCTTGCAACTGCCTGTGGCAAGTACAGGCATTGAAATGCAATTTATAACTATGTATTATTATCAGTGAGTTTGCGGTGCGACACTGCGTCTACAGGACCTTTGTGCAGATGAATTATAATGCGGTCACTTGTAGTAGTTACCCACACACATACGAGTACATATGCATGCAGTGTGGCATTGTGTGAGGACAAATAAATCATTGGCCAGACAAATTGACAAATTTACGACGCAAACGCTGAGGCTTGTACTACTATTTTAGTTTTTGTTGTTGTTATTGTTTTTGTGCTCCCTATACGCAATTATGTAATTAAAATTTATAGATATTTATAATTAATTTTTCAAATATTTTTTTGGCAGCGGCCGAATTTACCCTATTTTTAGACCAAACGCGAGGCAGGAAGTGTCGGCCGTGTTGTTGTTGTTGTTAGAATTTACATTTTGAAAGCGCTAATAAATTAAATAAACATTTAAGAATAAATAAATATAAAAATCAAGCGAGCTGTCAGAAAAATTACAACAAGAAAAAAGTGGTTCACGAAAAAAATACAACAAAAACTCATAACAACAACACATAAACACGCACGTAACGGCAAGTGACTGTGACAATGAATTATAGCGCACATGCAGCGTTGCAATTGCGAGCGGCTGTGCGGTCGGCGAGGGTGGATGTCCATGTCCAAGCGTTCGGCCTGGTGTGGCCGAGTTGAAAGGTAAATGGATGCGCTGAGCTCACACACAATGTTTAACACTGCCATTATTGTTTTTGTTAGTGTTATTGCTGCTGTTATTGTTATTAATGTACGGCTATTGTTCGCTTTGTTGTAGTTTCATTTTACAACAATAACAACCACCACACTAACAAATGCTTTACTATTTTTCTATGGGAAAAATGCCACATATTCGTGCAGGCCTACAGCCACGCAAGAAAACATACACATATATATATACACAGCGAGCGTCCACCCGCTCACCGAGTGCCACATAATTTACAGGTGAATTTATTAACGCGCATGCGTGCGCACATTTCTCTTAATGTCCGTTTCGTTTTAATGTTGTTGTTGAGTTTAGTTTTCTTTATTTTGTGTAATTTGAATTTCCGCATGTGCGCGATAAGCGGAGAATTTTCGTAAAGCAACAACAACAACAATGTGACTTGTAGAAAAAATGGCTGTAAAAGGGGCGTATTCGCACTTATTCTCGCATATTATGCTTTCTGATGTGTGTAGTAAGCGGCCGCGCAGGTTGAGGGTGCTGCGTCGCAATGCGCGGCGCGTTAACAAGCATGCGTTTTAGCCATAGTACATATAATTTCGTAGATAAGATTGTGGCCCGAACGCTGGTTGGTCGAATTGCGCGCTCATTTCCTTTGTTGGTGGGCTCGTTGTTGTTGGTATTGTAGCGGTGATGGCGTTACAGGGCGATTTAAGCTGTCGTGTCGGGCTAGAACCTCTACTTAGAAATTAAAGCACAATAGTTTCGAGAAGAAAGAAGCGCTGCTAGTCAATTTAGTCCGGTATAAGGTGACCTCCGGCATCTACTTCCTCAAATAGAGTTAGTATAACCCAAAGCCGTGCTTAGAACTCAGTCCGTTGAGTTTAACATGCCTTATGACTTATAAAATCTGAGGTTAGGAGAATATATAAAAAGTTTTGAAGGATATTATTATATTCCTTTGGGGAACCATAAAACTTCTGACTACGACTCCTAAATTTTTCATCTTGAATAGAAAATAGAATCAAGAATCATCGCTTGATATTTGTATCGTCGAGGTCCATAAATCTGACGACAACAGTCTTCAATACAAAAAAAAGCCATAACTCTTCTCTGCGGGTCTGCTGCTTTAAAAACAACATTGTTATATAGTATATTCACCGTTCTTGGGCCTTAGCTCAGAAGCTACATAAGGAAAGAAGTGAAAGGAAAGACCTATAAGTTTTGTGAGGATTCCGAAGTTTAATAAATTTAATTTTTTTTTTACAGCCGCTGAAGTCCCATTTGACGTGACTGCGAAGTCTGTAAGGACTCTGAAGTGTAATAAGTTTTTTACAGCCGTTGTATTGTCGGAGGTTTTCCAACAGCTATCGAAGGGCAAAAGTTGTACGGAGTTGAACTGAAACGAAGCGTAGTAGAATCCTAACCTTAAAACTTTAAGATGTTTTCTACTGCTGGATAAAGCCGCGGTTTCAATCTATATGATGCTTTCAGTAGGTTTGTTTATAAAGAAAGATACCTACACACTGGTTTGTAAAGTAACCGGTTTCTAGAACAATAAAACTGCAGTCAATGAGGAAGAGACTAATAAATTATAAACATATTGATTACTGGTTCAAAATGATGGAGCAGGGCGCAGCTGGTCTTGAAAAGATAGACCCATTGCGGTCAAACGTTTTGTCGTTTTCGGTATATAGTCATTGCCTGATTCACATGTTTTCTCATTTCGCAAAGTAAGATAGAAATGGTTATGACTTTTGCAATGTTTGGATAATCGAAACTTCTAGTTTAGGTTAACCTCTTGACATCCCCAATTACAGCTGCAGTCATTTGACTTAAAGAGAACCAACAGTGTTCTTAAAACAACAAGACTTCCGCGGAATTCTGCTTCACCAATTAACTATTTTCGGGTACCCAGGCGACTCGGAAACCTCGTGGAAACTTCTAGATACTCCACTTTTGGCCATATAAGACCTCAGGCAAGTGTTCTTTCCGGCCTACAAGTAAATCTATATCAAAAATTAGATTATTTCGAACCTTCTACGAACCACCCTGTATTACCACACTGTACAACGACTCTACGCATGCAATCACCTACTCAGCGTTGCGGCAAGTGCAAGACTGCGTGCTCGCACCGTGCAAAGACAAGTGCAACCATTCGTAACAATTTTATTATAATTATTGCCAGTCACACAACGCGGAAAATAAAGGAAAAACACGAAACAATTTTCGAGATGCATTTAACAGATAAACGCACATTGTTAGCCTTTTTTGCGCTTTACCGCGCGGCACCAGTGAAGGTACCGGCGCTATGGGGCAGCCATATCAGCAGTTGTTATGTAAGCGCATATGTTGCTGATATGTATTCTATGATTTACATACCAACATCGAACATGATAAGGCCTAGCTTGGCCGAGACCATGAACCCACGCTGTCAGCTCGTCAGCTTTGCTAGGCGGTCACCCGTTTGATTTGAGCCTAATTAAATTATACAGCGTGTGTATGAGCCGGTGTTGCAAGTTGGCTATTGTTAGGTTTTATTATTGCTGTTATTGCTTTTTGATGTTAGTAAAATGGTGACTTGACGCTTTTGGAAATTGAAATTTTTTCGTTGCAAGTTCTGTGCGTCTTTCGTCAAAAAATGATCGGTTGCTTTCTGCCACACACTCAAGCTGCCAAGGCGTCACTACAACGCGCCTGCCTGTCAAGCAGCCACAAGTTTTTATATGCTTATTAATTTATTTCAAATCTAATGCTGCAACTCGCTATGTCTGCTGCGCGATGATTTTATAATTTTTTTGGTTTTATTTTCTTATTTTTTTTGGTTTTATTTTCTTAATTTTTTTTACTTATTTTTTGTTGTTTTGCCGCCATTGTCAGCTCGTTGCTTAAACGTTTCTTAAATAAATTCATTCGACGTGGAAAATAAATTAGAACCACAACAACAATGCGAACGTCACATCAAACGCCGACCGAAGACGTGCTAGAAGCAAAGCAACAGCAGAAGAACCCACAAAAATAATAGCAAATTAAATTATTAAAACCTTAATGAGCAGACGCTGGCAATCTTAAGAACAACAACAATTTTAACAACAACAAAAGGCAGAAAAAGTATAAAAATCTCTAATTCGTAAAACAAACGCCGTAGAAATGAGGGCGGACACACCAGCGAGGCAACAAGAACAACACAGCAAATATTCTAATGAAAAAATAAAAACGAAAAGTTGTAAAGTAATACAAAAACAAAAAAAATTGGAGTGGCGTTGCAAGTGGCCTTGTTGCATTTGATTAAAGTGTAGCGCCCCAAAACAAAAGAAATGCAGAATCATTAGAAGGGACAGGCGCAAGCAAGCAGAAAACAAGCCATGCAACACACGCACACACTCATACAAATATAAGTCATACAATTATAAGGCTTCTACATGCATATAAATTATTAATTAAATTTTAAACGTGCGTAGTTCTAAGCTGAAAAATGTGTCTCAGAATTCGTTTCAATTATGCGCGCATTCAAGGTGGTCATCGCATTGCTCAGCGTTTGCCGCAGCGAATTCCACAAAGTTTGGTGAGAACAATTTTTCAAAACTGTCCGAAATATGCATACATACTCCTACTAAGCAGTTCCGAGAAAGTCAAGTTCTTTAGAAACATATAGATATGAAACAGTTAATGCCTCACAGTTCTTCTATAATTTTTCTGCGCTCACTGGACAGCGAATTAATGAGCAAAAGCGTTGCGTTATAGATTTCTATTGATAGGTGTGCTGGTGGCAACACAATTTCGTGATTTATTAAAATTATTTTCAATAAAAATCTATATCGCAACGCTTGTTCACGTGCGATTTACGATTAGTCATCTAATTTAACCTTACCTAACGCCTTTTCACATTAATTAAACTTAGAGAATGTGTTTAGCGCTTTATCGAGCTCCGTTGCATCGCATATTCATTTAGCTTTGAGTGAATTTATAATAATTAAACAGTTATTTTAGTTAACATATCTGTAAAGCATTTCTTTCAAAAGATTTGAACAGTCCTCTATACCGTATGAAAACCAGTTTTCCCTTAAATTAGTTCGCCAATATGTCGCTGTTTAAACTTCCTACTAATAAAAACCAGTTTAAGGGCAATTTCAATTATTTGTAGCATACTTTTAGGAGCCTAAAACACTTGAGTGCGGTTTTTCATAGCATACATTTAGGCTATGTGTTTTTTAAACTATTCGTAGCACACTTTTCGGGGCCTGGCACACTTAAATGTACTCTCCCATAGCATACATTTAGGCGACGGGTTTTTTGTATCCATAATTTTACTGCCTATTTTTTATACGCCCCTTAAAAGCTTAATGTTTCTTAATAGTTCAATATTTGTTTTGCAAGTCAAGGCAGAAGTATCTACTTTCTTCGTATGCTTCTTATTTTGTTAAAAGGTAGCAAACTTCAAAACTGTAAAATATATGACAATTTTCCAAACGATATGACTGAAAGTGCTAAATCAAATGAGCCCACAGACCACTTTTGACCAAATATTCGACGTTTAGATGTCTAATAAATGCAGGCTGCCGAGTTTCCATGACTTTCAAAAAACAGAACAGAGTAGAAACCAACTGCAGACCTTCCCCATTCAATAGCGGATGAACGAAGTCATTGTGTAAGGGTCTGAAGCACTCGGCGTTTACTGAACCGATTTGCCAAGCGATCCCTTTTAAAGAGGAAGGATATAGTATACAGCCGGAAATTTACGAAAACGAGAGCGAGAATAAGTTAGTTCTACTTTGAGTCTCCGAGAATTTGTAAAATAATATTAGTCTATTCGCAATTTTGTTTCCATTGTCTTATGAAGATAATTTTAATATTTTGAAGTTGTGCTGAAAGAAAATATTTATACAATAAAAGCCACTTAAATGCCTCGCGAAAAATGTCAGCTTTTTCAGATAACTAGGCTGGTTGGGTACTTAAAAAATTCCACTCAAGTCCTTCGATGCTAGTATCGAGCCTAAAATGTTGGTTATTTAAGCAGGTTTCGTAGTTAAGAAAGGGGTATTTAAACGGGTTTTACTTTAAGAAATGATTTCGGGCAAAGAACTGAGAAGCAAGAAATAAACTTGATGCGAATTGCTTAGTGGTGATGAACTATAATCGAAGCAATATGGGTTATGAATAGGAGAAGTAAGTGGTGTTAAGGAAGAAAGTCGGAGTGGTAATACCAATTGTGGTTGACTTAAAAAGATATTCTTATATTGTAATGCTGATAATAGTATTGGCATTGGTACTGGTATTGGTAACGTATCCGTATTGGTATTGACGTTCATAACGATATTGGCATTGCTTTTGGTATTGCTTTGGTACTGGTATTGGTAATGGTAATGATATTGATAGGTATTGATACTGATTTCTGTATTGGTTTTGGCTATTTGAATTGGGACTTGTATTAGTGTTTATATGGATATCGATATAGATATTGGTATTGATAATGCTATTGATATTTATATCGATATTGGTATTGGTATTGGGATCGGTATTGGTACTGGTATTGGTAATGTTATTGATATACTGATATCGATCTTGGTTGATCCTTTGGCGTTGGTATTGCCATTTGACTGGTATTGCTATGGGTAGGGATATTGATATTGATATTGGTATTGACATCGATATTGGTATTTGGCATTGCTACTGATAATGGTATTGTTACTGGTATTGGTATTCATATTCGTTTTGATAATGGTATTGTATGATATTTATATTGCTTGGTAATGGAATGGTATTGATATTGGTATTGGTATTGGTATTGGTAATGGTACTGGTATTGAAATTAGTGTTGGCATAGATATTGATTTTGAAATTGATTTTTGGTAATAGTACTGGTATTGATATTGCTATTGGTATTGAAAAGCTATTGATATGGGTATGGTATTGATACGGACATGATATTTTTACTAATAGTACTATGGGAAGGCAATCTTTCCGCTGCACTCCAATATAACTATGCCTTCTTTTAAGCGCATAAAACTGAAACTTTAGAATGTATTAATTACAAACGGCATAAAAAGGTAACCGAATAATGACCTTAGAGACACTTAAACTTTTTGTCGCCTAACAAAAATCTGCTGCTTTCAAATTAATTTCTCTAATTTTAGAAAGTTTTTGGTGTGCCTGTGCAATTATTTTAAATAGTTAAAAATAACTGCCTGCATACACAGTTGCCATATTGTATTTACTATATATAACAAATCTAATAAAATTTTACACTCGTCGCCATAAAAATTTTATTGCGTGTCCGCGCCAAAACAACTCAATTAAATACTTTGCTTGAATTACTGAAAAACAATGCATATGTCTATATTTTTAGACGTGCTTAAGTGGCACACTGTGGCACAAACATGTGCTGTGCATGTTGCATTCAACATAAAAATGCCACATAAAAGTCAGGAGAAGTGCAGCAAGCGGGTGAAAAAACACAGCGCGAACGCAAAAAAGGCTCAAATTTAATTGCAATAGATCCTGCTGTGGCACGGCAACAACAACAATAACTAAAACAAAAGCAAGAACAATAAATACAACAAGCGTACAATATGTATGTGATAAACCAACAAAACATTGTCACGTCAGTTAGCATTTGAGCGTAGCATGCCACATGCAACATGCAATTAAAATACTACAAAGCTCAGTGCAACGGCCAAAACTAATTATGTGCCATTGGTAATTTGCATCGTTTATGCAATAGCTAACTATATATAATATATACATTTATATATATGCAAGTATTTATTGCCGTACACATGCATGTGTTGGTGCAACATAATCCGTTATGCAGGCGAGCAGGCGCTGTGGCCAAAAACCGTAGTGAATTTCGCATGAAATTAGTGCGGTTGGCATTATTTGATGCTTATCAATCAACTGTAAAAACCGTTAAATGCAGTGCCACATGTGGCTAATGCGCAAATAAAACAAATACAACTGCCATGCCACAATAATTACACACAATAATAAAATATTTTAGGAAATTATGTTTAATTTTGTGCGGTATTTGCAGTTGGTCGCATCAAATGCGCGAGAAAAAAGTAGGCGTGGCTGGCGCTTTTGCGGCTAAACGTGCGCTGTTTGAATGACAGCTCAAAGCACAAGGTATGCGTGTGGCATGGGTGCTGTGGCAGGATATGCGGTGGCATAATTTACTTATGGCCACTTTTTTCGATCCAAGCCATTGTATTATATGTACGTGTGTATGTGCGTGTGTGCGTTGCTGCTGAACTTGCATGTTGCATGCTAAGCTGTGCCACATGTGGCACCACAATTTAATAAATACTCAATTGTTTTGTGGCATTTACAGCTGATTACTGAATGATTGAAATTTTCAGATGTCTGCATTTGCGTTGAGTTTTCAATTAAAGCGCGCTCTCAATGAAATTAATTGAATTTAATTAATTAATTTTGCTAACAAAGTTTATTTCATGAAATAATGGAGTTTTCTATCTGTCGATGAGGTACAATGATGGGTTTGTTGTCAATTAGGCAAACTTCATCAAGCTTTAATTCAAATTGAAAATATATAGAGATAATTAGAGCTAAAGAGAAAGAAAGAGAGAGAGATAGAGAGAGAGGGAGAGCTAGAGAGTAAACTATATAAATAGAGTCGAATAGAGTGTAAGAGATATAGATAGAGTCGAAAATTGATAGAGTATCAGATAATGATGTAAATATACAGAAAAATAAAGAAATATGAAGAGTTTGAAATTGATTTAGATACAGAGAGAGATAGAAACAAAAATGAAAAGCGAAGATAATGAAAAACAGAGATAGAATGAACGACGTACGGAGAGAGCGATCGATTGTGAGAGATAAAAATGAAAATAGAGGGAATTCAACGACAGATAAAAAGGTGTAAGAGAATAGGAAGGAATAGACATTAGAGATAGAAAGAGAGACAGAGAGAGATACAGATATGGAGGTAATGACAAAGAGAGATAGAGAGAACGGAATGCGGATATATATTATAAGTTAGAAAAAGATAAAGATGAAAAATTAGGAAAGTCACGGATAGATGGAAAGACGGAGATAGATATACAAACAGAGTTGGAGTCGAAATTGGGAATTTTTAAGCATGAAGTTGAAGACTGAATATAATTTATTCACTATACTTTTTAAACCGATTTTAATAACCGTTGAGTTTGAGGGTCTGAAGACAACGTTCCCACGATAGTCGTAACTAAGTAACCGGCACGGACCCGGATTTTTAGCCGCCCAAGGACTGCCAACTGAGCAACATTCCTCGAAAGTACTTCAGAAATTTTTTCTGCCGCACAACAGCAACAACATGGTTTGAAGAACAAAGGACGGAGAAATGGATATCAGAGGCAACGAACTGGATTTCCAAAGTCATAGCTAACAGCATTTCAGAATAGATGAAATATTTTTATTTAATCACAAAGAGTCTGTGATGCTCATTTTTAGTATATCAAAGAGCTTAAAGTTTAGAAAATGTAACATAACAGGTCAATTGAATAGTCCCCGGTCTACCATAGTAATTTTTTTTTTTTTTTCGAAAAATTCGTATTCATCATAGTTTCCTTCAAGACTGATACACTGATTATAGCGAGCCTCCAACTTTTCGTTAACATTTTTGTAGCATAATTTTTATTTTGGGTCAAAATAGGCCGCAGTTTCGCCGTTCATCTCTTCATTTGATGAAAATTTGGTAACGAGCCTTCTTTTGAGATATAAGAACAGGAAATAGTGGCTGTGGCCCAGATATGGAAAAAAAAAAGGGTGGATGCGGAAGTCATTCTAAGCGCAAATCATAGATTTTTGCTATCGTTTTTTACTGACTTGTCACATTGTGCATTGTCTTGGTGAGATAGAACTTTCTTTTTCTCCAACTGCGGCAGATTTTCGGCTATTTCGTCTTTCAAATGGTCCAATAATGATGCTTCCTTTTTCAAGCTAGGCAACTATGCGCATCCCAAAATTTAGACATCATAACCCGGCTAGGGCCCTTGAGTTGCGTTTACCCACGCTTTGATGCGGGTTCATCGTGTGAAGTTCACTAGGATGACTGTCCATTAGACTTTGGAGTGAAATGATGGAGCCTTGTTTCATCCCTCTCTCTCTCTCTCAAACCCAAATTATTTCCTTCCTAACTCAGCGCGAAAAATTTCGCATAAATTCCATAAAAATATAATATATTAGAGCTTTTGTCACCCATTCACCCCAAGGAATTAGGGTGTCTTAGGTGGTGATTCATATTTCATGCGTGGCGCGTCAGCCATTGTGTTCTTAGGTCATATATTCAATCAGCGCAAATGCATAGACTCAGAGACCCAGCGCATTTTGACAATTGTTATATTTCTCTGGCAGGCAAATAGCAGCTTTATGTCTTTTGTAGTTTTCGGCCAGCAACAAAAAGCGCTAATGGAATTATTCTGGGTGTTAATAGTGCCACTGACACCGACTCCTTTGTTGTGGCTTTCCTTTTTGCTACAGTTTACTGCGTTAACGTTCGACTCCAGCGCTTTTTATAATGAAATATATATGCTTATGTAAGATATTTATGTGCGGTTGCATAGAGTTGCTACCAAGTCGCTGTCGTCATCGTGCTTTCGGGCCCGAAATGTCACTTTGATTAACACAACAATCCGCTATTTTTGACACTTTTTGGACACACTGAGTGGCAAGCGACAATGGCGAGCGCATGGAAGCGTGTATTACGAAAGCGTTTCATATGTTCAACTGTACGTATGTGTGTTGGGCATGTTATATAATGAACACAATTGAATCTATTTTTCCCTGCAGACTCTTACGTATGTGTGATTTGAATACTCGCATGTTTATGAGTTTGGGGAATTATTATTCACACTTTTGCATATCTAACACTTCGCGAACTGATTGTGTCTACGACGTCGAATGGGGTGAGGCCTGTCACTGGTGGCAAGCAAGAGTAGTAGGAGTTCTGCGGTATAGGACGCGTGATTTTATTAAATTTGTGGCAGATTATTTATGATTGTTGTGAGTAATAACACAGTAATAAATGACAATGGAGTCGATATGACACACGGCGCAAATGTAAGTGTGTATCAGTGGTGTTACTATACCTTATATGGGCGCAAAAAGCGAGGCATTATTTGCATGACAGCTAGAGCGAGTGTATGGTTTTTGCATTGAAAGCAGATATAAATGAGTTTTACTTAAGTTATGTGGTGCTTAAATAACTCTGATCAATTTATTAAAGTAAGTTATAAGTACTATTTGTTATTTTTGAATTTTCTGAAACCCATACTTACTATTTGAAAATCTCTACTGATCTCCAGATCGACGCAAGTTAGAGGCAGAGGCTGGGGGAAAGCTTTCTGATATTCACGCCGCAGGACTTTATGTTCCTATATCTATTTGTACCTCTCTGCATAGCTCCATTTTTGTTTCTTTCTCTATTTATATCCCCTTATTTCTTTTTCTCTCTATCTATCTGTTTAACCCTTTCACTAAATTTTACGCTATCTTTAACTCTCGAACAGCGCGAGATAGAGAGTTCCTTGAATTTCAAAAAAAGGGGGGGGGCGAGGCGACCTCTTCATTTTCAATCCGAGATCTTATGAGTCTGCAATGGCACATTCTTTATCTCTGATCTTAGATCTTATGGGTCGCAAAAGGCTTCCTCTTCGTTTTCTTCTTATTCTTCTTTGGACTTACAACCGTGAAACGGTCTGCGCCGAGACCAACTTCGCCAGTTCCCTCTTTTCTTTGCGAGATCCCAAGTGCAAACAGACCCTATGTACTTGGTATTTTTTGTTACTCTTGGTTCGAATGCTCCAAGTGTTAAGTGCTTCCTCATGGTCGCCATCATCCATGGTTTTGTACCGTTTATGGGACTATAGATATAAGAGACTTATAGAACGTAGTTTTTGTTCGTCGAATGAGGAAGTAAAATCCAGCTAGAAGATCTTTAATATGGATTCTTGAAATAAAAGACCCTTCCTCTGTAAAATTAAAGCTGACGCAAAGTGCCATTGTGTCTCTTGAAGAAAACTAGTATGATCCATTTCAGTGACTTGAAGCCACCAGAGTTTACATGACCCTATCAGCCTTTGTCTTGTTTCCTCTGTTAAATATAAATATGAAGTTTACAGTGCAACATTCTTTCTATAAATCTTTATATGTTAGTACCGCTTCTAGAGCCACACTGACCTTCTTTTTAACAGCAACTGCAGACGACGGATAGTTTATTACTTCCCTCCCCTTAGCCAACAACGTATGGTAAACTCTTTCGGTGCGCGCTATGCGTCATTAAACAACGCGTTCAGGCCGGGCCATCATCTGCACTCATTTCATGGCTATTAAAAATACATATGTAGCGAGCAACCGGACCCGCTAAGGCGACCGAAAGGCTACAGCACTGCGCCTATAAGTCTCGAGGCGCCTTTTTTATTTGCTTGAAGCCAGCAAAAGAATACATCTTCAATGTTATTCCATTTTACAACATGCCATTGTTGTAATTGTTGTTATTGACTGACATTTTAAGGGTCAAATTTTTATTATAGAAACTCACACACACACAAGGCGATAAATATTCATAGATCGAGTTTACAGTCATAGGCGCAGTCCATGCTGCCACACTGGCTGACTGTTTGGCCCAACGACATCCGCTTGGACAAAAGGTAAGGCCAAATAAACAACTATAATAAAAGTACAACAACGAAGCAGCCGAAGATGAAATGGAAGAGCAAAAAGGCATTTAATGATGTCACAGTTGAAATAAAAATGCAATAAAATGTCAGAAGTTATTGAATTTACGTTAGGACAACAGGTCCGACTACAGCCGTAGCGCGGCTAGTTGGAATTTCTCTCAGCTACAACACAGCGCTGCAATCCGTTGGCCCTTGCCGTACGTGTAGGTACTTGCCGCAATGCCATACCGCCGAGACGTGCAAGTAATTTGGAGTAGTGCGGGCTGCAGACAAGTTGCCGGCCATGTGAATTTATGGAAAGCGTTTAGAAGCTCAACACGCGGCTTAGCGCTCATAAAATGCATCAAGATATGCTTTAATTAAATTTCCGTCTTTTACATCCCTTCCGCTCCCATAGGCCAGCAATTTGTGCTGCGTAGCCATTAGTAATAAACTGTTTTATTTGGCAGGATCTGGAAAGAAAAACCTGCAAAGCTGAGCCTTGTAGCTGCTAAGCGTTTGGATCACAGGCGCTGAGAAAAAAAAGGTGAGCGCGTAGTGAATAAAAATGCGAAAGGTTGTTATGAAATTAATTTTATGCAAATATTTTCCATTCGAAGGCTCGTAAAAATGCTATACTTATCTTCATTAAGTGTTCCTGAGCTTATTTAATGCGCTGCGCTTCGGCCTATTTTTAAATCTCGGGAGATTAAGTAAAGAGTGAAATATGATTAAAGGCGAGTGGCTACTTTGTTTCGCTCGTGATGGTATGCAGTTTGTTATCCGCGATTTTAATGTGCGAAATAATAAATTATTATCAAATAATTACTACAAAAGTAAAATATTTGAAAGGTTTAAAGTTTCAGAGTTTTTCAGCTCACATACACAGTTCTACTCAATTCGAAGAGCGATTTTATGAAGCGAACATTTTTTAACATGAAAAAGGACTGCAGAGGCAGAGAGCAAGGAAGAAAATTAGAACCCTTCCCACGACAGTCGACCTACGTAACCAGAACGAACCCGGATTACTTTATCTTGTCGAGCACTGTCAACTTGGCAGAATTCTGCCACTACAACAACAGAAACAGAGAAAATTGGAGAGCTTACTACAGAAGAAGCTTTAAAACTAAGTCAAAAAGGATGAACATCAATTTTTTGAACTTTTCTCAACTAGTCCATAAAAATATGAGAGCTGAGGATTCAAGGAGGTAAAACGGCAAAACGTTAAAGGAGATCGGATCTGTAACAATAACAGGAATCTGGAGCGGCGAGATTTATGACTGCCCGCCAGAGTTTTCAAGGATACACAGAGCTTTCCATTGGCAAACAATGGTGGGAAGGGAAAGTTGGAACCCAAGGTAGACCATAATTGAGACAGTTCCAGTCGTAAGTTTAGGCAGATTTTGTAAAGCTCAACCTCTGAAGCCGAACATTTATCGACTCCCTACAGTCTGAGACTAAACTTTGTTTCAAAGGTTGAGATATTCCTTCAGTGCCAAGGTTTCGGCTACTCTGAAGAGGTTTCGATTTGGCAAGAAATAGTTGGTAGGTAAAGTTGGAACCTCAGTCAGACCCTACTTAGTGGTAAAATAAATGACTGTCACTTAACGACAAGTCCCAAAAAATGTCGTTTCGACAAAGAAGGACCGATGGCTCGTTGCATGCCAGACATGTGCTCAGGTGATGTAGAAGATAGGTCTGGATAGGTAGGCAGACAGACTGAAATTAACCAAAGATTGAGCGCGCCAAGTGGTGCTATCGAGACTTCGCTCTACAATAAGCGATTGTACGACTTCCAAATAACACTCATTCACTAAAAAACAGAAGTGATTGTTGGTAGGACACGTCATCCGTTATGTTCTTTGTAAGCTGAAGAAATTTGTTCAATCAATCAAAGAACCGTTTTCTCAATGCCTGGTTAGAATGATCTCTTGATGTTATCGAAAGGCAGTTCAGTTAAACCAAAGGAAGCATAGACACCCTAAAGACCATGTTTTTATAGGTTAGGTTAGGTAAACTGGCGGACTGTTACGCCATACATAGACTTACTAGTCCTTTCTAATAGGCAAGTCAAGGTTCTGTTTGAGGTGTGGTATTCGTCATACAGGTCGTCAACGCATTTTGCGAACTTGATATCTAAGTTTAATCTTTTGTCTAGTCCCTTGAACACAAATGCGCCTACATACTTAAGACGAGTTTTAGGAAAGACCTGACAAAAACAATGGAGCTGCTCCAACGCCGCTCTCATGACAACTTCTCTTCACTTCCTGCATGTATCGTCATTACCTGTGGCTATGCGGCTCGCATGTGTTTTCAGTAGGTGGTGACCACCGTCCTGTCGAGACAATGTGAGACAAAGGCATGAGTGTTTTCCTTCGAAACCCTTGCACATCACCTTGGCGAACCTGTATGACTTTAAAGCATTCCATCTAGCCCTGATCCGACTGTCTGTCTTTCAAAAATTTTATTGTATGTCGTTTTTAGTGACCTCTGTATTTCCTGTAATTGACCTGTAGCCAAACGGCTAGCATTTTTGGCAATCCCATCAGCTTTTTCGTTTTCAGGAATTCTTTCGTGGCCTGGAATATGGAATTCCTGTTTGCCCGCTTTCCGGCAGTCGCTATATCTACTGCTTCTATGCTCCCAGAAAATTATTAACGAATTCTATAACAGCTGTTCTAGCTTGTTATGGTTCAATGGCATGCCATATTCATAAACATAATTCTGCACTTATACCTATAAGCATACATTTACATAATCACGGGCATTTTGCCGCTAATGTGCAACATCTGAGCAAACACTAACCGTCACTATCAACACTCATTTAAGCATATTGAATATCGAGTGCTGGCGGTGGCGATGGCGTTGGCCAAGGCGGTTGCATGTGTGCTTTTCAATTCGATTATGTGCCGCACGCGCAACAAATTGACTTGTGGTCAACAGTGACACAGGCATGAAGATACAAACATGTGATTATACTAAGCAGGCATTGGCTGCCACATACATTATACGCACTGAGTTTGTGGCATGATAATCAATGTATTGAATGTTCATTTGCCACAAAACGCTAAGCAAAATGAATTTTGCGGATTTGCGGACAACTTGACTGACCATGCCGTGCAATGAAGCGGAGGTCGTAGCAGCCAGCAGCGGCTAGCTATTAAATGGCGACTCAATGCTACACTTAATGCGCAGATAATTATCAATCTACATACACATTAACACATACACACATGAATACATACATATACATACAAATAATATGTGTTTTATGCATTATGGAGTGTATGTGGCACGATGATGTGGTTGCTGAAGTGTGGCTGATTGTTTGAGCATATCCACAATTAATGGCACACACACAAGCGCACATACCTGCCACTTCCGCCCACCTCTACGCATCGTTTGACTATCTTAAATGTCCATAATCATAAAGGGTGATTTTTTAAGAGCTTGATAACTTTTTTTAAAAAAAAAACGCATAAAATTTGCAAAATCTCATCGGTTCTTTATTTGAAACGTTAGATTGGTTCATGACATTTACTTTTTGAAGATAATTTCATTTAAATGTTGACCGCGGCTGCGTCTTAGGTGGTCCATTCGGAAAGTCCAATTTTGGGCAACTTTTTCGAGCATTTCGGCCGGAATAGCCCGAATTTCTTCGGAAATGTTGTCTTCCAAAGCTGGAATAGTTGCTGGCTTATTTCTGTAGACTTTAGACTTGACGTAGCCCCACAAAAAATAGTCTAAAGGCGTTAAATCGCATGATCTTGGTGGCCAACTTACGGGTCCATTTCTTGAGATGAATTGTTGTCCGAAGTTTTCCCTCAAAATGGCAATAGAATCGCGAGCTGTGTGGCATGTAGCGCCATCTTGTTGAAACCACATGTCAACCAAGTTCAGTTCTTCCATTTTTGGCAACAAAAAGTTTGTTAGCATCGAACGATAGCGATCGCCATTCACCGTAACGTTGCGTCCAACAGCATCTTTGAAAAAATACGGTCCAATGATTCCACCAGCGTACAAACCACACCAAACAGTGCATTTTTCGGGATGCATGGGCAGTTCTTGAACGGCTTCTGGTTGCTCTTCACCCCAAATGCGGCAATTTTGCTTATTTACGTAGCCATTCAACCAGAAATGAGCCTCATCGCTGAACAAAATTTGTCGATAAAAAAGCGGATTTTCTGCCAACTTTTCTAGGGCCCATTCACTGAAAATTCGACGTTGTGGCAGATCGTTCGGCTTCAGTTCTTGCACGAGCTGTATTTTATACGGTTTTACACCAAGATCTTTGCGTAAAATCTTCCATGTGGTCGAATAACACAAACCCAATTGCTGCGAACGGCGACGAATCGACATTTCACGGTCTTCAGCCACACTCTCAGAAACAGACGCAATATTCTCTTCTGTACGCACTGTACGCATTCGTGTGGTTGGTTTAATGTCCAATAAAGTAAACTGAGTGCGAAACTTGGTCACAATCGCATTAATTGTTTGCTCACTTGGTCGATTATGTAGACCATAAATCGGACGTAAAGCGCGAAACACATTTCGAACCGAACACTGATTTTGGTAATAAAATTCAATGATTTGCAAGCGTTGCTGTTGTTAGCTATTCACAATTAAGGGTCAAAGCATCCCTGAGCATTTTTCCGCCCACCTCAAAACCGCACGTTTGAAACAAATCATAAAAATCCTCCCAAAAAAATCATTATTTGTACCGCATTGATTGCGTTCGGCTGAATTGTCGCCATTGTTGTTTCAGCCTTTGGCATTACAACTGGCGCTGTCGCTGTTGCTCTTGTTGTTGCGGTCATGTTGGGCCTAATGCTATTACCACTCCAACCATGTTGCAAAATATGATATGGTATGTGTGTGTGTGTTTTACGCGTCGGTGTTGGCCCAGACCGCAATGTAATTGTGTCATCATCGTACAACAACTTGCCACACATTGTCAGCGTAATATTTCAATGTCTTGCGTGTGTCAACCGAAGTTTCACCTTATGCCGCCACAACCCACTAAGAGCACATTGAAGCGCAGTGGTGTTGCCGAAAATTAATAAACAGGATATACGCAGGGCTGCATTCTGGTGAACATTCTATTCGTGCTGGAAATCAGTGAACTGATTTGATTAGAAAATTCGGTCGGATGCTTAAAGGGCGGTAGAGCCCTAAAGGTGCTGATTGATTTCGAATGAGCTCCACTACAATTTCTTATTGCTTTTAGCTTATATTATTAGAAATAACGGTATTAATATAAGACAATTTGGGAGGAATTTAAGTGCTTTAAAAATTTTTCATTCATCACACAGTTTTCTACAGACCTTAGTAGTTCCTCCTAGCTTACAGGAGACAAGTCCGACGACTCTAAGGCGACAGAGAAGTTACGAGGTTCGGGAAGTACGTCTCATTTCATGTTAAAAACTAATGTTCGACTTATCAGTCTCGATATAAAAAGAAGGTGCTACTTTTTTTCGATTTAGTTTCAAACCCCAAAGCAATATTCGTTTAAATTAGATTGAAGCTTTGCTTTTAAAAATACAGACTTATTATCTGTCATGTTTTTGTTTGCTGTTGTTGTTGTTGCAGCGGCAGAAAACATTCCTGAAGTAATATCAAGCCATAGTGAAGATTTCACTGTCCTTGGCCGGATAAAATTCCGGGTTCGTTCCAGTTATTTAGACCCGACTGTTGTGGCAACAGGCTGCTTTTAAGCTACTTAAGAAAGAAATTTCAGTTTTGACGACTACTTAAAAAATTTTCCCGGTATACCCGAAGTTTTGCAAAAGAAACTGGTTCCCATTCTAGGGAAGAAAAATCTAGGTACTCAATATACCACAGGATCTTTGAGGTCCATTTTATTGCAATAATCCTACTGGAGTTCTTAATTCGAAACCGTCCCACGGCTATTTCGGCGATTATTCCATGCTGTTGAATGGTTCTGAAGCGTTGTTGTTGTTGCTGAAGCGATTATGTGGCGCCTGCTTGGGGGAAAGCGATAAATTAGCTGCATGCTGTATTAGCGAAGTCACTCAACAGTAGATCCAGGAGACGAGCCGTTTCAACGGGTTCGGACCATAGAGGTGGTAAGTGATTTGGTTTCATTCGAAGTTCAAAGAGCTGATCAGAGTCTTGCGGGGACTCAGTGTTTATTATGAGGTCTCAGGTTTGGTTTCACGGGGCTATTCGAGCTCTTGTACTACTATTGGTGGAGTTTAGACACCAAGTACTCCATTCACAAGAAGGGAGTCAATGAAGGTGTTTAGAGTGATGCTTCAGTACTCGTCGGAAGTTGGTCGCGTCCAAAATTTGGTCGGTATAAGGTTCTAGTTCGTTGACACATTGGAGGTATGTTCCACTGATGTTTCTAAGAGGTGGATCTGTTCCGAGCAGGTGCCTGAAGGTATTGGTGAATGATTTTCGGGAATACACCCGAGCAAAAACAGTTGTAGAGAGATATATTATGCTCCTTAAAAGAAAGCATGCAAACCTCACTATATATATTGGGAGATATCACAAGACCTCCTGTTATAGTTTGAGCATTTCATATTATTATTCATGGCTTTATTATTGTCAACTAATAATATTTGACCCCAGTCAACCTTGACACTCATACTTTTGCATAAAAATAGTTATTATTGCCTGTAAACATAACAGGAAAATGTGTAGCAAGCACCCGCATACAAAGTTTCCGCAATAACTGTTTGTGTTCCACATGTCCAACTATACTTTTCTTCTATACCAAGTGTGGTTGCCAGATTTTGGTACTTGAATTTATTATTGTGACACTTGGCTCATTCCAGCGCTTGCAACCCTCCACAATTTGCAAAAGGATTTGAATGTGTCAGAGCTGCTTGTAGCGCAGCGTAAGTGCGGCTAACGAAGCCTCGTATACAAATTAATACATTTTCCGACCCATAGCAGCGCAACAACAGTAACAATCATATTCAAATATAGCAATGCCACAAATCGGCGTGGAATTTTGTACATGCGCCCCAATAAAATCGCCCGTATATCTTCGGGGATTCTCTAATTTTATTGCAGTTTCGGATTTTTGCTACTTTTTTTCAATTTTATTTCCATGAATTTGTGGCGCGCTGCAAATAGAGTGGCCAGCATGGCTAAATATAGCCTTCATGTGTTCCCAGTCGCTGCAGTCACCACCGCTTGGAGCAGAGGCCACTTGCGTTGTTGCTGTTGTCCGTTCACATTGTCATCGTGATTTGAATCCTGATAAATGGCGCTCGTGTCTGACGCGGGCACTCGCCAAACGCTTGCCAAATCGAATTTTTCGCGCAAACATATAAACATTTCGAAGTATCTACATAAGTATTCGCGCCGCCACTCAAATAAAGGCCACCGCAAATTCGTATGGCGGTCCGCGGAAATCTTTTCACACACCAATTCGCATTAGCGTGGACTGTGCGAGCCTTCAATGCGGTGAAGGCGCAGTTTCGGACGACATGCCGAACTTTTGGACGCCGCTGTGTTGTTGCTGCCGCCGCATTTGTGTTGGCGTGGCGTGTGTTGCAAGTTGCTATGACTGTATTGTTGTTGTTGCCTGCTGGCGGAAGCTGCATGTAAGCCTTTTTGCTGTGCGGACATTTTGCATGCTCAGATTTTTATTTGTTATTGTTGTTTTTGTGCAACAAAAACTAACTAGGTACATGCCACATGTTTGTTGTTGCTATTGTCGCATTCGAAAAATTTATTTTTATTGGTTTAACGCTTTTCAACTATTGCTGCCGCTATGCTCACCTTTAAAGTCGGCATCGGCACCTTCGCCACCACCACCATCGCCATCGCCACCGCGCGCGCCACCACCGCCATCACAAACGCCATCATGGCTTCGCAGTCGTGTCAACATAATTAATTCTAACAAATTTCGCACAAAATCTATTGGTCGCAGTGCGCTCGTAATTCATGTGAACGCTTTTGTAACCGACCGCCATGTCACACACACACACACACACACATTTCCATTTGTGTACTTATTTTTGTGCTTACTTCATTGCTGGCTTCCTTTGACTGCCACCATTGACCTCCAGCTAATGCCAAAGCCAATAAGCCCGGTTATAAGAGTGTGCCCGCCGTGACGGAGTTAGTTAGTGTAAGCTACTTGGTCGGCTTTTGCCGGCTAATGCCGCTATTCATGGCGTCGCATTGCCGAGTTGAAAAAAAGTTAACCTAAGTGCCGCTTTGCATTTAACCCGCATTTTATAACTTTATATTTCTATTTTTTATTGATTGCGAGCCGCGTGGAAACTGAACTGGAAGTTAATTCGCGAAAAATGCGGAAATGTGAAAGGAGCGGCAAAAGAAAGCTCACCAAAAAAATGTATATATTTGAATTATAAGATATTTTGCGTAAACAAAAAAAATTGTTGTTAAGATTTTTCCGGATTCCCGGGATCCCGAAATTATATATGTATTTATTTTAGCTATAAGTATTTTTAGGTTCTGATTAAGAAAAAAAAGTTTAAGTAGAAAATTTTCGGTATTGCCTTACAAAATTTCGGGATCCCGAAATCCGGTACGGACATTAATAACTTTTAGTATATTGTACTATATTAAACAAGTGTTTTAAAAAAAAATTGAAATAAATTAATTCGAAATTTTTCGGGATTGTGGTCACTAAATTTCGGGTTTCCGAAATTATTTTGCAATTTTATTAATTTCACTAAATCGGAATTAATAATTTTCCTTTTTAATTTTGTGGTTGTAGTAACTAAATTTCGGGATTCGGAAATCCGGTACGAGCATTATTAACGCTAACTTACACAATGTCAAAATAGTGAACACAAATCGCTGCGCTCTATGTACACAACCAGGTTTCATTGATCAGCAGAGTGCATTTAGCAATAAAACAAGTAATTTCCTATCATTCTTTGGTGGCGAAGGGCATAATTGGAAATGCAAGTCCAACTGTACATACGAGTATATAGCATTGCAATAACAAACAAAACAACTTACCTAGCGTTGCATGCTACAAAGTTCACGCCACATCGAAGGTCAGCGGATGTTGCAACATGCGGTGGCATGTGCTCACAACTTCACGAATGTAATATTTGATTTCCGCGCCATTTTTTCTATACTCGCCACATCTCTCATTACCTCATTTGCAACGTGTTGCACACACACACACACATGCTGGCTGTGCGCTTGAAATGAGATCTCAATTTATTTTATTGCTTGTAATTTATGTGTTGCAATCAATATGCGTTCACTATTGTTTATGGAAATTAAGTTTTTACGCTTGAACGGAGCGCCAAAAGGAAATAGGTAAGTTATGTAATTGTGAAAAGGTGGAATGGTAAATAACTGCTATTGAAATTACAAATACAAATTGCTTTGCGAACGCAAAGGATAAAGGAAATTGAAAGATGTAACGCAGAAGTTTATGGCTGAAGCTAAGGGAAGAGAGGCAGGTTAAGGCTTTAAAGTGGGATATGTCTATAAATATGTTTTTGTTGTAATATAGAAACAATCTTGATGCATATAGTGTTAAAAGCATAGGTAGATATATAATTCTGTTATGAAAAACGACTCCAGAAAGGCTAACTGAACGGTCAAGCCCTAAAAATTAACGCTGAAGATCTTCTGAGTAACTTGCCTTTAGCCAATTTCATCTTGCCACAATCGTGAAAACAGCCCGACACTTTCTTCTTCATTGTCCAGTCATTGCATGACTGAAGTAGTTTTATCTTCGGCGAACCAGGAGACGTAACAGAAACTGATATTAGCCGTCTCAACAAATTTTTATTGGCTCTAAGCATTTTGCGATTTGTAAAGGTCTTAGGATCTGATATAAAGGAGTTTATGATATTACAACGGTCTGATTCACCTCCTAATACAACTTAACCTAATCTAAACGCCGGAACCAACAGAACTTGCTGACATCCGGATTTCATAAAGCTCCGAGAATTCGGATCGTCTGATTACAGATTTGATGAAAAAAAACCTCACAGTAGCCACATCTGTCCATCTCTCTCATCTTTACTTATCGGTTACACTGACTGCTTCTAGGCTAATCAAATGCAAACTAAGGCGCTCAAAATTTGGCGACACTTTTCCTCAACTCAAAATTTTATAATTCATAAATGCCCGGCAGACGCTATAAAAAGCCGATTTATGTTTATAGAAAAAATCGCACCATTTTGTCTAAGCCCAAATTGATAGCTATACACTTAGACTAGGTGCGTATTAACGGTACATTAAAAATCCCAAACACCTAAGCCCATAAAAATCAGCGAGAACAGCGTGTGTCCCGCCACCAGAAGCACTTTAGAGTGCTACTAAAAACGAAATTCCCTCAAAAAAAAACAAGAATTATAATTGAAGACAAACACAAAAATTCAATCAAACCAATATGCCACAATCAACACAACCGCTGTTAGCCGCAACACCAGCGCAATTATCGGCCAACAGCGCTGCAATGGCATCGGCAACATAAGGCACAAGCGGCAGTTATAAATTTTTCGTGGATTGTTGCGTTCTTACTTCGGTCACCAAAGCCATCAACACCACACTCATATCATCAAAAGATAAGGATCTGGCGATGAAGTATCGAAACGACAAAATTAAAAAGATGTCGATATGCGCGTCCGACCAGCTGAGCAATTGGTGAGCAGACGCGCGAGGCGTGAGTTGAGTACGCCTATCAGACAGCGGCGCAAAAACGCAATAAAGCCGCAACACTTCTGGTGGTCCAGCAAAGCTGAGCGCTACAGAGGCGGCACACATTTGAATGTCGCTGCTGGCTGCCGCCAAGTTGTTGCTGTTGTTTGTGCGTGGCGACGGCGACACTCGGCACAGTTGGGTTGCATTTTAATTGAATTCAAATTGACTATATTTCGTGTATAAAACTGCCGCAAGGAATAAAACGAAATCAATGCAAAGGAGATGAGGAGACGAGCATTGTACACGCATTGTTGGCGGGGCAAGCATAAAACAGGCAACAAAAACAATGTGCGGGGGGAGAAAACATTTCAAGGAATTTATGTGGAATTTTAAAAGCCTGACACACTAAAATGTCAAACGAAACGAGCATGTGGGCTCCGACAGCAAAAGGGTGCGCATATGCTATACACACAAACGCACACACATACATGCATACACAATTACTTATATGGCAATAGTGGCGGCTCGCAAAGGGTTTTACAAATCCATTGAAAGCGCCCGCATATGGAAAATCATTTCATTAGGGTCTCACACACATGCAACAAACTGGTGTACAATTTTTTGTTGCAAGTTTACAGCGTGCGACACATGCAGACTGCATGTCGGCCATATATACAACCTCAAAATACATATTTACATGTATGCAACCACTGGGATATGCGTCCAACCACCTACCTCTTTCGCTTTATAAATAGCAGTCCTATGCGCTGTGCGCCTGCGCAGACGCGTTGGAGTCTCGCGCTGCCCTATCTCCAGTTTATCCTTTATGCGCTACAATTCCGACATTAAGATTTAGATAATGCACTTACATACCCATACGTTTACGTACATGTTGCGCAGTCTTATGGCCACATTACACTAAATTATCGAATGCATAAATTTGGTTGGTCGGAAAAGAAATGTTAGCCGGTTCGGAAATCACCAGTAATTTGTGTGTAAATTCAAATTTAAAAACATTATTCTTTGTATAGCAAACAGTTTAAAATAATAAAGATAAACAAATTATGCTTTGTTTGTGGAGTGAACTGGTTGTACTACTTTGAGAAAGGAAGGAAATGCTTTTGAATGCACTCCCGGACTATTTATATGAAACGAGTTTTCTTGTAGAGGAAAAAGCAGGGAAAGGGAAAAGATATAACGCACTACTACGCTAAGGAAACGGTGTTTTCTAATCCATTAGCAACAGGTTCATTAACCAAAGTGGACTTATAAGCCATTCAGCATAAGAACAGAATTCTATAGAATTCAGTTTGAAGTATTATATATTCAAGCTGCCTGACACATAGGTGGCGCTTCTATAATTAAATTCATATGATTTTTAGTGAGCCCTTACCTTCATAAAATAAAATCTCACAAGTAAAGAACTTTGGCTTCTTCTTCTTTCTACTTCGGCAAAACGAAACTTCGCCAGTTGCTTCAATCTTTTGCGAGGTTATATCTAGGGGCTTAAACAGTTTTGATTCGATATGAGCAAAGAGTATTTTCAATTGTATATATTCAAGAAAATTTAATTAAAATATTTTTTGCATTTTCAGCCATTCAGCATAAGAATTCTATAGAATTCAGTTTGAAGTATTATAAATGGTCAAGCTGCCTAACACTTAGGTGGCGCTACTATAATTAAATCCATATGATTTTTAGTGATCCCTCACCTTCATAAAATAAAATCTCACATGTAAAGAACTTTGGCTTCTTCTTTTTCTACTTCGGCACAAACGAAACTTCGCCAGTTGCTTCAATCTTTTGCAATGCTATATTTAGGGGCTTGAACAGTTTTGATTCGTTATGAGCAAAGAGTATTTTCAATTGTATATATTCCAGAAGCTAATGTATTTTATATATGATTTGCGGGCAGATTGACAGGGAGCCACAAAAACGAAAAATCGCGTATGCGGCAAATTTTCTACTCGTCATTCTGAGCAACTTTGCCTTAGAGACTATGGGTCGAAAATTGCTTTTGAGCGGCGATATTGAAGGCGATTTTTTTTTAGGGATTACAAAAATTTGTTCAGCGATTTTAGAGATATCCCAATGAATTTTAGTACGTAGGTGCGTTTGGATATTTTATTGATCATTTGTCGGAATCATCAAGATCGAACAACTACATCACATATCTCCCGTATATTTATTCAAATATTTAAACTACGTCCTAAAAATCGCTGGCACGAAGATTTTAGAACCATAACCTCCTAGGCTATGTTGTTCAGTGTGATCTGTAATTGTTTCTCGCATTGGCAAATTTTTAGTAAGAAAAATAAACCCGCTCTAATTTACATACAGACATAAAAGGATTATAAACAAATATAAATTATATACTTATATAAATTTCAAATAATTTGATTACAAACTCACCTTTTTAAACATGCCTTGGCTACATACATATCTATATATTACACGACGCGCTTTTTTTTTTTAACAACACTATCGCTTTTAATACCCCACACACGACGTACGCGAACCGAGAACCACATAAAACACCAACGCACCCTTTTTTTCAAAAACATAACCTTTCAACCACGAACAAACCCGAACAGCACTTTAGGAATTTGCCCAAATACGATACTCGTAATTTCGACGAATTTAAGGCACTACGACTTTCGCGACACTATTTTTTGCATTTATTAACGATTTTAACTTTAATTTAAATAAAAACACAATTTTAGAAAATTTTTCATCGATTTTGCGACTTCAGCCACGTGTACTCACTTTCATGACCATTTGTAAATAATATTTTTACTGTTACTTTGCATTCCTCAATTGGAATAATTCGTCCGATTTCCCTTAATTTCGCATTCCACGATTGTCGAATATTTGAAACTCTTCTCTAATCTGTCACAACTCTTGATTAATTATTATTACATGCATTATATTTGAAGGTCAACTTCGAACATTAAAAAATTCGCAACGACAATGCAAACAATCAAAGCGCCACTCTTTTTCATTTCTCATTGATGAGCACGCAGCTTCTGTCAGGCATATAGGAACGTATGAGTGTCTGTGCGAGCCCTTGCGCAGCATTGATATACCGGTGTTACACTGATTGATGTAAGAGCGCATAGCTGATGAAGAGAGCTTTCAAAGCGCAAGTGAACTTACGGAAATGCAAAGATGCTGGAAGTTGTGCCCTCTCAGAGTTAGGATGCCTGTTGGGAAGAAATGTTAATAGATCAAAATTTTAGTGAAGTTAAGAGTGATGTATGTATAAAGACTGTAAATTAGAGTTCTAATCATTTTAGTATTATGTGAGGTAAAATAGCATTACATGGGAGGAAAAGGAATTTAGTTATTATGTAAAGTAGGAGAGCATAGAGTATACTTAATGAGACTTACTTACTTAAATATTGAGAGACGCCAAAGAAGAGTTTGTATGTACGTATAGAAGAATATGTAAGAAATTTGAAAAATTTAAATTTTATAAGGAGTTCACTGAACGTTCGCAAAGTTAGAAGCAAAACTCTGCTTCGAAAACATTTGTTCCTATTGAAAAATCCTACATTCTGTGCTCAGTGGTACACGAATGTGTGTCAGGAGGAGAGAATGATCATCGAAAACACAACCA
This sequence comes from Bactrocera correcta, assembly GCA_027475135.1. Lineage (NCBI taxonomy): Eukaryota > Metazoa > Arthropoda > Insecta > Diptera > Tephritidae > Bactrocera > Bactrocera correcta. The sequence goes on from CM050323.1 coordinate 106,194,723, forward strand.
AAGTCAACAGTTTTATACACAATATTTATCACTTATATATGCCAGTTTTAGCTGATATCTATGCTGAAATAAAATTTTACTTAATAGCTGCATTAACCAATATTTCTTCCATTACAGATCCTTTGATTTACTGCATTTTGAACGTCTTTAAAACCAAATCCTGCATACGAATTCATCGTATTTCTAAAAAATCATTATAATTCAAGAAAGTATCCTGAGCTGAGAATTTATCCAAACCTACTTTAAAATTCAAGCACACTCATTTCGGCCACCATTAATCACAACTAATATACCCATTTGGCTGAGCAATTTATTTCACCACTTCCGCTATCAATAATCTAATAAGCTGATTGATAACCGCCACATAGAAAACTCCTAGAAATATGCTGATAATCTGAAGAAAAAACCCATTAGCCAAATCAATTGCTGGCATCTCTTCAGCGCCAGTGTGATTTATAGCGCAGTTAGCTAACGGTTATAGCTAACTCAATTCAATTTCTATGCGTCCTTGAGGCGTAGAAAGGAAGTGCGTTTTTTATACCCCTCAACGAATGGATTTATGGTATAACAGACTGATAAAAATTTTACTAAAAGCATGAAAATAATAGTAATGCATTTTTTTTAAGTTACAATACATCAATACATATTTTCAGATTGAATTACTTTCGAGAATTGAGAATCGAAAAGTTGCGAGTTCCCTGGAATCGGTAACTAAAATGATAATGCGAGTTAAATTTATTTTCAAAGCAAACCAAATGGTAAATATAAGTAGTAATGATTTTGGTAATGATAGTGGTAATTTCATTACGAATTTTATAATGATAATGGTTACCTTATTATAGGTTAGGCATTGGCATTCCTAATCGTATTGATAAGCTAAGCATTTGAATAACAGTAGTATTATAACGACAATGGTGTTGGTAATCATACTGGAAATTATTATGGGTAAGGTATTGGCGTTCATAATGGGAATGGTAAGGTAGGTACTATATTTTGGATTGGATTGGTAATTGTACTGGGAATAGTATAGCTAATAGAAAAGTAATGGTAAGGTAAGGAATTAAATTTTATCTTCCATATTCGCAATAATATTAATTACAGTATTGGTAATGGTAATAGTGAAGTAATTACAACGAATAATGATAAAGAAAAAATATAATTTATTTTCTGTAAATGTATAATACCAATATTGGTAATGGTGAATTAATTGTAGGGGTAATAATAGGATAATGTCAGAGTAATGATTAGATAAAAATATATTTGTAATAATAGTAGTTTTGGTAATGATAATGCTAAAGTAATAGTACTTAAAAAAGTATTTGTAAAGTAATTATACTAAAAATTCTATTTCAATTACCATTTTCCATATTTATAATAATGTCAGTACTGGTATTTGTAATGGTAAAAGAATTGTACTTGTAAGTAATTGCATGACAAAAATTTGTATATAATCTTCCCTATTCGCAATAATACTAGTATTGGTAATGTAATAGTAGTGGTAATGTACTTTTACATGGAACAGTATTGTGAATAAAATTTGTAATATTACTAGTACTGATAATGGTAATGGTGAAGTAATGGTACTGGGAAAAGTAAAAGTTATTATGAAATGAGTAGGGATTAGACGAAAAATACATTATTTTCCATATTTGTGCTAATACTAGAATTGGTAAAAGTAATTGTAATGGGAAAGTAATTATACTTGGAATAGTAATGCTACAAAAGCAATGATTAGACGAAAAATGTAACAATTTTTTTATATTTGGAATAATATTAGTATTGGTAATGGTAATGATAATAGCAAGTATTAGTAAAGTAATTGTACTTGAAATAGTAATTTTAAAAAGGCAGTGATTAGATGAAAAATATAACAAATTTTTCATGTTTGGTACAATATAAGTATTGGTAATGGTAATGGCATAAGTAAAGGTGAAGGTAACTGTAATTGCAATATTATTTACATGTAAGTTTAGTAAAGTAATGATATTAGTAATCACATAAATGACATTTTTGTCAAAAATATTGGTAATGACAATGAAATTACTACAAATTACTTATATCTCATTCGTTTTTAAACATCCGGTGTGATCGCAGCCTGTGACGTTCTTAATCATTTTATCACATCCGGTGCTGCATAACTTACTTGCATAATTGATTAGTGCAAGTTGAGCAAGCAGCATACGACTTGTCTATCGGATATCCTTCTTTTAAATTTACGAGTACGTATTCGTACAAATGTGTGTCTCTTAGTTTTTAATATGTAGAACGGCGCACAAGAGCTGTCAATTGAAGAAAAGTGCAATATGTGAGAAGAAATCTACACATAGTCATACACATACCTAATAAGTATATCTATATAGACACTGGAAGCATAAGGCTTTCAGCTCTTGGCATTAAACAGGCCGTGTTTCACAGCAAACCGTTAAAATGTATAATGATTATGGTGAGTATAGGTGCTAAACGAATGTGGGAAACGAACCAAGGACCACGTTGGCCGGTATGCTTTATACCAATACTACATAAACTGTACTGGTCCGCAGGCATCCACTCTTAAAACTAGCACTCACATGCACACGTGTTGCTCCTTCCAACACTTGCCACATTGGCATGCCGCTCACGTACACAACCGCCGGGCGCTCATTGTCATTTATTTGCTAACTTAAGATTTGCTTTTAAACAATTTCCTTGTTGCGTTTTAGAGCATTTCCTCCGTGATATTGCCATTAACCTACCACATAACATATTTTCAATTTCTCACTATACGCGCTGCTCTTTATGGTGTATGGTGTGGAGCTTGACTCGTATGTCTTAGCCCCCTCGCCTACCGCTCAGCTGCTTGCCTCGTGGTTGTGCAATAGTTGCCTGCCACAAAAACAACAGGAACTTCATCAAAGACATTTTACCATATTTCAGCTGCTCGCAATGAGCTAAACGAGTCGGCAGCGTCGCTGCCTGATTGCAGAGTGGAAACTGGAGTCGCGTCGAATATGCGAAAGTGGCTATTTGATGTCTTCAGTTGCACAATTTTTACGCCATCTTCCTTGGTTTTTTTTTTTAGCCGCCAACTACTTAGCAGTCAGCCACAAGCATCGCAGACGGTGTTGCGGCATGCCGTACGTGCTTGTAGCAAGTGTGAAAGGGTGTACGCCGCTCACCTGGTGGTGTGCCTTATGGCTGCTGCATAGAAATTCTCAATTTTTTTCGCGTCCTTATAGCTGTGTGTACATCCTTCGCTGCGGTAATGGATGTTAGTAATTTTCTAAAGGATTTTTTACCAACCTCAGTCAGCAGCTAAATGGCTGTAAGAGGAAGCCGACAAGCATTTCGTAGGTATTACGTTATGTGCAACGTGCCACCACGTTCGCAACGTGTGTTGGCGCGGTAGCACTTATGTTGTTGTAGAGAAATTGAATATTCTGTTCAAAAATTGTGGATTTCTTAGAAGTTGCGATCGTAAATTTTCGACTGTTGCAAGTCGCCGCTTGCCAATAACTGCTGGGAAGGAAAAAAAGAGTCGGTAGAGGGACGATAGTTGATCATCTCATCTGATAAAGTAGCGTCACAGACTACGAGTTTCATTTTTAAAAACTTTGGTCTCTTATTGAAACCTTGTTCTCCTAAAAAAAAATAGCTTCCTTATCTTAATGCCAACACACCGCCATTCTTCATCATTGCTGACATAGCCTCACCTTAGCATTCTGGCCGTGTAAACTCAGCTTTTTTGCTGCACAAGAAAGTTTCTCTACATATCGTCTTTCAAAAGCACAGAAGTCGTAATTTTTGTTATCCTTATTCGGATCTAAAACGAGGTGTGAGAACTACAGAGAAACAGTCTTCTTCTGCTGTCACCAGTAGTTGTTTATAGCAACTGCACCTGAATCGAACCCAGTAACTTCGGAGTAGAAACCACTCATACTGAAACCAAATTTGAGTTTTGGTTATCAAGTGGTTATATATTGGTTATAAATATTGGTTATAAATTGGTTATATCTGAAAGCGGAAGCTAAACATTTTTCGCTACATTTATGTAACATGATGTAGCGAATCGTAAGCAATAAAAACTCAACTTCGAGTTCTTTGATGACACGTTGGTTTATATTTTAGGTGACGATGTACTGTTATACTGCAAGTATTTTTTCAAAGCTAACCTAATTTAAGGCGAATAATATTGTTAAATAAATTTTTTTCTTATCTTTTTTTGTACATGCCACAAGATTAATTTCTTGAGCTTACTTCTGGCGCGAACTTGTACTACTTTTTCAGCGATAAAACTGTCTGCTCAAATAGCAAAGCCATCACTCTTTCTAAGCAACTTACGCACAACGCACACACACTCAAGTGAACATGACTAAACGGACATTCACATAAACATATATATATATTTATACCCAATCATAAAATTGCCTAGCCATTTGCGCCCCACTCACGTAACACCTTTAACCGAATTAAAAATCAGTTAATCAACGGAAAAAAATATATATCCAGAGCATACGAGTATAGTTAAAGAATCAAAGTTTGTTTTAAAAATAAAATAAAATTCGAACAAAAGTTAAATACAGTCGAAAAAGCGTAGTTTTTATTTTATTTTTATTATTTTTTCAGTTTTTCACCCGCTCACTTTTTTTATTCCCTGCAATTCTGTTTCGGATAGCCGCTCGAGTGACCGCAATAACCATAAATATTACGAAGCACTAAAGCATTGACATTCAATCCACTTAGTTGCCACCAAAAGTTGTTATTGTTTGTATGCAAGTAGTGTGTAGTAGGGCGGTCATTAATTGTGGCAACAACACCGCTGCAGCGACTCAAAAGTGTTGTGGTAAATACATAACTGAAACATAGCTGAAAGCTTACGTACCATACAAATTTTATGTATAAAACATGGTTTGTAAAATGCTGGCCTATTGTTCTGTGAGGCGTCATTTATTGCCGCAATCACGCGCTGTTTTTGTTGTAGCAAGCAGCCATTTGGTCCCCTTAAATTTCTACTCTAAATATGCGCATTAGTGGGTACATGTATCGCATAAATTCACGAAATTACCCGAAAATCGTGTTGCGCATGAAACACAGCTTTGCTAGGCTTAATGACAGCTGGTGTTGTGGGAGTTGTTGGCTTAATGTTTTAATTATTGTTCTTGTAACGGCATGGCAAATAAATACTTAACACAAATGTCAAATAAATAAGTTCGAAATCGGTTTTCCAGTGACGTTTTCTCAAGCTTTAGCCGTTGTTTTCTTTCACAAGTCATTAAAAACCCTGACTTACGCTTTTCACACTTTTGGTGTAGTAAATAAAAGTAATTTGTGGGAGTAAAGTCTAAAGAGTATACGGACGCGACTGACTTCCAACCTCCTGTTGAGAATGGTGTAGAGTAAGTCCTCTGCTATATTATAAGTGAGTTGAGTGACCTAACGGCTTCGAAATGATTACATCCTCTCGCATGGACTGAACCTATCTACAGTGCTGGCACCATACCTGATGACAATATATGAAGCTATCTCTCCGATCTTTTTTTTGTCTCCTCTCTGCAAGGATCTTAACACTTTCCCCCATTAAATCCACACCGGCCATTTTCATGAACGGACGAGGAAGTACAGACTACAGTCGATGACCCAGAAATTCCGACTGTCTATAATGCTAAAACTTTATTTGTAACACTAGACAGCCGCCTATGGTCCTTCACTCCTCAAACGATCCTGATAACTGTCAAAGTACGGAGCAGCAATAAAAACCTTAAGCCTCCAGCGGTACTAAACTACGTTACACCGGTATGGTCGCCTGTTGCAATGAAACCCAAACGAAGAAGCTACAGATGTGTCAAAATACTGCACTTCAGACCATAACAGGATGCCTCTTGATGTCCCCGACCGAACAATTACACACCGAGGTTCGTTTGCTTCTGGTTAAGGGGTAAAACAAACTGCTCTACAAGCAATTTCTGCTGAGATGTTTTGTCGGGGGCCCGCCCTTTTAAAAAACTTCAAGATGTCCTTCCTTGACTACGTTGACGACATCGGACAGTACGCCGATCAGACTTCGGCGAGAGAACTCCAAATGGTGGCTTCTGTATTTAGGAACTTGTGAAGAACTCTGCCGACAAAGCTACTACCGCTGCCGTGACCGACGGTTCTATGAAATGGAAATGGATACGCAATAAACATAAGACTAAGGACTGTGAGTTCGGTTGAATTTCAAATCAAAAATTATTTTCTTTTAAACTAGTAAAACTCGAATGACTACAGTATAAGTCGTCGATCGTTTCCAGCTATTCCGCCAGGATCGCTGAAGGTATGACGGCCAAGACATTTCAACCTCAGTCTTGCAAAAGCTGAACAATGGAGTAAGAAACGACTTGACGTTTCAATTTCACTTCCTTCCATACAACTTTGACCGTTCGAGGTCAGTTATATTCTTTCGTTATAAAACTAACTTGGTTTTGGAAACCCTTTCCCGAAGAGCGACCGCCTTTCACTTACCAACCCAACTTGTACAGCCACAGATTCCACAATGGCTAATCATTTAAGAATCCCACACTTTCCAATCAAGCACGAAATTATATTTCATCGCATTTGCAATTAGCTACCGGGACTTAAAGCAAAAAAACAAAAAAAAATAAAAATACGAAAAACGAATTACCGATGTCTACGATAATTATCGTCTTCCAATCAAAGGTATTTCAAACTGGCACTGCAGCAATGCGAAGAGAGAGGGGTTGCCTATAACCTAATGCCATATCTCGCGCAATCAGCTAACGGTTCAACTTGCACTAAGCTAACTGGATTCTATATATATTTGTGTTTAAGTTTATGTGTCTACTAGAGCGGGTTGATTTCTTAGGAAGCCAAAAAAACTGAAAAATCGCTTAAAAGTGTATCTAAGATATTTTTGATATTATTCTATACAATTTGTCTGAGAAACTATAGGCCGGCTCGAAGCTGATTTTAGACCTACATGCTCTCAGGCAAAGTTGTTCGGAATGAGCCGTAAAGCATTTCCCTCTTAAGCGATTTTATGGAAAAAATAGACCCGCTCTAATGCGCACACACACACTCTTATATAACTATTTGCGTTTGCATGTGAGTATTATCTCGGGTTTCAACAAAAAATCTCATCGATTATCAGCAACACTTCTAATAGTTGTTAACGTTGTTGTTTTTAATGAAACAACATAGCACATGTAGCATGCAGCAAGCGGCATTAACGTGCCACAGCGCGTCCAAAGCAAAAGGTGCGAAGAAAAACCAGCAGCAGGCAGCGAGCGAGTCTATGTTGCGCGCGTTGCAACAACGAAATGCCATTTGCATACACATACTCGCTTGTATGTGTGGTTTAGCGCGTCGCCGCTGCCGCTATTTCGTCGTGGCAGTCTGCCGCATGCAACAAGCGCACTAAATTACAATCAAATCAGGCAATTCATTGCAATTACCACCTCAGCAACACATTACCACAAATTGCCGTCTGGCGCTACACTGCGCCTTTTGTTGTTTGTGTTGTCGTTACAACACTGGCTGCTGCTCGCCGCTGTTGCAGCCAGCATTTGCGCTAAAGGTGACGGCTTTTCGGCGCTTGCTTTGGAAGTTGCAGATGGCAGCGCAAGATAAGCGTAGGGTTTCAAGCAATTTTTTCACTGCAACAACAGCAGCAAAACACACACACACGCAAGCATATGACGCTTGTCGCTGGTATTGATTGAATATATTGTTTTTTGCCGGTGCGTATGTGTTGCAAGTTGCACATCAACAACATTAGAACGCGGCTCCTGGGTCAAATGCAACACCGAGCAGCAGCAGCAGCAACAGCAACAATAATATGAGCCGCGCGCCTGCAATGCCAAGTGCATAACATTGTAGTTGCACGTATTTCTTGTTCTTGCCGCTTGTTATTTTAATGTACGCTTCCTTACGTGTTCGCTGCCGTCCGCGCTGCTGCCAAGCTATGCTAAGGCATGCCATGCTATGCAAGTGGCGATGCGATTGTCGCGATTGCGATTACGCTGGCGATAATGCGCCGCTGCAAAAGCGCGCTGTTATCAACGTGCGCGCATCTGACGCATGTACTTGTGGCACAAAAACACAAACACAGTTAAAAACATGTTTACCTACACACATACATATGTACATTTGTATGCATTTATGTGCAGATATATATCTGCCAAACAACCTACAACAAAAGCAAGTGCCGCGCGGCAAGGCTGGCTGCTAAGCGCGCTACTCTACTTCACACGCGCGCAGGCCGCTATGTCTGCTTGTGTGTGTGTGTATATAAATTTGTTTTTATTTGATTACACTTTACAAGTGTAAATTTGTCGATTTTACTTCTGCCGTGGCTTTATTTGTATACACATTAATATTTATTTATATTGTGGCCTGTGTGGCAAGTTCAAAAGTTGCGCACACGCGTAAGCGCACAAGATACACTGCCGCAGATAAGCAGTTATCTTGATAAAGCAAACCAAAACAAGAGCCACAAACAATATATAAATACAGACAGTTGAAACTGCAACAACAACAACAACTATTGTGTAGTAGAATACCTAAGACGGCTGTAAAGCGTTGTTAAACCAATAAAACGCGCTGGACTGTTGTGGCATTGCTTTTGTTGCTGCAAATCTGTTTTTTTCCTTTATCAATTAGACGCACTCAGAAGGCAGGTAATCATAAAAATACAATGAAAAATTCGCTTAAAGCACAGATGGCGCTACTAGAAATAAATCCATATGATAGCCCAAAGCTTCAGAAGACGCGTGTATAAATTTGACAGCTGCCGGATCATTTGTTTCTGAGTTATGTCCTTTTGAGTGAAACAACTCTTGTTAATGCGATCAAAATTTACAAAAAAGAATTTCACGTGTTAAAAAAATATTGCTTTTTGAAGGATGGAATACAGTTGAAGCAAAAACTTAGCTTGATGACGAGTTTCTGTGGGGAAATCAACCACCAAGGATTGGCATGTTAAGATTAGACGTGTTGAAATGAGCACCGAAGGCGGTAAAAGCTGTAGACGCCCAAAAGAGGTTGTTACCAAAGAAAACATCAAAAATCCTCAAAATAATTTTGGATGACCGCAAAGTGATATTATTCTAGAAAGCAAGCTCTCTAAAGATATCAAATGAAAGTTTACATCATATCACCCACGAATATTTGGGATTCGAAAACTCTGTAGAAAGTGGATGCCACTCGAGCTCACTTTTGATCAAAAACAACGACGGGTTGATGATTCGGATCCGTGTTTGGGGATGTTCAAGTGGAATAAACCTGAGCTTTTGCGTCGATGCGTCGATCTCTAACACTTAATGAAACATGACTCCATCATTTAATTCCAATGTCCAATAGGCATTCATTCGAATGGACTGCACGCGATGCACCCGCTACAAAGCGTCACAAAACGCAACAATCGACTGGCAAGGTTATGGTATCTGTATTTTGGGTAATCTTGCCCAGCAAATGAAGAATTACCACTGGTTCTTCCCCCAAGAGGCAGCATTACCAAAATGTTTAACTACCCTAGAAAGTTCACAGTTACCATTAGCAGTAAGGCTGCATGAAATAATGCCATCCTCCACCTACAGCTTAGGAATAGCAAAATCAAGCTGTAAATCGACGGCTCGAAAGCGTCAGAGCGAATTGGTGCTGGAGTCGGTGCTGGAATCGAAGGGCCACGTGGCAAACTCTCCATACCTTTGAGAACTTTTTCGTTCATATTCCAGGCAGTAGTCTTAGTTATAAGTCGGTGTGTAGAGGTAAACCTTCAAAGCAAATATCGCAATACTCAGCGATAGTCAAGCGGCATTTAAAATGATCTCTGCTTATGAGATTAAATCACTACTGATGCAGCATTGTATAGAATGGCTGAACTGCCTATCAATTCGTAACCAAGTACACCTTATTTGGGTGTCCGGTCATAAGGCTATAGCTGGATATGAACTGGCTGACGAGCTCGCCCACCCTCTACAGCTTCCACGAAAATACCATAAAGAAGATAATCTGCAAGAAGGAAAGAGTAGGCAGGTGGTAGTAATGGCAACAACTTCCTGACATGCACCAGGCAAAGTTGCTGATGTATGATTTAAAAACGTAATCAATCTTCTAAGAGGTAAATTTCAGCTAATTGTCGCATTCTATACTCTATTGCAATGCTCAAGAAGCACTTATTTAACATGAGCCAAGCCTCTTATGTAAACTGCCGGAAACTTATGATATGAAGCCGGAAACTCCAGAACACCTGTTCTGATGGACTGAACCGCAGTCTGCAGACGCAGGACTAAGGCTCTTGGATTCATGTTCTCGAAAAGGGATTTCATCGCCATTATGTCACCAAATATATATGACCATCGAGTTTTACTTATTTCTAAGAAACATTCATTTTTTTGCCGTTTATATTAACGGTCACAGCCCATTTCCGAGCTTACTACATACACTTGGCGGCTGGATGCCAGAGTTTTGGAATTAAATTCCTTTAGTACTAAAACGGAAGCGGGTTTCTGATCCTTCCGATCGCAATCGTTATTACCTTTAGAAGCGTTTCAGTCGTGTGAATCAAAGGCTTTGAGTTTGCTAACCTATCCATAGGTTATAAGGAAGAAATATTCAGGAAATAATTATTTTGGTGAGGAGTTTAGAGAGGATCATTAAAGTGACAGTACTTCGAGACAAAAATTTCTTAAATTGATTGCATAAAAAAGTTGGCAGAAAATTAACTACAACTAGGAGAAAGAATGCTGCATTTCCAGCAAATTTCGTCTACAACAAAAAAGTTGGGGAAAAATAATTATGGACCAAACTAATTTTTTGCTTATAACAGCCATAAAAATGCGCTAAGAAATAATATGCTTGTTAATGAGCGAAAAATTGCCAAGCTACTTGCAACATCGCTGCTGTGGCATGCAAATACCATAATGTGCAACCACGCCAACTACACTTATGGGTATACCCGTATAAGAAAATGCACGTGATCGCAACACCAAGCATGTGCATGTAGTAAGTGACGTTGCCACCGACCATCTTCTGCTCTTCCTGCTTCTCTCTACCTCTACCCGCAAAGAGCAGCGCATTCGTTGCATTTTATATTCGTTACTATTGCTGCCACAGTGGCACGTTGCGGTGTGTTATGCTGTTAAACATGAGAATTTTAAGCAGCTACTTATCTACATACACACTTGTTGTTGCAACACCGCCAAGTCCAACACTTGACGAGTCAGTCAACGTCTGCCGTTGTCTGTGGCGCTGATTGCAGCGCAGCTGTATGTCCGTCCACATGACATTAGCATAAGCATTTGCTATGTTTGTGGTTGTTGTAGTTTGCTGCGAGTTGGCAGTTCCTGGTGATGGTAGCAGCGGCAGCAACACTAATATGCATGTCATGCCACGTGATTGTTTTTGCAAGCCAAACACATGCCTGTTGTTGTTCTTATTGTTTTAAATGTGCAATGTTGCAAATGAAATTGCTGTTTATGCGTTGGTGTAGCTTGTTGCAGCAATGTTTTTATGCGCATATCATGTAGAAAAATGCATGTGTCGTGCGTGGCATGCAACAACTAGCTGCTGTCTAAAAAGTATACAATAATGTGTTGTTGCTTGCAAAAAAAGTAGTGAATTGGCTGCGGTTGGCAGAATGTGGGTGAGTTAAATGTGTGAAATTATGTCTAGAATTATTTTGTTAATTAAAATTAATTTCAATTGAAAAGTTAATTAATTTCTCTTTTAATTTAAGTAAATTACTCTGCATGAGGTACATTAAGTTTGCCACAAACTCCCTCAGTTTTCGAGATATCGATCTGAAACTTTGCAAACGTCCTTTCCTCTGCACTAAGCTGCTTATTTGTCGGAACGGCCGATATCGGGCCACTACAGCATAGAGCTGCCATACAAACTGAGCGATCAAAACCGTGTCTTTGCATGGAAAACTTTTTTACTTTATGAGATATCAACATGAAATTTTGCAGACATTATTATCCAAAGTATTTCTACCATCTTCGAAGAAATGGTTTGGATCCAACAACTATAGCATATAGTTGCCATACAAACTGAATGATCAAAATCAAGTCCTTGTATGAACAACTTTTCTAATTGACAAGATATCTGCACAAAATTTATCACAGATTCTTACAGACAGTAATAGCTATCTCCTTCTTAGAAATCATTGAGATTGGATTACTACAGCATATAGCTGCCATACAAACTGACCGAAAAAAATCATGTCCTTGTATGAACGACTTTTGTAATTTAGAAGATTTAGGCACGAAATTTGTCATGGATGATAACCTAAGACAACTATATAAGTTTCGAAGAAATTGTTGAGATCGGACAACTATAGCATATAGTTGCCATACAAACTGAATGATCAAAATCAAGTCCTTGTATGAACAACTTTTCTAATTGACAAGATATCTGCACAAAATTTATCACAGATTCTTACAGACAGTAATAGCTATCTCCTTCTTAGAAATCATTGAGATTGGATAACTATAGCATATGGCTGCCATACAAACTGAACGATCAAAAACATGTCCTTGTATGTAAAACTGTTTTATTTGTCGAGGTATCTATATGAAAGTTGCAACTTTTAATTAAACAATTATATTTTTTATTCAGTTTAAAAACTTTTTCACATATATCACTTAATCACCAATTGTCCACCAATTCTTTGCCACTCAACACTTCTAAATTTTGCACGAATTAATTCTATATCAAACCCTGCATTTGACACCATCAAATCGTGCCTTACGTGTCCTCTACAACACGTGCCCGCAATGTCTTTTGTGTTTTGCTGACCTTCTTTTGCTACCAATCCGTCGCGCCAGCCTAGAAAGCTTAAGCGCCGAGCCAGCCAAGCGTCCACTCGCCAATCTCGTTCAACATGTTAATGCGCTTGCGCGTGCTCCCGTTCATTGGCGCAAAATTTATTGCGCTTGTGATAAGTCTGCCACCAAGCACCGTTATGCCAACATAATGGTGATTCAGTCCAAGCCAATGCTTTGTGGGTCGCAAAATTAAAATTAAGAATGAAATGCTTCAAGAAATGACGGAGTCACACAAAAAAGATTACAAAAAGAAAATAAAAGCTTTATAATAGCCAATCATTTTTTCGCTCTTTTGCGTTGCTCAATGGCGCGCCGCATGTCCGCTGACAATAAGATTTCATCGTTCGACCCGAAAATCCGAATGTGAGTCAAAGTGACATGCCGCCATTTGCTGACAGTTTATTGGGCGTACAACATGAGTGCACTCGAATGCGCCGCCGTCATCTCACACACATACACACCTATACTTACGCTGTAGCACACGCTAAATCATCACTGCGGCACCCGTGGGTAATGGCCATTGCAACTTCACTTTGGCCTGCCTGTCCTAGTAGGGCTGCAGATTTATGCCAAACGTCAATATCGCTGGCATGCAACTGTCATGTCATTCGTGCGAGTGGGTGTCCATTTGCTTGGCGGCCGCTTGCGCTTTGATTTCTCTTCGGCAACGCCGCTCCGCCGCAAAATTTGTCAATCACAAATTCATATTTTTCTTATGACTCCTCATTTGTAGTTAATTGTTTTCTTCTTCTTCTTGTCCTTCTGTATTACTCAGAGCAACTGTGTGGGATTATGATTCTTATTACTACTGCAGGTAGTTTACAATGGAAGGGCTAAGCTTTTATTGCCAATGGAGCGGATGGTGAATACTAATTTCAAAATTAATTGGAGACCAGTGAAATGAAAGAAAATCGAACACAAAGTAGACTTTCTTTAATTTAAGACTCCTCAAGTAGGAGCTGAAAATGAATTTTTGGTTCTTAAGACCAGATTATTAATGCTTTCTTGGAACCAACACCCAAGTACTGGGATCCGACAGAACCGTTTAAGGATAAAATCGCCAAAAGTCGTCCGCATATGAAGAGCTATTTCACCGCAAGACAATTCACCGTGTCACAAGACAGTCAAAATGAAGTCAAAAATCCATGAATTAGGCTTCAAGTTCCTTTCGTAACCACCGTATTCTCCAGATCTGACCTTTAGCCACCATTTCCTGTTCTCAGATCAGAAAAGAATGCTCGCTGGAAAGAAATGTTCGGCTAATGAAGAGTTGATCGCTGAAACTAAGGCCTATTTTGAAGCAAAGGACAAATCTATTTACTATGGTTGGCCGGGACTTTCCAATTGACCTGTTAACTAGCGGGAACATAAGCCGCCACTGTGTTTTAGATCTTTGGAGCTTAATTTGGTTTGTGGGACCTTGATCTGAAATCCATGGTTGAACTTTCCCAAACACTCTGCAGAGTAACTGGTAAACCTTCCTTTTATAGATAGAGGTAGCTAGCGAAAGATTTTAAGCTCCATCGGGCAGAGATGGCAAAGATGGTTGCCTGGAAGTCTTACAAGGATAGTCTTTAGTGCTGGCTGGTTCCTGTGTGAACTGTCACAGAGTGCTCTTCCGGTCAATGAGCGGTACGATTAGGTTCCTCTTAGTAGTCTCGCTGACTGTGGTTGGCATTCATAATTTTTCCTAGTCGAGCCTGACTTAAGCGTTACAGCTTCTTTCTTTCGCTTCGGTTGTTTGGCTTCGTTTTTAGCGGACAGCTGCCTTTTGATTGCAATCGTCTCCTCGATTCGCTTCGCGAACGTCATTTGAGAACCCTCAATCTTCTTCTATTTTTTCTTTAGCCCGAGCCAATCTTTTTTCTTCTCCCTTCCTTCGGTTAGACTTACAGCAAAGACTTTTATCGCCGCTTTGTAAGTAACTTTCGCCTTCACAATTCCTTCCCGAGATTTTGCACTGGGCCTAGCCTTTGTTACCGAACCAGCAACCTTGGCATCCGCCGGAGAGCATAGCAAAGCTTCCTTTTCCATCATGTTCACTCCTCCGAAGTCCGAGTTTTCAAGAATCGAATCGAGTATGATGCCTCTGCGCTGTAAAGCTGGTTCAGCACTAACACTACAACCACTGCGATCTGCTTGCTTCACAGCAGAGGTATAGCCGCGAGTAGGCTCTCTGTCCACCAGTGGTAGTAGCCCATATTCCTACCGTCTTTTGGGCTAATAACTCAGCCCGCTTTTTCTCTTATTTTCCTCGATACTGAGTCCTGTCAGCAGCCACGAAGAGGATACAGCTAAGACGGTTTTTAATATTAGCTCTTCCAAATCTTTAGAACACTTCAAGGCTTATGCGTGGCGAACATGGCATATTTGGCAATTACAATAAAGTCCAAAAAAGCTTGCGTGTAGCTCAACTTGCCACATACAATTTAATACTAAAATTTACAATTAGCGCTCAATTTAAAAAATTCCAAGCTCATAAAAATACACGTCAATTTCGACATAGATACCACACACACACAAACGTCCACATAGAAGGTACACATGTACACAATTTGTTGCATATACGCACATGTCTTTATTAATAAAACGTTTACCTCACTCGAGCCATTAATAATCACGGATGTCGTGCATTCCCATACTTAAAAACGCCGGCGCAAGTAGGAGACTATAAGGGTGTACACGTATGTATGTAGGTTCCTCATTGTACCTACATAATTCATTTATGGTCACATGCGCGCGGCTGTGCGTGTGTGTGTGCTGCCTGCCTAGAAATCAACTTTCGAGAGGCTGTTGAAACCAGCAATTTCCTGCCGGCCCGCCTGCCAGACTGCGGTCGTTCGAACAGCGAGTCGGCGCGGCGGCGTGACATGGTCTGCAGCCTGCCAGAAAGCCAGAACCCAGTGCCAAAGTTAGTTAGACGGCGTGCGCAGTAAGCGTCTGCCTGCCTGCTGCTCGCCTCTCACTTTTGCGCGCTGGCTGTCTGGAGTGGTGCACATTGCGCTCGGTTGACTGCTTGGCCGGTTGAATGCCTGGCTGGCTGCAATCAATCAATTATCGACGGCGTCCAGCCATTTGTTCACCAAGTTTCCGAACGTCCGTTCGTGCAGCACACATTTCGCCTGTCCGCCCGCTGCTACGCCCTCCAAAGCAGACAAGCCACTGCGGCGCTGACTAACTGCCGCAGCTAGGTCTTGCGCTAAGAGTGCTCGCATGTCTAATGCGCATGCGCCATTGTCGCTCCAAATCGTTTGGCTCGTTGTCGGCTGCTTTGGCGTGCATGTGTGCGTGCGCACATGTTACACATACACACATATGTTGTTGTGTTTATGCCTGTGTATGCATGTTTATTGGCGCTGCTGTGTTATTAGCGCTTGTTACGTAAATTTGGATCGTTTGTTTGATTGCTGCTGGCTGCTAACTGCTGGCGCGCACACACACAGCTTTGCAGTTGCGGCGGTGTACGTTGCTGGCTATTAGTTGCAACGGACGTGATTATTTTTCTTGGAGCCGCCCCAAAGTGGACCATAATTTTTAAATAACGGGTGATTTTTTTGAGGTTAGGATTTTCATGCAGTAGTATTTGACAGATCACGTGGGGTGTCAGACATGGTGTCAAAGAGAAAGATGCTCAGTATGCTTTGACATTTCATCATGAATAGACTTACTAACGAGCAACGCTTGCAAATCATTGAATTTTATTTCCAAAATCAGTGTTCGGTTCGAAATGTGTTTCGCGTCCGTGTCCGATGAGCGATGAGGCTCATTTCTGGTTGAATGGCTACGTAAATAAGCAAAATTGCCGCATTTGGGGTGAAGAGCAACCAGAAGCCGTTCAAGAACTGCCCATGCATCCCGAAAAATGCACTGTTTGGTGTGGTTTGTACGCTGGTGGGAAACATTGGACCGTATTTTTTCAAAGATGCTGTTGGGCGCAACGTTACGGTGAATGGCGATCGCTATCGTTCGATGCTAACAAACTTTTTGTTGCCAAAAATGGGAAAAACTGAACTTGGTTGACATGTGGTTTCAACAAGATGGCGCTACATGCCACACAGCTCGCGATTCTATGGCCATTTTGAGGGAAAAATTCGGACAACAATTCATCTCAAGAATGGACCCGTAAGTTGGGCCCCCAAGATCATGCGATTTAACGCCTTTTGACTATTTTTTGTGGGGCTACGTCAAGTCTAAAGTCTACAGAAATAAGCCAGCAAATATTCCAGCTTTGGAAGACAACATTTCCGAAGAAAATTTGGGCTATTCCGGCCGAAATGCTCGAAAAAGTTGCCCAAAATTGGACTTTCCGAATGGACCACCTAAGACGCAGCCGCGGTCAACATTTAAATGAAATTATCTTCAAAAAATAAATGTCATGAACCAATCTAACGTTTCAAATAAGAACCGATGAGATTTTGCAAATTTTATGCGTTTTTTTTTTTTTTAAAAAGTTATCAAGCTCTTAAAAAATCACCCTTTATTCAACACAGAACTCATAACCCGGCTCCAAAGTGGCATAAGATGAATTGTTAGTGAAGTATTATTGTTTTTTTTTTTTGTTGAAAATTCGGCGGCCACACAGACTCTATTAGAACGCGCATATTTATTTAGCAGTCGTATGTATGTAAGGTTTTTTCCACTAAATTGAGTGTGTGTATTTGAAATAGTTGAGCTGTCTGGACTGCCCAAGCATTTTGCGCCGTTAATTGCTTCCTGACAAAGTTGTTGCAGCTGCCACAAGCTGTGCAGCTTTCGGCGGCAATGCTGCGCTGATTTTTTACACGCATACACACACATGTGTACGTGTGAATTTTCCTAAAATGTGCTACACTCAAGCTAAAATGGACGCTGGGGATTTGAATTCAATTACTTCGCTGGAATAAAGTGTTCCACTTGTTCACTTTATAATTAATTATGAAATATTTGCTTTAGTTGAACCACTTTTAACGCATTCTAATAAGTTTAATTTTATTTTCGCTTTTTCGAATCTCATTTAGTTTTATTTATTCTCAATTTCGAACCTTCCAACCAACTTCACAGGTAAGGTTCTCGTTGGTTGTCATCGAGCGATCATCTGGCTCAAGAAACGTACTATTTCGACGAGATCAGACCATAGGGAAAGGGTTTTAGATGAGTGGCTGATTCCTCTTTTGTTCCCATTTACTGTGTTTCGTTTAGTTGCCTCATATGATTACTTTCAGTTACATTTTTCTCTGATTTCATAAGAATAGACCTCCAGTAATGCCATTCACCATAGACAGAAACGGGCAGCAATCCCTTGGCAACAAGTTTAGACTATAAGATGGATGTATAAAAACCTCGAAACCGAGATATCGGAGTTACTGGTGAGCCACTACCGACGTGGTAGGCCAGGCGTTGTCCTGTCGGAAAACAATTCCTTCCTGTTAGCCAAAGCTGCTTACTTCTGGGCTCTTGCTTCCTTCAATCCAGTTATAAATCACTTGGAAACTGGTCCGAGCGTTGCCATGGATTCATAGGAACCTCGCAGCCAAACTCCCGGAATTACTGGCGAGCATTTATCGACGATTCTGGCTTAGCTTTGTCCTGATGGAATACAATTCCTCTTATATTAGCCACAACTGGCTACTTCTGGACTGTTGTTTCCTTTAAACCAGGTAGAAATCAAGAAGAAGAACCTCCAAACTAAGTATGAAGAGTTACTGGCAAAACACTATAGATTTGTGTGGCCTAGCGGTGTCCAGTTGGAACACATTTATTTTCTATTGCCAAAGATGCTCCCTTCTTGGCTATTGTTTTCTTCAGAGCTGATAGTAATCTATAGGCAACAGCTCAAGACTATAGGATGATTGCATGATAACCTCTCAATCAAGCTCCCAGAGTTACTGGCGAGCTACTATCGACGTGGGTGGCCTGCCGTTGTCCTGTATAGACAGTACAGATTCGAATTAAGAGTTTGACCATAGGGAGCAGCATACTATACGATTCGCCGCCTATCCTATCAAGTATATAGCAAAACTTTCCTAACTTTAAAACCCGTTTGCGTCGGGTCACCGAGATTCGACCGTCACTTCATACTAACATTTTGCCTTGTGGGATATATTTTTCGCAATAAACAGTAAAATCTGTAAGCATACACATATATTCACGCAAATATCAATAATAATATCCCTTGCAACTTTATTTTGGTTCAAATAATTTCATACAATTTGATTGGCCAAATAATTGCTGACAACAATTCACAACTCAGTCAACAACTTCGTCCGTCTGTGCGACAGTAAATAGTGCCACAAGCGGGCACATACTCCGCCGTAAATGTACAGCCACTTAAGGCTAAGCACTTAGCATGCTGTTGGTCCACTACTTGACCTGCATCGTTCATTGTTTCCATTGCAGTGGCTGGCAATGCTTTTGGAATTTTCAGATTCTTAACAAATTAATTTGCTTCGTAATTTAGCCACCGTATGCAAGCCATCAAAGCCATGTCAAGCCATTTGTGTGCGAGTTTGCATGAGCAGCGCAGAAGTAGTGGCAACTAATCGCTTGATAATTACATGTTTCGCTTGGTAAAAAATTTTATGTGTTGGGTGTTAACGAGGTTTATGAATTTGCGATTGCTTGTGCTGGGTAATGTTGCGATAATTGCACAATTGTTCCAAATTAAATCGCAAATTATGTTTTTCATAAGTATTTGAGTTATTTTACATAGTAATATTTTTTATATTACAAATACACAATCCCACCTCATCAGAATAGATTCTCAGCAATTTCGACTGTTATACTCCGTCAGAACACTGTCCGAATAGCTGAGACAGTTTTGGGGATCTCGTTTAAGATTCAAAGCTCGTTTTTCGATGAGCTTGGGTTAGGCTAGTTTAAGTTAAATGGCTGATCCCTCAACTCACAACAAAGGGGAGTCACCCTTAAACTGTTATGTACCGCCTTTGTGAAGCCATACAAAAACACGTGTAGTTGGATTCAGCTATCTATCGGCAAAAACGCCCTGCTTAGATGTTTTCTTTCGATTTCCACAATTTCACCTGGATGTCCAAAATTATGAGATCCAAAATTCTGGATCTGGCATAAACGGGAGAGAAAGTTTAGGTATTCTAACTCATCGTCTTCCCAATATCTAATCCTTCGCTTGGACGACGCTGTAATGGTCAGGAAGCCTTACACTGCAGCTGATGAATAGTTTCTGACAGTGTACTGCTCTTCATGCCAGCATTGATCCATCGGCAAAAAAGCTTATTTCCTCTTCTTTACCGAGCTCTCAAAGATATGTGAGCTGAGAGGCGACAGCAAAGACTAAGCTCGGCGACCTGGTAATTCAAGTACTTCGGAATGAAAACAAAATATGCGAGAATGCAGGGTGCTCAGGCTCGTCTCAGTACCCAGATTCCCAAACGGAGGGTATTTTTCGCGTTAAGTTGTCCAAAAAAAAAAAATTATCATCGGTAAATGTTTTGAGAATTGCTAACATTTCAGGTTCCCAAAACTTCAAAGTGGTTTGAAAAAAAAAACAAAATTGGAGAAAGAGGGTAAAGAGCTTGCCGAGATCGGTTGCAAAATCACAAACATTCTTCACCCTACAGTTAGTTCTTTCAAATCAGAGCCGGAAGAAGTAAATCCTTCATTAATTTGATCGGTTCTTTGGCAAGAGTTTTCCTAGAAACAGTTCGTCAAAAGTCAAATAGTTTTATTAAAACTAAGGCAGTTTTGGGGATGATATTTTTAATGAAAATCAGTTCGTCCGAAGTCTAAATGTTTTATTAAGACTAAGGTGCTATTAGTGAAGAAATTATTATTGAAACTGAAGTGTTCTTAGAACTTACACCTTCCCTTAAAGGGCTTACTTTGGATCGTTTTTGGTAGAAGCCTTTAATGACTACTAAATTTGACCGAAGCAGCAATCTGAAAAATTGGTGGCCCCTATTGAGGGTTTCGATAAGGAGTTGGTTACAATTTTAGAAGGAATTTTTGTAATGACTTTTGGACAACCCACTTAATTCCGAATGACAACATTTTGATGTAACTTTGCTGGATTTAGATCATTTGAGATTTCTTGGAAACCGTAGTTTACCAATATCGATTTAGACTATCGAAGTGCTGAAGGAAAAGTTCTTTTGGATCAAATTTTAATCAGAAAATAGTCTAAGCCTCATTTTATTGCTAGTAATACAACTGGATACTCTCATTAATTTTTGTTTCTCCCTGACCAAAATGCTGCAGAAGGCATAAAAACCCTTTCTTTTTCGAAAAAAATGCTCGCTAACATCCACTAATTCTCTGCGACTTAATACAAGGCTTTCAACAACATACTGAACACCACAATACATCTTGTTTTTTAGTACACCCGGTGAAGGCACACCACTTACCAGCATAATAGACACAAGAGGGGTAATCTATGGCGGAAATTTCCACCTGCCAACAATAAATCGTTCAATTTTAGTAAACGTTCGCTGGCAGCAGCGCGCGCAAAACATTCACCCATTTAAGCATTCACTCGTGCATTCATTGATTCATTCATTCAACGCGTTGCACACACATACACACATACAAGCTTAAAGACTTACCAACGAATGTAAGCATTTATACATTTAATCAGGCGCACAACCCGACGGCCTGAGTATGGCCAACAACACAAGAAGTACCGCGTACAATGATTACAAATGTATTGTAATAATCCAATTTTAAGCAACAACAAGTACAAGTGAAACAGCACAATTGTATTGAACGAGAAAATTGCAGCGCGCAAGAAGACAAATTGCAACAACGCGCAAAAATGTTGCAACGCGTATGTAAGTATGTATGTATGTATGTGTATTGCGCAAAAAGATTAAACAATAAAGGCAATATTAAGTGGCGAATGTAGGGAAGATGTGCGCAGCGGAGCGGAGGTGCAGAGTTGGCGACCGCTTGTAGTAAATGCGCGCGGCGAGATGAGCTGTTAAGCAGCTGAAAATAAAATGTTGGCAGCGCGAATTATCAGCGCGGCAAATAAGTGTTGCTTGTAAGCGTCGAATAACAACAATAACAATTACACATAAAGTATGATAACAACAACATGCGGGATAACAATTGCCGCAGCCAATAACTCAGCCGGCGAATTAAGTGAACGGTGGCTTTTCACTTCGACTGCGGCTGATAATGGCGGCCAATAAAATTGTGGCAAAAAGAAGGAGCCTTAAAACGGCTGCTAGATATCCCTTCAGGCTGATTTTTATATTAAAAGGTATAAATGGTCTTTAATTCTGATATTTGAACGGTCAGTTTGTATGGCAGCTATATGCTATAGTGATGCGACATCGACGGCTCCAACAAATTAAAAGCTGCTTGAGAAGGAAAAGATGTGTGCAAAATTTCAGAACGATATCTCAAAAACTAAGGGCCTGGGTTTACACATATACACACACCATAGGATATTCGCCGTTTCCTTCTGGGTATTACAAACTTCGTGGCAGGGTTAATAAATTCAAAACTCAAAGATTTTCTGTTCAGGGTATAAAAAAGAAACAACAACATAAAGAAGCGCATATCAATATCTGCTGCAGTAATAAGCACAAGTAAGCTTTGGCAGAAGAGTGAACAGAGCGAGAAAAGGTGAGTTTGCTTGTTGTTCATGGCCCGCCATGGCATAGCGGTACTGTAAGCACTTCGAGGGCACTGAAAAATTGCAACTACGCATCCGTTACCTGTGTCAGCCATAATCTATTAATTTGTCAACATTGTCGTGTGAATAAATGTCGTTGCTACAGGTATCTGCGGCAGCAGCAGGTCAACAGCAATGACAGGGTGTCACCAAATTAGCGCTCGCACAGCTTGTACGCAGGCGCGGCAATAAATTTCTGCTAGATCAGCAATTCGTTGCTGTTTTACACGTTTCTGTTGCCACCTGTTGCTTTATTGTTGCTGTTTATAGAAATAAATTTGTGAAAAGCGCGATACTCAAATTTGGAGGTGACAAAGAATTAATATAACAAGAACGATTAAGATAAGAAAAAATAAACAAAAAAATGCTTCATGAGGATCATGAGACAAACGCAAGAAGAGCTTGCTTCAGCAACCGCTAAACCATTTAGAAGCCACTACAAGCGTTCGGAATGATTCAAAAACAAAGAATTTGGTTTCCTTACGATCAAAAACTAGAATAAACACAAACGAATGATTCTGCTGCAAGACAAAGCTCGGCCTCACGTTGCCAAACCTATATGGAAACGTTTAACTACGCCACTCTGCTCTTTCGGGTCTGTGCTCACTCAATAATTTATGCTCTGTGAACCGAAGCTAAGCCTTCCATGATATTTTAAGCAGCTATTAGCACCCTTTAGACCACTAGACTTTACTAATAAGCTTAGAAGAAAAATATATTATTTATTTTACAATTTACTTTTATTGTCATACAATCACAGATAACATCACTGCCACTTCCTTTCGATTACAACGTTTCAAATAATTAAAACATCGCCAATTTCCGCTTTGAAAGAAATAAAAACTACAAATCGATTTAGTCACATTTTAATGTAAAATTAATCTCAGTCAATCAATGCATGAACAGATGTGAACTTTCGTGTGACCAGAAAAAGAAATAAACAATAGAAAAATAGCAACAGCAACACATACATGTATGTATGTATTAGATGGCGTGGCATTGTAAACCCATCAAGCCACCTGACCATTAATGGCTTCAATGGCTTTAATGATATCTAATATGGCCAATTTCAGTGTGATTATCAGCGTCGGCAAATCTAAAAACCACACAAAGAGACCGAAGAAACACGAAAAAGCAAATATTGAGCGAAGAAACCGACATCAAATGGGCAGGGCGAATTGTGTACTCGTCTAACATAACGAGTCTTTATTTGTTTATTAAGTTGAAAGTTGGCAAAAACGTTGGCAGTTTTTAGAAATATTTTTTATGATTATTTTTATTAGTTACACGCATGAGCCCTACGCTTCGTAGCTATTAAGATTCAAATGGCTTGATAGTCGGGCGTATGAGTGATGTTTGGCTGGCAGTTGAGGCGGCGTGTCGCTTTGGCGGTGCGCTTTGTTTCTGCGCTGGGAATTCGCATTCATGCCAAGACATGACTTGGCAGTTTGATAATAAATTATAAAAATTGTTTCATAGGTAAGCGTTTGAATAATTATATATGTTCATAGATGTTTTTACAAGAGTTGGCGTGGGATAGTGTTTGGGTTTATCAATACCATTTCAAAGGTCCGGTATTTCCAATATGTATTTCTTCCGTGTTGAGTCTCAAAAGTCCTTAAGAGACTCCTCAGAGGGTCGTTGCTATTATCATCTCCTTTCTCGACTTATCGTGGTATACTTCCCTGACGACTTCTTGGAAAAGAAACTTACTTTTTAATGTATGGTTACTTCCTGACTGGACAGGTCTGTGGCTGTTCTAATACAGCAGTACCAGATAAATTCCGTTGAAACTTCATTCCAAGACCCTTGACAGTAAGAATTAAGGAAACAAACTAAAAGGTCCTAGAAGTATTTTCTATGAAACAATCATTAAATGATAGATATTTAGAGTCTCAGCATGAGCTTCTGACGCCTATTGACCCTAAAAGGTTTTCTTAAAGAACCTCCGTTAAGAACTTCATTACTCGTATGGCTCTTCAAGTTAATTTAAACAAAAATTTCAATTATTTCGAGAGCTCCTGACGAATCAAGACCTTTGAAGGCTCTTCCGGCTTCTTCTTAAACCCAAAGTGGCATTTAGCTGTTCTGAAGAACTTTTTTCTATACCGATGAAGACCGGCGTCATTTCACAATTTTTAATAGATCTGCCTTGATTTATTTGCTCCATTTACGCATGCGCAATGCACACAACGAAATAGTGCTTTCGTTTAGCCATTCATATTTTGGGTTAATTGATTTCCCACTGCTGATGATGTCGACTTTATGTTTGCATTCGGTTACGCCCAGTTTGAATTTGGCCAAAGTGGCAATGCGAATTAGTGGCGGTTGTCTGGTTAGCCAGTCGCCGACATCGACATTAGCCCCATCAGCGCCTCATCACTGCGCAGTCGCTGCTAACTTGGCCTGGCCTTACCAAGCACATTTTACTATTGACCCTCATCAGCTGTCCGCGCTGCTGCCACACCTCTTTTGTTGCAGCTTGTTGAAGGCCTTTTCACTCTGCTGATTTCGCTGCTTTGATTTTGAAGTGATTTGGTTTTTGTTTCAAATTAATAATTGTGCCTTTTTATTGCTTGGATATTTTAATTAAAAATATGGCAACAACAAAGTTTATATGTTTGCCAAAAAATTCGTGAGAAATTCATTGCGTCTTCGACGCAGGCGTCTGACAGTTGATTCATTCAACGCATAAAAATTTGTGTTTGCAATAAAAGCAAGAATTCCACTTCAAAAAACTTAGGTATTTCAGCTATTCCACTTGAAAGGCTTGTGAGTTTCGGAAATCTTGGCAATTTCTCGGAGTTGCGGTCGTCTTCTGAGCACTATTTATGTAGTGACGCCTTCAATGCGTCAGCAGTTTGCCATTTTATTGCTTATTTTCGCTACAATTTTGTATTTGAGGTTGATCGAATGCATATTTGTGTACATATTAGGGTGGTTCTAAAATGCTAGATATAGATTTTTATTTGAATTTTTTAAACTGTCCAATATTATTACTTATTTTAGGTAAAATTTTGTGTTTGAGGTTGTTTAAACTTATTAGGGTAAGTCTAATATATGAAAAAATTATTTTTATGAATTTTTCACTATTTAACTTGTTAACTAACGCTGAAATTTTGAGCTGTTTGTT
Organism: Bactrocera correcta; assembly: GCA_027475135.1. Classification (NCBI taxonomy): domain Eukaryota; kingdom Metazoa; phylum Arthropoda; class Insecta; order Diptera; family Tephritidae; genus Bactrocera; species Bactrocera correcta. The sequence goes on from CM050323.1 coordinate 106,220,287, forward strand.
GCTTGGGTGTACATTTGTGTGCATATTAGGGTGGTTCTAATATACCGGAAATAGAATTTTTACCTTTGCAACAACTGTAGTAGTTATTTTTGCTACAATTTTGATTTTTTGTAGTTTGAGTATACACTGTTTGCATATTAGGGTGGTTCTACGATGCGGAAAATAGAGTCTCATTCGAAATTTTTAATTTACAATATATTTAGTGTTTATTTTTGCAAACATTTTGGCCTTATTGATTTTTGAGTGTAGATTTGTGTACATATTTGGGTGGGTCTAAAATGCAAATTGTATATTTTTATTAAAATTTTTTAGTTTGCAACAACTTTAGTGGTTATTTTTGCCTAAATTTAGTTTCTCTTATTGCTTGAGTGTGCCTATATGAATATGTATATATTAGGGTGGTTCTTAAATACTACAAGTAGATTTTGTATTTAAATTTTTACAACGTAATCGATACCACAGTGATGAAAATGCCATAAATGGATGTAAGTTTCATACTAAGACAGTTAAGATGTGTCACAGAGCGGTCAAGCCCTAAACTAATGATTAGAACACTCAAAACATTTTATTTTGTTCTGGGGAAGATAATAAATAATAAAAAGAAGGTGGCGAATCGGTAAATCAATATAAACTTTTTATACGCGATTGAGGACTACCCTAAAGTGATTTCATATTTCGGTAAAATTTTATTTTAAATTTTTTTTCGTAAAGGACTAACCTAATCCTAATTTATCCATACAACATTAGCCAAAACTATAGTAAAAGTTTCTGGTGTACTCTAATTCTTGAAGTATTACCCTAATGTTTATTTAAAAATATGTAAATATGTGTATAGAAATCTGTGTGTCTTCGCCCGACTTTATTTCGCATGCTTCCTCTACTGTTTTTTACAGTCAAAGCACTTGTTTACCACGCAGACGCACACACTCTTAGTAACACACACACACAAACTTAACTTCAAGTGTCATCATAGTTTTTGCAATGGCAATAAAATTGCGGCATTTTTATTAGGCATCGTACGATTTTAATTTGCTTGTCCACCTTTGCAGTATCTAACAGCAACAACAAGACAACAGCAATCAACTCACATGACAAACCATATAAATATGTATGTATGTATGTGTATGGTTATGTGTCCGCACGCATTTCCACATATAAATTCCTTGCGTTTGTCACCATTTATGGTTGCCTCGGGCGCCCATTTATGGTGTGGCCAAGCAATAAATGCAACAGCTGGCCGTGTTGTGCGAGATTTTAATGCGCCTCGGCGGCATGTTGCAACATTCGAGTTGTAATGCGATTTTCTATACATAAACACATATGCTTTTTTCATGCTCTGTATGGTATAGCCTTGGGAAATCATTCTATCAGGGTTTTTGTACACACTAGCTGCTCGAAGGAAGCAAGTTTTAATTACAGTTATTAATAGACAAGCAAATAAAATGATCAACAGATACCTTTGTAGGAAAATTGGGTGGAATGATTTCTAATTGGTCGGTGGCTGGCACAGCAAACTCAACGAAAAGTAGTGCTTATGATTGAGGACTAGTTGATAGACAGCCAATCGGGGTATGTCCACAGGCTGTTATATACAGAGTCCAAGGTATCCAACAGATACAAATGTGAATGTTTCATTAAAAAAACGATTCTTGCCCAGCATCTCCGTTTCGGCTCCAAAAAAAAGGTGTTGAATAAGATCACACCAACAGTCATTTCGACATTACTTCCTTCTACATGCCGTGTTCGGCCAGGTTGAGAGATCACGCCAGTTGTTCACACCATCCCTTCCATTCGGTAAGTGGGCGCCTTTGCTTCCTTTGTCCACCCATTTATCTCGAATTGAAGCAGCTTGTCACCTCTATCCTCTGAGAGTTCACGCCAGTGATACATCCAAGTGCAAACTGGTCTCAAGCACTTGCCCTTGCGCATTCTTAAGCGCTTAACTATAACACATCGCCATGTAGAGTTCATACTGTTCGATTCCGCCTTCTTCGATATTTATAGCTCACTCAGATGACTCCAAAGACCTTGCGGAGGCCAGTTTGCTCGAATGCCCTAAGTGTCCAGAGAAAATGACTAGATGTTTCTCCCACGCCTTCCTCCATTAAACTTTGCAACTAGCGTGCACCAAAGTTCTTAGCTACCGCCTGGATATCTATTGGACTGTGTCCAGTAATGACTCCTACAAATGCGGCGAGATGAACTTTGCTCAAGGCAAGTAGTTCAGTAGATCCCTTGCGTTCTATTCTAGGCTATACGGATCTCGCAGTCTCGTAGGTGTTCGTCTTCGACCTGCTGTCTCGTTGCAGTACGTCCACCGCCACTTCTGCACCACAGTACAGTGGTCCGTAGCCTAATGCTAAGATCTGGTAGCCCAGCGCTAAGATTAAAACCACAAACACAAAAATTCCTCATCAGTTTCCAGGAAATCAATTTAACTATGAGAAAATTTTGTGGGTATGAATGCAACCCCACCTGAGAAGCTACTCAATTGAAGACCAAATAAAAAAGAATTCTCAACAAATCCAACAGCGCGGTAAGTAGCAATGGGAAGCTAGCAATAACTGAAGGTTAACTGTAAATAAGTGACGATTGGTGCTGTCGTTTATACTTAGGAATGCATAAAAAATAAATTTAAATGAAATTAAACCGAAGAAGGTGAAATAAGCAGTAAAGTGTCACGCTTAAATGCACCTGCTGCAATAGCGGTAAATATATAAGCGCTGACTAGTGGTGGCAGCGAAGATGACAAACACAAACGCTGAGGACAGTAGCAAATTGTTGACGATGATAAGGCATGAACGTTACAGTTGATTGGAGGTTTGCCACAAAGCGAGGTGGCATTAAAGTTGAAATAGAGGAAGAGAAGAGAAGAGGAAGGTATAAATATAAGAAGCAGTAGCAGAAAAGGATAGAGAGCAGGCAGCTGAAGCTGACACGCTTCAGAGCGCAATGAAATGTTTGATATTTATTAACAAATTAATGGCTAAACAAGCGGGTGTGTCGAACGCTGCCAAACATTGACCGCAATAATGCTGCGCGGAAAATGGCGTCGCGACCATAAAATCAAATACACATAAAAACTCTTAAGAAACACATTTAAATGAGTGACTAACGACCGCAGTTGGGTGCTTGTGTTGCCACAACCGGCCGACAATGTGTAAATAAGTTGGTAATTGTGTGGAGAATTTGGTGGTTAGAAGTTAATAAACATAAAAAATGCTAAATTAAAATAATTGAAATGCAAGGCGTGTGTGATGCGCGGCAATAAATGCGCTGAACACACACACACAACAAGAGAAGCACGCTGAAACCAAAGAGCAGTCCAAGTGCGCATGCGCAGCGACCTTCCTTGCGCTGCGCACTTTCCTTACGCTTTCAAACACAACAATGCTGCATGCACTTCAAATGTTACGCGACTTTGACGTAGAGGAAAATATTTTGTATGTAAGTACCTGCTACTTAAATACAAAGCAGTTATGTAAGTAGTTTATGAAATCGTCATAAAATTACATATTAAAAGCGCGACGTGTAGGAAGACAGCCAGCCTTTGTATTCTTCTTTACTTATGCGACCCTGCGTTGAGTACGCAGCGCTATGTGTTGTGTGTGAACTTTCGTTGCCGCGGCATGCCTGCGGATTAATGACCGTTTACTGGCATCAGCTTCTACTTATTGCTCGAGGGTGAGTTAATATGCTGCGTAAGTCGAGATAATAATTTTTGAGAAATTATATAAATGCCAGTGTATTAATAGCGTGAACATTCGGCTGTCACTTTATTGACTTAATTTTTTTCTCGCTTTTTATTACTCTTGCTTTCATTAAAAGACAGTAAATTAGAAGTGTTTTCTCCACTTTTAATCAAAGTTCAAAGTGCTGATGGGAGCTCATTGGTGGCCGCTTTAGTGTTTATAAAGACAAGGTTACTTAGAGTTGGTCTTCTCAGAGTTTATTGTATGTACTCTTGGTTCACAAATTGAATTTTCATCAAAGTTTCGACATAACCTTGAAATTACTGGCGCTTGGCGTAAGCTGCGAAGTATAAGCTAAAGGAAATTAATTAAGAAAAAGTTATAGTAAACTTTTTTAAAATCTCGAAAGTTTTTTGCGAGCTTCGAGATATAAGATCATCAGATTCCAGCTTTTCCAGAAGACATCGGGAATGTAGCGGTCCCAACACCCTTCATCTTCTTCAAGTTGGTAAGAATGCCTGTTGGACATTGGATCAGGAGGCACTCTCCAACATCCATACTTATAACATGTACATAGAGCGTCTTCATCGTTTCATTGATACCACCAAGCAAGGCATCGCCTCTGCCTCTCATAGCACAGCAGGCGTCCGGTGCTTGAACAAGTCCGCTGACTTGAACTCGCTTTTAGAGCTTGGGGTAATCCGAGCCTATAACAGGTCCAGTCCCATCTACATGGTACCCACAAAGCTTGGAGGTTCGTCATTTACTACAAGCTTCCGGCGATTCAACGCCTAACCAGCGCATTTGTTGGATTACGTTGTCGACATGAAGAGCTCATTCAGTTTGTGGTTCCAGCTCCTTCGATACTCATCGCAAACGTACACGGCGCCAAAGATCTTGCGGGGAACAGTTCACTTGAATGCTTCAAAAGTTTTCTGATCTCGTTTCGTCATCGTCCGTATTTTCGTGGCATATAGTTAGACTGAAATGTTCAATATAATACTCACAGAGCTCTCTTATCTCTACAGTGTAATTTTTGTTCGTCGAGGGTTGAACCTGCTTCTCACGTTCCTACCGATCTCAAAGTAGAAGCTGTTGTTAAAAAGTATTACGCTAGATTTTCGGTCGCATCATGTTGGCGGTATTTATGCTGGTCCACAGAGTCCCAAGCCTTTCCCAATTTATTGCTGCCAACAGTAGTTCCCAAGGCGGGGAATTTTAATATCTGGTCTACAGGAACTCTGTCTTGCTTTCGTTCCACACAAGACGACCCTCTTTCGTTTCTTTTTCTAGGATTTAAACGTCTGCTTTGATGGCTCTGTTGTTAAGACCTTGGATGTCAATATTATTTACAAATCCCGGTAGCCAGTGGCACTGCGGTTCAGACTAGCGGCGCGTATCAATTTTTCTAGCATTATATTGAGGAAGATGCGCGACTGAGAACACATCCCCTTCAAGATTCGGTAGTGGTGCGAAAAGCATGCGTTTGAATATGTTCCTTCACTCCAATCTTTGTAAACGTTACTAAAACTAGACCTACAAAGATTTTAAAAAAAAAGAAAAGTTAAAGCCGTTAACGAAAATCTAATCGAAGGGAGTGTTCGGCCAGATTTTCATAGATTTTTCCAATTCCACTTGCAGGAAAAGTTGAAGAATGTTATTCGAATATATATTATTGACGAGAATTGATAGATTAGGTTAGGTTAATTTGGTAGGCCAATAAGCCGCGCATAGACTAGTTTTGGCCCTTTGCGATACCAGTGGGAGTTCAGTTGCTAGGTCCAAGTAATCATCCGTTTTGATGCAAATTTTAAAGACTCTACAACCTCACTATCGAATACCTAGTACACTAGGGATGTTCCATTATTTCCCTGGTATCCTGCTCTGGACATTTCCTGCAGTCTTCTCAATCTGGACAATTGAAACATATGAACATAAATATTTTAAGAAACTGTTACCTTCCCACAGCACTACCAGTAGGTACCTGCATTCCGACTGCGATTACCAAGCTTCAATAATTCTAAGTCTGGCAGATATTACAGTTAAGTGCACGATGCCAAAGCGCGCTGCGCGAACCTCACTCAACTGCCAAGTTTTATTGTCCGCCACGTCCTAACGCCGACCAGCCTGTCCGCGTGTGTGTGATGCGTGCGTGCGTGATCGGCTTGCGATCGCGCTTACCTTTTGTCATTCGCTTAACTGTCAATTGGCTGGCGTTGACATGCTTGGGCGCTCCAAATAACCTTATTAGGAGCGATGAAACTCTTTAATTTTTTCAATGTCTGCGCCCTCATGCTCGCTTTGCGCGCTGCCGTACCGCGGCCGAGTGCGTTGCGCGCCGCTTGCCGTCAATTTCTCAATTTCACAATTACAATTGACATGTGGCGCGGTCAGCAGCAACGCTTTAAATGCATTGATTTTTGCCAATTTCGGATTTTATTGAACGCAACAACAACTGCAACAACAACCAAAGCTACAATGGGAGTAACAACCAGAGGAAAGGTTGCGCGCTTGAGCAAAAGAAAAAGGTTGCAGAGTAAAAGCAGGCGAAATGCAACCGTGATTGTACTTTTGTACACAAAAAACAGCAACAACAACAATGTGAATTTGGTGAGCGACAAATCAAATAATGCAGCCAAATGAAAGGCGACGAAAAAATGCAAAAAATGCATTCTTCCGTATTTCGTGCAGCAAACGTGTGTATGCATGCATGTACTTGGCCCGTTGCATGCAACGTGCGCAAGTATGCGCCGCCCAAAAACGCGAAATGCCAAACGGTAAACGCTTGACGTAAACATGTGAGCATGCGCGTGCACAGACACACGCGCCGCGCGGCTGGTTGCAGCGCTTGCGTGGCCGCTTGACTAGCGGCCGGCGGCAGGACATTGTCCAAACAACAGCAATACAAACCACAACAACAATAATAATAGTGAAACAGCTTGAAAATAAACGCTGGAATTTCGTTGTTTGTCGTATGTTTTGCGGCGTCCTGTGGGCAACAGCAAGAAAAACAACAACAGCACGGCAACAAAAAGTCAACAAACAGCGTTTTTCTGTAAAAACTCAAACTAAGCGGCGGCGATGTTTGCTTTCTTTGGCGCATGCATTTTGAAAATGGCTCACAGTGTTTAACCAACATAGTTGTTGTTGTTGTAATTTGCTGCTGACAATGCTGTTGCGACAACAAACCGAGAAACCGTTAATGCCGCACAATTGATGGCCATGTGACACGCACCGACCGCAATGTTGCCACATAATCCAAACAAAAATAAGCAACAACAACAACTACATTTAAAAAAAAACCGAAACAAATTAAAGTAAAATTAAAAAGCAAATATTTTGCATAAACGCGAACACGAATCCAGCGTTGAAGCAGCGAAACGCCGCCAAAGGGCGAAATGCAAATGGAAACGCGGAGCTGCAAAGCTGCGCAATTTGGCGGCTCATAAAATTTATAACTGCGACCAATAGTCAGTCGGTCGATGGGTCGTTGCAAGTATACACATTCACACTTACACACATACAAATATAACTGTTTATATATAAATATTTGCTTACTACCGATTTGATTGCGCTCTTCTTCTCTTCCCATGCGCTCTGCCCCTACAATTTCAGCTACAATGTTGCACGAAACGCTAACATTAAAAATATTGCTGTTGTTATTGTTATTGACATGCAACTAATAAATAGACAACCAATTGCAGCACTGCGTCAGCACCAACTAACCGTGTTGGTCAGCAGAGATTGTGGAGCAACACTGTCAGTTGGTTTACTTGGCCTGAAGCTGGCTTATAAGCAGATAGTGTCTGACGCAAAACCGTAGACTGAATCTGCTATTTCAGATTAGTCGCATGAGAACGTAGTGTAAATGAGCACTGTGCAATTATGTGTTTTTAAAGTCTATCCGTGTTATCCGTTTTGTCCAGATTTTGAAGTGTAACCCATTTATGTTCGACAACGTTAGTGGTTAAGTACCAAAAACTTAAATTATGTAATTTTTATGTTTATCCGCGTTATCCGAATTTTATCCGTTTTGTACAGTTTTCAAATGAACTCATTTACGGTCAAATATTTAACTCAATTACTTAAATGCTGTTTTTTAGTTTATCGCTTATCCGAATTTTATCCTTTTAGATTTGCAAATATAACTATTTAGGTCTAAATGTTAGTGGTTAAGTACAAAAAACTTAAATATTGTCATTTAAGGTTTATCCGTGTTATCCGAATTTTATCCGTTTTATGCAGATTTCCAAATATAACTCATTTATAATCTGCAATGTTAGTGGAGCATATTTTTTTTTAATATTTCTAATTTTTAGCTCTGAGCAGTCTACGAAAGAATAAATGTATATAACATTCGATGTTTTCCGTCCCGACACGGCTTTGTCAGAGGATATAAAGCCGCATTTTTCAAATTGCAAAACTTTACATATAAGTTGTATATGGAAATCATAGGAAATATGCTTGACACACACTACTATATAGTGTACTATAATCTCAAATCCATTATGTTCCAACAATAAGTAAATAATGTCGCAAATTTCGCAACTAAAACCAAAAATATTTATTTGGTTTCAACATTTTGATTTTTTTTGTCCGAAATTGCTTGATTACATCGATATTTTTCTCTTCGCCATTCAATCGTTCCCACTTTTGTGCAAAATAAATTACAGTAATTTGTTTTCGGCTGTCGTGTCGCTTGTTGAGCGATTTTTCATTATTTTTTCCTTGTAAGAGGAAAAGAGGAAAAATTGGGAAAACCGATTGACGCGATCACAGTTTGCCGCGCACACACAATTTCCTTGCCACTTTTGGTCGCACCAATCGGCAGCCGCCAACCACCAACCGCCGACTAGTCTGCTGTGCGGCTACTATAAATTTTATTGATATCCGCCAGCGGGCCACTCGATCGATTAGAGTTAGTCGTCCATTTATTCGTTCGATCGCTGACTTCGTTTCACCCAGTTGTTGACCGGCTTGTTGGTTTCTTTGATTTCGTTGGGTGTTGTTGCATCATCGCCGCCATTGCAAGCCACCGTGCCGACAACGTCAACGTGCTCTTCGATGGCGACGGCGGCGGCGTCACCAAGACATAAAATTAATCTCGCACTGCTCGTCGCACCAATGACCCCGAGGCCAGCGCAATTCTTATGCTACGCTGTTGTTATTGTTGTTGCGACTGTTGATTGTGTTGGTGGGCGGACAGCGGGGCTGGCGTGATTATGTGCGAAATTACACAGCGCCTCGAAACGCATTTATTTTCTGCGATTTTATTTATATTTGGGCAGGCATGCACGTCGGGAAGTGTTTAGCGAAAACGTTGAATGAGTTTTGGGGCATTTTTTTCTTCTGCTTTCTTGGGTGCTGGGAAACGCTTATGTAAGTTAACAGTTAGCAATTGACTCAAATGTGTGCGTGTTCGAATTGGGAGTAACAAAGTGAGGTTAGCGTGAGATTGGAAATCTTAAATGAGTTGCTAGCAGAGCCCTCAGCGAATCTGTTGCCGCTATTGTTAGCATAAGATCATCGGGGAGACTTCGGTGGGAAAACTGTTGGCTTCCTTATCAGTCTAGTGTACGAGGGGAGTAATGGTAATTGAAAATGTGGAGTAATTCTACTGAGTAAAGGATCCAGTTAAGAGTACAGCGTAAGAGTTCTGAAGAAACGGCTTGACGAAAAGCAGAGCTTTTATCAAGCCCTTTAATGAGCCCACTTATATGGGACAAACTTCCACCACGGCAGGCGAATAATATTGTAAAGCCTCGCCATCTTAGTTAGTCGTTCTATCCAATACTTTCAGATCATTTCTTTGTTCTTTTCATAAATCTTAAACAGGGCTACAAAGTGCGGACTGTGAGGAAGATCGTTTGTGCCAGAATTTATGACGCCTAAAAGGATCGTGTCATAATAAACTTATTACTGATCTATTTAGCTGCCTATCTGCCAATTGGTTGCTGGTCTAGTCCGCAGGATGACAACAGAGATACTTCAGCCCAAGCCTAGTGAAAGTTGGACAGTGGAGGAGAAAGCGTCTAGATGTTTCCACCTCATCTTCCTCATTTTACAAGTTGGATCCAGTAAAATCTTTAGCCACTCGGCGTGATGCCAACGGGACTGAGTCGAGTTAGAACAATTATCATTGCTTATCTGAGAGCTACTAGTTTCATGAACCATTTGCGTTCTACTCAGGATCAGAACTCTCTCGCAACTCCACAACGCTAATTCAGCTTGCGCGAGGTCCAGATATCCAGCGTTCGAGGGTACTTAAACATGGGATCGGGATTTGGGTAAGAGTTCCCTTTCTAGTGAGCTCATTGGTTTTACAGTTCCCGACGATTTCGCTATGGCTCCTATGGAAGTAGCTTGATGCCACAGCTAATGTCGTCGGACACTCCTTAACAAGCTTTGAACTAACTGTCAGGGAGCTCAAGGTCCTCAAAGTCAAGTTCTGAACTGATCAGAAAATTTATAGATCTTTGGAAACGGAGTATGAAAACGAGCAAATGTTTAAGGATTCAGAAAAACTTTGTGAGTCAGCAGCGATGGTGACCGAGATACGAGTATAAAAATGGAGAGATCTCCATGAAATCAATCCAGGTAATTTCAAACTCTTTTAAAAGTCTAGCAGATACTATTTGGACGGTCACACGAAAGAATTCCGATGATTTCACACTCAAAATATGTGAGTGTGCCTTAAACAATAAGCAATATTTCAACTAAATAAGCAGAGGAACATATTGACAGCCAGTCAAAAGACAGGATATGGCGTTGAACGCTGTCACTACGTCTAAAAAGTCTACAACAAAAGCGAAGAATTCATTTAAAAATAAAATTAGCAAACGAAATTTGCATTGCAAGTGGAGGAGCGAAGAGCAAAGTAACTGAAAACAATATTTCTTCTCGTCGCCACAGACATTTTCAAGGCGTTTTTATTTAAATTAAAATAGACACATTCGCGCCTGCGCAACGACAGCGACAGCCAACGCCACGCACCAATCAGCCAAGCGACCAGCTAAGCCCAAGCCAAGCTAGGCTTTCGCGCCAACAGAAAGCACACAAAAGAAACAGGCAAAAGCAAACAGAAATAATAATAAACCCGGCAATAAAATAAAACAAACGAATCCAATCTGCAAACAACAGCTCAATGCCAGTGGCAAAATGCAATGAAAGATGAACATATTGGCTGAGGGGTCGCGTGGGCCAACACACGGCGCACTGGCATACCGCGTAGACACAGTCGCCATGTATGTTTATGTATGTATGCAGGTGGCCGCGTGTTGCCAACTATGCGTTGCGTTGTGCTAACAACTTGGCGACGAGTCGTGCACGCTGACGCCTTAAACGCCATGACGACGCGCCTTGTTGCTCCTGCCGAAGTGCAATTTTGAAATTGGCAGTAACTGCGTCTGCGCGCCGCTAACGTCTCGAGTAGTGCTATTCAATTGGCGCTTGCATGGACTCATCGTGAGCCGGGGTGTGTGTGTGTTCGATGTACGCGCGTGATGCTAGCTTTGGCACTTAACAAGCTATGCGTGAGGTAGTCTAGGCGACTATTTGGGCAGCGGTTGGTGGGAGAGGCAGGGGTGCAATAACGCATACGCATTTCGCGAAACTACAGTGAAGAAGATGCGAATTTTGAAATGGTACAAATATTTCGATTCGATGGCAGGCAAATCTACTAAAACCAAGCTTCACTAGTTCCAGAGTTTAACCTGTAATTCGAATTAAGCTTCAAGAAACTTGAAAAAATTTTCTGTCAGAAAAAAAATCGGTACCGTCGCGGCATTCGGTACCACATTTGTAAGCTCATTCCCTAAATATTTTGAGAAAAACTACCGAATTGAGAGTCTAGGGTCAGATAGAAACCAAGAAACGTCCTGGAGACCCGCTCCCCTCGGAAAATTTGTGGATTCTTTTGCATTACTCAGGTGGTCAAAGGGCAACAAAGTCCCCAAGTCACAAGGCGACAGCTCATGGGAGGAAGAATAAGAAATGTTATTGGCAACATATTGGTACAAGGAAATCGGCCGTCCGGTCCTAAACTACCCCGCACCGATATGGTAGCCTGGATGTAGTAAAATGCAGACGAAGAAGCTTCAGACATGTCAGAACACTGCACTCTGAGCCATAACAGGATACTCCTTGACCACATCGACGACATCGGACAGTACGCCTACCAAACTTCGAACGTAACTCTCTTCGGACATTCACTGTCTATGGTAGAATGGACCCATTAAAATCTTCATCGACTGCCTCTCAGTGAATGGCGTACTTGAAGTCAAACCGATACTCATTGCCGAAGGCGAGCTCTAGTAGCCGCGAGAATCTAGTGCGACCCTTGCGCAACTTCACTCTGGATTTTGTAGCAAGTTAAACTCTTACTTATCCAGACCGACCCCGACAAACTTACTAAATAACCCAGCCTGCCACGAGTTCCTAGATGACTCTAACCACCTCTTTGTATGCCCAGCAGACCTGGCTTATCTAACACCCGTCTTCCTATGGACCGACTCTGTTGAAACAGCAGATTTCCTGAGCCTACCGACCTGACCTCAATGGCAACCGAAACCTTACCATCCAGACGGGGATCACTTCCACCCAATTCTCTCACCTTAGCTCGGCATCTAGTGATTTTTCATCTCTAAGCAACTAACAGGATTTGAAGAAAAGATTTTTGTTGAAAAGTATTTGTAGCAGTGCCATGCAACTTCGAAAAATCTACTTCAAAATCCATATTATTCTCGCAATATTCTACTTTTTTGACACACTGTAAACACCCATCGCCATTTGTCAGCGCCCAGAAGACGTTCTAGTCTATCGATTTTCTTGCTGCCATCGTCGAGGCAGTATTTCCAAAGAAATTACATGTTCATTACCTTTGTGGCAATAAAAAAGTAAATGGGCGAATGCAATGCGAGAAATGTCCGCGCATATTTTCACAACATATTTCATCAATCGGGCAGGACTGTGTATGGGTCTAGCACAATTTAAACTTCAATCAAAACGATTTACATTGCCAATACGAAAGTGCAAATAAATCTGTGAATGCATATACAAATATATATAAATGAAACCTGGTGGCACATGGCACAAATCGTCGAAGCGACGCTCTAGCAGCAAGCCTCTGCGGTCGCGCGTCCAGCTGCCGCACCAAACCCAACAGCCAGCCACCATAAAGCCGCGTTGCTGTCACCAATATTTGATTTAAACAACGAAACGTCGCCAACGACGTCAATGACGACAATTGCCACCACAGCCAGAGCTGGAGTTGGAGTTGGAGCGCGCAATGAATAGCTTGCAGCGCCACGGCCACGCATGTTGCCAATAAAAGTGTGAAATGTTCAAAAGTGAATTGTGTGTACATATTATTGACTTGGCGTGGCCGCAACCCGCGCTGCCTGCGTCTAGTAGCAGGCAGCGCTTCATAGCGGAAGATGCTGCGAAGGCTGCTGCGCTGGAGGATGCGCATCCAAAGCATGAAGGGAAATGTCAGAAATAAGTTTGCAACAAAATTTAATTTGAAGCGAATAAAAAATATGCACGCACCTCTGCAGCCTTGCCAGCTGAGTGGCTGGAGAAGCTGTGTGCTGCTTAGCAGTTCACCGCTGGCGCTTTGTGCCTGAGAATTGCGCGTGCGCGCACCTTTTTTAAATCCAATTTATTTTGCAATTTATCGTTGAATTCAGTTTTATTAAGCCTTTGCTCTTTACAGCTGGCTGGCTGGCTGTTCTCGCAACCTTCTTTTTTTGCCAAAAAATGTAATTTTATTTATTTATTATTGGCTGTATTGTGAGGCTGGCTACACGCTTGCTGCCGTCTTGTCGTACGTACTGATTTAACACTCGACTAGCGTAGAATTTAAGTGAATGCAAAAATGGAGTATTGCCATGAAGAAATAAACAAATGAGAAGAAACCGTTAAAACCCTCAACAAACACGAACGTATTTCGAAAAGTATAAATCATTTGCCAGACAATAAACAAATAAAATCCCATTTCATTTATTGGTAGTTCCGCGTGGCGACGCTGTTGTATTATTTCTCAGTGCCCGTACTAGGGCGGTGTTAAAAAGTCAGATATTGAATGGAGTTAAGCCCCTAAATCATCAAATTTTGATTACGACAAGAAGTAAGTCGGTGCTCAAGTCGTTACTCAGTGATAACAATGGCCTAATCAAATCAGAGTACGAGACTTCTCTTACAAGACTTGTATATCGAGGGCTCATAATCAGTTAGAAGTCTTCACTAACCTGAAATAAGTGGGTAAAAGGTATAACATTAGGTAAGAAACGCTTATGTTAGTTAAGTTTTGATACTTTTTTAAGAACGCCTGAGATATTAGAAGTCTTGGTACTCAGGTTGGTCTGCCTGAGTAAAGAGAAAAGAAGTTACGACTAATTTCTAAAGCCACCAAGAATATGATCCATGGATTACTACTTCAGTTGCAGTTATAGTACGCCGAAATAAGAGCAGTGAGGTCCTCGGAAGGATCTGCAACCAACGATTTCAATTTAGTTGCTGCAACAGGACGCCTACTACCAGACAGGTTTTCGACATCTTCTTCAATGACAATATCGTATAAGAAGTTTGAAAGATTCAGAATGTATTCGAAATGGAAGTCTTCATCTCTTCCGGATGATAGCACTAACTTTTCTTTATCTAGCATAGATTTTTAATAGTAGATTCAGAAAGCGCTTCCATTTTCTGAATATTTTTTTCTTTAAAGTATTAAACCAAAAACGTTATGAAGTCGGGAAAATATATATTGAGTTTCCTTACAGAATGGATGTTAACAGTTTAGCTGCAACAATTTGTTTTTTTTATTAAGGTTTCTTCAAGGTATATTTACTACTACAGCTTCCCATCTCTAAACTCAATTCCCTTCACGGCCTATTTTCTAACCCGAAATCCTCAGAAAAAAAATTGAAATCTACTGTGCTCTCATATTCTTCAAATATTCACCCAAAGGTCTCGGATATATATATCCAAGGCATCTAATCTGTTTCTATAGATCTATGCAGTCTAGAATCAGGTGCTCAGCAAAGAAGGCTGGTAAAGATGTGCAGAGTGGGTGTATTTACTACAATAACTGAGCGTCTATAATGGCTTTGAGCTCAGTGACTGCTAACATTAGGAATACCTTCAAGCTTCTTCCATATTAGACTTGTATGGATGTCTAGTCACAGCGGAATCGCCGGAAACTTGCAAAGCCGGTGAACTTTCTAGAGAGGTCATCCGTTTTCAATCCAATTGGAAGCGATTCGATTTTGCCTTGTCTTCTTGCAATGTCTCTTGGACCTCCAGTGAACTCAGCAATCACTGTTCAACAACCAGAACTTGTGTGATTGTGAGATTCTTCTGGACCAGGGTGAATCGTGAGAGACCCTCGTGAACTATTATTTCTTAGCAGATTTACCTAGGGGGAGAGTTTTTGCTGTTTTGGTTTCTCTTTTCCCGAACTCCAAAAGAAGCAAAAGTTATATTCCCACATTGTGTGGACCACCCTATACTACACACACATGTGCACTGCAGCACCTTCATCAGCCATATTTTCCCACCTTCTACATGCCATAAGTTCGCGCTCATTCTTAAACCCTTTGCTACACACGCTCTTCACGCTGCTTCTCTCACATGTTTGCTTTACTTAACCTTCTGTTGCTCTTTGTTGTTTGCTTTTTGCGCCAATAAAATAAAATTTATTGGCACATTTGTGGCTAGCAAAAAAATGTTTGGTGAGTTCGCCGAAAAATGCTGGCGGTTACGGCATAAAGTTGAGAACAAACGCAAATAAAAAAGGCACACAAACACACAAACAGAGTTCAAATATTAAGAAGCCAATCGCCGAAAAAAGTTCGCAATCTAGTTATGCTATTCAAATTCGCACGTCGCGACAAGATGATAAAGTGCCTGCACAAAAGCCGGGCGCGAATTGCTCAATTGTATCGCGCTGTAGCTTGGCGAGCTGCAGCGATTTGATGCTATCTTCCAATCAGCGATATCTTCGCATTTATCATGCTAAGCATGCTTAGCACAGAAGCGCGCCTCACGTCGCCGTTCTTTAGCGTTGACGTAGCGCGAATGAATTTTTACCCCTTTTTTTGTGGGCCCAAACTGGCGGCGCTTCCTTCCAAGAAACGCGCTAAACAAACAATAAAGCGACGGTTGACATGGGTCCACTTTTGCGGTGATATATGCGACGGGCAGAGCGCTAAAAGTCGGCGCACGCAATGAATTCTTTTAGGTGTGCGACAAAGTCACAGTCATTAATTTGTGTTAATCGCTTGAAAATAAGCTATTAAGTATTTATTGAATAATTATGGACCCTTCAGAGATTTCTAAATATTTTAGATGATGTTGGGTTTGCTGAAGTGCAAAGAATGCTATTTTTTGACTTTTCGGAGACTTTTCGAACTTATCACAGCTCGAGGATGAGGCTGTAAGCCACAAATATGAATGCAACCACAAGAAGTCTTTTGAAAGTTTTAGCAAGAGAAAGCTTCCAGATAAAATAAAAAAAAATTTAAAGAAGCTTCTTAATGTCTTTCTTGCACCACTGGTTGATTCTGTCGGGCTTTCTTCAAATCAACCCGCATGCTATTTTAACCCACTGAGTCTAGCTGTATGACGAATTTTATAGAAATATATGTATGTATAGTGTGGGACACATTCAGTCGAGAGTCTTTTGGAAGACAGACGAACTCTTTGAAAAAAGAAGAGAGATATATGCTTTCAAACTCATTCAGTAAAGAGTCTAACTTCGGAAGACAAACGTCTTTAAAGCGTATTTGGAAGATACTCGAACTCTTTGAAAGAGAATGAGAAACATAGTTCCGAACCCATTCATTCGAGGGTCTAACTTAAGAGGAAGAATGATTTTAAAGTTTCTATTGGAAGTTACTTTAACTCTTTAAAAGATTAATACATACTTCCGAACCCATTCAGTCGAAAGTCTAATTTAAGAGGACAGATGTTTAAGAAGACAAAAATTTTAAAGTGTCTTTTGACAAAGCAAACTCGAACTCTATGAAAATGGAAGAGAAATATATAGTCTCAAACCCATTCAGCCGAGAGTTCATCTTGAGAGGACAAAGTTTTTTGAAGCGTCTGTTGGAAGCTAGATGAACTTTTAGAAAAAAAGGTTCATTTATGCACTGAATTCCTTAGAAATATAAAACTAACTTAAGGCAACAAACTCCAGAAGTCGAACCTTCTCACCAAGCCAACAAAAATTACATATTTTATTAAAAGTTGAGGTACCTCTATATTTATACTGATATTCAGCTGGATATTCTGATGAATTTCTATATTACATTTGCAATATTTTTGAATTTAAGACATTTACAATATTTTTGAATCTCTTAAAACACAAAAATTGCGCCTGAAAAATGCAACTCTGGCAGCAAACTCAAACAAATACGCAAGAAAATATTTCAAAACTCACTTTTGACTCAATCAAAAAGCAAATTTCCCTTTAAATTTTAGACGAACTTCATTTGTTTTCTAAATTTATTTTCTCAAATCTCTACGCTTTCGAATAAATAAATTTATAATTTTTCAATATGCAACGCATGAGATTGTCCGAGAAGAAACGCCGCCTGCAGGTGGAGAACTACAAGAACATGATATTGCTGGTGAAGCCGCGTGTGGACGACGTTTCGCCGAAACTCAATATCAGAGACGTTTTGCGCGCATCGAAATTGCGCGACGACTTGAATGCCTTCGATCGCATACGACGCATGAACAACGAGCTCTTGCGCAGCGTCAACATGATCTCACGCATTGGCGGACAATTGGATACGTTTCGTGAAAATCGCATGGGTCATACGCCGCGTTCGCGCATACCTTTAATAGTGCTGCGCAACCGCTATATCGAGCGCGATAATGCGAAGTTCGGACAAATGCTGAAAACGGTCGGCACCACCTTGGACACTCACGTGGCACCGCATTTGCTGCGTCATGTGCGTAAGAACTCCATAGAGTTCGTCGTGCCCGCACAGATCTTGGCCAAGTATAGCCAACTGCAAATGCCACCCTACTCACAGTTGCGGCGTCTATTGCGACCCGTTATCTACTTCGATTTCTACGTGAAGGGTCTACGGCCGGCTGGACGCATCACCATACAGCTGTACACGGAGGCCTGTCCGCAAGTGGTGTTGGCTTTTGTGCGCGCCTGTCGCAATAGAGACAAAAATCGCATACTGGTGAATCGGCTCTTTCCCGGACTCTGGCTGGATTGTTGTCTGCTGATACCGCAAGAGCAGAAAATCAAACCGAAACGCATTGAGTATGACATGCGTGCACTGGATCATAATCGGCCAGGTACGCTGGCCTTCTCGCTGGACAATCAGGATGCATTGCATAAGGACGCCTTGAAGTTCTCCATAAGTCTCAAGCCGTTGCAGGTGTTGAATGGCAAACGTGTGGCTTTCGGTGTGGTCAGCAGTGGAACGAAGGTGTTGGACTCTATGCAAGTCTTTGGCATGAAGAAGAGTGGCAAGCTGACGAAAAGCATCATAATAAGCGATATGGCGTTGCTGGTTTAGTGGTCCGTAGTGTCTCACTTTGTACAAATAGTATTAATTTTTATTTTCTTTTTGTAAATTTTGTGTAAAAATTTTAAAATTCAACATCGATTTGAAAGCCGAAATAAAAATGAAAAAAAGTTAATACTGCTAATAGTATATACTTGTATGAGATCGAATGAAATCTGGAAGCTACTAAACTCTACTAACACCCAATGAACTCAAGTCAATGATTGAGGCCGATTGTCAACCAAGCCTCCTACATCATCTTGAAATTCAGCATTCTGTATTGGATAATATTCCAGCGAATAGACCACGCCCAGCCGCAGCGATGAAAATATAGTAGCCGTAGCTGAGAGTACACAAAGACCGCGGAGAGTCGATTCGGCAGCGTTCGCAGCAACTCGGACTGACGTATGGAACGACTTGGCGCATTTTTCGTCGAGCTTTTAAATTGAAGGCGTACAAAATACAACTTGTGCAAGAACTGAAGCACCTCGACCTTCCCAAGGCTGGCTAAAAGGTATGTAAACAAGTAAAATTGTCGTATTTGGGACGAAGAGTAACCTGAAGAGATTCAAGAGCTGCCATTTTGTTAAGAAAAAGCAACGGTTTAGTATGGTTTGTCGGCTGGTGCAATCAATGGTCCATACTTCTTCAAAAACGATACCGGCGAGAGTTGAGTTCGGTACAATTTTTCGTCTAAAAGCTATGAGCTATACACTGCTGCTTCTGACTGATTTTAAAATGCTTTTTCTTTATAGCTTCTTTTACTATAAAAAATTCCTACAGGGTCTGTATGTATGCACTGCAATTTTGTATTTGCATCTGTAGCGTCTTGCGATTCGGTATTGTCTTAATCAATAAAACCGTTTCGTGCAATTGCGCTCATAAATTATCGAACGTGAAAACAAACACATTCATTACCTTTGCCAGTTGGCCAGCCGGCAATTGATGGACGCCTTGATTCTGCGTCGTTTTTGTTGTTTTGGTAAACTCCGCCAATTTTATTATGTGACATTATAGAAACAGATAATGGCATTTAACCGTTTTGCATATGCAATTTTTGCAATTGATTGCACAGTGGCGCAATTTCTATAAATTTTTGACAAAATTTTGTTCGAATTTATCGAAAATATTGGAATGGCTAGCATAAGCCAACTGTGGCTGTAAAGCTTTCTCGATGAAGCTGGATAAACCGTATGTGGACTCTGGCTGTAAAACTTTCCAAGCATAGGGAACGGACTGTTGTTCAAACCTCATTCTCAACAACTTGTTAAATCGAAGATAGTTACTACCGAGTCTTTTCAAGTACCCAGTCTATGCAAATATGAATTGGACTAACCGCAATAACCCGAGTCAGAGTTATTGAGGTCGAAGCAAGTACAGTTTAGTCCCACATTTATGATGCTCATGCTCAGCAAATGATCTACACATTTAAGAGATGATGCCATAGCGATCTCGGAACTGTACTTCACCTAGTACTCGTATTTCCAATCGGTACCGATTGTCAGAAAGAAAAAAATATTGGCACTCCATTATGGACTCAGTCGAAATAGCTTAGGCGACTACGGCGTCAGTGAAAAAGAAAATGTGAATTCATCTTATGAGCCTTTGAGTTCTTGTAAAGCTTCTTGGAAACTGTCAATTCCAATACTGAGATGAAAGACAGAAAGGAAAAGGGAAGAAGGCGATCTACGCTGACCAACTTGTCACTTCCATTACGAGAAGTATATTAGGTTGTCAAAAAAGTCTAGATAAAGGAGAAAAGGCGATTTACTCTGATAGCCTCTGTGGTTCTGGTTGAACGTTGGGATAGAAGATTTCATAAGTTAGTGGAGAATCATGAGGCTTCCAGATCGTCGAAGTGTACTCTGAAACCCTAAACACTGTCAAAAAAAACCACAACCACTGTCAGCTTTCGGTTAGTCACCTACTTTTCGACAGCCTAGCCTGCGGCTTCTTAACACTTGCAGCACGAAAATTAGTATGTATGCAGATACACACATACACATATACATATATGTACATAAGATGAGGCATGTAAGTATCCTTGACAATTCCACTTTAGTAAAAACCGATAAATGTTCATGAAAATATAATGTGTGCGTGTGTGTGTGTGTGACAATTTGCATAAGCTGCGCGTTTTGCGCCATTACTCAAGCGCATTGCAACAATAAATCAAAGCGACGTGTTTGCAATAATTTCATTCATTCTTCATTCATTCAACGTGCCGCACAAGCAATTCAGAGCAACGTAAACGTAACGTAAATGCAATTTAACTGTTGCCAGAGCCACTTAAACAATTGTTGTGTTGTGGCAGAGTAGTACTTTTTATTGGTTTTCTCATTGTCAACGAAACGGCAGCGAACAACAGCAACAACAGTGAACAGTTTGTTTTCTGGTTCAATGCAACCGCGTGCAGAATTGATTTAACCGAAAAATAAAAGCGATTGGCGAAACGGTGGCGGCGGCGGCAACAATAAAATTGCTGCTAACTATGCAGGCAACAACAAGGCTCGCGAGAAAACAACAACTTAATGCAAGCGACACTGCTGCAGTTCGCGGCAAAATGTGGGGAAAAAAGTTTTTCGTGCAAAAGTCGTGATGACGCAGCTGCGCTTTCCACTTGTCAGCGTCGTGCAAGCCAAAAATAAAAGAATACTAAATAAATACGGATTCTATTTGATTTGGTTCACTTTTAGCATTTACGCTTACCTTATTAAATAGAAATGGTTCCAAAACAATAGAAGATCGTTCAGTTTGTATGGGAGCTATATGCTATAGTTATCCGATCTGAATAGTTTATTAGGAGATTGTAATTTTGTCTTAGATAAGAAGTCGTGCGAAATTTTCTGAAGATATCTCTTAAAAAGAAAAAGTTTTCCATACAAGCCCTTGATTCCGATAGTTCAGTTCGTATGGCAGCTAGACGTAGTAGTGGTCCAATATCGACCATTCCAACGAGTAACTAGCTTTGTGGTAAAAAAAGGCGGATGCAAAATTTCACATCAATATCTCATAAACTGAGGGCCTAGTTCGTCTATATACAGACGACAGAGAGACGGACAGGGCTACCTCGACTAAGCTGTTCCTGTTGATCATTTATATATACCATTTTATAGGGTAAAGAGACCGAGGCTTAGTCGATCTTTAAAATGAGCTCATTCGTCTGATTCTATGGTTTGTGGATGCCCTAAGATGGTTATGGTTGATGGTTTCCCTCCACCTCGTCGGTTTCTCAGGTTAATTGGCTAGAAGACTGTGTTAAGCTTTCCCTCTCCACTTTATGAGGTTATTTGACAAATGTCTTAGAAACAAAAAGTGGAATTTTCATTACAGGAAGCTTCCACCTGTTTTTCCAGCCGCAAAACATGTGAGAACTCGTTTCTCTTTTTGTGCATGATTGACCAAAACATCGAGATTTTCAGCACTGTGTATACTTAGGAAATCTTTTGAAAGCCACTGTGCTCTAAAGACTCAGAAAAACAAAAGGAAATCTCTTTGGTGGACAGCGGAACTTATGGAGGTCTGATCTTCGAGCAGAAAACTTTTCAAGCAAAACCCTTAGAAGAGGCTCTAGCGACAATTAGGCGCTGTTAAGGTAGGACTGGCTATTTCTCCGTCTAAATAAAAGAAAGCCAAAAACTCTGCGTGGAGAGCATTCAACGTGAGGATTTTCACGAAACCGGAAGGTTTATAGTACATGTATAATAAATGGCGATGGTGTATATACTGCAAACAACGAGGGGTCATTAAGCTACTTCTAGATACTCACTATCCGAGTAATCCAACCATTTTTCATTAAAAAAGTCTCACTCGAGGTGCCCTGGGGGTACTCTATAGCCTTCTTAGACCCGCTGAATGAAGATCACTATACCTGGGTGCTAATCTTCATTCCAGCAACAGTTATATCGAATAATATAATAGAATATGCGGCATCTACCACGTTCTTGCCAAAGCGAAAGGTCTAAGTCGACCGCATGTAAAATGTCTTAAATAGTGCCACACCTCTCATCACTCAAATTGCGCTGCAACAACAACTTGTTTAAAATTATTTTATGACTACTGACAGCAGTGCCGATGCACAAATTAGATTGTGGCATATTTCAAAGAATTCTAAGGCAAATACAAAATACCTCAACGAAAATGGGAAATAAATCACAAACTTTGCAACGAGGCAGCGCTGAAAGCCAGGCGTGCGTTAGCGAGCGTGTGCAATGATGTATGAATGCTAAAGCGTGGGCTGGGCTGCGGCAGCGACAAAGCCAAAGCCAACGCCAACACCAACGCAAATAATATTTACCACGAAATATTTGCAACAACAATTACAGTGATTAAAAGAAATAAGGAAATACTAAGAACGCAAATAACAAACGATATGGCAACGCTGAAGGAATCGTTAAACAATTTGCAAGCAACAACAAACAACTTTATTATTGCAAATAAAAATGCAATAGACATAACTTCTGGCAACCTTGCGAATGCTGACATGTGGAGAGTGTTACATAATACATGTTATAATATACATATATAGAAGGTTTCGCCAGACATGCCGGCTTTTTAGCTCGAGGCCCTCTTTTATGGTAAAACCAAAATAACTGTCACATTAATTTTAGCCCAGCGAACTGCCAACTGCTGAGTGACTAATGTTGCCGCATTGTGGTTATTTTCAGCGCTTGTCCCCCGCTCGTTGTGGTCGTGTTGGTGGGTGTTGCCCATTTGCTGTCTCATTAGTATGCCACAGAGGCGTGCGAATGTAATGCCAGAAAAGCGGCAGCCACAGTGGCAGCGATAAATGTAAATTTTTGTTTGTTGCAATAAAAAATTTGGAAAAAAATTTTTTTGTGGAGTGCATCTGAAAGCCCATTTACTATTTATTCATTGGTTTTTCGCGCATTCTCAGAAGTATACCGATATATTTAATATTTCTTAGAAATAAGTGCAAGAAGGAGTTATTGAGACACTCTAATTTGATCCCAAGATTTCTAAAGTAGAAGCTAGAACCTTTACTGAGATCTTCAAAATAACTACGAGGTTATAAGCCTTCCGGTTGAGTGAATTTGGTGTGGTAGGATTCGCTGTTACCAAAACTACCAATGATATCTGTTGTAAGGAATTAAAGTTTCGGGAAAGGACTCTGGCTCTGACTGAGATCCTACAATCAGATTTCGAGAAGTCTATAATCGGCCTTGAGACCAATACAAATCTGTTTATGCGTTTCTATTCCCATCAACACAGAGGAATGCCTGAAAGTGTGAGCTCCAAACTGTTTAAGCCTTAACTTCTCAAAGGCACGACCACGAAGAAGGAAGTGTTGAGATCAGTTTCTTTTAGAGAACTTCTCAGTGATTAATTGAAACATATTTTCAACTTTTCTACCTGAACACTGATAGGGCAATATCTAGATGGAACACTTAAAACTAAAGAAAGGTTAGCCTTAGTGAAGACTCGACCTCTTGGAATGTCCTTTGAATCAAAATTAACTAGCAAGAGTGCAAGAACTAATAATAGCTCCGTGCTCACCAAGCTTTTGCGAAATCCGCAGAGAAGATCTGATGATGTGCGTTTGCACATCTCGTAGCTGAATGATCCAAAAAATCGGAGATTTCTCTTGAACCACAATATTCCATCTTTTGTCAAGACAGAAATTAGAACTCCGTAATTAGACCTTATAAATTGACGAAACGTCCTGAAAATAATATCAATTTGCTATAATTATGGGTTTTACTTCAGTTCCCACCTGTTCAGCGGCATTCTTCAAAAATTACTTGGGCCATTTAAGATTTGTTCAGTCAGAGGCGAGAAAATAAAGATAGAGGCATTAAACTTTGCCCACATCGTCTTCTTTTGAAGAGCCTCTACAGCTGGTATCCAATAAAATTCTCAACCTTACCGTGCGGACAGCGATGGCACAATGACCAGTTGACAATACTGCAAATAGGTAATGGTAAGCCATTTTTCGGAGTAAGAGCTTTCTATACCTCTTGAAATCCTTTTTGAACCAAAAAGATCTCAAGTGCCAACCTTACTGCGAATTTAGAGCTCACTATACCTCTTGTGGTCCACTTTGGACCAAAAAAGTTTTAAAAGGTAGTCTCACTGTGAAAGAAGAGCTCACGATTCACTTTTGATCAAATGTATCTTGCTACAGCGTAGACTAAATTCGAAATTCAGCTACGCAGTAGCAGAAATGAAATCGCGTAGTTTTTAACCATTCCACTTTACTGACTGCGGGGATAAGTTGACTTTTATTGCCAATCCGTCAGCTTTAGTTTCCCGTGGAACGAGCCTGGCTCCTATGCTAGTCTTATCACAAATTGACTCAATATATCGAGTTTAGGCATTCATAAACTTACTCCGAAGGAATTGTTAGTGAGTCTTAGCCGAGTAACAGAAGCGCTTCGATTACTTTAGCTCGGTACCGACTTAAAAGGCCATGCCAGTGGCTAAGCTTCCGCCGGCATTACTTTCAGGATCTTTGTACAAGGTACTTACTCGCGGTAAGATACCAAATCCAATCTTACGCTTCCACCGAGTTAAAAGAAGTACTATCTATACTGAATCCCAAGAAAGATTTAAGCATCCACGCCTCTAAAGAAATTCCTGGAGCTTACAAGGATAATCCCAAAGTTTATGGGCAATATCGAATCCTTGGGTTAACTTAATAAAATATTTAGCAAAGGGAAATCTTGTACATTTGAGTGGATGAAACCACCTACCGTCGGTGCCACCTTCTCGCCTGAATCCTTTGTTTTAACTGTTGCGTTCAATTGCCAACTCTTCATCGCTTTATATTCAATAATTTCGCACGTTTCTCTGCGCACTTATCTGAATGTGTTGCCATAAAATGTAATGTCGCTTCAATTCATTTCGCTTTAACACAACGAATTCATTCAAATGCTGAAAAGCGCGCATAAAAGATAAGGGTATAATACAAATAAAGCGCGCGATTGAGCTACAAGTGGCAAGTGCCATTACGAGTATATAATAAAAGTAAAATAAAAGTGATGCAACAAAGAAATTAAACAAAATTAACCATTGACGACAAAGTTGCACATAAAGACCGAAATTTGGCACCTTTAAACCCCATAAAAATGTACAGAGACGCGGCAGCAAAGTGCGATTTATATATATATTATATACATATATATTTGCGCTTTGCCCTTTGACGCGCCTTCGCACCTGCTTCCCATTTACGCTCCAAATAATTCGCGACATTCGCTGCGCGTATGCGTCAATTGATTGCGTGCGCCGGGTTGGTGGAGCGCGCGGTGTTGCCAACTGTCTGTATTGCTGCCGTGGCTGGGAACCGCTGCAGCTCGCACAGCTTTTTTGTGCGCGCAGATGTGTCGCTGTCTTTCCTCCCCCTCCCTTTGGAGTTCCTCGCTAATATTTAATGCTGCTTCATTACGCCGCGCCAATACGCGCGCCCTTTTGCGCTCGTGAACGCGCGGCCATTGCGTTTGCCTGCGTCAGCCACCTTCTTGCTCCGCTGCTGCTCGCTCATTTTCGTTTCATTTGCAGCAAATGCAACGTGTTAAATATTTGATTAAGAATTTTTTTATTACCTCGTAGTGACTGACTGGCGCGCTGCCTGCCGCGCTCGCTTGCTTGCCACTTGTAAGGGCCTGCTTGCCGTTCAAATGTTTGCACGACGCACTTGTTGTTCTTTTCTTTATTTTTTTTTTTTTTTGCGAATTTTTTTCGCCACTCATTTATTTGTATACTTTTTTGCCTTGGTGTTTCTCCCAACTTCTTTGCTACTCACTTGGCTGCGTGGCATTTTAATGAGCTTGCAAATGCTTTTTGACAAAATTCTTTATACCGCGTAGCAGCGCTGCCTTTCACACACTTGCATACGTGTTGCGCGTATTCACTTTAGTTGTTGTTATTGTAGTTTTGGCAAGTAAACACTTTTGTTTTGGGTAATTTTTTGTCCTTCACGCGGGCGCGCTAAAAGCAAATACACGTACGAACGCATAAATATTTATATACTTGCCACATTTGCATGTATGTGTGCGTGCGCGCGTGTATTTATGTATCCGCAAACAGGCAACAGCAAGGTTAAATTGTATTTGCTTGTTTGTTCCCGTGTGATGTTAATTTTTTCACCTGAGCACTCGCTGCCATTCGCACTCACACACACTATACTCACATTTGTGTGTGTGTTTGTTTGTTTTGTTGTTTGCTTTGCTTGTGTTTGTTGTTTTGCGGGTAATTTTACACTTTTGTCACATTGTTGAAATCGCATTTGCTTAGCCCAACACCTGATTTTAATGTTTAATATATGTTTTCGCACTACAAGCTGACACGAACACACACACTCACTCTCCGGTTTATTTGTGTGTGCCTGAAAATGTGCAAACAAACAACATACTTTGCATTCCCGAAACTTAATGCGCATTTATAATGGCAAAGATATGCTAAATGTGCATTGTTGTGTAAATTAAATATGCGCCAACATACTCTCACACTCACTCATACAATGAAAGAGTGGTTGTGGTGCGTTGGTGGGAGATGCAAGCTACATGCTTGCATTATCATTAATTCTATTTAACATTTTCACGAATATAAATATTTATTTGGTAATTAATTAACACCGAAGACCTGGCGCACATAGATTTTTTTGAAAATTAGAGAGAAGCAGAGAAAGAGGAAGAGAGAAAGAAGGAGTGTGAGCCGTTCACAGACAGTCGGATCTGTGTAAGCGAACGGACCTGGATTTTAATCCGGCCAAGGACTGTCTAATTTTCAAAAACATAAAATCGAGAGGCTTCCCGAAAATAAGATGGGGTAGAAAGAGTAGAAATTAATTTGTATCGAGAACTGGCGTGATTGGGAGGCATATTCCAAAATTTTTATCGAAATATCGCTGAAGAGTTGGAGATGTAGAGCAAGTTCTCTTCTGCGGTGCATTTTGGGTAACGTTAATGACCTGCGACCGCTATGACCTTACGACTTATAACGACTTTTTGATCCTTTGTACTACAGGGATCTTGATTAGGACACTTAAATGCATTGATTCAACCCTGGGCTGGTGGCTGAGGTATTGCCAAGGCTGTCTTTGACCCTTTAAACCCTGACAGGCCTAGGAGTAGGTTCTTCTTGCCTCATCATTAAGTTGGTCTTGTAAGTGTAATTGAGATGGTTCAATCTTTGTGCCGGTCTGTTCTGAACGAACTGACTTATAAGGTCGTTCGTTAATCCTTGCTTTGGAAACTCCGAGGGACCCTTAAGAACATGAATTTAAACGAAAACGAAAACTTAAAACAAGACGAGAAAGAGGGTATTGGAACCGGCTTCGATGAATATTCTCTCGGGTTGATCGCCAGGACGACAAAACTGTACATCGAGAACAGTGATTGCAATACCGGGGAAACCTAAGTAGCTCACCTCAACTTGGTGAGAATGTTGCTGACACCGGAAAGGTGGCAAATATGCATGTGCCAGCAGAAACAAAAGGTAAGTCGGAACTAAGAGGTGGAATCGCCATGACTAGTAAAGGACTGCTGAAGTCATGGAAGCACGGGGTCCTCGAACGTTAAGGACCCTGTGAAAAAGCATGTAACGGCAGCTGAAGTGAAACCGTCAGCACAAACTGGTATAAGATCAGCATACTAGATTGGGTAAAAAGGTACTAGGCGATGCAAAAACGTCGGACGGTCGAACGAGACCCAATTAACTGTGAAATGGCAGAAGTCGCAAGCGGGACAATCCTCCTTTAGCAAGGAGTCACGGGTTGGTACGGCACTGCCGTTTAGCGAAATCGCAAAACTCGACAGCTGAATAGAGTTCGGCGTGAAGGACCGCAACAGGGAAGTCAGAGCCGTCTCCCGCTAGTAATGAAAGAGAGTAGCACTGGCTGTATCCGCGGTTTTTATTAAGGTTTTTGAGAGAAATGTCAGATGAAACCAAGACATACTAGCAGCACAAATTGGTAAGAGATCTACTGAGTTTGTAAGAACTTTCGGAAAACCATAAAGCTAAATCGAAGAATCAAGTTACCGTTCAACGAAAACAATAACAACTAGACGCATAGCAAAAGGCGGCATATCCACACAAGCAGGATTGCAGGAACATTGTCGGAATAGATACAATACAAGCCAAGGAAAATCCAGTAGCCAAACATACAGTTAAACAAGGCGAAAAATAGACAAGGTAAAGCTGAAAAATCTCACACAAAACAACGACTTGCATGCCAGTGGAGAGTGAGACCGGCGCATGCTGGCAGAGAGCTCAACACCACAACATAACAACATTTCGTTGCCATCATTTACCAATGCAGCAGAATGCAAGTGGAGAGGTAAGGAGGTGAAATTAGGAGTAAGCAAAATGTAGCAGATATGTTGGCGCGAAATACATTAAGGATTCCGGTGTTGTCGCGGCAGCAACAGCTGCCAGCTACAGTCAACAGCGGTAATGTCGCAGAGCTTAACTTTCGGTAAAGACGCAACGCCGCAACTTAAGACAGGAAGGAAGAACTTGGAGTGAGACAACTATCTTGCGGAATTCAGCAACAATAAATTAAGAAGCTAAAACTTGAAACGAAAAGGTGGCAACATGCAACACGAACCGATAAATGGATGAAGTTAGAGTAGTTCGGAGACCGCGCGCTTAAGTACATGCATTTTTCTGGCGATAATGTTAAATTGCTAAAGCGATTTTCTCACTCTGGATGTATTAAAGAGAGAAGAAGAGTGCATTGAGAGGAACAGCCAACACTACATACGCCGCCACTGCAAGAGGTGCGACAATGAGTGACAATTTCATTGTCATTGTCATTGCCACCAGCGAACGCATGCCTACCACCTGTGCGACGCCAGCAACAATGCTGATGACGCGCCGGGCGTTGCCAGACGCACAACACAAAGTGAATCGCATGAATGCAGAAATTACCGACACCGACATCGCCACCGTCGCCGTCGCCAGCTAATAGCGCTAAGCAAAAAGCGCGATGACACAGCATAGCTTGCAACGAAATTCCAATTTCAATTTCGTCTGCGGTATTTGGACGCTTTTTTCTGCTTCTTAGAATCTCAACATGCGCTCCCCGCGCCACCGCGCTTACTGTCTTCTGTGCTGCCTCTATCTTCGGCAATGCTGTTCGTCGTCGCTTTGTGTTCAATGATTTTCGAAGAATTTCGATTTCGTTGATGCTTGACTTGCGATTTCACACGCAAGCGCGCGACCTCGACGCAACGCTTTTTGCTTGCCCCGCGCGCGCGTTTGGTCAACGTAGCAAAGCTTTGGTGTGCTATGACGTTGCAGCATGGCGGTGTCGCACTGTTTATGTGCGCGCTTTTTATATTGGCACTTTTAGCTCGGCTGCCATCGCTTTGACCATTGTTCTGCACTGTGGCATCCGCCGTACATGCAACGAATTCCTGCCACATGGCGCATTACTTGAAGCGTTGCTGCCGGCCGTGTCGTGTTGCGTATGTGTCCACTAATTCGTTGCGTCGCGCCAATGCAATAATTGTGTCTAGATGCTGAGCATTTTTGCCAGAGACACCAGAGCATCTCGATCAAGAGTCGCATGTCGCATTAGCGCTGGAAGTACTGGACGTTGTTATATTACAATGAAGCTGAATCAAAGTAGTTATTTGGAATACTTCCTATAGTTCTGACTTTTACAAACAATCGTTCCATCCAATTTGGATTTTCATTACCATGCTTGACTCCAGATCGTCGCATAGACAATTCTCGTGGTTTCAAGTGTTGATCGCGTTTTCGGGTGTCAGCCACACACCACTCTTGCAATCTTGTCGACTGTCTCATTGTCCGAGATGCCTTTGTGACCTGACACCCAGTAGAAGTGAAGTCGCTTACTTCTGGCGACATTATCCGCTGCTTTCGTGCTTTCCAACCCACTTCCAGCTGATATGTGAAACGAGGTTAAAGCCTTGATTGCTGCTTGGCTGTCCACTGTTGACTCTGGAATGGTTTGCTGATGCATTGGAGGCTAGCTCCGCGGCTTTCCCCATAGCAAAGACCTCCGCTTGAATTATACTGCGGTGGTGCGTCAGCTTAAAAGACTGCCTTATGCCAAACTTTGGATAGTATACCCCGGACCATCCGATCGTAAAAACTACTTAATATAAATATTGTCGAACAATAGCAATAAAAGTGTTCTTCATTGATGAATCCCGAAAGAATCAAGTTGCTGCTTTCAAAATCAAGTCCGCTGCTTTCAAACCCCAATTTTTCGGGATTGAGTTTATGGCTTTGGTATATAATATTTTAACAGTCTCAAAAAATATTTTATTTTGCAAATAGCAATAAACAACTTGTACAACGATGAATCACAAAAAAAAATCCGATTTATCGGGACCGCTATTTTCAAGTCCCGGTTTTTCGGGTTTCAGTCAGAAAAAAATATTAAAATTTTAAAATAGCAATAAAAGACCTGACAATGATGAATCCCGAAAAAATCCCGTTTTATCGGGATTGGTAATTTTAAAATCGCGAATTTTCGGTACTAAGTTTATGGCTTTGTATCTTTTTACAGTCTTTGTAAGATGAGGAATCCCGAAAACTCTCGTTTTATTAGGATGGTTTTTTTACAGTCGAAAAAATATTTTAGACTACAAATAGCATTAAACGACTGGTTAAGTGATGAATCCCGAAATAATCCCGTTTTATCGGGACTGCTATTTTCAAATCCCGATTTTTCGGTTTTTAAGTTTTTGGCTTTGTCGCATTTTTGCAGTCAGAAAAAATATCTTAGCTCCTTGGCAAAAACTGACCTAAATTAATTTCCTCATGCTTCTTCTACCATAAGACAGTCAACAAAAATACATTTTCCGTAACGGAGATGACCTTTGCGCTATTAACTTTTGATTTTTAATTATAAATTCGTTATTTGCTACAGACTGCGTGTCACCTTGAGCAGAATAAAAATATTTAAAGAACGCACGAAGTGAAAGAGTGCGCTTCCGGTGCATTTGACCTTTTTTAAAAGCGAATTTCCTGCCTTCGACACCAGCACCATATCTAATTGCCATCAATTCAGTAGAGCAAAATCCTTCACAAAATACACATTGGAAATAAAATTTAAATATTTTTTTATTTTTATTTTTGTGCACCAGATTTACCTTTGCTGTGGCGCTGATAAAAGTGACGCGTGGAAGGCTGGTAGCCCGCGGCCACAAGCGCCTCAAAATTAAAGTCACGTAGTGAATATTGAGCGAAAGGAAGGTGAAGAAATTAGGTGACAGGCTGAATGACGTGCAGCGCGCTAATGAAATCCGTCAATAAATTATGTGTGTGTGTGTTCGAATAGCTTGGTATGTGTTTTTGTGTATGTATGCAGATTAAGGCGATTAGAATCGCGTCACAACGCTTTGTTGTTGACAGCATTAATAAAATGCATTTAATTGATTCTAATGGCATGAAGAATAACAAAATAAAGCAGACGAAATTAAAAAAGAAAGAAAAAAATCAATGCCACAACAACAGTTGTTTTTGGACAGACAATAGGACGGCAACATGTTTTGTATGTGGCACGTTGCATGCGGTTTGTTTACCTTTTGTTGCGCTCGAATGTTGAGTTGAAGTAAAATTTCTTTAAGGTATTTAAATCACCAGCTGAGGCAGCAACACTTTATAACGCTATACAAATATGTATGTGTATGTGTGCGTGTTGATTGAAAGGTGTACGTGTCAGATAATAAATCGCTCCATTTCGCTGACGCATTTTCCAAACTAATTATTACGCGCTCGCACATGCATATTTGTCTGCAGGCAGCGCCTTTATATGTGATGAGAACCACACATGTACGTCAGCAGCTCATGCAACATACACACACAGCTACATATGTTGCACATACATATGTAAAATTTGAATAAAATTCAGTTCAAAAGCCATAAACCGCCAAACACTTACGAGGCTGCTAATAAAAACTACTACTTCACTTTATCGATGCGAGTATGCATGTATGTGTGTATGCATTCAATTGCCTTATTGTTATTTGCGCCGCCGCATTGTCTTCGCACTGCGTCTTTTAGGTTATGTGGTGGGGTTTTTAATAAAATTCAAGTCATGTTCGCATTACAAATTGTATACTCGTCGTAATCGTCTTAATCGCAACAGGATCAAGGTGTAGCAAATGGCGCAGTATTGCTTGTAATGCAAAGAAAATTTCAATATGCAACACTATAGGTATGAACAACAGGTACCTACATACATATATGTATGTACATGCTGATGTCTACATATAAAACAAAGATTATCACACACATTACACAAAAAAGCGAGCTTTCTTAAGTTTAGTAACACAGTTTCGGGATCCCGTAACTGTTTTAATAGAATTTGTTACTAAGGTTATTATTAAGCAAACTGACACTAAACGATTAATATTGCAATGAATCCCGAAAAATCCCATTATGTAATCCCATTTTTTCGGGATTGGTAATTTAAAATCCTGATTTAAGTTTATTAACTGAATTTTACGTCTTTAGAACCTTAAAAGTTGTCGAAACGAATCCCGAAAAATCCCGATTTTTCAATAACAACATTTCGGAATCCTGAATCTATTTTATTATGTTTTTTTTTTTTGTTAGGTAATATTTAGCAAAATAATACTAGATTATTAGTGTCTATCTCGTTAAGTCGGAATAAGTAAATTTAAATCCCGATTGAGTTTAAAAATCCCGTTTTTTCGGGATTGATAACTTTTAATTCAGATTTAAGTTTAACAACTGACTTTTGCCTTCTGACACTAAATTTTTAATTTTACGTTGAATCCCGAACAATCCTATTTTTTCGGGATTGGTAATTTAAAATTACGACTTAGATTTAACAACTGACTTTGTGTCTCTAGAACCTCAAAACAAAAAAATGTCAATGGAATCTTCAATTCTCATCGATTATTTGAAGCTTGGAGGCTTATAAGTGAACTTACTTGAAATACTACCGACCCCACGAAAATGTGCTCCAATGCTTTTTTTTTAATTTTTAGCTGAACATACCTATAAAAAAAGAAAAGAAAAAAATATATAAAAAAGCGAAAATATTAGGTTTAAAAATTTAAAAAATTACATAAATGATTAATGCTATGAAGAGACCCGTTTTTCTCGGTTTTGGTAATTTTAAATCCCGGTTAAAGTTCAACGATCGACTTTTGCGTACTTAGAACATCAAAAAAAAAAGTTAAAAAAAAATCTCTGATCCTCATCGATTGCTCGAACTTTGAGGAGTTTAAAAGTTAATGTACCAGGAATACTACCAAAAAATTGAAAATTTCCTCTGACGAATACCGAATTTCCGGGATTAATAATTTTAAATCATCGTTTAGTTTTAACTAAAGGTTTTCGCTCTCTTAACCTTAAAAAAATTGTCGAAATGTAAGCCAAAAATTCCATTTCCTCGCGAATGGGGATTTTTTAGTCCCTATTTATGCTTAACAACTGATTTTTGCGTTCCAAGAATTTCGAAAAAATATTTGTCCGAAACAAAATTTCTCTGATTTCTGCACTTGTGTGCGTCCCAAATATATTCTTTTAAACGGAAGCTATTCAGTAAAAAATATTAATGAGGGTGATAGTGGTTTCACTCATCTAATTTTGAAATTCTCATCATTCTCCATTAATGTGGTTTCATTTTGTGGCTTTATTTTGTTTTAAGCGGCAATAAGTTAGTTAACTGGTCGCTTCCAAAGAGATCCTCTTAAGACCAAAAGCGGTTTACAACGTTTGATCTCCAAAATCGCACAAATTTCTATCAAACGTTTGTCCGAAAATATATTAGGTGCCAATGTTTCTCTCGGCGACCATATAATTCAAGAAAAACGTAAAAAAATCAGACGGAGTGTTCTCCCTTTTGAGCGAGTACTCCTTCAATCCTGCTGCTAATTAATCAGCAACAAACGCCTGCCAAATACTTATTATTGCAGGCTTGTGTGAGACTAGTGCAATTAACGCTAATGGTCTAAATTTCCAGCTGCTGCCAATGGATTGCAGTAATGAGAGGCTGCAAGCGTTGAAAGACAGCCGCTCGCGCGTTAACACCTTTAGGCAAAATACAGCTGAAAAATACAAAAAACATTTGCTTGAAATTTTCTGCAGAAAAGTATTTATGAGCTTAAAATGGATCACATAACACTATTTGTGCCAAGTCTGAGTTTTAGTCCAAATTATATAATTTCAATATAATAAATGAAATTCGTGCAACGCCTAACTCTTTTAAATAGCCGCTCGTGCAACATAAATAGTAAAGCGGTAGGCAACCGTGGCATTTCAGCACGTCCTTGCAAGGTGGCGACTGCTGACAGCCAGCCAATAACTTGCAGCAGCGCCGTAGACAGGCTGCAAAGCAAAACTGAGAGGAAATTGCCGTACTCTGCCGCCAGCGCCTCGTCATAGATGTGTTAATTTGTGAATTGCTCGCCACTAACATGCAACAGCACGCACATATGTACACATATTTAAAATGTAAGTTTGTGGCATGTTCACTACATGTGCCGCAATTGCAACACGTTCGCGTAGTGACCCATAACATAGATGCAACCCGAGAGCGTCGGTCGCGTACTTTTATAGTTTATAGCCCACCTTTTACACTATTTTAAGGCAATTCTGTTTTTATTCTCATTTTTATTTTCGTTAATTTTTTTTAATTTTCCTCCTAATTTCGTTTTATGTTTCAGTTAGCTATAATTGGAAAATTTTCTTTAATTATAGCAGAGGTCGCATGCTGAACTTTTTCCATTAAATGATTGCTAACCGAAAATAAATCAAGATTCCATTGCCGCCGCAACATTGCGGTCAGTATCAGTTGTTGCACGTTGTTGTTGCAGCACTCCATCAAAGGCTCGTAGTGCAGTCATGCACCGAGTTGGTGTTGTGGCGCTGCAGCAAGCATATCGTTGCATCTACAATGCCGCTCATTTAATGCTGCTGAGTTATACACCTGTTGCCACTAAATATCCACAAAAGACAGCTGTATCATGTTGCACACAACAAATGGTACACGTACGGCGCATCAGTGGCCGCCCATCCTTAGTTAATGACTTAGTTGTATTACTAATTAGGTGGAAATGTTTGAGTGTTTACCGACAATCGGTGGAAAAAATCTAAGGAGGAGTCGGCGAAGCAATCAGAGAGGATGCCAGTGCCACCAGCACCAATAAGGCTGAAGATGCTATCATCAATATTTTTTGTAACAAGAAATGTTTTCAGCATAAAGAATTAGTAAAATTAGATACTTGAATACATTACAGGGGAAAACCGAACTATAATACCTTAATACTAATACCCTTCACGAATACAAAAGATACCTTACAAGAAAATATTTCGGAAAAATCAGTTTGTAGGACGACATCTTTATGCTATTGTGGTCCGATATCGGCGGTTCCGATAAATGAGAAGCTTTCAGGGAAGAAAAGGACCTGAGCAAAATTTCAGTTCGATACCTCAAAACTGAGGGGCTACCGTCAGCGTTTTTCGAGAGCCAACCCCAAATACAAGCCTGTATCTGTCCACTATAATCTGCTAAACCTACGTCATTTTGTTTTTCGTCGATAAAAAATATTACAAAGGGGAGTCTACAATCAAAATTGAGACTGTCAAATGACTCTTCATAGCTTTTGCTCTCCGTCAAATACGGCAAAACTTCATAATATTTCTGCTATACAAAGAATTATTCTATAAATTCTCCAGCAGTTCGAATTGGCCTAAATTTTTTTGTTCCTGCATTTCGTCGAAAGGAAATCTAGGAATATGAAGTTTGACGAAGCCTCTAGTAAAACTGTAAACGCAAATAGTATATATAGAGATCCGTAGTCCAGTCCTTCCTTTCCATTGGACTGAAAAAGCTTCTTAGACTGTCGTTGTGGTTATTCGAGCACTCTTTTATTACTCAGGAGAGTATTTGATAAAGTTTCTCTCTTTTCGTTCGCTCCCTGACAAATTATAGTAAATCATTAAGAATATTTCTAGGAATGAAAATTGGTATACTATAAATTCTCGCCTCTCGTCTTTCGTTGAAAAGAAAAGTAAAAATATAAAGTTTGACGAAGCCTCTGACAAAACTTTATACACCAGTGTTATATATGAGCCATTGTCCAGTATTTTCTTCACTTCTCGCCCAAAAAGGGCCCCCTGGGTTTGTTCCGGGGGAATAAAACTTTTTTGAAAGGCAATTCAGTATCCGAAGAACAAAATCCATGCTCTACTTCCTTATGGATTAGTCGAACCGGGATATATGTTGGGCGAACATGGACGATGATAGCATCTGATGCGGCCTTAGGAGTGTTCGAGAGAAAGATTTTTCGGAAGATTTATGGTCTCTTATTCATTGGCAACGGCGAGCACCGCAGTCGATGAAACGATAAGTTGTACGCGATATACGATGATATTGACATACTTGTAGTTCAGCGAATCCAGACACAGCGGCTGCGCTAGCTAGGTTTTGTTGTCCGGATGGAAGAGAACACTACAGCTTTAAAGGTTTCGATTCAGTACTCACCGATGGAAGCAGAGGAAGAGGAAAACCTTCACTCCGTTGGTGAGATGAGGTTGAGGAGGCCCTAGCTGCACTTGATATCTAGAACTGGCGCCAACTAGTGAAAAAAACGACTGGCGGGTCGGTTCTTAACTAGGCTTTTAATCGCGTAAGCGGTGTTTCGCCAGTAAAGAGGATGAAGAAATCCAATCCTTTCTTCCGTTTTAAATCTACTTGAATTTTTACTGTTTCTAAAAATCAAAATTACTGGCGTCTTTTTAAAAGAGTTGGACATATGTATATTAGCGGATTTGATTAGTCCATCTAACCTTAAAATGTTAAAATTCGTTTTGACTACTTAGAAAGGGGTGTCCTTCCCTGTCTTTTCATTCTAAATGTGAATCGATTTGAGTTTAAACACAAAAGTATTTTTTTCTGCTGAATTCTGAGGGATTATATTTACCTTCACTTCGAAAAGCTAATTTTCATATACGTCTTATACACACAACAAAGGATTAAGACATATCTGTTGTATAATCAAAACCTACACGAATTCGCCGCACTTGCAACCGCGCCTTGCCACAATCAGTAGCCGAAAATGCGGCAAGAACACAGTAATACAACTGATTAGTGGAACAAAAGTGACTTAATGAAGCTGCAGTCATAAAATAGCAGAGAATATATTGAATCTTGATAGAATGGCGAAAGGCAAAAGTGAACAAAAGACTTGGTGAAACCAAAAACAACAAGCGCTGAGCAATTACACAAGCATTCCCACACTAAGCAGCGTTTATTTCTTGCGTATTTTTGTGGCATGCAACACTGCCGCGTTTATGAGGCGCAAATGGAAGCCACTCAATATATGTACGTGGCGGATCAGCATAAAGACACATGACCTTGGCGCATCAAGCAAGTAATAACTGTGCTAATGTCAGGCCTGTGTGTGTGTGTGTGGCAGTGACAGCAAATGTTGCACAGCGATGACGCATACCGCCATTAAATGCAACTTACAGGCTGGTGTTAATTGCGCGCAGGCACAAAGTGGGGGATAAAAGTGAAAAAAGGGTACGGCGCGCACAGAGTTATCAGCGAAGTTTAGTCAGAAGTCACAGGAGCGCGTCATTACGCAGCCAAAAGTGTACAAACACAAAGGAAATATTTTCACAAGCGCATGAAAGGAGTGAGTAGCCCATCTACAAATAATATATGTTTGCGTACGTGCGCTGGGTGTTGCCTACTTTACGGAAATACCCGAAAGAGCTAGCGCTTAGCCTGGTTCCTAGGAAGTCACAGATAGGCGCAGTTGAAAGGGCGCTGCCGCCTTTGTTGCCATTACTTGCAGCTACTGTGCGTTGAGTGCTCAATTGCTTTGCGAGCGCATGATTTGAGCACTGAGCTCTGCGCGGCAATTGAGTCGTAAAAATATTTTATGCCACATATATCAGGAGATAGGTATAAACACACATACACTCAAGGCTCGAGGCTCGAAAACCAAAATCCTTGTGAAATTAGTCGCAGATCCAGTCATTCGTTAACTGCATTTATGATTTTATTGTTGTGTTAGCAGGTTTATCTCTACGCCTGCCTGTCGTTTAGGCTACGCCGCAATAAAAACTCACAAAACTCGCACGAAACCCCAAATTAGAGCGTTGAGTGCGTGTGTGTTAAGGCGTAAGGCAATTCCTCACTTCACATTTCCACGAATCGTTGAAGGATGAAGCATTTTTATGACAACTGAATTTTAGTATTTGCATGCGAGCACATTAAATGCAGCAACGCGCATAATAAAAGGAGCTCAGAAGTTAAGCACATAGGCATGTGTGTGTACCTTTATAAATTTAATGCTTAGGCTGAGAGTCTGAGTTATTCCCTTGAATACTATAAAGTAGTCAGATTGAGCGGTGCGATATCTTTCGAATATAAAACATAAGAAACGATATAAGAAGTTGAGGCTACAACTTGTGAAATCCATTCATTGGAATTAGTGTAGGAACTGGCGAAATGTCGACTGGAACCTTTAAGTCGCAGTTTTTATTCTTGTCCAACACTGTGATCTCTAGCCAAGTATAAATCAACAAAAAATCAAGTAAATTATTTCACCAACTTGTATTATACTGAAAGAGAATTTAACTGAGGAAACAGACAAGAGAGAGAGCGAGAACAGCGGTGACCTATACCTCAGAGTGCTTGCCAAATCAAAAGCTCTGAAGTCCAATCTAGAGCCATCCGTATGGACTGCACACAATGAGCCCGTAAAAAAAAAAAAACAAAGCAGTCGGCTGTCAAGGTTAAAGGATGCGCATGGAATCATTTTCACTGGCTAGCTTGGAAAATGAAGGACCATCAACAGTGAGAAAGTATTTTTCCACCAAAAATCCATAAATTGGGCTTCGAATTGCTTCCGCATCTCCAGATCTAGCCCACAGCGAAAGCTAACTGTTCTCAGATCTCAAAGGATTGCTCACTGGGAAAAATTATTTGTCAAATGAAGAGGAGATCGCCGAAAATGAGGCCTATTTTAAAACAAATGAGAAATCTTACCACAAAAATGGTACCGAAAAGTTGTAGGGTCGCTATAATCAGTGTATTACCCTTGAGGCTAACTATGTTAAATAGAAAAAGAGAAAATTAGTCAAAAATTACGTTTTACTATGGTAGGCCGGGACTTTGCAATTTACCTGTTATTCTTCAGGAAAATATTTATGTCCCGAAGTCCAATACAGTCTTAGTTCCATTCTATATTCGGCTGTTGCTCTTGTTGCGAATTTCTAGACCCTGTTTGGTAGAAAGCGCGGAAATAACTGTCTTCGAAGTCACTGAACAGTAGTTTCCGAAAAGGGCTGTTTCGAAGCATTGCGAAAGGAGTGTTAGGTGATTTGATTTAGTGGGGCAAGCAAATGAAACTTGAAATTTCTCAACATTTCTGTCTAATAACTCCCCATGATCTTAACAACATTTTTTGTTTCATATATGTATATGCCAACTCCTCTGTGTATTCCTGTCCTACAAGCCTACCGGTCCGTGTGTCGATGTCTAATCACGTCTTCTTCTATTATATATCTATAATCCAGAGTTTACTCTAGAGACCGACCGCTTTCAGCGTTTTGTGGACCCGCAGAAATTCCTGAAAAGCCTCTGTGTCATAATAATTTCGAATGTTAAAGTTCTGTAAACCCTCTGATAAATAGCTGCCAAGAATTGGTCGGAAAACTAAACTCTTTTCTTATAAGAACCCCGGATCCCAAGATATTGAAGTGTAAACCAAACGAAACTCATTCTGAAAGCTCTTAAAAGACTTCAATTAAAGAAAATTGCATATTAGACGACGCGCACTACAAATTTCAAAGGCAACCAGGAATATTCGACCGAAAACATGAGAATAGAAAATCAAAAGTTATACTAAATGAAACAAGAAGCTGTATACAAAGACTAACAAACAGCCGACGCGGTTTCCGAGGATACTGTGGAGGTTATAGGTCTCGAATGATGGGACTGAGACTGCCAAATTTCTATTTAAATATTTTTTTGATTTGCGTGGATGTATCGATAGAAAGCGCAATGAATAAACAGATCCGAACATTTACTAAATCTGTTGTCCCTGAATTATACCCATAAGAAAGTAGGTTGATTGACTATTTTGAGGCTCCACCTTAAGCTCGGTATTATTGAAAGTATCATGTAAGGTGCAAAGATATAGATTTTATAAATCAAATGTCCTTTCTCCTAATGGTACCTCTCAAATATCGAATGGCTATTCGGTTTTGCTAACTCAAACACTGCTAGGCAGTTTTGTAGCAACTTCTCTAACATCTCTCAAGCGACCAACACAAAAATAAATCCATCGCCCACCATACTGATGTTTGCAATGACTAAACCGGAAGTTCACACAATATAGTTGCTGAGAAGACTACACATAACCCTTTACTACCAGTAATACGGCACTGTTTACCCAAAATCGCCGCAGCCAATCAACTAAATCGTCTGATCCAGGCGATCAGTTAAGTAGCGCTAAACATAGCAGCCAATCGATCACTGATTGTTGATCTTGTTGACACAAATTATGCGACAATTTCGTTGCCATAAATCGTAAATCGCGTTTGCGGCTTAAGAATTGTAACAACAAGGTGACGGCTGCAACA
This sequence comes from Bactrocera correcta, assembly GCA_027475135.1. Lineage (NCBI taxonomy): Eukaryota > Metazoa > Arthropoda > Insecta > Diptera > Tephritidae > Bactrocera > Bactrocera correcta. The sequence continues at coordinate 106,261,079 of CM050323.1, forward strand.
ACAACTAAATGTCCGCTGAATGTGAATGCAACACGCACAACACAATCGGTAGCGACAACCGGTGTTGGGTGAGCCAAATGTTGTAAACACCAACCGCCATACACACATACATATGTATGAGTGTATTTATGGTTGCATTGGACGTGATGATTGCAGCATGGATTGGGGCGCTGCCACTGCTACGCATTGCAACATAATTTGTCCCTCGAGAACGCAGGCGCGAAAATGATAGAGGAAGAAAGCCAGGCAGTAACCCAGCGCGCTGGTCTCGCAGTAACGACGAGGTGCTGCTGCTGAGCTGATTGTGGCGGGCAAAGTTATGCTGCGCGTTGATAGAAGGCGAGAGTGTGGCACATAAAGACGATTTAAGTTACGTTGATGGCCGCAAGAATGCACCTGTGCAACAGATATGGGCAAATGCCGGTGTTGTTGCTATTGTTATTGTTATTTTCTTGCAGCATCATTACTCACATTGGCAACAAGTGTAATTTTTTCCGCGTTGTTTATTTGCTTGGTCGCTTAACGATCGCTTTTTCCGCCGCGCCGCGCAGCCAATGTTCTGGCGTTGTCGCAAATTGTTGTTGCTGCTCGCAGTTGAAGCGTTAATTTTTTTCGCCAGCAACAGCAAGTAAGTGCAATACACATTCGCGTCTCATGCACGCAGCCGTCCATTGAGACTGCAGCGTTCGCGCACACAACTGTAGCGGCCGCAACGGTACGCCATGTGTTCGTTGGCCATCGCGCCGCATAATTGCAATCAATTTCTGTTGCTGCAGCAACGCCGCAATGGCAAGCAGCAAGGGAGCGGCCAACATCATTATCGTTATCATCATCATTATCACATTAACGCTATCGCCGCGCTTGCTGATCGCTGATCGCCGATCGTGTACGTGGCAAACCTGATCAATCTTGTCGATTTCGTTTTCTTATTTTTTCCGTGATTTCTTCGCTTTGTTTTGTGCGCTTTTTCTCCGGCAGTCGCTCTTTATTACGTTTGCCAACCCGTTTCAGGATGTGAAAATTGCTTTTGTTGCTGCGCCATTCCGCGCCAAACCTACTCATGCTGCTAGGTGCATCCCTTTGCTGCCATATTTAGCGCGTTGTTGTTGCCGAACATACACTGGTAAATACATATAAAGCATCGAAACAACATCGAAAACAAGTAACGAGTAGCGTTGGCTACAATAAAACGCAAGTTCTTGATGACAGCTAACAACGGACGTTGTTGCGGCAATATTTTAGGTAGGTTGTTGCAACAAAACTAATTTGAAGCGCGATATTTGTAATAAAACCAGTAGTGTTTTAGTTCAGTAAAAGAAGAAGCTGATTTCTCTATAAATGCTCAAGATCAAATTTGACCCGGACAGGTGCTTATAAACTGGGATCCCAAACGAAATCAATAAAAAAGATTTTCGCAGATTGCTAGTACAATTTTTGTGAAATTTGATCACCATATGTTAATTAAGGTGTGCTTGGGAGCTATATTTTTTACTCTATCGAGTGAACTTGATGATTCACACTCGAGAAATCGTGATTTCAATTCCGACAAGGGCTGAATTTGTTAACGTGGTTTGTTCTATAACTAGTAACTCCGCTAAGCCCGAGTAAGCCAAAACTTGCCACGAGATTGACTTTGCTCGGAGCTAGTAGTTCGGAGGACCTCTAACGATTCACACGAAGCCAAAAGAATATCTCACAAGAAATCCAAAGGTGCAACGCCAGTACGCAAAATAACATCGAAAAATCTTCACCTTGGAATCAAATTGGGGACGGGTACTCTCTCTAACAAGCTCATCGACTCTGCAGTTTCCGGATACTCCGCTCTTACCACGCATCCATACAGGTCTAATCTGTAAGCTATTGCTAATAAGGTCTTGCACTACTTGACCAGTTTTGAGCTCAGAGTCAGTCTCTCTCTACTGGTATCTTGATGACAGCCAGCCCTGCATGAGAAACGCTACAGTGATTTAGTAATATGGTACTAGATTTAACTACTGAACACTCCACTTCCTACCCTCATTCCCAAATTCTATGCATCTGTGAAAAAGCTCACTGCTCTGCTCCAACGTCTTCACTCCGTTCACATATCCGTCACAGGTATATGCGCAGAGACGAAACCGCCAGAAGAAGTTTCCGCGATGCAAGTTATCAGGAATATAATCGAAGTATTGGAGAATTTCGGTGTTTCCCGACCAGGGAGCCCTCACATATTCAGCCGCCAAACTCCTACCACCTATGCCTTCAGGTGCAACGTATAGAATAGCATTACGTGTTATACAACGCAGCTGTAAAACAGTATTAACTATCTCAAAATGAGATTTAAAACCAACGGAACTTCAAAAATGGCGAATCGAACAAACAACGTGCAGCCGTTGCGGGCTTTTGGGCTCAATATTGAATATCGAAAATACAAAAGAGAGATTCGAGTGAAGCAAAAGTAAATGGTAGGCCATTTTAAGTTGATTTATGAGCTAATCTAATAATTTTGCTAAAGATTTGCCTAGGAGACTACCCAGTTATTTAACCAATAAGTCGAACTGAAGCACTCCTAAATATTTTCACTTTAGAAATCAAACATTAATGATGTTTAAGCCCCTCATAATTCATTTTTCTCAACAAATTTTTAAACTCTGGGGAAAAAAACTTTATTATTCATGAGCTCAAAATGAAATATTCTGCGTCACTTAGTTAAAAATTAGAAATCTGCTGAAGTCAATTAATTTTCCACGCCTTCTTTAATAGAAATCCGCCTACAAAATCGCTGAGTTTTGAATTACACGAAAATTAGCGTGGACAAAATGTACACAAAAGGTGACAATGTCAACAAATGGGTGAGAAAAAGCAACAAAAAGCAAAGAATTCGCGCAAGTATTGAATTTCAACGAAACACAAGCGTGTAACCAAAAGCAAAAAGCGACAAAGTAATAGTAAAACATTAAGTACAATGTATAGCAATAATTTGTCTTCATTTGTCAAACGCGCAGGCGCGAGGCGTTGACAAGGCGAAGCTGACAAAATAAGTAAATGAGCGTGAGTACAAGAGTAGATATGTTCATTGTATGTATATGGAAATATTTGTATGTAACTGTGCATATGTCTAAACACGGTCATTCATAACATTTTTTGAAAAGATTTCAAAGAAAAAAACTTGGAATATTTTTGAAAAAATATTTTGAAAAAAAATTAAAAAAAAAATTTACCAAAAAAATCCCAAAAATGTAAAAATACTTTCAATGTGTAGGAAGATGAGTGCAAAGAGCAATTATAATTGATGTGCGTCCAAAACGTGCCGCGAAAAATGACGCAGATGGTACTGGCTTCACTGATATTTATATTTTTAAAAGAAGAAAAAAAATATTTTTAATAAATTGCAGGCATATGTAAATGTAAAAAAACAATTGGAGAAAATAAGCGCATATACACCTTCATTTCCGTACTCAAAAAACAAAAATATGTCTGCGCATGCCTACTCAAGCATATAAATGCGCCTGCGCGCTGCTGCCGCTACACGCTGCTTTTTCAAAAGCACGCAAAACAACAACGGAAAGTGTGTGTATGCAGAGCGCAGTGACAAAAAATTAATTAACTTCATTTTAGCCTTTGTTGTTGTTGTTGTGTCGAGCGTAAAACATGTGCACATGGCTTGTTGACAACAAAGCTGCGAACAAGCCAACGCTGACAAAAGGGTTATAACAAAAAATGTCAACAACAACAATGACAACGGGTAATTGTATAAAAGCGTAAACACGCAACGCCCGCCTACGCAGCGGCACAGCGTGTCCGTCAGTGTGGTGGAGTAGAGAAAAATGTACAAATTGCCAGTTGGTGTCATAAACTGCGCTTTTAGGCAATTATCGTGCCGCTTTGCTTGTACAGCAAAAAAAAAACATTTTTCAAAAAAATAAAAAATATATTATTCTCACACACATAGCGGGCTAAGCGGTCAACCCTTGCACGCCGTCAGTCAGGCTGATGATGACATTTACAGCGAGTTATTATTGAACAATTTAACAACTTCCGCTTCGGTTAACCCTTTTACCTTAGAAATATCGTTTTTTTCGAAAGAAATAGTTTTTGAAAATTTGTTAGAAAGCTATTAAGCAGCTGACAGGTTGATGCAACCCCCAACAGTGACACAGGTAATTATAAATGTGAATGGAACAACTAGAGAGACCTACCTGAATGCGGAGGAATAACAAAAGCAAGGAGAGGTAATGGAAAGATAAAAAAAAATATTTTTAATTAAAAAAAAAATTATAAATAAAAATATTTTTTGAAAAAAAATATTAGGAACAAATTGAAAAGCAAATAATGACGAAAATTAAAAGAAAACAATTTAAAAATAATTTGAAAAAACTTTTCATAAAAAAATATTAAAAACAAAAACGAACTAAAAAATTCTTTCGACAAACAAGAGAAAATATATATTTCTCAATATAAAACAAAAAAAAAAAATTATAACAAATTAAAATGTTGTTTTTTTTTTTGAAAAATGAACTCTGTGAAAATTCTAAAAAAAAAAATTAAAAATAAAAAAATTTTTAAAGACCATTGATGAAAAATAATAAAACAAAACTATTTTTGAAAAAAACATACTTTTTAATTAAAAATAACATTGACAACAAAATAATATTAAATAAAAAAAATTAGCAAAATAAAAAGCAAATAATCAGAAAAATTAAAATAAAATTTGCTTTAAAAACTAATAATGATAAAAATATTTTTAAATAATAAATAAATAAATAAAAATAAAAATATTTTGAATTAGTAAATAGTAAATAGTTTTCTAAAAAAAAATTTTTGGAAAAAATTTAGAAAAAAATATTTTTGAACAAAAATTTAACAACAATTAAAATCATTTAAGAAAATATAAAAATTAAAAAAAAAAAACAATAAAAAAACATATTTCTGAAAAACGAAACGATGAAAAAATACTTTCGGAACAAAAACAAAATAAAAAAACATTTAAACAAAAAAATTGACAATAAAAACATTGGTGAAAAAAAAACGAAGAAAAAATGTTTTGGAAAAGGTAATGAAAAACAGTTAAAAATAATTATTTAAAAAAAAAAATTGAAAATAGGAAAATTGTACTAAAAAATTTAAATTAATTAGTTTTGAGTAAAAATCGGATAATAATAAAAAAATTAAAATTAAAAAAAAAAAATGTAAAAAGAAAATAGAAAAATTCTTCATTACCCTTTGCATGACTCATTCTCCCCACACAAAAGTCAATCGATCAATTTATTCAACATTTTATTTCCAACTAATCACTTTGTATAACATTTAATTATGCCTTGTCTACAAGCTATGCACCCCCTAATGTTTCATTCATTGTTGCATGCAACCAAACATTCTTTCCTGAAATCGGAATTTTTTTTATCAAAAGCGCAATTACAAGTGTGCATTACCCTTTTCGACGTTTTGCTTTGATATTAAAACAATTGCATACAATTTATTTATATTTTTTTATATTTTTTGTGTTCAAAAGGGCTTTCTATTCAATTTTCGCTTTTGTTCTGAGCCTTTCATTCAACAACACACACACACATACAAGCCATAACTTGTACAAAAAATTTGAGTTTGATGCGCATTTGACGTACTGCCTGTGCGTTCTATGCGCCCTTACCTAATTTCTCAACAGACAACAACAATACAACTCTTCATCAACAAAAAACAAAAACTAATCATCAGAAAAGTCCCATCATCGAAGCGTCCGAAAAATTATGTTTGCTTTCAGCCATGCTTCCATTGTCCAGTTGGAGTATTTGCCCTTTCGGTGCGCGCGAGCGTGGAAACATTTCGTTTTTCCGATTCACTGAAGCATTCTATTGTGCGCATTTGCTTCGAGTATAACCTTTATCATTTGAATTTATTTATCTTTTCACACACATATTTTACGCTTTGGTATTATCTGCCGAAAAGTGTGTTCCTGCTGCATTGATTACGTCATGCAAAGAATTATGCATTTTTGGGTACTTTTCGTGCTCTCGATGCTCCCAGACCGCCTGTGACTGACATGCAATCAGTCAAAATAAACGTCAACTCATCCGCATGTCTTTCCATACTGCGCATGCGTACGATATGCGTGCCCATTATAGTATGGAATGCTCCTTGTATACTTTTATACATACATAATTGCGGGTTATTGACCAGTGGAATATTTGTATATAGCTCTCTGCACTTGACAATGAGCCTGATAGTGTCTTTATAGATTTTTTAACATTTTGAGTGCAATTCAATAAGGCACTTTTATACCAAATAGTGTTCCTTGGTTGAAAAGTATTCTTAGAACATTTTAACTAAAATACAATTTAGAAAACTACACCAAATTTCAACTATTCAAATATCTTTCTCAATATATCAAAGATTGATCATATACACTTGACTTTAATAGGCACCTGCCATAGAACCTCTTGCCCATACATCATTCATACACTTGCCCCATTCGTAGCGCGCAGATCTTGCTACCTTAGGCCTCTCTTTCCTATACATTCTCACTACATCTCGTAAGCGTGCATATCTCACTTTAAGAAGCGACTACCTCAGACCTCACTTTACCATTCAGCGGTAACTGTAACAGATTCGGTCTCTCTCTATACTTAATAAATCATTTTTACAACTCTCTCATTCATAACGCGCATATTTCGCTTTCATAAACGACAGCCACCGACCTTTTCTCACTTTCTGTCATTCTCGAAAGCTCTTATTTTCCTCTGTAAAGATGTCTGCATATAAATTCAGTTCCTACTATTTAAGCAGCTAAACCAAGATATTTCTGTTGGTGAAACTAGTCAAATGCCTAACTCAAGATACCTGAAGACTAGTATTAACCTAAAGGTTTTGTGGGCGTATTTACTTCTTCAGTCAATGCTTAAATAAAATGTGAAGGATATCTTAAATTAACCATATTTTCTGCTTCAGGCCTATATACTTAAATACGCAGAGATATCATCTCTTAATTTAATCACAGGTTAAGTGTCTGGCCTACTTTTACACCGATTAGATCCAGAACTGTATATATGTATTATGTAGAAGTGCTTAAAATATTTTAACATCTCTTCCGCTCCTTCGAAACTGAGAAAGCGGACGTTTATTAAACATTTCCTTCAACTACATTGTTTGCTTATAATTCTCAGCGAGTTTATACTATAGTTGAAAGATCCTTATTTAGCAACTAAAATCTCTAACATTACTTGGCTATGCCAAACTACATTGCGCAAACATAATTAGCAGTACTGCAATGTATGATTGAAGGAAAAACAATCTAAGATGTGCTAGGTGAGTGCAGTATAAGAAAAAAGTAGTAAATTGTGCGAAGCACGTACGTACGTAACAATCTTTATGAATAATCATGATAAGCGTCTAAGCGGACTCCTCAAGCAAACAGCAATGAGCCAAGGCGCAATGATGAGGCAAGGCATCGAACGATCAACGAGTCAACAGATAGAAAATGCAAACAGTTCCAACATATACTTATAGCACATACTATAACTACGCGCCTGGAAAGACTTCTGTATAGCGCTTGCTCGCTTTTAATAGCTTACCAGCCCTGCTGCTGCCTTACAATTACGCCATTGCAATCTACTTAAGGCAATCTATTAAACGAAAATATTATTGGTGGTAGCAACAACAACAAAAGCAATAGCTTGCAACGCAAAAAAAGCAATGCTTGAAATTCCTGCTGTTTTTGCGAGGCAACAAGTCGACCAAAATGTCATTGCAGCGAGCACGCCAATCATCAGCCGAGCACCAACAAGCGCTAGGCACTAGAAACGGCAGCAGCCAGAGCAACAAGCTTTACTACTATGCGACGCAGCGATAGGCACTTTTATAGACAGACAAACGTACCGACAGCGTACGTAAGTTGCAGCATTGCGCGCTCGCCTGCTACACGTCCAATCGATCGTGGAGGCGCTGACTGATCGCGCCCGTCGACGTCGTCGTCGTCATCGTCAATGATATTTCTATGCATTCGTACACGAATCGCACTTAAGTATTTTGTCATCGCCAACAGTAGGAACAGATTGACGATGTGAAAGCGTTGTGTGTCATGCAAACTGGCGACATTTGTGATATCTGACGACGTTTGACGATCGTCGAACGATGCGATCGATCGCGCAAGCAACAATGATTGTCTATCTGCGTGCGCCTCGACGATTGACTGGGAAAGCTTCCATTTTTATGTCAAGTGGCAATAAAATAAGTAGTTGGTGGCGCGAGTAGGTGCGGTTTGATAGAGTAAGCAGCCGGCGTTGAGGCGACAAATCTAAGAATTATTGGCAATGCTGTTTTGATGAATTAATTGGAAAATGCAGGACCATTAAACCGGCATGCCAAAAATACGCGTATATATATAATATATATATTTAGGTATGTGAGCTTAAGATTCAAGTAGTTAGACAAAGGTGTGGTTCTATGAAGTAGAGTGTCTGTTTGTTTGTGAAAAGAGCCATCACAACAGTGCCAATTTTTCACACACAACTGTTGAAAAGAAATAATTATGAAAGCGAATATATTAGAAAAGAGAATAGCAAAGTAGATATTCGCTACAGATTCTTAGCAGAGCTTACTGGGGCGGTTATATTTCGGCGCGTTAGTCCGCTGAAGCCTAGGCACAAAAGCCAAGCGCTCGAATTTTAACTAAAATCTTTTTTTATTCTTAAATCGCCAGTTTCTTCAACACTAATTGTCTCAACTATTTTTGTGAATTTTGTGTTACCAAAAATGTTTTAAACCTGCTCTTTGCGCACAAAAAATAATTCTTCCTCAATAATTTTCTTAGAATCTCGCCAACAAATTCTTTTCACCCGTTTTAAGGTGCCAAACAAATATAGCTGCTGTATATTGACACTTGCAGGATATTTTATGGTGTGATATTTAATTTTAAGAAATGCAATTAAACACTGTGAGAAATTTTTGGGTAGTTATGAAACTAACGCTAAGAGAGAATACTCCATCTTTGAAGGGTTTTGATTCAGTACCCGCCGGTGGAAGCTGAAAAAGACCTCGACGTCGTTGAAGAGATCAGGTGGATACGGTCCTGGCTGCACTTTTGAGTATCACGTTTTTATTAAACTGATTGTGAGGAGTCTGGCGATCAACATACTGGGATTTTCAATTAATATCTGTGGATTAGTTTGTTTTGCATAACTTCGTTGTTCATTATTCAATATAAGATTCAACGACCAGATTTCCTTTCACTATCAAGTTTTACTAAACTGATCGTGAGTATCTTGCTGATCTTCAATCTCAGACAGATCCATACTATATACATAAACAAACTTATTTGGCGTATAAAATTATGTGATTCTTTGCCAAAATGCGGCTAATTTGTTAAGGTTCCAGGTTTTACTGAATTGATCGTTAGGATCGTGCTGATCTCAAAATTTTTAAGATTTAAATTTTTTACTCTTGGTTCGTTCAATTTGCATACCTTCGACGGAGTATCATTATTCAATATGAGGATCAAAGTTCAAAGCCCATTCACTGTTAAGATTTAAAAGTGATCATGGGGATCTTGGTGATCTTCTACCCCAGACGTCATTTGATCCATATGCAAAAACTCTTTGAAATATAAAATTATGTGATTCTTTGCGAAAAATCGGCTAATATACTAACGCTCAAGTTTTAACGGAACTAATTTTTAGGACCGTGGTGATCCTCAATTTCTTGTGATTCAGTTGGTATCTGTAGTTTCAATCGTTTTTGAAATCCTTTGACTATCATTCTGTTATATAAAGATAAACGACCAGATTTGCAGATACTCAGATCAAGTTTTTTAGGATCTTTATGTAGGTTTCATCAGTTTGCTTCATTGCCACGACATTTCTTATCACGAATCAGGAACTGAAATTACTTTTACAGTTAATTTTTTGTTAAATTGATCGTGAGCCTGCTGATGATGACACATATCAATCATTCCATGGATCAGTATTCAGAACTCTTTTGAGAACAAACTGATCATGAGGTTCCCTCTGAGGTCAGCTAAGTATCTTTTGAAAAGGTTTGGTATCATAAAAAGTATCAATGCTGTAAGGAATAGTTTCAGAGATCTTGAATATTGCTTATTTTATCTTTACATTAATATTAATTGGAAACTTTATTGGCTACGCAGCTTGTTGCAAGTTGTGAACTCAATATTTCTGCTTTCTATCGATATTTTTCTCAGTGCTCGACTGTGCGCATTCCAACGTCATCTTTCCATCAACGCGCACATTATTTCATAAGAACACAGAATGCGCAGCAAATTCCAGCCAACGCATTGTCGCCAGCATTAAAGTGTTGCAACAGGCACAAACATACAAACACATCCAATGAATGAGAATGAGCGTCGTCGTTCCTTTTGCAATTATTTAACGTTTATGAAATATTTCTGCGCGTCAATGCCATTCAATTAAAAGCGCAATAGCCGCTAAAAGGGCGAGCAAAATGAGCAGCAACAACAACAGCAACCAAAATAAATAAGATAAGGGCAGGCAACAATTTGTTGCAGAAATGCGTGTGCAACACCGCCGCCATTCAAACGAAATCAAGATGTGACATAATTGCGCGCGGCAAATGACAACAACAAGCATACAATACAAAACACTGGTTGTCGTGTGGTATGTCGCCGCTGTTGCATTGTGGCAGCTGATAGCCTTAAATGCGCGCGCATTACACATTCCTGCGTCGACAATAAAATGCAATACCCAAATTAATATTGAAAAATATGGCAACGAAATTACGAAAAATTATGTGCTGTGGCAGCAATGTTGATGCAACGATGACCGAAAGCCGATATGATTGGCGAAAGGCATGAAAACTATACGAACAAAACACATTTATGGCCGCAAAGCGGTAAGCTTGAGAAGTGTAAATATTTGTGCACATATGTGGCAAGTTAGTGTTGCACGAATATTTGTGTATGTAGGTGTACGTGTGCGTAAAATGACGCGCGGCAAATGGCGGTCGATAAAACGCTTTGAAGTCGCGCCGCAGCAATGGCGGTGGCTTGTTGCAGGTGAGCCGCTATGGATGTGCGGGAAATATTGAAAACAAAAACTGAAATACAAAAACAAATGAAATAACGCAAACTGTTACAAAAAAGGCGTTAATGAAGTATTTTAATGAATTGTTTTTATCACCAGATCTTTTTCAGCGCTTCACGCCGCCAACAGCAAAGGGCTAAATTTCGAACTGCGCTACGCGCCGCCGCGCTGGTTGTGATGCGTTGTTTAAGCGCTGACTTTTTCACAGCAACCTGCGTTATTGTTGTTGTTTTTCCTGCATAGAAATGCAACAAATTAAGTTTTTCCATTGCAACACACGAAATTATACATAATAGATGCGGCAGAGAACGGTTAAGGAAATTAAGTAAATACGCACTAACGAAGCACCGCTTACACCGCGCGCGCGCGCCTGCACGCAAAGTGTCCCCCACTGCGCATGCGCACCATAAACGCGCCTATCATTGCCACAATCAAACTGTAGCGAGTGCAACGAATGATTTTCATAATTTACACAAATCGCCGCCACTGCTGTCGTTGGTGCCGCTGCAACACAGTGGCCAATCGCGCTTCTTCATATACATATTTCTCTACTAAATACTCCGCCCATACAAATTTCTAGTTCTGCTGCATTTTCCTAGCACTAAGCGCCCCCTGCTGTCATTGCTGGCTTTCAAGTGTGCCTCACCAGCGTCGGTCGGCCGGCCTTCTGGTCTCCACCGCCCGTTCATTTGCCGCAGCGCCTTGATTAACGCCGCATTATGCGTACAAATTTACTAATCGATGCGCATTTTTTTGTCTAAAAATAGTAATAATAATATTACAACAACAATGCGGGTATACAAATATAACGGCGCTGGCAATCACAAAAGATTTGTGTTGATTTAACTGACCCAATCTCACGCTCCCAGCCTGCTGCTGGTCGCTGCGCGCACTGGAGCTTTATACAGCGTCCAGCTAAGCACTTGTAGCGGCGGCTAATTGCAGGCATTTTGAGTTGAAGATACTATAGATATATATATTTACATATAAAATACACATAAATATATTATTTAATATTTTTTCGCAGCTTTATGTTAGAGCAGTTTGAACAGTCTGTGGGAGTTGATTTGGTTTAATAAACGGCGCTTAATTAATGCATTCATATTTATTCATCTATTTCGGTTTTGAGTTGTTTTTTGGTTAAAGTATTGGTTATGCGCGCGCTGCTACTAATTGTAGCTTCAATTTGTTGTTTGTTGCTCAATTTCTGTTTAGTCGCTTTCTATTTGCCGGCCAGCAAATTAGCTGTTCGCTTGTTTGTTGTTTTTGTGCGGCAGCAATGCTGCATAGCTTCGAAATTAACGCACTTGTGGGTGTCGACAAGGGCGATAGATTGGAGAGATTAGATAAGAGTGTTGTCAGAAGGCGTTCTGCCTCATTTGTAACAAAAGACTTAAGCAACGAACTCGCTGTGTTGAAATATTTGAAAAAATGTTTCTATTGCGACGTCTGTACCAATTATGCCCCCTGACAACTAAAGCATTAGATTTTCTATAAAAGTTGTTTTATCTATAAATACTTATTTATTATGAGAAAATGTATGCCTGTGATACACGGGGTTTGATGTATTGGATATCCCCTAAATCAATCGAAGGCAGACAATTGAGCAACTAACTTTAAGTAAAAAGTGTTAAGAGTCAAAATTTGTTTTATGTTCAGAGTAGTATTAAGCTGCAAGCTAAGTTCGGATTAGTTGCATTATGTAGAGATAAGTTAAGTTAAGTTACGTTACGTTAAATTAAGTTAAGTTAAGTTGAGTTAGGTTAAGTCAAAGTAAGTCAGGTTACGCTAGTTAAGTTGGGTAAAGTTAAGTTAAGTTGAGTTAAACTACTTTAAGTTAGGTTATGTTAAGTTAAGTCAAATTAAGTTAGGCTAAGTTAAGTTAAGTTAAGTTAAGTTAAGTTAAAAGTTGAGTTAAGCTTAGTTAAGCTAAGCTAAGTTAAGTTAAGTTAAAAGCTGAGTTAAGTTGAGTTAAGTTAAGTTAAGTTAAGTTAAGTTAAGTTAAGTTAAGTTAAGTTAAGTTAAAAGTTGAAGTTAAGCTAAGTTAAGCTAAGTTAAGTTAAGTTAAGTTAAGTTAAGTTAAGTTAAGTTAAGTTAAGTTGAGTTAAGCTAAGTTAAGTTAAGATAAGTTAAGTTAAGTTAAGTTAAGTTAAGTTAAGTTAAGTTAAGTGTTTGTGTGAAGTTTCAAAGTTTAGAGCAGACAATCACAGAAGGCGCATTCAACATGATTTTAAACATAGATATGACTATGGACTCCCGACTTATAATTGCGGTAACACTCACTACGATTTTCGCTAAATTATAAGTGGATATCACCAACTACTTGTAAACGGTGGCAAAAAGCAAACTAGCTACAGAACTGACACAGTTAGATGAAGATAAAATAGATTGATTTGGACAAAAACAAAAGCAACATGCAGCGCTAGCGGATGCACAAAGGCGATTGCGATATATGTTGCATACAAAATACAAACAGCGGCGGCAACTGACGCCATGACTTTACGCTGCGCAATCGATTTGCGGATTTTGCTAAATATCAAAAGGAGCAGAAGAATATAAGGAAAATGGCAAAAAGTAGGCGCGTTTAGTAAATAAGAAATTATGAAGTTAAGACTGATGAGCTGCTGCTGCGCGCGCACACAGCAAATAAGCGCAGACAGATTTGCGCTGATCACAATGATTATCGGTGCGAGGATCAACACAGCGATCGGCAAGTTTTTCACCAACTCAGGCAGCTTCGCACAACTTACAACGCGCATAGTGGTCGCAGTAACGGCGCTGCGCATCAGCGGCATCATAAACATTTTGACGTTCGATCAGAAAAACGGCGCGCACCATCGATCAACGACGAACGCTTTGCTGAGCGATCACCGCGCTGCACTGCGTACATCATTTGTAGTGCTGAAATTAGCTTTTTGTTGTTGCTGCCGTAATTGTTGATTACTTTTGTGTTGTCGCTGTTGCTTGCTGGCTGCGTGTTTGGCTGCCCATCCGTTTGTTGCTTACGCCCGATAAGTTAGCTGTTGTGGCTTAAATGTGCTTATAATGCGGCTCCCTATGGAATATCTGTTTTATTGACATTGTGATCAGCGATTGTGCGACATACGAGAGCAGCAATGTTTCAGCAACAATGTTGCTTCAAAAAAATGCGCATTTGTGCGTGCGCACCAACAACAAGTGCACCACAGCGCGCCGCGGAAAAAATTTCGCCGGTGACTTGGGTGATCGACTGTGACTGACTGCCTGACCGTGCTTGGCTCAGCGCGCGAACGCCTTTTTCAGCGCAGATGTCGGTGCGCAATTGTTGTTGTGCTGTCGGTCTGTGTTGTCGCCGTTGTTCACTATGGCAACATGACACAGATTTGTTGCATGCAACATAATGCAGCGGTCAAGTTGAAAGTTAAATGACAAAAACGCGCAACAAGACAAAAAAACAAAAGAAAGGGTGTTTTTTATGCGCCGCTGCAGCAGCAACAACCACCGCCGACAAACAGCGCTATCACCAAGCACAGCGCCACCATTAGCGTTGTCGGCTTGCTTAGCTGTACGCATGCACTGTGATTTTTGTGACCAACGCGCTGACAATAAAAGCGAAAAATATCAGTCAAACGCGATTGGTACCATACAAATGCAACAACAACGGCCAGAAAATCAAGCAAGCGACAACAAAAGCTTGTTGTTAATCTGCCTACAATGCATTGTTTTTGTCTTATATGCGCTGCATTTGCAGCCAACGCACCGAACGCACTCACCAGCAACGCATACAATCACAGCGCCAACAATGCCAGCAACGAGTTCGTTGCTTAAGTCTTTTGTTTGTTACAACTGCGTCCGCTTGCGCTTGCGCCTGGCGCTCACTGGCGTCTAACTGCCGTTGCTGTGTCCATTTCTACCCCCTCAAATGTGCGTTGTGTGTCTGCTTGACAATTTTTTTCGCTTTCTGTCTTTTTTTGCCAGCGCATGGGTGCGATTGTGTGTGGCGCGTACAAGCTGCGTTGCATTAAAATTTTTTCTGCGCTTTCGTCGCATATGTAATTGTCATTTGACAACTTCAAAAACTGTCTAATTAAAAAAGTTTATTGGCATTCCAGACATACGCGCTGCCCAAGACACAGCCGTTGCATGGCGCGCCATGGCGGGTAGGCGTACAAAAAGGAGCGCGCGCTCAGATACATACCAATATAAATATAGTTATTTGTGGAGTTAAGATTTTCCCGGTGGGAAAACTTTCCGATTGCAAAAAGTTGTAAACAAAATTGCGAAACAGAAAAAAAGCAATTATATTTTCAGACAAGAATGTCGTTTTGCGAATTTCCAAATATGGTTGAGAGTAATTTTTAGGTTACAATTATAAATATAATACTTTTGACGGATTACTCAAGCAATTCTGGTGGAAAAAAATTAGGAAAATTATCAAAAAATTTGATAAAAAATGTCTGAAACTGTATAATAAATAAAATATGACTATAAATCGTGCCACCTTATGGTTAAAGCGACTTCTTCCGACATGCTTACTTCAAGGACGATAATCGCTACTCATTTGAGCGCCCAGGAATCCTTAAACTGAGACTGACTGAAATACAACTACTACCACCATTGATACATATATCCCAAGTGGTGGTCAAAAATGTCATATAATTCAGTATTATGAGAACATTTATACGAGCTAATGGCTTATGACTATAGTCTGAGTTTATGGCTTCTTACTCGTTCAATATTCGAAGAGAATAATTATAACAAATTTTTCTCGAAAGTTTTCACCTACAATATATATTATAAAATTGACCATAGTGCCTTAATTTTATCCTCCACCAAAATTTTCCTATAATTTAAAGTTTTTGAAAAAACGTCTTTTATAGAAAGCAAACTAGGAAAAGGCGCTTTAGTTGAGAAAATTGCACTCTAAATAGAAGAGCAACTTTATATAATTATTCATGGCAGTATTAATATTTGTATAAGCATTTGTTTTAAAACTTCGAAAGTCCATAATATGTGTATATACTTGGTTATGACTCTTTTGGTTTTCTAAACGAACTTTAGTTTCCTATAAACTTGCTATAATTTTTTATATTAAGGAAACAACATAATATAATATATGTACATATATGCTTGGTTATGGCACTTTTGATCTTCTAAACTAATTTTAGTTTCCTATAATTTTACTATAATTTTTTATAGTTAGGAAATAATGTTATATAAAATACATTTTTGGTTATGGCTCTTTGATTTTCTATACAAATTTAAATTTTCTATAATTTTACTATAATTATTTTATTCTTTAAAAATTAATAATATATAATAAATATGCTTAGTTATGAAATTCTAAACGAATTTCAGTTTCCAATAATCCTTAACTTCATTTAAAAGAATTGTTCTTATAGGACCCATGAACTAGTACATGACTAGCCGATCGATTTTTCCAAAAAAAATTACCTCACTTCGAACATCAAACCTCCAAAGTGAAGTCGTGTAAAAGCATTTTCCCGCATCTTTAAAAAAAAAAACATTACTGTAAATAGTGAAACATATTATTTATGGTGGATTAAAACACCTGCACCTGAATTACCTAAAATTATAAATTAAAAAATGATTACGTTAGATTTTGGCATCGATGTGCGGTTACTAGTGTTACTGAGCGATGTTTTTGAAAAGTTTGATCTTCCTGAGGTTTGTATTAAACTGTTTGATGTAACTTTGCTTGTGAACTGCGACTCTGAGCAGCTTTAGTATGAAGCCACATAAAAATCCTAGCTGCATTACTACGCTATCACAGAAGCGAAGAAGTTTATTGTAAAATTTTCTTTAAAATAGAAGTAATATAATTCACTTGAAGATCAAAAATCTAAATTGTTCAACATTTTTTCTTCCATCTGGCCGCTCCAACCAATTAGAAACCTTGGTCACTGAATTTAGCTTTAATTAAAATACATCTGATATGGACCTTGATGTAAAAAAGCGCATTTTTCTGCTATTAGTTACGCACCGCCTGCGCCTACTCACACGGCCAACGCTCAATCAGCGCTTAATCACGAGCCATTACTTGGCAATAAATAAGTGAAAAGCGAAAACAAACAATAACGAGCAGCTAAAAACAATAACAACACATACATTGTATACAAAATATATATTTATTAGCATATAAAAATAACCACACATGGAGATACAAGAGATGCAGATACATTGAGGTATATTAAAGTTATGATTTTATTAAACTTTTTCCAAAACCCATATGCGCTTGCATACTTAACCAGCGTCCATTCAGCTGTCTATCGCAGCGCAGACGGCCAATGGTTTGCCATAAATCGCCCAGCATAATTATCAATTTAAAATTTGATTAATGTTTGATTTATCGCATTCGACGCGGCGCGGTGCCGCATAGCGTAACGAAGCATGCTGCATGTGAAAAAAATACCACCACATACATATGTATTCACAGCGCATGTGTGTGGCAAAGAGCCAAGCGTGCCACGCATGAGCCATGTTGTTCATTATTAAACTCGAAATTGTTGCGTTCACAGGTTTTTCTATGAGTTTACCTTTTTCGGAAAAGTGAAAGGACGTTCGATGTTTATAGACACTGTGAGCAAGCTTTATGTGCAGCAAGCAAAAATTATAGGATTGGAGGGAAGTTATCAATGGGTAAATGAAAGGTACTGAATTAGAGCATTGGAGTGTGAACTTTCAAGGAAATAAATTGAAGTTAAATGCAAAAATATATTCCAAATGCAACCGAAGAGTTTAAACTCAGATCGAAGGTGATGTAAAGAACATTTTTATGAGAAATTATGGATTATAAGAAAATTATGGGATACTAAAATTTATTTAGGAGACCACTTTAAGTAAGAATACAGTTAGAAGGTCTAATAAGGAAATTTTTAAGAGAAATTATGTATTATAGGAAAATTATAGAAAACTTAAATTCGCTTATAAGGCCACTTTATGTAAAAATTCAAATCGAAGATTCAATAAGGACATTTTTTAAGAAAAATTATGGATTATAGGAAAATTATAGGAAACCAAAATTCGTTTAGAAGGCCAAAAGTGAGCAATAACCAAGCATTTAAAATATATTTTATAATCTCTTAAATTACAAAAAAAATATAGCAGAATTATAGGAAACTAAATTTTATATTTCTTTTATATTTCTATAAATTTAGAAGACCAATTGAAGTAAGCGCTCTTTTAAAAAAACGTAACAAACTTTTTGGGGCATTCGTAACAATTATACCTGCATTGAACAACTTTATAATATTCGCAGATTGCTCCCGCTGTGGCAGGTGGGTACTTCAAAATATTCCAACGACAACTTTAGATAAATTTAACCAGCAGTTGTTGACTTCAAATTTAATGTGAACGCTTAATGGTTAACTTCAAAAAAGTTTCAACTTTGTTCTCTGTAGTCTTCAACTTTATTTTCTCCGATTCATAAGCATCTTGTTGACTGGGTTAAGCAATTAAATTTCCAATGTAGATTTGTGAACTAGTTGCTCCACACACTCCCAAAATATCATATATAGATATTTATATCTATAAGCCCATTCATAAATTTCGCTAAGCCAATAAATGGCTAACCGCAAAACAAACTCAAGCATTTCACCGAAAACAAACAAGTTGAGTAAACAACTTAAAAAGCGAATTGAAATAGTTAAGCAAATTGACATTTAAATGAAATGTGTAGCAGGAAGGCAGCAGTAATGAAATCAAAATGCCTTTTGTGCCAGCAAATGTTTGGAAATTTACACGCTCTCATACAATCGAAAGCTTTGACAATTGCGCCGCACCGCTTTGACTAGTTGCGAAAAATCAAAATTTATTGAAAATATTGGCCAAATATCCGTTGGACAGTTTAAATTGTTGGCAAGCAGCGCAATAAATTTCATACAAAAGCGGTCAACAGCGCAGGAACGCATGGCTAGTGAGGAGGCATTCATATAAATGCTCAGACATATTCGTATAAATATCCAAGTATATGTTGTGTCTACACCTGGTGTGTGGCGCACAGTGCTGAGAACTTGCGCTTTATAGCAGCAGAAACTGTGAAATTAAATACTATTATTCATTCATTCATTCTAGACCAGGGACGGGAAAAAATGTTAGAGCAATCAGTGTTTGGGAAAACGAAAGCTAAGGAGTGGCTGAAATCTGAAGGGTTGGGAATGTGTTATCTCCATTTCTGGCGAAACTACGAGTCCTATAGAAAAGAGTTATACAGCAATGTTATAGCTAATAAAAAGCGCTATTACTATGGACTATAAACATTTTCACATAACCTCAAAATTTTTTCAAAAAATTTGCATAACCAAATTTTTGGTATTTTTTTCAAACATTTTTTTTCTGGAAGTTTTCTAGAAACCTAACTTCTTATGTCCCAAACATATTTCATTTTTTATTTAAAAAATTTATTTATATAACTCACACAAAAAAAAATTCAATTCAAACGCTCATTATCACCGCCAAAGCACACTGTGTCACCATCCATGCTAATGCAAACGATTTGCGCATGCGCAAACGTGTTAAATGAAAGAAATTCCACTGCGCATGCGCGGAAAATTGCCAGCACTAAAATAGCGCATATGCAACGAGTAAGCAGACACACACATACGCATATAAAGAGACAACAGAAAAAAAATTGCAACACTGCAACAGGAATAATAATCGAATTTGTAATCGAATTTCGAGCGGTAAGTGCTGCCAACTGCAGTCAGTTGCTTGTTTGCGGCTTTTGCAACGTTTGCCTGCAACAGCACGCACATACACACACAGAGAGCGGTTGTGGCCGTGCCTTATCAGCACTCTCGTTATTTCTGCACTTCGCGCATGCGCTTGTAAGCTTTCGCATTTCGAATTTATTTTCGTCATAATTTTTTCAACGCCAAATTGGCGCGCAGTGAAAGAAGGCCTGCACCGCTGTTGTTATTGTTGTTGTTGCTATTATTATTATTGCTTAGTACTTTATGTACTAACCACTTTTCGCCAATTGGCGAATGCTTCTGCGCGCCACGACGCTTTTATTTGCACTTCGCTGTTCGCTGGCTGCTGCTAAGTAAATATGTATGTGTGTGTGTGTACAACAGTGTGTGTATTTGCACTTTTCCACTGATTTATGCACAAAATATAATTGAACCGCGCCCCGTGTGAACTCGCACTGGTGTGTGCTGTGAAAATTGCTCGCCAAATATTGCCTGTTATTAGGCGGCAATGGCGGAGGCGGGCGGAGAAGCTATGCAAAAATCAATTTGAGGCAAATGCAGCAATATCGAGGTGTTTGCTGCACAGTACATTAAAAAAAAATAAAATCATTCGTTGGTATTTGCACCCTATATTTATTGTTTGTTGTTGCTGTTTTTGCCTTATTTTAGTTGTAGTTTATGTTTATCGAATTTCCAGCGCTTTTAACACATTTGCAGTTTAATGGAATTTAAAGTGTAGCTATAATTTCTAACATTAAGCGCAACTACTGAAGGGGCTTGTACTAGGCTGAGCTGGGCTAAGCGCTCTATTTCATTTGTTGCACGGCGTTAGTGCTCAATTATGCTTTTATTCAGCCTTTATTTGAGGATAATGCTAGTTGGTGCTTCCGTTTGTAAGTTTAGCCTCAGCGTTTAAAAATTTTTATTAACTTTTATTGCATTTGAGCCAAATATAATCTCTAGAACACTGCTTGAATTGATTTCACAAGACCATTGTGTCCTTGGTATAGTGTTCTAGATCAACTCGGACCTTATATATGCCATATTTTCTTCGGTGAGAAGGATGGAGATGCTTTAAGGGATTATATCCGCTTCTAAATTGAAAAATAATAATAATTTTTTACTTATTGTTTATGCGGAATTTATATATAATCGACTGATTAGTTGAAAAGAGAGTCACATGAGGTCCAGACCACAGGCGTTCATACATAGGCCATCATTTGGACCATTCAGCCCTCGGATTGTAGCCCAGCTAAGCCTTGCACAGCAAGTCATTGGATTTGATAAAAAAAAAATGAGTTTTTTCCACACCTGCTGCCCTACATTTATTAAGTTGGAGTATTGGGAGCCATGGAATATGTTCTGTCTCATCCGGCTGAAGGTTGGGCATTGGCATAGATAATTTTCAAGCGTCTTATTATCCTCCTCGCATGATCTGCATACAACGGAATACTCTTTTCCCATTTTCTGAAGGTGTGATCTTAAAAATAGGTGTACTGTGCTGACCCCTACAATGGTAATAAGCTCCCTTATACCTAGCAGTACCAGCTTTTTAGTCTGTTCGTCAGCAAAACTATTCCAAATTAACTCTGTGTTATACTCTGTATTGCTTGTGTTCCAGGACCTGAGCTGTTCTTCTAGGGTTCAGTGCTTCAAACAACCCTAAAAGGAATTGAATGGCCTGAGCAATTGTGGAATTGTGTCTGCAGCTGCCTCGAGCGGGTCAGTTCGTCTACTACTTTAATTGACGCTTGGCCATCCCCTATGATATATAGGGTTTTTAATGAAAAATTTAGCTTAAATCTGCTGTGTACTCCTGTCCCTGTTTCACTCTATGATCGGTCATTTAGTATGCAGACTTCGTCGTTGGAACTAATGATCACAGAACCTTTAGTCCAATATTCTTCAAAGAGGAATGAAAATGATGTGTTTGATTCCTCTTGAGTCTCCTTTTCTCAGTCGCATGGCCCGTTTAACAAGAGCTCATTAACAAGGTCGAGGGTGATACCATGCCCGTAGTGATGCCGAGTCTGACTCCAACGGCCTAAAATCATGAGCTGGCTGGCCTCAGCCCTCAATATTTTCCCTTCAGCTGATTTTAATCCAACATAACTCAGAGATTTTTGACAGAACTCGCGAGCTAGTTCTGCCTTTCCCTCTTGTGAAAATACAGATTTCTGTTTTCTCTGGATATAATATAGATATTAAAATCCATTTCTATGAACTGGTGTACGATTTTGGTGCGGCTTCTCTATTCCTTAGCACGTTAAACGAGTGCATATACATATAGAAGTATGTGAGAATATTCTTCGAAAAGTTGAGGTTCAACTGGCAAATAGTTTCAGAAATATGAGCGTATGTGTGAGAACTTTTTAGTTGTGCGGGAAAATGTTTTCTTCCTAAAATAACAACAGCCGTTCTTTTAGCAATCAGACAAACTGTTCAAGGAAATCCCAGCTATCACCAAACAAACCATGCCAGAGTCAAATATATTTCAACATTTTGCAAACAGAAAAAGTTGTCTCGGAAAAAATTTTCAAAATTCCCAATTTTATTTAAACAAAACGATAACATTTAACCAACTTGTATGAAAAATCAACAAGCGCCTTAATTCAAAAATCCGACATAACCTCACTGATAAGTCAAAATGTGAGAAAAAGGTTAATCCTCACACAGAGCACAAAACTTGCGACGAAAACTTAGTCACATGCAAAATCTTAATATTGAGTTATCGCTTACACAAATATATACACAATATCATACTGCGTATGTTTTTACAACAAACGTGCCACATATGACAAAAACATATTTTGCAAATATTAATTTATCCACACACTTGTGGCGCATATGTAATGATTTAAGCAAAGGATTATGTAAAACGTACGAAAGCACAAGCTGTCACATTTTCGGTTTCTCACGCGCTCACCTTACATGCAACAGCGCAGCAAGGATGTGTTTTGGTAATAAAATGCAAGCGATGCAAGTGTGTGTGTGTGGAAGACATATGTATACGATAATGGGAATTTAAAGCAAATCATACCTGCAAAGGATTAACAGCAGGTTTACAGCGCTTTAAAATCTACATAGCCACGCTGGTTCACATACATACACATGTATGTTTGTATCTCTATAAATTTACCTTCCAATGTGTGCCTTTGTGTGGGAAAGTTTGTCTGAAGTTGTTTTGATATTTATTAGTTATATTTAAACGCATGGGAAAATTATATTTTGGAGTATTATTTATATAAACAGCTGTGGAGGCAGTTGGATTAAGTGGCCAAAAAGTACCGGACTGGAATGCTAATCCCAAGAGTATAAAAAGTTAGTAGAAGTACTAGAAAGTACCTACGAAGCATGTGAGGATGGTGGGGAATCGCTGCTGAAGGGACGCCTCGCCTTTTACCTCGAAGTAAGAGCGTTTTGGTCTGTCCACAATCAATACTATCACAAAGTAACGCTGTGGCATGTTCTGTATTGCTGCTGTTTGAAGATCTGAGGTATTCCTTATAGGTACATTGCTTCAAACAACCCTTGAAGTGTCGTCAATGCAAATTTCACAGATGGGTCAAAGCTAGGACAGAAGGTTGGATACTATGTTTTCTGTAAGAAGCTCCTCGGCAATATTAGCCTATGGCTACTGGACCACTGTAGTGTCTTTCAAGCAGAAGTAGCTGCTATTAAGGTTGCGGCAGACGTACTCCTACGAAGTGTAGCCTGTTTCTGGATGGCGAGTGGTCATCTCGATGACAGCGCGGCAATACTAGTGCTGAGCTCGCTTACTCTACGCTTAAAGCTAGTCAAGGAAAGTCACTATAACTATCACCAAACTGCTTCAATATCAGACTTGTTTGGATATCTAGCCATAGCGGAATCGCTGGCTACTGGAAAGCTCACGAGCCAGCCAGAGGAAACTCCTTGAATGAAACCTAGTTGTATCTTCATCTTGCGTTCTATCACTGGATCTCACGTGGGCTTAGCAAACGCTGGTCGACTACCCTCTCTTGTGCGACTAATCCTATTGGCCTAGAAAAAAGGGAGAATGAAACATCTCGGCAGTCTTACCTTCGGGAAACTAGAAATCGTCTCAAAAAATTTGTGAAAGGCTCAAAGCGTTTTGACGATTTATAAGGGTCGAATAATCCACTATATGGGTACCACGACAGACTGGAGCTCTACGCTGTCTAAGTGAGATCCCTGTGGGTATCACGAAGACGAGTTGTAAGCTGGCTCACTGAGATTCCTGTGAGGATCGATCTCTTAACCTGAATCTAGTCTCCTCTAAACTAAAATAGGTTAAGGAAATCGCTGCAAGTAGAACGAGCATCGAGCAAACCACGAATATTTTCAAAAGTATTGACAAAAAGCTTTTATTCTACCTCTCATATATGTATATTTTTGGCATTAAAATTCTCACCAGATTCTAACAGCACAAATCAAATGCATCGATTTCCACAAAAACCCATAAATCCGTTGAAAAACTTTCCCACACAGAGAGAAATCGCATTTATGCCCTTAAATTTCATCCAAATTCATACAAGTAACTATAAAAATTACATTTTTATAATGATTCGCCTTAATTGCCGGCACCAAAAATGCAATTCGATATCGTGCAGTGGGAGATTTCCATATAAATAAGCAAATTCAAACTAAATTCGCTGTTTAAAATCAAATTTAATTTAATTTCCCAACAAAAGAAAAAAAGCCAGACAAACATACAAACCAAAAATTGTACGAAAAGCGATAAGAACAGCCAAATCTATGTGGCATCTTAAATTTCAGTAGACACCAGAAAAAAACTTTAGAATAACAAAAAACAAGAAGAAATAGACGTTCGTATAAGCTTGGTAATTAACAGCAGTTAGTGGAAGGCCGCGCCACAATTTTCCAGTTAAATATCAGACAACGTTCATTTTCATTGACAGCGCATATAAATAAGATTTTCTCGTTGTAACACTCTGTTGTTGTAGTAACCGAACAGCGCCACAGAATGCCCCACAAGCATACTGGCTTGAGATTTCGTTTATCACCTTCGCATTTGTCTGTTGATATCGCGCTTATTGTGGCTCATTGTTGCTTTATTATTATCCCCTTCTATCTACTGCCCTGTTTTGTTGTTGGTTTTGAGCGTATTATCGCCAAGGTGAGCATCATTAAGTTGAAGTTTTATTCTTCAACTGATTAAACTATCGATCGTTCGCGCACATCGGTCATATATTACAAATACCGCCCAAAATATTTGTACTGACACGGCAGGCACTGTGGGATGGGGTGAGCGAAAACGTGGTTAAAATAAACTTCGATTCAAAGGTTGTTGCAGATAAAGTCAACAGAGATTTAGGGGTGAAACATCTTTTTTTTTTTTTGGTTCTTCTTCTTTGGCGGACGGATCGATGGTTAGAAGTTCACTCAAGTGATGAAAGTCCTCTGCACGCCATTCACTTGGGAGGGGCCAGAAATAATTATTTTACATTTGGCTCAAGACTTCCGGCCTTAGACCAAGTATCCGCTGTGTAGCCAAAAAATATCCGTTTGAAGACGGGCCAAAGTGAGAAAGCGAAGCATCCGGTACGGTATTTGGTGCCATGAACATCTAGTCAATCTCCCAAACAACCATTCTTACCCTTCACATATTCTTTACTACAAAGAAGTAGAACCTCTCCAGGTTAAGTGAGATAGTAGTGCTAAGCCTCACACTAAAGATAACGCATTATCCCACTCGAACAGCTGTGAACGTTGGTCTTTTAGATTCTTAAAGGTATGGATCACCAGACCCTCATATATTAAAGAAGAGTTCAGAGCCTGCAAAAAAAAAATTGTAATGCGGCTCATATCAGTTCCAGCAACTTCGCCACCTCGGACTGGCAAAACCTGGACAGTTGAAAAGAGAGTGACTAGATGATTCCACCTTCCTTTCTTCCATTCTTCGCTGCATGTAAGTCTATGATATTCGACGGTATCCAATGGACAGTGTGATTAACGTTGGTACCCCACGGCGCTCAAAATCAAAACGAATTAAGTTTGATTAGTGTGGATTGGACACACTAACCACCTTGATAGGGTTCGGGACCCAGCAAAAACCTTTGCTGTACTCTATACCCTATCTTTTTCGATTTCCGACTAGTGGAGATCGCACCGCTAATATCTAGACGTCCAACAGTCCTCTCTCAGTTACTCTCGAGATCCCTGATATCTGAATACCTCAGCCATTGCACGTCAACTTTCACCCAATCTACGAAACGCGCCCCTGCAAATGCACTGACCAACCAGATAGGTGTCTCTGGTGCAAGAATGCATTCAGAGGCCCATGAAACATAAACAGAATACCCAAACTTAGACAAAACCAGAAGTCTGGGTTACCCTCTAGAAACGTTACGTCCTTGTTGTATTCGTCTATTATTCCAACGGTGTCACCATCTACTTCCAATCCTATCCTCAACCTCTACTTTACAAATAGATCCTCTCCACCAGAAAAATCTCGTGATCGCGCAAGTTTTGGTTATTGACCATTGACTTGGCGAGCTTATATGAGGTCCAGAGAGTTCCAGGGATCAACGTCTTTCCACTATTTTTTCTTCTATTTTGGAAATTTTCACAGCAATTTGATTCTGCACGACACCACTGTGCCCAAATACTCTGCTCCAGCATCACAAGTTCTACAACTCATTCTAAAATATGTATACTCTAGCATTTAGTATTTGTTTTCTTTACAAAATTCTCGTGAAATGCATGAGTCGGTCCAAAAAGTCTGTCGTGTACGTGATGAAATGTGTTGCAACATAGTTACAAGCACACCGAAGTGCAACTCACTTGCAGCGCAGCAACAATGCGATGCCGATTGCCCTTCTCTTTGCTACAACTGCCTTCATTTAAATGTATTTCTCCAAAAATAGATATTTTTTTCTTCTTCCCAAACTCTTTCTGCTGCTTTGTTGCGCTCAAGTCGCTTCTAATTTATTTGAGTCATTGTTATTGTTTATCATCGTACGCTTTATGTAGATGATCGCTTGTTTGGAGCTGTTGAGTGTATCAATTCTGTATACTTTGTTTTTGTTCTCACCACAATCTTTGTTGTTCTAACTCTGCGCGGCCGTCCTGCCCCGGCACTTTTACCTTTCTCTATTGTTGTTTTTTTTTTCCTTTTTTCTGTTTGCTTGATTTTATTTATTTGGCCGTTCGATTTGAAGTGGTTTTAATAAAGGGAAATCTTCCAGTTTTATTACATCGATCTGAGACGTTTATGTGTATCTTTAAAATCCAATTTAAAATCAAAACAACTGGTACGCATGCGCACAGGTAGAAGTGCTGCGCTGATGCTGCGAAGTGGTGCAGCGGCGGAGAGTGCGATAGACAAAACAACAAGTGTTCAATAGTTGGAGCAGAAGACATAATTCAATCGTCCACTCTGCGCTCGGACAGGGTAAAAGTATGGAGAAAGTAAGGGTGCGGTGGAGAGGGTTGCGAGATAGTCGTAAATTAAACGGCTTGGCGTGGTGGGCAACTGCAACGAATGCGAGCAAATGGAATTTGCTTGAAAGCACCAACAACAACATGACGAAAGAAAACAAATACAATAACAACAAAAAAGTTGTAAGACAAAACTACAAAAAGTAGAAACATAAAACAAAAACAACAAAAGATCGCAATAAAAACAACATTGCCACAAAGTGCCGTATCGAACAAGTGCAGCACTGATTCTTTTATTTGATATACATTTTTTTTTTTGTTTTTTTTTTTTGTTTCACCATGAATTATGGCTCTCTAAAGCAGGTTAACTGTTGCAGTGAAAGTAAATATACGAAAATCTTAAATATTTCGCCTTAATTACTAGGAATTTCGAGACCATAACGATTCAAGTGTTTATTGCCAACGACAAGAGTCAGCTATCTTTACACGCTTCTTGTTGGCTGGGTCAGATAATAAACGGTTTAAGGGGTTTAAGGGTATTGCGCTACAAAAAGGACATTTGGCGCTCGCATATCTGAGATCTTTGAAAAGTGAGTTGGAATTACTTTCGCCTTTGGCACTTTGTAATTGTAATTTAGAGGTGTGATCGTGTTGATAAGCCAATAATTTCGTTTGTTGTTGGCATATACATTTCGATTTGTTTTAGATTATCGCTGTTAGGTCCTTCAATAGAATCATTAAAGTAGCGCGAAGTACGTGAGTGGCAAGTAAAATTGAATTTGGGCAACTAACTTCACTTTTTTAGACGAGATCAGCAAGGACATCTGCAGTCGCAACATTCGTCTCCAAATTGCACTTGAATCAATTTCAAAATTTATTTATTTTTTTCACATTAGAATCGCTTCTGCTGGACGTTATCAAATAGACATTCATGCGGTAAGCCTAAAAATCTAGTCGGACGCTAGTTGCCAAAAGAGTATGGTGGAGGGGGAAATCGGAACATCCAGGCACTTTCTCCTACATTGTCCTTCGATGAACCAAAAACTGATGATAAGATTTTAAGGTAATACAACAGACCGGCGAACCAATCTCTCTAAGTGAGATCTCTGATCGAACTCATAACCTTACCTTCCTAACTTCGTATAAAGGGTGTATCGCTGTCCGCTACCGAGTGGTTTTCTCCAGCGTTTACTAATTTCTGCATATAGTGGAGACTTTCTATAGAAATGGCGGGTAAGTAATGGCGCAACTGCCTCTGTCCCGTTAAAACCGCCTTAAGTTACTTGCCTCCACGTCGTCATTAAATTGGTGTGATAGGTGTCTGTTGATAAATTTCCTCTTTACGCTAGTCGGCTCTTACCGTATAGCCTCCTAAAGGTGTGCGTCAATCCCCGCTTTGGGCTGTTCCCACGACAGTCGAATCTAAGTAACCGGAACGAACCTGAGGGAACACAACAAGAGTTGTTGGGCAATCGGAACAGATACCGAGATCCATCCTTGAATGTAGAGAACCCAAAGTGACAGAAACTTCAAGGGTTATAAAAGGGCCAAGCGCAGCATGCGCCTAGACAGCACCCAGATCTATCGCTATATAGGACGGGGGAAGTCCGTAAAAGTCTTCTGTTTACGGACTATGGTAGCACAATTACACGCTAGAAAGCCAAATCTGGATCGACGCCTGGCAATCAAAATGTTGAAGAGGATCTCTACTATATTCCCGATATTGCACACCAGCTGGGCAGCGAAAGTCGGACCGACGCCTGGCAACACCCCAGCTAAGAACCGAAAGTCGGACCGACGCTTGACCATCAAAATTCTGAAGAGGATTCCCTGCTAGATTCATGGTATAACACACCAGCCAGGCAGCGAAAGTCGGACCGACGCCTGGGGATAAACATTCTCAAGAGGATCCTCTGCTGGATTCATCGCGTAATCGTAAACAGCTGGGAATCTAAAGTCGGACCGGCGCTTGAAAATCAAAGTACTAAAGATCAGACAGGTTGAGAAGTATCTGTTCAGCAACCTTGAGTGGACCAGACGAACGCCGAGAGAGGATAATGACGGTAGGACAAAGAAACAACAATCTGTCAAGCGACAAAGGTCACATGAGGGGGAAGCCACTCTCGGAAAAAAACTTTGTGATTAACACCGAAGTGAACGCGTTCACAATCTGCCATTAATTGGGGTTTAACTTGTTTGGGTAAATTTTTAGACACTACTCATAGTGTTTATTGCCATAAACTCGAGTTTTCGGTGTAATGAGTATACGTACCGAGGATTTTGAAAAATTTTTGTAAGCCACAAAATTCAGGTCTGACTAATTTTTTACAAGAAATTCAATTGTCTCTTAATGGTGTTTGAAATTAGCATTATTAGATGCAGTAAACTGCTATTTACCGTCCATGTAACTCCACTAGACAGTGCTAAACATTCATTAACTAGCATTTTATGTAGAGTGCTATCGTTATATCGCTCTAAAGCGGAAAAGCCATTAAAACTAGTTGCAAGAAATTTTACAAATTTTTCATAAACTAACGAGATTCATTAAAACTAACTTACTTTCATACGCTTAATCAGTCAAAATCGATTTAATTAACTCAATTACAACTTCAATTCATTACTACGGCACAACTCGCAGCCAGGAAAACACGCTTAATAGACCAGTACTCGCCTGCGATTGCTCACCAATTCGATTCAATTGCGTTGCAGAATGAGCGCATGGAGAAGGTTTAAGCAAAAAATAGAAGAAAAATTGAAAAAGAATCGAAAAACCAACACACATTTCACATGGCTGCTTGAGTTTATAATAAATTACCAGAAATTTGCCGTCAAACGAGTTGAAATTGGCACCCCATTACGCGAGTAATGCGTCGAGATTTATCAGCAACCAGCTTAAGACACCGAAATCGCAAGCGCAAGCGGACACAGACACGCACGTGTGTTTCATATGTGTGTGTGTGTGAGCCGACGAGTTGACGTTTAGTAGAAAAAGTTGCTGTCGAAAAAATCGTTTTTCAATCGGCGCGAAACTCAATTAATCAAAACAGCAAAACGGTGCAACAATTACAACAACAAGTACAACGATAATTACAACAACTGCCTGGCGCTGTTAGTTAGTGGAGTAGTTGATGCTACATTTAAGAAAAACACATGCCCCAAACAAAATTGCAATTAATCATTTCTTCAAGAAGTTGTTGTTGTGTTTTTAGTCTTTTTTTTTTTTGTTGCTTTTTTATACACTTCAATCAATTGTGCTGCACTAATGTTGTTATGTTGTTGCACAAACAGCACTTCAATGTTGCCACGTCACTTGTGCAACAAAGTACTGAGAAACATATGTAAGCAGATCATATTGGTTACTTGCAACATGCTACTTATCAAGTGTATGTATATATGTTTTTGTTGTATTTGTTGTCGCTGCCGCCATGCACGACTGGCATGCCAATACAACAAACAATTATTTTTGGGGCATACAGAGTCATTAAAAGGCAAAGGAAAGTAAATTTGATTTTCTTGCAACGCTTGTGTGCATGTATGTGGGTGTGGGTTGTGTGTAATATATATAAATGTATTTGAATGCGTCTAATATTTCCGTGCCGCGCAGCCAACCATTAAACGACAAAGGATCTGCGCAACACTTGAGCCGCGCCGCCTGCATACCAGCGCCGCGGCTCCCCACCACCCATCCGCTGCAGTGCAGCGCATCATTAAGGTTTTCGTGTATGCATGTGTGGCATGTGATTTTCCTTGGCCGCTGTCGCTGTCTCTCACTTGCGCAATGCATCACTGCATTTCGGCTATTTCCTCAAACAAGCACAGCTGCCGTCTCAACCTCGCCGCGCTCTGTTTGCCTTGTGGCTGCCGCAGGAAGAAGATGCCGTTCTGCACCAACTCGCTTGCACCGTATATATGTGTGAGTGTGTGAGTGCTCTGATTTCTGGCAGACCTTGTGCGTGCCTCGGCAGACACAATGACAACGCCGAATTCCGGGCCTTCACCGAAATGCTCATTTCTCATTTTTCATTGCTCGCATTGAAGCAAAGTTGAAATATTACCGTTATGCGGCATGGCATATGCATAATGCTGCATTGTAAAACCGAAATAAATGCAGAATGCAGTGATTTTGTTTGCATGTGTTGTCAGGCTCTTATTGTAAACTTGAACTTCGGTGGGCAAGACAGTGGTCTCGCGCCGCTAGTTGAGGTATCAATGGCTTCAGCGACAGCGGAACAGTGGAATCAGTGGCAGACACAATCAGTGTCAGGAAGTGAGGTTAATGTTCGCTTATTAACAACTAAGCGTAACGAAAGTCGTACAAGTACTCTTAGCTAAAAATGAGAGCGTTCTCGTAGGCTCTCGATACTCGAGCTACACAAACATAGACTTGAAATGAAAGTGATCTCAGAGGCTCTTGATAATTAGCAATCTAAAAATATTTAGACTTGCCTTATGATGCTTATAGCTCTAATACAAGTCGTCATACGATCATTTCATACTTTTCCAAAGCGTCGACGGCGAGACGTCGAACCGTAAATTAATCTCTGTTACCCTGCACGGTTGGAATTTTGATAAATACCTCAATTTCCTGCAAACCACAAACTATAAAAGTCTAAAGCAAACTCAAGCTCTTTTCCAATAAAAAAGGAATATCCATTTACCATTGGAGGCATAGTTATAGTTCCAAGTTTGGTCTA
Source organism: Bactrocera correcta (assembly GCA_027475135.1). Taxonomy (NCBI): domain Eukaryota; kingdom Metazoa; phylum Arthropoda; class Insecta; order Diptera; family Tephritidae; genus Bactrocera; species Bactrocera correcta. The sequence goes on from CM050323.1 coordinate 106,292,897, forward strand.
TAATTAACACGTTCTGGTAAGAAACATAAAGTTACGAAGCCTGAATGAATTTTAATCGAAAATTGCAGAGAAATAGCCTCACATTTTGATATCCTGAATAAGGTAAATTAAGTTCGACACTCGGGAACAACAGGAAGCGTTAGAGATCCTATAACTGTATATCGAAATAATCAATAACGAGTGGAGTCCAGCGAGGTCCGTCCGTTTGTCTGTATATACGGGAACTAGTCCATCAGTTTTTAAGATATCGATCTGAAATTATCCACAAATTCTTTTCTCACCAAGAAGCTGCTTATTTGTCGGAACAGTAGATATCGGACCACTATAGCATATAGCTGCCATACAAACGGAACGATCGGAAAGAAGTGCTTGTATGGAAAACTTTTTATTTGAAGAGATATCGTCATCAAATTTGGCTGGGGTTATTATCAAAGAGAACGGTGCATTCTCTGAAGGAATTACTGAGATCGTGTCACTATAGCATATACATAGCTGCCATACAAAGAGAATTTCACAACTGTGACTGTGCGGGTATAGGTAAATGTATTGATTCCTCTCAAACATACAGTAAATATATTTCGTTAAAATTATATTTTCCCGTCTCAAATTACTTATTTATTTGTTTGTACAGCACAGCTTAAGACAGCAAACAGTTGCGGCAACTACAAATACAATTTATTTAAACAAGGGATTAATTGGATTTATCAGCAAACTAATTGAGGCAATAGCTGTGAAATGCAATGAAACAACAAAAACATGCGATATAGCATTAGATATCGATTTTAAGCTTAAATAATGAAAAAAAAAAACAACAAAAATAACGCTTTAGATACCGTTCTCCCCAGCTAACTCGTGGCTTTTCAAATGCATATTGTTGTTCCTTTCAATTACTCTAAATATTTATGCCTTGCCACATTTACAAAAACACAACTTTCTAGCGTGTACAGTGACGAGTACGAACTGCATGCATGTGGGGGGTGTCTGCCTATATATGTACATATGTATGTCTCTACACTCCATGCATGCGCTTGCAACGCCGTGTTGTGTTGATAAGTGAAAATTGAAACTTTTCTTTTATTACACACAATAAATTGAGGCAATATTTAGATAATGCTAATAAATACGCACACATACATAGCAAGAGTCTTAGCTGCACACAAGCGGGCTGTGTGTTAACGGCAAACTGCACTTAAATCATCTAATTAAATAGCGCGATAAGCGAGCGAATTAGAGCGATTTCGTGTCAAGATGGTTTTAAAATTTTTTCAAACAACATTTTTGTTTGAATATACGCAAGTATAACAAAATTTGGAAATACAATGGATAATTGAAGGCATCCCCCACGTATTTACTGAATTAGGGTGCATAAAAGAGCTATGAGTCATTGCACCACGCTGTTTCCGAAAAGCAAGATCAAGCTACAAAACTGTAAATTTCAAAGAAAAAACAGAAAAAATTGGATTCAGTTGCAACGAAGCTACAATACATACGCTTACAAAGACACAGGATTTTTTACAAGTACTTGATTTAAATGGGTCAGTTTGTATGGCAGCTATAGGAATAGTGAGCCGATCTGAACGATTTTTGAACAGATTGTAGTTTTGCTTTGGGCAATTCTGCTCATCAAATTTCGTGAAGATATCTTTCAAACTAAAAAAGTTTTTAATACAAGCACTTGATTTTGATGGCTCAATTTGTATGGCAGCTATATGCTATATTGGTTCGATCTGAAAAAAAACTTTGGAGATTATAGCCGTTCTCTGAAAAATAGTTTATGTAAAATTTTGTGAAGATATCTTTTCAAATAAAAGAAATTTTCATACAAGGACTTGAGCTTGGCAGGTGAGTTTGTATGGCGGCTATATGTTATAGTGATCCGATGTGAATAATTTCTTTGGAAATTGCATCAATATCCTAAACAATAACTCGTATCAAAATTTCGTGAAGATATCTCTTCAAATGGAAAAGTTTTCTATACATATAAGAACTTGGTTTGATCCGGTTAGCTTGTATGACAGCTATACACGATAGTGGTCCGATATCGGCCGTTCCGACAAATAAGCAGTTTCTTGTGAAGAAAAGCATACATAAGTGCAAAATTTCAGTTATATAACTCAAAAACTGAGGTACTACGCTGATCATTTGTATGTCTACTTTATAGGATCTCCGACATTTCCTTCCAATTTTTTTTCTCCGCTAATTTTTATTCAAAAATTTCATTTGAAATGAGTTTTCTCCTCTAATTTTTATAGCAAAAATTTGACTTGAAGTGAAATTACACTCTCTGATGTTCTCGCTTTATCATTTACAGTTAAATATTTCCATTTAGTGCGCTCAACTCTTCTCAGTTACCTTTCCATTTCTCAATTTTGCAATAATTTGTCATTGCGCTCAGCGCGAATTAGCTTTAATTGATTGCTTGTCAAATCTGTGACATGCAATGTCGCTGCGCAAACATAGCTACACATACAAATATACTTATGTTCAATGCTGGCTTTATCACTTGGCTTATTTTACAGTTTTCTGCAATTTTTGCGACAACTTTTTCCTCGTAATCACAAAGCGATCAGCGACAATCATTTGTTCAGTTTGGTTTTAATTGTTTTTGTTGTTGTTGTTTTTCTGTGCTTTCATAGAACTCATTGCATTACGGTAAACAAAGGGAAATAAACTCATGTTGCTTATTGCAAACGCTTAATTGTGGGGAATGAAAAATTGCGGGTGCACTGTGAGAAAGGAAGCGCCAACTGCCATACAAGCTGAGAGGAATAAAGTGCTTGTATGGAATTTCTTTTCATTTGAAGAGATATCACAGTGATATTTGGCATGAGTTATTTTTTAAGAGAAATGCGCAATATCCATAGAAATTGCTTAGATCGGATGACTACAGCATATAGCTGCCATACAAACTGACCGATCGGATTCAAAGACTTGTATGGGAAACTTTTTTATTTGAGCAGATAACTTTACGAAATTTTGCGTAAATTATTTTTGAAGACAACGGTATAATCTCCGAAGAAATTATACAGATCGGACTACTATAGCATATAGCTGCCATACAAACTGAACGATCTAAATTAAGTGCTTGTATGGAAAACTTTTTCATTTTAGGAGATATCTTCACGAAATTTGGCATGATTTATTATAAGAGATACCGTTACAATCTCCAAAAAAAAATTCAGATCGGACTACTATAGCTATATGCTATACACACAAACTGAACCCTCAAAACATCGGCTCAGCTCTCTTGAAATATACTACATACACCGAGGTCGATAATCTAGTCGCTTAAGTTCTACAAATTTTAAAATTCCTTAAAAGCCCTTCATTTTACGCGTACAGTCGGATTTCAGCCGACTTCATCGCTTTTTATATTTACGAGCTTAATTAAGGCACTTATACAGTTCAAATTCGCCTTTATATTTTGTGCAGTGTATTATCAAAAGTGCAATTACTTCGCCCAAGAACAACGAAAGCGTCAAACCTTACAAAATGTCATGACCAGAAAACGAAGAATAGCGTAAACAAAAACACTTGTTAATTTCCATTAAATTGCAACAACTTGACGATGACAACGGGCGGTCATTGTCATACGTGTTGTGTGCCAATATCAGATACATACATACATACATATATATGTATAAATATATACATATTTATATGTACTATAGCCAGCGATTGCCATTGACGTCAGCGCACACGCTTGATGAGCCAGCTGTTCAGCTGAAAGACAGTCAGTCAGTCACTCGCCCAGCTGTGTAACCCACCAAATGACTAACTGCGCTGACAAACTTGTCAGATTGCTAGGTTGAACGGTTTGTAATTGTAGTGTTGCATTGTTGCAGTTATTTGGCATGAAACATGAGTCAACTTAGAAGACAATAGAACAAGGCAAAGCCAAAGTAAATTGCATATTATTCGCTTAATTGTACTTATGCACTTTTGTATGTTGATTATGTATGAGAAGTTATGTGAATGTAAATGTAAGAAAAATTACAAAAACAAACAACACTAATGCTGTACTAAATGTCATAGAAAAATTAGCAAAGAAAGCTACAAAGAAATTGCATATTTGGTGAAGCGCATGTGAGCCATAATTAAACGAAGCTGCCCACTAGGAAAGTGAAGGCAAAGCCTATCATATGATGAAAACCTTTCTAAATATGAAAAGCATTTAAGATATCGCATAAACTGGAAATATAGTAGTATATAGGAAGGAAGGTTGGTAGAGTGGTTGTCTAAAGACACACCTAGGCCTTTTGGAGGCCCTGGAACTGTACTGTACTGGCAAAAGTTGCGAATAGTCCAGCCAAGTCAAAAACCCACGGCATAAATATGTTTTTACAAGAATTCCTATTCAGATAGCTTAATGCTTCCTTTATATTTTTATAATTTTTGCTAAGCTTCAGTTGGAAAGAGAATAAGCATAGCATTAAAATTGATTCAATTATACTTAATTTAAAAAGGCAAATGGTTTGTGTATCTGCTAAGTTCGTACATGAACTTATATAATTCCTACAGGTCATATTAATAATTGTATTACATGTATGTAGGAACACACACCTAGACACATGTTTATAAATTAGTGCTCTTGTTTACTTATGGCATTCAAGTTTTGCTGATTCGCATGCATAATCACACAGAAAAGTCGTCATCAAGGGCGAGTTATGAAATTTGAGCGCTTAAACGCTTATTTGCAGAAATTTCTTTCGTCGCTTTGAAATTTTTATTAATTTTTTTTTTTTCAGAATACACCGCTTTGAAATTTTTTGAAATTCTCTGTTTTTTTTTAAATTTTTTTAGCTTTTCTGCTTTCTTTATAATTTCTTTAGCAAATACAAGACCTTTTTTGAATTCTTCATTCAGTTGCAAGCAATAAAGCCATACAATCTCTCCAAAAGCATAAAAAGGGTGAACTAAGAAAGATCCGCTATGCATTAAAAATTAATTATAACTTGCACTAAACCAGCAGAGATTACGAGGAAACTGCACTTCGCTGCCTTGCCATAGAAATTGGCATAGAAGCTGACAAAGAATGGAGCAAATGCAACAATTTCGTTACTCTTTCACATACGCCTAACGATTTCGGGGCCGCCGTAAGCCGCTCAATTCAACACGGAAGTGTGGGCGTAGCGCACATGCTCGAGCCATGCCCACTTGGATTTGAGATTGGCGCTGATAGCGCATGCAAAGGTCCCCTTACCGCCGCTCAGCTACTGCTAAGCCTAAGCTAAGTTGAATGAAATTGTATCTTATCCATTCAAGAGCACAAAAAAATACAGAGAATCTGCAACAATAAAGAAATGTAGTGGATTGTATGTGCGAGAAGTATAAGAGTTGCAATTTGTGCGGTAACATTTAGCTATTCTAATCGAATTTCCCAGCTAAAATTGCAATAGAAGTCTGCTTGATTGCAGTAAATGCCATGGATTTGCTGTTGTTGTGGTGTTTTTATTTATTTTTTTAATTTTATACCTTGCACAGTGTATGTTAAGTTTTCCACAATGTTCTTAAAACACAGAAGGAAATGTCGGAGATCTTAAAAAATATATATCTTAATGATTAGCGCGATGAGCTTAGTCAATTGAGTTATATCCGGTCGGTCTGTATAAACGCGAGCTAGTCCTTGAGTATTTAAGCTATCGATCTGAAATTTTGACTATATTCTTTTCTCACCAAGAAGCTGCTCATTTGTCGGAACCGTGATATCGGATTACTCGTACTATAGCATATACATAGCTGTCATGAGAACTGAAAGATCGGCATAAAGTGTTTGTATGGAAAGATTATTTTTCAGGGAAAATATGTCCTCTCCAAAGGAACTGTTCAGATCAGATCACTATAACATATAGGTCCCATACAAACTAAACGATCAGAATAAAGTGCTTGTATAGAAAACTTTTTTATTTGACGAGATACCTTGAAGATATTTGGCATGAGTTTTAACTTGAAGATATGGCGCAATATTCTTAAAACGTATCTAGATCGGTTGACTCTATAGTATAGCTGGCATACAAACTGACCGATCGGAATCTGAAACTTGTATGGAGAACTTTGATATTTTACGAGATATCTGACAAAAATTTTGTGTGGATTGTTTTGAAAGGAAAACATGTCCTCTCCGAAGAAATTGCTTAGATCAGATCTCTGTAGCATATAGCTGCCATACAAAATGGAAGACCGGAAACAAGTGTTTGTATGAAAAACTCTTTTATTAGACGAGATATCCTTACGAAATTGAGAATAAATTATTATCTAAGGAAGCTATGCAATCTTTGAAGAAATTTTTGAGATCGGACATCTATAGCATATAGCTGCCATGCAAGCTGAACCATCGGAAAATCAAGTTTTTTATGAAAACTTCGTTATTTGTGAAGGGTATTAGAGATTTTTCCTTTTTTTTGTAATTTTCTTATTTTTTTAAATACTTTTTTCATATTCATTTTTAAATTTTTTTTTTTTCTTTTTTCTAATTTTTGTAATTGCCATTGCATTCCCATTTGCATTGTTCTGCATTATGCAACACGAGTAGATTTGACATGTGGGCTGCGCTACTTAGAGCGGCAAACAACGAGTGAATGCAACAATAAAGCTACTTCCTGTTGCATAGAAAATGCTTGTTGTTGTGCTGAAATCGAAAAAAATTGGAAGGAAATCAAAAAGATTTTTTTTGTAATAAAAAGAAAACGACACAAACAAATACAGCATGTTGCAACAATGCCAAACAAAAATTATGTGTGTGTTGTAATTGAAAAAGAAAAGATGGCTATGGCTAGAATGTAGCCCTAGCTGCCACTGCTGTTACGTTTTTTTGATGGATTACTCGTGGGATAAGATTAGAAATTGAAGAATTGTTGAAGAAAGCAAAGCAGCAAGGCAGAAAAATGCAGGCAATCACACGCACAACGCTGCTGCAGGCCCGAAATTGAGTGGCAACAACAACAATGCACAAACGAGAGTTGAAAAAGTGCGGCAAGTAAATGCTATTTAAGCAAGTAATTGTTGCCAATGCGCAACAAAGGCCAATTTCGTATGAATGCAGACACAAAAAACACAAACAAACATTTTGTAACATAACAGTTAACTACCTGCCTTTTGCTTTGCAAAATTCTCGAAAAAATAAAAAAAAAAATCCAATTTGCTCAATATTTATAGGCACTGTCTTCGCTGCTGGCAAACACAACTCTACTGTGTAGATATATGTATGTATGTGTGTGTGCGTTTTTATTTGTCTTTGCATACACCTTTCTTATTACTGCTTCAATTCTTTTCTACATTCACATTCTTATCAAATTGTATGCGCCTTTGCTCCGGTTACAATTGCCTCCAAATGCTGCAACACATGTTGTAGTAAGCCTGCTTTGTTGTTATTGTAATGTAAATCTATGTATGCGCCGCAATCGTTGGCGAAATTTTCTACTTAAACAGCACCTGTCATCGAATGTGCGTCTCTTATGGTACGAGGTACCTGCATTTCGTGCGCAACCAACGTGACTCACACACATACACAAAATGAAAGAAATGCATTGTTGTCTGTGCGCATATGCACTTTGTATGCGTGCAGCTTATCATTCCGGGGCTTATTGGGTAACAAACGAGTTCATCGAAATTGTATACTTAGTAATGTGAGATTTTGCAAGACAGCCGTAATTAGTAATCCATTTTTATGTTGAATGGACGCGCAATTTCTGTCAGGTTTTTACAGACTCTGTGTGGCGGAATTGGGTGTGGTGTGAAACAGATTGCGTAGAAATTCGCAGGCGCACATCCTGTAAGCAAAGACAATCTTAAGATCTTTTGGAGCGATCAAACTTGCGACTGGTGTCAAAGGTCTTCCAACTAAATATGATTATATCAGCCCAACTTGCAAGTGAGCAGCATATGACCTGACCTTTGCATACCTAAGTATTAACTTATTACATAATCAAGCTCAAAAACTCTAAAAGGAACTTAAAACAGCTTTAATTTCGGCTGTCAAAATGAAGAAAAATCATGTTTAGTTGAGAACCTAACATTTCTCAACTTTCGACAGCTTTTGCTAACAATCTACATACATATATAGGCAACATATTGAGGACACCGAAGCTTTGATACTGGTTATATGTGGTGATATATATAAGTACTAGATGACAGACAGTGATCTCCTTTCCTTTTGTGTTCGAAAATTAGGTGAATTTGATTTTGACGCAACTGCAAACCAAAAGTCAGTGCCCTCAAATGTAAAAAAAGGTTGCTGACTTGGCTCAATGTAAAAAAAAGTTCAAGCTCAGTAAACAAAAGGGTCATCGAGTTCATAAAATATGAAAAAAATGGTCATAGACCCCAAATATGTAAATAAATATAATAAAAAGGGTCAGTGGCCCAAATGTAAACAAAGGTTGTGGACTTGACTAAATGTAAATTGAAAGTTCCTCGACAACAAATGTAAACAATGGTGTCGTTGACCCCACAAAATAGCCATTGACCCCATAAAATATAAACAAAAGGGTCTGTGGTCTCAAATGTAAACAAGGGTTCTTGACTCGTCTTAATTTAAGCAAAGGTTGTGGACGTGGCTAAAGTAAACAAAAGGTTTATTGACCCTAAATGTAAGCAAAGGAGTCATCGACGTTGACAAAATATAAACAAAAGGGTCACTAACCTCATAGAATGTAAACAATAGGGTCATTGCTCCGTAAAAGTTAAACAAAAGGACAGTGACCACATATTTTAACAAAGGTTGTTGACTCTGCTAAAGGTTAAAAAATATTTTATTGACACTAAGTGTAAAAAAGGGGTCATGGATCCCATGAAATATAATCAGAGGCACTTTAAACTGGAATTGGTATTTTCAATTATAAAATAGACTTGAAAGATTGTCAACTAATAGCTACACATTTTTTCAAGGCTTTAGGATCAAAGCTCTAGTCAAAGTTGGTATTACGAGTTGCGTGAGTTAAAATATATAATTGTCTAAACGGTACACTCTGTGAGTTGTAATGCATATTGTGGCAAAGTAAAACAACGCTGTGCAGTCAATGCTGAGAAAAAATGTTTAAGCGACTATCAAGAAAGTATTCCCAACCAAGAAACATAAAGCATTCGAAGTTAAAGCTTCGCGTAACGCTAGAGCCCACTTGCTTTTGTTCAAATTTGACCACTAAGTGCCTCCCATAAGCAATTCGTAAAGTACATGCCACGAATATGACATTGACCCAGACATGTCATTTTTCATGTGCGCAGCAAACGAAGGCGGCCAGTTAGAAGTCGCTGCTTAAGCGAGTTAGCAATGCAGTGAGATTTATGAAAAATGCAGTTTTTATTGGTAGTTGTTGGTTTGGTAGCAAATGTTGCATCATCTGCGCGGTGTGTGTAGTAGTCATACATTCCCTCAATTGTGTTAGCTTACCTACACTTACAGAGATCAACCAGGACGAGACTAAAAACTTAGCTTCTCGCTTGCTTTCTCTATTACCGGCATCATGGGCGCAATGTCAGTGGCCCACCACCATTGCTGTGGCATGCCACCCAGCCAGTATGCATCGATCGTGCTTTGATCATTTTCAGCCTGTTGTCTGTCTGCGGAAATACCTTACGCGCACTAATGACGTCGAATTAACTTTCGGGGAAAGCTAATATTAGACCTTTCTTGGCAGTCAGCTACCCGTGAGCTCACGTCATGACTTTCAAATGACTTCGGATCGAGTCTTGAGAGTCTCTTTGCACATGTCGTCCGAAAACCCGGCCCCCGCCCAATTGCGGAAGAACAATTCATAGATTTTACACGAGGATAATGCAATCCTAGCTGAAGGTTATCCCAAAAAGTGTTTCGAGGACTGGAAAAAGCCGTTGGCATAAGTGTATTATATCTGGTGGGGATTACTTTGAAGGCGAGGAAAATGAGAAAAGTTTCCCTATAAGTATCTTCTTCTTGTTAAATTAACCAAGACTCTTTCTTTCGGTACAGTATCGGTACAGTTTTTAACCAGAATTTTGGAAAAAGGCCCTAAAAGTAAACACATATGAACAAGTCAACCAATGGCAGATTTGATATTGAAAATTGCCTTAGAAATCACTAAATTTATCTGAACGTTTGATGATTATCGGGAGTCTTCAATTTGGACTCAACTAATAATTGGAAATTGAGTGAGATAAAAGAGCGAGAGAGTTCAATTTGAGTTATATTTTTGTTTAAGAAATAATGAGAATATCTCAAGCTCAATTTTTATCTACTTAATTTTTGTGTCTTTGAGGGCTACTTGCGAGAAGAACTCAATGAAGCTAGCAGTATTGGTTCCACAGGGCAATTGATGAGTTGAAGCGATATTGCTGTTATGTATGCGAGTTCTGTAGAAAATTTTACGTAAATTTTATGTGTGCTGTTTCAACGAGAGTTTTAAAATACTCCAATACAGTATTTTCACTTTCCAAATTGTCTGAAAATTGGAATTTGAAAATATTTTTATTTTGACAAAATTTGTATTTGTGAATTTTTTGAACCCCTTTTGTTTTGAAAATTTGAAATCGAAAATTTTTTCAATACTGAAAATTTAATTCTGAAAATTTTTTGAATATTTTTTTGAAAATTTGAGTTTGAAGACTTTTTCAATATTTTTTGGAAAAATTAAACATGAAAATTTTTTGAATATTTTTTTAATTTTTTATCTGAAAATATTATGAATATTTTTTTTGTTTGAAAATGTAAATTTGGAAATTTCTTTTTAATATTTTTTTTTATTTTAATTCGAAAATTTTTTGAATTTTTTTTATTTAAATTTTGAATTGGAAAAATGTATCTCAAAAACTATTGACAGTTGTTTACTACTCTTAATTTCATTTGTTGTTTTAAGCGTTGAGTTTTTCATTGCATGCCACAACTCAATATTAATTTATGCAGCACTTAAAACGATTCGAAAATTTCATTCAAAATTTATTTTTTTCCAAAACATTTAAAAAAAAATTCAAAATTTATGAGGCCCTAGGCTATATAATCTTCGTGGCAATAAAACATCAAATTAACAATCAATCAAAATACTGCCGATAGATAAATAAATAGAGAAATACATTTTTGTTATTAGGAAGCGTTCAGGAATCGAAAACAAATTTTTCGAAAAACCAAAAACACAAATAGCTTTGATTATTTATTTTTGGTTGGGAAAAGTACACAACTTAGAAAACAATTAATTTGTTTATTACTGAAATCTGGAACAACAAGCACTTCAACAACTTCAACAACAAACAGCCGAAATATTAAACAGTCGTAAAAATGTATCATAAACAAATAATTTTCAAGAGATAATAAAAGTGTTGCGTACTCTACAACATATTTCTTGCAAAGAACAGCTGTGCCGAAAAATAATGCGAGGTAGATACATTTGTACTTCAGTGAAGTTCATACATATAGATAAATCACAGCAGAGAACGTAAAATAAAATCATAGTCTGCAGGAGAAAAATGTGTGCCGTGATGTTATAAAATTTCGCAATGATCAGAGCGCTAATTTGTTGCTCACACGATCTGACATTTTGATTGAGTGAGATAGTGAGAAGTTTTTCAGTGGCGAGTAGTTTTTGAGCATATCTCAAAGATCAAATAAGCTCAAGATTAATTAAGCACTCAATATCGAAATCGACTAACTAAAGATATTTCCACTCAATTTGAAAAAGATTTTTGCACTCATTTAAGAAATTCAATTATCTAGATAAATGTTAGATATCTAAAACTGCCATAACCTCGCATTCTATAACGCTCACAGCGCTCTTTATTATTACACTCACTCCACAAACACATCGCATCAACTCTACATTAATATAGAGTGCTAGCCAAACCACTCATTTGTCTTACTCTCCCGCTCATTTATCTTTCTATCCAGCACCTTACTCTCACTCCAAATATCCACTACAACTTTCATTCAACACTACTCTAATTATGAGAACTGCACATCATTTTAACCCTAGTATGGAGCGCCGCTCACCACACTCACACGCTTGGCTATGCAGTTGAGCGAAAAAAGCAGTCATCTGAACCCATAAAAAACTCGTCCAACCGGTAGGACTTGTGTCAATGCCTTCTACCGTCGACTGCATTGCGCTGCACTGCATATCATTGTTGTTGTATATGTTATTGTTATTGCAGTTGGCGCTGCTGGTTAAGGCATGTTTTATGGTGTTTTCTTCAGATTTTGCTTTTTAGTTCGTTACTTTGTTAATGTGTAAGTAATTCTAATGCATGGCTGCATGAAGATCGCTCATTTCCGTTGCGCTTAGAAGGTGCGCTCAACGCGCTCAAATTGTTGTTGCATATGGTTGCTGGAGCTGAGTTTCGGCTGCGTGCGCACATTGAGCGGGCGCTCTATATTTTATTCAATTAAGCAGATTCGTTGCGATCAATTCGTAATTAAAGTTGATTTGCTTGGACGTGAGATGAATTGCTTGATTTTGCAAGAACTGACGATTTGAGAGTAGTAATTTTTATCTCAAGTAGATAAAACGTCTCAAGTGGCAACCGCATATCTAAGTCGCTCGAAAAGACTTTTTTAAATTGGTCTTAACACTCTAAAATCCTCCCTTTTTTATATTTGTCAAATATGGTAAGAAAATTCGTTGAGATATGAGTCTATGGAGACCTAGACCTTATATAATAACAGCTGATGCTTTTTAAAATAGCAAGAACTCGAGGTTTATTGGGTAATTTTAAAGGAAGTCTTATATACTGCTTCGTGGAAAGTCTTTAAAATCTTTAAATTCCTTGGAAAGGCTTTCTGTATACCTGAACCTTGGTCGATTAAGACACTGAATGGAAAAAATTCAAGATCTTCCAGACTCAAGGTAGAGTTCGATTGTTTATAGTTTTCTAAGCAAAAGTTCGTATTCTCTAAGCTATTAATTTTTTTCTCTCAATGGATCTAACATTCAATTTCTCTATGATCGAGATCTACTTAAACTCAGTTTTGCTCGGAGTGGTCTAGAAAATAATACAAAAATAAAAAGTAACTATATTTCCACTAAAAAACAATAAAAATTGTTAACAAAGCTGCCTCAGTTACAAATAGCAGCTATCTTAACCAGCAAGCTAGTGTTTATCTACCAAACTCAGAGTTATCTTGGCAGTTCTATGAAAAACGCGTCTTAGAGATGCTTCAGACAACAACCAACGATATATATACGCTCATAAGAGCACATGAAATCGTTAATACGGCCGGCATAACCCGCGTAAAAACAACAATACTTTTAACTTGTGACTGCCGCTCAAATAGTGATGAGCAAACAACAAACTCGAACTGGTTCTGAGCGCGTTGATATGCGCTCAAAGTCAAAGCCAAAATTACTATGCCATTAATGTGAGCATACCCAGCAAATTGGAAAACTAAAATCATAGATCAACCACCAAAGTGAGCACTGCACGCGTACGCGCTCTCTCGCGCTGGCCTTGCAAGTGCTACAAGACAATCTGCAGCGCCTGATTTCTTACTCAAACAAACTCACTTACCTTACTGACTGCCCGGGGCACGCTCACTGCCACACTCAGCTCGCCACTTTGTTAATAATGCATTTTATATGTGTGGTCTCCGCCGCGCTCTAGCTACTCCGACCAGCTATTTGGCATTTACTTTTAGTAGTTAATCGACTGCATGCACTTTGAGTAATCAGTTTGTGAGTAGAGTTCGTGACGATCGCACAACTTCGCTGTGCACGTCGGCTGTTTTACAAAATATCTGAAAAGAAAAAAATATATAAGAATTATATATGTATATACAACGGTGTATATATTCACATATAGTTAAGTGTTGACACAAGCATAAATGCGAAGAATAAATTTTTTTAAATTAAAATTGAAGTGCAAAGTGCTGGCTATAGGCTCTACTCAAAGTATTAAGAAAAAACAAAGTTGACGCAGGCAAAAAATGAAAATCGACCAACTCAACGAATTTAGTTAAACGCTTACAAGTTCGTTTCGTACGCCGCAGACAACACTTGGATTACGGTTTCCGGTAGCGCGGCACAGAAAATAAACTATTTGCAACAAAAAAATTAAAAAAAGAAATTTAATTTAAATAAAAAGAAATTAAAAACAACAATAATGCAGCGCAGAGTGCAAAAGTGTGTAGTGGCACAAAATTAGTGCAGAAAATTAAAAAAAAATTTTTTCTTGCAACAAAATAAACGCCTAAGTCACGCCTAAAATGCGCAAATTAAAGAAATAACGTTTCTGACGCCAAAAACATAAGCAACACGTTCGTAAAGTGTGCGCGTGTGTTATAATATTTGGTTCATGTGTGTGTGTGTTAGTGCGCTGAAGCAAGAAATCACCGCAGCAAAAACGCACAGCCCAAAAAATCACAAATTATCTACGAAATCAAACAAAATTCTATTAAAAAACCAAAATCAACACAAAATTCCAACAACATAATGTCCACCAAAATGACACTCATCTCCAAGACCATACTCTCCGTGCTCATCACCGTCATCATACCGGTGCTCGGCGCGGCGCTTAGCAAAACAGTGCTCTATCAGGCGCCCGACGAGTGCCGCTGGTCCGGCACCAGCGAGGCGGACATCACGCTCGTCTGCCACCTGCGCACCATCAACTCCGAGCTGGAGAACACCAACTTCAGCGTCATACAACCACAGAATACGATACGTCTACGGCTGGAGTGCAATGACGCGCTCTTCTTCCAGAGCAGTCTCAGTCCGGACTCCTTTCGTTCGCTGGTCGAGCTGCGCGCGCTGACCATCGAGTACTGCAAACTCGGCAATATAACGGAGGGTTCATTCCGTGGCTTGCAGGATTTGCGTAATCTCACCATACGCACGCATAACGGTGACTGGTCGACCATGTCGCTGGATATAGCGAGCAGCAGTTTTAGCGAATTTCGTCAGCTCGATCGTTTGGATTTGAGCTTGAATAATATCTGGCTGATACCGGATGGCATGGTGTGCCCGTTGAAGGTGCTGACACAGCTCAATATCTCGCATAATGAAATACAAGATATTGGCAATTTCCACTTTAGCGCGGCGTTGAGCTCACGCAAGTCACGCATATGCGGCACATCGCTGACGCACATCGATTTGAGCGCCAACAAGATTGCCAATCTGCCATCGGCAATCTTCTCCGGTTTGGGACGACTTAGTAATTTGAATTTAGCGCGTAACGGCATGAATTTTATCGCGGATCGCGCTTTCGAGGGCTTAGTCTCGCTCTCGATTGTCAATCTGTCCGGTAATCGTTTGACCTCGCTGCCGCCAGAACTCTTCGCCGAGGCGAAATATGTCAAGGAGATCTACTTGAAGAATAACAGTATTAATGTGTTGGCGCCTGGTCTCTTCAGCGATCTGGCTGATTTGCTGGTGCTGGACTTGTCAGCGAATGAGTTGAACTCTCAGTGGGTCAATGCCGCCACATTCGTGGGCTTGAAGCGTCTGGTTTTGCTCGATCTGTCAGCGAATAAGATTAGCAAACTAGAGGCAAGCATCTTCCGTTCGCTTAGCTCGCTACAGATTTTGAAACTGGAGGAGAATTACATCGATCACATACCAGACGGCGCCTTCGCCGATCTTGCCAACTTGCATACGCTCATCTTGTCCAATAACCGCATATCGATGCTGGGACCGCACACATTGCGCGGCCTCTACGGCATACTCGTGCTGAGTCTCGACTACAATGCCATCACGAAAATAGACACGCAAGCATTGCGCAATTGCTCCAGCATACAAGATCTGCATTTGAATGGCAATAAGCTGAAGAGCATACCGGATGCGTTGAGCGCTGTGCCGCTGCTGAAGACGCTCGACATTGGCGAGAATCTAATTAAGAACATTGAAAATACCAGCGTTTCGGCAATGGCCAACTTGTATGGCTTGCGTTTGACGGAGAACAGCATTGAGTTCATACGACGCGGTGTCTTCGATCGCATGTCATCGCTGCAGATACTGAATTTGTCCGGCAATAAAATCAAAGGCATCGAGGGGGGCGCGCTGCACCGCAACACACAGCTGCAGGCCATACGTTTGGATGGCAATCACTTGAAGAGCATCGATGGCTTATTCACCGAGTTGCCAAATTTGGTGTGGCTTAACATTTCGGATAATCGCTTGGAGAAGTTCGACTACTCGCACATACCGACCGGTTTGCAGTGGCTGGATGTGCGTGCCAACCGCATCACGCAGCTGGGCAACTATTTCGAAATCGAAAATGAGCTTAGCCTGAGCACATTCGATGCCAGCTCGAATATGTTAAGCGAGATTACGGCGAGTTCGATACCGAATAGCGTGGAGGTTTTATACTTGAACGACAACTTGATCAGCAAAATACAACCGTACACATTCTTCAAGAAACCCAATCTGACGCGCGTTGACCTGATACGGAATCGACTTACCACACTGGAGCCGAACGCTTTGCGCCTATCGCCCATACCGGACGACAAGGGCATACCCGAATTTTACATTGGCCACAATCCGTTCGAGTGCGATTGCAATCTAGATTGGCTGCAGAAGGTCAACAGCGAGTCACGCACGCAACCGCAGCTCATGGATCTCGATCAGATCTACTGTAAGTTGTCGTATGCGCGCGGTAAGACGCACGTGCCGCTAATCGAGGCTAAATCGAATGAGTTCCTTTGCAAGTATGAGGCGCACTGCTTTGCGTTGTGCCACTGCTGTGACTTCTACGCGTGCGACTGCAAAATGGAGTGTCCCGATCGTTGTGCCTGCTATCACGATCAATCGTGGACATCGAATGTCGTGGACTGCTCGCGATCCGCCTACGATCGCACGCTGCCTTCGCACATACCCATGGATGCCACGCAACTGTATTTGGATGGCAATAACTTCCGCGAACTCTCCAGCCACGCATTTATTGGACGCAAGCGTCTAAAGGTGCTGCACTTGAATCATTCGCGCATCGAAATTGTGCACAATCGTACATTCTACGGGCTACTCGAGCTCGAGGTGCTGCAGCTGAACCACAACAACTTGCGTCAGCTGAATGGTAATGAGTTTCAGGGTTTGGACAATCTGCAGGAACTGTACCTGCAACATAATGCCATCGCCACCATTGACACGCTGACTTTCACGCATCTCTATCACCTGAAAATACTGCGGCTCGATCATAACGCCATCACCGAGTTCGCGGTTTGGAACTTCCTGCCCGCGTACCTGAATGAGCTGCGGCTGGCGGGCAATCCGTGGTCTTGCAATTGTGAGTTCATCGATAAGTTACGTGACTACGTCAATCGGCGTGAATCTGTGCTGGACAAGGTGAAGCTGCGTTGCTCACTGCTCGCCGGCAGTAATGCAACAACAAGTGACAACAAAAGCGCAGTGAGCGGCCAACAAGCGGAGGGTGAGCAATATGCCATCTACTTGAGTGGCGACCCATTGTTGGACGCGCAAACACGCTTCGTCGCCTGCAATGGTGGGCTGCAAGCGCCACAGCATCAGTCGCCCTTGGGCGCGGCGGATCCCAACGATAATGTGATCATCAATGGCAATATGACCTCGACGAAAATGATACTCTCACAGCCACCGATGCATGAATATGTGCCGATACTGGTCGCCGTGTTGACCAGCTTCGTTTTCGTGATCATCTGCACGCTGCTCGTGTTCATCTTCCGTCAGGAGATGCGCGTCTGGTGTCACTCACGCTTCGGCATACGGCTCTTCTGCAATGCGCATCGCGATGTTGACAAGAATGAACGTGAAAAGCTCTTCGATGCCTTCATCTCGTACAGCTCGAAGGATGAGGCCTTCGTTTGTGAAGATCTGGCGCCCATGCTCGAACAGGGTGATACGCGCTACAAGCTCTGTTTACATCATCGCGATTTTCCAGTTGGTGGTTACATGGCCGATGCCATCGTGCAAGCTATAGACACCTCAAGACGCACCATTATGGTGCTCTCCGAGAATTTCATCAAATCCGAATGGTGCCGCTTCGAATTCAAATCGGCGCATCAATCTGTGCTACGCGACCGTCGACGCCGGCTCATACTGATCGTGCTCGGCGAGGTGCCACAAAAGGATATCGACCCAGAGCTGCGTCTCTACTTGAAAACCAACACATACCTGCAGTGGGGCGACAAGCTGTTTTGGGAGAAGCTGCGCTTCGCCTTACCCGACGTGCCGAACAATCAGCGTCGCATGCGCAACGCTGGCGTGGGCGGCTGCACCGGTGTAGGCGTGCACATGCCCATCGCTCAGCTGCCACCCACACATCATCACCATGCACATCACATGCTGTCAGCGGGCGCCAGTAGTGGCGGCGCTGTCGGCAATATGTCAACCGGCGCTCATCACATGCACCACATGCATCCGCAGGCCGCGCTGCAACATCATCAGCTGCAACATGCCAGCTTCCGCTCGCAAATGCATCACAACATCAACGGCAGTCGACAGAATCACAATCGAAACAATTCGGCCGCCGCGGCGGCTGCAGCGCAACAGCAACAACATCAACAGGCCGCCATGCTAATGGGTGCGCCGGTGCAATGCGCTCAACTGCCGCTGCCGCCACAACAGTCACAGCAGCTGCTGCCGACAGCAGCCAGCGCAGGCGCGCCACCTAGCAGCATACAACAGCAGCAATTGCCGCCACCGCCTTGCCCCAGTCCGCGCAGCATCACGACGCAGTCATCAGCGGCGGGTGGTAGCTCGCAGAGTTCCGGCCGCACAATGGGCGTGCATATCTAAGAGTTGGGCGCTGAGGGCGCCAGCAGCTGTAGCAGTAGTGTCTAATGTGTAAGTGTACGCGCGTGTGTGTGTATGTGTTTATAAACAACTGTTGTTTTAGTGGGTGAGGTGTTGTGTGTGCTAAAATTGACGCAAAAATTGCGCGCTGAGTGCTTTTATGGCGCTGTACGCGGCTGTAATTTGCTAATGGTGTGGCAAGTGTATTATGGAATGCTAGCAAGCTCTTGGTAACTGAAGATCCCTTGCGTTCATCAACTTTTCAACTGTGTTGCATTGAGTTTAGTTCAAATACTTTTTCGAATATCAGTTATGCTATCAGTTATACTATCAGTTACTTCGAGCTTTATTTCTGGGTCAGCGTCATTTGTGTTGAGCTTTATCAGCCAGACTCCAGATCTTATATGACGTTCGATTATTTACATATTACCAACGCGCTCACTTGCGCACAACATTCACTAATGTGCCGCTGCTCTCATCCGCAGACACAAATTGCTGTCTGCATTTTCGCCTTTCACATTTTGAAATTTCCATTCAGCAGCGTTTTGTAGGTATTTTCCGAATTCAGGTCAAACAAATCGCCGAAACAAAACTCACCAGCTGTGTGTGTGTGTGCGTTCAAAGACAGTATTTTCGACAGTAAATAGAAAAACAACGCCGCGCTGCATGCAACGCTGGCACGAAGCACAAAAATACATACAAATACATATTGAAAAACTATTTCTCAAACGTATTTGCTATTAAATTAAAAACAAAAAAGGCAAAAACAACAAAGCACGGCGCGTCAATAGACGAAATTCGATTTGGCATTGAACATTTACTTCGTGCAACATGCCTATTGGCACATATTGCTTTGGCATGCTTTGTGCCATTGTATGAGTGTATGTGTGCAGTGTTGTTTGCCACTTGTTGTTGTTGTTGTTATGCGATTTTTTAGCGCATTATGTTGCAATGAAAGCAGTTAGTCACGTTAAAGTTGTCGCCGGTTGGCTTGCTGGCTGCGTGACCGGCGCAGCGCAACTAGTGACTGCGCGTTTCAATCAAATGGCATTTTTTGTACTAAAATAAAGTTATTTTTTAACGAGTGCTTAGAATTTTTGAAATTAATTGCCCTGGCTAGTGCGTACAGTCGTTTGATTTTGTGGCATGTTCTTTTGCATTAAATTGTTGTAAATTCAATTTTTGAATAAAATTAAATTTTCTCATTTTTCATTTCTTGCAATTTTTTTTCAAATTTTTGTAATTTTTTTCTTGCCACATTTGCGTTAATTTCGTTGACTGGCGCCTTGAACTTCGCTGCCTAATTAAAAACGCATAAAACCCGACCGCCTCTACAAGCTTTTTCGCTTGAGCGCAACATATATTTTAGAGCGGCTTGTTAGCTCGCATTTCGGACATTATACTTTAACCGAAAAAACGCAACAGTTGTAAGTTGCATTGAAAGCAGTGTGGCAAAAAGTGCAAAAATGCTTACAAAGGCGGCCAAAAACAGAAAAAGAAATCGAAAAAAATAAAAAGAAGTACAAAACCGAAACGTACAACCGAAACGCATACAAAACTGTGCATATATTTTGCCAAACAGCAACAACAAATCGCATGAGACAAGCTAACCGCATTAATATTATGTTGGCCATGGCAATGTTGCCACAAACTAGTTGCCGCACACAACTCTGCGCCTGCGAATGTTATGTATAGTAGTTGTTAGTGGCATTTATGTGTTGTTGTTGTTCATTATGCACGTTTTACATTGCAAAGCAGCGTACTTGTGTTACTGCTGTTGTTGTTATTGTTTTATATCAAGTTGTTTTTCCTACTCACTGGCCATTATGAGTTTCCTGTGCGCCAAAGCGCTACAGAAAATTGATGTTGCATGCAACAATCATAAAAAGGCACCGAACAAAAATATTGTAAAAAAAACAGTAACAACAACTATGCAGCGTACAGAAAAGTTCAATGCAAAATTGCGGCTAAAAGTAATAAGCGAAATAAGAGCAAAAGCCAAAGCAAGAAATTAAGTGGACGCAAACATCGAGTTGGCTACATAAAAAGCGTGCAGACGACTGTGGCCGGTTACAGAGAATGGCATAATAAAGTATCAACAACAGCAACATAAAACGGTAACAAAACAGGCACAAACAAAACAGCTACGAAACAGCGCTGAAAAGGTAGACAGGTTAAGCGATCGATAAAGTGTGCGAGAGCACAAGAGAGAGAGAGAGAGAGAAAGGTAGAGCGAATGAAAGAGAGAGCCAGAGTTCATCATAGTAGCAAACTCACGCGTCCGACCGCCAGTTAGTCGCTTAGACGGTAGACAGACCAACATACAGACAGCCAGCTGCAAACGTTGCTTAGGTAGAAAAAGAGGCGGCCAAGTGGATCGCCAGACATGCACTTGGTCGATCGACGGCGACAAGCAGCAAGATCGTTGCTTCAGCTACAACACTTGATGCCGCACCATAGTGTGCTATTGAAAGATCGGATCGACCTGAGATGAGGTAGGCAAAAAGTGTTGGAAGCAAAAAGCGAAGCAGACGAACAAAAGACTGTGCAGAAGGCGAAAGTAGGTGCCACAGGCTGCTGAACTGCCAGCAAATAGGGGAAGAGACTAAAAGACAGACAAGCAGTAATAAAAATGCTGTATGCGAGCATGTTTAGTGAAGAAAAAACAAGCCAAAACAGTTATACACAACTCTACAAGGTACGACGCAACGACAAGTAGTCAAACGATGAGCGCGCCAGAGCAACCGATCGATACGTTGATTACGGCTAGCGCGCAAAACAAATGTGACTGACATAGATCGCTTTATGGCTCACCAACGCGGCCGACTTTTTGACGTACTCTGTCAAGCGCATTGGTGACTGACCGCTGCTTGACTTTAATATAATTTCTTTTCATTTTTTGTTGTGTTTTGTGGCTTAAGCCTGCGGTTTAGTTTAAAATAGTAATCGACAGAAAGAACAGTCAGGACAGTCAGAACGTTTACTATATCCATTAACAGGCAAACTGTTTGAAGGCCCTCAAAAATTTTATGAAAGCTTTGCTACATTTGATGAAAGTTCCAAAAACTGGTACAGTTAAATGATTTAAAGCAAAAAATGTGTTCGAAACAGCTATTGACTGCTTTTTCTATTGCATCAAGATCCAAAAATCTACCAAAATGTTTGAGCGCGCTAAAAAATTTAGTGAAAGCTCATCCAAATTTGAGAGAAAGCTCAAAAATGGTGGAGTAATTTAATGAAGGTCTTTCAAAATTTGAGTGAAAGCTCGAAACATTGAAAATGGAATGAAAGCTCACGGAAATTTAAGTGAAAGCTCTTGACTACTACAAAAAGCTTTTCTTAATTTGTGTGAAAGTTAAAAACCAGCGAGAAAATGTAATGAAAGCTTTCCTTAATTTGAGTGAAAGCTTAAGAATACCTCTAAAAGCTCTTTAAAGCTTTCATGCACTTCGTGAAGCACTTAACCACAAAAATTAGCATTACAGCCCGCCACCTGTTAGCAAAAATGTCGCACAAAAAAATAATGAAAGTTCGGCGGATTGAGTCAAAATCCCTATTTAAGCAGTGAACTATATTTTTTTTTTACTTTTTCAAATAATTTGTATCATTTCACCACAAAACAAATTCGAATAAACACTATGCATTCCATATTTTTATGTAAAATAGCATTATTACCCCTGTACACACCGCACTCACCTCATCAACAGCAAAATCATTGCATTTATTGTACTAAATAACTTAAAATTGAACTTTAATTGTTAAATAAATTTTAATATTTTATTACATAAGCCTAGTATGTAGCAACAAAAACATTGTGATATGTATGTAAAGAATTAAAAAATATTGTATAGACATATTTAAATTGTAAAATACGACAAACAAACGAGGAAACGAGCGTCTACTATTAGTTATGTAAGAAAATATTGGTGAAAAGCCGCTTAGCTCTTAAGCCAACCAGCATACTACGTCCTACAATTTAATTTAATTTTAAAGCGAAAAAGTATAGAAAATATTTAAAAGATAAAAAATGTAAGCAGGATTATAAAAAATAACGGTAAAAATAATTTGCATAATTTGAAAAAGAAAAACGAAAATTTTGTAACCAAAAGTCATTAGCACTACTGTAAATATTCGAAGTAATCGAGCATTGAGTATGTAAAACCGTCCGCCTTCGGCTAAAACTGTTTATAGATGCGGCCAAAATGAAAAACACAGTGTTGCATTTGCGCCAAAACTATGTACTGTTAAATTGTAAATATTATTTAGTCACAGTTGTAATGAAAATGTAAGAAAATAACAAGAACAAAAGCAAAAAGTTAAAATTTCTGGCATTTCTAAGGTATTCCAACCCTCTTCAACTCCTTCCTTCCTTCTTTTAACGCAATAAAAATTTTTAGGCGTACTTAAGTGGCGAAAGCTTTTCCTACCAAGCAGAACACATTGACGCACATATTTTACATATTTTTCATATAAATATATACATATATTTTATATAAATATTTATATGTGTGGCGATGGTGTGCTTTGTACTGGAAAAGCCAACGCTGCATGCCATATTATATAATAAATAATGAAACACAACAATAAATACAACAACCAACAGACTGTGAGGTAGAAATGTAAGCAGCGCACAGTTAGATGCAATAAAATAATGTTATATAAGACAATAAAGCTTTGTATGTCTAAGGCTTAGTGCGCAGCGCCACTTGGTAATTGTTACTTTAGCCTCTGTCGCGCATGCGTACGCAGCCTAGGCGTTTGAAGTGAAGCTAAAGGGTGATTTTTTAAGAGCTTGATAACTTTTTAAAAAAAAAAAACGCATAAAATTTGCAAAATCTCATCGGTTCTTTATTTGAAACGTTAGATTGGTTCATGACATTTACTTTTTGAAGATAATTTCATTTAAATGTTGACCGCGGCTGCGTCTTAGGTGGTCCATTCGGAAAGTCCAATTTTGGGCAACTTTTTCGAGCATTTCGGCCGGAATAGCCCGAATTTCTTCGGAAATGTTGTCTTCCAAAGCTGGAATAGTTGCTGGCTTATTTCTGTAGACTTTAGACTTGACGTAGCCCCACAAAAAATAGTCTAAAGGCGTTAAATCGCATGATCTTGGTGGCCAACTTACGGGTCCATTTCTTGAGATGAATTGTTGTCCGAAGTTTTCCCTCAAAATGGCAATAGAATCGCGAGCTGTGTGGCATGTAGCGCCATCTTGTTGAAACCACATGTCAACCAAGTTCAGTTCTTCCATTTTTGGCAACAAAAAGTTTGTTAGCATCGAACGATAGCGATCGCCATTCACCGTAACGTTGCGTCCAACAGCATCTTTGAAAAAATACGGTCCAATGATTCCACCAGCGTACAAACCACACCAAACAGTGCATTTTTCGGGATGCATGGGCAGTTCTTGAACGGCTTCTGGTTGCTCTTCACCCCAAATGCGGCAATTTTGCTTATTTACGTAGCCATTCAACCAGAAATGAGCCTCATCGCTCATCGGACACGGACGCGAAACACATTTCGAACCGAACACTGATTTTGGTAATAAAATTCAATGATTTGCAAGCGTTGCTCGTTAGTAAGTCTATTCATGATGAAATGTCAAAGCATACTGAGCATCTTTCTCTTTGACACCATGTCTGAAATCCCACGTAATCTGTCAAATACTAATGCATGAAAATCCTAACCTCAAAAAAATCACCCGTTATTATATGTGTGTATATGTAAAGCATAAATTTCCGTTGAAAAAGCGAGCATCCTCCGAAACGAATGTTGACTGACTGATTACTTTAGTAAGCGGCAATTTTTGTATAGAAAAACAAAATGATAATAATAAAGCAAATGACAGTTAAGCGCTCCTTAACTTTGTAAACTAAAAACTAGGCTGTAATAATTTAAAAATATAATTAAAAAATACGTTTGTAAATATTTTAAATATAAGCAATTTTATAGTATTGAAAATAAAAAATCTAAATATGAAACGAAAATGAAAACTCTTTTATTTTAACAGAAGGTTATATATAGTTAATGTTTTGTTGGCTGAAAAAAATATTAAAAATTCTTTGAAAAATATATTTTTTTAGAAAAATTATGAAATTTGGCAAACAGTAAACATAGGTTCACTTCAGTTGCAACGAAGCTACAATACGCTTCATAAGTACGAAATATTCCTCCCTAAAACTGTCGTTTCTCGTACAGCTTGTATGGCAGCTATACTATAGTAGTTCGATCAGAACAATTTCTTCGTGAATTGTAGTGTTGTCTGAGCTTATAACTTATGCAAAATTCCATCAAGATAGCCCTTCAAATGAAAAAGTTTCCCATACAAGCACTTGATTCCGAGCGTTCAGTTGTATCACAGCTATATGGTATAGTAATCCGATCTAACGAGTACAAAAGTAGACCGATGGGGGCAGCAAACGACGCCATATTTTCTCCGCTATTTTGCCCATTTCTCTGCAGCAAGGTTTGCCATTATCATGAATATATACATCAACAGTGAGCGAAATTATAAATTTATGTCGGATATGTCCTATCAGATCAACAATAGATCGTCTAGTGGAAAAATTTGAATTTACAGGCACAGTATAAAATGTTCCCGTCGCAATGAGACAAAAAAGTGTCCGTAGTGTCAAGAAATTTGCTTCGAATTACGCATCAATTGAGGAAGCCCCAAATCAGTCTCACACTCGTCGTTCTCAAGCGTTGGACTCTATTGCCTCTGTGACGTCGTTGTGGCGAATTTTGCGAAAAGATCTTGCTCTACATCTTTACAAGATCAAATTGACGTAGAACTGATCCGCTTGACCACCAGAATCGTGGTATATTCGTGAATTGGGCTGAGCAACAACTTGAAAATGTTCCGGACTTTCATTGAAAAATGATCTTGAGCGAAGAGGCTAATTTCTGACAAAATGGCTTCGTCAATAAGCAAAATATTCATTATTTGTCAGGCAGCAATCCACACGAACTCTATGAGTCATCATTGCAACCAAAAAAAAATGACGGTTTGGTGCGGTTTATGGGCTGGCGGCGTCATTGAGCCGTACTTCTTCCGTGATGATCAAGACCTTCACGTCACTGTGAATGGGAATCGCTACCGTTCAATGATAATCGAATACTTTTGGCCCGAACTGGATGATATGAACTTGAAAATAGGTGGTTCCAAGAATACGTTTGGTTTTTCGCAGAAAAATATGCGTACGTGGACACATCCTCCTCATATATGTACTCACAATAAACGTATGTATATTTATCTGCCTCTCAGAATTAAATAGAAATATATACAAAACATATTTAAATTGCATATTGACTTTTCGCCAAAAATTAAAACTCAAACAATTTTCCGCATCTAACATTCGTTCCAGCCAGCCTTTCTGCTGCTGCTGTGCGCTGACTTCTCAACCATTTCTCAGTTACCATTACGAAGTGCATTTGTTACGGTCATCCGCTAATATTTGAAAGTGCATACTTTTGCGAAGACATGAACGGCCCTTTAAGAATACAAATATATATACACACACACACAAATATGTAAGTGGCAGTCCCTAAAAGCCGCACATACACACACATTGGGTTTGTTGTTGCCTTTCTTAGTGAAAAAAATATTTTCCACGAAAATTTCAGTTTATCTAAAACAAGGCATCAGCATGTGATAAGTCGCTTAAATGGTTTGCACTCACACATAGCCACACACACTCGTACGCTTACAGCATAATCGTTTAGTTGGACGCGCTTGCGGGTTTTTGAGTCTCTTTTCGCTCCCAACGAGCTGTTGGTTATCAAACATTATGCACGTTTCCCCAAGCAGTTTCCAAAAACAAAAAAAGGTAACTGTGAAGTTCACCTGTTCGTCTCAGTTGCTTCGTACGTGTCTGCACATGTTTTTGTTTTTATGTAACTGGTTGAGCATTTAATTTAAGTGCTCATTTTCATATCAGCCAAAGTATGCAATATATTTCATGTCAAGTATTTAGAGGTGCCTCTTGGACGGTTGCCAGACGTTTTGGTTATAGTTGGAGTTACTTTTTATCGAGAAAATTGCATGATATTGATTCGTTATTCAGTTATTTCTACGAAAGACATCCATAGTGGCATGTTCAGCATCGCGAAATATCTCTTATAGGATCCGGGATTTTTGTTCCAACGTATTCTTTCAGAAAATGAATGAAGTCTCATCTGGTTTCCTCCTCAGCTGGCTTTGTCCTCAACTGGGTTCATCCTTTATTGGCTTCGTCCTCAATTAGCTTCGTAGTCAACTGGTTTAGTCCTGAACTTCGTTATCAACAGGTTTCGTTCTCAACTGGCTCCGTCTTTAACTGGCTTCATCCTTAACAGCTTTCGTCCTCAACTGGCTTCATCCTTAACAGCCCTCTATCCACCAATAAATCTGATTGTCATTCGTGACTAATTTCCAACTATCTGCTCGAGTCCCAGTCACCCTTTCAACACAATCAGCTACAGTAGTGCACTAAAACCGCTACTACTCCCATATCTTTAAAAATTTTCCTAAGAAAAAATCCTTAAAATTACCAATTTCTCTCGAATAGCCGCAAGCATTTCCAAATTTCTAACCATAAAATCAGCTTACTTTCTGGTTTAGACAAATTGGATGAGGTGAAAATTTCTCATGCCAAATGCACAACAATTTTCCGCGAATTTCCTTTCCTACCAACCAAAATTCGCCACACAATTCGACATGGCTGGCAACGCCAAACCAACCGATAATTGCTAGCGACCCGACTCAGGAGCGCGCAGGTAACGCCAAAGTCAAACCAAACTAGTTAACCTGCCACAACAAAACGCAAATTGACCTTCATGCCCGACAGTGTCCAGGGGGGGCGCTCCGGCGCTGCCGCTGCTGTTGCCGCTACTTTCACGTGGACTGATAACGGAGCTGCGAAGATCCAGGTAAACGCTTAGCGCTGTAATGGCAAGGATTGTGTTGCGCGGGGCTTGTTAGTGTCAGCAGGGTGTTGCGTTATTAACGCGCCATGCGGCATGCCACTAACTGTGGCGCGGCGGGCTGACTAACTGTGCTTATCCGAAAAAATGTCTTTCAGTAGATATGAGTGCGTAAGGAATTTGAAACGAAATGCCTGCGGTGTGCGAGGACACACACACCTACAGTGAGAAATATGCCGTTAAATGCGCATTAACTTTAGTGACAGCGTGACAGTTAGGCCCAGCGTTAGCTATGACATTTATTACCTTGCAACATTGACATTTCTATTGAGCCTGTGGCGCATTCAGCCTGCGTCAGCTGATTTGAGACCCTTATATGTATGTATGTTCCAGTGTCTACGCCAATAAAGAAGAAGAAGATATGTATGTATGTGCGAAAATTAATCTTGCCACCAAGGACGCATTGACCGTGGTTAGTTTTGTGGCGGTTTTAACTAAAAATTTTGCGGTTCAACTCTCATGCTACTCAATGTTGTATTCTCTAAAGAGGTTGGCTGCTCATTTTTTGACAATACCAAGGCGATAATTATGGTCTAGTTGACAGCTAAAACTGTCTTTTTGCAGTGACGTGGGTTGAAGGTCGCAAGCCCTAAAATGACCGCATCCTCTAAAAAGTAAGTGCCACATTGGCTATTAGCAAGATTTGGAATGACAGCAAGCCAAAAGTGTCAAATAAAATAAAGACTAAATGATATGTCAATAAATTAAAAGCCAATTTTTGAATAACAGAATGTCAAAAGTTAAAAGACAACAACAACAAAAGCCGAAAAAACAAAAAATCTCATTGAAACACTTCATTTGGCTGTGATTTATAGCTAATCACTGTCACTTAGGTCACGAGTGCACATCTGGTAGCTGCTTTAGTGCGTGTGTGTGTGGGGGCCCTTCCAAGTTTTGGCTGCCAACAGATACTCTTAGAGGCATGCTTGAGTGTGCTTTTGACAGGCACATCCGCTCGCCCATTCACTTGCTGCCAAACAAATTTCACATGCATACTCTTCAATTAAGTGAGTGTGTGCGTTGTTGTTAGAGTGTATATGCTTGTTTCGCCTAATCAGTAAGCTCACTCGCTGCAGCCACTGCGCATACGCCTCTAATCGTACTCTGTTTGACACAATTTAGATTGTCAACTTGACATTGTGTTGACGTGAGAGCAGCCACTTGCATTTTTGGAACTAAAGCTCGGCGGGTATGTATGTATGCTATCTACATATTAACTATATCAAGTTAAAAGTGACAGTTCTCTGATTACGCGCTTATTTGACAACTGAGTAGGGATGCCAAGTTCCAAATCTGAGAAAAAGCGTATGCTGCGGGTCAAATTTGAAGGGTCCGTCAAAAGCTTTAATACGTTAAGTAAGTGTTACTTAATTTAAGAAAAATCAACAAAAAAAGGATTAAGTGGCAAAAGTTGAAATTAATATCTGATACGATTTCTTAAAAAAAAAACTAAACAAAAATTTAAAAGCTTTCACTTGTTTCATACAACATTTTGAAATTTAGATGGTTTTAATTTCAAAAATTCTGCTGGAAAATGCATTCCGTATTCCACAGAAATACACATGGAGCAACAATTCGGCACCTCTCCGTGAAATTTTTGTTGTAACTCAAAAGCTTTCGAAAGCTTTCACAAAAAAATTTTGAAATTTTTTTAGTAAACAAGTTTTTTTTGTGCCTAAAATATATAAATGTTCCTTCCCGTAAAAATTTTCAGGTAAATCAAAAGCTTTCGAAAGCTTTCACCAAAATTTTTAGTTAAAAACCTTTTCGATTCTATATAACATGTCCATATGTATCTGCTACCAAATGTTTAATATGTAAAGTTTTTAACTCATAAAGCTTTTAAAGGTACTTTTCAATTTGTGAAGCTTTCACGAGTTACCCGAAATAATTCTTACCATTATATATTTTTACACGGAAAGTTCAATATGCTTCATAAGAATAAAAAGCTTTGACTTGTATGTAACTGAGAAATTTCGAAAGCTTTCACTTAAATCATAAATTTCAAAAGCTTGCACCAAAAGTCTTAAAATGTTTAAGCTAAAAAACCAATTTTGTGAACTTTCGCTCATTAAAATTATGAAAGCTTTGATGAAGTTATATAATAGTTACATATAGCTGCATTAACGTACATCTTAATAAGAAATATGAAAAGGTGAAGCAAATAAAAAGTTTCCGAAAGCTTTCATGTGAGTATAACAAAAGCTTATGTGTTAACAATGCAACCTCGGTTTTATTTCAAGTTCGTACTTTTTACATATGTAGGTAATATGAGCTTAAAGCTTTCATATATTTTGAAAGAGTTTTTTTAAAAGTAGCTTCGAAAGCTTTAAAAAGCCTTAATTTTTATATATCATGAGCTCATATTATTTTTAATAATTTTTTCTGTATTTTAAGACTTTTTAATATTTTTTTTTTGCTTTAACAAGCTTTTCGGAAGCTTTGATTTTAAGCAATATATGTACCTGTTGTAAAAGAAAACAATAATAATATTAAAGCTTTTCTTGCAGTTATTTTTAAAGCTATGAATTACAATGCTTGGGCTATAATTCATATATTATTTAAAAGTTTTTAGTAAGCTTTTGACTTTTAAGGTTTTAGATAAAAGTTGTACACAGTTAATATTATTGTAGTTTCCAGGATAAATATTTTCTATATTTTTGATTTTAAATTAATGTGTAAACTTTTGGTAACCAAAAAGGGCTTTTTACTTTGATAACCCTAGAATAGAGTATTCTATGCAGCATCTATTATATGACCCTCTGCCATGAACTCTCACTTTTCAACGCCTAAATTGGACATTTGATTGCCTTAATCAGCACTGACTGCCACAGCTCCACGAATTTGGTTGGCCACCCAAAATGTGACACACATGAAAACACAATCCTCACACACACAAACACACACTTATATCAGTATTTTGATATCTATGTGAAATGCTGTGTCAAGTGTTACTTGATGTCACAGTCAAGCGGCGATCGGCCAGCGCACACTCCAACTAAATAAGAGACTACTCAAATCTCAAGTTGAATTCCACATAACATAATTATTGTATTATTTAAATTATATGCAGCGCGAGATAAATCTCACAGCAATAATGACATAAACACACAACAACAACAAACATATGGTATATTTGTATGGACCTTCATTTGTGCTGAGTCTGCAGCGTTGGTTCAGCTCGATTGCGCCTTATCAACAGCGATTTCGATAAAAGCTTATGCTTTCGTTATGAAGCGCTTCAAAATAATAATTAACATTTAAATTACTCATTAAAGTGGTAATAAAGTGAGATAAAAGACGCTAATTTAAAAGACAAATAAATAAATTGAAGAAAGCTCAACTCAGGGCAGCTCAGCTTGGCTCAGTGCTGAGCTCAGCTCATTAAGCCAGCTGGCAGCACAATTCATTTGTTTATTTATTTTTTGGTGTTGTTGTGTGCTTTTTGGTTTATCTGTGCTTTGCATGCTCAAAGACTGAGATGTGATTTCTTTAGTTTGGTAATTTTTTTTTATTTCATTATACCCCAAACAGGGTATATTATGCCCCTTTGTATGTCTGTACCATACAAATATAGGCAATTGGTTCCTTAGTTTTTGAGATACAGATCTTTAAATTTGGCACATGTCACTTTCTCTTTAAAGAGATACTCATTTGTCGAAACCGCCTAGATTGACCCACTATGGCATATAGCTGTCATATAAACTGAACAATCGAAACCGTGTCTTTGTATGGAAAACTTTTTTAGTTGACGAAATATCTTCACGAAATTTCGCATGAGTTATTTTCTAAAGTATTATTGTAATGTTTGAAGAAATTTTATAGATTGGATGACTATAGCATATAGCTGCCATACAAACTGATCGATAAAAATCAAGTTTTTGTATTGAAAACTTTTTTATTTGATTGGATATCTTCGCCATACTTGGCACAGATTATTATTTCAGATGAATGTACCACCCTTATAAAACTGTTTCAAATTGGATCACTATAGCATATATCTACCGTACAAACTGAACGCTCAAAATCAAGTTTTTGTATTGAAAACTTTTTTAATTTAGAAGCTATCTTGGAAAAATTTGGTATAAACTATTATCTAGAACAATGCTATAATCTCCGTAAAAATTTTCTAGATCAGACCATTATGACATATAGCTGTCATACAAACTGAACGAAGAAAATCAAATTTTTATATCAAAACTTTTTTATTTGACAAGATATCTTTATGAAATTTAGCCTACATCATTCACCAAATAAATGGTATAAGCTCCGAAGAAATTATTCATATCGGTTCTCTATAGCATATAGTTGCCATACATTCCGAGCGTTCAAAATGAAGTCTTTGTATGAACAACTTTTCTATTTGACAGGATATCTTCATGAAATTTGATACGGGTTATTGTCCAATATAACGCTAAAATATCTGAGGAATTTGTTTAGATCGGATTACAATAGCCTATAGGTGCCATACAAACTCAACGATTAAAATTTAATTTTTTCTACAAAAATACCCAGCTTTCAACATAGAAGATTCTATGCTTTCAGCACAAAGCAATCAAAAAGTGATAACTACAACAATTAGCATTGTAATTAGAGCTGAACCATGTTACAACATCAAAGCAGAGGAGTTCGAACTTCGCAGTATTCGCACTCAAAGCGAATCCAATGCAAGCAATCAAGCAGCGCATGCGTTGAAGCCAGCTAGTCATAAAATGCAATTACTACAAATATTTACCATTGCATGCCGAACGATTTATTGACTTTTAATTTGTTATTTATTATACAAATAAACGTAGGTGCGGTCGCCACCGAAGTCGAGAAAAAAAGATAAGTGTATGAGTACTAAGTGGTGCGTGGTGAACGGTGAGCCGGGAAAGAAGGGGTTCTTAAATTACAAAACGGCTACCGAAAAAACCCATCACTCCACAAAGTACAGATTATTTGTTTGTTTACAAGAATTTAAATATTATTACAAACCTACAATGTATGTAAAATAAATTGTTTTTGTGTGGGTGTGTGTGTGAATGTGTGTATACAGGTGCTTGCTGGCAGCTGCCAAGCGAAAAAAAGTCAAAAAGAGTCAGCCTGGAAGTCAATCAAACGCCGGTAGTCATTCGATGAGCAGCATAAACAAATAAATATGCATATTTCTGCGCCTTTATGTGTGTGTAAGTATGTGTGTGTTGAGTGGTTGGCGTGTTGTGAGTAGTGGCAGACATATGTTTGTGCATATATAGGCAAATATCGAATATTTATTTGAGATTGGCAGCCACAAAAGCGGATGTGCGCATTTCCCTAAATGAAGTTGAAAAAAACACAAACACAAACACAAACCATAACCATACATACATACATAAACGCATTCATACAAATGTGTGTTAGTTGTAAGCAGCTACTGCTGGCAAACACGTGTTTTTTTGTTGTTGATTTGGAATTTCTTGTAAAAATTTCGTTTTACAATATTTTAGTTAACCTTAATAACGGGCATACTAGCTGGCAGACACATATACACAAACACACACACATGTTTTTGTTAGTTTGTTTTCATATGCAAAGTGTTTTGCCCGCAGCCTTTCCGCAGCCACTTGGGTCACAGCGGTTCATTGGCCAAAACAGCCGCAACAAAGTTCAAACACGCATGCATACATACAGACATATATGTATATATGTTATATACATACCACATACTTATATATTAACGAATTAGAAAAAGATTAATCGCAGTTAATACCCACTCGTTGAGCAGAAAATTGGCTACAAGCAAAAACCGCAAAACAAGTGTAAAAATATAGTGAAAGAAGGAACACAAACACATTCATATATACATATGTACATATACAAACACTTTAAATACTATACTTAGTAAGCTAAGCTCACAACGGAGTCTGCGGCTACTGTTTCAGCGCACTGCCATGCGTTAATGAGGCGCTTGGCCTTTGCTGCTTAAACGCTAACGGTGATCTAAGCCAATATTTGAACAACAATGCGTGTCGAAAAAATTATAGAAATTATAAAAAAATACAGAAAATAAGAAAAATGTAAAATTTATAACTAACCGTGAAAGAAGTTTTAATTTTTACTCGCTGTTTTGTGAATTAGCCTGCGCTTTGAGAACAAAATTAAATTAGTTAGGTGATGGCGGTATACTTTTGAAGTTTGTACTGAAGACGTGTTTGTACGTCACATGCTCACAACTTTGATTACCAGCATAGTTTTCCAAGACTATTGACATCTCGAAGATATACATTCATATAACATTTTTCGGTCATTTCTTATTTTTTCGCATCACGTGACTTTTGATCACATGACTTTTAATCATGTGATCATAGGAAAACTATAAAATTTTTATTTTATTTTTTTATTATTATAACTATTCTATTAAACTATTTACGTTCATAATTTATGTGACTGCATACTCACAGCATATTTTAGCCAATATTTTTATGGACTCTCACTCAGCCAACATATTTCACAGACCCCATTTTTTATCAATGCAACATTTTGTTATTACGTCATTTAATTGCATCGTGATTAACGAGCTTTTTAATTTAGTTTCAAACAACTCGTAAAAATATTTGAAATCTCCATGCCGCGCCACCAAGCCAAGCCACACATGCAACCGACGGCTTGATTGCTGCGCTTTCTGCTACAAAAAGCTTACGTAAATGCCACGCATTACACCTTCGTACACATTTACTGGCACTTCGAGCGCTTGATTGAGCTATTTTTATGAGTTTTTAATACAAACTAGCAACCCACCGCTGTGCCAGTTGTTTGCGTTGTTGCTGCTGCCGGCGCTGCTGCATCTTCACGCCAATCGTTGGACAAGCAGCGCTCCACCGCCGATATGCTAAATACGAACGCCGCTAAAATCGGTGATTTAAGGTCGTAAAAAAGTGTAGCTCATTACATTATGAGCAAGACAAAGCTGCTCGAAACGCAAGCAGAGCTTGCAAGGCAACAACACGAAGGTGTTGCTGGCAGTGATTTGCTCTCTGCTGTGCGCGCAGCAATACAATGGCTTTGTGCAGCGCAAAAGGCGCGATATCATAAAAATGAGTTTGCTTAAAAGTATTAACTAAAGTCTCGGAATTGAAAGCGAAAAATGTGAAATGAAATTTTGAGCGCAAAAACAGTTTTTGATAGTAAGGCAGCGGAGCAGCAAAAGCGTGAACGCATAAAATAACGAAATTTATTTCTCCCACGATCGCGCCACAAAGCAGCTGACCAAGCGCGCTTGCTAGCTGAGGCGGGCGGTGTGTAAAGGAGTGCGCCATTCACACAGAAATTGAGGTTTTTGGTGCTCACTAGGGTGGCACTTAAAATATCTAGATAGAAATCTTACACCTGAGTCCAGCTCTTGGTAATATCACAGCGAAGTATGTGTCATATATTTTTAGTTTTATTACAGAAGCACTAGAAGCGGTCGCCTAGATTGCGAAGGGTTCAAAGCACTCCACAACCAGCTTCAGACTTCTTGACTTGCAGTGCCTTCCAAACCGAGGCTGCAGTCATTAAGGTAGCAGTAGTCTACTCCTTCCGGAGTGCAGCCTCCTTAGGAGAAGGAAGCATTGAGGAGTGCTTTTCCTCACTATCAATAGCATTGAGTGCCTTTGTGATAAGACTAGTATGGATGCCGGACCATAGTGGAATCGCAGGAAATCGCAAAGCTGTTGAACTAGCAGTGAAAGGTAGCCTCGAACCTGGGCCAGCCTTTTGGCCCAAGATTGATTGCAAGAGATCTAGTAATCTTTTTACCCTCAATAAGACTAGCCTCGTCCTAGTTGTGGGTCTTTTAACAGGTCATTGACCTATGGGCGTACATGCTGTAAGATTTGGAACTTTACTAGACGCCATCTCCATCCATTGAGCGTTTTACTAATTTATAAGTTCGAACACAGCAGTTATTCTTTTCTATGACTTCACAAAGGCCTACATATATCATTATTGATCAGCCAACTAATATAACCTAGAGAAAGTAGCATCTTCATAAGAAACCATAACGAACCACCCTAATATTCATAGTTAAAAGTCGCACAAGTGGGCACTCAATACCAATAGCCGTTGTATTCGCATCCGCCGGCACACCGCACATATAATTTAAGTTCCTTATGCTCGAGCTTTTGTATGCGCTTTTATGCTTACCTACAGACTTATGTGGAATGCGCCGAACTACATCCGATGCTTTTAATTTAAACGCCGATTTTTTACAACTTTTACGACCTCGCATCACACACTTTTATTGCGGCTTTATGCGGTTTAGTAGTGTTGCTCTCCCACTTTTCGCTGCAGTCACACGCCCTCCTGTCCGATCTTTAGTTTGTTTTCACATTTTACTCGTAAATTGTTGTTGCTCTTCGCTTTGCTTAATTTTACTTCATCATTGCGGCGGCGCTGTGCTTTTGTTAGCCACTTGATTGCCTATTTTGTGTTTACGCCAACGAGAGTGGATAAAATTTGGTAATAATGTTATAGGAAATCTCATTTGGTGATTTCGAATTTGCTCGTAAAAAATGTTTTTGGTTTTTTGTTATTGTTTTCATTTCTATTTTCATTTACAAGCGCCTATTAACATACGAAAAAGATAATAATAATCATAAAATAAGTTAAAAATTCAATTTTCATTAGGCATTTCATTTCATTTTGGCCGAAACCATAAATTCGAATAAAGAAAGTTTGTGAAAAATGATGGGTTGTAATTGAATTTCCGAAGGAAAGTGAGGAAATCGCTTAAAATTTTTTATTGTGCAAATGAGAAATGGAGAAAAAAGAATTAAACACGACCAACTCATCACTAATAAAGCTTTGATCGTGATTTTGTCACTTGGATTAGCAGCTCGCTGCGTGGAGGGTTGGTGGGGCAGTGCACTGCCGGAAACTTTCAATCAGCTACAGTTTTAGGCTTCCTGAACACTGCAGTGCCTGCCAAACAGAGGTGGCTGCCATAAAGTTAGCTGTAAATCGACAGCACCGGAGCGCAGCCTCTTTCAGAGTGATTACTATACACTCAAATAGTAGGAGAGCGATATTTGACCTGAGCTCGCTCAAGACTAGTGAAAGGAGTACTAGGCTCTTTATCTGCACCATCGAGCTATTTTATGGTTAGAATGGCACTTTAGTTTCATTAACAGCGGAATGGGAATGGTTAGGAGTTCTGTTGGCTTCTTGTGGTTTGCTATTGGACTGTAGGACCACAAACCAAATCGGCAGAAGTTGTACAGTCGTAAAGTCCTTGCAAAATCCTAAGAAATTATATGCTGTCAGCAAAATTCACCTTTCAATGGTTGTAGGAGTTCTAACTGGATACTGTCCGGTAAGGATTCATGCAGATTGAATATATTATGTGATGCCAGCTGCATCAGCTGTATGAAAGTAGATGAGATAGACACTTCATTCTCGAATGTCACGATTTTATTTTGACAGATCAAGTCAAAGGCACGTCAAATCTCATACTTTGAGACACCCTGAGCAGATATGTTATATGTTCAGAGTCTTTTTGCCGACAAATAGCTGAGTTTTAACTACACGAGTTTTTTCGTTTGACTTCGCAAATGACTACACATGACCATGTTAAAGTGTGGTCCCACACCATGATGCGAGATCAGCTATTTTACCTAATTTAACCTCACCTAATGCTCTATCGCTTAAAAGGCACTTAGTATTGCGATTGACTTTGACATTGATTTTGCCAACACTAAAGAAAATTTGTTAATAGTTACAGCTCTCTTCACTTCACTTTTTTAAACGTCCTTTTTCTTAGATTAATGTCTGATATAATCGTATTTTATGGCATGTAATGATATTTTTCAACAAAAAAATTTTTTACTGGTTTAATTATGCTGGTAACCATATGATTTGAAGATATGATGCCTTTAAAATATCACTTGATGGGAGGTCAGATGAAGATGTGATGTGATAAAATTGTCACGCGATGTGAATTGATAATACGGTTTTGAAATTAACTTATGTAATGGGTTTTTCAACTAAAAAATATATTATTATTTTTAAATGTAATGTGATAAAAAAATATCACATGTCATGTGAATTTGTACAAATATTTAAAATTACTGAACTGTTTGAGAAAGAAATTTGCAAAAGTGATATCAATTTTTTATCATTTTTTTATTTACTTTTTTCATTTCTTTTTCGTTTTTGTAATTTTTATTTTTTTTTTAATTTTTAAATTTTTTTTTTAATTTTGTAATTTTTATTTTTTTTTATTTTTTTATTTTTTTTTTTAATTTTTTATTTCCGTTTTTTTATTTTTTATTTTTTTAATTTTTCTAATTTTTATTTGTTTTAATTTCTGTAAATTTTTTTATTTTTTGTTTTTTAATTTTTTTCTAATTCTTGTTTTAATTTTTTACAGTCATTTTTTGAAATTTTTTTCAATACGGAATGCATAATGAAGCAAGAAAAGTGCCAAAGTGGCCGGAAAACACTTGGAACCGTAAATTAGCGCATAATGAAGGAGCTAGTGAATGACTAAGCCAACAACAAAAACCAGCATGCTGAGCTACTAACTTTGCGACCAGCCGGTCACTAGCACACACACTCACAAACACATGCAAATTTGCATAGTTAAAAGCTTTTTTCTTTCGGTTATATTTTATGGCAGGCGAAAATAAAATCCCATTAATATCAGATCAGCTACGGCTACACCGTAAATTAGTAATTTGTTACCTTTTGTTTGTTATTTAACGCAGGCGATGCTCATATTTCATAATTTTCTGTACACTTTTATTTATTTATGCATGTATGTGTATGTGAGTCTATATATTTTGCGCCGCAATAAAAAAGTCATAAAATGCTACTAAGCATATGAATGTGTTTATTGTGCGCGAACTCATGCTTTTATTACAACATGTGTGTGTGTGTATAGTGCATGCGGCGTTTTTTAGATATGCAAACACATACATGCATATGTTTATTTTGTACTTTACTAAAACTCACATACTAAATGAAAAATAAACATACATATGTACATATTTTGAAATCGAAAACGCTCGTAAAAAATTGTTGTTGCTGTTGTTGTAACTATACGCTTTATTAAATTTTATTCTTTTTCCGAGTTTTTGTTTTTGTTTTGGTAAAGGTCATCGCTGATCTACTTGCTCTACATAGGTGTTCACGCGAAGAACCTGCTCAAAGTGGGTTAATGTGTAAGTATGCAGAGGTAAAGGCACAAGGTGCTCGCTCTTTGCGCTTAATCGTTGAAGTTTTCTTTATAAGCTGGACTTCAGTGCGCCATAAACTAAATGGATTAGCGGCTAAAAATGGTTAATACTTTCGTTTTCAATGTTTGGAATTTTGTATCGAAATGCTTTTGGAATTTAGAGAGGAAGAAAGCAGATGACCCTTAATATCGCATAGTTTTGAGATCAGCTTATGATGAAGATATGTAGATGTCGCTTTGAGATACCTAAAGTTGAAATTGCAATCGTTCAATTGAAGTATTGGTGTCCAATGAATAACTCGAAAAGTTTTGTATATGAGACGCTTCCGCTAAGAAAGTCAAATATGACTTCAGCCCTGTGAAAGATCGAAACTAATAAAAAATATGACTTGGGTTCTATTAGAAGATGATTTGCTCTAGTAAGACCCGTTTTCTCAATGTTACAATGTCTTGTGAGCAAAGATCTGTAATTTAACACTAGTGAAGTACTTTCGGTAAGGAACTTGTTTTTAAACAGAACTTAACTGACAGATATCCGCTAACCAATCATTGAGAAAACCGCCCTAAAAAAATAGTATACAAAGCATGAATGGAAATCAAGCAGAAAGATTACAACCACGAAAAAACTAGACTGAACTCTTTTCTGAGAATCACAGTAAGGATTCCGATCGGATAGGATCGTTACAGGCTGGTATAGTGTAGGATAGATAAGGCTAAGATAGGATAGAGTAGTGTATGATAGGATAGGATTAAAGCAGTCATGATAGCATAGGCTAGTATAGAAAATGATAGGTTAATAAGGGTTGGGTTTGGACAGGATAAAAGAATATATGATAGGAAGGGATGAAATATATGGATTGTGGAGATAGGATAGTAGATATGCAAAAACTAGTCAGAATAGAATGGAATGGTAAAAAATATGGAGGTAAAAGAGAGGACATGATAGGATAGGTTAGGATAGAATTAGTAATGATAGGAAAAGCTGAGTTTGACTATGAAAGAATAGTAGGTGATAGGAGAGGATAGGATCGAAGTATTCGATAGAAGTAGTCATGAAAAGATAGGTTTAGGTAGAAAATTAGAGACTAATAAGGGTTAGGAAAGGACAGGGAAGAAGTTATAGATGGGTTATGAAGGGAGAAATATGATGGAATAAGTGGGGATAGAATATTAGAAAAAGCAAGAAAAAGTCAGAGTAACAGAGAAATAGAAAACTACAAAGAATGATGGAATGAGATTAAAAGAAGGATAAAATACAAAGGAATATAAACATTTTGGATAGTTAAAATATGACAGAGCAATGAATCTGCGTCATCTGCGTTCATAACAATTAAAAAATTTTAATTATAGAGCTTCTGATGCCAAGCTTATGAAAATAATGACATTTATTGTTGGTTAAGAGGTCAAGGTTGCCAACTCTGGAAGCCGATGGACTAAATACACAACTGGTTTAAAAGTTAACCGACCAAGAAAAAGATTATAGCACTTTAAAGAGTTATAACACAACTTGCAACCTTATATGTAACTCTACTCTCGATATGATCAGCACAATATATGCTAAATTAATTTCTAAATTTATTAAAACTAAAAAACAAAAATATTTTATTCGAAGCATAAAAATTATAAAAATTCTGCTGAGAAATTCATGGACAGGATTTTGAGCAAATTTAAGCTGCGAATTTCGCATTCAAAAGTATGGCAACTTAGCATAAAAACACCTACAAACGCCAATATGTATGTATGCGCATAAATAATGAGTGTTGTGAAACTAAAAGTATCTCACAGACATATGCGCATATTTAAGGCTCAGATTTCAATGAAGATTACACGTCGAACCTGAGCCGCAATGAGACAAGAAAGCGGAGTAGAGTACAAAAAAATGGCATGAAAAATTCATACAGGTATATTTATATGAGGGCAGATAAGAAAAAGAAGACATCTGCATAAATGCAAATATGAGAACACGAATATAATTTTGCGGCCTCAACAGAGTACACAGCGCCGAGCCGCCTGCGCCTTCGCCTCCGTCAAGTCGCCAACATTTGCATGGCCAACAAAATAAACAACAAATTATGCGATACTCAATAAATAGTAGGCGCACACATACTTTGTGTGTATGTGTGTGACTTGTGGAGGTGCGTTCGACCAATTGTTCGATAAATAGTGGGCAACCACTTGAGCCGCGCAGCGACAGGCTGCGAGGCATTTTTCAGCAGAAGCGACGCCGAACGTCAACGGCATGTCAAAAAATGCCAACTGAACAAGCCCACTTGACACTTGGACGCACACTAACTACCACAAGCAAGAGCGCTAGCTGGGCTGTGTGTGTTGCATGCAACAACACTAAAGGAAAGTCAAATTGTCGAGTCAATCATGAGGATCATCATTTTAACGTGTGTGTGTGTGTGTATGAAGGTGAAGTACTTGTGGCACACATGAGTACACAGCAAATACATTAACGCATACATTTGTATGCAAACGAAAGCAAATAAAGCTGCAAACACACACACAGCCACAAATATGTAAAAGCGAAGTTATGAATGAGGCACACAGCTGCGTAGTTCGATTGCAAACGCTAGTGGTTAGATGTGATGAGTATCGGTGAGATACCAAAGGCGCGCGCAGTTTATACAGTTAGATAGCAACAACAACAGAAACAAAAAATATGTTTGACTGCCACAATATGGGTTTTTGTTGTTGCTGCGCTGCATTTGTAGCATGTAGCGTTTGATTTCCGAGCGCATATTACAACAACAACTACTGATTTTTATTTATTTATACTTTTTGGAACTTTTTCAGTCTACTTGCCCTTTGTTTCAAGGCCTACATTTAGGTATCTACTGCTCTCAACATTATTTGTGCGGCAAAGAAAAAGTCAAACACTCAAGTGAGCAAACAAATAAGCGCACTACAACAATTTCTTGTAAAAAAATAACAACAAACATATATAGACAACCAGGGAACCACTCAAAGCAGTGCACATGAAAAATTCAAAGCAAATAAATACAAAAAATTTAATTTTTTCTACGTTTTTAGGTTAAAAAGAAAGTACCGTAGGTTTGTGGCTACAACAACTGTAAAAAATATGAAATTTATTGGAAAAATTAGTTAAGTGGCGGCAGAAGGATGTTTGCGGTGCACACTACAGGAAGCGATGATTTCGTTAGTTTGCTGAAAATTTGTAGAGACAAGCATAAAGTAAATAGAAGAAGTTCGAGGAAAAAGAAAATTATATACTTTTATTTACCCACACACTGTGAACGGCAGCAATTCGAGGCACAAGAAGTGGCTACTGCAGCAGGTGCTTTGAAAATATATGAAAAAAATCAAAACTAAACAAACAACCTTGAAAACAAAATTATAAAAAAGAAAACAAAATTAGAAAAAAAAAATTAAAGCAAAATTAAAAAAAAAAATTAACAAAAAATTTTAATAAAATTAAAAATACATTTTTAATAGTAAAAAAAAATAATAAAAATAGAAAATATATAAGAAAAAATTAACAAAAAAGTAAAATATTAAAAAATAAAAAAAAAAAATATTTATTTAATTAAATCAAATGCAATTAAAAAAATCATAAAAAATATGCAAAAATTAACGAATAATTAAAAAATAATACATATAAAATAAAAAAAAAACGAAAAAACATTAAAAATAAACAATGATTTAAAGAAATTAAGAAAGGCCACAATGAAAGCAAATTAAAAAACATAAAAAATTAACAAAAATTGAAAAGAATACATATAAGATGTAAAAAAATAATAAGAATTAAAAAAAAAATTTTTTTGATTAAAAAAATTAGCAATAAAAAAATTAATAAAAATTATATAAAAATTAAAAATCGAAAGGAAATTAAAAAATAAGAAACACATACAAGAAAATAAAATAAATTAAATTAAAATGAATATCTAATAAAATAAAATGTAAGTTAGCCAAGACCAGAAAAAAAGAAACATTTTGATGTAACAAAACTCGATTCGAGCAACACTTCAACCGACGCGACGTCTTCAATTCATTTATTATTTCAACGCAATACGTTGTTGTTGCTGTTCTTGGTGGAGGTCCCAAGCGTAGTTACAGAACAGAAAATGAATTTATATTGAGTATTAATCACTATAGTGCCATTAGTATACGTTACAGCTGTTTATTCCGGAAATTGTGGTGAATCTGACGAAAAAAGAAATTGTCTAAAAAACCTAAATTTGCTAAAAAACTATTTGAAGTTTACTCGTATGTATTTACATATGTACTATATATGTAGTTTTCGACATTGAGACAAATAGAACAGAAAATATGTCGAAAATATTTGGTTTCCCAGTCTACCCGTTCGCTCTCCTTAAGCCCTATTCACCTACAATTTTACTAAAAAACAACTTTTTGGCTGTCAAGCATTAAAACTTTCATTTCATCTTATACTGCATCTTATCTTATAATAAGTAAATTTAGAGCAACTTGTAGGATATATTCCGATGCCTCATTAAAAACAACAACTTCAATACTGTTGTATCCAAAAATGTAAGTTGTTGTTGCCGCTGTCAGCACCAATATTACTTGCCACAACACGCTGCACGAGTATTGACCGCTAACGAGAAAACATAAGCGAGCAAACACAAATCCGGCGCTGAGTGCCGGCGCGAAGGAAGTAAAGTGGCCTTTTCCTGTCATTTTACAAGCGTCATCTCAAGTGCTTGAGTATTTTGAAATTATTATTAATTTCACTGAACATTTAATGACGTTGATGATGACTTTTATGCAGTACACTTTTGTTGAGCTGCAATTGTAGCGGAGAGTTAAAGCGAGTGGCCATAAATAAACAGTTAAAATGTAGAGTTTTTTGTCTCTTCGATCTCATGTTTTGGGTATCGGATTGGGTAAGTATGTTGCAGAAAGTGAAAGAAACGGGTAAGAGAGTAGATTATCGGGGTTTAACTAAGAAATAGTCAAATAAGTTAAATCCTCATTCGATTGATTAGAGGAGAGCACTAGAAATTTAACTCAAAAGTCATACCAACCAACAAGAGTAAGTAGCATCGGAACCAGTAAACTGCCTAGTCAGGCGAAATAGTTTAAGAAGGTCCAATACTCGCTTACCGTCGAGCTGGCTACGCCAAATGATTACAGATAAATTGTGAAGTAAGTATTCTCGGAACCAGTAGTCTGACAATAGCAGCTGGTACTACTGAGACGAAAAAAACGGTGTTCTCACTTCTGAGAACCACAACTTGGCTATACGTTCCTGAAATGGATTAGCAGATCTTGGAAAAAGCTGTAGGGTTATAAAAAAAACTGTTAACTATACTCGACGTTGGCAAAATCCACTTGCCTATCGAGGGTAGGCGCTGAGTTTTAGACTTGCTCTCTAGAAACCACTCCTAATGAAACAGAGACAACAGCCTCGAATGAAAGACCCCACTTTTGATGATAAACACTGCCCCAAAGACCTAATTTTTATACGCTTCACAGCCTCTACGTGCGTATTTTTGCAACTCAGTAATTACGAAAGAAATAAATGAAACCGAACCGAAATACATTCCTTTGCTAGTTCATTCATGCAAAATCATTTATTTATTTGTTTAATCATGTGTACAAATTTGCAGCCCCTTTCTTAGTGTTGTTGTTATTTTTTCCTCAATGATTCCCCATAATATTGTTGTATTTATAGCGTTGTTGTTATGCGTGACATGAAGTGGGCGCGCGTCTGAGTCAGTTTACTCAGCACAAACAGGCGCGATTGCACATACATACAAACACCAAAATGTGTGAATGTGTGTTTATATGTGCTGAATGTATATGCAAATAAATTTACTCCAAATATTGCCTCATTTCAATTTCTTAAAGCCACTTTGTAGCAGCGCTTCGCAACACTATGCAGTAATTAAGTATTGCTTGAAATAATGGGAGTCACCAACACACAAACGCACAGTGGTGCACATTTCCAGCTGTCAGCAACTTCTGCAGGCTTTGTCGCAATTTCAACATACGAGCACGAGCGCAAACATAAGATTGCAAATTTATTTGATAACATATCAAGATGGTCCGAAGGTGTT
Source organism: Bactrocera correcta (assembly GCA_027475135.1). Lineage (NCBI taxonomy): Eukaryota > Metazoa > Arthropoda > Insecta > Diptera > Tephritidae > Bactrocera > Bactrocera correcta. Next base: position 106,337,743 of record CM050323.1, read on the forward strand.
GGTGAAGCGCTCGCTGTCGATATGCGCTCGATATGTTCATATGGAGGCTTATGTGTGTGTATATGTGCATGATGACAACATATTAGGGGAGCGCACTCGTAAAGTCTTGGGAAATGTCAAGCGAATTAATAAAATTAATGAAATTATTTGCACTTGCTTTACAGTGTTGACATATAAACAAATAAGCATGCTTATATTCATACATACATATGCATGTACATATATACAGAGCAACGCTTAGAAATATAAACTTTTGAATATATGCAGGCACAGTAAATAAACATGTTTGATAAAAGTGGCGAAGGGCTAGCTTAACAAAGTGCTTGCGAATGGCTCTAAAGTGTCTATTTTCTGATTCCCCTCCTTGCTGCTTGTATACTTACTTATTTATGCATCTTATTGGTACTTATTGCAATGAAAGATGTGGCCTGAACTTCTCTTCCAATTTGTGGTGTCAGTTCTATGTATATTTCTAACTATTTCTTACCGGTTCCTAACCTAAAGTACAGCTTTTTAGTGGATACCATTCATTACACTCGGAGACTTAAGATTACATGGGGAGAGACTTAAAACTTTCATAATAAAAATATATGATATAGTTCAACATTTTTTCTTGGAGGGTACTCGTGGACTCAAACTCAGGTTCCCGATTTTAAAACCAAGATTCTATGCTGGCCATAGCGGTGACAGTTTTAGGTCTTTTGAAATTTCAAAGCTTTACCCTAGACAGAAATCGAGAACTCTAACTCAGATTTCTAGTCTTACAACCAAAATTTTACTCCAGACGCCTCTCGTGCATTCTAACCCCAGATTCTAGTCTTACAAAGAGCCACGCTGACCGAATTCTTTGAAATATATTGAAATTGTAGCACCCTCATCTTATTCTCTATCATATTACAATATTTTTTTCTTTTGGAGAGTATATTAATATTATTTTTCTTAAATTGTTTAAGCCCCTTCTTGGACACAAGTTTCCCTAAGGCTTCACTGTTATCAGCCTTGGTTTCATTTCTCGCAAATCCTTTCGAAAATCCTCTCTTTTATCAGCCTTCGAATTCAAAGCCACGAAAATAGCGTTGTTACGCCGCAGATTCTATAGCTGAATTTTACTTTCGATCTTAAATAATATACTACAGAAATTAACATATTTCCAATTGGATATATTCAATAAAATTTAATTAAAATATTATTTGCACTCTCAGTTTGCTGAATATATGTATTTAATATGTGTACATTAGAGCGGGTCGATTGACAGGGAGCCATAAAAACGAAAAAAAGTATATGCATGAAATTTTCTAAGGGTCATCTGGAACAAGTTTGCTTTAGAGACTATTAGTCGGAAACCGATTTACAGCAGCGAATTTTAAGGCGAAGTTGTTTAGGGATTATAAAATTATTTTCGTCAGGTTTTGTGACATCCCGATGAATTTTATTACGCAGGTGCGTGTTAATATTTTATTAATCATTTGTCGGAATCGTCATGAACGGATAGCTATATCACATAGCTCCCATAATATTATTCAGATTTTTGAACTTCGTCCTAAAATTTTTTAGTAAAAAAATCGACCCACTCTAATGTACATACCTACATAAGGAAATGATATTATATACATATATTAATATATATAATGTTATTTTTATAAAATTTACTACATACATATATTAATATATATTAATTTAAAGAATTTGATTTCAAACTCACCCTTTTTACTTATGTACATACGTACGCCTTGGCTATATTACACGACGCGGTTTTTTTTTTATAACAACACTATCACACTTAATACCCAACATACGCGACGGAAGCGAACCGAGAACCGCACAAAATAGTAACGCATTTATTACATTTATACATACACTCATATACACACCCACGAACAAACCCGAACACGCACTTAAGGAATTTGCACTATATAAACACTCGTAATTTCGGCGAATTTAACACTTTACAACTTTCTCGATACTTTTTTTTGCACTTATTAACGATTCTAACTTTAAATAAACTAAAAACGCAATTTAAGAAATACTTTTCACCATATTTTAACGAATTTTTGCGAAATCAGTCAATAATTACGTGTGTCCACTCTCATTACCACTTGCAACTAATATTTTTACTTTTACATTGCATTCTTTAATTGGAATAATTCAGCTTATTTCCCCTTAATTTCGCTTTCCACGATTTTAGCAAATTCGAAAATCTTCTCTAATCTGTCACAACTCTTCATTAATTATTATTACATGCATTCAAATTCAACTTCGAAGTGCGAACATTAAAAAATTTGCAACAACAATGCAAATATTCATATTCTCTTTACCATTTCTCAATGATGAGCACGCAGCTAATATCTCCGCTGAGCACACAGCTTCTGTCACGCATGTAGAAAGGTATGAGTGTGTGCGCGAGCCTTTCGCGCAGCATTGGTATGCAGGTGTATGGTAGGTGTTAGATGTAAGAGCGCATAGCTGATGAAGAGCGCTTTGAAAGTGAAAATGAACTTATTTATGCAAATGGAAGGGTGCTGGAAGTTTTGGTAAGTGGGCGTATTTAGAATGACGAAGTGTTAAGAGATCAAAATTGTAAAGAAGTTAAGAGTGAGGAGGGAGGTTTACATGAGAGTTATGCGTATATGCACATAAGGACTGGAAATTAGAGTGCTAATCATTTAGACATTATTTGATGTAAAATATCATTATATGAAAGGTAAATGAATTAAATTGGGAAAAGAAGGAGAGAATATTATATAAGTACTTGTACATAATAAGACTTACTTAATTAAATACTGAGATAATCCCTAAAAAGGAGAGTAAGTAAGTAAGAATATATGTGAATTAATATGCTATAAGGAGGTCACTGAGAGTTCGAAAAGTTAAAAGCAAACACCTAAGAACTTCGTGTTTATGTATAGAAAAATTCTTCCTTCTGTACACCGTGGTATACCAATATACGAGAGAGTGAACAACCGAAAATACCATAAAATACATACATACATATATAAAAAAAAAATCAATAATACTTATCAATATTTCATAATTCAAAAGAAGGACTAAAAAATTATCAAGTTTCTCTAGTTATTCCTACCAAAATGTATTTCAAGATCCATTAATTAGTCTCTCCACACATCCTTACGACTTATTTTACATAAGAGTACTGATAGCATTCTTTGAGTTTATAGCAACAACAACTCTTTTCCGACGAAGCAATTACGATTAGAAGTATGCAAAAAAATTATTTCCAATTTTACAACAATGTCATATTTCCGAAAACCCTTAAACAAAGTGCTTCGGCCTTAAATAGCAAACAACGAAACTAAATTAGCTCCGAAGACATCAAAAAAATGAATTTTAAGTATTTACACTAGTTACAAAATTTCAAAAGCCTCGCTGCTCAATTATACACTGGTGCAAAGTTCGAAAATCAAGCTGAAAATTAACTGCACTTTCAAAATCAATTTCGAAAAAATTCGCTGCACAGCGGAACACTGCCGGGCGAGTGAAATATTTTGTAAATTTGTATTTCGGTTTACTGTTGCTTTTTCCTTTTTCAATTAACATTCAAAATGAATGCATTTGAGCGTGAAAAGGTGCAGGTTGTGCTTGAACGGTGCATCACAGCGAAGTGCAACAATGCAGCAGCGCAGAATTTCCGTGTTCCGTGTTCCCTAGCAAAACACATATGTATGTAAGTATGCATGTGTGTGGGTAAGAACGAGCAGCAATTGCAGCAGAAAAATCAAAGACAACATTGAAAATATGCTAATATGTGTATGAGTGTATGGATGTAGGCAGTTGTTGGCATTTCGTAAGCGACGCTATAGGAAATTTAACAAAAGTTGATAACTTTTTATTGAAATGTCGTTTTTCGACTACTTCGAAGCAGATACGCAGATACAGATTTTCAGTGGCAAATTTCGTCTTGTCCAGAAACGTGGTAAACGTGGCTCCCCACTTCAATAGATTTAATGTATATATCACCTAAACCCGTGAAGCTACAACAACTAAATTTGAGACTTCTTTAACCGAATTCGGTGCCTACCATTCCTCTAATTTTCAGTTTCGAGAAAAAACTCATTTAAAGACGTCGCAGTTAGCCTAGCTAGCCTCGAGCTCAAGGCTGTCTACCTCTGAAACTATTACTTGAATGAACTTGAAAATTTAAGACTATATTCTAGAGGTGTTGTAGAATTTTTCACTTATTCCTGGTTCTCAACTTGCTACCATCTTTCAAAGTAAGAGTCATTTTAGAATTTCATTGCATTACTCCACAACATTTCCTACTGGGTTTCAAGGCCAGGTTATACCGGCACATGTGGGCTTCCACAAAAGCCACTTAACGCCAAAATGAAAACCCTACAGTGACGCTAATTGCGCTTTGGAAAGTCGAAATGCTAAGCGAATTTTCGGAAACTAGTTTAAGATGCATTGAAAATTTGGCAGTTCCATAAAATTACAAAAACGAAATTCTATTTTCATTGTTGTTGCAACAACATTGGTAAATTCTAATTTGGCGAGATTCTAAACAGCCAGAAATTGGAGGCAAAGCGTCAGAGAAAAGAGAATGTGTACAAAATTGTAAGTCGCGGCTTTGTTTTTTTCCCTTTTGCGCTGCCGCCGAGTCAAACTTTGAACTGAGCGCTGGCAGCACTGGCAGAGGCAACGTTGCAATTATGAACAAAAATGTGAAAGGCAATAAATCGATTATGTAAATGTTTTTAATTTGCGTGCTTTTAATTGAAAATGCGCCAGTAATGCTAGGAACGATGACGGCATGCCGGTGGAATGCAAATACAAAATTGAAAAAATGTCAAATATTTTCAATTTAACTGATTTTTTAACAAAAAATATTAGTTCTGAAAAACAATAACAGAACAAATATTAACAAATTTCCACGACTCTTCATACATTCAAGACTTGTTGTTGGCATGCTTGCGCTTAAGCGCTGAAAAATATACAAATTAATTGGCAGCGCTTTTAATTAGAACTGCGAAGCTGATCGGACGTTGGAAGAATGCGCAAACTAGTGCCTTAAAAATATTTCAAATGTATCTATAAACACGTATTTATATATTTACGCACGTAAAATGATCGGTCACAGCGGAAAAATCCATTAAAATTGCGCGCCTAATTGAAATTTGCCTGCCCAGCAGTTACCCTTCCACTAAATGTGTGTGGCCTTGTTCACTTTTTTTTAATGAGCGTGGAGTTTTTCTAGCATTTCTGCTAAAGCGTCTGGTTCGCTTCGGAACAATAGCAAGTAATGAATGTTGAAAACAAATTACTTAAGAATTTCAAGATATTAGAAGCGCAGACTGGTGCTTAATTGAAGAATTACATAAAAAACTTGGGGGTCCAATTGGCAAAATGAAGCAGTCGCTTAATGAAAGCGAATATAGAATTGATTTATGATACTAAACGCCAGCAGATGTACATACAGTACGCTTAGAAACTCATATACATATGTCTGATTCGGCTTAGTTCGATTTTGTGACGCATATTCGGGCTCCACATCATACTGGGGATATTACAATTTTATCCTTTTGATACCTAATTATTGCCGCTTTTGCTCTAAGTGTATCATACAGCCGCTAAGATCTTACATTTCGATACGAGTTACTTGAACTGAATAGCTAAGAGAGTGGGGACAAAGGAACCCACAAAAATGTAGTAAAGGAAACCATTGCAACAGTTGGAATCAGACAACAAGCAATGACCAGGCATAATATCTATCAGTTATTTATCAGTTATCCGAAACGGATTGTTCTTGGAAGTTGCTTTTTCGAGTTTCTCTATGTACTACTTGGTGGCCTTTGATGGACTGGAAACAGAAGAGGTTATGGACTCAAGCTTTAGCAGCAAAAGACGCTACCCAACTACTATTTACACCTAGGTCCGTTTCGATTATCGATACCCGATAGTATTGCAAATTTAACAATTAAAATCAGCTTTTGGTAATTAAGGAGCGTAAAGGTTTATGGACTGATTTAAAGTAATAATACTTGAAATAGCTCACGGCTTTCCTGCGACGACGGACTTCAATGAGAACCCAACACTTTCCAAAAATAAATACTGCTTATTCCTAGACTGGAGCACACTTGGACTTTACAACACCACCTCAGAACTTGGGTCATGAACTGAAGGGATAATACTTGAAAGACAGTATTTGATATGTATCCATCACAAGGTTCTATTTTTATTGCGGTTTCGTAAGGCAACGAAAGAGAATGATGGATCTCGTTTGCATGTGCTCAAGGAACAATTTCAATGAGAAACGATCACTCATGGAAAGCAAATGCTCTTAGTCACTAGGCTGGATCTTACTCGGACTACCTCAAAACTTGGGTCTAGATATAGGAGGATAGTACTCGAAGCAAAGTGAAGCAAAGTGCTATCCTCCCATATCTCGACCTAAGATCTGAGGTAGTCCGGTATGTGCCAAAATCGATATCAAAAGCTCATCTCTAGTCTCGAGCCTACCCGGTCTCATACTTATTATATACTCGGTCATGAAAGATTGATGGAGAGCTAAGTTAACCACATAAGTTTTCAAATTCAATTGATCCATTTACTTTTCCATAATAAGACGGATATTGTTACAAAATCCAAAAATCGAATGTTCATTAAGAGGAAATACTTTTCGCTCGAGCAAAAAAGTGAAGACTTCATTTTAAATAAGCTAACAATGAAAACGACCATAGCCAGCATGAAGTTGCTAATATTGTTTGGCTTTACAGCGAAATTCAACAACTCAACTTTGTTTGGACGATAAAGACGCCCACGCAAGCCAGCAACAACAACTACAAAACGCAAGCGTTGATTGAGCAGTAAATATACCTTCTACCGTTGCTTTCGTAAATATGGATTGGTATGTGTAAACATAATTTTATGAGCAACTACCTTCACTCAAAAAGCCAGCGTGTTTAATTTATTTATCGACTATTTATTTATTCAATGTGCACATTTTGCGAAAGCATATCCTATTACGAGTACTTGCGGCTTCGTGGCTTCGCGGAATTGATGAATGAGTGCCTGCATTGCATATACTACAGAGTGATGACTATGTGTGCTGGTATGTGTTGTAAACAGCTAAGCATGAAAAGTATGAATGTATGTCTGTAGTTGAATGTCTTTCCATAAAATGTCAATATCCTCTAAACTTTCAGTTTTAGTTCACTTTTTTTATTGCTCACATTCATAACTTCAAACACTGAGCCTGTAGGAAAAAAAATACAGTTTTTCAGTATGTTACTTTTTTAATATTTTGATCTCTAGAGGGAAAACCATATTTATGCAAACGAAATGGAAAACTGCCAGCAAATACCCACATTTCATTCATGCAACAAAGCAAGCCCCTATCGTGCCCATCTCATAGCCGCCGCATATAGTAAGTCTTATCACAGCCAAGCTTTGTATATGCCTCGCTTAGCTGTTGCTAGTTTGTTGCAGCTTTCGCGTATGAAATTACGCATGCGTACCACCCGCTGCATGTGGCCGCCTGCATGTGTTGGCTTTACACTGATCTGCGGTATTATTGTATGTGTTAACGCCCCCACAAGTATCCAGTTCCCATAAAGTTCATTCACGCGAATCTTTGGTTTATGGTACATAGTTTGGTCTGCGAGTCAAATGTAAATAAGCAAAATCTGTAACTTACAAGTGCCTGGTCTAACTGGATATATGTATGTACAGTATAATGTCTTTTGTCTACTATAGACGTCATTCGTAGGTGGGGAAACTCGCGCTCATAATTTGTATTAAGTTACACTGAACAAATTTAAATTTAATTTGTGAGGTCTTGGAACGTTAGAGTTGAACAATAGTAAATCAGAGTATGAGAAGTTCATTCTGGCGAGGAGCTACTGTCTATCACATTGGACATATGTAAGTGTATTGAGACGGTCTAAGGAGAAAAACGATTTATGAATCCCAAAGCAACCAAGAATTTTGAGGAAGCAGCAATAAGCTAAACGAACTGCTTAGTCAATAGAGCTTAGGTCAAGGCTTTGGAACTAGAAAACCAAGGAAGAAGCGAAAAGCCAAACGAACTTCACATCCAAGCAGTCTTAGTCGTTAGAACTAAGGTCAAAATTGTAAGGTAATTCTGTTTGAGACGGTTTGAGAAAAGATTCAGATAATGATATGAATCCCAAAGCAATCAAGAAAATCACAATCACAAAAATCCATCAGACATTCGAGGAGACTTAAATCCCTCAAAGTTTCTTATTTATGTGAGTCAACACTTCAAAGAAAGTGTCTAAAAGCTGGGCATAATAATTTTTTATATACTACATAAGGCTTACAAATATTCAATTAGGTCTAAGGCTTCCATGGAGACTCTAAATGGTAGTCATGTCATGACTTCAAATAGATTTATTCTAATTTTGGACGGACATGAAAGAGTTTATGGCTCAAAAGAAAATTATAAGTATTAACTAACAAAGTTCGGACAGAGCATGGCAAAACAGGTACTGAGAAACCAAGATTTCTTAATTGACTCATATAATGCAGATTTTTCTCTTATATATATAAATTGTTTCTGAAAGATCCTGTCTGTAACACAGGGTCTCAAAATCTCTCACTTACTTTCATGCATTTTCAATAGTCGCTTTAACAAGACATTGAGTTATAATTAATAACAACTTCGTCAGTTAGTGGTAACCCTTTTTGAGGTTAAAAATAAAGTGTAAACCTGAAAACACAAAAAATGTTTGCCTCTACGCCAGTAAAGAAGAAGAAGCCTTTTTTTCTCACCGTGTACTTATAATGCACAAATGACTACTCTAACTGTGCATATTCCATATCTACCGAACAATATTGCTTACGAGTACAACAACAATACTAAACCTCAACTCAGCTTTGACTAAACAATGCAAACGCTTACAACAATTTTTTGTTGTTTTAAATAAAAGCGCGCACTTTTTCCGCATAACGCTCGACTTATACGGGTGCGTTGTTGCTTTGCACTCTTTGTTGCTTTATGTGAAAATAAAATTTCACTTTTCAGGTGAAATAAGTCTACAAAACGTTAGCAATAATTTTTGAGTGTGTATGATATTTTTTTTTGCTTTTTTTGCGCGAAATGCGAATTACGAAACTTTTATAACAAAGCGCCACACACGAACGCATATAAAGCACGCGGAATAGTGCCACACGCCGCATGTGGCCACTTGCCGCGCCAAATTGCCCACTTGACGCAGACGTTTAGCGATGAAAGTGCAAAACGCAACAATAAAATGAAAAAGAAAAGCAAAAATATGCTTAAAATGTTCGCGTGTATTTGTGTGTAGCGCGTTCGCCGCCAAACTGCGCTGAGTGGCCTGTGACGCAAGCGCGCAAATTTGCATGCAGTCAAATTTGAAACAATAACAGCAATCACTTGATAGACACCTGGTCGCCTCCCCACATTCGGCGCGCCTGCCTACCTGACACAGTTATGTGCATGCGCCGCGCACAGGTAAGTAACTTGGAGAGTGCAGCTGGTGCGCATGCGCGCAATTGCGCGTTGTCTAATCAAGCTAGTAGATCAGCGACATCATCATCGTGGTGGACGACGCGAACGGCGTAGTCGTCAGTGGCAGTCGCATAGTCACAGCATCAGCTGACAGCGCAAACCCGTCAGCTGCCAACAACGAGCGCGCTGACTATGATGCGACGTTTTGCGCGCGCTTTTAGGAAGCAATTTTTGTTTAGATCGCGCAATTCGCCATGCGCATTTTCATCCCAAAACGCTAATGCTACGGTCAATTGTTGGCTGTGGTGTGGCCGCTTAAGCGTCGCGTTTAGCTGTGCGCAGGTGTGTGTGCGCGCTCGCGCCTTTTAGGCATTTTTGTGCGTCTAACAAGATAATTGGGCTCTGATATAAACGAATGGTCATTTCGTATGCGCGCCGGCCGTCGGGGCAAATGTTTGTGCAAGCTTGCAGCTATTAAGATAATACAAAATGTATTGCGCGCATGCGCAATATTGCTGGTCTTATGTAAGTTGGCTTTTATTTATTAAGGGGCTGGTTTTTTATGGGAAATTTCGATTTTGTACAAAAGAAAGAAATTACATGATTTTGAAAAAATGATTTTTGGTGTTTGTGTGCATTTTTGAGCGTTTTTCCGCAGTTCAGCGTTGAATCTGGTTGGAAAGTGGCTGCATATATACTGAGTTCCAGCACACGAGGGCATTATGGAAAAGGAAATACTCAGATCCCATTCGTCTGAATACCGAACTAGTACAGGAACTTCGATGAAAGCCGCTGATAAGATACACAATCACATTTTCAGAAGTGCGGACAGACGGATCAGGGTGAGATGGAATGACTAAAAGCGTCACATGCGAGTCGAATGAACACTCTTAGACACTCTTCCTGCTCTGATTCTGTTTGGCCTTATTAAAACACGTCTAAGATTTATGTATGTGAGCTCTGCAGTTCAAGGGACCAGCTGAGGAATAGGAATATCAAGTCTCTATTAAACCACGCAAACACTTTTGACGCCCTATACGATTTGTATGAAACTGAGCCTCCAACAGGCATTACAAACGATATGTATGGCGTGACAGCCAGCCACTATAACCTAACCTAACTTAGCATTGAATGAGACCAATAATGTGGCATAGTAGATTCCTATAACCGTTTAGGCTTTCTACAGTTAGTCGATGTAGACCACATCCTGAAGCAGAACTGTGAACATTCCGTTCTAGGCACTAGGACAGACTTCGACTTCTTCGAAGCAGGTATTTTTGTGAAGTCTCCTCTGTCGACTGTTCCTTGGTCGCACATGTTTTTATTGGAGGCATGTATCGTCGACGTTCAGGAAACGACATTTTCGAATAGCGGGGAAGTGGCCTCACTTGCTTGAAGCAAACACGGTAACCATAGCAGATAACTTTCTCAGTCCCAGTAGTCCATGCAGGTTATGATTCACTTGATTTTTGAAGATGCCAACTGAAATAATACACCATCCATCGGAGTACTACCGAATGGAATACTTTGATATGTTATCCTCCGCAGCAGCCATTTTCGAGATAACTGAAGGAGGCTCATCAAAAATCGAGGCAATAAAAAATTTTGTTTTCTTATCAGTGTGAACTATAGAATTCTGTTCCTTTAGAAATAAATGGCCTGCTAGAGACGCTTTAATAGTCTAGAAAGGTAAGGCAAAATTAAGTATTTTAGAAAAAATTTAAAAAAAAAAAAGTTTCCCCCTTACATAAACATTAGAAAAGTGGTAAGAATTATAGATGAAAGGGTTGCCACTGTACACAATTAAAAGTTTTTTTGGCAAAAAGTTGAAAACATCAACAAAAAAATGTAATATAACTAAATAAATTTTCAAACTTATGGTAAATTTAATTTCAAACAGGGTTGCCACACTGTTCAAATAAAAAAATTTAGAAATTACAATTATGGATAATGTGGTTTAATGATTAATTATTTCTGTAACGTATTGCTAGAGTAGTAAAAAGTAATATTGTATAGAGTTGCCACCTGTCCCAAAATTATTTTATTAAATTTTAAAAAAAAAAAAAATTAATAAGACGTCTATTTTACTTAATAAGTGTTCCAGGTCTTAAGTTTATATTTAATATGACACAAGGTTGCCACACTGTTAAGTTTAAAAAAAAAAATGAAATTTTGAAAAAATAGTTATGGATAATCTGATTAATTTAATAGTTATTTTTCCAAAACTATAAATTGTAGTGTTGCCACCTTTTTGAAATATTATTTTTTTTTTTTAATTATTTTAATACAATCGGAGCCATATTTTGAGCATAATATAGAATTTTTTTTACTACCTGTTTCGCTTATGACCTCGGCTACAAACTTACATTCAAAACAAAAAGAATTTCTCACATGCTCGTGTTATTCATTGTGCTTAGTTCTCAGAATTGTCTGCTACGTGTTGATTTACGCCAATAAAAAGTAGTCTGCCAATTAAGACTTAAGACTGCAATACTTCTATATGTTGCGGCAAAAACAACGTGTGGCAATAACTATCGACGACGCCAGCAGCGTGTGTGGCATGCCACCGATGTGGAGCGACAAGTGCACATGCCAAACCTAATGTTTTTTACGACTCTTCGCGGAACGAACTCAAGTATGTGCTTACACAAATAAATAGCGAAACGTACTAGCTCAGCGCTGTTAGCTATTTATTGCGTGTCATACAATTACATGTAAGCTAATGCAAAGTATTTGATTACGCCGAACGGCGCAACACAGTTTTGTTGCCATTTCTGGCTTGCATGGCGTTGCATATTCAATTAGCGAAAAGGCCAAACGTTCTACATTGAAGTTGGCAGTCGCACAGCATGTTTGTGGCATGCAACCGCTAGTGGCATAGCAGCAACAAGTGCTTTGGCTGGCGGCCACTGTTGTTGCACGTAATTCGCGCCGCTTTCTACGGCGTCTTTGGCTGAGTGTTGATTTTTTAATTTTTGCCTCATTTAACGTTGGATAAACACTCTTGCAACAGTTTGTTCTTAGTGCCGCTCAGCTGCGCGCCCGCCACACTATCCGCAAGCGCTGTGCGCGCATAACGGTTACAAAAGGGGGCTGGCGCAAATATCGGTAAAAAATCATTAAAAGTTAAACCCTTTTCATGCTTTTGCGCAATTTGCTGAAAAGAAAGTAGCTGCGCTACGCTAAAGAGCACAACAAAAGCAAAAAAAAAAAACAACAACAACAAAGTAGCGGGAAAAAGTCGTACACACTAAGATTTTAACTATGTTGCACCTTCGCTAACTGGGCTCGTAAAGATAACGACAAACTCGATAACACACAGCAGCTTGGCAGCGTAAGCTACACATATACATGCACATAAAAGTGGGCGCTGTTAATTGCGCATGCGCAACAGCCCATCTACTCATTGTACATTTTTATGCGCTCAGAAAACATATTTAAACACAACAACAGCCCAAAGCTGCTCTTATTGACTCTTGTTTGTTGCTTTTATTGCTGTTTTTGTTGTTATTATTGCTGTTGTTGTTGTGCGATGTGATCGCTGTAAATTTAGGGCGATTGGGGTGGAACGATTGAACGGCGATCAGACGATCGACAGATTGCGCGTTCGATTAAATCGAGCGCGAAATGGAGAGGCACAAAATTATGCCGCAAATCTGCCTGCCCCCAAAAATTCCGAGGCATACATGCCTACTTACAAACACACTAAAGTCAGGTAAATTAAAAAGCTGAAATAAATTAAAATATATTTTACAAAACTTAAGTACATTAATTGGAAAAATTTTTATGTGAAATGTTCGCCCTGCTTATTGAAGGCAGGAGGTCGTGCACCTGGTCTTATGAGGCAGCAAAAAAAACCCGCAAGGAAAAACAATGGCGAGAGTAATACAAGGGTATCATCGACTAAAGCACGAAGTGGATAAAAACCGAACCCAGCACAGCTCGATGATTCATTGAGCTTTTGGGAAAAAAAAAAGTTTGAAAAGAGAAATTCCTTCCTCATATGAAGGTTTTAGGCTATGTAAATAAGCTGATTACAGCTAAACCCACAGTAGTTCCATTTGGATGTTGTTGCCGTAGCGGCAGAATTCTGCGAGTTGACAGTCCTTGGGCGGATAAAATTCGATTTTTCCCCGGTTTCGTAGACCCGACTGTCGTTAGAACGGATTCCCGCTTGGATTGCCATAGACGCGGGGCCATTGTGAAGCCCAGAACTCTTAGGTATGGATCACAAAAACCGGCGGTACCTTCAAAATCCTAGAGTTTGAAGCGGCTAATATCTATTCCAGCAACAATGGAATTCGTAAGAAGTATGGCACAAGAGATGCTTCAGCCTTAGTCTGGCAAGGCTAGGAAGTGGAAGGGAAATTAACTGGATATTTCCAACTCATCTTCCTCATATGGAAATCAGTTTGGATTCTTAGGAGAGAGCACAATAGACCCTAAATCGCGGTGCAGTATTCATTTACTTATCTAATCTAATCTTCACAAATGCCGATCTCACGACTTTCTGCTTTATTTTTCCGGCTATTTGAAGCCATAATCTTGATTTTTCCAATATTCAAGCGGAAATCGTTCATGTGGTTGACGATCTCTCAAACCCTTTCACTGTTCAATTGGCTCACATGAGATTAGATTTCATAAACCTTTTATTTTTGGGAAGTTTGATAAACGATCAGCTCATGACTTTGACTTTCTGTATATTTTCAAGCTTTTTGAAATCGTTTTCTTCGTCTTTGCTCAATTCTTTTCTCTTCCGATTGGTAATTTTTAAGTATGACTAAAAAAAGGGTAAGGTTTCCCCAAAAAACTAACCAACTAAAATCTAAAAAGCCACTAAAAATATATTGAAAATTAAAGCCTTTCATTACTAGATCCCTTTTCCGAGTGAAAAGTGTGAAATATGACCAAACAAGGACATCAGATTATCGGAAAATCCAAGCGATTTGCATCTAAAACGCAGCTCTGTCATTTGTTAGCTTTGAATTCATAACTTTACAACAATTCGCGTTTGAATATGCGTGAATATAGCAAAAATAGAAACTTTTCGTTCAAACAGCTGTTTAAGCTTCTACTTCTCAACACACTTAAGCAAAAACTATTATGAAAAACTGAAGGAAAATTTTTAAAAAAAATGTAACACAAAATTAAACAAAAACTGTTAACTCTGAAAAAAAAAAAAATATCGCGCTTGAGATCTAAAATTATTCAGCTTCCCAGCGCATTTGCAAGGCGTGCATAAAAACTACCAGCCGACAAGTGATCACATTGTAATCTTGCTAATCTTTCACACAATTCTACTTTATTTTTTGTGGCACTACACTTTATAATTTGGTAATTTTCCGCTCTTTTAAGCAAGCGGAATCCACCTTTGAATATTTTTTAAACACTGCCAAAGATCCCCTGACTATCTCGTTGGGGACAACAACGGGGAGACGGGCGCGATTGGTGAGTGTATAAAATTTCGTTGACCAGCTGCTGCTACTAAATTTTAAGCAATCAGCAATATAAACACGCATAAAAAGGTAGCCAGAAACAACAACAACAATTGCAGTGATTACAATAACAATAGCAGTATAATGCCGTTGATAGCAGTTCACTGGACGCTGAAGCGCAAAAAAAAAAGGTGCAGGAAGATCCCTGAATACCAAAGAGTCCCCATTGCGTTTGGGTATCGATCAGATCAAGTGCCGATGTGATCGCTTAAAGTTACGCCAATATATCTACGACGTTTTTTCGCTTAAGTTATTGCCACAAGTATATAAGTTTGTGTGTCGCTTCTTCGTTTTCCCTTGCAGCGCCCTCGAAATGCAGGAAGAAGGCGGCGCACACATTGCACGCATATTACCGACATATCAGGTTACACGTGAGTAAGTTTAGCAAGTATGCAAGCATAAGCGTAAGCATGCATTAAGTAGAGTCCTACAAACATATATAGCATCTATATATGTATTATAATACATATATGCTAAAATCTCGTAAGCGATGAGTAAGCCTAGCTATGTGCGGTAAGTGATCGCTACCTTTGTTAATTTTTTCCTTCTGTGACGTACTACCCTTTACCGTTGCCGTATAACGGGGCTATACCGTCAAATGTCCTTTTGTGTGTGTGTGTTTTGCCCTTTGCTGTAGCTGTCCACTGTGTTGTCCATTATCGTTTAGTGATCTTGCCGTGTGTTGTCGTCGCCGCTTTCAGCGCGTAATATTATCTGCTCTTAGTTGTTGTTGTTGCTGTCGTTGTTTTTGTTGTGTATACGCATACACTTTATTTTGTATCTGGCAGAGATTTACTGTTGATAGGATTTGCTGACAAGTGTATATGGTGGTCTGTGTAGTGTGGCGCTACGGAGCTGTTTGTGATACATTTTGGTGCGTGAGAAATATTTTCTGTAACAAGTGAGAGTGGTCCACAGTTGTTAATTACAAATAATTGCGCTGTTTTGTACTTTAGAATCATCAGGTTTCCAATCAGGTATCTTAAAATATAATTTACATTCAGTGCACTTGACGATCGGCCGTGCTAGGAATGTTGCCGCGTTTACAGTCTTTAGCCGGATAAAAACACGACTCTGTTTCGGTTGACTATCAGATCTTTCCAATATCTCTAAGGTTACATAAATATACTCTATAGTCCGGTAGACAAAACAGTTGACAGGAAGGGCTATATTCTCAGGAAAGTTCGGTCTAGATAACCGAAAAGAAGTCAGAGATTTATACAGCCAAAGGCTGTCAACCCGGCAGCATTCCAAAAACTATTATTTCTTAAATTCCCTTAACTTAAATGCTCTAAATCATCATCCTCCATATAGTTACGTCAGAAGGGTTCGTAAAGCATGCATTTTCCACCTCTGTTTGAGATTTGAAATCACTTACTGGGCAATTTTGGCTTGGATCGCAGGTTTCGATCGCTCTGATATATCCGATCCGGCTATTTCTCGGATCTTTCCGTGCAAAAGTCAGCTAATGGGACGCAAGTTAACTTTTTCGATGATTCTTTCTTCCATATGTCGAACACAGCTTGTTTCGTGCTTATATAGACTTGAGGGTTGGCCGTGATAAGTCTTTGATAAGCTCACAGCTTCTAGAATAATATTTGAGGTTACAGCAGACCCGTTTATTCAGATATACTATCAGACCTGTGATATTTTCCATTTTTATCATCGGATGACATAACAAAAGCCTCTTTCACCTAGCTCAAATCAAAATATCAGTATGAACATGATATTGAGAGCCTAGATGTATTTTCAATAGCTCAAGTTATATACATATATTCTTATTTTCTATAATTCTCTCTAATCCATGTACAAAATTTGTATTTCTATGCACCGTACCGCATTTCCGCAATCGCTCTAGCCGACCTACAGCCAAGCGACCTCCATAAAAGCAGCCAACAGGGCTTGGTCAAGTTAACATTGCAGCAGAAGCTTTTGTCATGGCTACATAATATTGCTGATTTTGCATTCTGCACTGCTGTTGCATAGTAATACTTAAAACATAAATACATTTACGGTACACGGCAGATATCTGATGACGGCGACCGATAAGGTATGCGCATATCTCTGCACCTTACAAAATCGCTAATCAGTTATGCATAATTACCAATGTGGGTCAATATCTGCTGAACCTGGTACCGAACATCCAAGGCTTGAAGACATACAAACAATTTAACTACACTTGCAGTACTTTCGTACTCGCATTTCAGTAAAGCGCTCGGCAGCCACCTTCGGTAGGCTGTGTGCATCCGTGTGGCTTTCGATGTTCCATATGAGTAAGTATTGCGAAACTGCCGCAACTGTAACATGTGTACAAAATGTTTTGGGGCGTAGGGCGGTCAGGCGGTCTCAGTGATGATGACTGCGTAAATCGATTTGGGAATGTGTGAGTTGGAGCTCATGCAGATAATGTTTGGTACCAGTGCACTACAGCCATAGTTCGATGGTTATCTCATGAAAGTAGCTCATGCAAGTGCTTTACATTTTATGCGCACTGTTGTTGTTGCAGGTATTGAAAGGTGCTGTCAGTTATGCATGTAGCGGTTTGGATGCTTCATCGAAAAGTTTTTAATTAGCTTAAAGTGCAATTAAGTAGGGGAACCAAAGACTTGTAGTGGAAGCTAACAGCCTTATGGCATAAATGCCTACCGAAATGTTTACTGTGACTTAAACAAGTACGTCCTTTAAGTTTTTGTGAGTGCTGAGCCTCTCAAGATATCCGGCAACCTATGCATGAATCCCAGACAGTGACCAGTTAAACCTCCTAAAACCAGTCCTACAACCATTGAAGGGTAAACCTTATCAATTAGTTTCCCTAGACCCAGATTTACTTCGAATCAGAAAGACCTTGCGACTGCACTGCTCTTGGTAGTTGACCTACGCTTACTGAGCTCGTTTAAGGCCCAACAGTCCAGAAGTAAACCACAGGAAACCAAAATGGTTTTTACTTTCCTACCTTCCCTTTCTACAGTTATTGAGACTGAAGTAAATGTCCTAGCTACTTCATCAGCCCTACAGTTAGCTGCAATACCGCTGTGGCCAGGCATCGAAAACAGTCTATTTGCAAAAACCTCGATGCTGGAGATAAAGACTCTGGACTTCCCTCCACTAGTCTTGAGCGCACAGTTAACGAACTCAAGGCTAATATCTCGGTCCTGCTTTCGAAGTGGATAGTCAGCAAGCCTCTATCATTTTCTGCCTTGAAAACCTTATCTCGGACTTTACTAGTACTTTAACAGGGTACTTTTCTAGCTCGGCAGGGAGCTTAAGTCTAAAAATAGTCAAGCAAGTTGAGTTTCCTACCAAAATTAAGCTTCGTCTTCTATGGAATCATACAATAAATTGTATTTCAAGGGATCTGTAAGCTTTATACCAACAACTTGAGGTAACAAATTATTTATAGGTACCTACAGTGAAAACCCTCATAAGCGGATACTGGCGGAACCAGCTTTCCTGGCCGGTTCATTTAATAGATTGTCCTTGATAAATATCAAAAAATGTAGGGGCCGTCCAATGTGCACGGTTAATAGAGATGCCCACCCAATAGAGCGTCCGTTTAATAGACCTTTCACTGTACATTCGAATATTTCAATCAGACCTACATATTTTACTCCCAAGAAGGAAACGTTCCCATTTGAACAGTTATAAGCACTGGCACGTCTAAATATGGTTCACCAGACCCTTATAGAGTAAATCGTATGCCAAGAGATTACTACCAATTTTTCCTTTTTAAAAATTTCGGCCGTTACGCCGTTGTTGCTTCAAGTTATAGTTTTGGTATATATCGGGATATTCTGGACAATAATGACATTATCATCTAAACTCGAGAGAATACTTGAGCTCTATACGAAGTAAGCCAACTGTCCACCAAAGCATCTGCTACTACACACTGCCACAATCAACCCACAACATATAATGATATACATACAAGCATTCCCTTCACACACTTTTTTGTGAAGTCTCTCTAGTGGCATACTCCAAACGAAGAACATAACAGTAAAAGTAATAGAATATCTAATTATCAGAATGGTGTAGTCAAACTCTGACGATGCGTTAAATACTTTCAATTGTTGGCAACAATTTCGGGCCAAATACTTCACTTCACAGCACTGTTGTTGCTGTAAATGTAGGAAATTCTTCTCGCTTGCTTTTGTTGTTGTAAATGTATGAAAGTGGCAATCAAAGCACATGAAAATTAATGATAAACATTTATGAAGTTTTAATTAAATCAGAGATCCATTTGTACGCAATGTCGGTACGAAGTTGTAACTGTGGCAAGCAGCAGAGAATACCGAGCTGAATACTGGGAAAATGCTAACTTGAAGCGCAGGCAACAAGATTGCGTTAAAGCTTTTATAGACTGATGAGCACAGCATAGATTTCCAATGACTGCCGCAGTGGCGGGGAGCTTCAAAGAGAGTGTTGAAGAATGTGCGTGTTTATATGTGCATAACGAGATATTGTGTTCGATAACATTTGAGAAATGGTAGTAGAACACAAACATAAAGCGATATATACATACAGACAAAACAGTTTGAACTTTGAATATGGCTAATTTGCTGTAATGTTTGGAGTTTTGTTTGCAGGTATGTAATGTATTTGGTATTTGGTATGTAAGCTTGTTAAACATGTGGGAATATAGGTCAGAAGGTGGTGCAACCAACTTATGTGTCGGCTTAAATGAAAGTGAGTTGGGAAGAACTTGGTAAAAATTGGTTTAAATGCACTAGATTTATGTTTGAACTTGTGTATTTATGTATGTATGTATTTGAGGAAACCCACATTTTAACATAAATGTTTCCAGCCTTACTTGGAATCTTTTTTTTACTTTTGAACAGAAATGTAGGCTAGAGGTTCGTACATAATTTTTTCGGAACCAAAACAGATGTAATGTTTTGAGATGACCTAAAATATTCGTGTTAAAGAGTTACTAGAAGTATGTGCTAAAATATGCTATATTCCTGAATGGTTTTAAAAATCAGCTTTGGTAAAAAAACATTGTCACATCATCGAAGATTTCTCAAACTGCGCTCCAACAAACTTTGATCCTTAATAGCTCTGCAATAAATCGACGGGGTTTTATATTTTTTTAAGCATTTTAGGATCCTAAACCGTCTTACCGTCTAAGCTGTCTTTAGCTGTCATATTCTTTTCCAACTCTACAACTCTCCCTACTTCAGTTTATATAAAATGATGTGATGTGAAAATACAGAATCAATTAAATATGTCTTCCAAATCAACAGATTTAACATTTCCATTGCTCTAAATTTGAGAAAAGTTTCTTATCATTTGTTTTATAAAAAGTGGGTTAAGAGATCTGGTGGTATCAGCTGCCATTAAACTAACTACCAACACTCTGCCGTTGAACATCCTACTAACTGTCATAACCTCGAGAAGTCCTCTTCTATCTTGTCAAACAAAAATTAGGTTCATGCTATTAACCTTGATGAAGCATGGATGATGACAATATCTGCCGAAATGTTTCCTGCCGTGTTTGTGAGAGAACTTGATCAGTAAAGCCAGGATTACTTATCAGGGTCTTATGCCCTAGATAGCTTAGAATTTTTAAAATTTATTCCGAAACGACTTTTAAATCAATGGTGTTGTAAGGACTTCTTCAAAGTGCCCTCACTTTCTGATACAAACCACGATTTCCTCCCAAGTTCCTTGCTTTTCAGTCACTAATATAAACGTATGGCTACGGAGTAAACGAGATCCTTTAATAACTCGAAATACAGAATATTGATATGGTGGAAGAACGGGCTGAACGAACTTGGAACTACGACAAAATGGTACAAACGGAAGCTATAGTGAAATTGTGGTTTTCAGTACTTATGAGAGCAGATGGTGATGCCATAGCAAGCAGTGGAAAAGGAAGAGCTTGGCTGAGCAGAGACTTGACTTTACTTGAAGTTAGAGCTCAAATAAAAAGTTCTGGAGCTGTGTTGTAGTACCAAAACTAACAGACTTGAAATATTTCAAAGAGAAACTTTCTATTTCATCGAGAAAGCGAAGTTAATAGATAAAATTTTTAAATATTTTTGATTTTTCCTGTGGCCGGAAACCCAAAATTTGGACAAATGGAGTTGAACTGCCAGCGCACTTAAAGCCTTCCCGAACTTGTTGACTACATTGAAATTAAGCTGTGGTGTCGACAAGGCAAGTAAAACCGCCTTGCAGTTCGATATACTACACGATGATTCGAATCTTTGTAAAACTTTAGCGTTGCCAACTGGCGGAAATTCGATCTAAAAAGTAGTAGAGAGTTTCCTCTTACCAGCACATGATACCAACTTCTGGATTTTATTTTAAATATTTACTAAGTAATTCATGATACCTGACGATTTATTCGAATTACAAAGCAAAAAATATTCTACACCGTAAAAAGTTGCACATTAAAATGGAATAAATATCTAGAACTTCAGCTTGCCACTTCTGTTATTTGAGCTATCAATCCACAATAGCAGAGCACAAGTCTATTATAAATAAAGCAATTCAAGACGGAATTTGTTTATGAGCACTCATTCAACGGTAAAACTATTTATATGCGCAGTTTATATGAAAAGTGGACTACTTCCTCGGCATTTCAAGCAACAAATTAAGCCATTAGATATATCTTAAGCCATATAAAGTGGCGGTCATTAGATTTAGCATTGATGAACTTACAAATATTTATAGGTAATTAAGTGCAACAACTGTTATCGCTGAGCACTTCCTTTCTCACAGCGAATGACGCATCTGAAGAGCGATCCGCAGGTAGGCAGCGCGCGGAGCAGAGAAGTACACGAAGCTGAAGTTCAATAAAAATGCATTAAACTTTAAGAAGTCTTTTGAGATTACCAGCATATGTTTGTCAATATGTACTGGAGTAAGAAGAAGCAGAACAACAACAAAGACATGACGGCTGTTCCTGCAACAACATAGAGTAATCTGTATTTAAATGCTTCATTGCCCCGCATTCAACGCAACGACAATAAGTACAACAACAAGAAAATGCAACAACAACAAAAAATAAACAACGAATATACAACAACAACAAAACCTCAAAAACAACAACGAAAATTACAACAACTTTCGTTAATCGTCAAGGGATTTCAACGCAGTTGTCATTGACGAGATGCCCAACAACTGCATTTCATCAGCGACCATTTGGTCAAGAGCGCACAAAGCGACGGCCCAGACGCCGCGCTGACTAAGCGGCTGGCCAACTGACTGCACACACACATCCACCAGCTTATATACGAGTACTTACATAACCGATTTATGTATTTGTATGCGTTTGAATGAATGACTGTGCGACTATTTGCGCTGATTGACTCTATTGCTGTTGTTGTTGTTGTTGGCAAAATATGCAGCAACTTTGCTCCAAGTCTCCACGTTGATGATGATGACATTATCCATACATTTGTATGAATTTTTATCCGCTGGTAGCTCTTCCGCTGCCACAGATTTGTTGGCGCTGCCGCGTACTTGCTACATGCAACTTGTGTCGGTATATTTATATTGGCTGGACATTGAAATGAAGTTGTCAGATATTTTTATGATATGCCTATGTCAAGATAAAAATGCTAATAAGTATGCGGCTGTGGACCTTGGCCGCGAAGCTGGTTGCTGCGCCGTAAGCTTTACGCGCTGACGGCGGTTCAAGCGCGTAGCTGCTGAGATTATTGTACTCGCATTTGTGTGCTGATAGATATATATACATATATGTATGTACCTATGTACATACAAAATGTGTTTGCTGCCGCTTGTCATCGCCAGCTTGGCGGTCGCCGGTACGCGCGCATGCGCAATCAAACGCATTCATTTACGTGCCCCTTTAAGCGCCTTAAGTGCTGCTGCCGCTGCTGCTGTGTCCGTTTTGCCATACGTGGTCTATATGGTCGTTATAATTAAGCGCACAATAGGTTCTACAAAATTATTATGCATTTCAGCATTTCAGCGTTTAGCGATTTCAAGCATTTTTATTGGCGTATAAAGTCTTATGGCAGCGCGCAAGTTTAATTGAAATTGTATTGAATTTTAGTGTAGATGACTTCGGCGTTTGTCTAAGTGGTTGAGGAAATATATGCATATTCCTTCCTATATGTGTTAGGAATGGTAAGGTAGTGCAAATTTTTGTTGTTTAGTGGCAATAATAAGTCGCCAACAAGTCTAAGTCAGACAATAAATATCTAAGAAGTGGAAGACTTCGAATCAACTTCTAAGTTGTATCAGTATATGGATCCAGCTAATTTGAGAGCGTAGGTCAAAAATTCTTTCCAACTCAGGGGGTTCCAGAACGCTCTTTTGGGTCGAATTGGGTGCATACTGAACTTGGTTTGAATACTTTTAAATGAAAGTTTTCAAGGTCACGCAGTAAAATAATTTAAAAGGCATTGCCATAAGATCTAAGATTACGTTCTGGGCGGTATTTCATGATTATCCAGGAACTCAGTGGATTTGGTAAAAATACTGATTGTTTTCCACCACTTTTGTCTAGTGTCTCTTAAGTTATGGCATTAAGAGCCGTGTTCTTTCTCATCCGACTGAAGATTTGGCATTCACAAATAAAATGTTTAAGCGTCTCATCATCCCCCGCAAATGCTCTGCATTTCGCCGAATCCACTTTTCAATTTGAAAGATCTTAAGGATAGGCCGCTGTGATGACCCCTCATTTATTTGGTCTGCCCATCATCAACAACAACCACAAAGTCACTTTGCTCTATGTTCCTAGTATTCCAAGACCTGATGTGTGCCTTCAAACAACTCTTGAAGTGTCTCAATGGCTTGTGACAGTTTAAGGGAATTGCGCCTCCAGCTGTCCCTGAGGAGCGTTTTCATAAGCCCCAGTTCATTAACAAGGTCGAGACCTAGTCTGACTGCAATGACCTAAACTTATACATGTATTGACCGGAAGTTGAGAATAATTTCTAGAGCCTTAGTACCATAGATTCATTCTTCATTGGGGACGGATGATACTCGTATAAAGCGGATAGAACATCTGTTGTCGTAAACCATTTACTGGGTTCTTCTGCAGATGTTCCAGAATAGAAGGGCTTGGGAAGCTTTGCCCTCAATGTATTTTCTTTTTTTTTTTTTAAACCCCCGAGTTATTTCACGGGAATACAATACTTCTGTCCCTCAAGAGGGAAGATTGAATTGCAAAATTTTGGTACTTCTTGAGAAAATACCGATTTCTGTTTTCTCGCGGTTAGCGGAGATCTCTACTTTTCTATGAACTGGTATAGGCGACTAAGATTTACTCTTGAACCGAGGGCAGAAAGGTTTTCCGCGTAACAAAAGATCTTAAAGTTTTTCGTCTCCAGTGAAAGTTGAAGAGTTGCTTAGCTGAGGATAGTTGAACATTAGAGAACTTTTTTCGCATTATAAATGTGCTATGGGCATACTTTTAGTGGCGTAGCAACCACATTTCACTCCACAAATTTCAATCTGAATATTGAATATAACTGTTTAACAACGAAACATAAAAAGAGGTGATACAAGTATGAGCAAAAACCAAAAGATAAAAGCAAGGGAACAAATAGAACTCGAGCTTTGCTTTGTCGCTTTCGACGAAATCAGCGTTTTTTGTAAGGAAACTCGCTTGTCAGAACACTCGACTGCCAAAAAAAAACAAAGATCCATATTTCAGGAGCAGCGGGTGCGTATAAGAAGGGATACTTGCAAAAAACACAAATGTCCAACGAAATCATTATCCGAAAAGGAACACAGCTTGTACGCGGAATCAAAGTGGAATTGACACACTTCAGTTACCGTACGTTTTGCTTGCATTTCACATGCACAAATCTGCCCCGATGCGCCAAATTTTCAGCTACTACACTTAACGGGCCCGAATTAAAAATTCATAACCACACCGCTGACCTACAAACGAAAATCGAGGGGGCCCTAACAACACACACTTTCAACAACAAAAAAAAACGAAAAAAACGCAAGAATTTTAAGCGCTGTCCCTTGTCACACTGCTTATGGTCAAAATCGATAAAAAATATGGAAGTGGAAAAATGTGAAAAAAGCAAAAAAATAATAATAACACAAAGGCTTAAACACAAAAATAAATGTCACTTGTTTTTACGATAAACGACAGTGACACTTTCAAATAAAATGACACTGTAGGGGGCCGCACAACAAAGATGGGACCGAGCGGCCGACCGACCAGGGGCAACAAATGGCAAACGAGAGAAAATAAAAGCGAACGCGCTACTAACCGCACCAACTGTAAACGCTGTCCCGCTGTTCGCGTAGAACACGGCAGAAGAACAACTGACAAGAAAATACTAAAAACAAAAAAAAAAAAAAAAATAATAAATAAAGAATAGCAACAAAAAAGTGGGCAAAGTGAAAACAAGATTTCATTTTTTTTATTTTTTTATTTTGTTTTTGTATTTCGTATTTTGACCGCTCGCTGGTCACCACGAAACTTGAGCTGATAAGCGCCTGCCGTTGAGCACACCAAGGAAGCAAGCAAGCAAGCCGCTGGCATTTCAACTTATGATGATACGAAATCATAAGTGGAAATGTCCAAGTTGCATGCAACAAATTATCTGAATTCATTTTAAATGCAGCCACCAACTGTTTTAGCGCTTTGATGGTGTAAGCGTACAGTGTACAGTTATTTGTTGGTGGTGCTGATGTTGCTGTTGTTATTGGATGTATTGGTGTTGTTATGGTTGTTGCTCTTGTTATTTCCTGTGTTTTTGTTGTTCTTATTGTTGTTGTTATAAAGTCTTTTATTGTTATTACTGTTGTTGTTCTTACAGCATTATTGTTGTTGTTGACAATGTCACTTGAAATATACGCTGCTTACGCATATTATTAAAGTTTAACCCACTTGCCACAGCGGGAGCATACGGACCCTTACGCACAGAATGTCATATACAAAAACATATATTTACACTGATACACTCACACTTATGAGCCAGTTCACAGGATAATAATTTGTTTGAAATGATCTTCTTTTCACATTGTTCTCCACTTTATGCCACTCATTTGCTTTTTAAATGTGATTTTCTGTTGTTAGTATGGCATATTTGTTGGATAATAGGTTGTTGAAATTTGTGCAGAAAATTGAAAATTCTAGATCTTTCTTACAGTGTGTAAGTACAAGAGTATCCACCTGACAGATGCAACCTTGGTTCTTCGACTATAATTGGGTTTTACTAGGAGATCACTGTTCAAATTTAAAGTCATACGGGTCAAGTTTATCCCAATTTCCGTCGCAATGCAACTACAATGATAAATCCTCTAAGGTCCAATTGGAATCATTATCCAAAACTTAATCAGACCTCCCACGCCGAAGATCTTCTTAAATTATTTGGTCTACACTCCAAGGTTCTCTTCGCCCTCAGATGCTTCCGAAACCAATTTGAAAATTTAATGATAAGTCCTCTGAAGTTTGATCAGTACCGAAACTAACAACAGAACTCTCAGGTCGAAGTTCATCCTAAATTATTTTGTCGACACTTCAAGGTTCTCTTCGCTCTACAATGCTTAAAAACCCATTATTTAACTATAACAATAAGTATTCTGAAGTTTTATTACGATCATTACAAAATCTTTCATCAGCAGACCGAAGATCTTCTTCAAGACTCTAAGGTTCTTTTTTTTTTTGTTTTCGCTTTGGCCCCACCCTCCGACATTTTTAGTAGAAAGACAGCGTTGGATGCCTTATTTCGAAGTAATTTCTTTAGTTGTGTCTTGGTAAATCGCAAATAGATATTTCCTGTTGTGGACCAAATGATGTTTCATATTTTAGTGAATATTGAATGCGAATAAGACGAGTTTGTCTAAATCTACAAAGCTGAGGCATGAAGGAAACTGAGTATGAAATATCACCAAAAAAAGCAACTCTTCTATTAAAATCCTTTTGTGGTGATGAAAAAGGGATCACTCATGAGAACGTCCAGCGAAAACGGTCGAGGTCGAATGGCGGTGAGCTGGTGCAAACGGTTAGCAATCCAGGATTGACGGTTGAAAATTCAGAATTGACGGTCAGAGAGGTTTTGATATGTGCTTAATGGTTTCTGTTATATGTTTAGTGTGATTGGTAAGAAATCATCTACCATTAACTATATATCCATACCAAAACTCTTGATTTGAACCAGTATTATGCATAACAGGAGCGTCTGAAGAAATCAATCCCCCGAGGAGCGATTGGCCAATAGGAGATACCATGTGTTCCATCCGGACAACACTAGGCCATACACATCGACAGTGACTCTCTGAAAGCTGGAGGAGCTTGATTGAGAGGTGTTCGTGCATTCTCATAGTCCGAGTCTAGCTCCAAAAGATCACCACGTGTTCCTGTCTATGACGGATGATTTTGCTGTTGAAAAGTTCGTCTCAAGACAAGCTTGCTGAAATCGAAAGTGCATGTTTCTGACCAATGGAGACCTGGGATTTCGATGAGAGTTCTATGAGAATCGGAAAGAAATTTATATTGCAGAGTTTTCAGTTTAAAAAGAAACTCTACTGCTAAGTAAAGAAAGGGAAGCAGTAGAAGCAGGCTTAAAACTCTAGATTCCATCTAAGAGAACAGGGATCACTTTACCTCAGCTTCTTGAATTGTTCAGAGTGCTGCATATTTGTAGCCATATGTGATATAAGAGAACACGTAATAGACCATAAATCGCAGTGCAAAGCCTAAATTGTTCTATCTTCTAACTTCTAACTAAGATTGGTAGTATCATCCACTTACAGCTTTGCCTTCGTCTTGCATTCGAACGAATGTGAAGCAAGTAATTCGTAACAATATCCTGTCATCATAAACCTGCCGATCGTAGGGTATGTTCCGCACTAACCACGCTGCATTCACAACACAAATCATCATGTGGCCGTCGTACCACCGCCAGTGGTACGCACCAAAAAAGGTGCGAATTGAACATAAGTGGCAGCGAATGGTGGTAATGATAAAACAACAGGAGGCACAAACTGCGACAGCAACAACAAACCAATACCATTTGCACAAATGGACGCTGCTGGACGATGCGTAGTCGCCAACATCAGCAACAACAACAACAAACGCAGTTACATGCCATTAACAAGACGACAAGCGAATGAGCGAACAGGAGCCGGCTAACCGTAAGTGGCCGCCAAGCAGAGAGCAGCGCTTGCAGTAGCCGCGAAGGTGAGCACAACGTTGGGAGGGGGAGTGAGAGGAAAAGTGGGGCAACAAAATGAAATTCCACAAGTTAAAATATGCGTACGCAATGTCGCCTTAATGGACGCGAAAAATCATGCAACGCAAGAACGCAAAGACAACGTGAGCGCTCGAAGAGAGACAGTGAGAGAGAGAGGTTGGTGCGGCGCTTGTGGGTTGCCAACGCTAAAAGGTATTTCTTACCAAGTGAAAATATACGAGAGTCTTATATTGATAGGTGTGATTCAGGCACGAAATAATGCAATGCAAAAGAAAGAAAATGCGCGCCAACAACAACAATAAGAACAAAACAGAAATAAGCAAACGCGGGAGAAAAGTTGCCAACTTATTTGGTAAACACACCATCGCCTGTTTTGCTTTTTGTGTCTGCGCGCAGAGCTTTGCCTTGCTGCTCGCTTGTGGCCGGTGCGTTGTGGCATGTTATGATGTATGCCACTTGTGTGCACTTACGTGTTTGTTGTTTTTGCACTTAGCGCCCATTGGCTGTATTTTGTGGCAGCTCAAATGAATTGTTTGCGGAATTTTAATTGACGTTTGTTATGCGCGCTGCGAACTCAGCGACTCAGCAGCTCTGCGGCTCAACATCCAAAAACACAAACTTGCAATGTGCCGTTTTTATAAGTAAAAGAAATTTTTGGTTTCCAAATTGTTGTTGCTTTCAATTTTTGTTTCGCGCAAAAGCCTTTATTTGTATAAATTTTTTTTTTTTTGGAAATATTTCGCTACGTTTTTGTTATTTAGCGCTTCTGATTGAGAAATTTTTGCTGCGCAACTCAGCTATGCACTTTGAGGGCTTCGTGGCAGCAAAAAGTGCGCTTGGTCGCGATGAAATGTGAGGAAATAAAATGATATTCCATTAAATTTTTGGCATATTTGAAAGCAATACGAGTGCGTTGGTGGGCGATTGCCGATTTGTGGCATATTTAAACAACAAGATTCAATGTGAACTTGTGGAACAACACTAGCAAGGTCTAGCTGTAAATTTTTATAAGCTGAACAAGCTTTACTATACATAGGAAATGCCAGGAATCCTTTAAATATATTTAAATAACTGATACGCGTTTAGAGCTTAGTTATTAGCCACGTCTTTCTGTTTGTCTTTCCATCTCCCTGAATATGTAAGTACGAATTAGTCCCTCAGCTTTTGAGATATCGATCTGACACATTTTTTTCTCATCAAGAATCTGCTCACTTAACGATCGATATCGGACCACTATAGCATAAAGCTGACAAACAAACTGAACGATCGGAAATAATTTTAGAAAACCTTTTCATTTGACGAGATAACTTCACGAAATTGGGTATGAATGATAATTCAAAGCAAAGGTATGGTCTGAGGTCACATAGCTGCTATACAAACTGATCTATCAAAATTCTGATACGGAATGTATTTATGAAGGGTGTTATATTTAGATATGTAGTAACAGAAAGTATACCTTTAACTTACCACTTCGTTAAATTGTTTGTAAACCAGTTCAAGTAATTATGCTATGCCCGAAGCGGAGTTGTGTCACTTTTTCTTTCGAAACAGCGCACAGCAAATAAACATGAAAAATTTAGAAAAAATTAATTATTGCATATATAGTATGTATGTGTATAGAATTTCTTGCTTATTATAAGACATTAGACATTATAGGTAAGCAAACGCTTAAAAGTCTTTGACTTGCAGTTTATTATTGACTTGAATCTGCTCTGAGCTTTTTCTACGAAACGCATATAACGCTCTTGTTTGATCGTTCCTAAGGGACTTAGTATTGGCTCCTAGCTTTGGATTCGCCTAAAGTGGCTCATTGCTTTGCCACTTCGTCTGCAATTTGTTAACGTTACGTTAAAATATTCCTGTGTGCACAGTCGTAGTATACGCTAGTGGACGCTGGAACTTATCTGTCCGTAGATAAGGCCAACAAGATCGCCTGGCTTTCCGTCTATATGCTTGCTTCAGTATTCTTCTGTACTTATTCTATAGAGCTTCACAGGCCTTTCTATAACTAGTACTCCCGCTTGGAAGATGATGGCCAAGTTTGGTAGTCGGATTGAAAGAGATATGGCGAGGTCATTGATGTAAGCCCCAGCCCATACTCCAGTATACATAGTAATAGTATGCTCCTCTTTCTTACCTACCTCTCCCTAAACCCGATAGTTATTATATAAATCGAACCTTGAAGAAATGTAGTCTGATTTAGGTACTTAGCCTAGTTCTAGCTGGTTCAGCATGCCGCTATAGCATTAATATTTCTATTTCAAACTTCTAATTGCTTTATTCTTATAGCAGTACTTGCCGCTGCTTTCCGAAAGCAGACGTCTATGGGCAGCTGATGCAGTATTAGATTGAGCGCTTCAGTCGGATATTACTTAAACGACCTGATAACCCCGTCATGGGCTGCTTTCTGTGTACTATTTAATTATTTTACTGATATTGTAGATTTTCTTTAAAGCTGGCCAGCACATTAAAGCTCTGTATGTCAGGATTGAACTAATGACGGCCGTATACATCGACATAACTATGTTTGGATCCCCAAAGCTAAATACCGGGGGGATGAATTAAGTAATATGAAGTATGATTTTGTAGCTGTAGTAGACTTTATTCAAAAGGGAGGTCTCTCATCAGAGGATGTTGTCTTCCTTCCATTAGAATTGTTTTTTAAATGGCGGATCCCAAGCCCAGCGCACAGCCCTGGGCATGTCTACGTCAATAAAGAAGAAGAAGTAGACCATATATGCCTTATATTTTCTCTTTTCAATCCCAAGCCCAGCGCACAGCCCTGGGAATGTCTACGTCAATAAAGAAGAAGAAGTAGACCATATATGCCTTATATTTTCTCTTTTCAATGTTAATTTTCTAATCATAAATTTCAACCTCCGGGTATTTAGCTGTGGGGGATAGATAAATTGTTGTACCACCGATTGATGGAAAATTAAATTGTGTTTTTTTTTTGTGGAAAGTAGCACCGAAGGGAAAAATTTAGAGAAGGAAGATTAAATTTAGTTTTTTTTTTGTAGTAAGGTGAAGTATCGAAAGACGACTTGTGGAACTTTAATCCGATAAACTTAACCTACTCCCACCTAAAGTATTTTCAAAGATCTGTTCTGGATCTAGGTATCTACAACACAGTTTCTGCGAAGAATCTCTACATTTTTCGAACTCAATATAGAGGTTAATTCAAGGATATAAATTATTTTTATGTATACAGTAAGCTTATCCCTTTTTGAAAACTTTTAGTCACTTGTCTTGTATTTTCAGACACTGTACCTCTCGAAAAATTAAGAAGCACAACATCTTTGTCTGTAAGTATTGGTGGACAAACATATGTACCGTTTTCCGTTTTTTTGTAATAAAGCATACATGCGCGTGCTTTTAACTGATTTGTAGGCTCAGTGCGTGCGCATTCCCAGAAAAAAAGAAGAAATGCGCTCACAGTAATAATCCCACTTAGAGATGTGTAAAAGTTTTTCGGTTCAGCGAATCAATGAAGCGCAAGTTTAACCCTTTTTAAACTTTTTAGATTTCAATTTTCACAATTACACACACACCACAAACCAAATACATATGTAGTACACACACAAATGAAACAAAAACTAAGGAAATAGTCAAACACGGCTTCGGCTTGGGCTGCTGGTATGCGCGCAAAGCCAGCAAGAAATGGCCGGGCCTCGGGCAACAGAGCAGTCAGTCAAAGGCATTAAACTGGTGCAAACCCTAACAGTTGTTAATAACAGCAACGAAGTATGTGTGTGTGAGCTGGCAAGCCCGCTGCTGGCTGCTTCTCCAACCTCCATCCATTTCTTTGCTACAAAGCGTTTGCAGGCAGCCGCCAAACTTTTGTTCAGCAGCACCCAAGGGATTTTCGACAAAGTAAAATAAGGCTGCACAATTCCCGCAACTATACAAAAACGTTAACAACAACAACAGTAAAAATTTGCCAAAAACACATGTAAAGTTCTTTGAAATTGAAATGGCAGAGTGAACAAATCAGTGACTGACGCGGCGTCGCTGCCACCAATGAGGCAAAGAAAAGTGAATTTCGCTCAAAAACTCGTCGAAAAAGTGTGGTTGGAGAGCAGAAGTTTCAATTGAATTTTGAAAGGTTTGCATAAGCCCCAAAACGGCAGCCGAAATGCAGCGAAGCGATACAGAGACAAACCAAGCAAACGCACACATACACATGAACACGCTTATAACTGTTGTTGGTACGCATGTGTGGGTTTGCTGGTGTTGAGTTAAATCGCACTTGTCGGCGTAAATGCGGGTTTATAAGTCAGTTTAATGTCAAACTTTGAACAGCAGTTATTGGTATAGCGCCTAAAAGACGGCTATAGCCTTGAAAGTTTCGACAGATAAGTGAAAAACTTAAGTTTTCGGTCTTATTTGTGTGTGTATGTGGCTTTTTTGCTACATACGCTTGCTGCAGGCTGTTTAACCCTTCAGCTTGTTAGCCTTTTTTTTATCGGTTTTTTGTTCAAAAATTATATTTTTTTTTTTTTTGCCTTTTTCTTTATTTGAAGAGCTTACAGCTGTTCTACAAGAATTATGGTCAGAAGAAAACAATTTATTTTTTAGGCAAATAGTATACGGACGATTGTAAAAAAGGTTTGATGCTCACATATACATAAAGGGTACTAATAACGGTATATAGCAGTAAAATGATATGTGTACTGGTTGGAACAAATTTCTCTGCCTAACTCTACCCTTGTTTATTTGCTTTATATTTCTCTGAATTTTTTTAGCTTGAAAAAATTGCTGACATTTCCTTTTCGTTTTCAAAGTAAAGTAAAATCAAACTTTTAAAAAATTAAAAAAAAAAAATTATTGAATTTTCGGTACAAATTCGACCATGTGTTAATCATACGCCGTGGTTTACGCAAAATTGATTTAATTTTTCTTCTACTCAAATGTGGAATAGAGCCTAACTTTTTTGGCGTACTGCAGTTTGTTTAAATGCTCCCAGCCAGGTTGATCCATCCCTTTTCGTACCCCCAACCATTTGAAAGCTGTGCTTGGGCAGCAACGACCACTCAGCTGAAGAATCAGTTCTCAGCTAGATACCTCCCAACTGCATCTGTGAACTCTTATCAGCTCGCCTCTGGCTTCGGAGGGTTACTATAATATCTTTTACCAGTCGGGGTGGATTCTGTGGGCAACTTTTGCCAGCTATTGATAAAACGTGTATTTTTAATAGTCGTAACTCACTAATAATTTCAAAGTTGGTCATACTGCTATTCACTAATCTAGCCCGTAGGTACAACATAAGATGTCTTAAAAGAAGGCTCACACACTTGAATATCGACTAAGTCATGGTTTTCACGTATTTGGGATCATGAACTGACTTCAATTTGTTTTACTGAATACTCTTTTGTGTCTTTTGTTGACAAATTACATAATTCCTTCGTCAACTTCTTCTGCTAACCGATGTATGGGTTACTGATTTAAAGGTTAATCTACATTCTCTAGTTCTGCCGTCGTTCTATCGACTTGCCAAGTTCTGTTGACTTGCCAAGTTCCGTCTTCTCAAGTTTTTCCGACTTCTCAAATTCTGCCGACTTCCCCAGTTTTCCCGACTTCCCATGTTCTGCCGACTTCACAAGTTCTGTCGACTTCCCAAGTTCTTTCGACTTCCTAAGTTGGACGGTTACAACTTTACTTAGTTGCCACACTGTTACATAATTAAAACATACATATCCGGCATCTTTTCGCAAATACTTAAAACACTCTCCTACAATTGCGGCCTTCTAGCACCTCGTAAAATAATATTTGACATAAAGCGACTTTGTAGACGATTGCAGTATGTGTCGCAGGAGTCCATACAAAATGTACTGTCAATATACATACATATATGTATGGTAAGTACTCTCTGCGCTTGCAACGAAATTCATAAAGAAAAAATGTTGGAAATGACTTGTAAAGGAATGTAGTGATTGAAATATTTTCATTTGTGGCGAAGTATAGTATATGTTTGTAGACTAAATTCTTATAGTAAATGCATACATATACCTTGAATATATATAGATGTGTTATTTTTTATGGATTTTTCTTCGAGCTCTTCTGTGTGCAGACAATTTTATGCAATTGAGGAAATAATATTGCTCTAGACTTCCCAGTTTATTTTTAATAACACGTGTGGCTCTCATATGAGATTGGCGTTGCATCATATCTATGCAAGAGAAGCAAGTATACAAAACCCAAATCCCAATGGAATCGCAAGTTCTGGAAACGCTTGTCTTTCTCTGTCGTAGATGAGTCGGCCGCCGGATCAGCGTTGGTCAGCAACCAGCACTTGTGAGATTGCAAAACTAGACTAGCGTCTTTGGCAGTAGAAGTGGGATTATTCGTGGTCTCAGGAATATTAGCCAGTTTAGCTAACCTAACCTACAGTGGAAGTTGTCTGAAAGATGAGTCTCCATAATTTCTTTTTGAATACTGTTGCTTTTGGAAGATTGAGATATGTGTAATTGATTTTTATGATAAGGTTGTCATTTCCATATATTTTTATACTCAAGGCTCCCAATATCAAAAACCAAACACTATTTTTAAATCCTCAAAGGCTTCTAGTGTGAAAGCTTTGCTAGCCGAAAAGTGTATTTTGGCATTTTCAATAATTTCTAGTTCAACAAAAATAGCATTTTGAGTTATTTCCCACCGGAGAGCAGCAAGCAAATTTGTCCAAACGCGCTCAAGCGCGTTTTTAGCTTTTCAAAAAGCAAATGCTTTATATCTGAAAGCATGTCAATATCACTAAATTGTCTGTCTATATTTATTTATACACGAATATTACTAAATTGGGCGGCTATTGCCAGCTTATGCCGCGCCACAATGCGCTGTTACTCATTTTTATTGGTATTTTTTCAGTTTGCTAGCTGTTGACGCTTTCATAGCCGTTGTCGCGCCCACCCAACACCAAAATGACAACGAAAACCTTTAAAAGTAAAATTAATAAAAATCGAAAGCATAAAAAAATTTAAAAAAAAAATTAAAACATATGACTATCAAAACCCCAAAACTGTAGGAGAGTGTGTGTGAAGTAGAAATTTTGAAAAACGAGACCAACAAATTTCCCCATAAAAAATATATAAATTTTCATGCATTTTTTATTTCGTCCACGCACGCGGCATGTAGCCGCCGACAGCCACACCGCGACCGGCACTTGCTGCGATAAATCAAAAAAATGTGGCGGCGCTGGAGCACACGAAAGCGCATGTGTGTGTGTATGTGTGCATGTGTCGATGAGCGCGCCAGCTTTGCCTAAATGTGGCGTTATACTAACACACATACACATGCATGCATAAATATATTTACATATGTATATGTATCTATCTAAAGCCTATGCAACTATATTTCTAGTTGTTGTTATTTGCAATTGTTTATTGTTGCTGCAGCTGTTGCATGCACTGCCGTGGCGCCCGCAGTCACTGCTGCATGCGTGTCTGCATGCATGTGTGTGTCTGATTTTTCATTTTTATGACGTTCTTTATGCTTTTATTAAGCGTTATTTCATGCATTTATTCTTTGCTTGGCTAGAATTTCAATTTTTGATTTTACTCCATTGTTGTTGCTTCCCTGCTTTTTGTTGTTATTATTATTTATACTGTAAATAAATTCTAACACATTGTTGTCCATCGTTGACTGCCGCTTAATGTGAGCAATTAAAATATTAGCCCCAAGCACCTTAGTGACTCGCTGCCCCAGGTTGGCCGCGTGCTAAGCCGCAAAGGCGTGTGTTCGACAGCGAAAAAGATACAACAGCGCCAGGGGCTGCTATGAAAATGTGGGCCGCACGAAAAATAAATGGTTTGATATTAGCGTCAAATGGTGAAAATAAAATATACACATCGATAAACAGACATATGCTATATTTATGCTGATGCAGTAGACCTTTGTTGCTATAGAAGATTTCTTATTTGAAGTTCAAATGTTGGAAAAATCATTAAAAGAAATATTTTTTTCTTTGATTGACACTATTTCAGTAACTGTGAAAATTGGTGCAGAAGTTTTGCTCAAAGGCAGCATCTACACCCTCCATATTTTTATGCGACAACGCAGTTCATATGTTGACCTATACTGGCCCACGCACATATATCATATTTCTTTTAATATTTTAATTGCTTCCAATAAATTTCTTCTGGTGGTTTTTACGTTTTCCTTCTAACAGATTGTTGTAGGTATTGTTATTCCGGGATATATACTTCCGAACATTAATGAGATCTCAATTTTCAGACTTAGTTTACGCTAGGTTTGCTTACGAGGCCGATCTTAACATGGATCGCACTTGGACAGCTTAGAAATAAATGTATTATATCACAAATTTGTTAAGTCGACTAATACCAGCTTCGGCTTTTGCCTGTTCTATTCACTACTCTCCAATTTTGACGAATGGAAAACAGTTATCTCATTTATAACTACAAATGCAATGTTGCCAATTTTCTCAACCAAACATTGAGATATAAATGCATTTTCCCGTTTTTCTCATAAATTCTGAACTAACGAGGACGTTCTCTCCTTCTGTCCTTACGTACATATGCCACTTATTCAGCTTTTTTCCCTAGAATTAATGGGTATAATTCTAGCTTAGCTATACAAACTATTGCGAAATATATAGCTTAGAAAATTTTTGTAGGGTAAGACGATATCTTTTGTGGACTTTACCTTTGAGTCATAGATAGGTGCTTCTGAAAATTTCATCTGTGCAACCTTCGAGACGTCGTCAATCGATAGTGCGATTGTATTTCTATATAAAGCATTACAAACGCATCGAAGGTATTTGATAGTATCTCCTCAATAGTCATTATAAGGCCTCCTAGTCTATAAGAATGTGTGTTTATTTGAAAGGTACCTCTTAGTACTCCTACTAGAGCTTCGATATCAAGCCTATTAAATTTTAATAATCGGCATGTGCTGCCCATATTCCAATCTTCCAGTATTTGCCTGCTTGTTGAGCTAGTCAGGGATTAATTTCAGAGAGTTTCAGTTCAATTTATAACATTTATGTAGGATGGACTACTTTCGCCATTATAATATTCCAATTACTTGACCTTAGAGCAAATTTTTCATACTAGTTGCTATCTAAAGTCTTCAAGACTTCAGACTAATCAAAATTAGCGCTCTTTAATGTTATACTATAAATTCAGTTTTGAGATAGGTTTAGGATATTGACCCTATCGATTATTCTAAAGATCTAAAAACAAGTAGGACTCTTCAGAGAGCTTGTC
This sequence comes from Bactrocera correcta, assembly GCA_027475135.1. NCBI lineage: Eukaryota > Metazoa > Arthropoda > Insecta > Diptera > Tephritidae > Bactrocera > Bactrocera correcta. The sequence goes on from CM050323.1 coordinate 106,375,040, forward strand.
CCCTCAAGAAGCTATAAATTTATTCTCTATGAGAGACTACTGTTTAAACAACGTAAAGCAAAGACTGCAGATATCTTAAAGTCTCTCAGTAAAATGGAAAAAATCTCACCGGTTGATAACGTACCCATTTTATGACCGCTAGTGTCTTCAAGACTTAACAATTTTACATTGCTTTCCTGTCGCAGATGAAGTGTAGGAAACTCCGAATGTCTGCACATCACTTACATCGTCTAAAGTGGAAAAAGTTGTTTGTACAAAGTCAATAACAAATAAACATTTGCGTTAACATCGCCGCGCCGGTACACGCCTCTTACATTGCTTGTTTGTTTTTTGTTGTTTTATTGTAGTTTTCTCCAATTTTTTTAATGTGATTGCGGTTGGTCGCTCGTAAAATTTGCTGCTCATTTTAGTGCATTTTTCTGTGGTGTTGCGTTCGATGCTTGCACCAGTTGATATGAATTGTTGAAATTTTTTATTGCGCTTAAATATTTTGTAGTGCTTGGTTTTCGAACACTAACGCAATTTTAAATGCTCTTGATGGCTTTTGGTTGTTTGTGGCTTTTATAGGTGTGTTGTCGCTGTTGTTGTTGCAGTTTTATGTTGCGTGCAGCAATGCATGTTTCATGTGTTGGCGAAGTTCTGACTGATTCTTCATTTCAGTTTGAAGATTCTTAATGATGTTTTGGCCGAAAGAGTGACTTTATCGCAAAGTTAGTTTGGTTCTCTCTTTTTTTAAAAGGTTCAAAACTTGGATATCTGATTTCAACGACTTCTTTGTCTTTGACCTGAGAAATGAGGTAAGAACGACCATTCTTGAACTGCTTCAAAAACGATTGAATGAAGTGGAACTGAAATTTCAATGAGGTTCTGCTGTAAGATCATCGACGTATAGTTTCATATCATATCTAGGCAAGGTTCTGTATGGAGAATTCTGTAAGGAATCGAGACTCGGAGTTCTGCCAAGTGCAAGGATGGAACTTAAATTCAACATGTTGAAAGTTGGTTCCAGGAACTGCGTATTCTTGAAGTATGAGGACCTGTAGACGATCCATCGGGACACGGACTAAGTTCAGCGAATCAAAATTCGGAGATCTCACTAAGATAAGTCTAGTTTGGTGTGATGGCTGACGCAAAGATCGCACTTGGAATACTATATTCAGTCCTTTGTGATGCCATAAAAATAGAACTACTGTAATTCGAACTTATAAGTCTGAAAACCAATTTGCGGCCAATAAAAATTTGCACATAAAGTAATAAAGACACAGAAAAAGGAAGTTTCCAGCTCGTATGGCTTCTGCGGCTGGCGTCCGGTAAGATTCTCAACCTTACAGCAACAATGTCGATAAGGCAACGGCTTGTCAAAACTACCCCAATTAGGGAGAAGCTAGACTTTCTGAGTTCAAACAGCTCACTGCATCGCTTACGATCGATTTTGGACCAAGTGAATCTTGCGACAGCGCATGAACCAATGTTACTCCAGCTACCCGATCAAGTTTGCGCGAAGCTCAGCTATCCAGTAGTAGAATACCCAGAGATATTTTGGAACCAGCCGTTTCCATTCTGCTGACAGCGGCGCTAGGGTACTCTTCCCTGTCAGCTATTCAGCTTTACAGTTATTTGCGACTCCGCTGTGGCCTAGCATCCAAACTAGTCTTATTGCATGCTTCCTTTACCACCTTTGAATCCACGATTAGTGAGCTCAAGGGTACTATCGCCACCCTGCTATTAGAGTGGAAAGTCACTTCTCTGAAGGAGGATGCACTTCGAAGCAGTATATCTACCTATTTATAGCTTATAGAACACTGCAGTAGTCACAAAGTCTGGAACCGAAGTTAATAGGTAGCTCCTGAAAAATACACAACTCCACCAAACCAGATTTGTATTACGTTCAGGAAAACTTGATTTGAGTCCAACGTTGAGCAGCGTTATTTTCGCAATATTAGAAACACGTTCGGAGAAAGACTTATTTTGCCGTGATTTTGCGAAATGAAGTGGACTTTGGGGATGAAAAATTCACAGGCTTATTATGGAACTACGATATTGATCAGCGATACGCCGAACTAGGTGCTATCTTTTTAACTGTATTGCAAGCTAACTGTAAGCATTCCATCAAGTATTTTTTTGATTTTAACCCCTTTTTGCTGCAAAACATCAAACCGTTAAGTGCTTTCGGCAATAGTCAATAACTATTTGGCACGAAATTCGCTGTCTTCTCGCCACTCCTTCACACCCTGATGTCAGTGATTTCTACGATTTCCCTACTTTCTCACCGGCTTTCACCGAAATGCATTTATTGCATTACAGCGACAAAGCGATTCTTTTATTTGCCAAAAAACAGAAAAACGAATGAAAACGGATTTTATACAACGAAAAAGCGGCAGCAACAACAACATAAACAATTGCGACAAGCGAAAAATACATACTTTTCAAATAAAATCGAATGAACGCGCTGCGCGGCACGAAAGACAAAGAAGTCAAATGCAAAACGCCAAGGCGCGCAACAACAACAACAACGACATTAAAATAAAAGCGAAGAAATTACTGAAGTAAAATACATTGCAATTTATTGTCAACAAGTTATGCACCGGCGAAAAGTGCAAATTCATGTTCCGTTGACAATTTCACATAACTTGCCACAGCGGCAGCAGCGCGACATTGCCGCGACCAACGACGCGCGGTGGGTGCCAACGGTAAGCGCAGGCGAAGGAAGTGCAACCAGCGAACCGTAGCGCGCCAAAGACACTTTCGCAATGGCAAACCCGCCGCCGCCGCTGATGATGATGATGACAGTTGCGTCGCCACCACCGCCGCGGCCAACACTCGCCCAGCCAGTCAGCCAGCAATGCGCCTCGATTCGATTGTTAACGTCTGCAATGCAAATGTAATTTATTAAATTTGATCTGCTATTTCCGTTATCTGCGCCGCCCGCGCCAGCCCAAGCGCCGGCTTATGCGCTTCCTTTGGCTGATGAAACATTGTTGCAGCGCGCCTTTGTTGCCCGTGTGGCGGAGGCGTGAGACAAATGATGTGTGCGCCTGTGTATGTGCTTATATTCATGTATTGGTGGCGGCGAGGCCCCAAATGTTGCAAGCGAAAGATGAAAATATGAAAATCTCATTTAAAAAACAAAGCGCAGGGTTGCATTGCGCTATTGAGAAATGTGTAAATTTTTATTGGAAAATTGTGTATCGGAAATGAAGTTTAATGCAATGACAAAAGCACTTTGTCGGCACCACTTTGCCATGAAATGCAAACATAACGGCATAATAGGGCAGACAGCTGCGTAACGGTATAAAATATTATTCGCGCATAATTTTACAAACATGCCACGCATCGTGGTTTGGGTGGACAACTGAACTTACAGAGCTTTTGACTTTAGTTGCAGAGGCAAAATTTTGAAGTTCTTGAAGATTTTTACTAAATTTTAAGTAATTAAAAAAAATTTTAATTTGGGTCTGTGCGATAATGACAACCAAGATGATAACCAGGACATTGCAAAGAAGCTTGCGAATCTTGCTAGGGAGGACGCTCTGAAGACGAAATGTCCGAGTATATTTGAAAGAATTATCAGAGTCAAAACGCTGCTTCTAAACGTTGGGCTCTATAAGCCTCTTTAAGGTCTCCTTATGGCTGCTCAATGTAGATTTAATTATAGAACTTTGGCCTGAGATCCTCTTTGAGTAGACTGAAAGTCTCTTTACGGCTGTTCATTACAGATTTAATTATAAAACTTTGGGCTGAGAGCCCCTTTAAGGCTGTTCATTATAGATTGAATTATAGAACTTTAGTTTGAGAGTCTATATAACGCTGAATGCCTTTTTATGGCTGATCCATAGAGATTTATTTATAGAAATTCGATCTCAGAATCACTTTTTGTGGTTTCATTGTTCAATATAGATTGAATTTTGGTCTGAGAGCCTCTTTAAGACTAATCAATCTAGATCGCCAACACAGCTGTTTAATCAGATTGAAATTCTTTTCAAAATCAGCGGCCTGAACCGAGTATTGATGCACTTTATAGTACAGAACTCTCTCTAAATGGCTCTCAAACTTTCGTTAGATGTTTAACAAAGTCTCTGCTAACTTTTGAGCTTTGTGCCTTAATATTTTTCCAGAAGCAGCGGACCTTGCATGCTTAAACCAGCCCTTAAATATAGGAGAAACCTAAATGCGAATTTGTATTGTGCTAGACATACTCTCAGAGGTTTCCATCCTTTGCAAAGCGATGACTGTTCTTAGAGAGGAGTGCTGAAATCGGTCGGCACTGATTTCAGTTTCCACAGAGTAGAATAGCGGACAGTTGAGTTGTTTTTACGACAACAACTCTTCGAAAATATTCAGACTCAGGCATCCACCACATTAAATGAAAATATTTTGCTTTAACGGTACAACACTTCGTCATATCAAACGGATGGGAAGTTTGAAAAGTTCGAGGCTTTGTTTAGACATCTAAACCGTTAAATTATACTCCCCAATTATCGATAAGGCTTGGATCAACTATTTTGTGTAGAGCGCAAAGATCAAGCTCTCACTTTCGATGACTCAAACTTTCTTTTAGATGCCATACACAGGAAAACATTTCACACAGTCATCACCAAGGGATAAAAATTAAAATAATGTGCCATATTCTTAAAAAATAGACGAAGCTCTGTCGAGCTTTTGAACTGGTGGCCGAAATAGGTGGAAACAATATTTTCATCAAAACATTCTCTGAAAATTTTCCAGAAGACATACATATTCGCTAGATATACCTACCGGAGACTATTTTTCAAAACTCCAGGATCGGGATTCTTCTCAAATCAAGTTGGAATAAGACATTTTTCTTCTCATATAAATGTCTTTTCGTGATTATTAACTTGCCATATTTTTGTAATGACAACTTCGAAGTAACGTGGATGCAACCACAACTGATTTAAATTTAAATGAATCCCTTTCCTATGGTTGGGAAGTATAAATGAATGAATAATAAACTGAGTCACACTCTAAATTCCGGAAATTAGGTCAACTCATTGCGCACCCAGTAAAAAGTGTATATCACACGCTTCATTCACACATCAGCGACGAATTGTTGAGGCTTCTCCGCTGCCTGCTTTATTGCACCACAATAGCTATTCAAATGCATAAAGAAAATTCTTGAAAATATTGTTTCCATTGACACACTACCGCAAACAATGCAGATACAGATAAACAAATCTACACAGAACCGTCGTCATTGAATGAAAATCTCAGCCGAGCAATGAAGTTGCAATCTGGACGAATGCTAATGAAGAGCGTTCTCAACTCTTTCAACACTTAGCGCGGCCATCATAAACACACAGATGATTATGTTATTTTTTATTGGACATTTGTAAATAAACTTATGAGTATAAGTATATTTGTTTGTTTCTAGATTATTATTAGAAACATTTTGTCTGCTAGGGCAGCTAACGGTTTAGCAAGAACAAGAAATGGCGCAAGACTGCTACACAGATGCTCTAAACGTCAAGTGTTTTTGTGATGGGCTGGCGTGACAAAAGGGCAAAGTCACTGGAGTAGGCAGGCACTAGGTGGCGAATTGTAAGAAATTATGTGTTGTGGATATGCACATTAGGGTGGTACTCAAATGAAAACCATTCAACTGCCTTAACCATCCAGCGAACTGTATTAGATCCAGATTTATTTCTGGCTTAGATACAGGTTAGAGTTAAGTTCATTCGGAAGGCTGGTAAGAAATCGCATATATCGGCCAAGAATTTTAAACCCAAAAGGCTCCTTCTTGAAAACCTTAGAGTGATATATTGATCTGCACATAAGACGTAGTATCCCAAGAAATCAACATTCAACGGCAAATCATGCCTACTGCAAAGGTAGGTTAGTGGAGACTACCTTGCACCCACTTCTTTCCTCGCTCGAGATAACCAGAATGAACAAAGAGTTTGCTGAATGGATCTTCCTCGATATCGAGGGCGCATTCAACAACATTCTGTCGGTATCGGTTATAATAGTTTTGAATAGGCTCGAGGGTGAACAGAACATTAAGTTTCTCATCTCCAAACTTTTCTGCGACAGAACTATCGTGGAGGAATGGCTTAGTGCACAGGGGCACACCCAAAAATGGAGTTCTATCTAACTGGTTTTATTCACTAGAAGTATAAATCGCCGGAAGCTCAAAGGAATGGTTTAGAGCTCCTTTGGTTTACTGTGACTCACCACGGAACTGTTGGGCCTCAGATCAAATCAGTAAGCGCTGGGCGACTACCCGCAACTGCACAGACGCAAAGTCTTTCTATGCCGGGTTAAAACGCAGCATATTTTAGAGCACAAAACGATAAAAATCATTCGTTTTCGACCCATCCTAATCTATGCATATAAACACGTAAATCTCTTTCAGGTCACTTTTTATGTGCCATTAATTTTCCTCACACATTTTTGCTTGCGGTTTTTATGAAAACTTCAACAAATTTACAAGCTGCCATAAGAAATACTATTTTCATTGTAAATTTATTGTTTTTATTGGATTAATTTTTCATGCCGCAAATTTGAAACAGTCAAATGTCATTGAGCTGGTGCTGCGCGGCTGCGACGTACACAATTTTTATGTGTTGAAACTTTATGCTAATTTATTTTACAAGCATTAGCCTGCTACTAAATTGCTGCTGAACGCTTTAATCGAAAACTATGACAACTTGTTGTTGCTACGTATTACGTAAATATATGCGCCTAACGCTAGCGGGCCACATGCGGTGGCATTAGGTTGTAACGGATTGCCTGTGTTAAAGGTTGCGCTTTTGTGATCAAATAAAAAAAATTATTAATAATAATATTTCTTTGTTTATAATTTACTGGTGTGTGCTTTGCGCGCCATTAAATAATAAATTAGCTAACAAATGTTTGAGAAATCAATACGCGCCACAAGTTATGAAATATTTGGCTTATGATTTTTATGATTTTTCATGGGCAAAATGTCAAACGAAATTGGTGGCTCATTTATTTTGCTTTATCCAACGAGTTAATGCCATGCAGCATCATTTATTTTAAATTAGAAAAAATTAATAATAAAAATTGTATTGAATGGATTTCCAGCGAAACTTCGGGCAGACAATAAGTGCGTGGCTATTTGGCAGACGAGTATGGATTTGGTTGTATGACAAGCTGCGTAGTCTGAAATCGATATTCTTAATCTGAGTCAATGTCAGTGCTGTGACAATAGACAATGTCGCATTGCGGGAGAGTTGCCAGCGCTGACTAAAATTAGAATTTAATTTTTGTGAATAAATTCGAAAAGCGTGGTTTGAAGTCAGTGAGAACGTAACCGTCAATGGCGACCGTTATCGTGGCATTCTAACCGACTATTTGAAGCCTGAAATTGAAGCTCGTGATTTCGGTGACATTTAGTTTCAACAGTCTATTGTCCACCAAGATCACTCGTTAAACTTTTTCCTGTGGTGATGTATTGATTCTAAAGTCTATGCGAATGCTCCTGCTTCTATTCAGCCCTTGGAGCAAAATTTCACGCCTTTCATTCGCCAGTTACCAATCGAAAGGCTCGATCGAGTCATCGAGAGTCAACAGATGGAACATCTGAGACGTATTCGTGGCCAACATTTGGAAAAGGCGATTTTCGAAGAACATGTCAAAAAATGGGCTTTCGAGTCATAGTAAACATTCCCCATTAAATTTAAAGTTTCTGTGTTTCTTTCCTTAAAAAAGTAGGAAACCTCGAAATGGATCACCCTATACAAAAGTAGAGCATGAGGAAGATCTCACAGTTAGCCATCTTAAGGCTTTAGAAGTTTGGTTTCCGTGTCAACAAACTTACGTTTACGGCCAGAATCACTCTGGCCAATTGAAAAGCAAAGTCCACTCTCGAAAAACAAACACCAAATTTTACAAGTCTTTCATTATTCCCGTCTTGTTATATGAAGCGAAGTCATGGACGTCATCTGATGAGTGGGCCTTAGGAGAGTTCCGGATAAAAGTTTTTCGTATCTTTTGTGGTCCTTTATGCTTTCCAAATGGCGAGTACCGCAGTCCATAGAACGATTATCTGTACGAAACATTAGCATATGTAGTTCAGGGAATCAAGAGATATCGGCTCCGCTGGGTTAGTCGCCTTGTCCGGATGTAGAGAGACTTTTCAGCTCTGAAAGTATTCGATGAAGTACCCGTCGGTGGAAGCACAGGAAGAACACTCCATTGGTGAGAAACTGGAAGGATATCTTGAATTGGCTACAAACTCGGCTATAACCGTATAAGCAGTGTCTATGTCAGTAAAGAAGAAGAAGATAAGCGGCAATAAAAGGGAAGGCGGATTATGCAGAACTCTCGTTTTTAATAAATATAGAAGGAATTAGTTCGTGCTGAGGATTAATGAAAACAAACAAAAAACTAGAAATGAATTTTCCTTTGTCGAAGGGCTCGATGCTGAAACCACCGAAATCTTTAGATCCGATTGAGTATCAAATCTTCTTTCTGCAATTCGACTGAATATAAAACCTTGCTTTCATCTCAAAAACAGCTGGCAACCCTAACCATCGGCAACTATGCAACAAAATCACTCATTAGCTCATATTTATTGATAAAAAGCTCGTTTGTCTAGCTTTCGTATTCACAATGGCACTCGTATTACCCAACAACTTTGTCGGTATGCGCGCCGTCAGCACTGGGCTGTCTAGCGTGCGCTGATAATGGAAACATTAATATTATTGCCTGTGTGGCGGCTGCGCATCTTCCGCGCCGTCAACAGCTGCCACATGGCTCGGCGCGCCAGCAGTCTTTTCCAGCTCACTCGCTGCGCATCATTTATGAATGCTTTTAGTGATTTTTATTGTTTTCATTTCACGTACTTTTCGATATCGACAAAAATTGCTGACAATTTATAATTGAGTTGCCTTTGCATGGCCGCTGCGCAACGATTGGCTTTGGCGGACTTGACTCGCCGATAGATGGATTTTTAACAGCCTTGATTTTGGTAATAGAATCACCACGACAGGCGGGCTGACGGGACGGTGGTGATGCGCCAAATGTGAGTGAAACCGAAGCTCCAATATCAAGGCAGTCAAGGCTGCTGGCGAAGCATCGCTAGCTTGGTCGTAATATAAAGGCATAAAACCATTAAAATCGTTAATATTTTTTAAGGTTTGTATTTTATTACTGTTATTATGAAAAAATAATGTCTTTGCTGGTATTTCCATCAAATAAAAAACTACAAAGAAATATGATAGATTTGATTGTGCTTGAGCTGCTCATTCAGCTGCTTGTCCGGCTGCTCGTCCTGATAACGAACAGTTTTTATGGCCGTTAGTTGAACCTGTTAGTTTAATGCTGTCAAAGTGAATGTCACCGTTGGTGTTTATCCTCTTTTTTACTGATTTTATTATAGTCTTTTGCTGTGTGTTGGTATGTCTTCAATTTGATATATGGCTTTCACCGAAAAATTTGTTAACGAATCGGTAATTGGAGTTAACAAGGCGCTACGGTTTTATTTTGTTCAGACATAACATTAGTACATAAGCATAACCGTTTACCATGATTTTCGGGAATAATCAATTTTTTTAATCGGCTATAAACTCAAGTGTATTTTTGTGCTAATGGTTTAGTCATGTTGAATTTCGGTGATTTTAGGGTAATAAAAATAAAAATAAAATTTGGAAATCGAAAATGTCTCATGCTACTAAATTTAAGATTTACAATTCGGTTAATAAAATAATTATTGAAAACTTCTGTCGCTTGCGCCATTATAAAAGAATCTTAATTGCCTACAAATTAAAGCAAGCACTTTGGACGGTTTATTGTCCGCCTTTCTTTAAAGTGGACTTTGAAAATTTATATTCTTTCCATTACCATCCAAACTTCAATCTATTTCAATCAAAAAGATTACAGACTTCAAATGTTAAGCCGACAAAGCCTTTTTTAAGTAGAGGAAAGCATCGAAAGTCGGAATGCGAAACTTTACTCCACTAAACCTAATCTACTCATAACTCAAGACTCAAAAAGACATAGTCTGCGTTCAGTCAGTTGTTACTGAAATACTGAAGACTGCCTCAATTTTTAAGCTTTTTAGACCCACAGCCTTTCATAACAAATATTTGAAGTATCTTCAGTTCACACCTTTGAGATTGCCTGGCTCTATTTGCTTGAGGAAAGATCTCTGATCGCATACTTCTGACACCAGAATAATGTGAGAATAGTACATCTGAGGCTTGATCCAAGTATTAAAATTGAATTCATAACTTTTCTCCTATTTTGCCGGAATCGATTTACCGACTTTTTTCCTCCTATCAGAGCTTCCCCGACTTTCCCCCTAGGTCTACTTTTTGCACAGACCACCTTTCTGATTTTGCCGGATTCTATAGCAGTTCCTGGAGTGGACAGAGTCTCCGACTTCTTTTTGATAATACTTGTACATTTTCTGCTTGGTTACACCTCATTCTTGCGTTTTCCGGAATCGAAATTACTTCCTTAAGTCCGTCTTCATTTTGCCTCTAGATCTTTCAGTTAAACGAACCAACTTTCTGTTTTTCTCAGAATCAAAATAAGCTCCTTAATTAGACATTCCCTTCCGATTCTTTTTGTCCCTAGATCTTCTACTTAGGAGCAGCTCCTTTCTGATTGGTCCGGCATCGATATCAGCTCCTTGAATGCTAGATCTTCTTCTTAGACGCAGCTTCCTTCTGGATTTTCTGGAATTTATATCAGTTCCTTCATTTGATAGTCTCTCAGACTTTTCACAGTCTTCAGATCAGCTATTTAGACGTACCTCCTTTCTAAGTTTTCCGAGAGGGAAATCAGTTTATTCGACAGTTCCTCCGACCTTTTTTTGTCTCTAGATATTCAGTTTAGATATCAGTTCGTCGAGAAGATAGTCTCTCCGGCTTCTGGTTACACCCAGTCCTGCTTATTTCCACCTACTACCTGATTTTTCCGGAATCGATATCACTTCTTTAAGAAGACAGTATTCCTGACTTCTTTCTCATGAATTTCTTTAGAACCCAAGCGTTCCGTCTTCTTGGAGCCCATAGATCTTATGTTTAGACCGACCTCCTTTCACATTTCGATTAAAAGAAGTCTTGCGAAAGTTATAATTATTGTTTAATGTGCTTTGAACGAGTCTTAAGTCACTGAGCCACAACATTAAAGCCTTTCTAACAATCTGATAAATTCTCTCTATTTTCTTTCCAAAACCTCGTTGAGACAATATAAAGATTTGAAAGCACATGAAGTGCAGTCAATAAACTATAAGCTAAACTCGCTGTCGTCAATAAAAGCTTAACTAGACTGCGCTTCGAAATGCAAATAAGCAACCAAATGTGATGAATTCACAATGACTTAGTCCGCCGTCATAAAAATATGTTTTAACACTTAGTATTTTAATTCTGCAATACAAATACAGAGACCGCTGCATGCGCTTCACGGCTGCCCTACCTGTGACCTTCAAGCCATAGAACTCAATGCACTTTGACCGTTTTAACTGGCGAAATCTTTTGACTCCTGCCGTGTGGAAACCAATTGGTTGCACCTTTCCCAAACTTTCTCTTTCGGCTGCAATTCGCATTGTTGCCGTCGTATTTGCGCAAGCAAGCGGCGCAGTCTGCTCATCCTTCTAAGCCAGGCTTAAGCAAATAGAAGTTTAGGTATTATGCCGCCGAAGAGTCTTTGCGAATACTGAATACAACATCAAGCGCTACAACAACATTTGAAATGTAGAAAAAGTAAATAAATTTAATTTTAATTCGATTGGGAGAGGGTTCACAACCACAACCGACAAAATATGCCAGCAACCGCAAGATCCAATAAACTGGTGCGCCAAGTAATACGGAGAGAGGATGGGGTGAGGCAGCGTGGGTTGGTTGGCGGCTAAAACAGAGCACAGAAGTATCTACATTGCTGCTGCTGAGAAGTTTGTTGGCTGTCGAACGCGCCGCATGCTGTGGCGATTGGCCAAGAAGCAGCTTGGCTGAGGTGGTGCGTGGCAGACCAGCTGACCGAGGAGGCTAACTGGGTGCTGCGGAATGTGCGTAGCGTTCGAAAATGAATTATTATTGATAAACCAAAAGTTTTTAGTACACACGGCAAAGCTGGCAAGCTATCAAGCTGAGGCGAGGCATAAGGAACGAAATCAACAAGATTCAACTTGACCGGCAGGCCGGCAGCACAACAGACCAAACGCCCGACAACTCGTTGTAAACGCGGCAGAACGCCAGCCCTGCAGTCACCCAACCAACTGGACAACAATAACAATAAGCGCCTGCAATATGCCAAGAAATGACTGAGACCAAGACCCAGTCCAAGGGTTCTCAAAAGCACATAAAATCAAGTGGTGTGCTGATTGGTTTCGATTGTTGTTGATGTTGCCAGCTGAATGTGGCATACTACGTTGTGCCACCGTGGTATAAGATAACAACAACAATACCACTTTTGGTTGCTGAGGAAAGTCGAAAACCGCAGAGCAGCATGTCCAGTCCGTAAGTGGCGTAAGTAAGCAGCGTGGAGAAGAGAAGACGACGATAAACAAAACAAACAAACGCAATAAAAATCAGTCAGAAAAGTACACGCAGCAACCGAGAAATGAATTCATTGGAGCGAAATCGATTTATGAACTGATTTATTGGAGGGCGGCTTACGAATTCATAAATCAAAATTCAGCAGAAAGGCAAACGGACAGCAAGGCAGCGGAGGGGTAGTGAGCCAAAGGAGGTGGCTAAAGTGAAGAAGCTGCCAAAAAGGCCAAAAAATACAAGCAACACACACATACACACATACTTTTGTGTGTGATTTTTAAATAGAGTAGATTTGCAAACAACAATAACAATAAAACTTTGGAGCACTACTTATGCGTGTAGAGCCGAGTGTAGCACACAAAATCAACAACATGGCATTAAATTAATTTTTTTCTAATAAATTTATATGTTACGCACTCACTTGTGCTACTCGCTGCGCTTTTTTTTTAATATTTTTTAATGAGTTTGTGTTTTTCTTGTCTTTTTCTCTTTATATGCCTGGCTTTCCTTTCTCCTTTGTGGGTGTTGCCTGCCACCATTGTCTGCTGGGTGGGTGTTTACGCTTCTATGATTTTTTGGAATTTTTTGTGCGTATTTAATTTCGAAAATTGTACAAGCTTATTTGTCGGTTTATCCAATTTAAGCTTTTTAATTTTCCATCGCAGCCTTTGAACATTAAAAGAAATATTGTTCACTTTGTGCAATCAACTGTGAATTTTTAATAAGCAGTTAATCTAAGGCGTTCAATGAAGTTCAAAGCGCAAATTTGCTGAACAGCAATTTTTTAGAAAGCAAAGTGCCAGCTGCAAGTGATGTGAAAGCTTGCAAAGGCAGGAAAAAATTAACGTTTATATTATTTTTTTCTAATAATAAGGTCGCATATACATACATATGTACATACATATGTACTTAGTCGCTAAAAAAATTTAATGAAAGAAACACGTTTAAAGCCCAAATACTTCCTTGGCTACGTGTAAGAAAAATTGACATGTATGTGCTTAATTAAAATAAAGTAGGAAAAATTCGTGTTAAATTTTTATAAATCCCGAAATTTCGGGACTGAGTACTTTCGGGATTTTATGATACGATAGTTAAATATTTATCATAAAGTAAAATTAACTGTAAAAAAATGGTATTAATTTTCACGAATCCCGAAATTTTAGGACTTATGATCGAATATCCCAAAATTGCTTCTTGTTCAAAATTTATATTTTTAACTATTAAAATTCTGCGTCTAAATACTTTTTATTCAATTGTTAAACCACATTTTCTATTCGACGAATATCTTAACTCCATACCCTAACTTTTGAACCATAGCTAAAATGAAGTTAGCTTTTAGTCAATTTCCAAATTGAAAAATAGAAAAACTACAAAAATAAAAATCAAAAAATTTCAAGTCCTAAACTAAAATTAAGTACCGGAAAAGTTCGGGATTAAATTTCAAGAATCCCGAAATTTCGGCATTGGAATTATTTTTCGATATTTTATGATCCAATTAGCTAGTATTCCACTAATATGATTGTAAAATGTAAAATTGCCTCATAAAAAAGTGTCCTGGGAAGAGGGGTAAAATACAGGGTAATTTTAAGTAATCTAGGCTGGTTATCTTTAATCCACATCCTACTTTTGCTTAAAATTCAATAAATACATAGATTAGTTATAAATCCAAAAACATTGTATACTTAAGGTACTAAATTAACATAAAATGTCAAAAAAAATTCGGGATTAATTTTCAAGGATCCCGAAATTTCGGGATTGGGACAATTTTAATGTTTTTATGATCTAATTAGCTAATATTCAATTAATAAATTCATATTACACTTGTAAATTGTTGTGGAGGCGAAGTAGTTCGTAGTAAATAGTATTAAATGAATATGTACTTTAAATTACACACCATGTACCTCTTGCAACTCTGTATTACTTTTCTATATTCTCTTTTGTTATATCCTTTCATAAACTGTAAAGACATGTTTATCTATATTGAATAAATTCAGTCGTTATTTAACCTTTAAACGTTCTCGGACCATTAGGTTATGGGCCCAGAATCCCATGTGATCGCGAACGACTTGGACGATTAAAATAAAAGTGCAAGTGTAATTGAAAAATATAATTTGAGACTTCACCAATAATGGCTGGTATAGTAAGAATCGAGCCGCTTAGCGCGGAAAATTATGATTCTTGGAAGCTGCAAATGCGTGGCAATTTTAATAAAAAATGATTTGTGGGAATATCGCTGATGGCACATAAATTGTGTCCTACAGACGAGACAAAAATCTCCGAATGGAAAAATGCTGACCAGAAGGCATCAGCGGATATTACGTTGGCGATAGCGCCATCAGAACTAGGGCTGATTTCGGAGTGCAGAAGTGCACGTGATATTTGGATAAGGTTGGAATCGACATTCCAATCAAAGGGGCCAGCCAGGAAAGCAACGTTACTTAAACGTGTAGCGTTGTCGCGTATGTCAGAAGACGAGAAAGTTCGAGAACATCTTAACGGGTTCTTTCGATGCAGTAGCGAAGGGCTTAAAGAAATAGGCGTCGAAATTGGCGATGAGCTACTAGCAATTTTGTTATTGTACAGTTTGCCGGCGTCATACGAGACATTTAGATGTGCAGTTGAAACGCGTGATGAACTACCGAAGCCGGACATTCTTCGTGTTAAAATTCTTGAAGAACACGAGTCGCGAAAGTCAAAAGAAGACAAAGTGGGAAGACAATAACGTGTTATACATAAAGAAAAAACAAAGCCAATCGTATGTTGATCGTAATTCGTCAAATTCAAAGGAAACAAAAAAGTGCTATCGGTGCGGTAAACCGGGACATTTCGCGAGAAATTGTAATGAGAAACAACAAGAACAAAATACGGTGTGAGTGAAGAAACAAACGAAAAGGCAAAAGTGGCTTTATGTTCAGTAGAAAAAAGCATTTGCCGTCCCTTTAGGAACATATGAGGTGGTGTTTGGACAGTGGCTGCACATCTCATATGAGTGCGAATAAAAACATTTTTGAAAGTGTTAAACTAGTAAATGACGAATTAAGTTTGGCAAATAATTGCTCAACGAAGATAAGTGGTGTTGGTAAAGTGTGCACCACAGCAAACGTTCGCGGAAAACAAATTGACTTAGACTTAGAAAAACGTATTTTACATGTGGCCGATTTGCGTACGAATTTGTTGTCTGTTGCTAAAATTACCGACAGGGGTTATGGCAGTTAAATTCAAAAAGAACGAAGCCGTGATTATGAACAGAGAATAATGAAGTAGTATTGGAAGCCGAACGAATTGGCAATTTGTATTATTTAAAAACTTCAAAAGATTTCGCAATTTGGCAAATTACAAAAACAATATTGATTTATGGCATTACAGAATGGGACACGTTAACGAACGCGATTTGAAATCAATGGCAAACGGTTCGGTATATGGTTTAAAATTTAAACAAACTGAAAAACTTTCTGATTGTGAAATTTGTGCAAGTGAAAAGCAAGTGCGTGCAACTTTTTTCCTAGATCAGATGGAGAACAGAGTTGGCTGATCTGCTAGAGATTGTGCACAGTGACGTGTGTGGACCAATAGAGGTGTGAGATCTCATGGCCGGGTGCGAAATATTTTGTGACATTTATTGACGAAAAGTCATAGTATGGTGTGAAATATTTTTCATAAAACAGAAATCACATGTTCTGGATGTTTTTAAAGAATACAAAGCTAAAGTTGAGACATTACGGGAAAGAAAATAAAAGCGTTGCAATCGGACAACGGGCGTGGAATATTGTAATAATGAATTTAATACGTTTTTAAAAGAGTGCGGAATCAAACGTCGACTTACGGCACCGTATACTCCCGCAGCAAAACGGTATGGCTGAACGTAAAAACAGAACTCTCGTGGATATGGCTAGGTGCATGATGAAACATGCGGGTGCACCACCATCATTTTGGGGCCGAAGCGGTGAATACGGCGTGTTATATTCGAAATCGTTGTGTAACAAGAACAACGGGTGAAGTTCCATACCGGGTATGGACCAAGAAAAATCCGACAGTGGCGTATATGAAAATATTCGGTACAATAGCATACGTTCTAAACAAAAAATCCTTCAAAAGGAAAATTCGATTCGCGCGCTGAAGCCATGTATATTCGTTGGCTACTCATGCGAATCAAAAGCGTACCGTGTGTATTCAAAGACCAAAAAGCTGCATTATAATAAGTCGTGATGTAAAGTTCATCGAATAAATCTGCTTTTGATGGAACTTTTGAAGAATTTGAGCACGAAAATGAAAAAGACGTTGAATATGAAAACAAAATGGACGTTATATTCGAAAATAGCAATACAGATAGCGAGGTCGAATTGTAGGTATGAAGAGTCGGTAGACGCGTCTAATTGTGAGGTAGGTGTAGGTAATAAACAACGGGGCAGAGGCCGACCATCCTATGTACGTACGGGGCAAAAGGGGGGGCGACCACGAAAAGTGTATCGCCAGTTAACCGCCAATAATGATTCAGAGGAGGAGGTTACTGATCCAGACGATTTTTACGAGTGCAACGAAGCACGTTTTATAATTCATGATCCGCAAACTTTGGCGGAGGCATTGCAAGTGCGAGGACGCGTCTTTAAGTGGGTAAAGGCGCTTGAAGACGAATTTTTAGCACATATAAAAAACAAAACTTGGCAAATAGTCGAAAAGCCTTTGAATCGTAAAGTAATTGGTAACAAGTTTGTGTTCCGTACCAAAGATGAACATTTAAAGAAAGTTCGACTGGTTGCAAAGGGTTATGCTCAACGACCGGGGGAAGATTTTCACGAAGTTTCCTCTCCGGTTGCACGGTCAACATCAGTACGGCTCTTTACAGCACTGAGTACAGAGCTGGATCTCCAAATACATCAGATGGATGTGGTTACCGCATATTTGAATGGAGATCTAGACGAAAACATCTACATGGATGTTCCAGATTTACTTATGAGTGTGTTGAAGAAAATTCAACACGAGGTCAACCTGTGGGCTTAAAAGGTTTGACAAAGTATAGTAGCGAAATACAACAAACAGCAAGAGAGTGGCAAGCAGCTCTACAACGAGAAAACCCCGTATGCCTAGTAAAGAAAGCATTGTATGGTTTGCGACAGTCAGGGTTAATGTGTATCACAAATTATCAGCAACTCTAAACAAGATTGGGTTAAAATCAACGAAATTTGATCCATGTTTCTACGTACGTCGAGAAGGTGTAACATAATGTTGGCCATTATATACGTAGATGATTTGTTTGTTAGCATCAAATAACGAAATTTGGTTAAAAACAACGAAGAAAACGCTTTCTCAACATTTCGATATGAAGGATATCGGTTACGTCAATCGTTGTTTGGGTATAGATTTTCATCAGAATCTAGAGAAAGGTGAAATATTTCTATCGCAGAAGACATACGCGGAATCAATAGTGAAGCAATTCGGAATGTTAGAGTGCAATCCTTCGAAAACACCAATAGAAGTGAACTGCAAACTTACCATTCCTACAACAAAAAATGAGGCGATTATGGCAAAATATCCATACCAAAGCTTAATCGGCGCTTTGATGTATTTAGCGGTATCTACAAGACCAGATATAGCGTATGCCGTAAATTTTATGAGTCAATTTAACAGCAACTACACTGAAGAGCATTGGAAATCAGCAAAAAGAATTTTACGTTACGTCAAGGGCACAGTACAAACAGGGTTTACTGTATAAGAAGACAGGTGCAGATTTGTATGGTGTAGTCGATGCTGATTGGGGAGCAAATTCAACAGACAGACGATCGTATTCAGGTTTTGCATTTATATATGCTGGGTCATCTATAAGTTGGGAAGCACGGAAGCAAACGTACTGTTTCGCTTTCCAGTACTGAGTCAGAGTACATCGCCATAACTGAGGCGGCTAAGGAAGCCCTTTATTTAAAAGGCGCTTTGAAAGAAGTGGGAATTGAGTGTACCAGCGTAAAGTTATTTAACGATAACCAGAGTGCACAAAAGTTAGCAGTATCTTCGAATTTCCATCCTCGGGACGAAGCATATTGATGTACGGCATCATTTTATCCGAGACTGCGTACGAGATAAGGTAATTACACTAGAGTATATGTCAACACAGAAAATGCCAGCGGACATATTAACCAAGGGTCTTACGGAACTGAAGCATAGTAATTGTTCATCAAGTTTGGGCCTTACCAAATGCAATCATGAAGAAGAAGAATAAGCTCTCTACTTCGAGAGGAGGTGTTGTGGAGGCGAAGTAGTTCGTAGTAAATAGTATTAAATGAATATGTACTTTAAATTACAACCATGTACCTCTTGCAACTCTGTATTACTTTTCTATATTCTCTTTTGTTATATCCTTTCATAAACTGTAAAGACATGTTTATCTATATTGAATAAATTCAGTCGTTATTTAACCTTAAACGTTCTCGGACCATTATAAATTTTTAAGTGATCCCGAAATTTCGTGATTAGAATTTTGTTCGGTATTGCTTGTTTCAAGACGATACGCGTACAAAAATAGTTCAGATGCAATAGGAACTAATGAAAAATGTCTTATGCAAAATTAGTCACGGAAAAGAAGCTGTAGTAATCTATCAGTTGTTGCAAAACTAATTCATTATCTACTCCAGATCATACATTTTTCGCAACTGTTCATCGTCGGTTTCTTTTAATTACAAAAGCATCAAGTGTCAATCCTTTTCTAAGTAGTTTTCTCGGTCTCTTTTTTAAATGAATTAGACAATCTTCTTGAACCAAATCTTAAGTTTCATGCGAAAATCTTCCAGTACCGCCACAAAAGTCACTACTGAACTACCTCAACGTGTCAGCGAGCAACCGTTAGACTGACATTTTACACTTTTTCGTCACCATAAAAAATATTCAATAATGAACTACCGTTAAACTGCTGCTGACTGAAAAAAAAAAACTGTAAAATTTATAGGCGAAAGAGCGTACTAAAGCAGAATGAGAAGCGTGTAGGTTAGAGAAAGAACTTTCACGGCGTGGAATATGCATATATCTGAAGACAAGTCTACTAAAATTTAAACAAAGTTTGTTTTTTATGACATTTTACACGCAAAATAAAAATTTCGGAATTAATGATGAGTTTTTTAGTGGACAGCTCGTAAAAAGTAGCTAATGCACAGGTTCAGCTAAAATAGATGCTGTAAAACTCTTAACTAGAATGTAAGTGCCAAATTAAAATTTATTTTTGGATTTTAGTTTTTTTTTTTTTGTTTGGTATGTATATACCCTTGATAGGGCCTGCTAATCCATTAGCAATTTACGACGCCCAAAAGGCAGCCAATTTTTATTTTATTTTTTATATTTTTACAATCTTTGTAGACCTATCAATTTTAGTTTTGATTGATTTGCGCAAGCGCATGCAAAGAAAAGAATTTGTAAATTAATTTAAATTGTTTTTATGCAAATTTTGTCTATTCATTGTAAGACGAAATTTGTTTATTTCAAATTTATTTCAAAAGAAACTCAAAATCATCGTCGTTGAAAGGTCGCTCTAATTGTTTTAGTGCTTCCACAGGCATACAGGCTTCGCATATAATTTCGGCTGAGTGCTGATCAAATCTATTGCTATTTATTTTCGCTAATGGAATTAGTTTTTGTTGGCCTTTTGATTCGCATATGTAGAATAGGCTTGAGGCCATTGTGTAATTTGCCGTAGCTCTGTATATTTAAGTACAGGAGTATCAAAGCTTTGGATTCCGGCTCAAGTGTGTTTTTGTTCATGACAGAGTGATGACCCGGTTATGGCAATGAATAAGCTGAAATCGGCGGTAGTGAACATAGCAACCGAAATGCAAATCAGTCAAAATTCGAAAGAAAGATCGTATTTATCAATTATTTGGAAATTCACAAAACGAACTTAGACGGAGAGTGCGATTCGTAAATTTGAATAGTATTGAGAGAAACTTCTGGTTTTATTTCTCTCTTTCATATAGAAAAAAAGTTAATGACTGCCAACTATTTCATAAAACGGGTGCGAATTTCAAGTGCAAGTAAATGAAAAAATGGGTATTTCAAAGAGAGTACTTGTCCAAAATTTTTTACAGGAAATCAGGGAAAGAGACGTGAGAGAAGAGATTTTCCTGTAACGTCCCAACTTTGTGAGATTATTCTTTTTGATTCTCAGTGGCTCTCCTTGATTCTCATTCGCTCGCCCTGTTTCTAAATGGTTCTTCTTGGTTTTTAATGATTCTGCCTGGTTGTCTTTCTGAGGCCCTGAGGTTTTCCGTGGCTTTTTCTCAATATTTCCCCCTTAGTCTCAGTGATTCTGCCTGGTTTCCAGGATTTTCTTTGTTTGTCAGTTGCTCTCTTGAGTTTTCAGTGGATCTCCCTGTTTTTCAATGGTACTCCCTGGTTCACAGTGTTCTCCGCCTGGTTCTCTTTTTGAGGAGAATCTACCTTTTCTCAATATTTCTCCCTGATTCTCAATGATTCTACCTGGTTTCTCGGGTTCTCTCTGTTTCAATGGCTCCCTTCTGTGAACCACACTATGATCCTCAGTGGGTCTCAGAGACTATCTTTGCTCCCCTTTCTGAAGTAGTTTTCAGTAGGACTCCTTCGTTCTCAGTGGCTTTCTTTGTTTCTCAATGGTTCCCAGTAACTCTGCCCAGTTCTCTTTTTGCTCTCTTTGATTTTCAGTGACTCCACCTGTTTCTCCATTGGTTTTCGGTGATTCTGCTTGGTTTACTGGGTTTTCCTGGATTCTCCCTAGTCTTTAATGGCTCTCCTGAGTTCTTTCAGTCTACTCAGTATTTCATATGTTTTTTACTGGTTCTCAGTCGCTATCCTTGGTCTCACTGCTTTTCAGTGGCTCTCACTGGTTTTTACTTGTTCAAACTCATTCGCCCTGGTTCTCACCGATTTCCGGTTGCTCTCCATAGTTCGCCGAGAGTCCCGAGTTCTCCCTGGTGCTTAATAGCTCTCTGTGTTTCACCCGGCTTCTCCCCAGTTCTTAATGATTATCCTGGTTATTTATCATTCTGCGTGGTTCTCCTGATTTCTTCTTAGTTTGATGTGACTCTCATGGACGCTCCCGGGTTCCTGCTGGTACTTACCACTTCTCTTTCGTTCTGAGTGATGCTCATTGGCTCTTCCGGGTTCTTCCTGGCTCTTATTCTTGCTGCTTCGTTCTCACTGATGCTCAGCTGTTCTACGTAGTTAAACCTAATTCTCAGCTTATCAGTGAGTTATATTTTTCAAGTCAGGAACAACAATTTAAATTGATTATTTTATATATGAACCTGCATCTAAATCAAAAAGTATATTAGGCAATCGAAATTTGCACCGCCGAACTTCTGGTCAGACAGTATGCGGTACTAGTAATTTAAACTAGCGCTTTCTAGTACTCACAAAAACTATAAATTTTTAAAAAATTATTCTGTAAAAACTTCGAAACTACGCATGCCACCCAACGACTACCAAAGTAGCTGGAGCTGAAGTAAAAACGCTCTGGCGACCCACTCAAAACTTCGGTGTGGACAATGAAGATTTATTACACATGACTGCCAATTTACGACGCGCTGCAGCGTTTTGACTTTTGCTTGTCGCATGTGTCTCGCTTGATTTTAGCTTTTAAAAATTTTTGAGCTTTACGCACAACAACAAGCCGCAACAACTTGTTTTAAGTGCTGCTCGCGCGCAGTGAGACACTAAAATTAATATGTGTTTGATTTTATAATCACTAAATTATGCAAATGGCGCATCGTTAAGTTAAAAAGCTTACACCGATTTGATTTCGAATTATGTGTTGTTTGTATGTTCGCTTGTTGTTATCGCCATTAAACGCTTTTTAAGAGACGCGCATGACAAATTCTTTTCAAATCGTGAAATCTTCTGGGCGATTCAAAGAAATACAGTTTTGTATTAAAAACTTTTTTTCTTAGTCTATGTGTTTGCTGTTGCTTTCGAAACAGTTATTTATGAAACAATTGCCCGCTGATTAGCTCGAACATTTCTGTGTGCTGGCAGACCTTCGTGGAATAACGCGCTTAACTAATAGCGGCTGTCGGCTCAAGCTCAACAAACCATTCATCTAATTATCGAAATATTTACAAAATTATACAAGCCTACGATTTTATTGGATGAAGTTTTCTAATAACGGTTTGCTGGCATGAATTAAATGATAGAGACGTCGGAATGTCAAACAAAGCGCGTGAACTCAAGAAGATTTGGTCTTAGTCAAACAAAAGCTGCTTCTTAAAATGTGTATACTAGATGAAATTGCTTCTGAGTGGCTCTTCTGGTTCTGTGTTTCTGTCCCTGATCTCAGTGGCTATCCCTGGTTTCTTTCTAAGGTGATTCTCTCTGGTTTTCAAAAACTTTCCTTGGTTCTCAGTGGCTTCATTTGTTCCTCAATTGGTTCTCGGTAATTGTGCCTGATTCCCTGGGTTTTCCTGGATTCTCCCTGGTCTCTAATTTTTTCAGGTTCTCAGTATTTCACTCTGCGGGCACCCTTAAGAGAAGTCAAAAGGATCCAAACTCTTTTAACTTAATATCTGATGAAAAGTAAGTTGGTCTCTCTCGTAAAATAATCTCTAGTGAAAAAGTCAGCCTTAAACTTTAGAAAAATATTTCCGTGTTTTTTCAAGCCCTCAAAGAAATTAAGCAAGCCGGGGTAGAGCTATATGTTCCTTTTTTTCCATTTCATAGTCTAAATTTTTTCTAGTTCTTTTAGAAATTTCAACTATTCACTGATAGTCTATGAAATGTTGAGCTACTGAGAGGTGTACTGACTTCCTTAAGTACAACAACAGTATGTCTTATTGAACCTCTAAATCTGAGGTGCTGACTTTACTACAGGTATTTCGGAGGGCAGCTTCCAGTTTAGTTCACATTCACTGAAAGTTGACCTTGAACCACTTACTTCGGAAAGGCCGTGTTCTAGAGAAATGCTTATAATACTTAACGCAGCATTTACTGCTACTGAAGAGTAGCCACTACGCCAAAGAAGAACCTAAGTATAGCCCTGCAGTCTAAGCACCCAGCGGCGCATACATCACACATCCAACACTCATCAGCGTCGTCAGCCCAACAACAGCCGCAACACTTGAATCACTGATAAAAGGCAACAGCAATGCGAAAGGCACAGCGGGCATGCGACGAGAGTATGGCAGGATGATCGTGCGACTTGATCAGCTGTCGCAGATATGTCCGCGGCGATAAGCGCACGCTTGGCAATGTTTTGCTGCATGAACATTAATTAGGACGGCTGACGGCGTGGTCCACTGCTGGTGCGCGCGCATTAATACAGCGAAGGCAATATATGTTCATACGCGGCCTACAAGTGCTATTAGCTTTAAATTTTATTTATAAAGGCTGCGCGCGGTGGCCGGTTGGCAGGAGTGTTGGTGTGCGCGCGCGTGAGAGCTGTTGTCATAAGCGACGCTGCGGCACAACTTGTGTGCGCTGAACGCAATGAGCAAACAAAATAATCACAATTATCCATTATCGCCAGGCCCTTTGAAGATAAGCCGCGCGGCTTGCTGCAGCCTGTGCACTGCTGGTCTCCACCCTTTTTTTACTCATGCCACAGTTGCATGCAAATTTCACAAAATATTCGCCACTGAAATTATTGCATGCGCAACGATCGCTTAACGCTGATAAGATATTATTTAAGCGATGCGAGCGCAGATACACAAAGAGCGCTTTTAAATTAAAATTGAAAGGAAATTCAACAAAAGTGAAGTTGAGCGCTGCATAAACGAGAACGCTTACGCTAAAGTTTTTCAAAATCATATATTATATAAAATATATATATGTATATTTGTAGTTGACTGGCGTTTGCGTTGAGTAGCTGTTGAGTGGAGTCAAAATACGCGTACTTTCTTTATCAATTTTGGCGGCGTTGACACTGCACTCAAAGCAGCAGCATCACTATCAAGCTGATCATCTGTGTGTTCCACAATCACTACAACAATAAATGAAAACAACAATAATCAACAACATCTTCACTTAAAGTGCTACAATATCGGCTGTAAGTGCTGTAGACTGTCGCGTCTCGATGTCGGCGCAGCGTGGGGACCAACAACGGGTGTTGCACATAACGCCATAATTGAATTTGAAATTGTATAAGTGTGTTTGTGTATGAATATATGATGTGAGTAACCCAATAAACCAAAAGGAGGATGTTTGTGGAATTATCAAAGCTTTCCATACAAGGTCTTGCTTCCGATCGTTCATTTTGTATGACAGCTGTATGTCATAGTGATCCGTTATCAGCGGTTTCAACATATGAACAACTTCTTGAAGAGAAAAAGACGTCGCTGAAATTTCAACTGTATATACCGACTGACTGGCAGAGGCTCGGACGGACGGTCAGACGAACTAACGGAAGGTCAGGCAGACGGACAGGACCAAATCGACTCATCCTGTCAAGCTTTCGCGTATATGCGGTCTGACTGACAGACGGCCGTTCGAACAAATAGACGGACTGACGAACTTGGGTAAATCGACTCAGCTCGTCATAATCTCCCGTATATACCGACGGACTGGCAGACATACTGACGGATATGGCTATACAGACTCAGTTCATTACGATCTCCTGTATGTACAGACCGACTAACAGACGGACGTACGGGCAGACACACAGCTAAACGAAGAGATGGACGGACGGACATATGTATGGAGAGACGAACGGATGGACGAACGCACAGACAGACGCATGGATGGACGGACAGACAGACGGACGGACAGACACAAAGACGGGCATGGCAGAATCGGCTCAGCTCGTGATGCTTTTCCGTATATACAAACTGATTGACAGATGGACGGACAGGAAGATGTAGGGATGGACAGAAAGACGGACAGAGAGATGGACGGACGGACATATGTATGGAGGGACGGACAGATGGACGGACGCACAGTAAGACCCACGGACGGACGGACGACAGACGGAAATGGCCGAATCGACTCGGCTTGTCAGAGTCTAAACCGTGTTTATAATGTCGTTATCTAACTGGGTGCAGAACAGAATTTGACTGCGAAATCTTATGTGTAAGATAGGTACTTTTAGGTAGGATTTAGGTACTTATAGTCATCTTATTTTAGTCTTTTTTGTTATTCAAGAGCTTTGGTCTCTGAATAAACCCCTGCTGGTATGCTACTTTCCATAAAATGAAATACAATCACACATGCAAACGCAGCAGTCTCCAGCTTTTTCCTCATTGTGCTTACACCGGCAGCACATAAGCAACTCTATTTGTATCTGTATATTTCAATCTGTTAGCTGTCGTTACCGTCATATTTTTTACATAAACAATCGGGTAAGTTAATCCCTTCTTCAATATGTCAACGCATAATTCTCGGCAGTGCAGCCAAAGATTTATGACAGCTATCAATATGGGATGCGCCGCCAACGCCACATAGCCGCAGAGCCGCGCAGCCACCACAGGCAACAGCGGCAACAACAAAAACAACAGCAACAGCATGAGGAATAACAGCAACTAGAGTATGAATCACAACAACAATAACAAGAATATTACTCACAACAACAACAACGCCAACAGCCGGTGACTTTGTCTAGCTCGCCAGTGTATATTTTTAGAAAATTATTATAATCGTGCTTGTTGTTATTGTTGTCGCCTCCATCGCTGCTGCGTTGCTGGAATGTTGTCTAAAGGTTGTTGGTTGCATTTGTTTTTCGTGAAAGTGTTAAGTGCAGTCCAAAAATAAAATTTGTTGCACACTATGGGTGCATGCATGCATATATGAGTGCAGAGTGGAGGCGTTTGTGTTAGACACAAATACACCCCTGCACACATATATTTATACAACGTTGTTGCATTTGTGTAAATATGTTTGGTCTGAGTGCCATTTAAGAAAGTAGCGGAGATGTCATAGACATTTTTGTACACTGATTTCATTTTCGTTTACAACAACAAAACGGCTGACATTCACTCCACCACTTATTCAGTGTCAAGCAATCGAAGGAAAAAATATTAAAAACTCATATAAAAGGGTGCCCCACAAAGGTCGTGCAGCGCATTTGCTGCTAGCTAATTTTAGCCTCAGAAGGAACTTAGCATATTTTAATAGCAAACTCGGTTTCAGGCGCACACATCTATATATGTTATATGTTTGTCTATAAAACTCATCACTAACAGTAGATGTGTTCTGCCACCAATAATCAACACTTCAGCGCCACCAGCACTCACCGAGGCTCGCAGCTTATTGCCTGCTTATAAAAACAATTAAAACATTCAACACTTTAGCAACGAGTTGGTGGCGCTCTAAATGCACAGATATTCACAAATATACGCATATATATTTACACATATATACAGTTATCCATAACTCCATACGAAGTGTTTAAATGCATCATAATAGCATAATAGCGCGCTGTCACCGCGTCAAACAACTCAACTCGTTGCAGCTCCTGCTGCTGCAGCCAATTTGACTGTCTGTTTTATTGACATAGCACACCTTTTTGTCGGAATATTTATGACATGGAATGTGATATACATGAGTACTCATAAATTTCCTAGGCAATATATTTTTTTCTTCTAAATATTTTCGATTTTTGAAGCGAAGAAGTTTTGGATAGCGCACAAATGATACTTCCGGTGATAGATGAATATTTTTTACATACATTAGGGTGCTTTAAAAATGCAGTCAAATAGTGGTACTTCTTTTTCTAAGCTTCAAATCCGTCTAAGATATTGCCACTAGCCTTTTACGATAGGCCACTTTTCATTGTAAAGGTACCCAAGCCTCAATTTTCACTTTGATATTAATACCAGCCGTTTTCAGTACGCCACAACTATTGAAGGCCTGTTCAAAGAAAAATACTCAAGTCTGGTATTATTTTATATAAGCAAATATGTAGATACCTTCCGTTTGGCTACCGAACCAGGAAAGGAAATACGGAAAGCACTAAAAACGATAACGCCTAAATGACTGGTCACAGCCTACTGGCATTACATGGGAGTTTGGAGGAAAGCCATTCAGATAAGTCAAAAACCTTTTCGTATGGGAAGACGCAGAGCCGATGCTGTTTTTATCCAAGAACCGTGTCTGAATAGCAACGCTATCTCTAGGTTAAGCACAAAGAGCCAGAGACTGCTGGCGATCAACTATATATGTATGTAGGTATAACCAAAGCTTGTCTGTTGGCCAAAAATAAACTTGATGTTTTTCCTCTAATGCATTGCAGCAACGAGGATGTCGCCATCGCTAGTCTAAAGGACGTCGCAGGAAAACTGAGATTGATATCGGCTTTCACGCATTATGAGGATGAAGTGGAACTACCTCCAAAATTATTAAGGAGAGCTTTGGTAGAGGCCAGCAAAAGAGGGCTAACTTAAAAATTGGATTGCATGCAATATCGAAGCATCCGGTCTAGAGAAGCTCGAACATTAATACTAAAGGTCAGTCACTTCACGATTTTCCTATATCTTATTATTTGTAATAGGGGAAACTATCCCACTTTTGTAACTGCGGGCAGGAAAGAAGTCCTTGACCTCACACCTTCTTCAAAGGAAGTGACAAGCTTGATATCAGAATGGATCTTTCTCTGATCAAATGGGTATTAGTTTCAGTTAGGATGGAGTATGTCCAGTGAGTAAACCTTATAAGTATTTTAAAAACACTGTTTGAGGTCTGTAATGCAGAAAGATTCGATCAGACTTGCCGGTCAAGTCAGGGCCATACTTTTTACGAATCGACAAATCGGCTGGAATTGATATTATTACGAAGATCTTTTCGGTCCAAACCGATAACTTCACAACTAACAAGCAGTCCATGAAGGATTATTCGTGGCTTCATATCTCTACAATTCAGAGCTCGAAATGTTTCTAGAATTTGGACAGATAAAACCTTGAAAAACTTTATATGGGGAACCGTTTAATGAGAGTGTTGATGAAGCTGGATTTCAAACGAGCGTGGCATAGACAGAACAGAACTCTCCTCCATCTTATTGGGATAAAGAGCGATTACTGCAATTACGCCGAACTTTTCAGCTATAGGATGCGTTACTGATATTCTATATAGCATAGTTAAAATCGGTTCGATGGCCTTTTGGCATGATAAAAGCTCTACAACCTACCCAAAACATGAATCATCTACACAAAACTTGAAGAAAATAAAATAGGTAATTGAAAAGCATAAAATAGTGTAATATTAAAAAAAAACGGTTTGCTAAATTAGAAAGAAAAATGCCTAAAAGTACGTAGAAATTACAAAAGCCACAAAAAAAAACCGCAACAGCAATAAAGTCCAAAAAATTGGGTATAAATCTTGGAAACATTTACAGCCCATTCACTGCAACTTCAACTCGGAAAGAACGCGCGTTATTGGGACGTTGAAATTGTTGATTTATTTGCAGCTCAAGTTGAATGAGGAGCGGATCGAGAAGTGAGTCAAGTAGTGAAAATGCATGGTACGTTGAATGTATAGGTAAGTGTTGGAAGAAATCAAAAGTAGCGGTGAATTGTGGCATACTTACAGACATATGCAGTTACTGCAATGATGGCGATTGAAGGAGGTGAAGACGCCATGTGCTGCGCACTTTACCGTTAAGTAGTGAATGTGAAGGCACATTGAAGAACAAGAGCACGGAAATTTTTACGGACTGACCGCCATGGAGGCCAGGAAGCTTCTCGAAAGAGATTGGCTAATAGAGAAAACTTACAAGTTGCCTGGGAATTTATATGGGTTTGATGGCGTCTGCGTAACCGTTAGACAAATTATAGTGACTGAGCGTTGTACAAATAAAAACAACAACAACAACAAGCATTAAAAGCAGATAACAACCATTGAGTGGCAAATAAAGTCTTCAAGTGGCGACGGCCACAGATGAAGCCATAAAAACAGACACAGCTAGCTGAAAGCCATGAAGATGCTGGCGAGCAGCGCCGAGCCCGCTAATAATAGACGCACGGACCGCACGATGCGGCTTAGAGAGCCACCACAAGCTTACCAGCTTACAAGCCGCTGAAGTTTTATGTGTCACTAACGTGGCTATTGTCATTATTGTTGTAGCTGCTTGTTCGAGTCTTGTCGGAGGCGAAATAAATAACCGAAATTTATGCATAAATCAATAAATAATTTGAAACAATGAAAACTTCCAATTAAGACATCACTTCAGCGCACGCACAATAGAGACGGGATTACCCGCTGGAGATGGACGGCGAGACGAGCGGACAAATGGAAAGACGTATGGACAGACAAGTGGTTGGGATGAGTAAGTGCTTGGTGATGGCGGCAGTAGGCATATTACAAGTTATGGAAGTTGAGGTAACAACAACAACATATGAAATATATATCTAAGTAGGTAATAGCAACCACATAACGGCTTTTGCACATTACAACTACAATAGGCACAATGACACCAATCTTCGACAGCAGCATTGCTCACATTTTCAGCTTTTTGGAAGACCTTTGTTATTGCTGATTTATTTCCTTTTAGTTTTGTTGCAGTTCTTTCAAATATTCACTTTTTTTTTGAAAAATACAAAAGTCGTTGCATTAGCGCATCTCAAGCAGGGCGTAACAAGGCGCTGTTGCAACAAACCGAGTTCATTTATTGCAGCCATTATTGGGTAAACAACAACAACCTTCGAACAACTACAATAACAACAATTGCGTTTTTTACAATGCGTTGATTAGTCCACAACCAAATAGGCGCTCAATATACTGTGGAGAGGAGGCTAATGGTCAGAAGCCTCAGTGATTATACACAGAATTGAAGTGACTCAGAGGCATAGCTTTTTTTGGTTAAATATATTTGGGCGCTTCAAGGAACAGTTAGGGGCAGCTTAGTTGGTTTAAACTGGAAATCGTCGCGCTCTACTCTCTATTTATTTTGCGCTCTATCTCTTTGTCTCTCTCTCTCTCTCTGTTCGTCTATATAACAATCTCTCTTTTACTTATGTGAGTTGTACGTTCGATTCGGCACTCATTAACTAGCTTAACATAGCATTAGTCTCGCTCGTCTCAGAAAGTCTTATCTACGTTCAAGTAAGATACTGAGTTAATGGATGCCGAGGGTCTTAAAGGACTTTTATTCACCAAAGCTTGTAGAAAATGGTTAAGAAAAAGATATATCGCGTAGTTTTCTTTCTCTCTCTTGGAGACATTGAATTCAGTTTCAAAGAAAATTATTTTAGATTAGTGGCAAAAAGAACTAAAGTTATTCGGAAGAGAAACGTTTTGATCTGAAGAATCAGAAACATAGCAGTTAAGGATCAGAAGAGTCGGAAACAGGGCTAAGAGATAATATGGGGCAGAAGCCACACCTTGAAGTCTTGAAGATTCGTTTAGATCTAAAAGAACACAATACTTCGACATCGAAAAATATTTTTTCTCAATCCGATGCTGACTCTTTTTGTAAAGATATACCGATCTCCCAAAATCAATACATGGAGCAGAAGAAAATTCTTTTAGGAGCCGGAGCTAAGAGAAAAGATTGGGTAGAAGCCATGAGCTTTTCCGATGTTTTGTGCGAGGAGCAAAAAAAAAATTTTTTTCTAAATCCGAAGTTTCTATTCTTTCTAAGGAAGGAGGGCTCTCTCTATATTCGAAAAGGCGGACTCGATGGATGCTAAACAGAGCAAGCTGTTTAGAGATCGAAAAAAAAATGTGTCTAAGTATAAAGTTACGTCTTCTTCTAAAGAAAGAAAAATCTCTTTCTGAGTTCAAAAAAGATAGATTCGTTTCTTGGCAAAATTAACTAAATCTTTGGAGATCAAAATTTCTTCAACTTCGAAGATATTTTTTCTTCTAAAGAAAGAAGGATCTCCCAAAAGCTCTAAGTAGAGTCAAAAAAATATTGTTTAAGAGCCGGAACTAAGAAGAAATATCTAGTAGTGGTCTGGAAAAACCGTTAATAGAAACAACCTAAATCAGTTCCATCCATTCTTAAAAGAAAAAACCGAACATAAGTTACCATGAGTCTCGATTTCTTGCGACACAACAACCGCATCACTGACACTTCGCCAACCATAACTGCAATTCAAACATAATATTTCATTTATTTACGAGTTTAAAATTAAAATGCATTTAAGCGCGTAACCAACAAAAACCACAACAACAACAACACAAATTGCGACACTCAGCAGAGGCAAGCGAACTACACCAAGTGCATAGGACAATCAAGCCAATTACGAATGCAAGACGTGAATCTCAACAATCACATGATTATCTGCACTAAAAACAATAAAAACAACAACTGCCATTCGATATGGGCGATTACAGTTGTTAACATTATTTGCCGTTTGTTATTGTTGTTGCAATCGTTGTTGAATTGCAACGAAGCGCATCCAAAAGTTGCGGGTTACGAAATGCTCATGAAGTAATAAAAGCGTTGCGTCTCATTGAAATTTCGGCTGTGGCATTGTGCGGTGCGGCTGGTGGCGCGCGGTGTAGGGCGTTTGCATTATGCCATTGGAAATTTCGTGCAAGACACTTAAGCCGTTTAGCTGTGAAGCGTTTGGGTGGAGCGCTAATAAAGTGCGCAGAGTGCCACAGTACCAATCGAAGGCAACTCATAA
Organism: Bactrocera correcta; assembly: GCA_027475135.1. NCBI lineage: Eukaryota > Metazoa > Arthropoda > Insecta > Diptera > Tephritidae > Bactrocera > Bactrocera correcta. Next base: position 106,407,021 of record CM050323.1, read on the forward strand.
ATTATGCGTCAATTTCGCTGCTGAATTCCAGTGAAGAAGCGCGGAGCGCATCGTAAAAGCTGGCGCCGCCGGTGGCTATAAAGTGCTTGCAGACAAACGAAATATGCAAGACAAACGGCGGAGATGAGGCGCATGCAGCAAAGAGCAACTCATGCAGGTAAATGCACAAGAGCTTGCAGGCGCGTCATGAAAGCTGTGAACTAGCGCGCGTGTATGTGCGCGAGGCGGCGCGGTACGACGCGGGTGGCTGCTACAACGCAGATGCTGGCGTTGACAATGCACGAGTGCCAGTTTTGGCAGTTCGCGCTGTTGGCTGGCGCTACCGCCACTCAGCGCACACTTGACATTCCGCTGCCTGATCCGTTAATGTGATTTGTCAGCTGCGATTTTTGTGATTGCTGCGATTGCGCGCATTTAATTAGTGAAATTTCAACAACAGTTGCAGCAGCAGCCGCGCTGATGGCAGATATATTTCTGCAATTTTTCATCTTCGCATTTAATTTTTGTTTTTATTTCAGCAAAACAGTTGATATTATACCTCACCGCCATGAGTGTCGCCAATTCGCAGGCTGAGTCAGCGGCGTGTGTGGTTTGCGCGAGCCCGCTTCGACTTGCGCTGGGTTTTGACTTACAAGTGTGCATTTATTGAAGGCTTGCATTTTATTTCGATTATTTTCGTAGGTCTGTCTGTACGTTTATTAAGCAGAATTCCGCGTGATTAAGAATGGAAAGTGGGCGAGCGTTTGCTTGTGTCTTTAATGACATTTTATTAGCGGCTATCAAAATGACATTCACAACTCTTACTTCAGCCATAAATCAGCACCGTTTAAGCATTTATTCATTTCTCAGGATTGTGTTGATAGCGTACGCTTAATTTGGCGATGTGATTTAAATGGAAAGAGATTTCTTTTAGCAAGTTCATAAATTAACAATAACCGTCCTCAATATACAATGCAAATGAATCTAAAGTGAAGTTATCGAAGTGGAAAGTTTAAGGTTAAAGCCGCTTTTTAAACTCTTCGAAATATCTCGAAGGAAGTATTCTAAGTTTCCGAAAGAGACCTTAAGCTATTGCTGATTGAACTGCAAAGTGTCGATAAAGTCTCTTGTGTCTACAACAAATTTGCATTAAGCCTTGAGGTATCGACGAAGTTTGCTGATATGTAATCGAAATCCTTTGCCTTGGCATATTCGCCCGTACTTCTGGTTTAAGAGTTTGGCTGGGCAGCTGGATGTATGAGAGCTAAGATGAGATTATCTTAGTCTCGCCAAAGTGGGATTCAAGAGGTTAATATCTTCGCCATCTTCTAAACAAATCATCATCAGAGAATGTTTTATTTACTCGGAGAAACAAGAGGCCGGAAGCAGCACTGCTTCGAAGGACAAGCATCCTTCTGCACTCTGCGGATAAAAATAGGAAGCTTTCCTGGAAGCATAATATCGAGTAGAGAGAAAAGATGGCATCGATTGCCTTGTACTGCTACAGAGGAGCCATTGGCAAAAGATAGGCATTTCACCAAAAATATGGTAGTTATCTGGCCCTATGACACCGTAGTCAAATCCATTATATTCTATTGAGTCTTGGTGTGGTGAAGAGTCCCAGAAAAGATCACAGTTGCAAAGAAGCACGAGAGCGTTCAAAGAGCGGTGCTCATCAGCATGTGCGGTGCAGTAAGGTCTACTTCAACCATGGCACTGAAAGTCATTTTGGATATAATGCCTATAGACATTGCAATCAGACTCTGAGATATTTATTTATAAATGAACTGACACGCTTTGGTATTATACCGGATCTTTTGGATCATGGAGTCGCCAACAAACTTTGGCGGCTTTTTCTCTTTCCACATGCCTGCGAGAGAGCTGTGGATTTGTAGGAGACGGTGGAAGAGAGCGGCAGTGAACTTCATTACAGATGGGTCAAGGCTTGGGTGGAAGGTTGGTGTATCAACTTCAGTTTCGGACTGCCTGACTATTTCAGTGTTTTTAAACCCAAGGTTGTTGCCATTAAGGTAGCGGTTCTTCTAGAAAAGTGACTTTCCACTTTGGCAACAGGGCAGAGATACTAGCCTTGAGTTCACTAAGTGTACGTTAATGGCTGAAATGACTAATATCGTTATCAAATCACTTTGTGATAAGACTAGTATAGGTCGCAGCGGAATCGCAGGCCACTGTAAAGCTGATGCGCTGGCATGAAAGGATACCCTAGCACCGTTAAGTGTAGAATGGGAACGGGTATGTGCTCCCCTTTCTTTGGTCAGCTCTCGGTACATGCGCTGTCGCAAGATTTTTTGTCCCAAAATCGATTGTTAGTTATACAGTAAGCACTTTGGCCCTAATAAGACTAGACTTTCCCTAGTTCTGGGAGTTTTTTCCGCACAGAGTTACACTCATTACTTAATTCGAGGATGGAATTCTCATTTTTCATATCCAACCTAGTTTTTAGACGCCATATTTTCGATTTTCTTTCACAGCTTAGTGCTTTAATCGCCTAATCTTGTATGACTAAGCCAACAGAGTGTTGTACCAACTAGAAAGTATTACAACAAAAGCACAAATATAGCAATTTTTATGGGCGATGACACAAATATTGCATGTGGTCGCCGAAGATGCGCACAATGCTTTGACAAATGTTCGTATGTCTCCGCCAGTTGTGCGGTTTTCACATGTCAATGATGAAATCACACACATACGCACAACCAAACGCACAAAGGCACAGGTGAGCACACCGCCACACCAACCAACATTTAAAATACATATGAATGCTACACGACACGAACTTGCACGCATATATTACTTTCGGTGCCAACGCGCGGGTTTTTACGCTACACACATGCGCTGCTGTTGTTGTTGTAAGCTCTTTCCTGCGTAAAATTGGTTTTTGTTTTCATTATAATAAATTCTTTAAAAAATGTCATATTTTTTCTACAACTCTTTTGTGTCGTTGATTGTAAAAAATCGCTTTTTAACATGCCGACGCAGCCGACGCATCACACAGCAACAACAATAGTGCCAGTTAAAGACAAAAACCACAAGAAAGGCAGAGATTTTTTTCTTTATTTTATTTTTGAAGCAACAGTCTAACGCACATGTGCGCATTGTTGTTGTTGTATTGTAAGACAAAATTGTAAAAATTGTAAAAAATTGCCTACAATGAACTCGGCGACTTGTGCCGCAACGCTGATGCCAATGAATCACTGACTTACAACAAATAATGAATGATTAGCCGCTGAGCACTTGAGTGTGTGTGTGTATGATGTGTGCTGGTGCGCTGCATGCGTGTTGGCAACCCACTTTTGAGTGCATAAAACAATCGTAGAAATAAATGAGCAAACAAATTTTAAGTAAAAAACAATAAGCCGTTAGCTAGTTAGCGGGTTAGACGCGCTGCGGCCGTAGCCTGATACCTGTTTTCTTAGTGGCACAACGGCTAAAGTATGAATGAATGGCTGGCGTCGTCATAAATACAAATCTTACAGCAACAAAGCACTGACACGTTGACATATATGCATTTTTATTAGTTTTTATGGCAAATTATTTAATTCTAAAAATTTTAATAAACTTTTTTTCTACGTTTTTCTAGTTAACCTTTCATCATCATATGTTTATAGTCTTCGTTAACCTGCGGCTTTTCGGCAGAAATCTTCTCTTTTGCTGTCAAAAAAATCTTGCCGATTTCACTTGACTCACTCATTCGATTATTGAGTGCTCATTCGCAAATTTCTTTTGAAACACCCTTTTGCCGATTAATGGCTGCGATAAGCGCTTAAAGTAGGTCTTGTTAACTGTATTGTTTGGCTGTGCATAGAAAACTACTTAATTGAATAAATTGTATAGAGTATTGGCAATTAATAGCAAGGAACCGCAAATCAATTAGCGAGTTGGGTGATACGCGAGTTTTTAAAAGAAAAAAATAAAAAAACATTTACAGGGTTTTTTATGATTTCGTGTTTTTTTTGGTTCAAAATTAATTGATGAGAACAGAGGAATAGCTTCAAAGGAAAGCTGGCGCTGAAAAGAGAAGCGAAAGTTTTTATTCAGATTTTATTGGAAGGCCTTTGGCAGAATCCATGACCCTCTAAAACGGTCCTTTGCTTCGCACCTAAGAATATCAAGACAGTCGATTGGATGGAGAGGAGATTTGTTTCTGCTAGAATCTGCGAGTTAAGTCCTTTATATTTGAGTTGTTTTTCAAGTGGCTGGTCCTAAACCTAGTACATATTCCTGGGGTGGGATGATTCCCACTTTAGTTCGCCTTCAACTGATGTTTTTTGTCTACCCAGAGGATACTCTCTTAGACCGGAAGTCGTGAGCTGGCTATGTCATGTTGTCCGAATGGACGAAAACACTCCAGCTCTGATACTATTCGATGCAGTACCCGACGGGGGAGGCAGAAGAAGAGGAAGACTTCCACTTAGCAGACGCTTACATGTGCCTTGAATGCAAAGCCCCAAATGAAAAAGGGGATACTTCTGATGATGACATTGAATGCTAACTTTTTGGTGCTGGATTTCAGTGAGCTGAAGGTACCGCTGGCTTTGCCTCCAACTAAGCAAATTTCCTTCGTCCAAATTAGCCGCCCGTCGAAGACAACTCCGAGGTATTTTATGGAAGGGCTCCAGTTGACAGGACGGGCCAGGAAACTAAGATTGCCTATGATTTGTTTGTGTTTGTACCGATTTTCCACAATCAGTACCAGTCGAGGACGATAGGGAGGCATATAAAAAGCTGCATCATCCGCGTATTGGACCGTGAGGATTTTTCCGTTTGTTGGAATGTCGTAATAATATATGTTGAACAGTGCTGGAGAAAGTTAGGGAACCTGGGTTACTCCTGCCGTGATTGACTAAGCTTCGGAGAGCAGTGATTTTGTGGTCGGATAGAAAGGATTGGTCCAAGTCGATGATTTATTGCAGTAAGTTTAATTTGATGTGCTTATAAATGAGCCTGCCATGCCAGACACGAGCGAATGCTTACTTGCGGACACGCTGGAGCAGAGGGTGGTGTTGTACTTTGTAAAGGTTTTCAGCAGCTGTGAATTCGGCTACCCGGCAATGGAACGAAAGGGTAGAAAAAGAATATGTGGCCAGCTTCCCATAATATATGAAACTTAGTGGGAGCAACAAGTGAAGTTATGGACTTGTGGAACAGCAAACTTTTCTTTAAATCGTTCCGTTATGTCCATTTTATTGAAATTTGGTTCCTCGAGAGTTTAGAGTTGTGATCTTAAGAGAATATCAAAGCAGCAGTTCCAGTCAAAAATGGAGAATTTCGAAGACTTCGTGGTTCCACCGTGCTTTATGTGCAAAAATTTCATATCAACATTGTTGTTCAAGCTCTCAATTCAAACCTTAATCTATTGTTAAAGTTCACGCTCAAAAATATTGCTTCATCTCCTTTGTTTGCTTTACTTTCTGCGGTTTGTTACTACTTATTCACCTTCACCTTTGTGGTGTGGCGACTTTCGCACGCCATGTGTGCGGTCCATAGTTGCCGCAAACGAAACCGTTTGATCTTTTCATTTGCAATTGTAGCACAATGATTGTTGGAAAACAAATATTTGGTGGGAGTAATTCAGAAGAATGAATTAACAAGCGAAAGCGTTGTAGGCGAAATGAAAAATTTAATGAAAGAAATATAAAACATGTTGCTAAAAACCAGAGTCATGCTTTTAATTTTCGCAAACATTTTTTTTTTCATTTGATTATATTTCTTGCTGGTTAAATTATGGCAGTGAGTGATAGTTATCATATTTTTATGTAGCAAATAAATCAGAGGTTAAATGAAAAGGTCAAAGAAAGTTTGCGGTTAGATCGGTGAACGATGAAATTAACCTTTGCCACGCGGACAGAGTTGTAAGTAATTTGAATTTTGGTTCCCATAGCTATTACTTATGCTGTTTGTTTCAGAGTGGTAAAAGGAAATAGTTCTTTTGAAAGCTTTAGAGATTTAACTAGAACTTAACATAAGCCTGTTGAGAATTAGTAAAGGGAATGAATGAAATGTGAATGAATTTTTATTAGATTTTGGGATTCAACCTAAGAAAAGTCTCCATAACAAAAATAATCCACCGCCAAATAAAGGCTTCACATTTTTAAGTTACTATACAGTTCAGGAAAAAAGATTTCTACTAAAATGGTTTCTTACTACCTAATAACTGTGTCATTGCAAAATGATTTTGAGTCTAAACTTGAAATATTAAGACATTTTGTTCATGATCTATTAGGAAAAATCAACTGTCTCGAAAGTGGACATAACCTCTTAAAGTATGCAGCTGCTCTCACTGCTACTCTTCTGTCCAGTCTTCTACTTATACTTGTGTGTACCCCCAGCAAATCTTTAACCTTCTTTGTGCTTTGCTCAACGATTTCCTACTTGAAACCGTGAGTGATATTACTAATTGACCTGTTTTGCGCTATGACAGCACAGTTCCCACATGTTCGCTGCCTTTGCGAAAAACACCGGCGTATTCTATTTAAATAATAATTATTCATGTGTGTAGTAAATAAATAAGAAATTCATGTGTCGGCACGACCAGAGCGTCTACAACATTCCCATCAACATAACAGTAGTAATCATCAATAGCAACAATATGAAATATGTAACAGCCAGGCAGCAAACGAAAAAGAACTCGACAACAACTTGTACAATATAATAACACACTTTGGTGATGTATTCACACGATCGCCAACTAGCGATCGCTGATCATCATGAACATCAACAACATCAACTGCGGAATGTGCGCGGCTGGACGCACATGCGTTTGTGTTGTTGTGCTGCGCAGCACTTGAATATGAATAAATAATAGCGAGTGTATAAATGTTATTTGGTACAAGGCGGCACTCTACACACGCACCGATCTTTATAGAAATTCATCTTTATGCAGTACTTCTTCAGCCTTTGCTGTGTGCTTACTTTCTTTTGTGCTCCTCAACACAACTCAACTCAGCTCAATTGAATGGTGTTTGTTTGTAGAATTCGCGGGTGTTTGCTGCCGCTCTGCGCGCGCGCTGTTGTGTGTGTGTGCGCATCGCGTGTGATCATTGTTTATTGATCGTGTCAGTCATGTCAAGTCACTCACTTGCTCAGCGCGCGCGCCTGTGTGTTCCATAAATGTGTGCAACGCTTTCAATTCAGTCCATTTCAGGCCATTATTACAGCTTTTTGTCTTACAAATGTCATTTTGTTGTTGTTGTTAGTTGGTTTGATTGATTAAATGCATAAGGTATAAGCGGACCAAAGCAAACACCGACGCCAGCGCCATTGTCGTGCTGGTGGACTCATACTCGTCTTGATCGTCTTCATCATCTACATTGGCCGTCTAGCACAGTGATCTTCATTGATTGGCGACGATCGTTGATTGCTGATCGTTGAACGCTGTTTGTTGTGCGACGAGTTCTTCAGCGCGGCTACAGCTTCTCCAAAGTGCGCTACTCAAAGTGAGTGATCGTCTTGCAACGCGCTCTACTTAGCTGCCACTCGCGCCCCTCTGTAGTGTCTGCCAGCCGTTGTGGCAAGCTGTGGCGGCCGCGCTGTTGTCGATGATGAAGTTGAGGTATGATCACTTTTGATTTACTGCTCGTAAAATGTATGCTCTTAGGTAGTTGTCGGCTATACAATAAATACCTGAGTTACGAGTAGATGTCTGCCTGTGTCGCTGTGTATAAATATGTATATATTTTATTTGAAGCAATTGTTTACTTTGTGCCCTTAGTTCCCAACTCGTGTTCTACACGGATTTTTATGATTGTTTAAAATTTCTTTTACGTCAATCAAAGCCAGCCAGCAAGCGGTTGGTGCTGTCCATCCAGCGGCCGGTTCGACGCTCGGTCCGTCTATCCATCGGCCGGTATGCCCAACTCTTCATCCGTCCGTCCGTCCGTTTGAACAGAGCCGTGCGCATTTCGTTTCAGATCCATCATCGAAATGAGCGCGCTGCCATTCTAAGCGACCAAGCGCGATGCTAGCGCATTGCTGTAGATTTGATGACTTCTGACGAATGATGACGATCACGCTCAATGATCGCGGTGCTTAACGATCGACGATGACTCAAACAACTCTATTGTATCGAAAATGCCAATAAAATGCACAAAGGCAATAAAAATTTGTATAGCTAAGTGCTGGGAGATATTCAGGCGCGCATAGCTATGTCATAAATCCACACAATCAAAATGGCATTTGCTTGAGGGCGCGCACACAGCGCCAATATATAATTCAAGCTGGCGTTGAAATCAACAGATCGCGTTGAATTCGTACGAAAAATCGCGCCAATTTTTTATGCGTTTTCATTTTTTCTTCACTGACCGCTCCAACTTGAAATCGATTTGTAGGCGCTGACGCGTACAATGGGCGCTCTCGCACAAACGCAAGAAAAAAATGTGGCAAAACCGTTCAGCTCCAATTTCGCATTCATTTCCTTCTGCCAATTGCGGACACATGCGCAGACCGCGCTCCTAGCGCCGCTTACCACCGCTGCGCAATCTGCTTTTCTCACACATTTCCAATTAAAAGCACGTCGTGCGGCTTTCAGTTTTAATTACATTCGCGCAGTAGTTTTGCGCTTTTTCTTCATCTGAAATTACAAATCTACAAATTAATTAAAATTAGATAAAAGTGACAGTGAAATGTATACCAACTGGTTTTATGCTTTATTTCGCCGCTGTCGCGCGCAAAGCCTGCGGCTGGCTGAAGCGGCGGATTAGTTGCTGATCGAGCATAAATATGATTTACGAGTGTAGCGGCGTGTGTGCTGTAAAGAAATATTGTTTTGTTGTAGCCACAGGTGGAATGAGGTGCCTTCTAAGCACGCGAATGTGGCAGGAAGATCACCGCGGCCGTGCGCAGCGGGCACTTAATTTTACGCCATGGGTTTGAGCACAGTTGCTCGCCGTGCAGATAACTTCATTGCAAGTGGCACAAGTGAATGTTTTATTGGCGGCGTTGAGCGGTCTTTAGCAGTCGCAGAAACTCGCGCTGATCTAGCGATCATATGTGATCATAGGTGATCGTTGCTTAAACGTTGTTAGAAAGTAAAGCACTAAAGGAGTGTGGAAATAGCCTGATTCATCTTGTTTTATTAAACGCTGCTTTGGACTATATAAGTTCGCTGATAAGGTGACTAAAGTTTTCAGACCTTTACTCTAGGTCTCAATGGTTAAAATTATGTTGACTAAGTGTCAAACTGACTCATGAAGCACTAAGCCTCAATGTGAGCTTTACTGCGCCAGTTGGAAGTGTATTGATATAAAGCTGAAGTCTTCGTCATGCGGGACATCAACGCTTTTAGCGCAGTTTGAAGGAGACTTGCTAACTAATGCTGGAACTTCATTCAGTCACTTGAACCGCGAAGATCCCAGATATCTAAGTCTGGTGTTAGGTAAAGCCATACATAAGCAGAGCAGGTGTTCCAGGTCTCTCATAACCACTACCCTGCACTTTCTATATGTTTCCATACAGCTGGAATGTTCTTCACTTTCCTGTTCTGAATTTTCTATATGTATCAATACGGTGAAGGAAAGACGTAAGGATTGATATTTCTTATTTATCCATGCTACGAATTCCCGTGTCTAAAAACAGTCTGGCGTCTGGCGTCTTTGATCTTTCATGAAAGGAATGAACTATGAACAAAGAGGGCAATCCGTCCCACTAGAGCTCTAGCATCAATCATCGGCGATTCCTTATATTTATGTCTTCGAGACTGAGGTCTGTTTTCGGTCTTCATTGCCTTTATTAAAGCTGCTCTAGAAAGCGAATCATTTCTTTTCTCTGAAAGGCCATTGAAATTCTTGGAAAGCTCTTACAATTTTTTGTCTTACTATTTTGATTACATATGTGGCAGATCCGGAGACCGCACTTGGGCAATTGCTTGTTAGAACCCCGAAAACTAGGAAGCCAACAAATGACTAGTCTTACTGTTGGAAAAGAGCTAACTTAATCTCTTGCTATCACTCTAGGCCGAAAAGGATATTAAGACTGCGCATCTAACCGATTATAGCATTTTAAAGAACCGCGAATCCTATACATAGTAAGGTGGTTATTTTGGGTTTGCTTTGGGAGGTCTTCTTTATCGTTTTTAATGCAAGAAAAGCTCTAATTGAGCCCTTTAGTCCTCTATCGTCATCCGGGGATTTAGCTCATGAAAGCAAAATATATTTTAGAATAGATAACGACCTTACTAGTCGAACCATGAAATACTAACAACAAACCAACAAGGAGCCTGAGGCAACTGTAGACCCTCCCAAAACGAAGCCACCGTCGATCTCTTCACTAAAATGCGGCTGCTAGCATTAATACCACGTATGGAATTTGTGGCATGCAACAAATGTATACACTGACTAAATAGAAAAAAAGAGCAAAAAAATACCAAAAATGTGGCAACCACGGCAAATCAAAAAGCTATGAAAAGTAAATCAAAAGCGGCAACAAGGCGCAGCAAAGATGAAAAATAGCAGCGAAAAGTGCAAGGAAAGTGTGTGAGTGAATATGTGAGAGATAAGGTCGCAACAACAGCAACAGTGCTGTCTGGAGAAATTGTACGTGGACCAGCGCAGCTCAACGGCGCAACAAACAGCGCGCAGCGAGAGTGGCAACATTTGTGTAAATGTGGGTAGGTATGCATGCAACATGTTGTAGCGATGTGATTTTAATCAAATATTGCATAAAAACTGGCAACCGAGCGCTGGCTGCTTGGCCGCCACTGCCGCGGGGCGGGCGAGTGCGCGCAAATATCATCATAATTGCAAGTTGCGCTTGCACGCGGCCGACGTTGCACATTTACAAGCACTTTTCGCATGTTGCTGACGCGCCGTCTTGTAGCTGGTTGCTGTTGTTGCCATTGCGTATGGCATTTGTGCGCACGCGCTGTGGTAACTAGCTGCGCTAAAGCAACAGCAACAAGCAGGGCATCTACAACAACATTAACGCAACTGCAACACAACGCCTAAGCGCACGTAACGAGTTTCTGTTGTTGCAACAATGACGTTGATGGCGTTACTGGCAACACCAGCTGCTGCTGAGGCAGCCAAAAGCCTATAAAACTTGTATTGCCGATATGTGTGTGCGTGTGTGTGTGTGTGCGAGCGCAGTGTTACGTTGGTGCGTTATTTAGCGAGTTGTGGCTGTTGCTGCAACGCCTTGCACAGCCGGCAGCAGTTTCCAGCGCATATTTACACAGAAAATGCATATGCTTGTGCGTATGTGTGTGTCGTTGTTGTCGGCTTCATTCCGTTTGGTTAAATATTGATATCGGAAGCTTGCTGCTTACCGCAATTCAGCGCGCGGCCTCGGGGTGCGGCGCGTATGCACACAGTGGCTGGGAAGCGATCTTATTAAGATTTATTCCGCGCTGCATTTCCATGAATGGATTAGTGAAATTGTGTGGCAACGCTTGCGTGGTTAGCTACATTGTACCAGGATTATGTAAATCTAAGTGAAGCGCTTTGGATTAGCGCAACGGGATCAGGCATCATAAAAAAATATTTGCAAAGCGAGATTTGCAAATTTCATTAAATGCGTGAGAAATCTCCGTATGCGGTTCTGTCAATTACACATATTTCAGAAGATGTGCAAACGACGTACTTATAGCTAGCAGCTCGGTCTAGCAAAAACAAAACATTAAACGATCTGCGTCTATACTAACAAAAACTCGGAATACTCTATTTTCGCTCGCCATAGACAGGTACAAGTAGTAATCACTTGGATTTAGGACCGAGTCTCATACATAGCACATATCCCCCACAGCTTCGGCACTCCCGATTCATACTGGTCGCTAAGGGTTCACTTCTTTTGATACTACTTGGCTCTTGAACCCTTAGCGACCAGTTCACTGGTCCAACGTCCAACGTGGTCATTAGGCATTTATTCTCAGAAGAGATTGGCTTTGGACACCTTTCGGGACTATTCTTTCCTAATTCTTCTATAATAGACTGTATATCTGTACTCTTCACTTCGTATTTCTTGCAGTTAAGAAAATATGCTGCGCACTTTCGCTGTCTTTACCACAGAAAGAACAAACTCTTCCGGCATGGTGACGTATTTAGCGAGATATTCTCTAAAGCAACCGTGTCTGGTCAGAAATTGCGTATTTTTCTGCCTTTCTGCCTATGAACACCATGCAGAATCCCAAGATAACCCTGACAGCATTAAGCTTAGTTTTTTATACATGTACTGTGTAAAGGAACAATGCAAGTCATTTTGAAAGATCATTTGGACCTAAGGAAAGCAAAAGCACGACTACCCGGATGTCCTGAAACGTATAATTACTGGCGTTGGGTTTTGGATCTATGTTTACGACCCGGAAAGAGACGATTCATCGGCCGAATATCGTGGTGAGATGAAGCCGAAAGAATCCGACGCCCGATAAGAATGACATAACCTGAACCCGGATTAAGCCGATTCCCCGATACTATTTTTTCCAAAAGGAAAATGCGGACCGCTCTAAAATCAAAACACTATATACCGAGCGCGTTCCCTTCAGCAAGCCCTGGCCAGCATCCAGCACTTGTGGGATTGTGAGTGAAGCATAAAAGGTCCCTTGAACTTTTAGTTTTAGTAATGATTGACGTCGAACTGGTTACTATCCCATTGGCACTCTCGTAGCTTTACTTAAGATTTGGAAGCATACAACTTGCCAAAGTTACATACAATGATGAAGATGAGCCGGACACATATAGACACTTTATGATTTACTATTCAGCTTTAGCGAGACTAATTTTGAAGCGTCTCGGTTGACATACTTTTTATGAACCCGCCTAATTGTCTAGAACTGATATTAGCCACTGACTTTGAGGCAGACTATAGACATTTTGTCGATTTCCGGTCTTTTTGATCCATACCAAGTAGTTTTGGGCATCACAATGGTCTGCGTGTGTACCCATTCGACAGTGTTCAGTCAGATAATAACTACAATAATTGTGACCTTGGCGTTTCTAAGTGCAAGTAGTTTGTTGGACATCTTACGATTCACTTTGGGCCTGAGGGATCACGCCGTCGCACAAGTTTTGCTTGTTGACCAGCGCTAGTCAAGCTCACTGAAAGTCCATCGGTCCAGCGCTAGAGCGCAAGATGAGATCGGACAACTTACTTGCTAACAGTTAAGTTCCGGTTATAATACTTTACATACGAAATAAGCAACCAATATCTGCATAAAGGGAAATTGATTTGCATATGCGGCGATCAAATTGCACTGCCGATTAAATTAATCTATATACTTGTGTTTTATTTGGCAGAAGAATGCATAAAACGAAAGCAAATTTCCACTTTCCAGCAACGAAGACACTTAACACCTTCCTTTCGCCGCATTTCAATGAAAGAGAAGTGATTTTCGCCTGGGTTTGGAAAGCGATTCGAAAGTATGGACACATAGTTGTTGTAGCATAATAAATTCAATCACAAACAACACATGTACAAAGCTACTTAAGTGTCGTGCCACACACACATACATACGATGATATATGTATGTATCTGAGTTTCTGAGAGTACATTTATAAGTCCATCTATGGCATGCCACTGTCTAACGAGGCAGCGAGTGGCGATACGCGCAGATTTGGAGGATGAGGTGGCAGAAGATAGCGGCGTGTTGGGCTATATTGCCACAGTGGGCTTGTTAAAGCGCAACACACAATAACAATAGCAAATAAACAAAATACGAAAGCGATTGCCCATCGAAGGTGGCACCGAAAAGGAAGTGCAGCAACAACCAAAACTACGAGAACAACAACAAGCAAGCAATCAGCATTTCCCAGTAGTTAGCAATTGTTTGCTTGAAACTAAGGCGAATGAGTTGCAAGCCAATAACCATAAATTGAATTTCAACAAAGTTACAGGCGTACACACACATATACATATACATATATAGTTGTATACACATGCGCATATAAAATACACATTCACTTGCAGTTAGCAGCGGCTATATATATGCACACACCAGTGTAGTCGGAGCTCATAGGTATCGAATGTTGCAACATGCACGTCATGGGAAAGTACTTGGAGGCCAACAAGTGAACGTAAGTTTTACATTTTACAGAAACACGCACAGCACACACACACATCAATGCTGAACTGAGTATAGCAAAAGAAATTGTTACCTACTTTTATTTCACTTGCTGCTAGATTTTCATGCCGCCACTTGCACGTCTTCCCCGGTTCCACACACTGAAACACGGCTTGGCTACAATTTCCGAAACCCAAGTCCCAGCAAATAGAAACGAAATAGCCGAAATTGGGAACAAGTGCATTCAAGTGAGTTGCAGTTTCTAGGTACAACAACAATAGCTTACTGTTGCACCTATTTTACGCTGTTGCCACTACTGACTTGCAACCGTTGAACTTTCATACGTGCGCATATAGATTTCTTCGCTTTTGAGCTTTTATTATTTATTTTTATATTATTTCTAATTTCACTTGTAATCGCAGTAAAATGGGGAGCAGCAGTCAGCCGAAGTCAAGCCAAGCCAAGTGGCTGTATCAGGGTGTGTGTGTGTGCATTTTGGGCGCATTCTATTACATTCATTGCCACATTTGCTGCTGCATTGGCATTTCGATATGTGCAATGTAATTGTACGTAGCTGATAGATATGAGCGTAGCAAATGCGCTAAACTTTCACTTACTGTAATGAACAGTGGGCCTAAAAGCTTAATAAGTGAAAATAATAATACTTTTATGAAAGTTAAAGTGAATGAAATGCCGTGAGTGACGAAGGTGTGACAGCAAGTTTAAGGAAATTTTATGTTAAGTTAAGTATGTTCAGTCAAGTTAAGTTAAGTTCAAGTAATTTTAGATAAGTTTAAGTTAAGCTACGTTAAGTTAAGTTAAGTTACGTTAAGTTAAGTTAAGTTACGTTAAGTTAAGTTAAGTTACGTTAAGTTAGGTTAAGTTACGTTAAGTTAAATTAAGTTAAGTTACGTTAAGTAATGTTAAGTTAAGTTACGTTAAGTTACATTAAGTTAAGTCAAATTTGATTTGATTTCAGGTTACAATCACCTAAATTGGGTTAGTGACGTTAAGTTAAGTCAAGCTAAGTCAAGTGGAGTTACCATAAAGATAAGTTATGTTAAGTTGAACTAAGTCCTACTAAGTTAATTTACTAATTTTAAATATAAAGACCTATATTTATGTTAATGTGAGTGAAGTAAGGGCTAAGTTAAAAATTCAAGTTATGTTAAGCTAAGTTAAGTCAAGTGAAGTAGCTAATTTTAAGTTAAAATTTCTGCAAGTTTATGGATTATATAGGTTAAGTTAAGTCATGTAACGTAAAACTGAGTTAAGGTAAAGTAGGCTAAGTTAAGTTAAGTCAAGTTAAGTCAGGCTAAGTTAAGTTGCTAATTATAAGTTAGAATTATTGCTAATGTAATCAGCCTATATTGTGGTCGGCGATTTTTCAATTGACCTATTATTTCACCTCAAACTTGGGTGTGTGCAGTTAGACATATGTACGTGCAACAACTGCGACTGGGCACGACCAAAATATCTTTTAATTGCGCTTTTCTTCGATTAATTTCATTTTTCTGTATTTTTCTTTTTATTTTTATGATTTTTTACTCAAATCTTATACTCCGCTATCTAATTGCTTTGGCTTGCAACAGCAGGTGGCAGTACTATGCCGGACTGCAACGGTGAAAACAATTCATTTTCTTTCAATTTACCTTTTTGACCTAATCAGCGATTTTTAAGTCGCCACCGTTGATAAAAATATATACAAAAGTGTTGTTGTTGTTATTGTCGTTGCTTGGTGCAAATGCCACCGCCCACTTTGTGTGCCACAGACACTACAAGGCACATGCATGCAGTCGCGGCATCAATTTCTGGGGCAGCAATGCTGTTGCTTTGGCGATCAGCTGGGCGCCTGGAAATCTTCAAATTGCTTTCAACACCAATTTATTTTTGGAAAATTACTTTCTCAAAAAATCAGCAGGAAAATGGTAAAGCGCGCAACGTCAACAACTGGCGCGCTGTGTGCCGCTGACTGGTGAGCGGCAAAAATGTTGTTGTTGGCGATTTTCGCATATGGCGTTTGACCTGAATGCGCCTGTTTGGCGCGCAACGATTCGCGGCCGACGCGCGCGCTTGGTTTTGTTGGCATTTTTGTTGGCATTTTTGTGTGTGTCCACCACATGCACCACTGTGTGGCATTCACTATTTTTGCCACTTTTGGCGCAGCGCTAGCGACTGGCTGCCGCAAGAATGATAATGCAAAATTTCGTCTGCTAAAATTAGGTAGTTGTCCACATCAAAGCAACGCGCCGCCAAGTGCAGCCAAATTTAGAGTGTGTGCCACGGCGTTGTGGCGCGCTTTTGGACGCGCTTGAGTATTGGCAGGCCAAATGGGTATAGGCGATTTGTTGACGGAAAGGCAAATGAAATAGCGGCTAATGGAGTGAGTTGGTGTGTGAAGTGCAGCAGCGCCGCTTAATTTTCCCAATTTTTCGTTTGCTGCAAATTTGCCGTCAATACTGCAGAGAGTCGCAAGTCTATTTGTGGCACATATTGCATGCGCATTGCAAGTTTGTGCTTAATGCTCTTCCACTCTTTCGTTGCCTGCTGCCACATTGTTGCAGTCAGCGTGCGGCATGTTGCATGCGGCGAGTTTGCGCTTATATTGCCGCGCTACCGACGCGCTGTTGTGTGCGAAAGTTCAATGCAATTGCGCTGTTGCTGCAGCAACGTCACTGGGTCGTCGGCAAATTGTTGCCTACTTGCCACACGTAAGCGCAATTGTGCGCCTATTTGTTGTTGCCATTTAAGCTGCTGTTTGCTCTCTGCTGGCTGGTCGCCGCACTGTAAGTGCTGCTCATTTAGTGCTTTGTGGTGGCATGCCATCACCTTTGCGCGCGCACCTAATGCCACTGAGAGTGCGTTGCTGTGCTTGTTGTTGTTGCAACTACTTAATTTGTGGTTCTTGTTGTAGTCTTGGCTGCTGTTGCGCCACTTTTGTGTGTTTCGTATTTTCCATTGGCTGTCAGTAGGTTGCACGTTTCGATTTTCCATGTTGTCGCCGTCGTCTCTTGCTCTTTGGTTCTTTTACTGCTGTAGGTAAAACGTTTTCTTTGTTGGCTGTTGTTGTTGTTGGAATATGTTGCCGCAACTTTTACATTAAATTCGTGCCATTTCTTTCCACGCCGTGTACTGCTGTTCCATTTCTTTTATTGTTTTTATAATCGCAGTCTAAACTTAAAAGGGTCGCTTATTTACTTTGAGCTTCAACATTGTTTGCCTCTGTGTTCATTTACTGTTTTGCTTTTAGTTTTTGGCGGTCTTTTTCTCAGCTCTTATTGCTTTTAGTTATTCTATTACCTCAACTTTGCATTTGCAGCAGATCATTTCCACTTCCGGCAGGTTGTTTTTGTTGTCTTTATGGTATCCTTTCAGAGTTCTGTTGATATGTTGGTTTAGTTTTCTTTATAGAATCCGTATTGCTCGATTTCAAATGAGATGACCACTTCAGCTTCGTAGAACTTCGTTTGCTATAATACGGAAGCCTTTGCTGTTCTTTTTCCCCAATTTCAGAAAGAGGCTGGCTAAACTCATCCAACCTACTGTGATCTTTAAAAGCCGAGTTTTTCTAGTTCAGTTATTATTTTTACGAGTTCGCTTGGTGCACTCTTAAACCTTTAACTATTCAGTAGTTGCTCTTGTATCTCTCCGTAATGAAGTTCCCATTATTAGACGGTATGATGTTATGAATTTCGAAAGAGGCTAAGTATTTCAAAGCAAGGACCTTTAGAGCAGACTTTGGCAGTTCTGTAGCTCTCCAAGCCAAAAGAAGATCTCTGTTGACAGTCTTATAAAACGTTCAATGCAGTTGAGAGTCTCTGCAATACTAGTGTTTGTGTCAAGATTTGTTGGAAGACCCATTGATCCATAGTTTGTCAATCGGTAAACATTTCGAGACGGACTAACTCAAGGTTGTGACCTTTAGATCAGTCTTAGGCGGTTCTGTACCTCTCCGAACTGAACCAACTTCTCTTTTGGTCATACTTAGAGAACTTCCAATATAGGTGAGAGTATCTGCAACACAAGAGTTGGGCTCCGGATCTGCTGGAAGATCCATAGATCTCTGTTGGCCACACTTATAAGACTTGCAATGCAGTTGAGAGTTTCTGCAACACAAGAGTTGAAGTCTTGAATTTTCGGAACATCCATTGATCCATATTTTGAAAGTCCCTGCAACACAAGAGTTGCGTTCTATATCAGTTGGAAGATCTATTGATACATAGTATGGGCGAAAATCAAGATCTTTGTTGGTCACCCTTATAAGAATTCCAAACAGTTAAGAGTTTTGCAACAAAAAAGTTGGGGCCCCGAGTAGTCTTTGGCGGCTCTATTGCTCGAGCAGAACTACCATCTCATTTGGTCACACTGAGAGAACTTCCAATATGGATCAGAGAGTCTGTAACACAAGAATTGGACTCCGGATATATTGGATTCCATTGATTCATATTTTCTCACTTTAGCGATTCTATAATACTCCGAACCGATCCAAAACGTCTTTTGGTCTTACTTATACGACTTCCAATGCAGTTGAGAGTCTCTGCAATACAAGAGTTGGGTTTCAGATCCGTTGGAAGATCCATACACAAACATAATATTGCCACGGATCTTACTTCAAGGAGTCACGGTATAGACATGGTTCAAGTTAATGACAACTTTGACTATTATTCATCTTGAGCTTACGTACTTTGACGTTTCTTGCAGCACTTTGCGGATTTTCATAAGTTATTGCCAGTTTTAATTAACTTCTGAAATATCCGTATATTTCATAGAACCATTTTGAGTACTACGAAGGCCTTCGAAAACTTTTAATAACTACATCGTAGCGCTAGTATCCATTCTAGGCTCGAGTTCTCGACTTGCTTTCTAAAATTCGGGTATCCCACCTTTGCTTGAATAATTTTTCCCAAAGCAAGAGCACACTGCAGTTGAGTGAAATTTAAAATATTGGCATTTCCCATATTCCGCAACACTTCATTTACAACAACAACACTGAAAAAAGTAACAAAATAAATCATATCCGTGCAGTTCAAGTCCAGCAATCACAACACAATTCGTGATGCACCTGCTTCAACACTTGCCACCAGCTAGCTATGGATTAGTAATTGTCATGCCCCATTTCTGTTGCATGCACATTAGCATATGTTGCACGTTGCGCTAATACTATTGTTTATACAAAGCCGAAGCTAGACTAAAAGCTGGCGAAAAATCGCAACAAAAGCAAAAACAAAGTTGCAAAAAAGCTGTCACCAATTTTGCCACAACATAACGAGCGCTGCGAAAATGGACATTGACTCTTAGTCATTGACAATAAACACAACAACAACAAGGGGTACAATAGCAACGACTAGCAACAACACACTCAACGGCGAGACAAAATGCAGTCAAGCAAAACCAAATAGTCGACGAGCACTCGAGCAGACAGCGTACGTGCAACAAATGGTGGTATGTAACATAACATGAAATGCAAAAACAAATAGAACAGTAAGCAGTAAACAGCAGGAAAAATAACAATTCAGTTGGTGCTTAGCGGCAGTTGGCCGACAGGAGGTGGCAAGCGGGCAGCCGGACATGCGGCACGGCGTCCAAGTCCATCCACAGCCAAGAGTCGTAGTCATAAGAATAATATTAAGCAGTGTGCGACAAAAACAAAAGCAGAGCACAAACCAGCTGGCTGGCTGGCTCAGTGTGGCTATGTATGTGGCAGGAATGCTGTGGTGTCTGCAACACTTGCCTGTTGACCAGACACACGAGCATGTGTGTGTGCAAGTACGAGTTTATATACATATATGTTTGTTGTAGCCTGTGATGTTGTTGGTAGTGCAGTTTTAACAACAACACGACTGTTGGTAGCAGCAGTAACAGCGCCGCAGCGGTCGTTGCAACAACTGCAGCATGTTGCTGGCTGGCACGCCTGCGCGCTCCACTGCGCGCCAATTCAATTCAATTCAATCGCGGAAGGTATAAATTACTTATTCCACTTATTTATGTGTTAACAACTCGTATTATCCTCTCGTCTGCAATAATATTTATGCCACGTACATGTGCGTGTGTGTAAGTGTGCTTGTTGACAGCTTATGTTGAGCAGTCTCACCGGCATTGGTGTGCTGTTGCTATTAGATTTTATTTATTTTTTCTATTCAACGCTTGTTTATTTCTTAATTTCCATTTTTTGTGGCGTATTACTTTGACGTTGTTGCAAGACAAGCGCGTTGCAAGTATGCATGTAGGTGTTTACCGGTTTGTCTTGTGTATAGACAACAAGAACGATTAAGAACTGCATCAATTGAGTCTTCGATTGATATCTCAAAAGAAATGAGGAGCCGAAGGTTGGCAACTCTAGAGATTAAGTTGGGTCTTATCGCTATCAGGTCAGTTATGCAAGACCGGGGTTCCTTTCTAACTCTTTTGAGTCAGTTCTGCAAGACCTTCTCAGGTTTTTTGCGTACATTTTACTTTAAATCCATATCCATTATTGAAAGTTGGAAACCCTAATAACAACTTCAATTTCGAGTCAGTTCTGGAAGACTCTCTAAGCTTGATCACAAAAATTTTATTTAATATCTATACTTCTAAGAATTTTCAACCCATAAGTAGAATCTGAATCTTATTCATATCGAGGAGACCATCCAAGATCGGAGTAACCAAGACTCCTTTGAGATCCATATAATTAAATTTCTCTTAATATCTATATTTCTAAGAGTTGACTATCCTAAGCTTTAATCTGAATCCTATTGATGTCGATCCTATCTTATATATATATGGTAAATTAGGTCTAACTTGAGTTTCTTTTTTTTAAGTTGGCAACCCTAGAAAGCAAGTTGAGTTTATCGCTATCGGATCAGTTTTAAATGACGTTCGAAGTTCTCATCAGAAAATTTTTACTTATGATCCGTATTTAGGAGTATTTGGCTACCCTGATAGCAGAGTTCCATTTTCCTGCCTTCGAGATAATTCTACAAAGCCTTCTAAGGTTTGACCACTTAAATTTCAGTTAATATACATATATGCTTCTAAAAGTTAACAAACCTTAAGTAGAATCTGAACTTATTCATATCGAGTCTGTTTCAAGAGACCATTCGAGAACGATATTAATAGTTTTCCCTTGAGAAGCATATTTCAAAAATTGGCAAACATCTTTTTGAATTTGAATTTTTTGAATATTTTGTTAATTCTGTAAGAATTTCACGGTCCAAGCCTATAAATTTCACTAAATGAACAAATTTCCAAATATTGGCAATTCTAGAGTGACTGAGATTTATTTTTATCCACGCAGTTACGTAAGAACCTCCGAGGTCTGAGAAAAAATATGGCTCCATATAATAACCGATTGTTAGGTTACTAGCTCTAGCAGATTTTGGCAATGAGGTCCATACTTCCCAGTTAAAATTTTCAAATCGTATGGAGCAAAAACAGTACTAGGTACAACTGGCTGGCTAATCCATTAACGTCACTAAATGCCGGCTGTCAAACTGAGATAAAAACTCATATTCGAACCCAAAGGCTTTGACGATGGCCCACAATTTGGAATCTATTCATTTTCTGGCTTCTTTTATTAAAAAGCACGCTACAAGGACCATTTTGAGGATTCGGAAAAACGTGAAAAGATCTTATAGATCTCTAAACTTTTTTTCTAAGGTCCAAAATCATCTTTCAACTGAAAACTTTGATACTTTCGTAAATTCAATAGTCTAAAAGAGAAGAACGTAGGGAGTTTGCAGACTTTGTGTCATAAATCTTTCGACTAGAAGCTAATATTGTAAGGATATCTAACTAGAGATGTAATTACACCTCTTTTTCCAAAATATTCCGTCAATCTTCACGATAAAGTGAAAGCGTTTAACCAACTCAGGCATTCTCAAAGAAAACTAAATTGTATTAATTACTCACATCTTTCAACTCATACATACATATCTACATACTTAGGTATCACCACACACACTCAGTGGCATGAAAACTCCCAAATATTTAACGGTCATTTCTGGCCTTTCACTTAATGTTCTCCAAAGCTACATACATACTTACAAGTACACACACTCATACGCGATATTGTTTGTTTCTAAATATTTGCCATACAAACATTTTAGTGCTTTGTGTTGCGCTAAGAGCAAAATTGTGTCGAATACCAGGGCAAAAGCTTCGGCTTCACATCCATGCATGTGGGCATGTGTGTTTGGTGGAATTAACTATTCGTTGCATTTAATGAATATTTGAAAGTTTTGCGTTGAAAGCCAATTTGTTTAATGGATAGCGAAGTATTTACAATTGAATTCTTCAGCCAGACAATGTGTTGATGTAGTCACGTAACCGAGTTGGTGAGACGAATAGAGTTCAACGGCAGAGCTAACTCTTTTAAGCCCCTAGATTTATGTTTTTCCAATGCTATTTAAAGTCGGGGTTCTTCAAGCGCGACTGTCGGGTGGTAAAGGAAGAAAAGGATGAAAGTTCACACTGCCTTTTTTAAGGATTTTGATGACTGCGAGAGCTTTTGCAAAATCTTTAACGGCTTCATATGCTTTTTACCTGATCTATCACAGCTGATATAGCTTTTCCTAGTACAACTTTAATTACTGGTTTTAAGCTTTCGCAAATTTAATCGGCTTTTTTATGTCTTCTAGATAAAATGGCAGGCTTTTTGCCTATTTTTAGGTAATGTTCATGCTAAAATAGAGCTTTATGAGGAACTGAAAATACTTGGAAAGCTTTTGGACGTTTTTACGTTTGAGGTTTTGCATACTTTTACGAGCTTTTTGGTGAATTAGGCAGAACTTGGCGTATCAAAATGCTTTCCATAAAGCTTTTCGTATTGTATGAGCTTTTGAAAGAAAACAAAAAACTAACTTCACTGGAAAGCTTTAGTTTGAAAATTAAAGCTTTCAATCCCTGCGTTATAGATATTCCAGTTCAAAAACTTTCACGAACTACCTACTCTGCAGAGCTTTTCGGAGCTTTTCGGAGTTCATAAAACTTTTCTTAATTGTGCAAGCTCTTCTAAGCTTTCATATAACTTCCTAAAAATATATTTGTGAATAGTTAGTGATAAGTAAAATACCTCATTACTTCTTTTCGCTGAAAAAATGTAGTTTAGAAGAACGAAAGCTTTCAATCGGTGCATTATAGAAATTCCAGATGTAGAGCTCATACGAACCAACTACTCTTATGAGCTTTTCTGAGCTTTCATAGAAATTTTCTTACTTCTATGCGGTTTTTTGAGCTTTTATATATGCATTTTCTTGATTTAATACGCTTTCTTAAGCTTTCATAAAACTTTTCTTAACTTTATGAGCTTTTTAGTTTATTTGTAAAAAAAGGAATCAGAAGTGAAACCCCTTATAACTACTTTTCGTTGTAAATACGCTTTCTTTAAGAATAAGAGCCTTCGATCCTAGTGCTACAGGCTTCCAGCTACTTTACATAAAGCTTTCATGGACTATATATATTTTTAAACAAACCAAAAATTTAAGCTTGCGGAAGGATTATGATAGCGTTAACCATGCTCGTTGCCCTTCGGACGGATCAATCATTTCTTTAAGTTCATACATGCCACATACCTATGGACTCGTATAATTCCCGAACTATATATCTATGTATATCTTGTATTTATTAGTTGATCGGTGTGTGTCTGTGTTACTCAGCGCAGCTGTGCTGAGTGGCCGCATTTCGTTGCACTCGCGTTTGCTGTTCACGGCTCGCCAAAGGAAAACCGCTAAAAGC
Organism: Bactrocera correcta; assembly: GCA_027475135.1. Taxonomy (NCBI): domain Eukaryota; kingdom Metazoa; phylum Arthropoda; class Insecta; order Diptera; family Tephritidae; genus Bactrocera; species Bactrocera correcta. The sequence continues at coordinate 106,430,719 of CM050323.1, forward strand.
CGAAACGTGTTCGCCGTGTTGTAAAAACAGCGCAGGTCGCTGTGTTGTTTACAGTTTTTATTTTCATTTATTTTATTTTCCTGTTTTTTTTTTTACGTTTTCTAAACCAAAATCGCACGACAGCGCGCTGGTTGCCCGACACCGAGACGCCTGGCTCTGCGTCCCCGCGCAAAGCTCATTCATTGTTACGGCCGATATCCTACTTATTTGCTTGCTGCTCACTCGCGCGCTTGCTCGCGGCCATGCCAAGCTGGTCGGCCTACCGTGTCTCCTCGCCGCGTCCTCATTAAGGCGCCCATGTGTATGCGTGTGTGTGTGTGTACGAGCGCTTGTGTATAATTGTATTTCCTACTTGTTCCACTCTTTTTAAATAATTTTATTTTATTTGTAATTTATTTTTTCGTTGCTCAAAGTATTTGTTTTGCCGCTGCGCGCTGCATTGATCGCCCGATCGTGCACTTGAACTTGGCCGCCGACAGTCAATGGGGTCTATCTAACTAAGCCGCCGCCAACATTGATTGTATGCGCTTGTTGCTGCGTTGTTGTAGTTGTCGATACACAACACAACAAAAAAGCAAAAAACAACTACAACAATTACCCGGCGAAACAATAAGCCATAATGGCAAATGTCGTATGTTGCAGCCGTGAATGCTAACAGTTCGCTGTATTTGCTTGTTTTTGTTGTTGCTGTGTGCTTTTTCTTCTTCTTCTTTATTATTGTTATTGCCTTGCAATTTTATTTTTGTACTTCTTGTACTTTTTTGTTTTTGCTGTTGTTAGTGCGCAATTTTTTTATTAGTCTAACTTCAGCGCGCTCTCTGCGCTTCCCGGCGTTCCATGGTCGGTGGCAAGCGTGCAATATTCTGTGGCAAGTTTTCCTTTGCACAAAAGCCAAAGTTGAAATTCTTTGTCAGACAAGCCAAGCAATAAAAATATAATCAACCAAGTGTCGTAGATATTATTATTACAACAAGTCGATATGGAATTATGGAATGCAAAGTCTGCTGGGATTATAACGTCAAGCGTCGCACATGCCACGAACTATTTTAGTGTATAAGTCATATGTATATATTAGTTATATACCAGTTTCATACTAGGTATGTGGTAGGTTCACACGTTCGAATGTGGCAAATATGATGCCATGATGATGATTATAATGGGTCCTAATCATAAGGGATCCAAACTATAATCGTTCCAAATTTAATGGATCCAAGTATAAGGGAAATATCAGAGTGCAATGAGCCTAGCCCTAGAAAATGACTAATGCTATTCACATCAATTCGTAGAAAAATTTTCCTTGCTCCATCTGACTTCCATAAATATTTTCAGAAGCGCTGTTGAAATGGCATACAATATGTGAGAAAAACATCCTTTGAGTTCAACTAGTGACAAAAGCGAAAAAAATTCAATTCTCATTACTGTCGTTAAGAGAAATTACACCGCACTTTGTTAATACAACGCAACATCTGGCATAAATTTAACGAACTCGGGCTTTAAACATTCGCAATATTGTAACTGAAAATTTAATGGGAAGATTTTTTTGGATAAACCACTTGCATCATATATTGATAAATCTAAAGAACAAATATTTAATAGTTATAAAATGGAAGCCAAGTTTTACTCATATCAAAAGGTTTTAAAGGATTTACAAAATCCAGACTCTAGGATCATTACTCTAAAACATTTTTCAAGATGAAATCACCGAATTAACAATCATCAAGGTACCAACAAAATGGAAGCAAATCCCTGTATCCCAGACCCTTGTATCATCACGATGCCAACAAAGTGGATCGAAATCTTTGTTCATGATTCTTCTGAATTTCCAAATAATTATCATATCAGATGTAGATTGGTCCGATTAAATATATTGTAGAAGAAGGGGCGGTAATTACAATCCATAATACATTTTAATTTCTTAAATAAGATTTATTTATTCTCTCTAACATTATTTACCTCCAAGTAGCCGATCTTTATCTGGCCTTTTCGCTTAACCATTTCAACTAAACTAAAACCGCACATAAATACTCGTATAATTTAAGCTTATTATGCAGCCCTTTCATATAAATTGTGAGTACTAACCAAAAAAAGTTAAAATATGTCGGTTTTAATTTTGATTTGTGTGATTTTAGCACGCTTTCAGCGGCCTCCAGCCGCCAGCGACTCTTGAAGAGCGCGCTTACCACCCGCTGCAGCAGCAGCCAGCACTTCGGAAAGCATGACGAACGCCTATATGTTTAAATACATGAAATTTTAAATTCAAATTATTTGCCAAGTATTCGACCCTAAATCACCATATCTCTAGCTACATCGTGTGCTCAACAGATTTGTATGTAAGTTAGGCTTAAAAACGAGATAAGTAAATTGTTTGCAGACAGGCAACTAGTTTGTTCACACTTTGCGCTTGAAAATGTTGTGCTAAATTACATAATAATGTTCATGAATAAGTGCATATTTAACGTGCAACGCTTGCGGCTAAGAATAATATTTTCTTGTTACTTAAATTTCCAGGGATGCGAAATTTTCTTTGAAAAAATTTTAATAAAAATTTTTGGTGGCACGCAATATATTTTTGCGCATGCGCAGGCCACATTTTGTAGCAAGTTCAAACTGCTTGATATTTATTAATTCAATTAGCAGAAATTGTGGATGTAATTCAGTAACAGAAATTCACTTTTAGTCCGACCTTCTTCGAACTAGCAATGCTGTTTCATAAGTTCAGCTAATGCTGTTTCACAAGTTCAGTTAATGCTGTTTCACAAGTTCAACTAATGCTGTTTCAAAAGTTCAACTATTTTGCCATTCATCTAACAAGCCAAAGTACAAACAATCCCACATACTATGTAAGAATACCCTAAAGCTAAAACTGTTAAATTATACTGATCAGCAAGGCTTGCGCCGCATATATGTATATTCATTTATTCCCAACTTCTAGCGTGTTGGCAGCCATTTAATTGCCTCTACAATTCTCCACCTCATTATGTTGCATGTTGGCTAATTGCAATTGTTCGGCGAAATGAAAAACGACATTAGAATTGTGGCGTTCGGCGTATACATTGCCTAGGTTCTAGTAAATAGCGTGCAAATATTCGGAAATGTATGCACATGCAAGCAATTTGCAAGAGCACAAAATAAATGAGTATAGCAAATATATTTGGCGTTTTCAATTAGGCGAGCTGTCGTCTTGCAAATGGTCAAGAATTCACATAAAAAAATATAAAAAATACAAAATTTGCATGTTTAAGGCGGTTGGGAATTCTTTTGACATGTCTCCTTAAGAAAATGGTTTAAATTGATGATCGCATATGCCAAAGCGTGATTTATTTCACTTACAGAGTTATGGATTTTTTCTAGCAAAGCGCGCAAGTAAGGGCTAGAACGACTTCTCAGCACGTAGATCACGAATAACTGCGCTTGATTCATGCTTTTTTGAACTTAATGTCAGCGTTTTTGCGGGCTAAAATAGGAGTATAAAAAATTCAGGTATGGGCACTCCTAGAACGCTGATTTAAATTAATTTTTTATTTATGAGGTCTTCAGAACCCTCTAATCACTAGAAAATTCAGATAAATTCCATTGTTTAGGTAAATAGATGGATTACTCGTGAAACTATGAATAATCACACTTGAACAGTTGAAGACGAATTTGTCCGTTATGATGTCCAGAACTTTAAAATACGGATTTAATTGGAAATATATTTAAAGCGCCTAGAACTAAACATACATTTTTTGAGCTGGCCAATATCTAATCCAGCCATTTCGCCGGATTTGTAAAAATGATGGCAACCAAGATGCGTATAGCGAAAGTTGGACAGTGAAAGAGAAGGTGTCTAGATGTTTCCACCACAACTTTCCTGCAACTTTGACAATGGTGAATAAGGGTGCTGGTGAGGTTATGCACTCCTGGACTAGCTCTGAGCTACATGTCAGCGAGCTGCTTAGATCCAACAGTCTGTTTGTCCCATCCTTATGGGATAAGAAAATTTTTAGCTCGGCCAACGGACGTTTTGCGGCAAGTTGAACCCACGCATCCTTCCGAAATTTTAAGAAATTTCAGAAAATTTGAACTTAGATGATTGGACTTTTGCGGAAAGTGAATCCGTCCATCAGTCCCAAATATCTTACAAAGTCTCGTTTGATATTTGAATCCATACATTCGTCCCTTATATCTTACTAAACCTTGCTGGGTATTCGAATAAGATTTTGGACTGTAAAATTTCAGCTCCTTTCATCCTAGGAACTCTCTGAATTATCTTCCTTCATACGATCACCCATTTTACATCCCTAAGGAGCTAAGGAGCCTACCCTGTAGTTTCATCACTATTTTATTTGTCCAGAATAACAAAGTTATTAACAAGTCTTACCATTTCTGCTCTCCTCCAAATTATTTCCGCATTTTTAGCAAACACCGTTCACGTTGTTAGCATGGATCACGTTGTTAGAGCCACATTATTGACGGGTTGTGGCAGTGAATGACAAACGTTTGGCACGTAGCATAAAAGGTTATGATGGACAGTCAGCAACGCTAAATGCTTGTGCTTTAACACACACACACATACAAGCAGGCAGGCACATGCGCATGGAGGCAGTCAGACATGTAGGTGCATAGTTAGGCGTTCCAGTTAAAAGCCGTTGCTTTGGCATATTTTCCTGTATTCCACAGCAATGAGTGCAAGATACATTTGTGCGATAAGAAAACCTTTAAGTCATTTTTATGAAAAATCACTTCCTGGTTTTGCCGGCGTCACAACACGCGTCGCACTGCGCTTTACTTTGCGTCGTGCCACAATTTGCGGCAGCAACGGCGACGACGGCGGCCACAGCGTTTAACCACAGCAGCAACAGCAATAGCGGCAGTGGCAGCCGTGCTGGTGGCTGCAAGTTTGCCTGCAATGATGACTGTCATGATTGCTGTTGCCTGTTGCCCGTTGCTGTGGCAAGCAAATATCAAAGCGCGAGAATATGCAAAAATTGCCGGCGCAAAAAGTGACGAAGCAAAGAAATGCATAACAACAGATCTGCCAGCTGCGGCAGTCGAGGAGGTAGCAAAGAAATCATTGTCGACTGCTTGGCTGGCTGGTTGGTTGGTGAGTGCGGCCCGCTTTTGGGGCGCTCAAGCATGCCACAAGATCATTAACACACTCAAGGCGGGCGCTGCGAGCGGCGCGCTGTCGAGTCGGTTGACGCGCGGCAACGGTTATGAGATGAAATGTGCTCCGCATGCAAAGAGTGCACATATTTTTGCACGTGACCTTATTTATTTTCACGTCGCCGCGCAATGCGCTCGCCCACACAGCGAAGACGCTAGTGTATGGCAGTCGCATCAGTCGCAGTCGCCCATAGCCGCTGGTTTTGGGCTAAAAATCATTTTTCGATCACGTTTTGACAACGCTTCGTTGTTGTTTTTGTGCTTACTTCACAGTTATGCATTACTTAGTAGTGATTGGTTGTGCGCGAGCTAGTGACTATGATTTAAAACCGACACGAAGCTGTCGACGTAATGAATAATCTCGAACTCCATGCGGGTGGAGAAAAGTACGAAAGTACTGGCGGTGTATATACTATATGAAGGCGTCGACTCTTATTTAAATGAACAAAGATATATATTTTGATGGATGTAGAAATTTGTACCGAAAACCCTGAAAAATCTTGCATTCCACGTGGATAATTGCGGATCTCTGTTACCTGTAGTCCTGTACCTGTACCTGTACCTGTACCTTTTAGAGTTATTTTCGTTGAATATTTGCAATAAATACAGATAATTCTGTGAGCTTAAAGCCAAAGAAACTCCTGGGAATCTTTACAGTGTCAAAATTGAATTATTCACTCTTTCATCTCCGAGGTTTGGAGTCAATTTTCTCCCATCTCTGCGGTTTTAGGTTAAGTTTATCGCTGAAGCCTCTAGAAGAGATGAAAAATCGGAATGAGGTCAAGGTCTTCCACTTCCTCTGCTTCCCCCTGCGAGTACTGCGTCGAATATTCTCGGAGCTGCAGTGTTTTATTCCAATCGGATGGTATGACCTAGCCAACGTTGCTCTTAATTCGCTGAATTATGTCATTAACATCGTATGTCTTGTACAACTCATGTTTCCATCGACTGTGGTTTTCGCGGTTGCCAGTGCGGAAAGGACCTTAAGTCTTCGGTATAACTTTCATCTTGATCACTCGTAACGCCGACCCATCAAATGTTGTCATCGTCCATGCAAACTTTATACCGTTGTGACTATAATCCCAATCAAGTTCGAAGAAGCCTAAGACATACACAATATTTCTCAGACCATTTTCTAAATATATCCCTTCGATTCCACAAACTTAAACCCAATTTCCCACCTCAGTAGACATCCATCTTGCGCTGAAGGCGAATTCAATGTCCGATTTTCAAAACTATAATTCCTCTCAAGGTTTCATTAACTAAATATCCCATCGCAGCATAAAGAAACCAGAGGGCTGCCAGACACTGTCTGTCACAAAAATATCGGAGACGGACCGCAAGCACAAGCTGGCGACGTGCTGGTTGGTGATGATGATGAAGTTGGTGTATTCAAAGTGCAATATCACGCCTCGTCTGTTTATCGACAACAAGACAACGACAGTCACTCAGCCGTTTGGGCAAACTCCAGCGAACACACAAAGCAATCACAGAGTTCGGCAGCAAGCAGGGAGGCGGTGAGCTGCACACAAATCGTGTGGAAGACTCTACAGCAACAGTAGAATATTAGGCGGCAAGCAGAACATTTGGCGCTCAATAGCGGAAACTGCAACCGATGTGGCACACGCGCACATGCACGCTGACAAATACTTGCACACTCGTAAATATATTGGGATTCATGACGGAGTTACACAGAACCACTGCAGCAGCGTTGGCAACTGCTGATGGAATACCTGTAGACGAATTACGTCTGTCAGCGCGATTGCCGTGTCAGTCAGTTGGGCGAATCCCGACTCGTCACTACGTGCGGCATTCTGTCCGGCTGACAGACGCAGCGTCCGACAGTATTATTCAACAGCCAATGCCACAGCCACAGTCACAACAGTAACCGCAGTCGAAAGCATTCAGTCAATATCGTGCCACAACTGCAACAGCTACAGCGCGCCACAAAAATCAACGACCGCAACATGCACAGCAACGAGAGTGCAGCGTGCCGCGTCGGTGATGCATGAGGTGAGAAAAATGTTTTTGTGCGCCTGCGCGTTGCGGTTGTAAATTTATTTGTCGTGCATCACGCAGTCGTTGTTGAATTTAAAAGTCGTTACTGCGCGGCTAGCGAAATACACGTAACGTGCCACAGCGTTCACTTGGTTGCGCGGTTGCCTGGCTGGCTGGTTGTTGGGTGGGCGGTCGGTTTGGGGATGCTGCTGCTGCCGCCGCTGCCGCTTGGTGTGCACTTCTCACACGTATTAATGTAAATAAGTGGTTAAAGCCTATTTTTCATGTTATTGGCAGTTGGCAGTTGGCTGGTTGTTGTGGCTTGTGTTGCTTTCACAACCGCTGAAAATTGCCACATGCATTATGGAGTGTTGATGGCAACAAATTCTACGCTCTCGCATAAAAGCATAAAATATGTGGAAGCGCAAAAGTGTTAATATTCACAATGTACGTTGAGGCGTGCAGCAGCGCTGATTATTACCTATTTTATTCGACATTTCTGTTTGACGGAAGTTATTGCTTGTCGTGCTGTGGCAGAACGCTTGGCTGTCCGCATAACGTAGTTGTTGAAATTATAGTTTCTCTCGATTTATTGTAAATATATGTTATATATTACGTAATAAAATTATGCAACGAAGTGTGAGATACAAGAAATCTTATTGAAAGTATCATTCATGGATAGATGCTCCTTACTCCGACCGCCTTATTTACCACTTTTATTTTATCCTTTTACATATACCTTTCATTCTTTGGACACTACTTTGTACACCTTATGAAAAATAGCTCCGAGTCTTAAGCACCGATTTTCCAAGTCCCAATATATAGCCAGAATTGGACTACATACAGTGCTCATATAATCTTTTTAAGTAGAATATGCTCATATTTCCACTTTCTGAAATGGCTAAGCCAAAATTTTTACTTTCATAGACAATATATCTTTTCAGAATTGGCCTCCAATTGCCTTGGGTTGACGAGTTTCCAGAAACTGAAAAATGAAATCGCCGAAATCGCCGAAAGACGACCGCATTTGAAGAAAAAGAAAGTGCTGTTTCATGGGCAATGCAACGTACCGCAAGCCAGTGAAAACGATGGCGAAATATCCACCGCATACTCTAGATGTGGGCCCCAGCAACTGTTCTCTGTTTCCAGATCTCAAAAGAATGCTCGCTGGGAAGAAATTTTCGTCAAAGAAGAAGAGGCGATTGCTGGAGTCCTATTTTGAAGCTAAGAACATTTTGTACAATAAAAATGGTATCGAAAAGCTGGAGGGTTACCATAATCAGGGTATCTCCTTGTTTAATGAAAAAAAGACTTTTGTTTTACTATGGTAGGCCGAGGACCTGACTTAATTGACCTGTTATGGAAGAAAGACCACACATATTGGAAACTCAACTCTTAAGGCAGTAAGTGACCAACTGGAGTAAATTGGACTTCTTGGACCTTGATTTAATATTTGGCGAGAAATTGAAAAGGAGTGGTACTGGAGATACAATAACTAAGTGATTATCAGCAAAACAATATTTGTAAGTAAAACCTCAAGAACTGCTCGCGGTATCTCTCAAAGAGAATGATTTACTATACACAGTGTAAAGACAAGACTAAACGAGATGTAGCTGGCTCAGTTTTAGAAGAAAGAACTCCGTTCTCGCTTCACGCTTGATGCACCATTAACTTAAGCTTTCGAATCATTGACGGCATGCAAAGTTTATAGATCCGAAAATAAAAGTGATGTATAGGCGACTGAGATTATGTCTAGCTTCTGATTAACACATTTTATTATAATTTTAATGCACGAATGACTCAATTATTCAAGAATAAAAGTGATGCAGCGTCAAATAGAGCAACGGCCAGCTTAATGTTTGAACGAAAAGACAACATATACTCATCACTGGCGCCATTTGAAGTTATACTAAATACTTTCTTTTGTTACAAAAATATCAAAAGCGTTTTTGAAACACCAAAATGCACAAATAAACATTTATTTTTAAAACATCAGCCACTAAAATGGATGTTAATTAATGAAAGCCTCAATAATTTTTAGCACCTCGTTGAAAGTAGCGACTGTGACGACCACCTTCGAGCCACCAAATGCTACTATTTTGTTGCTTATTTGTTTATGTGAAAGTGTATGTGTTTATGAGTGTGTTTTTCTTATTTAATAGATGTCAATAAAATAATAAAAAATACCGACACTAATGAGTATTTGAAATGAGCTTTGAAATATTTGAAAGATGATTAACAATGTTGCTAAATAAATAAATAAATACAAGAAGACATACACACTCATATATATGACTTTGAAATCTACACAACTCTTTCAAGTGGATATGTATGTACGCTTAGTTGATATTTATTGTTTTTTTAATGTTTATTACACTTGTTAGTAGGCTCATAAATCTCTGTTGTGGAGGCAGAAGAAGTGGAAAAGGGATTGTGATTGAGTTTTTTACGTCTAAAGTGTGGAAAATGTAGAAAATTTAAAAAATTAGAATGGAAAAAATTCCAAAAAGGAAGGTACCCTAATTTCGGCTGCACCGAAGTTATGATACCCTACACAACTGTAGTTTTTATAGCATAAAAGGATATAAAAAGAGCTTTAGCTTGATTTTGGTAAGTCAATTTGTATGGCAGCTATATGCTATAGTGCTTCGATTTGAACGTAATATTCGGAAAGTGTAGCATTGTTTCAGGAAATAAACTGAACCAAATTTTGGGAAGATATCCTGTCAAATGAAAAAGCTTTTCTTACAGGGACTTGAGTTTCATGGTTAAGTGTGTATGACAGCTATATTTTATAGAGGTCCGATCTGAGCTATTTCTTTACAGATTGCATTGTTGTCTCAGGGAATAATCCAAGCCAAAGTTCGTGAAGATATCTCATCAAATTAAAAAGTTTTCCATATAAAGACCTGAATTTGATCGTTCAGTTTATATGACAGCTATATGTTAGGGTGGTCCGATATCGACGATTTTGACAAATGAACAGTCTCTTGACGAAGAAAGAATGTGTGCAAAATTTCAGATCGATAACTCGAAAACTGAAAGATAGACGGACATGTTTAAATCGACTCAGCTCGTCTGGCCGATCCGTCATAGATGAGACATGTGACCTATAACGTTTCCTACTAGTTGTGCAGGGTATAAAATATGGTTATGAAATATATATGTGTTTGTGTTTAAGGCTGCCTAAAAGCAAACGCAAACTGTTATTTCAACAAATAAATACAAAAACAAACGCAACGGTTCCACATATGAGCTGTGTGATTAAGAAAAGTGAAAAGTGCATGTAAGCTTGAAAAAGAATATTTCACTTGTGGTCACAAGCAATTCTAACCTCAACGCAGTTATTTACACACACACATGCACACGCATGCACGCTCATATACGTGTTTGTAAGTAGACGCGCGTTAACTGCTTTTTGAGAAAACACTTTGCGGCTAAGTAAACAGCACGCTCTTCTATTACCAACGACGCATACCGTCTCCCCCTCCGTACAGTCACCTTTAGACACCACGCAGTGCGATTGCGCCCACTCAGCTGCATTGTTGTTGTGTTATAGTTTGCCACTTGGTCGCCACCGCTGCCAGCCAAGCGCTGTCAACATTACTTTACCAAATAGACGCTGCTCGATTGTGGCGCTTTGTGTACTCAACACTTGGATTTGATCGTTTTCATGGCGTGAAGTAGGCACTAGCTGCCACCCCTACACACACACGCAGACACCGCGAACACAGACACACTACATTTGTTGTAGTCAGTTAGACAGTGAGACTTGTGAAGTTCTTTTCAAGCGTTCGCTGACTTCTGCAGTCAGTTGTGTTGGTCTTTGGTGTCCAACTGTTGTCGCTACCATGGAGTCATCGTTGTCGCACAGTCCATTCACAGTTTTTGTGGCGTTGTGCGCAAGCGCTTGCGTTTTCGTTGGCGTTTTCGTTTAAATTGTTTACTTTTCGCCTCGTTTTCTCTTTGCACACTCTTGACGCTTGTTTGTTTTGATTTGATGTCATGCTTGTTGTTATGCCCTTCAAATAAACTTACAACAAATATAAGCGCGTTATTATCGTGTGTTGTTGAGACACAAATGTTAACAAGTAGTAAGTTGTCTGTGTGGATCCACTAAGATATAGTTTACAACACCTCAAATAGCATTCGAAAAGTTCAGATCTCAAAACCATAAAGAAAAACATATGCTCTTGTTGTATTCCGAGGCTTGACTGAGCCAAACTAGCTCAAAATCGTTGCCTGTTAGCATCCCCAGAACTATTGAGAAACTAACACTACTGAGGTCAAAGAGCTCACTGAATCTCTTGCGATTGACCTTAGGCTAAAAGGATTTTAAGACAGCGCAAAAACCTATGATACCACAGTGCAGCTCAAGTTTGCGCTAAACTCAGCTTTGCAGAAGTTAAATGCGCAAAGTGGGCGAAGCACCGATACTTTCACATTCCTCCGCTAGCGAGGCTAAGGTGTCAGCTTTGCAGTTCCCTGCAATTCGTTTGTGGACTGGCATCCGTACTAGTCTTATCACACTAGAGAAGGCCAGTCTTACCGCGGGCAAAGAGCTCACTTGATCTTTTCCTATCGAGAATCTTGAGACAGCATAAAAATCGAGGGTAGCCTGGCACTGGTTATGAGCTCGTGAAGTCCAATTACCGCGTGCAGCGATGCCGTTGTGGCCTGTCACTCACATCAATCTTATCTCGAAGTTACTCGCTGTCATCGATGGCGAGGTTAGGTATTCTTAAATCAGCCTTGAATGCACGTTTGCTGAGCTCAAGGCTAGTAACGCTTGTATTGCTGCGCTGTCATCAGAAATGTAATGCCAGAGTTTGTTTTGGCGACTCCATGATCCTAAAGGCCGGTATGAAGTCAAATGGTGAAACAATTTTCGAATGTACAAACTCATGTCCATTTACTTAGAACAATCTAGTAAACATTTATGGATTTAGGCTCTTCGGCAGTAACATAACTGATCCGAAAACTAAAAAAAAGAGCTTGGAATATGAAAATTTTGAAATCTTCGACTCTTCTGTACAGTTGATTTAACCTTTTTCAGAGAATCCATATCTGCATTTTACTGAGCTTTCTTCATCGCTCGTGCAGAGTAACGGTATTTGACATCACATAAATTTTTGAAGTATTTGGAATATGGGTAATATTTTATTGGGTTACAAAGACTCTGATTATGGCTTATATTTTGGCTTTATATTTGATAAGAAGCTTGCAATCGGCCAACTCCTCTGTAAATTGAGAAAAAAACCTGCGACCGTAAAAAAACACTCCAAAGCTTACAACTCGACAGAGTATTGCCAAGAACTTTAATTTCAGCTAACAACAAAAAGTCGAAAAAACACACTGCTTGCGCAAATATCAACTCGCAATCTGAACTGTTAATTTCGCATAAAAACTGCCAACTATACCACCAACCTAGCAAACGCCGTGTACCACCAGTTAAGCTCATCATGAATCACACTTATCAGCGTCGCTTATTACGCGCTCATCCGCGCAATCAACACAATTTGATGATCACGCCGCAGATGATCTATCTGGAGTTGGAGTTGAAGTTTGAGCTGTTGCTGATGCTGCGCGCTGCCGGCAGCAGGTAGGCTGCACAAGCGCCGGACCAAATGTGTTGTCTCATTACTTTGGTCCGACAAAAGCTGCCTCTATTTGCTTTAGCTTTTTTGTGCTCAGTACATTTTTATTTACTTTCAAAGTTGCTTACAGCCTTCTTCTGAGAAAAAACAATAAAATGCTGCTTTGCCTGCACTTTTTTATACTCTTTGCTGCTTTGCAAGTCAATATTTGTTTAAGTTTTCTCTTTTTTTTTTTTTGAGCCGTTTTCTTATAAGACTTCGCAAACCATTTAGTTGAGCTCCACAAACAAAACATTGAAGCGCAAAGCAAAGAAAATACAAGTCACAAAATCTTAAGTTAAATAAATAAATGTGCAAACATATTGACGCTCTTTAGAGTATACATATATACACACTGATGTACATATATATAGTATATAAGTGAGCACTTTAAGTTGAAAAGTTGTTAAAGCAAACATTATGAAGTGAAGCTGAAGAGAAGAGTTGCCAAAAAAAAAGTAACAAAAAGTCACAAATTTGTGCGGCTAGAAAAGTGACGTTCAGAGATTCTTTTCTAGCTTAGGCGGATTGATGAGAAGTTAAAGCTAAGGTAAATGTGATGATTGTGTATAAAATATTTGAAATATTTTAGCTGAAACTAAAACTGTTCTAATTGCATGTAAACGATCGATCCTTTCAGGAAAGGTTAAGTGATCGATCTTAAAAAGAAACATAGTTGGACTGCTTAGAACGCCGGTGCGGGGTAGTACCTATACATTTCTATATTCCGTAACATAGGACCCTTACAAATCGACAAACAGCCTTTAGCCTATCACAAATTTGTTAAGATGGCTAATATAAGTTCCGTCTATGACTTTTGGTCCGCGTAAGTTAAGACTGAGATGTTTCAGCGTTAGTCTTGCAAAGACTGGACATCCAGCCTTGAATGCATGGCTCCTGAGATTAAGGCTATTGTCGCTACGCTCGCATCAGAAATCATAGTCATTCTCTGAGAAAGACTGCACTACGGAGCATTTAAGCCTGGAAATGAAATTGTTACACCAACCCGCTATGTCTTGTGCCAACCTTAAAGAAGCTCACTATGCCTCTTCAACTACTATCCTCCCACATCTCGCTCGCAAGTTCAGACTACCAAGATATTTCAGCATTTGACTTGGAAAAACTGAACAATAGACGAAAAATATCTTTCCACCGCAGCCTCCCCTACACAACTTTGACAATTAGCATGCGAACAGGAGCTAGTCGTCGACCAGCGCCCGCTAAGCCCACGCTTGGTCCATTAGTTCAGTGATAGAACGCAAGTTGCCAATACAGATCTAACTCAATTCCATTCTAATGTGAGCGGTGCAAGGGTGCCCACTCTGATTAGATTATCGACTTTGCAGTGTGCCAGCAATTACGTTGTGACCGGGCATCCAGAGGACTCCGATAGTGAAGTAGCTTGATACTTTTTCCTGGGGAGACAAATTGACTAGCTTTGAGAGCATTGTTAGCGAGCTCATCCTAGTTTTGTCGTTTTGCTCTCGGCGTGGATGCTCTCCACCCTGAAAAAGCGGCAACTTCTACCAGAAAAAACCTTACAGTGGTCCGGTAAACTAAAACTACGATTGATGGAGAGCTCCTTACAGAAAACTGTAACTACTTTCCATCCATCCGGGCACAATAGACCGTAGGACGCAGTGTAAAACTTCCATTTTACTATATATCTTCCACCCATCTACGAAGAAGCTCCCTACGCTCCTGCTCCAGCGACTTCTCTCCATATCTCTCGTCGGTAAGTGAGCAGAGAGAGTTAAGAGTATGAAAATTTAGATATACTGTATCTTCGAAAATTAGGTCAATGACATTTTGAAATCAAGATGACAAACTTTCAGTCATAATGCGATAAAATTTTATGCATCCACTTTTTTTGCGATACAAAAGTTGTTAAAAAATTTTTTCAGAAATGTATTGGAATCTAAAGATAAAACTCAATAATTTTCAAAATATTTGACAACATCTGAATCACACCATGAATCATTCTCAATCAATCTCTGATCAGATAGATATATCACATATTTCATATCCATATCTTTCCCTTTCTCTTCTTACCTCCGACGGCGCACATCTCTTCCCTGGAAAGACGACAGATTTGTCTGTGCATTACAATTTCAGCATTACATAACGACAATCAAACCGAGACTTATGCAACAATTAATTATTAATGAACTCAATTTAATCAAATTTTTGCCAATTCACTTAAAATAACAAATTTCGCCAACAAAAGCGCCAGCTTACGACCCTCTATCCCACAAAAAATAACAAACAGCAAACAGCCAAAAATGCCAAACAATTGTTGTGGATTTTGGCAAAATACGAAGAGCAAAGAAAGCAATGGAAAACAAATATTTAGTTACATAATAAAATGTAAATACAACAAAAAACAAATTTCGCTTAGACGAAACAAAGGCCAGTGCGCTGAAGTACGAAATTGGAAAAAAAATGCAACACTTGAAAGGTAGACCCAACAACTTCCCACGGTAATCACATGCAAAACTAACATATGAGCAGTCAGTCGGCAGCGAAGAAAAAATCAATTTAGGATAAACATATTGATGTGAAACTTACATGAGGGCTATATTCAAGGTATATGAAAATATATTTACCGCAACAACAAAACGAAAGGTAAACAACAGCATAAGGTGCCAGCAATGAGGTAAGTAACCTTTAGGAAATTGCATAAAAAGGTAGCCAACGGCGCGGAAGAAAGAAACCGTAAGTGTTGGCAGAGCAAACCGCAACACATTTGACATTAAATACCCACAGAACAAGCCAAGAGCAGTGGCAACAACAATTGCAACAACAGCGCTATGCATAACAAGTAGTGCTGTAAGGGCGAAGTACACATTACATAAATTGCAATATTGGCTAAGAATAGCCGTGACTAAGATGGCAGAGACAGAAAGATAGAAAGAGAGAGAAAAAAAAAGAAAAAAAAAAACACAACTTATACGTGGCAGCTGTCAAAAATCTTACTGAAAAGGATAGCAGGCGAGAGGATTTTACGTATATTTGTATATCTTTTGGCAGCGAAAGGTTGGCTCGGCAAAGGATTTGATTTTGGGTGTCCATAAAAAGAGCTGTGTCAATTCAAAGAAAGGAGTTTGTATAGATTGAATCAAAAGTGTAATGAATAAAATATAAATTTCTTGACAGAAAATTGATTGATGAAAAAATTTTGTTAAAGAAATGAAGAATAATAAATACATATATGTAAAATAAGAAGCAAAAAAAGAGTTTGATTTTGATAGGAGCAGAAAGCTAGGGTGTGAGTGGTTGCCTATAATACTAGATTCTAGCACAAGAGTATTCGTCAAGCTACTTGACTGTCTCCGGGTAGAAAAGTTCAAAACCATATCGATCATGTACTGGCAGATGGACGACATGTATCCAGTGTGCTTGACGTGCGTACGCTCCGAGGATCAAAATTGACTCAGACCGCCATATTTATGTAAAAAACATACGCGCCTGCCCCAGTGCAACAAAGCACGCCCATCAACAAAAGCAGCGAAGGTTCGACATCCAGAAGCTGCAAGCGAAACCATTGGAGAACCAGAAACCCTTTCATTTCTAGGAAAGGAAGGCTGGTACAATGACGACTGCCGCGTCGTATTGAAAAGACAGCGCAATGTTACGATCGACCACAACATGAGCGGGGTGGGATAGATATCGAAAGTTAAAGAAGGCAGCGAAGCGCATATACAGATAAAAAAAATATGCGTGAGTATGAAGAGATTGAGAAGCTGGCCAACTAGCTCGAATGCTCGAACAGTCCACGGAAAGATGCGACAACTAGCGGAAGGTTTTAAGACCGGAACATACTTGTACGAAAAAAAGAGGTGATCTAGTGGCTCATGTCCATAACATAGTTATGATGGTAGCACTTCTGCAGCCTGCTGAAAGTTTAACATCTGGAGTTGGCGTACCCGATTCCCAAATCGATTGTGCTGACATAGATATTCCATTGCCCAACTATGATGAGGTTTGAATAGCAATTACTCGCCCGAAGAAAAAAAGCGGCAAGGACCGATGGACTGCAGACCGAGCTATTCAAATACGGCCGCGAAGAACTGACAAGGTGCATGTATCTGGTTCTCTGCATATAGTTAGATGAAAGCATGCTCGACGTTTGGAACCTAAGTGAGCTCTGTCCATTAAGAATAAGTGGACTTCACAATCTACACCAATTACAGTGGGATAAGCCTCCTGCGTCTAATCTAATGTTTACTGGTCACTCAGAAACTGGTTTAATGTTATTCTTTTTTTTTTGTTTTTTGAACACTGTATACAAAAGTATCTCGGTAAGTTTATGAAATTTAATGACAAAAGGTTGCAGAGAAGCTCTTTCTTCCCTGCAAATGGTGGCTTAAGTCTACAATATCTATAAGACGAATGAAAAAATATGTGTTCCACAAGTTCATATCCTTTAAACATAGCGAACAACTTGATCTTGAAAACTACCGCAAATATTATTGATCCCTGTACAGAAAGGCGTCTGGATAGACATCGTTCTAATTCTAAGTGATAGCTAGCTTGGTTGAGTTCATTGGTACAGTGGTCCGTGTGAGCTGCGGGTTCAACATTAAAGTGTAATTTCTAAGTCTGCTAGAAATTCAGTGTCCAACCGATAGACAGCTGGAAAAAAATCTGTAAATACTCAGCCGCTGCGATGCCCCAAAGAGTAACAAACCATAAATCCAGCAACTACACAATGTGAAACGCTCACCTGAGCGTGAATTTATCAATACATTATGTGTGTAAAGAAAGTATGTGGCAGCACATCACAGGAGACAAATTGTAGTTGTTACGTGGCATGGCATATTACTGAAGCAACAGGATGCCGCTGCTGCAAGAAATTAATTCAATACAACAAAATGCGAAAATACGCGCAACACGACAACAAAAGCAAGTAGTAGTAGTGGTAGCATTGAGAAAGTGACAAGGGTAATCTGGCTAGTCAGTGTGTGAGCGGCTGCGACTGGAAGGTACATGGAAGGTAGCAGAAACACACGCTCACATACACACACAACTAGCATCTTGAGCGCCTGGCACCCAAATTTAAGCAAAACACGCTGTCCAGGATTACAGCAGCTGAAGGCTGACTGACAGCCAGTGGCTCTGTGCGCTGCAGAGGATCAAACACGAAAAAATACAAAAAACAACAAGAAAAAGAGGAGATAAGACAGCAACGCCGCAAAGGAAGCGAAGAGTAGCAGAAACAAAGGCTCTGCGCGCACGTAAAAAACGCACATAGACAGCAGCTTAAGCTGTTAGATTTACTTTTGTTTTGTTGGCTTTGCTTTTGGTGCGCGCATGAGTTTTTTTCTAGCTGCCGCTTGCGAATTTTATTGCCGCTTTGCTTAAGAAAAGAAAAATTGAAGAAAAATTAAGTGCTTATGTGCTCACGTAAGTATGTATGTGTGCGCTTTTTTGCATAAAATACGAAAGTCGCACAGCGAAAATGCGTAAGTGATGAGAAAAGCCCGGGGATTGTGGCTTAAAATTGTGGGCATGAAGAGAGAGCGCGAAGCGAAGAGTGAGCATGTAGAATGTGACTTAAGAAAGTACGCTCAAAAATATTTGTTTAAGGAAACCGCACAGTACCGTTAGCCTATATTAAACACTGAAAAAGCATGGCAGCCAAAATCGTAGCATACATGTAGGCGCCAGACGGCATTTATCAACTGCAAATGCCTGCTCCAAGCAATATCTCGAAAAAAAGAGCTGTGCATAGTCCGCCACCATGTGTCAAAGTGACAACAAACAAATGTTGCAAAGCACAAAAAAATATATATATATACATATGTACCCACATTTATCTTGTATTTTCATTTACTTTTTCGACTGCGTCTTTTATTCTGTGATTAATTGAAATGAATGGCACATTTTTGTAAATGTCGCGTACAATTTCGTATTGCAGCTTGTTTGTGAACATTATTGCAAATGCCAATCTATCTATATACACGTCCGTATGTCTGAGACCAACTCGCATCACTCAAATGTCCTGCTGCTCAACAGCGCACACCGCCGCCTTTGTAGCGTAGGCTCAACTTTATTCCCAGCATATATTCTTGCTCGTAACCTTAAGCAGCCCGGACAGCCGCTCTTCCTCAACAACGCTCATCTATTGATCGTTGATGTCGCTCTCTTTTTTGCTACAATTACAAAGACTGCGATTTGTTGCAGTTGCTTACACACGAGTGAGCAGTATTTAGCTTGTTCGGCTGTCTCGTTGGCTGTCAGTGCGCGACAATCTGTAAATGAAATTAAAATCTGTCTTGGGATTACAATTGTGCACCATGTCATTTGGTATTTGTAGTGAATGCGAAATTAGTCCGCTGTATTACAGCAATTAAATATGTGGCAAGTAGGCGGCAGCGCAGCGCCAATTGTGGCTCGAGGTGAAATGAGTTGCGTTGATAGCTGTTAATTTAGACTGGAATTGAAGATTGGCGTCTAATTGATTTCTGCGGGTTTACCTGAAATCACAATTAGTACTTAGTAGTGACTTGTTTGTCCAAGAAAGAACTCAACGGACAGGAAAGATGTTTCTGATAATATAAAACCTTTATAGTACAAGTTGGTCAGAATATCTTCTATATGCTACGCTAGGCCAAAAGGATCATGAAGTAGCACGTGAACAGGTCGTCATCCATCGCTTTCTAAGCTCACGCGAGATCCATTGGTGTAATACTAGAACATAAGATACAAATGGAGATTCAACTCGGTCTCACTCCAATTTGAGCAGGCCAAGGGTGCTTCGTCCAGCTAGCTCGTTGTCTTTGCAGTTGCTAGCGATTCTCCATTCCGCTATAAACAGACATTCAGAAGAGTGAGATGATGATGTAGCTTGTTGATATTTCTTGTGAGGACAGGCAGTCCTTAAATAGTTTTGAGTACAGAGTTAGTGAACTCGGAGCTAGCATTGTAAGAAGTAATATGTCTACCGCCATTTCACTAGTAATCACTTCTATATGAAAAACATTATAGTGCTACGGTAGCCTGAAGCTAAGATTGACGGAGAACTCCTTGCAGAAAACTCGAATTTTCCCTTCCTGCTGCAACCAATCCGCGAAAGCGCTCATTTGTGACTCTTCTCCTTCCACATATCCCTTGTCGGTATGTGAGCAGAGAAAAAGCCGCCGTGAGTAGGCTCTGCGATATCTTTAGCCATGTTCAAGCCTCTTATTACTTGTAGGCTTTTCAAGCATCCCCAACCAGGCGTATACAACATAGAACATTATTGGCTGTGACTATGATTTCGTAGAGATAACATACCGCCTTTTTTTTTCTCTGGCTCATTTACAATATTAGGTAACCGATGCATTGGTTACTCTCTCTCTCTCCGAAATTTTTAGCCTCCATAAAAGCATTATGTCATGGTTAAAACTCAGGTATTTATCGAACCAATCGATCTGAGAAGATATTGGTGGTTCCGCCTGACAAATTAGCAGTTTCTAGTAGAGAAAAGGACGGTCACGAACCTTCAAATCGATATCTCAAAGACTTAGGGACTGGTTCGAGTGTTATAGACAGACCAACAGACAAATAAAAGAATGTACAGGACTAAATCAGCTCAGGGCATCATGCTGATCATTTATATATATAGTTTAAGGAGTCTCTGACGTTTGCTTCTGTATGTTACTCTGATCAAGGCAATTTTCGCCCGACTACTTCTGAAGACCTGTCTTACTCCACTCAACAACACATTGCGCTAATCGACGCAACCTTAACCCGCCAATCACCTCAATAGGCCCACAAAATTTCGTAAATTTATTGGAAGTAAGCCAGAAAAATTAGCGCTACATTAAAACGAAAATTAAGCAAAATATGATTAGTGCGATTGCAAAATATTTCAGCTTTCAACGAATTACTTGCAACTGCCAGCAATAATAATTGTCTACAACTAATTATATGTATGTATGTGCCTATGCAACGTATGAACACGTCGAACAACTGTGTATTTAGGTTGGCCATAAAACCATAAACGCAACAGACGCGCGTAATTCTTCAAAGCGGCGTGTGTAGCGAGCGGCGCGCGACTGGGCAGACGGCCAAGAAAAGACCAAAATGAAAGAAAAGAACGGAATGTGGCGCAGAAAGTCGGGAAAATGGGCGGCAAAAGAAAGGCAGCTGAATGAATAATACGCGTACTGATCTTGCAGGGAACCACATAAACATAGACTAAATGAAATCCAGAAGACTACACACACGTGTCGCTCCCCTACAGCCGCTATGGCAACAACCACAGTGAAGCGTGGAATTGGTTGAAGAAAGTATGTGGCCAATAAATAATAAAAAGTAGAATGCGCATGCCCCATATAGAATTACTCATACTTTATTTGACTGTCTGTATGTATGCATTTGTGAATAATTGTATTTATGTGCCATCTAGCGGTGCGTGTGCCTATTTCGCTTGCCTTACGGCCAAACGAAGTGCCAATGAACGCGTAAATGACGCGAAGACGATGCGCGTAAAAATAGTAGGGGCAAAAAGGAAACAGAAAACAACAACTAAAAAGTTGCATAAACATTTCGCGCAAATTGTGTGGCACAGCCGCTAGCGCTTGCTATTTTTGTTGCAACGCCGCTGCTTGGGGCCGCATTCCCAGCTTGCGTCTGCGGGCCGTGCTGAATGGGCGCTACAATGAATGAAAATGCAAATGAATGCGCCGGGCCGATGAGATGCCAAAAGTCGGCCGAGCATATGTGCGGCGAGCGCTGGTGTGCGTCGGTGTGGCGCGCTTGACTTGCAATTGCAATGGCATAGCAGACAAGTACTAATTGCAGACACAATTTACTTGGCGATTAACAGTAATATTCGGTATACGCACATACCGATATGTAGATTAATGAAATTGTGTTTACTCCGGTGGTACATGTGTTCGAATTAAAGCGGCTAATCAGTCTGCTGAGGTGCGATGTATGGCGAAAATAGTTTCATATGCATTTTTATAATCCTCCTATCTAATCTAGCAAATCGTCTTAAGATTTTCTGTAAAGATCTAGATAAGTATAACTTTTAACAACCACACGGAGGGATCAATAATGACTGATGGAGTGGATGTTGGGATCTATTGGCGGAGCTAGTTCTCAGGCGACCCGTCAAGTTGCCGGAATACAGCAATATCTTCCGGGAAACAAAATAACTGATAAGAGATTGCTCATTTACAGCAATCGACGCCTTCCATAATTTTTGACATCCATGAAATCTTTCTGGTTAACCATATTAGAACCAGTTGATCTCTATGTATGGAGCTTTATATGTTATCGAATCAATCGGGCCGAAAAGATATTGATGGACGGTCAGAACTAGGTCGAGTTATCTATTCAAACTTTCAATATATGTATGTTTTTTAGGGTCGCAGACGTTTGCTTCTGGGTGTTCTCGACTTCGTGAAAAATTAGCCAACTTCTTGACTACCGAACCAATTCTAGAAATATGGAGTGCGATCCACAATACAATTTTCGAAAGGACTGATCGATGGGTCAAGGTAGAATAGAATGAGTGAAGGATTTCTGGGAACGCTAAGTTCATACGCAAAGGAATGGAAAGTGCCGAAAAGACTGCAGGACGGTTGTTGGTCTATTCATAGGTCGTGCCAGTAAATGCATCACATACGAGCCGTATGGACATTATTAACTACGACACATGTAGAAAGTACAGGAAAGTAAGCTTGAGAGAGAGACGCTGAACGACCTCCTTTGTTTATGTCCGGCCTTATTTACAACACGTCTTAGATATCTACGTCAGTTGCGCTTCGATTCAGGCCTTGAAGTTAAACATCACGTTTGTCATTCACGAATTATCAGAAGAAACGCACGAACGAGTCATCGAAACTTGGATGGACCATCTGAGACGTAACCGTGCCCAACATTTGAAAGAGATAATCTTCAAAATATAAATGGCAAAGAATGTTCTTTCCAATGATAATAAATATACCCCAAAAAATTTTAAGTTTCTCTGTTATTTTCTTCCTTAAAAAAGTAGGGAGCCTTGAAATGGATCACCTATTAGAAAAACTAATATGAATATTAAATCTACACATAAATTTCTCACACCTTTCATTATAGGATGAAATGGAGGATTCCACAGAGATTCTCATAACCTAAGCAGTTCCTAAAAAATTATATTTTGAAAGCCAAAAATCTCCGACGTGTACTTCGAAGGTTTATAACCTTTAATACTACTAAGTTTAGTCACTTAAAAATTAATTAAATTATTAAAAATTTGCTAACAACTTTTTTCTGCTCAAATTCCACTTCCAGATTGCTATCATGACCAGCTAAAGATTTATATTTTTAATTTTCAGATTTTTTGATATTTTTGGCACTTTGTGTTTGGCCACACGCCTGCTCAGTACCGCTACTAGATCTCAAAAAAAATTATACAACTCGGTATACAATTAATCATTCTCGGACTCGGGTTAACAGTAAACAAAATTAAGTGCAATAAAAATAGATTAAAAGTTGCGGACGAAGCAGCAGAAGGCAGAGACGCCAAACTAAAAGCATATGCTAGTCAAGAACTATGAACGCAATTAAATAATAGAAAAGTACATAGTGGGGCAGCAACAACAAAGCTACACAAAAACAAAAAAAGTATAAAAATAAATAAATGAAAATAATGAAAAGACTGCGCCAGACAACCTGACCTTCCGAGAAATCATTTCGCATTTAAGATGCTCAGCGCAAGACAAATCGTAATAATAAGAGTAGAGTACAAGAACAAAAGCAAACAAATGAAGCAGGAAAAATAAAGCAAGCACAAAACTAACTAGGAAAAGTTTATAGTAGTTAGCCGGTAAGTCGGCGACCTCAGGCTGTTGCGAGCGTAGCGCTCGATCATCAGCAACATCAAGTCAAGACGACAAGTCGCTCAACGGTGGCGCTGTTGCGTGCGGCTGGGCGTTTGTTGCTGGTTATGCCGCTTACAAATGCTTATAAATATGTACACATATGAGAATTTAATTTGAACACATAAGCGTATATAGATACATATGTATGTGTGTTTGGGAGTGTGGCAGGCATGGCTGCAGGCGGCAAACGCGCCGCGCTCGCGATAAAGCTGAAGATCAAGATCGAAATGAAGGCGGTAATGGACGCGTTGGGTCGGGTAGCGGTTGCACTACATATATATATGTATATACAGATATATTTATAGCATATATATATACATATGTGCGTGTGCCTGTAAATGCGCGCTGATGATGCTGCAATGAAGAGAGATATGCCACTATTAAGTTGAAGATAAAGAAAAAAGAAGAAGACTTACATACATATATTGACAGCATAACAAGGAGAGATGTAGTAGCAACACCCATGTTGCACGTAGTTGTTGTTGTTGTGTGTGAATGCTGTTGTGATATCATAAAAAACTTAGCCAGCGGCAGTGTATGAAATATCACTTTGGTCTAAGTATATATGTATGTATGTATGTTGAACGCACTGAAGAACTCAACACACATATGCATACATACATGCGTTAAATTGCCTCCACACTTTGGCGTCGGCGGCAGACAATGAAAGGATGACGCTTGTCGGTAGCACCAAAGCGCTTGATGGCGTTATCGCTCCTGGCGCTGATCTCTGGCTCGCATACATACAGTCTAACACGGTTGGCGCTTGTGGTGTTGCAGCCAGTTCAAGAGTTCAAATATTTTAGCTGCAGCGCCAGTGTGAGCTACTGTGTTGCGCGCTTTTGATTGAGGCCATTTCATTATGCTTAAGTCGAGTTTGAAGCTGATTACTAAGTTATTGCTTGTAATTAATGACAGGGTTGCATTTTTCGAATGACATTTACGAGTTGACAGTTGCTGAGGCGGGTTGAGGCTTCAAAACTCATACATAGTTTAAAATCGTACAAAATTAAGATACTCAGAACGCTCAATACCTAGGTTCTCCCATTTCCGTCCATATTCCAATAGGTCCTTGTAACTGGGTACTTACTGGATACAAACCTCGGTACTGAGCAAATAAAAGTGGTTGCTACACTTATTCAAAGTGCGTTGGTCTAAAGTCGGAAGTATCAGAACACAGTCAATTTCTTGCACTTAATACTGTCAATATCTAGGATATCTTGACATTTTTAGTAGCCTTTTTTCGTAAAATTCGCGTTTTTATTCAACAGTGTTCCTTTCAGAAGTTTTTTTTTATTTTTTTTTTGTAGAACTATTTGCCTTTTGCTTCAATATAGGCTTCAGCCTCACCAATCACCTTTTTATTGGACGAAAATCTCTTCTCGGTGAACATTTTTTTGATATCTAAGAACAATAAATAGTTGTTGGGGGCTCGATCAGGCGAATATGGTGGCTGCGGAAGCTAATCGAAACCCACTTCATAAATTTTTGCCATCGTTTTCACTGACTTGTGAAACGATGCATTGGCTTGACGATACAACACGATTTTTCTTCAAATGCGTCCATTCTTTTTGGCGATTTCGTCCTTCAAACGCTATTAGCCGCTTCTGGATGACTGGCGATTGGACTTCGGAGTGAAATGGTGAATCCATGTTTCATCCGTTGTAACACATGGATTCAAAAACTTGGGTTCATTTTGCCTCAATAACTCTAAACGCTGTTCCGAATCATCAAATCGTCGTTGTTTTCGATCAAATGTCGCTTGGTCGTTTGCTCGGCTTTCACTTTTCTCAGAGCTTTCTCATACCTAAATATTCAGAATGATATGATCTACACGTTGAGTTGATGCCTACAGAGTGTTTGCTATCTCAAAAAAATTCCCTTTAAAGTCACCCAAAATAATCTCTTTCCGGCGTCCACTACATTCACTGTCTTCGGTGCTCATTTCAACACGACTGAACTTAACAGACCACTCTTTTATGGTCCGGAAACTCATCAGCAAGTCAAATTTTTGATTCCACTATGCGCGAAATTTCTTTTGGTAGTAACGCCATCTATGTGTCAGGCCGGGAGCTTTTTCTGGCCGTCATGTGTAGCTCAACTGTTCTTTTTCCTCAAAATGAACTTCTGTCTCGATAATTTCTTTCTCGCGATCAACTCTTAGCGGTCTGTGTACAAAAAAAAAACTCACTGTGGTCATATTCAGATATCGGTCATATGGAGATATCGGTTGGTTGCGAGTTCTGGCGGCGCTTTCTCTAAGAAACTTTAAGAACTTTTTCGAGTTCCTGGTGTGTAAGGTTAGGTTCCTATAAAACGAATTATCTTCTTCGCTATAAATCGTTCATAATTCAAACATTTGCGGTATAGAGGAGCATCAACTGAGACTCTAAGAAAACTGCATGTTTTTCATTAGCCGCTTAATGTCAGAGTTGTGTTGGTGTTTTAGTGCAGTTCAGATATCCCTATGCAAAATAATTTAAGAAAGCAGCCTTGCTATTTTCACAATAACACCTTAATTTCCACGCAAAAAAGTATTTGCTCGTCATTAGGCAGCGTTTTCAAAATTTCCCGCCTATCTATTTAGAAAATGATTGATGACTTATAAGCAACCTCTGGCATTCTTTGTAGAGTTTAATGTTTGAAAACAAAAGTACTGCTAAATACCTATACACTAGTCATTTTCTAAGAAGACACAATAGTTCTTACACCCTGCTTATGCCAATCAAACGCTGGCAAGCACACCCTTACCCTGTCTTCGTCACCGTTTTCGTCGGTGAGCGTTGGACACGAGTGTGCTTGTCGATATGTGGTCTAATTAAATTATTTATGTAGCAGCTTGTAAGCGAGGAGCATAGTTCTTTATCAATATTTCTGTATACATGTATGTATATATGTGTGTGAATGTTCATGCAACTGTGTTGCGTTGCAAGGACATCCTGCTGTTCGCTACAAATGCCAGTTGAAGTGAAGTCACATTAATTTTCTCGATACATTTTTAAGTAACAACAGTCTATTGGCATTACAAGCCATTTCGTAGCTTAAGAAAGAGCGAAAGGAGCGGAAGGGGAGGTTGCACGCAGTCAACGCACAAAAGGCCAAAGCCGAAAAGGTTCAATCGCAGGAATTTTCATAGTCAATTGTGCACGAAATTTCACCGCAAGCGGCCATACAATTTTCAATTTATAATTTTCGAACACTCATACACACATATACACATACTACATTGATGCACAGGTATGAAGGTATTGAAGGCGGCAGCGTATTTACAAATAATGCCGGGTGTGCGAGGCATGCAATGAAAATATTTTGTAAACAAATGCAAAACGTTTCCTTTGAGCACAAATTTTCATTTTCTTGTTAGCGTTGCTTTGTTGTGCTTGTTGTTGTGCACATTTACTTTTTATGTTGCATGCATTGGCATTGTGTGCGACTGCTTGCTGCAGCGTCGTCGATTGTAAAATGCCATTTTTTGTTGTTGTTGCTATTATTTCTGGCATATAAAATAAAATTGCCAACATCCGTTGCAGGCTCGTTCACGGCATGTAGTCAACCAAGTGCGTCAGTGAGCTACTTACGCCAGCCAGTTAGCCGTGCCTCAGCCAAGGTAATGAGAAAATTACGCTGTAGGTGTAACAGTTAAGTGTTAGCTGCGCATATTGTCAATGCTGCTGTTGTTGTTATTGCCATTTCATTGGCCATATCGTAATGGTAAATAGATTGTGCAACAACACAGCGCCGCTAGCGTGAGTTTAGGGCGCAAAAGGTGCAAGATGCAGCAAAAAGGACAAAGGCGCACAAAGTGCATAAAGGATATGTGAGTTGTTGTTGCTTTTATATAGTGTGCTTGTGCATAGAAATGCGCCTCAAAGGCAATGCTGCGCTGCAGCTGCTGCTTTTGGCACTTTTTCCTTTGGCTGCCCCGCAGCCGCGCACTCATGCAGCAAGCAAGGTTCGATGCGGTCTTGGGAAATCGGGTATGGGTCATAGCTCACGGCTACGGTTTTTGTGTTTCTTTTTTTTATTTTTTTGTGTGTTGAAAAATTGTTACGTTTTTCCATGCAATTTGTTGGCCTCTAGTTCTTAATAGCGGCCAATTTAACAGTACACATTTGGTTGTATAAAAAATGAATGCCGAGTGAAAATTTTAGGTCGCTTGTGTGCTGGGAAAATTCGAAAAGTGCTGCTTGTTTAAGAAATTATTATTTTTTATTTAAAAGAAAAGGTTATGGTTTTTGCACAGCAGCAATTTTAAGCCTTTCACAATACTTTTTCAAATCAATAAAAAGAAATTGCAAATCTTATTAAAGAAAGGTGTTTGAAGACAGCTGTTTTCATAGAAAACAACAACAAAAATTTATAATCACTAATGCGAAATATTCCTCAGAACAACAAAAAAATATAATATCCTTCAGAAGTTTCTTAGAAGAACTTGATTCTGATCGTTCAGTTTGTAGGACAGCTATAGGCTGTAGCGATCCGATCAGAACAGTTTCTTCGGAGATTTCACAGCCGCTTTAGAAAATAATCCATGCCAAGTTTCATGAAGATATCTCCTAAAATGAAGAGGCTTTCCATACAACCATTTAATTCCGATGGTTCAGTTTGTATGGCAGCTATGTGATATAGTCGTCTGATCCAGACAACTTCTTCGTAGATTAAATAATTGATTTAGGTAATAACTCATGCCGAAATTCATGAAGATAGCTCGTCTAATAAAAAAGTATCCTATGCAAGCATTTTATTCCGATCGTTCACTTTCTAAGGCAGCTATATGATATATGGTAATTCGATCAGAACCGTTTCTTCGGAGTTTGCATAATTCTTCAGATACTAATCTATGCCAAATTTCATGAAGATATTTTCTAAAATGAAAAAGTTTCCCATACAAGCACTAAATTCCGATGGTTAAGTTTGTATGACAGTTATATGCTACAGTGACCCTATGTCGACCGTTCCGATAAATGAGCAACTTCTTTGGGAGTAAAACAAATATACAGAAAATCGATGTCATCAGAACTGAAGAACTAGTTCGCATAAACCTTGTGCTGACAGACAGAAAGGCGATAAATCGACTCAGCTCTGATCATTTATAGGGTCTCCGACGTTTCCTTCTGGGTGTTACAAATATCGTGACAAGCTTAAAAGGATATATTCAGAGTTCGGTGTATAAAATATACAATTTAAGCTTATGTAAGCGCGAAAAATATAGAAAAATCAAGAAAACTGATTTTAAGCATATATTGTCAATAATTTAAAACTTTTTTAAGCATCTGTCGAGCTTCTCTAAATCTACAAATGTTTATGCTGACTCAACGCCCATAATTTCATTGCTTAACTACAGTTCAGCTTTTGTACTCATAGCACATATTTGGATCTACTCATATCCATAACATAACAGACATTTCTTGCTTCATCTTTGACCTTCAATCGTCTACGCAGCCAATTAGTCTATTAATTTCGCGGCCATTCAGCTAACCGAAGCCGCGCGACATTTCTAATTAATGCTATTTTTTGCAAAACAAATTAATTGTAGCGTGCTACATGAGCTTGCCACAAAAAATACCAAATGTATTACATCAATGAAACAGAAATATTTTCGATTACATGACTCAGACACGTATGTATTTCGAAGCAAGTGCTGGAATGAATATAATTATCACTTGGATCACCCGTTATATTCACGCTAAATTGTGCCTTAAAAGAAGCAAGACAACCAAAAAAACTGGTTGTTTGAGTTTTTCACATAAATTTTAAAGCTAAAGCCGAAAAGATTTGATATAAAAGTTGTAGACATTTCATTAGCTACAACTTTACTATCCATTTTTTTTCTTTGGGACTCATAATTTTGCCGGAAATTTAGTTAAGTCGTGTTTAAGTCATAAAAATTCAAACACATCCCTACTTTTACACTTTCCTACCTCTAATTTAATATCACGTTTTCAAAGGGGGTGAACCTATCACGTCCCTGTCATGAGATATTGCTCGCCTTAAAAGTGTCGACGTTGGCTTGGAACACGAAGTGCATTCTGAGTGACACAAAAAGTTTGAAGACGAGAGACTTGAAGCATTACTCAACGAAGAGTGTTGCCACACACAAGAAGACTTCGCAAAACCTTTGAAAAAACCGCAAGGAAATTGAGATTGAAATTAAGGATCTTTGAAAGACCATTGAGCAAGACAGAAATACTGCCCGAACACTACCAAAAAGAGGTGTTTTTACATTGAATTGAGACTGGTGATGCAGAATGGACCCGTTACAATAATCTTAAATGAAAAACATTATATGAAACTCGGACAACCAGTCAAATCAATGTTATGGCCGAATATTCATGACGCCACCGTAAGGCTCTGTATTTTGTTGAGATCGGAAAAGCTACTAAAACCAATTCAAACCATTAGTTGGAAATGCTACCGACGCAACTTTTTAAATTGAATAGAGCTATTGTCGAAAAACCCTCGGAATTTGCGACTAGACATGAGACAATAATTTTTCAACAAAACAAAGCTTAGCCTCATCTTGTCCAGATCGGAAAGTAGCAGTTGAGAAGTTTTATCTCATCCACCTTATAGCCCAGAGTTAGTCACAGCTGACTACCATTTTTTCACACTGGAATCTGGCTCACTTCAAAACAAAGCATCAACCATTTGCTTGATTGAACAACTCTTTAAAAAAGAGTAGAGTGCTTACCGGAAAACGGCCGGTATTCGCGACTGAATACGAGTTTTACATCTTTACAACGATCAGCTTTATTTTGAAAGAGCAGAAAGAATGTAAGTTCGAAGTGGTAAGCTCTGGACTACAAGGTGGCTGGGATAAAACTTCCCAGGCGCTGATTTAGAAAACAGAGCTTGCCAATTCGGACTTCTATTCTTTCCACCTGAACGCACACACTGGAATCCGATTGGCATCAGAACAGAGTATCAAAAGTTGGCTTTATTCATACCCGACCGCCAAGCGGACGTAGTCCTTTTGGGTTGAAATTCAGGGATTCGGAAATAAGGCAAAATATTATAGCTTCAGAATATTGATACTTTGAGTGATACTATTGCACATATAATATGTACTGTAGTTACTCTCAAAGAGTACTGAAGCGCATTACTCGCTCACTTTGACTGATGTGCTAATTAGTTGACTAGCTGGCGTCTTCATTGCTTTGCTAGAACCCGCTGTTTCTTTAATTGTGATAAAATGTATTTGTAGCAAAAGAGTGGCGACATCAAACGACATAAACAACAACAAAAATGACAACATAAAAGGCAAGACAACGAGCGAGCGACAAGAAAAACTCAATTGCATTAAATAGTAAAGAAACAATCTTAGTTAATTGATTTCGATTGAAAGTTGTAGAGCAAAAACTGCAATGCAGACACACCACAACAACACGGTACAACAAGAAATTTTACATTTAAGGCATAATGCCACACAGAAGCCAGTAAAGCAGTAAGCAGTTATGCAGACATATTAAAAAGCGCAATGTGACGGTTGGCGACAAAGCACTTGCTGCACAAAGCGGCACAAACAACACTGTTGCAACATGCAACTATGTATGTCTATGTATGAATGTGTATGTATGTATGTGCACAATTGTTGCATCAAATCAATTAACACTTCAAGGCGACAGCAACAGTGACTCTCAGTGGCTCAGCTGAAACGTCCAAGGGCGAACGCAGAACGATTACTAACAAAAACAAAAACAACAACCACACTATCAGCTGCCAAACAACTCGTCTTCAATAAAGTCTCATGGTTAATAAACGAAAGCGTCAAGCCCGCTGCCGCACTTCACCGCGACACTTCAGCACACCGCTCACCCGACTCCTCACATCACTTGGCGTACTCCTCAAGTGTTCAAGCCCCCTGCTTAATAGCCGCTAATTAAGTGCAGCTGTGGCTAACCCCTGCTGTTTGTGTGCGCTTTTTTGCAGTCGCGCTGCAGACGGCCGCTACCGTTTTCGTTTCGGTTCCCAGCGCGCACGGCCGTTGTTGCTGCCACACTCGCTTTCGTTGCGTTACTGAAATTCGATATCTAATCGAAGGTATTGTGCGAGCTGGCAATGTTGCGTCGAGCTTAATTTGCTTTGTTATGTAATATGCCATAACACGTAACCTTATTGTTTTTGTTGTTGTTGCTTTTAATTGATAACTTGATTGTTGTTATCTGCGTTTCAAGTGCGTGTTTGTTGCTTTATTGGAACGGAAGCATTGTTCCGACGCGTGAGTGGCAAATTGAACACCGTTACGAGGTCGATCAATTATTGAAAATTAGTAAAAAGAAAATGAATTTGGAAAAATACCGTTATCTAAGATTGCCATGACACAATCAATGTCTGCGTTGTCTTGAAAAAAAATTGTAAAACCTTCAAAATGTCTAGCTAAAGATACGATTCTTGCTGCAGCAGCGATAAGGCTGTGGTCGGGCAGTTTGGGGGAATTTCGAAAACTCTGTTGCTAACTGAGCTCATCAGAGTTTTGGCTGGGTTTTTGACTACTACTCGGGGCAAAGTCATCTAATGGGATTCTTAGTTGGATTATATAGGTTTTCTTAAGAAGAAGTTATCGGAAGATGCAGGATGAAGTCATGTGTAGAAGTTTACGCAAGTGAGGGAAGTTCTCTGAGCGCCATTCACGGGGTAGCCAAAGAACATCCGTTTGAAGGCGAGGTAAAGTGAGAAGGAGAACCATCCCTTGTAAAACACGTTCCCATTAAGAAGGAAACAACAGCCCTAGACAAGAAACCCCCCCTTCGTTGACGATCAAAGCTCTCCATACTCTAACCTCAGCTTCGCGCAGTACCTCCGGTTCCTTACAAATGAAACTCTGACGCCCGACTAAAAGAGATATAGCCTAATCATCAGAAGGACGAAACTGCTTTACATCTGGTAGCCTGGCGACAATACTGGCAGTCCAGACTAGGCTAAGATGCAGAAAACAAGTCCCAGTGAACTACTCATTTTTACCCCTTCGACTACAGAAGCCGCAATAACCAAAGATTCTAGGCAATGTGGCACTAATATACATATATCTATGAAGATCTTATATTTGTAAATGAAATACAATTATGTTCCTTCATATTTTTCTAAAGTCACTTTCAAGTGTTAATAGATCACATAACTGTCATTATTCCTACAAAGAAGGATTTGTGGTTTGGTAATCAATGTCTTCAGACAATATTCATCGATAAAGCTTTTGAGCCAGGGTCGATAGTAATGTTGACATCTGCTGTGATTTACAGCAAGAAATTTTTATTGATTCATATTCGTTTTTAATATAAAAATATAAAGAAAAGGCAAGTAAAAAACTTAACTGTTATTTCATTTCAATTTCAATTGCATGATTTCTTGAAACCAAACCACCAAAAAACTATAATAATGTAGGTGACAAACCGCCAGAACTATTCAAAGAGTTCAGCAGTATTTAACGTATTTTCTCATTCGAAAACTACCACCCACATATTCACATATTTTGTGAGAGCAGGAGAGTTGTTCAATGCAGGCTGTCAGCAGCAGCTGCAACGGTCATCAGACGGCTAAAAATAGAACTAAAATTAATAGTGGACAACTAAGCGAGTCCAGATTTGTCGCCAGCAACCCATAGCTTTGCGGCACGTTGTTGTTGACGTGTGGTTTAACTGTTGGAAAGTTCTTAAAGTTGCGCACTTTTTTTCGATACAAGTTTGACACAAGTTGATAAAAACCTTGAAAAGTTTGCGCATGCGGAAAAAAAGTGTATTTAAGTTTCGCATTGCAAAATGATTTCGAGCAAAAAGTTGCTTTCAAGTCCAGTTCTTTTCAACTTTCCTTTCATTGAACTTGCGGAACATAGACTGATATACACTGAACCTGTAGTAAATATGTATCGGAACTTTATATGAATTGTCTTTGTCACCTGAAACGTTGCAAACTGGTTGCAACATGTGGTTTTTTGGGGGTCCGACATTTCAATTGATTTCTATTTCAACATTTCAAGCGAGGTTTTGGTAGACGAAGCGCAAAAAGTTGGAGAAGAATTCATCGAGATACCAAAAATTAATATAACATACAGTTTTACAGTAACGGTACTGACCTGGATTTTAACCGGGTTTAGTCTTTATGTCGAAAACCTAACAATGTTTGGTTTGATTTGTAAAAAATTTAGAAATAGTTTTCCATTAACTCAAAAAGTACCTTCAAAAAATTTAGAAATAGTTTTCCATTAACTCAAAAAGTACCTTCATGAACAACTTAGAGACGACAAATAAGTCTAATCTTATATACGGAAACCTCAATTGAAACGGGTATAAATCAAGATGCAGCGATTTCCACTGTAAAACTTTAAATCATCACTGTCAGTAGTAAAGAAAAGAAAGCAGGATGTTATGCTGATATAAGATAAGTATGTTTCAGGTATGAGATTGATATTAGTAACTATAAATATATTTACCATAAAAAAGAAATACTCATTTGGCACTAGTTTGCTCTTAATTAAAAGCTATTCTTATAAACATGATATCATCGAAAACAATTTCCAAGAGCGATAAGTGTATCAGACATACTCGCATGTCAATATTAATTGCATTTCTGAAAACATTAATCGTGGAAGTATTTCATCAATTCAATAACCAAGTAGATACATGATTCCTTGAAAATCTAATTATGAGTAAAGAGATAGTGAAAATCATTTAGAAAACTCTTAACAATTTTGCATGCAGATAGTTAAAGAAGATATTCGAAACCACCACAAGTTTTGAACTAAGGAGATGAGCTGAAGATGACTCATACTCACTCGGGAGCAGACGAATTGTTAAGAAGTAGTGAATATTGCTTGAGGTGTAATTGAAAAAAAATACAATACTTATGTAGTATGTAGTAAATGTTGACTTACCTTTTACCACTTTAAACTGTCGCAAGGTTCGACGCTGACAGCAACAATAGAGAGTCCGTCTCGAGTTCCAATTAGCACTTTGTTGGAAATGTAATAAAAAAAGTAAGGAATCGCTCTTTTGAAACATCTTTGTAAATAGTTGCTGAGGCCTTATGAATCTAAAATTATATGCTATACCTAACACTTTGATGGAGATTCGTTTAAAAGCACGCAAACCTAAAAATTCAATGATTTATTGCACCTCCATGGCATTTTTTTGGAAAATAAATCCTAACGAAACTTATCTCTTAATACTTTCTGGGGTCTTATAAATCTTCAGTTATTATCCACCACATATCTACTACATACTCTGTTTCAAAGAGCTAGTTATTGAGAGTCCGGGGAGACCTTATTCATATATAGTAGAAAGACTAAAAATCTGAGCCTGAAACTAACTAGAAAAGTGGTGGCGCGGCAATTCACTTTCCTAAAAGTTGCTAATAGTTTCAACTCCCAAATTATTATTTGAAAACTTTCAGAGCTCCTAGGAAAGCTTTAGAATTCTACTTATATTGGACATATGAAGGTTGTTCTAAGCATTTTTTGGAAAGTTCTTTGGTCCCTGTATTTTTATGCTTCCTGAAAGACTACTCGGCTTTTTTTATAGTATTGATCGAGCAGACCTCAGGAAATGTCTAAAGCAAGGCACCAGTGAAACAATTGAGCATATCTTGTACACTTGTCCCGTATTGGCAAGACTACCCTGTAAGCATCTGGGGTCCCTACGGCTGTATCTCTAGAGGCCGCAGAATCTGTTAAAATTCACGCAAAGCGCAGGCATCCTAATGGATGACTACTCCTCATGGACTAGCAACTGAAATCTATCTGATATCCCAAAGGACCAAAACTGGCCCATGCACGGTTTTTTGGCCTACCAGTTTAACTTAATCTAACCTAACTTATACTTGTAGTATCCTTTTCTGTATGTTAATGTGTTAGATAATATTTTTCTGAGACAGCTAACTTGGGAATACGCAAGGCTTTAGAGACGTGCCTGGAAACTCGAGCGGCTACCTGGAATGACAAGAAAGTTTTGGTTATTATTTTTGGTATCAATGATCATTATAAAAAAAATTACAAAAGTCTAAAGAAAGGGAGTTTTGACACATAACTTAAGTCTTAAAGTGTGGCATTTATATATACAATATACTAGAATCAGTGGCAACAAAATGATATGCCAGTTCTCCCAGCACCCAAGGGATCGTCTTGTGCGATCTACAACTGCTGCATAGCAAATTCTTATGCATGAAAACGGTTACTATACCCCATTTTCAAAAGAAAAGTTGTCATTACCAGCAGTTAGCATGAATTCTGCTACACAAAAAGTGGAAAATAATAACAACAACATTATGTGACTTTT
Source organism: Bactrocera correcta (assembly GCA_027475135.1). NCBI lineage: Eukaryota > Metazoa > Arthropoda > Insecta > Diptera > Tephritidae > Bactrocera > Bactrocera correcta. Next base: position 106,466,620 of record CM050323.1, read on the forward strand.
TTGAAATGACTTTAAATTCTCTTTATTTGCTTATCTGTTTATTTACGCACTTCGCTTCCTCCAATTACTATTTATTTATAAGAATTGAGTCGAGTCATAGGCTTTGATTTTCACAAAAATAATAAATAAATAAATAAACGGTGCAGGAACGGCAACTGTGTGGCAACATGCTGAATGGGAAAGTGTGAAATGCGCCAACAGTGCACTCGCCGGCCGATGAATAGCTGAATTTCTATTCATGAAAAGTCTACAACAACAAATCTAAGCAACATCAGCAACCGGAGCAGCACCTGTAAAAGGAAACATTTGTAAATATTTGTACAGCACTGTGCAGTGCAGTGCAACGTCAGTGTAACGTGACTGTCATGTTGCAACAATTGCAACAAATGCCACCACATATGCCGCATAGCAGTTGTCCATAACTATAATGGTTGACAATAGCAACTGTTTTGCTTTCTTATTTGCCACGGCTACGGATTTTTCGACCGCACAAGTTGCAAGCACTGATTGCTGTTGTTGTAGCGTGTTTTCTTGGCTTAGAAGTGTTAACAAGGTGAGCGAGCGAACGAACGAGGACAAATGCTCGTCAGACGAATGGACAAATAAATCGAGATTAAATAGATGTTGCAAGGAGATTCGTGTAGAGACAGGTTATATATTTACACAGACTACCAAAGGAGTAGTTGGCCGGTTAACAAAGAAAGTTGTTTGGTAAATATTTAATTTTGAGTTGTGTTAAGTTCGGCAAAGCAGTCCGACGCAGCAATTAGTCAAGTCAATAAGCAAATAAGATTTTTGACACTCTGGAAAATATTGTGTCAGCAAAGCATTAAGTAGAGTTCAGTCTTATGCAAATAAGGCTTGTGCTTATGAATGAAATATAGCTTACAAGGAAATGTCAATGCAGTCGGAAAGCCGATTGCGGCGTGCACCAAAGGGAAGCTCTATTTGGTGAGCAGCAGATTTGTTTACTGTTTTTATTACAAATTTTTGATACAAGCGACAGGAAAAATGCTTTGCTGCTTTTGACCAAGTTAAGGTAGGTTAGGTGCGAGAATAAGACCTAGTCCACGGTAAGCAAAAGCTGAGGTAAAAACTTAAAAATAAAGAGAAACGACAAACAATTTACGATTTAGTCGACTGAAAACGACCAGAACCGTTAAGTGTAAAAAAGTACAGCCGGTTCACTGTCATACATTGAACTTTTGGAACATCTGTAAACACTGAAAAATTAAAACTCAGGCCTACTGACTGGGGATTTGGCTTAAGAACAACATTTGATTCCGTAAAGGATGTCGAGCTCATAACTTCAACTCTTAGATTTAAGCAAAAGTGATATTTTCACCAATATAACGGTATTTTATAGATTGAGGCACCTTATAAGCTCGTCTGAAATGGTTTTTTCCGCACTCAAAAAAAAGTTTCTCACTTTTTCTCTTTTTTTCTCGCTCCTACATTTTTTCTCTCTCTCTCTCTCTTTCTCTTTATTCTTTCTGATGATTTTTTTACAGAAATCTTCGTTTTCACACTCCCACTTTTTACTTCTATCTCTTACTCTCTCTTTCTACCGCTCGGAATATCTTTTTCACGCGAAATTTCCCTTTAATTACCTGTTCCACTCACTACCTCTTTCTTTTTTGCCACCCTTCTCAATCGCTCCAATCCAAGAATATATGGTCCAAGCTTCTGTAAGATCCGACATTCCTGGGGAAACTTATTATCAGATTGGGAAGAAATATATCGACCAATACTCTCAAATCTCTCATTCTTTTTCTCCCGCACTTTCTTTCTCACTTCCTTCTCACTTCTTACAATTTTGGGAACAGATTTTCTGTTTATATTCATAATTTCCAGGAATATATGATGTAATCATTTCATGAACCAAAACTGCAAAAGAAATTACTTAAAATTTTCAGAAGTTATGCAGCTTTTTACAAATTTCCTGGTATATATTGAACAGCATTCTTACTCTCTGGCTATCTTTCACTGACTCATACTCTCTGTACTCTCTTTCGCTGGCTCTCCTTTACTTACTCCTCACCTCTTACAATTTTGAGAATATATGGACCTCTTTTATCCATATTGCCAGAAATATATGGTTCCAAACTGCGATAAGACCCGACTCTGCTGGAGATCAACCTCATATCTCTTTCTCTGTTAAAAACAACCTATTCTTCAAATATTCTTGAAGAAAACTTGGGGATTCTTAGTACTAAATTCTTCTGGTCTCCGAAATAGAGTTTTTTAAACATTATAGGATAAAAATAACCAAGACTTCGCTTCCAGATTGCAATGCAAAAACGGAAGACTTTATCAGCTTCGACGTAGGAAGAATGAACCTACATATCTTCATCGGCAGGGGTCTTAACAACTTTATTACTTTTCGGGCGACAGAAGATCTTTATGTAATCAATAGCGAGCATAATATCAAACAAGATTCAATGAAAGAAAAGTCATTCTAGCAACTCAGATATATTTAGGAAGACCAGAGCTCACTTTTTCTCATTCTTGACGTCAAAAACATGTGTTTAGGGTACCCTTAGTCAATTCCAACTTACTTCTGGTACCTTAACTAACTCTACGACCTACTGTTCCACCCCAGAAGGAAACACCACAGCCGAATGCCAAAGGGAAATGACTGTGAGATAAATGATGTACTTCAATTTTGCGCTCACCTTCCGCAAAACCACACGGACCCTGCACTGCACTCAACTGAAATTGAACTGCAAAGCTGACATCAAAGTTCACGCAAAGCATTGATCGACCAGCTCGTGGTACTGGTGCCCGCGCGATGGTGGTAACCATCAAATGGACAACATAACCAACGCCAAGCAAGGAATTACAACAGAAATACGTCCGGTATGGACAGCGACTACCAAAGCGTGGTCCACCTGGCTCCTTTGGGTTGTTATAAATGTAAGTGAGATGATGTCGTCGTGAAGTTCGGCATCAATGACGCGCAGCACACAAGTACGACAACAACAAGCATTGCAACTAAAATAAGAAGCTCACTACAAGCGGTCAAACAATGTGCGCACAACAATAGTTCGACAAATGATGCAAACTGGCGGTGCTGGTGGCCCCAAACCCATGCGCCGTGGGTTCCTGGAGTTCGCAGTTCGCGTAAGCAGTGCATGTGAATGGAGTTTGGCGTACAACTTACTGGCGGCATAAAGTGGACTAAGCGCAAAGTAAAGAATGCTAAAAATATGAGCTGAATATATGGATATTATGTGAGACAAACGTGCCGATCTGTGCTGGCATGCGGATCTGCCGAGCACCTTGAATATGTAGCAACGACAAACAAGTCGCGAGTAAAATAATACCAGTATGGTGTACATATAGACACAAACATTCGTAAAACATTCTTTATAGATTAGTTGGCTGCCATGTGGCAAGTGCCGCATCATTGCACGACGATCAGTTGTGTCTGTATATCCAAACATTCTGCCGGAATTATCCAGCTAAGGCTTGTTAGCAGCCTCACAGCTGGAGCTGTTTGCTTCGGGATACCTGGAGATGTATCATCGCTGTGTTGCTGCTTTTCCAACCAAGCAAGCATTGTTGTTTTGCTGCTTTTTGTATGGCGGTTGAGTTGGTCCGCAATGTCGAAAGTCTCAAATTTGTTATTAATAAATGACAGTGTTATAAATGATCCTTCAAAAGCGGGGCATTGGCCAACTGATCGACAGTGATTTGCCTGAGTTGAGCTCCGATTTTACCTTACTTTTTGTTGTAATTCAGAGCATTGAAGAAAATGGGCGGTAAGATGAATGAATTCAAGGTAAGAGTTGGTGGTGAGCTTACATGTTTTTTATGGACAAGTTACAGAGCTACTATCGAAATCCTGCTTCATGAAAGAGGCAGCGAGAAGTCTGCAACAAAAAGTAACTTCCGGACAATAAAACGTCTACAATGACCTGCATCTGTCTAGGGTTGATCTCTCTCTGTTCCGTTCCTACAACTGTCGGGTATAATAAACCGGAGCGGTCCCGGGTTTTTAGCCGGCTAAGGACTTTCAGCTCGATACCATTCCTCGAAATGACTTCAGGAAAGTTTTTAGCCGCTTCAACAACAAAAACATCTCCTCCGGTGGAGAATCATAGAGAGTATTTTTCCAAATAAGGACAAACTCTTTCCTCCCTCAACTGTATCCCTGAAAAATTGGATCACTGTGTCGCAGAGGAAACTCGTGGGGAGAAGTCGCTGGAGAAGACAGGTGGAGAACATTTTCATGAATGGGTGGATGCTAGGTGGGAAGGTTGAAGGCGGAATTTGCTGTATGCAGCTCTCCATCAATCATAACTTTAGACCACCGGACCACTGTAGTGTTTTTAAGCAGAAGTGGCTGCCATCAAGCCGGCGTTAGATCGTACTGCTACGAAAGGTATCTTCTTTTAGAGGCAGTACAGCATAACTCTAAGCTCGCTAACTGTGCGTTCTAAGCCAGTTTCGTAGTGCCAGTCCTCATTAGAAAAGCATAAAGCTACTACATTATCAGACTCGTTTGGATAGCTAATCTTAGCAATATCTGGTCATAGCAGAATTGAGTATCGCTGGCAACTGCGAAGTCGACGACCTGCTCCTGTGTGACTTCAACGTCGTCTCGGCCTTGAGTGGAACGCAGAAGATCTTCCAAGGTACTTGCTCTGAACAGCTACGCAGTCGATAACATGCTCCTTGTGACTTCAATATCATCTTGGTCTAGACAAGAACGCAGCAGATCTTCCGAGTTACTTGCCGTGAGCAAAGTTTATCTCACCGCAGTTGTGGGAATTCTTAATGGGCACTGTCCAACAAGTATTCATGCGGTAAGGCTGAAGATCTTAGGATATATCTCTAAACTTAACCTTACCTTTACTTAAGCCTTAAGATTTCCAATTTGTTTCTAATATAACCTCAAATATCAGAAAGACTCTTGGAGATGGACTAACCAATTTCCATAGTTAAAATAAGGGTCGGCTTGGAAAACAGTAGTTTTTCCGTTCTGTTGGCAATGTCTTCACATATGGATCATTTAGAACGTGTAAAAGATCAAGTCATAAAATGAGAAGAGTTTAGGATGTAATAAAAGAACTTCAGTTATATTTATGATAGCAAACTTTAGCTTTATTTTTCTATTGATCTGTTTAATGAGAAGACTCTGGCCGAGTGCTTTTGAGCATTTATGGCGTACAACCATTTTAGAAATTCATTTATTGGCTCTGGAATTGCCAGTTCTTCAAATATAAAAATTTAAAGACTCTGTGTGCAGTCAAACCTAGTTTTATTGTGGGAACGTAGCAATTGATTTCATTTAAAAGATCATAAAAGCAACCTTGCAGAACCTAATATTTGATTATATTGAGATTCTCACACAAATGAAGCGCACCAGCAACAATATTTTGCTATTTAAATATTATTATTATATATTTAAACTATTCTACACTATATGCACTCTCCACAGACTGTTGAAGCGTAAAAGTCAATGTGACAATTAAAACAAACCTTTCTAATTCAATGAGCATGGCTAATTTAAAGAAAGCAAATAAATAAACAGACACCAGTTACTATATATATATTTATATGTCTAACATATGTATGGTAAATAGTATAATAGTAATAACAATCGTAAAACTGGAAAATATTTTCTGCTTCAACTAGCTACAGACATTCAAGAATTATAGTAGGTGTGTCAAGTTTACGAAAACCCCAAAAATAGAATAAAAAAATCAAAAAGAAAACGTGAAATCGACATGCTAATAAGTGGCGCTAACTAAGCCGCGCTTTCATACGTGCCCATATTGACTACAAGCTTGTCGTAGTTCGATTATTTTCGAGTTGTTTGATATGCGCCGCTGCGCATGCGCATTACCAAAAACAACGTCGTAAAACGCGGCAAAGCTTGGCCGCAGGCAATTGGGTATTTCCTTAATGTTCAATATGTCATAAATAATATTTTTATGCATTTTTATGCTTTCGACTGTTTAGTTGTACCGTCAGTTATTAATTTATATGAATATGTATGACCGAAGGCTTGTAGTGCTGGTAATTTGAATAATTTGTCTTGTTACAAAAGCTATGACTTATATATTTATAAATATTACTATATAAATTGTATTTTTACACTGAAATTTTCGAAAAGCTTCCTCCATCTGCTCCACAACAAACCAGTCCCTATATGGTCGTTTGAGCCTAATCGGCAGGCAGTTATCGGTTCCGGTCGCTAGCGGTGCATCAGAAGTTTAAATATTATGCTGATGTTAATATTTTTTAATATTATTTGTTAAGGATTTAAAATATTTATTGAAACGTAGATAGAACCATTATCATAGTATGACCTATTTTGTCTTTGAGATCCACCTTACCTAGTATCTTAAGTACGTCAACTTCAGAAGCAATATTTGTCTCCTGATTCAAGGTAAGACAGATGCCTTAAATCAGTATACAGACAGAGATTTTATGCCTTTTGGCCTTTCTTATGGATTTACGTGTATATCAGAGACTGGAACTTAAAGCTCAAGTTATTCTTCAGGGGTTTTGTTACAAGGTTACCTTCTTTCTATCATAACATAAATATCTAACTGGACTGAATCTTGGAGCTTCGAGTTATTCTTCAGGAGTTTCGGTCAAGTCCATTTGCATTTGCTACAACTTGGAGCATTTTATTCTCCCTCGAAGGTTTTATTTAAGCCAAGGATACCATCTTTCAATCATAACTTCGTCAGCCTTTGTAGAAGAAAAAAAATTAAAAAATATTTTCATATGACTTCAGAAAAACTGTAGGAGCTTTCATGAGAACTTGGACCGAAATTTCCAACGTTTTAAGGTCTACAGTACCGAAAACGGAACTTGTTGTGATAAGAAATGTAAGATGACAACTTGACAGCTCAGTTCATACTGGGAAATGTCGGATATGAAGATCAAACTGAGTCTGCAAGTGAGGAAACTTTATAGGATCCGGTAAACTGAGATCTTTCGACAGCTGAATTGGTTTTTCTTGGGTAAGCTGCAGCACAGGGAACGTGAGAGCTGGTTGTTTACAAGTAGAAGAGTCCACGTGTGATTTTCGATCAGCCATCTTACCTAACCTAACCTAACCTGATTACCAGTAATTGTCTGTTCTTATGTAAGTATTCATTTTCAAGTCTGTTCTCAAGTAAAGTTCTCAATATAAAATTTTTTAGAGTACAAACTGGATATCACATTTTTTTGTCAGCTGATTTACAGCCTTCAAAGCCCTGCTTGCTACCTCTCCAGTTACGGTTATCTACTGAGTGATCTGGATCTTAAAAGTGAGCTCGTTAGCCTGCTGAATGTTGGTCTTACTTTTTTGGTACTAACAGCTGTACCTTGAAGGTCGATCTAGTTCGTCAGTTAAGCTGTTGTTTCAAGATTATCTGGAATTTTGATGTGAAGGTTTCAAGTGTGGCTTGTTTGAAAGCTAAGGTGCTGTCTTTATTGATTTATGAATAAAATCGTATCCTGGGCACCCAAAAAAAATTCTTACTAGGGTGTTTTTCTATATAGGTTATCTAAAAGATCTCGAAAATATATATATATACAAGAACGTCTGTCGGCCAATTTTGTGAAAAACGCTTTCTTTGGAAACCATTAAAATTTTTCTCAGATTCCACTGGCTCTCCATCAAAGCTTTGTTAACATGAAACTGCTGTGGAAAATTTCATAATTCTTTTGCAGCACAAAGCTTAAACAAAGTCATCACAGCAAACCATTTGAGCAACCACAAACCAAATTTATTTTAACATGTCACTAGTCATTCCTTGTCTCAAACTCGTAACTTATTTAGTAAAATGCAAATTTCATTTCTGACAATATGGTAACCCAATGATATCTCAATATTTAGACAAACACGAAACTGTCAACTAATGGAATGTGAATGATTAATGGATTTACGCACAAAACCAATTATTAAGTCACCTTTGTATGTGTAGAGATGTGTCAAAGCAATGTCCAGACGTTTCAAATCAAACCAACTAAAATTGTAGATTAATCACAAAATTCGTTTCGATTTCGTAGCACGCGTCTCTAAGAGCCCATTGGCTAACAGCTGAAAACTTTAAACTAAAAAACCCGAGACATAGCTATTTGTCCAATAATTTACTCGTCAAACTGATAGTTGTGGCGTGTTTACAAGCCGCGCTCAAAATGAGGGCGCAGCTTGTAGCAATTATAAAAAAAATTTAAGAAATTATAATACAGAAACACGGAACACAACAACTTTTTCGGCTCGAATGTCGTCGAATTATCTTTTTCAAATTTAGCTTTTCCGGCTGCTCAATTAGTTTAAAATGTTTTCGTCTTCCTTTTCCTAACCAAGTGAAAGAGGGGGGTTTAATTGAGGCCAGCAAAACTCAGGCAAAACAACAAAATTAAGTCATCAAATCTTGTTGTGACTTATGTACGCGTGCAACATTCCACATGTGCGGGCACAACAAGCGCGAGTGACACATGTTAGCTGTCACATTTGAGCGTCTATTGCCGTTAGAACGCGGCTCGTGCTGCAACTCTAGCCAAAAGCAAATGTGCGTCTGCTTAAGGTGCAGGTGTAGCCATGCATATTTTTGTCTCCGCAGCGGCCATTAAGGAACTATCCGCAAAACCGTGTCATGTCAGCTTGTTTTAATGACTTGATTGGTATGTGCCGAGTCCAAAATTCATGTTACTTTACTTATCTTTTACTAAAGCCGCTATGTGCTGACTTCAATAAACTAATATTATTAATTATTAACAAAGTTTTCAAATATTTTACTAATTGAAAAATCTTGTTTGAAGCGCTATTTTTTAGTAGCTTAGCTTGTTATGGCATTCGAAATAGCGCGATTTATCAACGTATAGACAGTTTTAGTTAGTAACTTTAGCATCTCTCTACTACTTCCTCTTTTATTGACAATAAAGCATTGAAATTTTGCTCGTCAGAGATTTATTTATTTATTTTTTTTTTTTTTTTTTGCAAACTGACGTCAGTTAATATAATATTACTTAAATGAAATCGAGAGCTACTCCATTTAGACTTCTCTTGCTGAAAGAGACATTAGAGAGTCATTTCAAATCAGATTTTAAGGCGCTTTGATTTTCAAGTCTGTATTTAGCTTACATTCTTTTTTGCTGAATATGTGCTGAATGGTTTGAAAACGCCTGGTATGGAGCTCCAAGTCTACACTGCTCACAGTCTAAGATATGTTTCTTCGATAAACTGACGATATGACCATATGTATCAGAGTTTCAGGTCTACACTGTCTATAAAAAAATATAATTTATTGCTAAACAGACGATTTAACCGTATGTACCCGCATGAGCTTCCATATTCCATTATTTCTCTTAGCTGAATATGTGCTGAATGGTTTGAAAGCGCTTAGTATGGAGCTCCCAAGTCTACACTGCTCACAGAAGGATATATTTTTTCGATAAACAGACGATATGACTGTATGTATCGAAATGATTTTTCATATTCCATTAATTCCCATAGCTGAATATAAGCTGAATAATCTCAAAAGCCTAGCACAGGGTTTCAGGTCCACAACGCCCACAGAAGGATACATATATATTTCGTTAAACAGGCCGCATGTACCTGGATGAGCTTCCATATTCAATTATTTCTCTTGGCTGAATGCTGATGCAGGAGGGTCTAAAAAGACTAGGATGGAACTCCAGCTATATACTGCCTTCAAAAGTATATATACATATGTATATCTCGTTAAACTGGCGATATGACCGGATGAGCTTCCATATCCTCTTTTATTCTAAAGAGGAATATAAAAATGTGTGGTCATCCATGGCAGGCCGAATAGCAACCAGTAACATTTTATTTTACATTTTCAACGAACAAAGGCTTGATTTGACTAGAGTTTGCTTTGAATTTGCGTCAGCTCATAGATCGTAATATTGATTGGGGCGCTTACTCAATGGCAAAAAGGAAAACCATATCTCTGAGCGAAAGCTAATAAAAGCTGTCACTTCCATTTTATTGGCAGCAGCCTGTAGTACCGTTAGGCGATTTCAATTTATAGATTAGCATGTGCCAAAAAAGCAACAAAAATAGCAAAGACTGCAACCATTTCAGTGCAATGCTATGAGGCAAACGCTCATTGTTGCTGCCAATTGCAGATTTTATCTTGCCTTACGACATGTCTCTCACTCTACGTTGCAGCCGAAATTAGTTTTGTGAAATGTTAAAATTTTGGTTAAAAATATTTTTCATTTGCTACCTTTTCTGCAAGCCTTTTCTCTGATTGGAGAAGAAATAAGAACTGTTATACAAGTATATACTAAATATATACATATATATATAAAACTATATGTTATTATACACATACATATCAATAAGTATGTATGTCCACATATCTAATTAGAGCTCACTGTTCCGATTTCATTACCACAAACTAACTAATTTCAAAGTTGATAAGGCAATGACAACAATGCACTCGGTGTTCTGATAGCTCCTATCTGTCTGAATCATTAGCTTGTGTCATATCAACATTTCTTGCATAGACACGTGCATGTCTGTAGCAACTTCTGCGGTCTACAGTTGCGGAACCACTAGATAATAGGCCGGATTTCTAATGATTTTTTAGGACACCTTCAAAAAACATTAGACTGTTGGATTATAAGACTCTTTTTACTTCTTTGAAGATTTTTGACTTTGACTTTGCCAGGTTCTAACCCCCGTTCGTTCGAGTTGTAATCCAATGATCAATTGGTGACTAATAAGTCGAGGCGAAAATTCCAAGTTCTCAGATTTAGAGAGCTCATTGTACGCTCATAAAATATTGTTGGTGAAAGAGCTGAGACGAAAAGAAAAATAGGGAGGAATAGAGTACTGATATGTTGACAACTTTTCAAACATAATTCCAATTAGTGGTGATTGATTTTGATACATCCAAAACATTACAAAGACGGTGAGTTGAAGACATTGCTCGATAAGGATCCATGTCAAATGCAGGAAGAGGTTGCTGCAGCATTGGCGGGCACCCCACCTATCATTTCATAGTAACTACAAGCATTGGGAATGATTTAGAAACATGGAACTTGGGTTCCCTATGACCTGAATAGCAGCGCCATGAAAAATTGACAACGATTGGCCTAACTTATATGTAAATAGGAAGTTTCCCAACTTTATTCCAAAATCAAACGAAAATGAAAAATCACTTGGGGGGGACAGAAGTTAGTTCGAACTTTCACCCAATGACAAGTGTCTCTATAGTACGCCTTCGAACCACTACCGTCCCTCAAAGAAACACGTTGCATACGCGGTCGCAATTCACTTTAGGTGTGGTCAGACCCTAAGACCCCCGCCCCCCTATTGCATATATATATATATATACTATATATAAACAAGTAGCACTGTAATCGCACACTTAAGCAGATGTCTGCTTTTGCAATCGACCTGATTTAAAATGGCTTAGAATCGCAATAAATAATTAAAACATTGTAAACATTTCGTAGAAATTCCCAGATAGTCGCATTTATAGATAAAATCGGCAAAAGACCTTTCCAGATCCACAAATGCAATCCACATTTTTCGGTATAAATAAGCCATAAAGTTTTGTGACAGCAACAGTTGCAAATAGTTCTCAACTCTTTGGTCTACAAACTACCCGTAAACGAGCAATATGAAGTCGCGTAAGTTAATTAAAACTAGCCGTCTTAGGAATCTTTATTGACTTGTCACTTTAGTTTTGCTTTTAGTAATGTGCCTTTGGCTCCTGATAGCCGCGGCCTATGCCGCAGAGGACACTTGCGATCCCGATAGCGATGGCAAGCCGGTGTGTCCGGCAAACTCAAATGGTCAGACGTACAGAAATTTCTGGGATCCAACACGTTATTGGGTTTGTAATGGCGCCGGTGAGCCAACTTCGGAACGCTGTCCGAGTAATACCGGTTATAGTGGTACCACCAATAAATGTATACCATGGACCGATTGGGTGTGGGTACCACCATGCGGCAGCGATGAAGCATTGCTCAACATAAATTTGAGTGTCTAGATCAGCTCTTAACGTTGCGCTTGTTGCTTTATCTAATTGAAATTTATTGTGTTTGTTTTTTCATAAATTTTTGTAAAAAGTATTAATAAATAAACACAGTTTTCTGGAATTAAAAACACATCACTAACTCCTTGATAAACTATACTGAAGCTCAAGTTTTTTGCAATTCTGGGAACATTGATGTAAGAAGTGGCAAGTCCATTCATTTATGTCTAGGAGAAGCGGAGTCTTAGGGTCGCTATTCAGAAAAGCTTGAACAGAATGTGCAGAGAGATTTGAAGTCCAGACAGTAGCTGTAAAATCCAGCCTTATGTAACTTGTATTCTTATACAACAAATCCTTCTCTAAGCGAACACTTTAGGATCGGCATGTAAAACCTCAGCTCCCATTAAAATTTCTACAAAGCTTCAGTTCAGTTTCCCTACTCTAAGCAAAGATTAAGACTAAATTACTTAAGGGTATGCACTTGGAACGATCGATTGCTTAACGGCGAAGGTGTACTTGGCGAGCTAAAACTCAGCTCTCATCAGCAGCAGGATAAGACAGAACGAGGTCAGTCAAATAAGGAATTCGCCGAGTTTCTCCTTCCGAAAACATATTGCCAGAGACTTTTGAGGTAGATTTTGTAATGGAAAGATGTTTTTGGTTTTACTAAAGAAGAATTTAATCAACTGGGTATCCCCTTTATTTCCTATCAAATGATTCTTAACTAGCATTGATACAACAGACGTAATCTATGTACTAGTAATCTACAGATATTGTTGCGCTATTCTGCTTCGTATTTCTTCATTATGCAACTCGTGCTGACAAAGGTTCTTATTTCCTCACATTTACAGCGGTCTTACAATAATAATTTATAAATTTATGGAAGACTCGTAAGAAGATAACACAGTGGTAATTCGAAGTGACAATTTTGTGTAATATTTAAATAAAATAAATCATATTTGTTGCTATATTGCTTATTATGTTATCACTTTCAAGAATTGCGCCGTGGTTTACGAGTGTACGGGATCCCGATTGTTAAAAAAAAATCACTTATTAACAAGTATAATAATAATACAGTGATATTTAAAAATAGTTCTAAATTGATGGGACTACTTTTTCAAAATCCCGAAATTTCGGGATTTAGAAAATTTTTTTCAAAACTGAATTTTTTAATGCAGTGAAAACTAAACATAATCCCGAGGCAACGGAACGAAAATTTCGGGATTTACAAAAGTTTAACAAATTTAAGAATTTTGACATGCACGGGATCCCGAATGCAAAAATATTAAACATACTTATGTTCGAATATACTTATTAGCAAGCATAAAAATAATGCAGTGATATTCAGGCATGATAATGAATTCACGGTATAACTTTTTTCTAAATCCCGAATTTTCGGGATTTGCAAAACTTGTACAAAACTTAATTATTCAATACAGTGTTAATTTAACATAAGCCTGAACTAACGAAACTAATTTTTTTTTTTCAAAATCCCGAAATTTCGGGATTTAAAAACTTTTACCAAATTTATTACTTTCAATTGATTTCTGAGCGCATCTAGCTCGCTTCAATTTGCCTTAATTAGTTTCGAAAACTATTAAGCTTAGAATATTGGTATAAATGTAAGAATATTTCCTCTTCGCTAAACTAATTGTACGTGTATTTGTACCTATTAATGTATAAGCGTATAAATTTAAAAATAAACTATACAAGCTAATTAGCATATGGCACAGCTTTCGGACATATCCGCTCCGGCGTTTTGTGGCCTTGTGGCAAACTGCCCAGTGGCTATGTCTGCAGACAGAACGTCTATTTTCCGCGCGCCCTGCCCTCTCTTCCTCTTTCTCCTACAAAGCGTATTGCCTTTGGCCCATTTGTGTTAACAGCTTATTGACTTGCTACTAACTGTTTGACTAATAACCAACTATCGCGCGCACAATCAATTATCGATTACCAACAACTACTGAATAATTGCTAATGAGCAGAGATAACGCACGATACAGTACGCCATGAAAGTGTGCATTCAACGGCATAAGAGCCAAGTATTGCTGGCAAAGTGAAGACGATTACTATAATTGGTCAATTGATTGTTGTTTCCGTTTGCTAATTGATTTTACAATAATTTCTAATTGTATGTATTTGAGTGTATAGCGACACTTATGTGTTTGGAATGTGAAAAGAACGGTATGGAATTTCGTAGTGAAAAGCACTTGCAAGCACCTTGCATAAAAAATTGTTTGCAGTGTACAATTCTTGCCTCAGCGCTAAGGTATTTTGCTATCATGTCTTCTTTGTTGCTCACACTCGCTTTCCCCTCAAAACTTATCAGCAATAAAAACATACATATATTGTCAATAGAAAATTAATAGATAATGTCGTGGCTGCAATTTCTAATTGCAGTGGGTGAAATTACCGGAATGAGATGTTAGCAAGAAAATAGTAAAAATAAATTTTCTAATTTGCTGATAACAGATAGTTTCATTATTGCAAAAAATCGCAATTTCGCGAATTCACTTTGTTCAACATGCCTCCCTACACTCCTTTTCTAAGTGATAAAGGTTCTATTGGTGTCCAGTGCGCAAAATTTCCTATAAAAAGGGCGGCAATGCAACAGATTGTCACTCTTCGCAATTCTCGCTTTCAAAGACTTTGCTCGCTCAAAAAAACTAAATCAGCAAAATGAAGTTCGGTAAGTTTGAAGATTTTGAGGAAAAGTGAAAAATTTTGTGGAAAAATTTGCTTTAGAGTGTAGTGAAAAATTTTCTATGGAAAAAAAATTTTAAATTTCTAACAAAAAAATAAGTCAGAAATTATTTTAAGACTATATTTGAAAAAAAAAAAAATAATTTTCACAAAATAAACTCATACAAAAGAATTCTAACAAAATCAAAAGTCATAAAAAATATTTTCAAAAGAAATAAAACTCTTATAAAAGAATTTTAACAAAGAAAATTCATATAAAAAATATTTGTAACAAAAAAATCGGATAAAAAATATTTTTTATAAAAAGTATATGCTTTATTTTTAACAAAAAAAAAATTATAGAAAAATATCTTTAACAAAAAAAAAAACATACAAAAAAGAAATTAAACCAAAAAAATTCTTATAAAAATGAGTTTAATGAAAAAACTATTAAACGTAATATTTTTAACTAAAAGAAATATATAAATAAAATATATATACAAGCCTCTTAAAAAAAAAAATATTAAAAAAAATTTAACAAAAAAAATTCTTATAAAATTATTTTTAACAAAAAGCTCTAAAAAATAATATTTTTTGCCATAAAAATACATAAACCAAAATCTTTTTAACAAAAAAAAATTATACAAAAACGAAATTTAAGAAAAAAAAATCCTATAAAAATATTTTAAACAAAAAAGCTCTCAAACATAATATTTTTGATCAAAAAAAAATCTTGCTAAAGTATTTTTAACAAAAATTAAAAAAAAAAAAAATTCATTTCAGCTCACTAACTTAATATTTTATATTTAAAATCAAAGACTTTTGAAAAATCACAAAAGTTTCAAACTTACATATATATAATACAAAAATTTATTATTACCAAAAATGAGCAGCCCAAAATTTTTGAAATTAAATTTAAAAAATTTGATTTTGAAAAATAAGCTGCCCAAAAGTTTTTAAAATATTAGCAAAAAAGAAAACTTAATGCAAAATCAAAAATTTTTAAATTAAAAATAAAAAAAAATTATTTCAAATAAAACAAAAATTTAAAATAAGGGAAACTATTTTTTATTTTATAAATTATTATTTTTATATTTTTATTAAAGTTTTGTATATTAAAAAAAATCATATTATTTTTTATTTAAAAAAGAATTATATTAAGAAAAAATTATATAAAAAAATATATATTTAAAAACAAATTAGAATTACTTAATTAATAAATATTAATTCCCTTCCGCCATCCAAACAGTGTACGTACTCGCCTTCGTCACCTTGGCTTATGCTGTCTCAGTTATAGCTGACTGTGATCCCCATAGCAGCGGAGAACCTACTTGCAGTTCATCAAACGAGGGCGCTATTTCACGCAACTTCTGGGATCCAACACAATACTGGCAATGTAAAGATGGCAAAGCTATACTAGTTGCATGCAAATTCCAAACTGCCTTCTCATCCGCTGCTGGTGAATGCGTACCATGGAAGGAATGGGATTGGACTGATCCATGCGCTGCAGCAAGTGCCTAAGTATATTTGGTAACGATAGACTTAATGGATTGATATATTGTTCAGCTCAACTCAATAAACTATGTACATAAACACAGGCTAGTTATGTGCGAGTTTTTATTACCTCTTTTTACTTTCTGTGCTGTTATGGCTCAAAAGTTGCTTTAAAAATAATAATATTTCAAGTCCTGATTTGGCTATTTCTTGGTTCGATCTATAGAACAGAACTGAAATTGAAACCGCAGAGTGGGAACAAGAAAATCATAGACACTATTGAAACCCGCTGAAGGACCCAGGGGTTTTTGGCTCTATCGGAAGTAAAAGAGCTCGAATGAAGTTAGTATTTGAAAAATACCGCGAAGGTTTAGTGGATCAGACCCGCAAGGTGGTACGAATGCTGAATTTTTGTCTCCTGACTAAAGGAGAACGAGGATATTGGGCTGACTGACTCTATCCTTTGGGCATGTTTATTTGGTGGATGTAATTTTGGTCATTCTTTCGTCGACACATCAGTTCTTTGTCTTACCTTGCATCTTCTGGTATACTCGGTATTAAACCTTTTGCCTTCGAAATATACTATTGTCCACTATTTTTGGAACGGTCCCAACCCACAAGCCTTGGAGCTTTGCTACCGCTTCCTTTGCCCTTAGCATTGAAGAGTTGTGCGCTTGACGCCATTGAGTCAGCCCACAGCATTGAAGTTTGGATTCTGGGTCTCCATCAAGTCTTTCGAAGGGCGAAACCAGCAATTTCAGCTCTCCATTTCTTCTCAAGGCATCTTTCCACAACACAGAGTATCAGCGCAAAATGTCGCTTATCGAAAGACACCTTCAATGCTATCCACTTAGTCATTCTTCGTTGTTTGCAGCGAGGTAGCTGTAAACAGCAAAAACAAAAGGAGACGAATTTCGTTGCAAAAAAGCAGCAAATACAATCCAAACAACTGCAACAACAGCAATAACAAAAATGTAACAAACATTCTTGTTTTCGTATATCAAGATCATTTTTGTTTTCAATGTTGACTCTTAACACCTTTGGAGGTAAAGAATTCGAATTGGTCGCGCATTTGACGGGCGCAGGCGCACACTGCAGCCGAACAACCGTTAGCGACAAAACTTAACTGGCGAGCAAGCATTGCAACTGATCTGCTGGCAGTGATAGCGTGCCACACGTCGAGTGTGGTGTGGTGAACATTATTTGTAGACACTGTTCGTTTGTGTGAGTTTTTTTTGTTTATTTTTGCAGGCATTCAGGTGTTTATGGGTGTTCTCCCGCGCTTTTGAGCATACAAATGTGCTGAACTGCATATCCGGAGCCAAGATCTACAAGCGCTCATACATAGTTTTTCATGTAACGAAGTAACCCATTTTTGGTACAAATTAATAGCGGTTTTATTAGCCTTTCTTCAATTTGGCATTGTAGCGGCTCAAGGTGGAGATATTGATTGTGAATCAACAGTAGTTTTCAGTGGTGGTTACATAATAGCAAGTCTATCATATGAGTATAGTCATAATCCAATCCCTCATTCGGAAAATGTCTCTAAGCTCCAAAACAACAGACTTGATTGTTGTCTCTTCAGCTCGTCTCAAGCTACCGCTTTAAAGCAGCTTCCTGTAGCGTTCAATGCTGTCTTTGAAACAGCGACACACTACTGCAAATGAAAGAGAGAGAAAGAGAGAGAGCTTCTCTATGCGTGCCCTCCTGGCGTTATTACTATCAACTTAAAGTGAACTTTAATTTAGGTTATGTTAATCTGGTAGGCCAATAAGTCACGCATAGACCAGTTTTGGTCTTTTGCGATACCATATGGAGTCCAGTTTCTAGGTCCAAGAGAAGTAGTCATCCTTCAGGATGTTTGCGCTTGACGCGATCTTTAATAGATTCTGCGGCCTCACTATAGACACCTCCATCATACCGTGGGGATCACAGATGCTTACATCGTAGTCTTGCCAATAAGGGACAAGTACACAAGAGATGGTCCATTGTTTCCCTAGACATTTCCTGCAGTCTTCTGAACTAAAAATATGAATCTATTTCTGGCTGCTTGATAGTGAGGTCCAAAATGAAGGGGTACACGAATAGGAACGAGAAGCAAGTATTAAAAATACATTACCCCGAAGGGCTTGAGATGACTTCGCAGAATCCCGCTTCTGTTGTTGGGTTTCATGTTTCTGTCGAGATTGTCGATGTATCTAAGTACTACATTTGGTAAAGAAATCGTGGATCCGTATTTCAGCAATTCTCCTTTCAACTCAGTATGATTAATTAGACTCCATAGTGACTCTATGTCTGATTCCACTAAAGGAGTTCGGTACTCGCTACTGCCATTGAATGAAACTTGGAAATTAGATAATATTTTTGAATGAGATCTCGTCTCAAAAGCAAATTTAGGGAGACAGTTGGCATTCATAGGCAGAGATCACCAAAGTGTTAAGAACTTTTGCACTATTGAAGATAGCATCGATCTGTATAGAAGATCAGCATGCTTAAAACTTCTTAAAAACAAAGAAAATTGTATCATTGTGTTCTCGCCAGACATGACTATCGCTTAGTTGGAGCAAGCTGCGCTTGTTTGGTGCTTAAGGCTTCCATAACATTTTGCTTTACAAAAATCTTAAACCGCTGAAATGTGTCAGCTTGCCACAAATTAATCTCAAATTCAAATATATGTACTATATATATTTTTTTCAAGTGGCAATCTTATCATGCGGCTACAACTTAACTGATTTTTCCGCAAATATTTACACGCTTGCCGTTGCACGATTTGTCAGTGCCATGTGTAAGCATGTAGAGTTCGTAGCCAATATCGATTGTGACTGGGTCAACTGCTTGTCGATGCACAGTTCATTTGCAGATTTCCAATTACAATTGAATTAGAAAAGACCGCAATTCCGAGTCACCCTTAATCGGTGTCGCTGCGGTCGCACCGCTGTGGTGTTGCCATGCGAAGCTTGGTAGGCGCTTTGGTGGCAATGTAGCTTTTTGGCCCGCTATTGCTGGTGTCATGGCCGCTTATGTACGTATTGTTGCTGCTGTTGTTAAACGCTTATCTATGCTACTCATCTTGGCATAGCGGTATTAGTTTTTCGCGCGTTCAATTGTGCTTTTCAAACCGTTACCACCATTCAGCCGCCTTGCTGTTTTCGGTAATGACGTTCAATGCACTTTAGACTTGACTTTGTTTGGCTTTGGCTACACAACGGTGAGTTCGTGTGAGTGAGTAGCTAGGTTGAGCGAGCGCGCGTGCGTCATTTGCCAATTGCCAGCCAAGCGCTTTGTGCTGCTTGCAACATGTGGCACTGCTGTTGGCATGTGAATGTCATGTCGATCGCAGTGACACGATCCTTGCACGTCCAATGCGCACCTTCCTTGCTGGTGGGGGTTTACTTTTATTTTCGTTTTTCTTTCGCGCACTTTTTGCAATCGATAAATTTACATAAGCAACATGTTGCAATTGGCAATAGTAACACAAAAGCTGTGGCATACGAAAAATACTACAATTTTCCAAATGCTGATTCACATAAGCCGACACATTAACGGGACGCAAAGCATGCCGCAACACGGTCTCTTGAGGATTTCGCGCCGCGCGCCATTAGTTGCAAGTGGCATATTTAGTTTGCCACATGAAATCTCCCTCGCGTTGCAAGTGCAATGAAGGAAATCTAAGTAATAGTTAGAGATGCAATCCACTTACCGCTCTAACACATGATTCTACTAAAACGTTTCAAAGTGAGATCGGAGTTATGCTGAGCTTCGTAACCTTACTACACAAGCTTGTATCTAGAGTTGTCGGGAAGCACTGAATCCACAATTCGCCCAAATACTCATTAATGAGACCTAAACTCAGTTATCCAAAAGAACTTGATATATCACCGAAGGAATCCAGCTCCAGACTACTCTTGCTGGGTGACTTCTCGACTTTTGGAACAAACTCCTTCCAGTTCAAAAAGTGTGAAACCTAGATAAAGACTGCTGATCGGTATCTTGCTATTTTGAGACTGAAATTGAGCCATAGTGCGGTCGGTCATATTGCTTTTATCCATCGATCAAATAAACTCAAAGGGAAAAGGCTAAACAATTTCAGAGTTCAGTAGTAAGTAATCTCTGAAGGATTCCTAGATTGGTACATAAACATAGTAGTATCTATATCTAGCAAAGCTCGCAAGCAAAGTTCCAACAACAGCAGGCCTCTTCCAAGCCTCTCTTGCTTGCGACTGCTCTTAGAGCAAGCGGCTTCCAGTCGAAGCTCACGACCTAGTTCCAAAATCAGCAGCTGAAATCGGTCTAACCGACAAAAGTTCTATTAAAAATATTTAAGACCATTCGTAATCGTTTTTATTGCAATCCTTACCTTCACGTTTTTGAGTTAGTAGGCTAGTTGTGGCAATATCTGTTTGTGGACACACCTCTTATATATTGTTATGATACTGACGACAAGAATCACTCGTTTAGATTAATTTTTTTAAATGGCTAGCCACCCAGACTTACTTTCTTCACCATTTTCGAATGTCATCACTTGACTTCCGCAGGATTTCCTTAAACTTAAATAGCGGAGCTCTATGGAAATGATAATACTGTTAATAGAAAATATACTCGTGTGTTTGTCAGCAGTTCCAGCGCTTGATATACATTTTTAAAACCCTTTACAAACCTTAATTGTAAGGCGGCCTATGGCATTTCTTTCTCCGATGCTCCTTAAAATCACATACTTTCTAAAATATGCGAAAACTCTGCCTTGAACTCTTCCCATACCTGAGAATGTCGCCATTAAAAACACAAATTTTTACAAACTGTTGAAAAAATAAAGCGCATTGTTCCACAAGCCACTGAGTCGCAACGGTATATTTGTATTACAGCTCGTCAATTTGAATTGGAAATATATTTTACGCGCCAAATGTGGCGTCGAAACATTCCTGTCACTGTCACCAAGAGCAAATGAGCATAGCTGTTTTCGTCCGTTGGTTGTCGTTTTCATCATTCAACAGCCAATTATTTAACACCATCACCAAAGACATAGAGGGTGACAACAACCAAACAACGCGGCCAAAGCAACGGTGCCCACAACGATAAACGGCACGTCTAAGAAAAAGGCGCAGAAAAAAGCTAAACACAGCGGAGACATACTCGTAGGCTCCACATTTGGTTAGATGGACAACAAAGGCAATGAGGTTGGTGCACGGCGAAGTGAAGGTAACAGATTGCAGGCTGTGGCAGATGGTAGCAATGTCCTCGCAAGCAGCCAACGACGCCACACAAAGAGCAGAAATCACGATTTTTCCATAGAAATGTTCAGTGGTTACAACATGAGTTTCATGATCATATAAAAAGCGCTTAAATAAAATGTATAAAAAAATAAATTGCAAAGCAAAAGACAGCAAACGAAGGGAAAGAACAGCATAAGTGAATGCGGTGCATAAGTGGGCGGGCGACACGTGAACCGGGCATATTGGACGCCAAGTGAGCTTGACAATTAGAATAAATAAACAACTCGCACTTTGCTGGTGGCTTGGAATTCGGCGTGTCTGTAGTGGCGTCGCATTCAAAAGGTAAAAAAGGTAGCAAAGACGAAGGCGTTGAGGCCATTTGGGAGCGTGGTATATAGTTTTCGAAGAGTAAGTACTTCTCACTAGGTTTAGCAACAGACGGTTGACAACTTTATGCCAAAAAACGAGGAACGATGTAACGGGTTTATTTTAGAGTTCGTTAAAATGTAACAAATTTTATCCTTCCCTGGAACGAGTTTTGGATTGCTAAGCATTCCTTCATCTCTGAAACCAAGTTTGAGGATTCAGAACTTTGGCCCGTACAGCCGATTAGCCTAACCATATATTTGTTAAAAGCCTCATTTTAATTCAATCTCGCTCGTTTTAGAATTGCAGCGAGATTTCACTATTTTAAGTGTGAAACAGCACAGGCGATGAGCTAGCACGAGAGGTTACTCTTGTCCTGATACTCTACATCGGACTTGGAAATATTTGGATTCCCGTTGTCCGCTTGTGTTATAGCACAGGACCTCTGGACTTCGTATAAACTTAACAGGCACTGGTCAACAACTAGCTCTTGGAAAGTAGGCAATCCGTATAACAGTGTCCTCACTTAATCTTGTTGCAATAGGATTTCTCACTGGACATTGCCTAATGGATGTGAATGAAAGTCTGAGCATTTGCCGAATCATAGACTGTCCAAGTTGTTATGGACGAAGGTGAGGTGGATACATCCAGGCACTTTCTCTTCCATTGTCCAGATTTTGAATGTTTAAAGTTGAAACTTCTCGGCAGTCTAGCTTGATATCGGCCGGCTCAACAAATTAGTGGCCGCTTCAAATTATCGATTTTTGATAGTCTTTTCGAATTATACTTGAGAGTATTTAGGTATCACAGTGAGCCGGTGTTGTTAATGGTCCTAAAGGGATTCGTTTTTGAATTTATGGGGTTAATGACCCCTTTGTTTACATTTTGAACGGTCAATGATCCTATTGTTTACATTTTGCCTAGGTCAATAGCCCTTTCGTTTACATTTGGAGTCAGTGAACTTTCTGCTTATATCTAGCCGAGTCCAGACGCTTTGTTTACATTTAGCAAAGTCTACAACCTTGGTGTTTGAGCACTTCGTCGATTTTTGATAGTCCTTTCGAATAATACTTGGGACACAATACAATAGACAGTGTTGTCAGCAGTTCAAATATGACTCGTTTTTGCGCGGGAACGGTCCCTTATAACATGTGGCACTTTTATACCAAATAGGAGTTTGAATTGCTGAACTAAAGGCTTGTAGAACATTTTACAACAGTATTTTTGTCAAGCTGCCATATTCTATACAAAGAGATTGGACACCACCAACTGAATACTGTAAGTCCAATCAACCGAAATTTCAGCAACATTTTTAGTATGTTCTCTGCAAAGCGATACAATTCTTAGAGCCATAAATTTCAACTTTGTCACCTCTATGGCAAACATTTTCCAAGCATAGTTTCGAAGATAATCTCGAAGCTGCCTTCATGCAAAACACGAGTGCGCTGGACAAGACAGCTGGTAGCTCTATGTACGAGTACATGCAATCATTACCAACTTAGCAACTTAGAAATGCCAATCATGTTCGTGACAAACAAGCGAGGAATACGAATTTCGCAACACTTCGTTCAATGGGTGCCAAATAAATATTTTCCGCCATATTTTCAGCATTCAATGCGGCAATTTAAATACGAAATATTTCCATTGGTTTAACGCCATTATATGCGGCCGGCAAGTGTGTGTCTGTGTCGGTGTATTGGCTAATTTTGCAACGTGTTTGAAATTTTCCAGCAATTTGCATATGCGCATTCGCCAATTTAAATAAATAATTGTTTTGATTTTCGGTTGGCGAAGTCAAAATAAAAACGCGAACGGCGAAGGGTACGAACAACATTTTGCGACATTTCAATGTGAAAACAAACAACAATGTGCGCACGAATCGCCATCACAAATATTTGCACAAGCGCTGGTTGTTGTGCAAGCCAACAAACACACACATACACACACAGCAACATATAGAGGCCCACAAGCCAATTCTACATCTAAACAATGAATGCAAAGCAGTTTTGTTGCGCAAAAAAAGAATGCAAAATGCAAATGTTGCTGCGCCGTGGCTGACACAGTAGAAGTACTCAAAAATGCAAAATGCGAAAAATCACACTTTTGCATCTTGGAAAAATCTGGCAAGCGGAAACCTGACATGCATAAACGTTTACTCTGTACGAATAAAACGTAATGTTGGTGGCATTTGGTCGAATACAATAAGACATTTGGCTTCGCGTTGACGATTTGCTTTCGGAATATTGTCTTGCCATGGTTGCAAGATAGCATCTTTGTGCAAACCGCAGCCTTTCACCAAGTAACTGAGGGAGCTTAGGTATCATTGAGTCTCTGTAGTCGCTAATTTTACTAATGCAGATCCTAAGAATTCCTCCAAGCCTGAGCTAAGTGTAATACTTCCCGGTATAGAGACACGCCGATGGATTTAAAGCGATTCTGGTAAATTCCAGAGCTTGCTTTTATCTGTTCGAATCCCTAAAGTTCAGAAAATTTCAAGATAATGAAGCATCTTGGTATAGGTGTACGAGTTCTAATGGTCGCGTAGTCTCTATGCTTCTAAAGTTTTCTACGGGAAGGTCCGCAGAATACCCTTAACTCTGAGAAAAGTGTAGAGCTCTCTGCTACAGAGACAATCCAAGATACTTAAAGTCCTTCAGACTATTTTCAGATTTTCTTAATTGTACTGAAGCCCATAAACTGTAAAGTAAATGTCCAACGACCTCAACTGTAAAAAAAAGGTTGTTGACTTGGCTAAATGTAAACAAAGGTTTTGAACTTGGCTAGTTATGTAAATTTATCTGACCCCAAATGTAGACATAAGGGTCATTGACCTCACAAAATGTAAAAAAAGGGACATTGACCCCATAAATTGTAAACAAAGGTTGTTGCCTTGACTAAATGTAAACAAAGGTTGTGGACTTGGCTAAATATAAACAAAAAATTCACTGACCCCAAATCTAAACAAAAAGGTCAAAAAGTCCCTTGAATTCGTTTTCGACTTTCAAATGAAATCACATCGGAGCTTGAGCATCACTAAACACTGGCCAGGCAAGGTGTCTCCTTTTCTTTTATAGAGCCAGCTGGTAGCCAGCCACCCATGAGCTCACCTCATGACTTTCCAATCACATCACATCGAGAGTTGAGAGTCACACCTTCTCATAATTTTATATGTTCTCCTCGAAAAATATTTTTGAATTTCATATTTCGAATTCATCCTTTGTCATAATCTTTAAAACACGTCTCTCCGTCGCCTGTCTCGCTTCCGACGTAGCAGCTTATCATCAAACCCATCAGCATTACTATAGTGAAGGTACCATATTTACTGTTGTTGTTGCGCTGAGAATGCCTGCCAACTTATTTGTTAGGTTTGGCAACACTGTAAGGCAAACATTTGTATTGGCAACACAAAGTATGCCGGCCGCATGGTGTTGGTAAAATTTATAAAACACAACAAAAACAAACAAATTTCGTTGTATTTGCGTTTTGTCAATTTCCAACGCTTCAGACGAAACGTGAACTACTCCATGCATTGTTTTGCCAGTTTTCCGCGCTTCGTTATTTGCTTAAAATTGCTAGTCCGGCGTTCGGCGTTGTTGGGCGACACTGTTGATTTGTTGGCGTTGCAAATGTTGTGTATTCAATCAAATCGTCAATAGCAACAACAGTGACTGATTTTCTTTTATTTTCGCCATTTCATTTGTTATTGCAGATTTGCGCTTGAACGCCATTTTGTTGGGCCATTAAATGCTAAAATGTGCCACATGTGCCACAGGCGTGCGAAAAATGTGTCGCCGAATGTGGAAGCCAACACGAACACAAACTTTTCGCAATAATTTTATTAGAATTTTCTTTTTTCTCTTGGTTTTTGCAAAACCGCTGGAAAGCCGACGACGTGGCAAATACGTTTTCACTTATTTACATATCAGGTGACAAATGTTAACATTTCCAATGGAAATCTTCGGCGCTATGTTTGACAGCGGCAACAATGGTCAGAGAAAATAGTAGAAAAATGCTCGCGTGAAATGTAAAATCTGTAGTTAGTTAGTGATACAACAACAATAATACATTGCTTTATATAAATATATAGGAAAATGCAGGTAGTACCCAGTAGGAAATACAATTTAAGAACATTAAGAAAAACCTCCTAAAAGTCCCTTTATCTAGAGAACGAAATTAGCAGCAAGCCCTACACCAAACTCCAAAACAAAGTTGTTGACTTGTAAAAAGGTTGTGAACTTGACTTGACCTAGGCAAAATGTATATAAAAGGGTCAGTGACCTCAAATGTAAACAAGCGTGGCTGACTTGGCTAAATGAAAAAATGGTTGCGAACTTAGCTAAACGTCATTTACCAGGAAAAGGTAAACAAAAGTGTCATTGATCTTAAAAAGTGTAAATAAAGGCCTTTCACTTTAACTTATTGTGCTATGTATTAAAGTTTTTTGTTTCACAGCTCTACTGAAAGCCTACAAATTAAAAAGCTTAAACAATTTTCTTTTGAAAGTGAAAATGGAAAAAAATTAGGTATTTTACCAAACGTTCTGAGTTGCTGGATATGGCTCATTTTTGGTTAACAGCCGGGATCACAGCGGGACTAATGATGGTATAAGTGTGGCCTTTTCTCTGTTTTCAATTAGTCAACCAACTAAATTTCCTACTGGGCAGCATCACATATAGTAAGTTAGACAAATAACTACATATGTACAATAGTTTCGTCGCTGTCAACGCCATTTGTTCAACAGTTTGTCGCATAATCGCACATCACTTGCCATTTTGGTGCTGCTTTAAACGAGTATGTTGCAAGTATTGTTTATATACATTGCAAATAAATAAAGAAATGGTAAATTTGCATACGAAATTGGTGTCAAAAATACAGGCGATAAATAAAAATGTAGAAAATAAATTTCGTGCTGTATGAACATACATATGTATGGACTTATCTCCGCCCACAGTTTTTTTTTTTGTGCAGACAATACACTTTTTTTAAATGGGGAGTGATGGACAGAGTCTAGAAGGATTGACTGTGTTAGAAAATGTGGTCCTTTCCTATCGTTTTTCCAGATATACTTGCCGTAAAATCTCTTCTACGAATTATATTTTTTGATAGAAATTGTCCTTCTATTTATTTGTACAGTTCAATTTTCCTAAAAACTTCCCTTTGATTTTATTATCAAAAGTTTTCTGAGTCTCAGTCGGCTAAATAAGGTTTTGGAAAGACATAGAGTAACCACCTATCACTCAAAAGATTCGAATAACCTCTCAAACTTCGTTAGAACAGCTTAGAATGCGAATGTTACCCTTAGAAGCTTTCTCGAAGAGAAAAGAGGAAGCAAGGTTGAACCTAACTTTGCATGATTTTTTTTCCTATGATACCTATAGCTTCTTAATAAAGACTAGACTGAAAAAAGTTTCACACTAAACCTTCATAAGCTTGTGCACACCTATCAAATACAAATATTGGACTATTCTAATGATTCTAATAAGAAAAGCCTAACGAATACCCAGCGATGATGTTTGCACAGTATTTGATTAAGAAAATAAACAATTATAAATATAAAAGTACTAGAAGTGTAATATTCTCCACTCATAAAAAGCTTTTTCGGCTTAATCCGATATTTTGTGTTGTCGCTGTCGCTTTTCATTTGTCATTCGCATTGCGCATGCGCACAGTCGCGTACTTTTATACACGATTGAGGTTTCCGCAAGTAAGCAAGTCACCGCGTGGCATATGCGCCACCGTACCGCCGGACCACAGACAACATGCCACACAACTGGGCGTAACTCACAGCTGGTCATGTAGACAAAAGCCAGAAAAATAACACAGAAAAAAGGGGGAGAGTCAAACAGTTGTGGCCAAACGTTTGTATTTCGATTGAACTTGACCGCGAGTTCAAAACTATTCAATCTCTATTGGTTATAACTACCATTTTTTTAATTATTGAGAATATGTCGCTATTGTTATAGCTGCCGCCGTTCATTTTTATGTTTCACTGAAGTTCGAGCTTATGACTTGGTCGCTACCTCGGTATTACCTGTTCATATAAAGCAATTACAGCAATGATTTGCTATTTCCATTGTGCCTTTTTTTTATTGTACGTTTGCTTCCACTTCTGTTACACATATGTACATATGTTGCTGTCAAAAATAGCATTAAGTGAGTGGATTTTGGTGGAGCTATTTAGGTAGATATATCTAGCGTGCTAGTAAGTCAACAAATGTTTACTCATAAGTATGTGGCCGGTCAATAAAGCAATTTTCGAATTCCTTTTACAGATTATTATTATGTTTTTAATTATTTCGAGCACTTCGATGGCCGATAAAAAACTGGAATTCTTATATGGAATACCGAATATTTTTATATTTAAAATAAAAAGAAAGCAACAATTCTTTTGTCACACAGAAAGTTAATCCCGAAATTGAGAACTGACCTGACCTGAAATTAAACCCGAACCTTTGTTTATGAAAAGATAAAAAACTCAAAAGTTTTCGAAATTGGATTTCACTACAGTATTTATTAAAAAAAATCGTTTAACGTTAAGTAAGTCGAATTTCGGATTTAGTTTCGAGTTTTGAAATTGGAAAAATGCAAATTTTAACAAAATAAACCGACCGAGAAGTTCAGTTAAAGTGGTATGCTCGAATAAAATGTAGTTCGCCTAAAAGTATGCTTCCAGCAAATGTTTTCAGTTTACTATGAGACATTATTTATCGCACAGGAGCTGATGGCTGAATAGCCCCTTCGAGCTCACGCAAAGTTCAGAGGATCAGGGCTGCAGCCAAGAAGACAACAGAGGCCCAACTCGTTTCCAAACCGATGTAACTAAAACTAGGGTAGAGCATCCTCCTGCGAGCTCATCGACTTTGCGGTATGCAGTATTTCCGTACACGAATCTGATAATAAGATACCTTAATGCTATCGATAGTGAGACCAGACACTCCTAATATGAACGAACTTATTGTGACTTTGTGTGAAAACTCAATTCAAATCAGTAATTTCAATAAAAAAATGATTAAATAACTAAGCCAATGCAATTAACCTCATTTTTTGTATGCAAAATAATTTTACTTCATTACTTTTTTAATTGCTTTTCCTTTATGCGCTCAAATGAAGCGAAGATTGGATCGATAATAAATATGAATAATGTTTGATATTACAAAATCTAATAAAAGAGCAATACTTTAGTTTTAATTACATGTGAGGTAATTAGAAGCATGACGAATTCGTTATAATTCCAATTTAAACTAATTATATCACTTTTATACCCTGAACAGGGTATATTAAACATAAAAGAAAATGTTGGGGAATCTATAAGGTACGAGTATATATAAATGATCAGTGTGACGAATTGTGGCGATTTAGCTGTCTGTCGGTCTGCATATATGCGAAAAAGATGTGTGCAAATTTTTAGATCGATATGTCAAGCATTGGGAGACTAATTTTTGAGATATGAAATTTTGCACATGTCTTTTTGGAGGACTAATGTTTGAGATATCGACCTGATATTTTGCACACGTCGTTTTCGTTCCAAGAAGCTACTGCTTTGTTGGATTCGCCAATATCCGATCACTGTAGCTTATAGCTGCCATACAAACTGTACGATCAGAACTCAAGTGCTTGTACGGAAAACTTTTTTAATTGTTGTGATATCTTCAAGAAATTAGGTATGGATTACTATCTAAAGTAATAATTAAATTTTCGAAGAAATCGTTCAAATCGCACCAGTATATCTATAGCTGCCATACAAAATGAACGATCCTAATAAAATGCTTGTATGGAAAACTTTTTTAATTGATCAGATATCGTCACTAAATTCAGCTTACAGTATTATCTGAGACAGAGCTACAATCCTCGTATAAATTGTTCAGATTTAAATACTATAGCATAAAGCTACCATACAAACTGAACGATCAGATTTAGATGCTTGTATGGACAACTTTTTTGCTTCATGAGATATCTTGACTAAATTTTGCATGGATTATTGACTAAAGTAATGATGCAATCTACGAAGAAATTGTTCAGATCGGAACACTATAGCATATAGCTGCCATACGAACTAAGTGATCAAAACCAATTTCTTATATGGAATGCTTAGTATTTCTGAAAACTTATTGTTGTTAAAGTAAATACATCTATTACCTGTGAGTTATTATGATAACTTCGCACCAATTTCACCAGTTTTAATTACTTTGATTTGACTAATCCTTTTAAGATTCATAAATTTCAAGGTCATACTGTATACATTAAGAGTACTATAACCTTACAAGAAATGCTTATAGCTATTTCTGCCTCACACTTGCTTTTTTCGACTGTCCTACAATATTTAATTACCGTTAGGCTTTACTTGCAGACCTTTAGATATCTATAATACTAAAGGAATTTATTTGCCTCACACCTGTCGCAAGTCGCCTTCACTTAACGACCGTTTTAATGAGTTTACCGATGTGCAACATCAAGTAGGTGGAGCAGTGCAAATATGTACAAATAATTGTGCTGTCGTGTCAATGCAACATGTTGCATCTTAGCAATGTTGTGAGGTGTGACCGGTAGGTGTTGCCAGCGTAATACATCTTTACGGCAAGTATTGCGAAAATTCTTCGCTAAATTGATACTATAAATACTTAGAAATGTTGCAAACACATGTTGCTGGGTTACCGCAACATTACTCATTGCATTAAGCGCCAGCGAGTTGCATTTTAATATTTTTATAAATTCTTATTTACACCTTGCGCCATACATGCTGGTTGTCTCTACGCATTCCTCACCTGATAAATCTCCACCAACGCCGGCTGTAAGCCACCCATGTTGCGCAACAGCTACAGCAAAGCGCAGAAGAGTCAGCGACAACAAATTGCCAGCTGCGTGACCATGGAAAGGAAGCGAAGAAATATGTTATACAACAACAAATTTCTATACATATTGACATGCAGCGTGACAGTGAGTTGCTACAGCAATTTACCGTTTTAGCGACACAGCCCACTGTCAAAGGCATGGCAGCCAACAAAACGAAATGTTGCTGCAACAACATTGGCAATTTTTCGCATATTTCGTTGCG
This sequence comes from Bactrocera correcta, assembly GCA_027475135.1. Taxonomy (NCBI): domain Eukaryota; kingdom Metazoa; phylum Arthropoda; class Insecta; order Diptera; family Tephritidae; genus Bactrocera; species Bactrocera correcta. The sequence goes on from CM050323.1 coordinate 106,497,393, forward strand.
AAATTAATGACAGTTCGCCCGCAGCGACAGCATATAAACAATGCAATTATATATGGTATATAACGTATATATAACTGGTATATACATAGTATATTCTTAAGCACAGACATTTGTATGCGTGTCTCTTTACGCTTTCATTCACAGTAATGCTTGCTTGCAACGAAAATCCTTTTAGCGACACCAACTAACCTCTACGAATGGGCAACTCGCGAAAGTTCGTTGTTGTGGCGCTTAATTTGTTGTTATTGCTGTTTTTGCTTGCTAAGTGGCAGCTCCACCCGCCGTTAGACGCTCGCTGGCTCTTGCTAATTTGGCCTGCAGCTCTGAGGTTGAAGTGGACGCCTTTACATGGTCTCTCCTAGCAACTGGATATATGACTACGTATGTGCAAGGCATTCTAGTCGGAGAATTTGCCTTATCGCCGTGGTTTTTGTTTTTCTTATATCTGTAATTATTGCTATTATCAGTGTGCCATAAATCATGGCATAGAGGTCGATGATGGTAACAATATGTGGTTAACAACAACACCTTCAGTGGAAAGTAAAACTAACGGTTGGCTTACACTCGACAGTTTTGGCAGCTTACACCCTTGGAAAATGGAGTTTTTACAACTAATAATACTTGAATCTCCGACGAAAGCTCTACATAATTCCTTCGGATTGGTTGGACAATTGAGAAGTAAAGTCCTCTCTCGAAGAACCAAGACCAAATTCTAGAGATCACTCTTCGTCACCGTCGACGATGACAACATCTGATGAGTTGGAGTTACGAGCTTTCGGGAGGTTCTGCGGAAGAGCCAACTTTGCGAGTTTTCGACGCAGTACCCGCCGTGGAAATCAGAGTAAGAGGAGGATCTCCACTCCAGTGGAAAGACCAGGTGGAGAAGGACCTGGCTACACTTGGAAACTCAAATAGGCATCAAACAGTGAAAAGGAAGGACAACGGTCGGGCTGTTACAAACTCGGCTATAACAGCGTAAGTCAATGAAAAGGAAGCCCCAGCGTCATTAATAAGCAAGGCCGCAGAGAGAAAATCGGAGGCCGAAGCTGATTTTAGTGAATTATTGGAGAAAAAATACACCGAGTCATCTAGAGAACTCCGAAGTCGGGATAAGTAGACTACAATTGCTCCCGGGTCCGGAGTTCTTACTCTCCCCTTCAGTGCGAAGCGGTTTTTTAGCCACAAACCCTAATTTTCGTATTTATTTCCATTTAGAAGATTTTGACAAAGCGACACAAATTATTACACATAAAGAGAACTAAGCTTTAGACACAGCAGTCTATTCTTTCACTTCTAACTATCAAGTAATCTCTCCACCCTTCTACTACTTCCGTTTGCCTTTCCATCAACTCTTTTCTCTTCTTTTTTTGCAAAAGTTGCAGCATAATTTGTAATGCTGCAACAATAAATGGCGTTTTAATTAACATCTGTGGCGTTAGTGGCAGTCATTCATCTCCAAAACCAAGCAATCAAATAACCAACCAACTGTCCAAACTGACTGATGAGCAATACTTGGACAGTTGAGTTGAGCAGCCGAACAGGCTCCACGCAGACAAATTGCATAAATTTAATTTTGTCAATGACAAATGAAAGCCACACCACATCACACTTTAGACGATGCCAAAAATTCCAATGCAAACATGCGAAGACCAGGCAAATTCGCAGATACTCAATCAGGTAAGAAACATACGAATGGTGATTTAAAGAAGGGAGTGAACGGCATAGTTGGTCATTCAACTAATGTATGCTTAAACTGGTCTTGAAAAGAGGATTTGTAGAACGGGAAGACTGCAATGGGCTAGAGTTGCCGTAGATGCGTTAGTTTTGGATTTTACTGGTAGCTACCATAAAGGCTGTTATATAATAATTATAAAGAAGGTATGGAGTACTACATCTTTACGGTAAACTGCAATTCAGCACCTACTTCGTTCAATTTTTTCGCATTCTCTCCCCATAGAAGGTCTGCGGTATAATTTCATTCGAGAAATTATGCCTAAAAGGTTATCATATCTGTATTTAGTGATTTGAGTTTTTTTATATTGTCTACTTCTTCAAAGGCTCGTGTGACGATTACTGTCCAAGCTGACCTTGCTAAAGCCTTTCTGAAAACCAACTTTCTATTTCAATATCTCGTATAAAATAGAAGACAATTTCGACACCTCATGGATTCCAGGTAGATCATCAAGTATAAATCTTCCTCTGACAGAAACCCACAAGAAACTTGTAGAAATTTTCAATAACCCATAAGTTTCGAGCGGTTCGGCAAGACTATACTGAGAAGCTCTTTCCCCGACAAATCCTGAAACGAAGTGGACTGAAAGTCTATACCTCCTTGGGTTAAAAGCTTTCTGTAATGGATTGCTTAGACAGAGGTCACATAATAGATCAACAGGTTAGGTGCACAGTCGGCATTATTATTGGAAAATGCGTATGATTTTCACTAAGCTGCTTGAATATAAAAGGTTCCGCCGTTACCATTCCTGGACAGAAAAAGTTATGAGATCATGGGTAATCCCAGCCAACTGGCAACACGCTTCCAAGTCATTAGATCTGCAAACTCTCAGCTGACGATTATCAAACGCATTACCGCCTGAGACCGGTTGAGAGCGGTTGAGAGCTTCCATCCCGGCAATCCATCTACAGGAATTTCAACAATCTATCAACTCTCTAAAGCAAACAAACACACAACTTCAAAGCAAACACCTTGTGCGCCACACAGTAAAGCACCACCATGTGTTGTGCACACCGGTTCTTGTAGCCAACACCACTTTCCACGCAGTCAATAATCACTCCAACTTTAATTTGAAGATTTTGACAAGCCAACTAGCCGGCAACAAGCATGGAGGCGCTATCAAAGTGGGGCGAGAATGTGACAGCAGGCAGCGCATGACGGCAGACGATGAATAACTGGATACAGATGGACGTAGAAGGCAGGCAGCAACTGCGCTGTATTTATGGAATATGATGAGGACTAAGTAGCGAAGGACTGACATGAGGAATATGCGACTGAGAAGAGCAATAGACAACTAAAGAGTATCATTGAGTTCGGACATAGATATGACGCAGACAACAGCAGACAATATATAAGCCCACAACAAAAGCACGTACAACTTGAATGCCGCGCGCTGCGACTGCCAAGATGAATGGCTGAGTGATGGCCTAAAATAGACGAGCGAGCTGTGCGCAGAGACACAAATCTGCTGTCTAGCTGTAAATAAAAAGCGAAAAACACAAAGCACATTATATTGGCTATATGAGCGACTATGACAGCATTGACATTGCCAATAACAACAAAAGTATGTTGCTGCAGCAATCATTTAGCTGCAAGTATACAAAAGAACAAACGTCTAGCCAATCATATGTACGTCTAAAGCAACCATTTAGCGAACTGCGTGCGATTTTTACACATAATTGCACAACACCACCGCCCCTTCGTGCCGCCAGCAGCCGCCGTACCGGTCGCGAGGATTAGCACCGGCCTGCAATGATGAGCGGACAGTTGATGGACCGTTGACCGATGCTTACATGTACGCGCCTTCACCGCGCCTCGCCCTTGTGCCTGCCCCTTCAGCGCGCTGCAAACACGAACTTTGGCGTACTGACCGCCGGACAGCGCTTACGTTAGGAGTTTGCACCCAGCCGCGGGCTGTACCATGTATTGCTGATCAATATATATTCTTTTTGGCGTCGGCGCTTTGAGTTCTTTGCGAAAATTATGAAGAATTAACAACAAATTGCGTCAAATATTGCAAAATGTTGTTTGCCAAATGACAACACGCGCGACGACCAGCGACGCTTACTCAACGCAACCTCTGCGTTGGAGCGACGAGCGTGCGGTGCGTCGGGGCAACGCCGGCAAAAGATGATGATTTTGACACAAATGTCATAAATCATAGCTAGAGTATTCTACTTGGCACAGTTGTTCGCATAGTTGTTGCAACAACTTAAGTGCCATTTGGACACAAACACACAGACACACAAACTTAAACAGCAGACAAGTTACTCAGAACCATATATTGTTGTCTATGATATACGTGGGCACTTTGATACATGGTAGAAATACAATTTTTGTTGTTATTGTTATGTTTTATTTGTGTTTTGAAGTTTTATGATTGTTTATGGTATTGAATATCTGATAATCATCAGCAAAGTTTGTGACTAGCACGTTATATGAAAAAGATATGAGCGCGGAAAATAAATTGAAACAGAATATAGTTGAAAAAAAGCCCAAAATATTGAAGGTCAAGGTATTTATTACATTTTCTTTCAAGGTTTTTTCTAAGCTTTTTGTGCGCTGCAATGAATTGTAGTTTTCATAAAAATAAACACATGTGATTAAACACAAAAAGTGCCGTTAGAAATCGAGTGTGCTTATCGATTTTTTTAGTATTAATAATTTAGTGGATATAGTACATTGTAGAGCAAGGCCTGATATGTCATGAGAGATTGAAATCTATACTAGTTATCAATGACACAGTTTTCCGTCATTAGCGAATCGCAAAAGAACAGACAGTTACTCATTAACCCTTTGAAGATCTTAAGGTATTTAATACTAGTACTTCACTACTAATAATTTGCTGTAAATACTTAGTACCTTGTAGCGAATGGAGACATACGAAGGATCGATATTACTACTAATTGTCAATGGTAAAAAATTTGCAAAAGAACACTCTAATATTGATTTTAAGGCATCAATTATAGACCCTTATGTATTTAATATCGCTTTTACCAAAAAAATAAACATTTGTTCTTCTTCTTCTTATTACTACTGTTCAGAAACAATTTGGCTGTGGTTCAAAAATCCCGTAGCACATATTTGATCACCTTGCCATACCCTCTTTGTAGTCGCTTGTCTTCTAAATAACCACAATGAATACAGCAGAAGATTTTACTGACTTTTTGTTGTTTACATACAGCATCTTGCTTTAAGGAATGTTCTTTATCCGCTCCCTTACAAGAGAACTGTTCTAAGGATCAAAGTCATATTAAATGGAATTATTTTTATATTGTCGTCTTGTGGTCGGGTCAGTAGGTTTAGGGAAACCTTAAGGCTATAAAATCCCAAGGAAGTCGGATCAGTAGACTTACGGAAACCTTAATATAAATAAATCTCATATAGAAAAGAGAGTAACAACCCATTTAACATTTAAATTCCTGAGAACTTCAAGACGCCTGCTAGTTATAAGCGAAAAGCATGGCGAATAAAACAGTCATAAACTCTTATTACAATCGACTAAAGGGCTGTTGAGAATTTCAAAATATTGCTAAACCCTTGACGGTGTTCTAAATGTGCGAGTAAAATAGATAAAAACTCATAGATGAAAAAAACGAAAGTTCGTCGAAACCATCTGATTTCTTAAAGAATACTTTTGTTAAATCAAACAATAACTGAAAATTCCCCGGCTGACACATAAAAATATACAGTGGAACAAAAATTTGGTTTGGTTTCTTGAAACTTCCTGAGAAAGCTCTGTGCAAAGTGGCAGTTATCCGAGTGGACTGCACACTATAAACTCGCTCCAAAGCGTGGAGAAACGGATCAGTCGGCTAGCAAGGTTATGGCGACCGTATTTTGAGCTGCGGGTGGAATAATTTTCTCCTTGAAAATAGTCATCAGCAGCGACGATTACATAATTATATTGGACCGTTTCAAGGACGAAATCACCGAAAACAGGCCGCATTTGAAGGAAAAGAAAGTGTTATTTCAACAAAACAAGGCATCGTGTCACAAGTCTATGAAAACGATAGCAAAAATCTTATAATTTGGTCTTGAATTGCTTTTGTATCGACCGTATCTTCAAGAGCCGATTATTTCCTGGTATAAAATCTCAAAAGAATGCTCGCTGAGGTGAAATTTTCATTGAATGAAGAAGAAATCACACTACAGAAGTGGTATCGAAATGTTGAAGGATGGCTGTAATCAGTGTATCACCCTTCAAAGGAGCTATGTTGAATAAAAAGACACGATTTTTGCCAAAAAAAAATTTGTTTTTCTACTGTAGACCGGTTACTTTTCAACTGAACTGTTAGCAATCGGATTTAAGGTCTTTGTAAGTAAATTCGATCTCTTGCGCTAGTATACTTACTATGATTCTATCTTCAAGTCTTGTAAAGAGTAACCATTATAACATCGAACTAATGGAAAGTGACAGAAAAGGCCGCAACTATTATTGATACAAAGTTACAAATCTATAGTAGTAGAAAGTTATTACTTAAAAACTTATAGAAAAATTAAATTTACAATAAATTTTCATAAAACACACAAAAAGTATAATGAAAAACTATTTGATTATTTTCAAAAAAAAAAAAAGAATATTGTCTGTTCGCTTAAATTTAACCCTAACTGCGTGCGCACGTGACAGCTGTCAATGTCACTGGTTATGACAATACAGAAATAATCAAAAACATCAGCAAACTTGGAAAAAAACAAAAATCAAACCAACAATAACAAGCAGCAACACAAATCAACGCATTGTAAAAACAATCAAATGATCAAGCAAAAAATATGATGCAACGATGAAAGTTGAATTGCCGATGAAAGCGGCAGCACAGTCAATGAGCCACCGGTAACAGCAACAACCTATACACACTAAACGAAAAAATTGTCAATTGGTGGTTGCTTTTGCCGTGCAACTGCTGCTACTGCCATTGTCACTGCCAGCGCTGTCGCTTTCATTGCTGCCACCGTCGCGCGGGTTGGCTGTCGTCACAAATGCGCGAATCCATAGCTCATGCCATATTTTGACATAAATTGACAGGTTGTTGACATCTCGATTGTCTCTCAGCCGATAGTGCTGTGCGTGTGCTGCAGTAGGCTGCGGCAGATAGAATCTGCGTTGGCTGCATGTCGTTGCGGCGACTTGTTTGAGCGCCAGATTATTGTGTGATAAATTATGTATCAATAAAATAAATAATATTGAATTAATTTTTCAACACAATCTGATAGACAGCATGTGTAATGGAGAGCGCTGGTGGTGGCGGTGAATGACAACAAACTGACTGAGAATTGCAATTAATGAGACGAGGAGAAAGCAAAGAAGGCAAAGGAGAGGAAAGATATTTATTGAAAAAAAAAAACAGATTGTTTGGAGATATTTAACTATATGGAGTTGGTTATTGACTACCAAGACGGCACTTCGGAATAATGTGTAATTGAGAAGTAGATACCTCTTCAGATGCTCTCTTATTATTCCTGTCCTAATGTACGGTGCAGAAGCATGGACGGTGATGAACTTGTAGCTGGCGAGATAAGTGTTCTTCGCAAGATCTTTGAAGCCCTCTGCGTGTCCGATGAGCATCGAAGAAGATGGAACCACGCTCTACGGCGACATTGATATAGTTAACTGCATAAAAAGCGCTATTAGGACATGTCGTTCGCATGGAAGATGTTGCTCCATCGAAAGGCTGCTTTGACTTGAGACCCATAGATGGACAACAGAGGCATGTATGTACTTCGGGTGTGCATCTGACATGACCTAGCAAAGGATAGAACCAACTGGCGAAGTTTTGTGTTCTCGGTCCAGACCGTCCCACGGTTGTAATGCCAAAGACGAAGAAGCCAATAACTACTCATAAAGATCGATAGATTTACTATCATCCACACAAAAGTCGAGTCGTCAGTTTACTCGACTGTAACGGGAGTGTAATATATCTGCCGCGGAATTATTAGGGTTCCCCAAAACCATTTTGAGAATACTTTATTCCACTGAATAATAGATCTGCGAATGATAATTTTAGTCAGATCATGAAATTAGTTTTCGTATATGTTACTTCCAGAGGCTTTAGTGAAGTTTGTCCTTAGTTGTATCTTCTTCTAGCTTATAGGAACTATTCTATTGTTGTCTTTGAAAGGCAGCTAAGCCTTGTAGATTGGATCCACTGATGTATGGTAGAAACCACCTACTGCCATTTTAAAAGCTCAAAAACTGCTGTCAGCAAAAAAGTTCAAAAGTTTTTCTCTACAAATTCGAAAAAGTTTCTTGACTACTGTATGAACGTACCTAGTTTCTTGTAGACCTTAAACCTGCCTTTATTCCCAAACTGCGTAGCAAAAAGAACTAAGAAGTGTCAATGAAAAAAGTAGACGCTGTAAAACTCAATACTATATCTATGACAGTTTGACATTCTAATTCAATTATTGATCTCGTCAAGTCAGACGGCAAAAGTGGCAACAGAGTTGCTAACTACGTTATAAAATACAAGTGCAATGTATACACTTACTTGCCACTAGGCTGAAGGCAGGCAAAAAAAAGAAGAAGAGTCTAGTACTAAGCGCTGCAACAACGAGAACGTTTCCTTTTACAACTGACCATTCAGTTCGCCTGCTTGATAGGCTGCATGATGGCGCGGATGATGACTAGAATGATGGCTCTCAAACGCGTCTCAATTGCGCTACAAAATCGAAAGGCAATGGCAAATAGCAAACTTGATGCGCTATTGAGTGATTTTGTGAATAGGCAGGTTTCTATATCAACTCTAAGCCGCCATGTATACGCGTACTAGAGCAAAAGAAAAGGCTTAAAGTAAGAGCAAAAACAAATTGTATGTAGACAAATCGTTAGGCCAACGCTGATAGCTAAAGAGATAGGAATTTTGCAGTTAGTGGCCAAGAACTTGAGCATTGGTCATTATAGCTAACGTTTGAATGGCGATCTTGCTTTTATGCTTACTTTTCATGTCTCGCTCGCTAGCTGACTGATTGGCTGACGGTGATGCCAGCTGAATGCAATATATATTTAGTTACGCATAAAATAGAAATACAAATCTATTTGGTATATACGCCAGTGCATTCCGCGCGCCTTATGGCTAACAAAGCGTTGCCAATTGTAAGGACAACTGCAACAACAAAAGCAAATAGAAAAAAAAAGGAGTTACAGCTGCAACCACCTTTAAGCGTATATATGTAAAATATCTGTATAATTACTTTATGTACATATCTATCTAAATAAGCTGTCATACCGATTCGGTGCGTTCTGCGAGTGCACCGCCGTGTAATTGAGATTAAAAAACTAAAGCGTTACCGCTTAAGAGGGCATTAAAATCATTTCATGCTTCAAAAGCTGACTGACTAGCAGCTTAGCAGCCTATGCTTGTTTGCGGCCTAGGACCTGGCGGTGGCTAACGCACGAGCGCCGCGCCGCGCTTTGGCCACTTTGCCAGCTGAGCTGTGCATTGATCTAGACTGAATGGTCAAGTGAGTGACACTGCCTGGCAGCTTCAACTATAGCACTCAAAGGCGCTAGGCACATACAAAGATATATAATATACATGTATGTATATATAAGCATTTTTATGCCACACAACACCCGTCTGTGGCTTTATTTATATGCGCGTAATACTCATAAGCGCTCGCAATTGGCCGCGCCATGGCTAAGGTATTGTAGTTTTGACAGTTCAGTCAGTTTGACAGCTTGGCGATAAAGACAAGCAGGAAATTGAATTAAATTGAAGCCCTGCTGGTCACGCATAGACTTTATGCTGTGGCATGTAAAAATATGTTTTAGCATCTGCCTCGCCTATGGAGGTAGCCTGCGTAAACGCAGTGGAATGCAAAAAGTAAGCAAAATTAATTGAAGCACTGCCAGCAGCCAGTTTCTAGAATTATTCCGGTAATTTTAATTTTTTGTATGTTAAATTCAGCATAATATATGGCCAGTGCAAATATAGAGACTAAGCTCTGCTAAGTTTTTGTATTTATTCCAGTTATCAAAGACTACATGGCTTCCATATAGATGCCAATTCATCCTTTCTTGATATCGAGGAGGTCTTCACTAACGTACGCACACGATTATTTGAGCTTTTAATAACCCTAAATTATTTTAATATGGTTAGCAAGTGGTCGGATGGAAATGGATTAGCCATAAACCCAAATAAAACTGAGCTAATTTTATTTGCTAGAAGATTCAAAATTCCTGGGTATATGAAGGGCTTCGGCTGGATCACGGTGAAATTCTCCACTGCTTCGATTTCTTTCCTTCCAATTTAGATCCGTGCACCGCAGTATTGTTTCCTGATAGTTCCATTTCAGCTCACACGCAAGGGAGGTGTTTTTGCTGGCGCGAGGCCGTTGGAGAAGGGGTGTAGGGTACTTTTTCTTGAATGGATCGACGTCAAGAGAGAGGAGCAGTGCTAACAGACCACTGTAGTGCCGCGGTGTGCGCGCTGAAAACTAGTCAAGGCGTGATCTTATTAGCAATAGCTTCGCGTTATTTCTTTAGCTTCATGCTACTTCCTTATTACACTTGTGTCAGGGCGCGGTCACAGCCAAATCCCAAAAAACTGTAAGGCATCCTGTCCCCACTTTGTTCTGTTTGAAAGCGAGGTGTTTCCGATGTCTTATTGCAGGAGACCGGAAGAAGGTGAACCTTTAGATCTATGACCCCAGCAAGAATCCGTCAACAATCAGAATTTGTATGACTAGGAGACATTTTTGGTCCAGAGTGAGTCGTAAAAGGTTTTCCGAAGGACAGGCTCTTCCCACAATCAATTTCGCCAAATTAGTAGGTCTTCTAAAATATTCTATCGAATTAGGATTGCCAGAGTATTGCGAGATGGAATTATTTACTCATTTCCTTCTTTATGGTTCGGCTTTTGTCAGACTGAGATTGAAATATCAGGGTCTGGATAGGACTGAATTTAAAATCAATGCTTTGTGAACTTCTGGCAAGCAGTTTCGTGTCGTTTGGACAGCAAATGCTATTGACTGTGGAGGAATATAAAGCAATAACTTCAACCAGTAGAAAAATCTAATCTTATCTCAATCAATATTCGAGTCAAAGTCCAACACTAGCAATTATTTATCAACTTTCGAACATTTTTTCAGTTGCTGCCAAACTAACTTCGCCTCTTTCAAACGATGTGAGACCTTTAATAACACTATAAACCCAACTCGGTCCTAATATAGCTCGGTGAGTCCCTGAATATAGCAATTTGCATTTTATTTACCATTTGTCATCTACTTAAATTTTATTGGTGTTACTCTCTATTAGTTGCATGCAACGTCGAATGAATATAAATGCAACAGTGACTCATAAAAAGACAGCAACAACAACATGCTGCCATAATGAGATGCATTAATTACGAGTAGCAAATGGCAAATAAAAGTAGCAAACGCCTGCATAAAACGCGCTGTGTGGCACAAGCACACACACACACACACAAGTACACGAAAAGCTCGTTGAAATAATAAGAACTTTTTAGCCAAGTTAATGACCAGTTCCAGTGCTGAATGCTCAACAAGCGGAACATTTCATTTGCATAAAATTCTGCAAATTTTCGTTTATGTGAAAATTATACTCTTCGCGCTGCATGCCGTTATTTTGGCAAGAGACCAGTAGGAATTACGAATAAAATTAGTGAAAACAAACGAGAGAAGAAAAAAGCAAAACCGAAAAAAATTATGAATAAATTTAAGAAATGTTTAGTCAAAAATAAACAAATATTTAGCAAATTTTATATGCGCTGCAGTTAACTACCTACATACTTATGCATACATACATACACATTTACATACACCTCACAGCTGTCAGCTGTTGATTCACGATAAATTTAGCATTTGTTTACTTTATTCTCTTTTATTTTTTTGTCTTTTAATTTCATGTTTTTCTCACTTTATGTTTGCCTTCACACTCATCCGTCTATTTTCGGAAAATATTTGCATATGTTGTATGTAATTACAGTTATTTGGCTTTTAATTTTTAAGTTGTCGTGAAAATTGCATGTTTGAGTAACAAATTAAAAACGCATTAATATTCTCTGAGGTCTCAATAATTATTCCAAAAAAAAAAAAATGTTTTGTTTACGGAAGATCAATAATACACAAAGCAATACATTGAGTAGGGTTGCGGGGAGGGCAAGCTTAAACTGATAGTATCTACAGTTACAGCTGGCGAGTCAACAACTACAATTTTTGATGCTCTCTCTTCTCTCAGACTCTCTAAAAAGACGAAAAATTCCTCCGACTGCAGAAAACTAAATTTTTTGAGTAAAAAAAGGTTTCAGTCTACACTTCCTGGAAGAATTTCACTTTGGATATATATAACCCGAGTCCAGAATTCAGTAAGGAGGTGTTGAAAGCAAAAACGACCTATAAAACCGGAGAAAGTCAACGAAAGGCTTAGCTACAGAGGGTCGACGAAGGAAGAAGAAAGGTTGGTTTTGGCTGTGGCCTAAATGGAGAAAGGAACAACGCGGTATACGTGGCAACATTAATGCTTATCCATGATTGAGAAAGGAGTCACAGCCAAAAGACAGAGGTCCGCTTGAATCGGCCGACTGAACGACCGAGAAAAGAGAACCACGCTGTACAACCAATCGACAGGCTAGATCCAGAGAAACTGGCATGGTCCAGGGCGGTAGCCATGGCCAGTATGATAGCCAACAGGCATTTAATCATGGCACTCAAGCACCAAAGCAACGCCTTGGACAAATTACAAAAGCGAAATGGAAAGCGGTGGAGCTGAAATTGCTGGTTGTGTTCTTCGCAAGATAGGATGGAGACTTGGACTCGCCAATGCTAACGTTCGATGGTACGGACTGGCATAATGGGGTCAAAATCTGAAAATGCAAATACGACTAGACTGCAATGGGTAAACTGTCAGGGGCGCCGTTCTGGAAGTACTGATCCGGCAAAAGCTATCAAGGATCGAAAATTGATGGATGCTGAAGGCTACCAACTAAAACAAGGAGGATGACAACTACACTAGTGACGATAAGGGCAGATAAGCGACCCTTGAAGCCATACTCAAGCTCCAAGGAAGGTTCTTCAAACAAATTTATAAAATCAACATCGCCTCTACCGAATTCCGCCTCTAATAAGTTTGGTCATCTCTAGGACTTAAATAGACGACATTTCTTATACAAATTTGCAAAAACGGAACTTGCATAATACATTCCAGCTTAGTATGAATGAATTTCCAAACTTTACACTCTCAATAAGCATGAGTGTAAGTACGAAATCATGCGTAGTGGACCCACGCTGCTTGTTAACAATCCACTAACTCGTTTTAAGCTTGCGGCTCAGTTTCAATGCTGTGCTTTATTTGTTATAACCACTTTGCATGATTTAAAAAATCGCCTCAAACAATATTCTCGTATTATTTTACCAGATTGCTGATTGAAATATATTTTGTGATATGTGTAACCAACTACCCGCTGTTCCAAGGTTCATTGTAACTGGGAAGAGTGGATAACTTCAAAATAAAAAAAAACTAGCGCACAACATAAATGAAAGAATAAACAAAAGTCAGAAGACATAATGAAATTAAATTTTGCACTCATGTAGCTTTTGAATACAATATCGAGTATTAGCAATTATTTGTTCTTAGCGCTACAAGCGGAGTTGAAAATCAAGCTTCTAAGGTAAAAAAAAAAAACTTTTTAGACACAACCATTTATAGTTGGAGATTGCTCTGCTATTTTTGTTTGTTTCATTATTTTTTAATTTGTGGCAGATGTACCAAAAACAGAAGAAGGTAGAAGTGGAGGAGCGAATGCGGTATGATTGATGATTGCGTCTGCGCGAGTAATTATCTGTAACGATTCGAAAAGAAAACTAAAAATTATAAAGCTAATCATGATGGCATAGGTTCTTTTGGTCTCTTGCTGCCACTCAGCGTGCCACAGTCGTTGGGCGGCAGACTTAGCACGCGATAGTTTTAATTGCGCATGCGTCCAATATGTATGCAGTAGCGAAGAGAGAAGTTGATGATAATCATAGAGAAATACTTAAAAGCCAGCATTATTTCTGATTTCATATGTAGATAACTCTTTACTGATTAACTATAATTATATTTATGGAAAGTGCCATAGCAGAGGGTCTCGCTGGTATTATGTTATGACTGGAACTATGAATGGGTGCTACGTAGTGTGATATTTGTTTTGTCTCTAGCGTTATGTTTATGTTTATACTAAAAGCAAAGATTGAAGTGAAAGATTTGCGGCTTGCAGCCAGTGGCTAAGTCGCAATGGCATGGCATATGTCGTTATGCCTTCAACTCAATTACGGTATTTATTTAGTTATTATAAACATCAATTTCCACTAAATATTTAATATAACATGAAATTATGATTACCAACGAAAACATTTAAATTATGATTAATTATAGGAAATGTTAAAAATTCAAAGACAAAATACTGGAAATAGTAATTGATGAAAGTAAGGTATATTAGCTGAGTTTAGCTAAGATTTGACTCCGGTTCAGCTCAGCTGTCTTTTATAAAATATTGTTTTTGAATAAAATAAAATATTTAAAATGGAATTTTAGATAAAATCAGCTTCAACTGCTCATCAATACTTTTAAACCTGTTTAAAATTGAAAAAAAGGAGATTTCCTGTCACAACTAAATATTAGTGAAGCTTCCAAAAAAATTAATCAAGCTATTTGGATTTCAACCCCCAAAAAAAGCATTAACTTCGGTTAAAACGATGCTACAATACTCTACAAAAACACAAAATGTTTCTTAAAGAAGTTGATTGCGGCCGGTCAGCTTATATGACAGCTTTATGCTATAGTGGTGCGATCTGAAAAAACTCTTTGGAGATTACAATACTGTCTTAGAAAATAATCAAAGCCGAATTTCGTGAAGATATCTCTTCAAATACAAAAGTTTTCCATACAAACACTTGGTTCCGAACGTTCAATTTGTATGGCAGCTATACGCTATAGTGAACCGATATCGGTGGTTCCGACAAATGAGCAGCTCCTTAAAGAGTAAAGAACATGTGCAAAATTTCAGATCGATATCTCAAAAGCTCAGGGACTAGTTCACATATATACAAACAGACAGATATGACTAAAGCGACTCATCTCCTTATGCTCCGACGTTTCCTTCTGAGTGTTACGATCTTCGTGGCAAACAGAGTATACCCTGTTTAGGATAGAAATAATGCTAGCTCTATCAGGAAGTTCAAAAGCGTGATTCTTTATATATTCCTGAACTAATTAAGAGACTAAACTTAGCATCAACACACTCTCATACAATTTTCTCTATAAAATTTGCCTTATTTTCCTTAAAATAGCTTTATGTAACTAAGACCGTTATCACCGCAACTACTTAAAACACCTTTAATCAGCGCTTTATCTTCGAAGGAATTGAAATACATATATGATGGGTAAGTTTCGAATTATATTTCGATTGTTTTGCATCACTTTCATTACTTTAAATAAATTATACTATTTTCCTAGAATTTGAAAATCTCTTCACTCTTGCTAGTTCAGCTAGTACTAATTAAAATTTAATTACAAACTTAACTGGAACAGCACGCTTATCAACCAGCACTTTTGCTTTCACATCAATTTGACAGGCAGGCAACATCGTTGGAAGCACTCATCAACGGTGGTAGTGGTAGTGCTGGCAGTGGCAACGAACGCCAAAGCGTCAGCAACAACACCGCAAACACTAATTGCCTGCATGCGAAAGCGCTGACTGACAGCAAAACGTCACAGCAGGCGACAACAAACGAAGAGACGCATGCATCAAGCCACACAAAGCATACCACAACCACATATGCCCATACTCACACACACAGACCCAGCCACGGACAGTTGAAGGAGTTTAAACGCGCTTATGAACAAAGTGACAGAATTCCGATACACTACGAACGGCTAGTTTACCGACGAGTAAGCACCCAGCGCATATCCATATAAAATGGGTTAATGTCGCTTGTCACTCAGCGGCGCATGAGCTCAGCTAAATTTCGTTTGTATGTAAATAGTTTAGTTGGCTGGCTAGTTAGCAATATCACATGGTTGGCAAGTAGCTACAAATAAAGTGGTGTGAATCGAAACGAAAATCATTGGTGCGCCAATTCATCTGCATATGCTGGTTGCTTGTGTGCATTCATTTGTCCAGCAACAACTGTCAAAATGTCCAACATTTTCAGGTGTAAATGAGCTTGCTGCTGCTGCTGCGCGAACGCGCAGTGAAGTGTGCACGACCGGCTAACTGATAGACGGTTGAGTGGCTGGCCAGCCAGCTAACTAGTATGGTTGGTTGATTGGATGGATGACAGCATGAATAGATGAATAAGCAGGCAGTTTGAAGTGACGGCTAGACAGACGGTCGGTCGGTCCGCCGGTCAGTTGGATACTCGGTCGGCTGAGCGCGTACATGGAATTTTCAAAGCTTGCATTTTGCCAACAATCGGTAACCGTGCCAACGTAGCAGTCGTGGCAGTTAGTTGGAACTACTTTAAAGGTTGTTCTACGTATGAAAACCACTTTTGCAATTGCTTAAATTGTGTTTAGCTGCTAACAACGCTTATTTGTAATGAAAATTGTTGCCCTGGGCTGTTACTACTATTTGTTTGAAAGACGCGCTCGATTAATTCAACTAAACAAGCAACTAGATTAGATCAGCTGATCGAATTAGCACTAGAAGCAGACATGTTATATTATAGCTACAAGTTCCCAACTGCCTTTTAAGCAGTCTTAGCTATATTTCATTCACAGGCGATTGTTCAAAGTTGAAAGATTAAAGCAAAAGGCAAAATTTTCTCCTCTTTATTTTGTCTACAGATCTTGTTCTACAAAGGGAGAATTCTAAAAGAGCAACTTATAAATTTAACACCTTTTTTCCTGACAAATATATATATACACAATGGTTTTCCACTGTCTGCCGCGAGGTGACCGCCTTAAAAACACTTTTTGATACTACTTAGAAACTAAAGTCGAGCTTAATTTCTGTGGTTTAGTCAGACCTCAAACCACTTCCAGTCAGAATAAAGAAAAAAAAATGGGTTCTGAACACTATAAAATAAAGCACAATGCGGCTCTATATGACTACATATCCGTGTATAACCTATATAAATGCTCTTGAAGTGCTGGAGAGCAAATTTCTTCGGAAAATCTGTAGTGCTTTGCTCGCTAACTTCAGTATATTTGTATAAAAATAATTTCGATATGAATACGAATATGACGGCTGGTAGACAGCCTACATCAATGCAGTTTATTCTACAAAATGTGCTGAAAATTTTTCAAATCAGTAAAAAATAGTTATAATGTAGGCGATAAACTATTTTACCTTGAAAAATTAAAAATAATACGTACATATATCCAAAATTTTTGAAATATTGTATTATAATTTATTTTTTAATTTATGGAGAAAACAATACTTGTTAACCTTTATTTATTAACTATTTATTCAATATTACTATAGGTGGATAAGATCAAGGCCTCAAAAGCCGCAAGGGAAATATATTATACTACCACAAAATTTTTTACAACTTAAATTGACCCAATTGGGTTAGATCTTATATATGTACACACATCATCACTTGAAATGCAAAAGAAAAGTCGATATAGAGGTTTTTTTGCTTACGATTCTCTCCATCATATATCATCTACAGAAAATAAAATTGACTATGTAACACCATGTTTTACTTTTACAACAATACTATGCACCAAATTTTCAGCTTCTGGTATCAGATATAACTAATATTCAATCAATTTAACTAATATATAGCCATTTATAATAAATATTTTATAACCAAAACTCAAATTTTACCTCAAAATGAGTGGTTTTTATCATAATATTTTGCCTCCGGCTGTAAACTTTTGAAAATGTTATATTATTTTGCATTTTAAATGACGACATACATACATATATATACATATGTACATACAGATAGACTTGTATAAATCAGCTAAAAGTAGAAAAATTGTTTTAAAATCTTTAAAAATTATATTTTGAATTTCTTTAGGAAAACGTTATCTCTAAAAATCTATTAAAGTGTGGAAATGTTAATATCGCATATATTTATATATAAAATGTATTATATTAATAACCAATGGAGATCACAAAACCTATATATTTTCGTCTGATTTTTTAATAATATAATCATTAATACAGTAAAAATTATTTCCAATTGTGTATGTACATATATTCAAGAATGCACCTGCGGTTTGCTTAATACATCTCATATAAATATATACATTAGAGCGGGTCGGTTGACAGGGTCATTCTGAACAATTTTGCTTTGGTAAAAATTTTAGTAAAAAAATCTAACCGCTGTACATACAGACATAAATGTATTATAAACAAATATAATTTATATACACATATAAATTCAAGTAATTTGATTACAAACTCACCCTTTATACATATATGTATATGTATGCCTTGGCTATAAGGTATTACACGACGCGATTTTTTTTTATAACAACACTATCACACTTAATACCCGACGTACGCGACGTAAGCGAACCCCATAAAATACCAACGCACTTGTTACATTCATACATACACTCATATACACACCCACGAACAAACCCGAACACTCACTTAAGAAATTTACACTACATAATTTTCGAGGAATTTAACGCTTTCACGACAATTTTTTTTGCATTTATTTACGAATTTAACTTTAATCTAAATAAAAACACAATTTAAGAAATACTTTTTACTGAATTTAACGAATTTTTGCGAAATCAGTCAAGAATTACGTGCGCTTACTTTCATTGCCACTTGCAACTAAACATTTTTACTGTTACATTGCATTCCTCAATTGGAATAATTCAGCCGATTTCCCCTTAATTTCGCTTTCCACGATTCAAGTAAATTCGAAACTCTTCTCTGATCTGTGACAACTCTTCATTAACTATTATTACATGCATCACACTTTGAAGGTCAACTTCGAACTTTAAAAAATTTGCAACAACAATGCAAATTAATCATAGCATCACTCTTTACCACTTACAATTTGTCAACGCAGCTAATACCGCTGCTGAGCACACAGCTTCTGTCACGCATATAAAAAGGCGTGAGTGTGTGCGCGAGCCTTTAGCGCAGCATTGATATGCAGGTGTATGTTAAGTGTTAGATGTAAGAGCGCATAGCTGATTAAGAGAGCTTTGAAAGTGAAAATGAACTTATGCAAGTGCAAGGGTGCTGGAGTTTTGGTGAGTGGGCGTATTTAGGATGAAGAAGTTTTAAGAGATCAGAATTGTAGAAAAGTTAAGAGTGAGGTGGGAGGATGAGAGTTATGCGTACGAGTATATACATATATGGACTGGAAATTAGAGTTCTAATCATTTCAGTATTATTTGTTGTAAAATAAAATTACACGAAAGAAAAATGAATTTCCTTATTTCATAAAGTAGAAGAGAATAGTGTATACATTCACAGACTTTCTTAATCAAATGCTGAGAGAAAACCTAAGAAGAAGAGTATGTACATATGAATGTATACAAAAATATGTAGGAATATATTATATATAACTAAACTCATATTTACAATAACTTTTACATTTTATATCAATATTATGAAAATATTTTTATTGAAAAAAATGTATATAAAAATAATTTCGAATTTCTTATGCGCATCAAGTCAAGGGAGCTGAAAAAACGACAAATCACTGAATGAAATCTGTGCTTACAAGGGTATTATATATGTACTACATACATATGTATGTATAAATACCTCAGTATAAGTCAGTTAAGCCTTTGTGCTATTTTTCACCAGCGCTGACTCTACTGAGTTGCGGTGAAAGAATTATGCTAACATTAACAACGTTTAAAGCCATCAACAGCGTCATCAACAGTGCCATCAACATGATCGTCGTGATCGCCGGTGCGGCTAGTGCTTGTACCCACACACACAGCTTTACTGCACAGGCATGCGCTTGCGCTAAATAATAAAGCGCAGGCTGAACGTGGTCGCATTTCAGAAAATATCAAATTTCACTCGACGCGCTACAACACTGAACTTTTCCGAAAAATGAGTGCTTTTAAGTGAGGATTTTTTTCAACGCTGTCGTGTCATTGATGTGCATGTACACTGAAGTATACATACAAACTTACTGCCGTGTAAACGAGCAAGCCAAGGTGCTGATTTTGGTTGTTACTTTATTTGGCTTGTAAAAAAGCGATCAATTCCATTGCGAGCCATATGTGCGTCTGCACATTGCAGTTGAGGTGATTTAAGTTTTTTTTTATTTTTTGTTTCTTATGCGCCCTTTCTTTCATTTTTATTTAATTGCCACACATTAGTGCAGTTACTTTTAGTCTTCAGTAAAACAAAAATCAAAAGGATTCACAGTCAACAACTTGCCTTTGCCATCAGCGCACTTATTTGTCTTTTATGGCAGTCGATTTATTGCTTTTTTCGTGTATACTTTCGGCTCTTTCATTGGCTTGCCGCATTGCCGCTAAACTCGTATGCATATTGCTAATTAATTTTCCCACAAAAATCGTGCACATAACTGCCTCTTCACTGATATTTAAGGTACACTGGAAGAAGTTGTGTGTTCTATATAATATTTGAAGGTTTTTGATAAAAAGAGTTTTGAAATTTAAGACAAGTCTGAACTAGATTTTATTTCTTTTTGTTTGAGGAAGGGAAAATCACAAAGCATGTATATATCTTAGAAGAAAACCTTTAGAGTTTGAAGTGGATATGGCAACTCTAATAAATATATTCTCATAATTGCTCTCAGAGTTCCCAATGTTTTCTCAAAAGATGTGTATATCGCTTGTCACAAGACTTCCTAAGACTATTTTATTAAGCTCCAGGGCCCCTGATCTAATTATTTCATAAAACTTCTTAACACTATTACTTCTTTATCTACTCCTAGACTGTCTGATGACTTCAAATCAATTAAGTTTCCGATCTTCGACGATTCCTTAACGGATCTCAGCGGATTTCAGCTTCTCAGAATTTTTTTAGCTCTCTGACATTATCAACTTCAGGCTTACCCAAGGGGTATGTCAGGATTTCGGAGGGTTATTTATATTTAGCAGATTACTTCAGCTTTTCGGAGGTTCTATTAAACAATTTAACTGATTTGAAGAGGGTATGGACTCTATAGTAAATATTAAAAATTTGTCATAAATCCAGATTTTTTCTCAGAGGATGTACACAACGCTTGTTCTATGACTTGACATTATGAAAATTTTTAATCTTGAAGGAAACTTTCTCAGATAATCTAATTAAGGTCCATAACCCTTCATCTAATATACGTTGAAGCTCTTCCACGATTTTAAAGTGTTTAGATTTACAATCCTCAACGAATCTTTATCAAATCATTTCAGCTCCGGAGAGGTTCTTTAAATATCATTGATGCTATTCCTACCCAAAGGGTCTGCCAATATTTCGGAGGGTTTTTTATCTTTAGCAGATTATTTTAGTTTCTCGAGATTCTATCAAACACACTAACGTCATTGATTTCATTGAAGGGGGTATGGAGTTTATAACAATTATTACGTCAAGATGCACTTAGCAGATCATTTCAGCTTCGCAGAGGTTCTATAAAATACCCTAATATCATTGATTGTGTTAACCTATACATAGATTATCCCAAGATTTCGGAGTATTATTTCGGCTTCAAACTTAAAAAAAAACAAAATTTTCAAAAATAATTTAAGATCTCAATGTTACGAAAGAAACCAGTTCTTTTGCACATTTCTTTAGCAACAAAATTTCCATAAATTCTGTACCGGAATACTTCCTACCTTTGACGGAACTTCTCATCTTCATGCATCATTGCGTTTGAGATCCAGGATCTATACTTAGAACACCCACAGGGCTTTCTAAAACTATTTGTACTAAACCAACGCTAGATCTATGTCACTATTTTGTATAATTAGGTCCAAAACTTCGAAGGAACTTTAACAGATAATTTTGGTTGCAGATCTTCTAGTTCTTGTAGAAGCATTTACTAACATAAATACCATGAAACATATCCTATATATTTTTGGGTAACATTGGATATAAATATGGGTGGTCACCGGTCACTGGTGCCTATCTACAATATCGATTAAAATACACAAACGTTTGAGGCATTGTTTCACTTGGCAGTTGCTTCATAAGAAAGATTATGTTAGAGTTACTCTACTAGCTCATTCTTTTTTGAAAGTTTGGGCAAGTCAAGTGAGAAAAAGATAAAAATTCTCAAGTTTGACCATTTTTTCTTGTTTATTGTTGACTGGGTCCGTCAGGAATTATGGAAACCGTCCTTGTCAGAAATCAAAGAGCTCTTCCGACTGCTTTAAATGATCTGTCGAAATGCTGAATGGCAACCACTGTGCTATTTCAGTTCTTTCAGTGTGCCAAATCTGCCTTTAGGCAGACGCAACGCACGAAAGAAATGAAGCTGATTTATTATTTTACATACAATATTGCTGCATGCCACACCGGCGACTGCCACACAATGTCAAGTTGCCATATATACATACATACAGCAATATTTTTCGCATTCGAGGATAATTTGCAACAACGAAATTCATTATAAATGGCAGGTGTCAGTCAACATTGAGGTTGCCATTTATTTTGGGCGCATAAAAATGAGAACAGCAACAAGAAAAGAAAAAGGAAGAAGAGGCAAGCAAATGAATGTTGCCGAAAACAACAGAAAAGGGAAATAAAAGCAAAAGTAGTACTCGCTTACGCTAAGGAGCTGATAACAACATGAATTTCGCGTGTAGGCAAGAGGAGCTTGAGCGGCAAGCAAAGCGCGGGACACATATGGGAGTCAAAACAAAACGAGCTGTCAACAAGCCGTGATGCCGACTTTTCACAAGCTTTGTTTAATGTTAAGGAATTCTAGCTGGTGGTAAATCAGTATTTGCATACGAAAGCAGGCAAATAAATACATATACATATATCAGAGTAGTAGCTGAGTAGCTGCGGTGGGCGCTCACGCCTTAATAAGCAGTTATGTAAGTACACAGGATTTAAATATTTACTAGCTTGAAATTGTTGCAAGTACGCCCCATTTTACTAAGTATGCGTTGAGAGCGTAAATTTCAAAATATTTTTCCGTTAACACCCACACTTCCGTTAGCTTGCAAGGGCGTCGCACAGGCTTAATGCATATGACTTAGCCACTTAGCGTGTCGATAGGTGCAGGAACCGCACGCTAATGATCAACAGCGGCAAACAGAGCTGTTGGAAAGTAGCTCATTAAACGCGAATAGTTAGGAGAAAAAAAAAAAAAAAAAAAAAACTAAAAACAAAAAAAGTAAGTACAGCAGGCTGGCCAACTAACATACAGAGGTCACACATGCCAGCAAGCAGTAATAGGGGCCAAGCAAATGTCGAGCAGTCATAAGAAATGCAATAAACAACAAAAACAAGCGGCAGAAAATATTAATGAGCGTCAAGAACATTATTATTATGTAATGTGTTTGTTTTTGTTGCAACTTCTGATTAACGAACTTTGTATATCCTCATCAGAATAAAGTGATTGTATGAAAAGCTTTGCTATTTGACGAGATATCTTCATTAAATTCGGAACAGATAATTGTCTTGAACAATGGTGTATTATCCAAAGATTTTTTCTCAGATCGGATAACTATTGTATATAGCTGTCATACGAACTGACCCATCAAACTCAAGTCCTTGTAGAGAAAGCTTTGTCATTTGACAACATATCTGGTCGATTTTTAGTATGAGTTATTATCTGAAGATACAGGACAATCACTGAAGAAATGTTTCAGATCGGACCACTACAGCAGATAGCTGCCATACAAACTGACCCACCAAGCTCAACTTCTTGTATGAACAACTTTTTATTTGACAAGATATCTTCCCCAAATTTACAATATACATATATGTACATAGCTATCATACAAACTGAACGATGAAAATCAAGTTAAAGATCTTCTCATGCACTTTTATGTCATAAAAAATGCACCTGTCAAGGGTATTATAGCTTCGAAGAAACCGTTCTTAGCGTTGTTCTTGTTTTCAATACACAATGCAACACAAACACAAAAAAAAATTAAATGTATGCAAAGCATTTTCACGCTGTGGCAATCGTAGTAATTTCCAATGCAAATAAAAATTATTTTCCCATTAAAGTAGCGCGGCTGATCGCTGGTGGCAGCGGGGGCAGCAGCGTTGCAGCAACGCCCGCCGACCACAGCCGGCATGCACACGAAGTGGGCGTGTCGCACTAAAAGAGATTTACATTTAACATTAAAATTTGTTGTTGTGTTTCATTTTTGTTGTTTTTTTTTTTGTATTACTTCTCTTTTTTTCAACAACTTTGCGCCGGGACCCAAGCCAACAAAGCACACACTTGTGTAAAAGCGCAAATAAGCGAGGAAAAACGCGCTGCCACATAAAGCAAACAAACAAATTAGCCAACAAAAGCAAAAAATACAATACAACAACAAAAGCAACAACACTGTTTGCATATAAGCAGCCGGCACACGCACCACATTTCACCGCATTCACATTTTAATTGCATTTTAATGGCAAGCATAGCCATATCCACCAACAAACAGCGCCTACAACCGCTCACCAAACCAACCAACCAACCGGCCAAGCAGCGCTGCAGCTCCTTAGCCGTCAATTCCTGCCACATTGGGCAGGGGCAACAACAGCGCGGCGCTGGCGCGTCGTTAGCGGCTCAGCAACCGCCTAAATGCCACAAACTAGTCGCTCGCACTGGTGGCACATCCTGCTGGCGCGTAATTAGCCAGTGACAGCCAAATTATACGCTTTGAGGCGCGTAGCACAAGCACATGTTGCAAGTGGCAGCCATACATAACTCAGCATACTTCAATTGCTTACTTGCTACTTCACAATAAGAATTACAAAAAAAAAAAATTCAAAAAAATAAAAAACATAAATTTTTGTTGTTGTTGCATTTGGTGATTGCTTGTTTGGCTGCTAAACGCAAGTGCAACATACACATACGCATGTACACTCGCCTCTATGGCCAAAACGCGTTGCGGCTTCTGCCCCACAGCACATTTCTAGTGTCCAGCGAGTTGTTGTTGCTTGCATAAATATGTATGTATGCTGCTGTTCTGTTATCTAATCGCACGCCTGTCTAGCTGCCAGCCAACTTGTCGCTTTGCTGTTGCGCTCTTCCTGCCACAAAATGCTCGAAGCCTCATTTTACGCATCAAAGTGCTTGCTGCAACGCATGCGTGTGTTTTTGTTGTAATTAAAAAGGAATTTATACGTTAATAAATATATTTTAGGCAAAAAACTAACAGAAATTCTAAAGTACACACATTTCTCCGTTCGTGCAACCGAAAAAGGGTTCGTCTAATGACTTTGTTTATGCGTCGCTTATTTGCTTTTAATGGCTTTTCTATAAACTCCGCTTGCATAATTTCTGTGTTGTAATGAGTTGTTGGGAACGCAGAGGGCAAGGGTTTATCTAGTTACATAAGCATATGCTAATAAGACGTACTGACCGTAAGAATTTGCATAAATAGCAGGAATTTAATATTTTTAAGAGATACCTATCCCATAACAAAAAAAAAACCGTTCACCGGTTATTATAGTTATATTCTTTATATACGCTACTAGTCCCCAATTTTCAAGATATCGATCTGCCATTTCCGTCCTAAAAGGATGTGCATCAAGCCTCGTCTTGGCCTCGTGAGAGGAAACCTTGCGACCATAAAAGGCGACTACCTCTTGGAAAACGGATATCAGGTTTTTCATAAAAAAAAAAACCGACACTCAAATGTATCCCTGGGAAGGTAGGACCCAAAGTGACGAAACCGTCGCCCGCCAGTGCTGCAATAATGACTACTGTTGCCTCTAACTCGTATATACCTTGGGCAGTCCCACTAGGATATAAGAAGTCGTGCAAAATTGGTAGAAATCTGTAGACTGCAGACAAAACTAGGCCAATTGTGAGCGTAGGAATCACCAAAGGCAGTAGTGGAACCTCTGTATTGTACCCTCTTGCTTGAGAGGACTATAAGGAACAATGGGAAGAACGCGTCCTTAGCCTGCTGACAGAGTTGAGTACCTAGGGCTCATTCTAGACAGCAAGCTCTCGAGGAAACCCAACATCCAGGAAGTCATCGGTTGCCCTATACTGCTCCATGACAGCCATAGACAGAATATTCTGACTTTCACCAAAGATAGTTCCTTGACTCGTTGAAACCATAGTTAAGCCTATAAGGTTTTATGGAAGTTTTGATTAGTGGAAGGCGCTGGAAAAAATACTACATTGGCGAGGGTTCAACAGGCAGATCTCACCGGAAGACATAGTCGAGAAGTATATTGGCAGCGAAAGCTGCACTCAGACTCAGAGAATCTTGCTACCTACCTGACTGCGAGCCTTGGCATACTGGAATACTCGCATACTTTTATTTCATTCAAAATATTTGGATTACCAGTGCGCCGAACCTAGTAATGTCCTAGCTCTCCTTTGTTTGTCCACATGATAGATCTACTGCTCCGGAGCGCAGCCTCCGAGGATACCAAGGGATGACTACCCACTCCAATATTAGTCTTGAGTTTGCCGACAGTGTACTTAAAACCAGTAAAACGATGTCTAAACTTCTTATCTCTAGCATCGAGTTACTTTGTAATTATGAATCTTACTGTAAGAATGCCAATCGGACAGTGTCCAGTCAGAACTTCTTCAACCCTGAAAGACGCACTTATCGAGAGCGAAGAGCTCCCTGCACCACCTACAATTTACTCAGGGCCAAAAAAACCATGCGACTGCACAGCTGCTGGTAGCCGACCAACATTTACTGATTTGGTCTGAGGAGCAGCAGTCAAGTGGTAATCACAAAAAGCCCCAGGATACCGAAGTGCGCGTGCTAAAAAGCTTGTCAGCCTTACAGTTTCCTGCAATACGCCTGTGTTCAAGCACCCAAACCAGGCATATCTTATCGGATATCAGCTGAATCAGCTGTTTAAAAGAAGATCCGATAGTATCATCTCAACACTTACTACTTGAATACCCCGCTTTTGCCAGATCAGGCGAAAGCACCTCAGATGTCATACCCTCACACATTTTTTTTTTTGTTTCCTAGGGTCTATATAGACCCGGAAAATTTAGATTTATAAAAACAAACTTCCAATACTTCAGCCATTTTCTTGTACCTTTCTAAAGCAAAATATACCTAAGGTCGCGGTACAATCCTCGTCTATCTATATCCTTCTAACCTTGAGTTCTTCCTTCACCACTTTCATCGCTAATTATTTGCGCTTTTAATCGAAACCCAAATGCTGCTTTTGTTTACATTGAACACCTAATTAAATGTTCAACCGAAAATAATTACTTTACAGCTGAGGCGCACAGCAAACAACACAAATTGTAGCACCAGCCACCAAACCATAGTAAAATCAGCTTTCGCTCTAACCTCAACGCATAGAAAAGCTAGATACACACTTGCCTCGAATTTTGCAAGACAATCAACATCGGACACAACAATACAGTCGAATCTACTAAATTAGTTTGTAATGCAAATTATCGTGTCTATGCCACCAACACCGAGCAGCCCTCGCACATCCTCCGTTGAGCCATTCAGCAAACTTCGCCCAACAGCGCCTTGCCACAACAAGTAACAATTTCCCATACCGAAGCAAATAATCAAATTAATAACGCTCTAATTAATTGTAAATTTTGCGCTTTCACAGCATAACGGTTGTAGCAAGGAGCGCAGGAGAAGCTTGATAGCCTAGATATAGGCTTGCTGGTCTCATCAACTCGTGCGTACAACAGCGCTCTCTACAGCCGTAATACAGCTCTTCTGCGCAGTGGGTTGGCAGCTTGAACACTGGTCGTTTGGTTAACGGCGGCCAGCTCGAAACTCTTAGGTCAGCTTAATTTCAGGGTGCCTACACTGACCTGGTTTAGCTTGCGCACTTCGTCGCCGTTGCCTGCTGTGCCACACTTGCTATTGTTTAACTAAATATTACCGAATACAATTGCTCATTAACAACAGTATAGCTCACATTACCTAACACACGCCGCCCTTATCGTTTAGCTGCTGCACAGACAGCTTTAGAGCGCTTGTGTTGCCATCTATGTGGCTTTTGATGCGCCTTAACGGTTGGACTTGGACTTGTGCACAATTGTCACTTGCTCTCTGTACTATTCTTTAGTTATTAGATAGTCTGCTATTGTTCAACTTCACTGGGCGAATACATACTTGAATATATTTCTAACTTTCTAGGGATTAAATGAAAGTAGTATATGATGGCTACTTGAGAGCAACTTGACTAGTTGCGGAGAAAGCATGTTTGGAGTGATATAAAAACTATTTTTGGCACTCCTAGATCCAAAAACACAAACCAATCAATAGTAGAAAACTTTAAAAAACGGCTAAGAGATCGTGGAAGGCATGCTTCGTTCCAAATGACCTTCGACCTCTTCAACTCATGAAAATATTAAAAAAGTGAAAGATATGGTGCTTGAAAGTCGCCAATCAAGTGTTAGAGAGATGACAAGAGAGCTCGACATCTTTCTTTTCGGACAGTAAATTCAAAAATTGAATTCAAAAGCTCAATTTGATGGAAATGTTACGGTTTTCTTTCTAATTCCGCAATTTGTCACACTTCATTTTCCAGCCACTGGGCTCAATTAACTCACTGCGTTACTTCATATTTTCGCATGTTCATTAAAATATTGCGCACTTCCCTCCTCAACTCCCCTCAAAAACAAAAGGTACACTTCCATGCCTATTGTCCTGTAGTGGCCACTGCTATTAGTCCATGAATAGGCCTATTTTCAGTTGACGCACACGGAGCAACTTGTAATTGAACTAATTTGCTTCTGCAAACAATAGTTAATAAATTATGAAACTTTTAAATGAGGCAAGCAAACGCACAACAGTTAAATAAATTAAGACAACAGTGGATGGCAAAGCAGATGGTTGAGCACATTGGGTGGACAAGCGGGCGTGAATGGGGCGTGGCAAGGCTGGAGCGTTGAAATTTCGTTAATAAATCGGCAAGAGGAGCAGCCTAATGGCACGGAAGAAGCAAATAGATATTAGTACTTAATAAATGACAGTGAAATGTAATGAAGTAATTACGTTATTGCAAACATTTTGTTGGTGATTATTGCTTTATAAAATAATTGCAGGCGCAACCGCGGCGCTTTTGTAGCGAAGGCTTAACATTATGAGCATACTACGCCTCCATACTTTCTGAAGTTGGAAACCATCAATCTACCTGCCGTGAAAATTTAACTGCCAATTGA
Source organism: Bactrocera correcta (assembly GCA_027475135.1). Lineage (NCBI taxonomy): Eukaryota > Metazoa > Arthropoda > Insecta > Diptera > Tephritidae > Bactrocera > Bactrocera correcta. The sequence continues at coordinate 106,526,305 of CM050323.1, forward strand.
CAAATAATTTAGTAGTGCTTTAATAATTGTAATTAATTTGAGAAGCTTTGAGAGCTTAGAAAAGCTCAAAAATTTCCTTCCAGGCAAGCTTTGAAACCTCAACGCTTAGATCGCTCAAAGTTGAGCAAAAATAAATTATTAATGTTCGTAAAAAGGATTATCTTTGATAAATTATTTATTTGCTAACATTTGTCTACATTGAAATAAAAGCTTGCTGTAGAGTTTTCGCATTAAGGGCAAAAGCTCACTTCTACGAAAAGCACTTTTGTAAGTGATTACGCGTCCAACTTTGGCGACAACTTAATAAATTTGTCTCTTCTTTCATGAAATCTAACTCGCGTATACCACTCCATGGACATATATAAACCTCCACTTCATCAAAAAGGGAGCATAAACAATAGTTATACACATAAATATATATGTACTATTATGTATATCACCATTCACTCTCGTTGTTTAGCATTAGCTCGCATATCTGCTTCAAATCGCTTGGCCAATTTCTGGGTGGTCAATTTGATTGAGCGACGCTGACGCGATTTTGCACATAACGACGGCGACAGACATGTCATCGCCGCTGCTATTGTGGCTGCCAACAAAACATATACGCGCCTAAGAAATCGCGCGCACAACTGCAAAAATTTGAGTCGGTAGCAGGCGTCCGAACTGCTGCATGTCAATGGCGGCGGTGCCAATTCCCAGCTGACTTCATATTTATTTCACTCGGTAGTTCGCTACAGCTTTGGTCAAGGCGAATGCAGTGACTGCGTGGGACTTCTAAATTTGTGTTTTTGCTTGCGCAATATCTCTTAAACTTGATGGTCCAAAGAAATGAAATTTTCTTTATTACCAAAATGGTAAACTTCACAAGAAAATTTAAAGTTACCCTTGGAATGATTCCATGCTCAAGCAACTTCTAAAGGGCATAATGAAATGGTACAGCGACGGTCGAAATGAAATTGCTGCAGAAATCGCAGGACCACATACCAAACTCTCCATACCTCTGAGAAGTTTTCCGAGCATCTTCCGAGCGGAAACCTTTGCTTATCTGGGTGACAGGTCACAACGGGTATAGACGGAAATCAACTGGCAGACCACCTTGCCCACTCTTGAGCTTCCACTAAAAGGGGGGACCAGAACCCTGTATGGTGGTTGGTCCTCAGGAGGTTAGGGCGGCAGGGTTGGTGGAAGTGGTGTTGACAATAGGTTTAATGCATCCGACAGGCCAAGTTTCAACTGGGTGACAATTGTCGCATTCTCCTGGGCATTGTAAGCTCAAGAAGCACTTATTATCAAATCGTCGGTTCTGCGACATGGAGTCGGATGTTCACATCTTTTTGAATGAGTCCTTGGCGGAGGGACTATATTTCAATGGCTCCGCAGTGTAGACCTGGAAGACTCCGATCAAAGGTTGAAATCATTAAAACATTCGTCGATCGGTTTATTGAGGATCAGAGGCAAATATCTGCGAACTCCGATAACCCCAGAAGGAAGCTCTCCTGGTTCGAACCACTCAATCTTCATTTAGATTCTTCAGGAGAGTTATTTGCCGAAGTGTTTAGGCTAGTTCGAACAAGTTGTTATTAGCGAATGAATGGGAACCGAAGATTAAGCAAAAATTGTCCAAGATATATGAGAACAAGAGCTCTTTCAATCTCCAAGTGCCTTTATGAATGCTCTGCTCCCAAGAGTGCTTTTAACATTGGTAGATCGGTTTAATGAGGCTTTGAGACACAGATCTACGAAAACTGGGAACCCCAAAAGGAAGTTCACTGGGATTAAATCCCTAAATCGGCATTTATATTCTCCAAAGCAGTAATTTTTCTAAGCACTAAGTAAGTTCATTATAGTATCCCCATTCTCTGTGTTCTTGGCTGTGTACAGATACGGTCTTTTTAAGCATCTGAAGATAACATATCTAAATCTCCGAGTACCTTTGGGTTCGCTCTGTTCACAAAAGAGCTGGTGACTTCCCGGAAGGCTTTCGAACCCTGTCGTACGATCGCTATAGCATTCCTACACCAGTCTTTATGGCTGAGTACAGATATTTTCGTTTCACACCACCTTACTTATTTCTGCCCTTCGTGCTTTGTCTTTTTCCACGTAACCATTTATTACACGGCGCGCAGTTCGAAGCTAAACTAAAGCCCATGCCGTGCTGTAAGGCGCAGCTTTGCCGCTTTTATTGCAGCTATTATAGGCAGGCTTACAGATTGTTGTTGCTGCTTGCTGCTCGACGGCAAACTGATCGATTTAATAGCCTAGCCATTGAAGTGCATATATCAAAAATCGCATATGAAATAATAGCGTCAGGCTATTGAGTGCAGGCACACACACATACACGAGAGTACTTTTAAGTGATATATGAACACACACACTCACAGGCGGCCATTTGCTGCGGGGCGCGCTTGCCTGCAGCTGTTGCTTGTTGTTGTTAATCGCAAGGTTAAATGGCCCGCCTGGTCAGCTGATGGGCTTGCAAGATTGTTGTGTTGCTGTTGCTGCGCGTTGGCTGGCTGGTTGGTCAGTTGGTTGCAGCCACTGCATTGCATTAGTGCAACATTGCGCGGATGGCCGCTGGTCGCCGCCGACAACCATTGACGACACTTCCAATTATGTTGCTAACAAGGAAACATAAATTTCGACGTTGTTGCACGTACACGCGAATGCGCACGCAACCACACACAAGCGCTCACATACACACACACAAGCGTGTTGTTGCATTACTTGCAACATTTGCGCGCACACAGCCGTACGTGCAGAATTTTTGCATTCGCAAGTGCTCGCTGCTGCTCTGTGGCACGAGTGCGCGTATGTTGCACAGTCAAATTGCCACTGCTGCTGCTGCGGCAAATCGTTTTGTGCCGCTTTTCCACTTAAACATGCCCATTGTGGGCATGTGTGGCGCGCTTGTGTAACAGTGTTGTTGCAATTTATTCACTTTTGCTGTCAATGTAGTTGCTTTGCTTTTGTTGTTGTTGCTGTAGTGTTGTTAGCAGTCAATAAATGTGCAATTCTTGCGATTTACAACATATGAGCGCATAAAGCTTTACTTTGTTACTAACATTGTTCTTAACAACAATGTTGCAAGTAGCTAAGCTGCAACACAACAACATCTGTTAAAGAAATCTTTATATTTTTTTTGGTTTCTTATGCTTGTTTGTTTGAAGTATAAAACGTACAATTTTCAAATTAACAGTCATTCCGATTTATGACACTCGAGGGATAAGCACAAGCCAGCCCCCGAGCGATTAAGGTTGAAGGTCCGAGGAAACAGCTTCAGAAACTGCGGTTGTTTATTTTCTGTTGCCAAATTGATTAGTTGGATTGGTTAGGTAAATAGGTTGATTACTCGAGAGAACACGAATAATCCTGTTTGGAATGATCGAGACATTTATTCGTTGTGAGGCCCAGAACTTCGAATAGGAAGAAAACGCCTAGATCCTGCCACAAACTTATTGAGCTGCTACCTCGGTGGCTGCCACTTCTGCTTGAAGGACACTACAGTGATCCAGTCTGAAACAGTTGATTAAGAGACCTCAACTGAGGACTCTACCTCCAACCTACTCCGTTAGCTTTGATCCATCCAAGAAAAAGCTCAATTCGCCCCACCCACGTATCCATCGAAGTAGAAGATGCCACTAGGACTAGGTTCCTGGACACAGTAGTCTAAGTTATCACGGATGCAGTCCAACGAGAGAGAGGATTTCAGAATGTTCCTCGGCTCTGTAGTCCAAGTTATCAGGGATACAGTAAAACTAGCGAGAGGATTGCAGAAGGTCCCACTCTTCGAGACTTAATCTCAAATTTATTGACTCATTAAGTTAACATTAGTTCGAAGGAGATCGTTAAACTTAACCAATACATTACATCCCATGTAGTAGGAGCTGAGGGAACCTGGTTTCTATATAGCTATCTAATTGGAAGACAAAAGAATAGTTCAGCTCTAACTTGCGTTAGTGCTTCCGAAACTCAGTACCAATAGCCACCACTTCGTCGTAACCCAAAACACAACTCAATCACGACGATTTTCCCACGACCTGCTCCCACATGTTAGAGTCGCCCACTGCCAAATGGGAGCTGAAATGTTCGCTGACAACTGACACTGTTGGATTTTAATCGCTACAAATAATTCGATTAACATTTCAGCACAGCATCTCTAATCGCTGTCATTAAAAATTACAAGCCAGCGCTGATTACTGGGCTAAGCGAGCGCAGCAAGTTGAGCGTGTCGCAGCCGGTATGAATGAGTGCCGCAGCAGTACGATTTACAACAGCAGCAGCAATAACAACACGCGCATATTGCCGTGCAAATCTAAGCGTATTGCGAAAGCGGCTAAGCCGTGCTAAGTTCATTTGAGCGAGGGAAAAGCTGGCTGGCCGCCTGATTGACTGCAGTTCGTTAGTTGGAACGATTTTGTTGTTACAACATTAGTGCTACGCTATTGGTCGACGAACCAGGTATATATGTATATACTTGTAGCTGCGGCTTTGTGGCATTCTCCGCACAATTGCACGCTGGGCGTTAACTGCAAAGTAATTGTCGACAACTATGAAACGATAGCAAAAGGCGCAAATTTCGCATTGTTGTTATTGTGCTAAAGCTAAAATATTGCCGGCAATGTTGTTGTAACTAACTAAAGCTGCCTCATGTTGCAATACAGTGCGCTGCTTTCAACGCTAAGCGTGAAATGATGCTGTGTTGCTGATGTGGCAAGAACGTGCCGAGTGTGGCAAACATAGTCCATGCTTGCATACGAATTACTAGGAAACAGCGAAGTATTGGACGAAGCGGAACGAGGAAATAGCTTAGAAGAAATTGTGTAAAAGTCGCTGAAGTATTTTAGCAGCAAAGGTGGGGAAAATCAGGAAGAGCTTCCTACATAATCAAAAACATAAGTAATTTGTGATGGAATAAAATATACTACGTATTGTTTCCAGTTCGTATAGGTTATCGATAACCTATATATCCTAACCGTGCTGTGTAAACTGCGATACAAATTGAAGTGAATTGAGTATATGATCACGTGCCTAAAAAACCTGGAAATCCTTATGGAGGATGACTGTCAATTTTCCTCTTTCCGATTCTTTTCGAAACTCGAAAAAATTGCCGAATGTTCAACATGCTGCTCTCATCAGTATTTGTGGTGTATTGCGTAGCACTCCAACAAACACCAACCAGAGAGTCTGGGTACTTAGATGACTACGAGTCTCGCCACTCCGGAGTTTGATTTCAAAGAAGCTTGGATTACCAGGACGCTGAACCCTGTCCTGATTGTCGCTTCTCGACTTACATATCTTAGAGAGAGTCATAGGAGGGAAGAACTTGCTGGAGGAGAGAGACGGTGGGCTTTTTGGTGGCGATGTAAAGTGTCGGGAGCTTTCCATCAGCTCCAGTTTTAGGATTCCGGACCACTGCAGCATTTCCAAGTGGAGATGTCTGCTGTAAAAGTAACAAAAGATCTACATCTCCGGAGCGCAGACTCCTTCAGAGAGGTGAGACTCCTTGAGCTAGCTAATTGTGTGCTCAAGACTAGGATATCTAGAACCCTTATCTCTGGGATGAAGATATTTTGTGATTTGACGAGTTTGGATGCTTAGCCATAGCCGTATTACAGGAAGCTAGAAGACTGAAGAACTTGCTAGGACAAGCATTTTTAATATGTATGTATGATAACAGTGGAATGGGAACGGGTGGGTGCTCCTTTGGATTCTTCTGACTCACTTCTGGACTGTTGGATCTCAGACCAAATCAGCAAGGCTCGCCGTCCAGGGAACTCTTCAGCCTTAATAAGGTCCACCTTTTAGTGATTGTAGCAGTTGTGACTGGATACTGTCCGATTGGGATTCATACAATTATATTGAATACCTTACCGGATGCCAGTTACAACCTGTTCTGCCTGATCAAGGCAAACATACCTCGGAGGCCATAACATAAGAGTAAAAATTTGTCAAAAAAATAACTGACATTAACGACTAACTCTAATTAGACAGTATTTTCATGATATTTAACTGACTGACCACTTAAACTCAACTTTTTACTTCTATAGTCTTCAAACCGGTGCCACTCCTCCATCCTCCTTACCAGCTGGCAAGTCTAACATTAGCACGGCGCATAACAAGACGGATGATAAATACTTTGAACTTCAACCCAGCGCCAAGTGGTAATGAGACAAACACATTAGCAGACAAATAGCAGACCGAAATACCTCGAAGGCAGGAAGCACAACGAGCAGCTAGAACCAGCTAAGGCCGTATAAGACGCGGGTTGTTATTACATTGTTAGTTTTATATGCACATAGACTCAGGGAGAATTCAAATGAAACTCGTCAGTTGAAGGGTAATGAGCGCAAATGGCATGAGGATTATATTGCTGGACTTCTTCTGTTTTTTTTTTTGGCTTTTCTTGCTTGTTGTTGCAAGTTCGCTACAACTAATACCAATTAGCATAGACGGCAATTACTGTTGCAACTAACAAAGCACAATGATATTTTGCGCTATCTGTTTTGCCACTATTTTACATGTCACACACAGGTGGGCCTGCAACAGCAACAACAACACAACATAACACTGATGCGCAGCAAGCGAGCGCAAGCCGAAGCAACACGGTGGCTACGTTCCGCGAAAGTGGCTAATAACTCTTCAACTCCCAAAGCACTTGAAGCTCCAAGCACACGCCGTCCTGTGCCCAGTGCATGCGGCTGCTGCTTTCGGACGCTCCTACAAAGTGGCATAAAATAACAACTCACCGTCAACGTTCAGTGGGCGCCGGATGGTACTAAAGCGCAGCTAAAAAGTCGTCAACTGCCCGTTACTGTCATCGTTGACGCTGCAAATGTTGAGTGTGGAGTCCGTAGCTCCGGAAAGCAAGAACAAAACCAAAAAACTTGGAGATTTACAATTAAAAAATAGAAAACAAACTAAACTCCAGCAAACAAATCTGCTACGTATTGCTTGTTAGTACTGTTTTCTTGCTTTTGCTTTGTTTTCATTGCTGCTGCTGCTTCATCTTTTGTTGCCAACGTTGTTTATGAGCTGCATTTTGACAGTGTTTGACGTTTAGCCGCACCATCGGCGCACCGGCGACATGCGGCAACAATCGACGAGGCATGTCAAATAACACCAAACTACAAAATGCATAACAACAGCAGCAACAACTGCAACATGTACCAGCAACTTTGTGTGGCACACCGTCTTCTATGCCACCGGCACATTCAAAACCGTCGTCAACATGTCACTCACAACAAATACTACTTGCCACAGCGGCTAGTTGCACCGAGCTGTCGTTAGTGCTTGGACTAATGCATAAGAATGGCAGGAAAAATCATAAGAACACTACAAAGAACAACAACAAAGCATTTTTAAGTCAGTTAGTCAGTCCGTTTAACAAGGTAATGGTATCCTGTCAATGGTACATAAACTTTCGCAGTTCATCTTCAGTTTACAGCAAACATACTATACGTATGTATGTATGGCAGTTAGTAGTATTTCAGGAAGATGCTAATAACGCTAATGGTTTCTGCGATGCTGGTGTGCTACAACAAACACACTGGCAATACGTCTGAATAGTAGGAGTTCATTAAGTAAGGAGCAAAGTTCTTTGATGTAGAAGGAATTGGGTCTCAAATTTCTGACAAAAATGAATATATTTTTATGCAGATGCTTGGAGTTCAGGCTGGACGCGTATGTCAAAGGCAAATCGGTTGATACCGCCCTGCCTCTTGAACACCTGCATGGAGAGGCCCATATGCTTCCAGTTAAGGACTATAATGAGCTCCTCTCCAGTTTTTGCTGCGGTGCTGTCGCAAGAATCATCCCTGCAGTCAACTGCTTGTGGCGGAACCGCCTCCTAGGAGCATCAACTACGTCGGCAACATCAAACTATACGTCGACCAGATTTCGGAAGCAACTAACCTCGGATATCCACCGACTGCCATTCACAGCCTCGTTATGGATACTGTAGCAGGTTAAACTCCTACTTGTCCAGAATAGACCTAAACATATCAAATATATGTCCATTGTGCAATGAGTCCCCGCAAGACACAGGTCACCTCTTTGCATGCACTGCTAACACCACTCATCTGACACCCTTCCCTCTTTGGTCGGATCCCGTCGAAACAATACGTTTTCTGGGCCTATCGTTGGTTGACGTCGACTAAAAGTAGTTGAGACCATCGAAAGTTTCTTAGGAAAACGAAAAAAACAGCCTAGAAAAATTTACACAACATTTTTGTTTACCATATGTGAAAGATGTACCAGCGGTTCTGTGATCAACAGTTCCAACGGCGAAATCCACATATTCATTAACGGATCAACGTGTGAAATATGAACAGGAACAGGCTTTTCTCAGTAATCCGTACACAGAAGGTAGCTGCAAACTGAATGATTACAATTCAGTCTTTCGGGTCGTAGTTATGAGTATAATAGAAAGCACCAAGTGGACTTCGGATATTACCACCAAGTCCATGAGCCTTCTAGAGGATAGCCAAGGGGCAATTAAGGCCATCCGTAACGCCTTTACTTAGTCTCATTGAGTTAGTTCATGAAAGCAGGCAAAAGCTAGACTTTTATCAGGTAGTTCAGTTCAATATGGGGCACACCACAGGAATAAAGTTGAATAGTGTTGATGTTCGACAGACCAGAAAGCTTCTACTAGGCAAAATGGAGCTTTGTAAAATTGTAAGAGTTATCCCAAGTCAGCTATCCATAAGATCCCACCTTCAGTCAATTGGAAAAGTAGATTGGAAGGAATTCGGAACATACTCAGGGATGATGGTTACTACCCGGAAGTACAATGAACCTCATGATGATCAAAGTAACATAAATGGATAGGAAAATATTGGGAGTGTACGCATCGCGAAAACGCTTCCAACTTCTCAGCAACACTGCAAAAAACATGGCTACAACTTGCCACAATATTTGCTAAACACTTTTTCTTTTATACATAAATATATTCGCTGTAAAATTCTGAGTTGATTCATAAATTCTAGCGGTAGGTAACAAGCGCATTGACAAATAAATAACCTCGGTGACGACAAGAGCACCAACAAGTTGTTGACAACATTGGCGTGTGGCAACATGTTGCAACGCTTGTTATTTGTAACAGCTGCTGAACTTGTTGCTATTCATCTGTTGTTTGCAATTCGCCTGCTGCCATTTGCCGGCTTTATTACCATAAGATTTTGTTCGTTTTTTATGTCGTGTTCTTGGTTTTTGTGACTTGTCGACCAACTACGGTTGCTTCAAAATCATTTTGAAATTTATGAACCGTAATCGGTTAAGCAGTGGAAATATAAAGTGTTTAGAGGCGCATTATTTGTTATTATCCTAAAAAGTATCTTAGAAAGAGATAGAGTCGAAAAAGCTTAAGCTTTTGTTACCGATCTTGAGTTAACATAACCCTGAATTTAGTCTAGCTTTCGCTAAGAACATCTAAATCCATTTGAGAAGTAAATTGGTGAAAAAAAAACCAGACCAAAACTTGCTTAGAGCTCTGTTGAAAAGACTTCCAGTTCTAAATTAGTAATACCTAAGACCAAAATTCTCTTTTTCCAAACTATCTCTTTTCTCTAGGTCACTCACTTCCCAGTTACCATATTCAGAAACCTCGAAGATAATGAATATGATATGTATCTTCCTTGCGGATATCTAATTAATTAACTCTAGAACTGAGACTGTCCTACTCTTTCTCGCTATGCGGGAAGTGTTCTACGCATCACTCTGAACAACTTTGTGAAAGAGAGTATGGGTATAAAATCGGTCTGGAGCCAGGAAGTCAGAATGATCCATAAACAATTTCCCGCATTCGCGATTTTTACGTTTTTTGGGCTTCCAGGTCAGTCTGGTAGGAGAATGAGCCACGTATAGAAGAGTTTTGGTCCTTTCAGTTCAGTTGCTAGATCCATGAGGAGTAGCCATGCTTGGCTTGATATGATTTTCAAAAGACTCTGTAGCCTCACTATCGATACCTCTTTCAGTGCAAGGAATTCTCCATATTCTCTGTAAATAACCCAGCTTTATTATACATACTTATATCTTTTTTTGTCGGTATGAGGGGCAATTTTCTCTCTCTTTCACTCTCGAGGATAATAATTATTGATATTTCTTGCCGATATCGAGTTCATTACCTCAAGGACTCAAACTATCTCAGATGTAGTAATTCTATTTAAAGTAAATACGCTCTAACTTCGATTCAATTGACATACTTCTTTCGTCTGGCAACCTAGTTAATAATTCTCAACTGGTTTATGAATTATTTCAACGAGGTCTACAGTTACATTACTTACGAAATTTTCATAAATGGAGAAAAAAATTGTCTGACTTACTACTTGAACTATTTGCCTATACAAGTATTAAGCTTAACAGGATGTTGTTGTTGTTGTTACTGAACATGTAGACGGCACACCTTAACACGCCCTGCACTTGTTGCTCATTCATGCAACATATTTGGAAGGTAAATACAAAAGTTGTTGGATATACATACTTATATGTACGTATATATAAAATATATATGTACACAAGTAATCACATACGTAAATATATATATACTTAGCAATAAAAAGTCACCAATCGGCGCGCTTGTCGCTTGAACAACAAGAGTGTTGTTGCGACGGTAGAGTTGCACACCCTATGTTGCTGTAATATTTAAAGTTAATGCCGCGCAAATTGAGTCGCAGCCATGTTGCATGCAACACATGACTGCCTAAATGATTTCCATCGAGCGTGTGCGCAAGCAACTCACACATATGCAAACAAAAATGGATATGGATATGCATCACTGCAACCAGGCCAGCACCAAAGCACCAGATGTATGGATATATACATATGTATGTATGCTTGTATTTTGGTTTGCGTGTGTGCGCGGCCTGCTGCCGATAATTAGCGCTTGTTTAGCGCAACTGCTGTCTGTGCCGACTTCGCTTGCGACTTTTCACCTATCAACGGCCGGCTGCATTGCTGTTGCATGCGTCTCGAGACGCTAGAGCCGCGATGAGCTTAAACAACACGCAGCCATTGCAATTTTACAATTTGCGTTTAGTGGCGATATTTTTTTGTTGCAACTTGTAGAAAATATTACTTCACTCGTCGCTTAAGTACTTTTGATGTTGTTATTCGCAATTATTTGGGGTTGCGTTCTGGGTGTTGCGCATGCGCTGTGTTTTTCGCCATTTTTCCCGGCAAGAACACTGTGTGGCATTAGTTAGGTAGAGATCACTTGGGAGTGGCCAGAAACGAATATTTTAAATATGGCTCAAGCAACTCACGACTTGCGGTCTTAAACCAAGTATCCTCTGGGTAGCCAACACAGCAGGTGCGAGATGGGATAGATCTCGAGAGTTGAAGCGAGACGCATTTGCAGGCAGGAAAAGGGAGAGGCCGAAATGCGTGAGTATGAAGAGCTTCACAAGTAGGCCGACAAAGGTAATGCTCGAAAATTCTACGAAAAGATGCGGCGACTAACAGAAGGTTTCAAGACCGGAGCATACTCTTGTAAAACCCCCAGTGGTAATCTAGTGACTGATGTCCAGAGCATACTGATATTATGGAGGGAACACTGCTCCAGCCTGCTGAATGGCAGTGAAAGCAGAACACCAGGAGATGACGAATCCGATTTCCCAGTTGAATAAGATGGAGTAGACGTTCTATTGCCCGACCATGAAGAATTTGGAATAGCATTTACTCGTCTGAAGAACCAGAAAGCGGTGGAGTCCGGTAGATTACCGACCGATTACGAAAAAAAGCTGCCTTTGAGCCTCTATTTATGACTACGGCTGTATAAGCTTACGTTGAGCAATATCAAAAGCTCCGTCAGGACCGAATAAGACCTCTCTGAAAGTTCGATACTAAATGAGGTTTCAGACAAGACCACTCTTTATCGACTTTTTCAATCTACTACAATTACGCGATAAGTAAATAAGTAAATTTCGCATTTATCTCTAATAGCAAAGCAGGATTTCAATACAGTTTGCTGGAAAAATTCTGATAGCTTCAACGTTGCATTTGAATGACCTACAAAAACAACTAAGAACAAAAAATCCACCAAAGACTTGGGAACATAATGACATTTGCATGTTCAAAAAACAGATAATTATATGCAGCTCCGTTACTAGCAGGCATTTTACAATTTAAATACAAAGTAACTAAACAAAACTAAAACAAAACAAATAAACACGCTAAACAGTAAATCGGAAAATGTGCCGCGGCAATCAATGGCGCAGCATTGAGACGAAAACGCGATTATGGGTGCATGAAGTACCAAAGCAGTTAAAACGGAAACGAACGCGACGCACAGCAGCACGTACGAGTGGCATAACTGCGAGGCAGAAATTAAAAAAATTAAAAAAATATTAAACAAACAACAAAGTCAGGCACATAGGTACTCACCTAACGACCCATAATTATGGGTTGGCTGTGTATAACCCAACAGAAGGAGAATTCCAAATGCCTGGAAACAATTACTTGGTTCTATGGTAGACTGTAAACTATTAACTGGATATAGGAAATAGCGAATATGCAAAATGTTTAAAAAGTGAAGTTGAAATTCGTGTGTGTGTATATCTATGTATTTGTAGGTGAACCGTTAAACAGTTACTAAGCAGTAAAGGCTAGTAGTTAGCAAGGCAATAACACATTTTATTGGAAAAGTCTTTAAAGCCCTGTGGCTATACAAAAGAACATTTCAGTAGTTCATAAAAAAAGCGAAAATATACAAATTAGCCATAGAACAACAAACAGACAACATGTGGTATATTATTAGCAAGGGTTATGGCATAATGACAGAAAATATTAAAAAAATGTGAAAAAATAATAAATTGGCAGTTGAAACAAGAATAAACGTTAACTTTGGCTGTACTGAAGCTATAATACCCTTCGCAGCTGCACTTTAATGGCATGAAGGGGTATAAAGAGATCTTTACCTTGTTTTCGATCGTTCCGTTTATATGGCAACTATATGTTGTAGTGGTCTGATATCTTCGAGCCAGGCCAGAACTTGTCTCAAAAAAAAAATTATTTTATGCCAGATTAACTGTTACTTCTTGGTTATATATGAGCTGAAGATTTCGTAAGGTAGCACTCCTTGTTACAGTACAGAAGAAAGATCGGGGCAATTCTTGCCGAGCCGTAGTTTTCAGGTGGTCCGCTGCTCGGTTATAATTATTTTTCTTCAACAACTCACACAATCATTCACGGACCATGACAGAACTATTGTTGATGTTATATCGGCAGAAACTGAACCTGAAGTAATTTCGATGAATAGTGCTGAGTTGACAGACCTTGGAAAACATTTTTGTCGCTGACAAATCCGGATCAGTGCCGGTTAATTAAACCCAACTGTCGTTGGATCGTGCAAGGCACAAGTAATTTCGGGAAATAGTGCCGAATTGACAATCCTTAGCAGAAAACTTTCCTGCTGAATGCAAGCCCGGGTCCGTCCCGGTTAATTAGACCCGACGTGGCAAGGCACGTTCTTGAAATAATTTCGAGGAATGGTGTCGAGCTGATAGCCCTTGGCCGAATACAAATCGTGATCCGTTCCGGTTACTTAAACCCGACTATCGTGGGTGTGGCCTCGATTTTCTCTCTATGGTCCTGGTATGGTATGGTATTCCCCAACTTAAGTACATTTCATTTTACTTTTCATGCACTTATCATTTAAAAGCTCTCAAAACCGGACAATGTCAATGTTGGCAGAGTTCCCACACTACCGTTGATCCGCAAACTCATTTATTTATATGCTAACAAGGCTACCTCTTGCTTCGTCATGCGAGAACAATTATTTTTCGCGAGTTCGCTAATGGCAGGCAGTCGCCAATGCTTGCAAGCCATACATATTGATTTAAAGCGCTTGCGAAATAAACGAAATTGAAGCACAAGGCAAATTAAAATGCAAAATTTATGTATTTTAGTCATGAAATGCCGTTAACAAGTCATTTACGTGGAGTTGCCACCCCAAAAAAGACTTTCTCAATAAGCGCGCACACATACACACATATTTAACGATTGCTACATATATGTATACACTTAAGCGACTTATTTGCATATTTTAATTAGAACAGCGTTGATGCAACAACAACATTTGCCTCAAAACACAATTTCAGCTGCGCGCGCATGCGTGGCGGACGAGCATTTAAAAAACGAACGCTAATGACAAGCGGTCAGCAAAATAATGATGCCACAAAAATATTTGAGGCAACACACGCCAACTATTTACATACCATTTTTGCCTTAAAGTCCACATATTCTTAATTACTCCGGACTTTCGTCCACGCTCAGCTGCTGTCTTGCTTTCGGCCAGCTTTCTTCCAGCTTTCCTCGAACGAAAGCGTTGCATGTGGCTGCCTTGCAATTGATTGACTGCCAATAAAAGTAAATGGCCGGCACTCAATCGCTCGCAAGCGACAGGTAGCCCAGCTGTGTGCGGCACGCATGCGCAGCACCATTGTTTGCTACAGTTCGACTTCACTGCAGCATACACTCGGTGCATTTAGTGCGCACGCACGCAAAATTATTACCCCAAAAGATGAGGCAACAACACGCAACAGCAGCCTAAATATATTGGGGAGGCGTGGCGAAGAAAGTGCATGAGAGAGTGAGCTGCGCGCTTTTCGGCGCTGAACTTTGGCAACAATGTGCGCTGATAAGATTTTTATGGAGATGGCAACGGCAGCGCCGATAACTAATTGATTTGCTGGTCGGTGTTTTGAAATTATTTTTTCATATATTTTGAATGAAATTGCAATGCCAGCGTTGTTGCTATATATCTTAAGCGCTAGGCAAACTGCGGTTGCATGTTCAGGCTTCCTAAAAATATTCCAAAAATTAAAAGTTTTCTTCTTTCTCTTTTCTTAAAAACATTCATCTTGCGCTCCAACCAATTCAGCTGCCTTAACTTCACTTGATGCCATAAAGCGTTATCTGTGGCATTTCGAAAGTGATTTGCCACGCTTTCGTGTTAATAATAATTAAATCAAGATTATTATCGAACTGTCTGTAGAGTGCGCTCTTACGCGCCGCCTCGGGTTTTCTCCGCAACCCACACGCACAAAACTAAAAGTGAATGTGGGTCATTCATAAAGAGTTCGGTGAGATATACGCATAAAATAACGCTTAATGAGTTGCTAAGGGAAATGAATTTAAAGAGCATCTTTGAACCAAAATCAGATGGAAATGATTTTAGAAAAAAATTTCTTCTAAATTTCGTCTAAACTTGTTCTACACTCGCGGAAAGTGAAAACTATGAGACTCAAGGGGCTTCGAAGCATTGGCAGTCATAACAATGGCAGCTAAGAATATGTTCGTGAGCTCTAAAATATGTGAAGACGAATTTCGAAAAAACTCTTGAAACTTTGACCAAATTGAACCAACCTCCTCGGCCTCAAAAATTATATCACATGATTGAAGCATCTCTTGATAAACCCCAAATACGAACAGCTTTAAACTTAAAGAGAAAAATTTCCGAGAATTTCGTTAAATTCAGCGAATTGTTTTGAGAACCCGATGTTTATGGCTCTATATCAATGTTAGTACGCTTCGTAGTCGAAGAGCTCATTGATCCGCTAACTAATAATGGAATTCGGTGTCAAGGATACGCTGACTGCATTGTTACAATGACAAGTGGCAAATTTGAGAATACTCTCTACGATTTTATTAATCCGTTAAAAACAATTATCATTCCTTTCACAAAAAGAAGATCTCTTCCGGGATTGAGGACTCTAACCGTCCACCTTGCTGTAGAATAGGCTACAGAAATAAACTGTCTAAAGATTCAAAAGCACTTATGGTATACAGACGCCTGTCTGACTGAAATGAGTGATTGTTAGCCACACATCATCAGGTGGCTTATACCATAATCATGAAACCTATTGTTACTTATGAAGCGGTTGCTTGGCCATTGAAGGCACCAAAAGGACTTTCAATTCTCACAGCAGCAGGTTCTATGTTACCGGAGTTGACCCCGTTAAGATCGATAGGACTTCAAAGATTGAAGCTTCGAAGATATACCAGCGGCTGCGCATCTGAGGCAATGCGCACTAGCCCAACCGCAAATCTTGAAGTCATGCTGGAGCTCATACCGCTTTTTTAAGTAATCAGTCGGTCAGCGAAGTATGCTATGACAGCAGAGGAATGCGACATTCCAGCTGCTAATGGGAAATTTAAAGACATGACTATAATCCCCAGGGACAAATAGAGTCGCGTTTTATACTTGACTGCAGGCTCGAGAAGCACCTATCCAAAAGGGTCATGGCTTCTGTACAAATTGCCGGTTTTGCGAAATGGAACCGAAACTTCTGAGCACCTGATGATAGATTAAACAGAATGTATACACAAACTCAAGGTCCTTGAATCATTAGGAGTGCAAATACAGACTCTACTCTGCTAAGCATCATGGTTTTTAATTTTCACTTGCAAACGATTCGAGCTTCACCTTCTTTTCGCTTTCCTTTCCTTTGCCATGCACTATAATCAAGGCTCATCAAACAGCTTGTTGTCATAATTTCTACCTTACGCAACCAGGATGCAGGCACTTGGGCAGTAACCAAGTCGTTAATGCGACAAACGAAACAATTAATTAACTCAAAATACATGCCGAAGAAAAACGAAAAAGGGGCAGCCGAATGGGTTTACTATTGAATTATTATTATAAGAAAAAAAATTAAATTAGCTGTAAAGTGGCAGCGAATGCGTTGACGACCATTCAATGCACGCAATTTAAACAGGACAAGCAAAAACTTAAAGCCTTGCAACATTCGCAAAGCGTAGTTGCCAAAGAAAGTCAATAAGAAAATCGCAATTACCGCGTCACAACCGAAAAGCGACAATGTGCAAATTACGAAGTTTACAGCGTGCAGTGACAAGCGCCAACTTGGCATGGGCGTGGCCCAACGCATGTAACACTCATCAACGCGCAGCACTCAAGCTTAACAAGGCCGCGTTTATTTACATTTCGTGCGCTTCCAGGAAGCGCAACAAAGCAGGAAGTCAACAACGCAGCAAAGCAACACAAGCACATACAATTAACTCGTTAAAACTGCGAAATTATTGGTGATCAAAAGCAGTTTTGGGGTATACAATTACCAAGTGACGAAAAAGTACAGCAAAAATTTCTAAAGGATGTTTTGAAAAGCGGCGTGGACTTGAGATTTCGCAAGCTTGCTATTCATAAGGTCTTTAAGTAAGCAGAGACACTTCAACGGCTGTGAAAATGCAGTTATAAATTACAATCAAATGATTGTTCGCGAGCTTTATTTTCTTAAGGCTTCATTGTTAGCCGGTACCTCGAATTGGTTATAGTCGAAAGTTGGACTCAAAAGTAACAATTCAATACAATTGTTTTCGGTTCTTTGGAAATATATAAGTACTTTTATTCAATGATATGGAATTTGTGAAATAAGGTCATTAGTAAGCTTATGAACACGCAGTTATTCTTCGTTTCTCATACATTAAAGTGGCAACTATACAGGAAGCCTGTGTACTAATCATTTTGGGGGGATGGCATGCTTGTTAAAACCTCGTAGAGACTATCGAGAGTGGGACTAAAGCCCTCACTGTCAACCTTAGCAAAAGCTTAATTTCAATGAGCTCAAAATATGAGCGAGTAGCAATTGAAATAAGTTGAGTAATGAAACTAAATCAGAAACATGAACGCAAAATGGATGTCAACCTGACGGCGGGCTTTCGTAAGCAATAAAAAATGTCTATCAGCTTCAGTTCTTGCGCCGTAAAACGCGCCAAGTCGTTCCTTACGTCAGTCCGAGTTGCTGCGAACGACCTCGAATTGACTCCTCACGTCCGTCGTGTACACCACTGCTATATTTTTTCTCTGCGTGCTGAACTTAGGCGAATATTAAATTCTCCACCAAGAATCCCTTAAATCAAAACTCTAAATCTTGTTCATCCTTCATCCAGGAACGGGATCACACGGCTCTACAATTTCTGCTAACAAGTAAAAGACATTCCTCAACTGGCGCAATAAGTCTTTCTTCTTCTTGCACTACAGCCGAGGGTCGGTCTGGACTAAGAACAAGAATATTCGCCCCTTTGCGTGTCATGGTAGTTGAACATCCCAAAAGCAGATAGGTCGGTATTCTTGGTCCTTACGTTCGATTTGTGAGCTTCCTTGCTTCCGTTGTCCACCCATGGATCTCGAGTCGAAGGTGCTTTTCGCCTATCCCATGAACGTCGAACACATACTGCTGGTAAATCCAGAAAACAAGTACTTCGAGGAAATTAAACCAAGAGAAAGTAATGTTAGATGAGTATAAAGTAAAAACTTGGATCAGTATAGCTCAGTGCAGTCAAGTTGGATCAATAGGTGTTTGGTCTATATCTCATTAAAATCGAGCTTGCAATTTTGAAAGTATTACTAGGGACTTCACATGAAAATGGACACTTCCGTTGAGACGGAATCAAAGAAACAATATTAGAGAACCTAGAGAGGATTTGCAGAAAAAAGTTTCATACCAAGACTCATTATATGTTTATCATATATAGGCCCTAATATAGTCTAGTTGGATCAGTAGGAGTTTAAGTCTAGGCCTCCTTAAACTCCAGTATATAATTCAACAAGAATTAATACGCTTTGACGAGAAAATGGACGGTCTTCGTACCAGCGGTGTGCCTTTCTAGGTTAACAAAGGTTAAGTCGGATGTTTAGGAAATCAGATCGTCTCTGTTGTGGTTTGGAGCTTCATCAAGTGCTCACTGTCGTTCTATGGTGGCCAAAACAGTGGCGCAGATTTTTAGAGCGTAGGATTTGTTGACACTACAAGAGATTTTCTATGAAAGAGTATAAATTAGTGAGCAACAAGAGATTTAAAAGATTTGGTACAACCGTAAATCTCTAAAGCTCTGGTTTCTCAAGCTTTCTTTAAATACCTGCCTTAACACCTGACTTGATGTAACCCAATTTAGTCCAAAAATACTTAGCTAAATAAAATCTAACCTATATTCAGGTTAGCCACCCTCATCGTACTTAACCTAACATACCCAACTTTGTACTAAACTCCAAGCTAAGCTATACTACAAGTACTTCGAAAGCTTTGTTCTACGGCGCTATACGCTCACGATAACCCAATTTGTCTTCACTTTCAGTTTTGATTTTTGAAATCAAGTATATATAGATATTTCCGCATTATTCTCGCCATTCTTTTGTTTGCTTTAAAAGCTTTCGCAATACGATGAGATACAGCGCCGCCCAGCTGTGAGCTGAAGCGTTACCCACAAGCGCAGAAAAAATTCGGCCAAACAGGCACCTTTGATATTAACAAATAAAGCCATTGTCGAAAATTGGCTCGAACCTTGAGCGCAGCGATTGTTATCGTTTTAAATGCTATTTCGCTTTTCTTTGCAGAATTGTTTCACTCTCGATTTATAGACATTTGTGGGTATTGTAATATTATACATATTTATTTTTTGGGTTCGAACGCCAAGAACCTTTGTGTGGCTTTCTGCTGTACTTTACGCTTTTGACTTGGCTTAAAAATAACTTTCGGTCGAAAAAGGAGAAAAAATCAACATAAAACCCGAAGTTGTTGCCAAGCGCGCCACTGGTGTTGACTCTTATTGTGCGCGGCGTTGCAAGCCGCTTGAGCGCAAAATATGATGTCAGCGCCAAATATTTCCAACTGATATTTGCTTATGATTATAATGCACCGTATTGTTGGCGTTGTTGTAGCTAAAAGTACAATTTATTTACTATTTTGTCTAAAATATTCTTTCGGCGCTTTTTGCATTTTAGCGGCGCAAGGCGGCCCACCGACGCGACGCGCGCGCCGCCGCGCTTTGCTGCCGCATGCATGCAACAGGCGGTCATGCGCGCTGGCATGTTGCATGCCATGCCACAGTGTGCGCAAACCGAAGTGGGGTATGCAACGTACCACAGCGGCTAGTTGACAGCAATAGCAACAACAACAAGCTCAAAAATAGTTGCGGCAACAAACATATTACCAATTGCGGCAATTCGTGGCTTGCGCGCCGCAGCGCATGCGCAATCGCCAACGCCAGCAAATGCCGCCATACATAGCGCTTTGGTGCTGCTGCTGTTGCGAATGTGGCACAAGGCCGGCCAGTTGCTGCCTGCTAGCGTGCTTTGCATTCGTTCTTCATGGCAGCGGCGGCGGCTCTCGCCGTGTCCGTTGTTTGTTTGTTTGGGGCTATCGCTGATTAAAGTAAGCACAACATACAAATCTTTCGCGCGCATGTTGCCACGCTGTGAGTGTTGCATGCTGCTCGAATGTGTCCGTTGCACGTTGTAACTGTATATAATGCTCCTATATATACTAGACTTCTTATTGGCAATGGCTCTGCAGTTGTTGTTGCTGCTGATGCACTCAACAATGTGGCGAAATTAATTGCTAGCGCACTCAGAAATGTTGTCATTGCCAATTTGGCCGCACCGCTGGCTGCCGCTGATGCGAAATTGATATTTCGTCGATTTGCGCGCGATTTTCTCATGCAAATGTCGCCTTGGATTAAGCAATATTGAAGGTGTTGGGAAATGTGTCTATATAAATATGTTTTCACGGATTTATTTTTCGCATTTTAAATGATTTCGACGCTGTGATTAGTTGCCGCGCTGTGGCTTTTATCGCCGCCTGAGAAACTATTAATTTTTGGCAGAATTTATTTAAGTAGTAATTGCCCATAAATTGATGATATTAGGCAGCTGTTTAAGATAAGCACTTGAGCAAGCCGTGAGTTGGTTATACGCAATGGATTTTCGTAATATTTTTGCACAATTTTACAACAACAATGTGGCCAAGGCCCGCAGACATTCCAAACATTCAACGCCGAAAATATATAAATTTTGCTGTTCTGTTTCTTTGAAACTGTTTCTGTTTCTAGAAGTATCTGTTTCTGTTCTGTTTCAAGGAACTGACTATAACTCTCCTCATGATTTTGAGATGATCGGAATGGTTTCGTGGAAACAATTCATCATATTCTTGACTAAGAATTCTTGAATACAGAACTCTGAATAGTAGCGGCGGACAATAAAAAGCCGCAAAAATCGTCTATCATCTATACTATTTAAATTTCTAAAAAATACCTGCTATATGGGTACAACCCTCAATTTAGTCTCGGTTTAGGTCTAGGGTATCACTTTCGATAATTCCCCTGATATTCTCGCAGTGATACGTAATAAAAGCGATCCAAAATTTTCGATGATATATTTTTGGAAAGGAGTGATCATTACAATAAATCAGGTTACTACAACTCGTGGCTAGGTAAACGCGTCTAAAACGAAATTTGAACTAGGTTTAGGTCCAGGATAGGACAATAGAATACATTTTGACTGCTATCCTGACTACCCCCACAGTGGTGGGCAATAAACGGATCAAAACTCTGCCATCCACTTGTGAGAAGAAATACTGAACCAACTTATCACACTACTACAACTCGTGTGTTTAAGACAGACCTGGTAGATGGGTCTAACCCTGAATTCGGACTCGACTTAACTCCAACATCCATATGGATTTTGATAGCTATCATAACTCTAGTTTAGACAGATATATACATTTTGTTAGGCTAACCGACTTGTCCCAATATTGTATACAAAATATTGCTCATTGAGACTTTTTCACTGGATTGAATACTTGACATTTGACTGATTGGGATGTTGCTAGGAGCCTCGATTTAATGTAGATGTCCGGCAAGTCGGAGAAAGTAAATTTAAGTTTTTCTAACCAGTACTCTAGCACTACGTATTTATGGTTCTATTCCAACTATTCTACACTCAGGTTCTTACTGACACTTGGCGAGAAAACTATTCTCCCAAATATTTATACCCAGATCCATACTATAACTTCTACCTGAAGCATATAATCAACCTTTTCCAATCAAATTCAGCTAAAAATATTCTTTCAGCCTACTTGACTTTCGCTTCAATCCCCGGCATACCACGGCATAGTCACTTTTCGCATTTAACTATTTCCACGCTGCGTGCCAGTAATTATAGTTTACGCTCCTAATCGGTTATCATCAACTGTAATTTTCACTACTTATTTACATTCATCTGCACTTATCTGCTCAGAAGCACGAATGATTTCTGGTTCCGGTCATTATGCAACTTTTGTAAGTGTGTGCCAATTATTGGCATGTGAGCTGACGGACAGCGTTGTCCTAATGAACTACACTCTTTTTACAACAGAAACTGGGGAACAATACGAAGAGAAAAGACACTCATTTTTTAGTCACGTACGTGTTAAAGGGTTTTAATATTTAATATATTTACCAGGTAGGTAGGTTAAGTTATATTAGGTAAGCAGGCTGATAATCGTGAGGCCACGTATAATCGCACTTGAACTGCTAGAGACGCTTGTTCGTTGTGGTGCCCAGTATACCTAAGTTCGGATCAAAAAAACCGTCGTATATCTACAAAGTGTTATTGAATCTATAACAGTTCAGGGCTCAACACTTGTAATTGACTTCTCGCAACAGTTTGGATTGTAACATATCTACGACAACGAAGGTTTTTTGGGCATGAAGATGTAATACTATACTCTTTCTTATTCTACTTATTACAGAACTAAAGACTTCAATTGTTCATCGGAGGCTCTCTGTAATTCCCAAAGTGTAAATTTATTAATTTCAATGTAAGAAGTCCCTTTTTTCACCTGAAGGATATACAAGTCTTCTAGGCATTATTTTGGCGTATTAGACAGCATGAAAAGCCAACTTTCGAGATTAAGAGCCTTCAATGTAAAGCAGGGCAAAACTTTGGGATCTCTTCTTAAGAATGCAGATCCTCTTATCTCTCTTCTCGCGCCAATTAAAGTTTAAACACGCATGCTTCACCGAGTAATTTGTGCAGAAAAAGTGGATTAAAATTATGGTTTCCGTTACGCGGTACCATTGTCAAGTGGTAAGTGGCAAATGCAAGCGGAAATATGGGGAGCAACAACAAATCTGCAATAATTTAAGACAGACTCTTAATACAAATTAGCCAAGGAGAACAAAGTATAAACGGAACGCAAAGAGGAGGGAAAAGAGAGGGATTAAGGCGCAAGCGGACAAATGTGGCATGAAAAAAAGAAACCGTGTAATAGTGTGGCAACAATGGCACGAGAAGAGCAAGAGAAAAGTATTTTCGTTATTTGTGGAACAAAATTTAAATGAGCAGACATATCAAATGGATTTCAATGCTACTAACCTACAAAAAGACGACAGCAGCAAAAACAACACTAGCAACAACCACAATGACAGGCATGCAACACGCAACGGCAGCCACAAAACAAATTGCATTGAATTAACAGAAAAATGGCAAGAAAATTGCCACAATGTACGCAACAACAATAACAACAACAACACTAATGTGGTTGACTCCTTCTGGCGGCGACATTGGTGTTGGCTACAACAATACTTACAAGCAATGCCAATGCAGAATGTCAACTTTGACAATCGACGGCAATAATAACAACAACAACACAGTGTGTTGGCAAAAAGCGTTCGCATAGGTAAATGAGGAGTCAAACAAACAACAACAACACACGCACATACATACATGCAGGCGTTGGATAAATAGACAGACAGCTATTTCGATGGTTGAATTCCAACGAGGTGGAGCAGGAAATATATGCCGAAGTCAGGCATTCAAGGTTGACGGCAGAGTGGCGGCTGGCTGGCTGCCTTGCAGGGTGACTGGCTGACAGACTGCCAACCGAGCTTACTGCTTGACTGACAGACGGGCTGCGGAGCCTGATCGCGGTGGCAGACGCTGCAGCAAAGGGCGTGCTCGTGTGTGTGTATATATGTGTGTGCACAACTTCTTATTGCAGGGGGTTAAAAGACATACGAGGCCACTTAACTGATGTACGACATTGTTGACATCGACTCATCGGATATGCAAATCGATTGCAATTTAAAAAGCACCAACAACAATAATAACAACACTAAACTGAAATTATGCAGAACACGTTAATGCAAGAATAACAACAACAAAATTATCAACCAAACAATGGCATTCTAGCAGCAGTAACAGTAGTTAAGTAGTTATGAGGCTGTGCCGAAAGTGGCCACCCTGTAGGAAATCGAATAAGAGTGAAGCTTCTCGGCAAAGGTGGGGACTCTTACCAATGATAGTATTTCGGCTCTATGAAACCGTAAGACAAGCCAAATTAACGTTCTATAGTGTATACGTCTGGTGGAGGACGCTGAAGAAGGCTATGCTTACTGAGAAGCTTGAACGTCTCCACAGATTCTCGTCGGCATCTGTGATGAAATAAAGACTACACCATTTTGAATATATCACCTGTGAACAATACCGGCAAGTGTATTACTGCAAATGTGTGTTCTAGGGCTCACTGGGGGTGGGTATATGAAGGGTCCATATAAGGACAGGTTGAAATTCTCCCCCTGACTTGTATTCCTGAAAAACGCTCACAGAGTCTGGGTATATATATGAAAGGTACATGCTGAAATTCTCTCCTCAAAAGTATTCCTGAAAACTTGGATCACTGAAAATTTGGATCTTGGATGAATTAAAGTTTGGAGGGTAGTATGGAGATGGAGTTTTCTGTAAAAAAAGTCTGCGTCAATTTAAGCTTCAGGCTATCGAACCACTATAGTGTTTTTCAGGCAGAGGTTTCTGTTATCAAGGTGACGGTAGACGTACTGCTATGAAGCCTCTTTCATGGAGATCACCATTCACTCCGAAAGCAGAATGACAATCTTGCGCTGAACATGACAACTGTGTTCTCAAAAGCTTGTCAAGGAGAGTCTGACCTCACAAGGAACAGCATTAAGCTACTTCATCATCAGGCTCATTTAGGGACTTGGTCACTTGGTTCTTACTGGACATTGCCCAATAGGCTTTCATGATACAAGGCTTAAGATCTTGACGGACGCAAAGTGGTTAAAGTTGTATGGAGGGCGGTGAGGTGAAAACATCGGGGTACGTTCTTTTACAATGTCAAACTTTTGTAAAAATTAGGCCAGAACATTTCGGCAATCCAACTTTCAGCGAAACAAAAAGGCATAGCCAAAACTGATATCGACGTCTTAGGCTAACCTAGCCTAGGTTACTAAGACGATTAATTGGTTATTGTAATCTACGAATCTACTCCTGGAAGAGTCGGGTCTACATAACCGGAATGGACCTGGCTTTGTATCCAATCAAGGACTATCAACTCGGCACCACTCCTTCAAATTATTTCATGGCTGTCATGGTACAACAACAAATCAAAGTAGGAATATAGAAATTTGTCCACAGGGTACTTTTCTACAGCTCTTAACTCTATAAGATACATACCAATGAGCGCGCTGTGAATGAATGAAACTGCCTAGATAGATGGATGGCTGGCTGACTGCCTGGACGTGCGAATTTGCGGATGTGTGAATCGGTGTGCGAATGAACAAATGTACCGATAACAATGGACAACAACAACAGCAGCAAAAGCAGTGGTAACAGCGGATTGGCATTTCATTGTCATTGAGGTGGATTGCCGAGTTGGATGGATATTATAAGATACATTTGTAACCGGGCTTGTAGCGACAAAATGTGTATGGTTTACTTAAATATGTGTGTGTGCGTGCATATGCTTGTGTGAATAAGATTTACAGCAGGAATCAGAGATCTCAGCTAATTTAAATATTGGCTAGCTAGTCCAGAAAGCCAACAAGCAGTGGTCAACTCCCCAACACCGCCAAGCGCATACGCAAAATGCAGGCGACAAATCCACGATTCACCACAAGTTCTACGCGCCAATGACAATCAGCGCATAATAACAATGGAAAGAATGGACGGAAGGAATGGCAGGTCATGTATGAAGGGATAAGGGTTTTTAAAAATTTTAGTAAAAAATTAAGTAAGGCCACAAGTAATGCAAAAATCGGTTACAAAGTTTCAAAGTACTTTTAATTTAATAAAGGAATGATTTAAGTCATTACTTTTAATGAGCTTGGCGAGATATTTATCATACATGAAGAGTGGATCTTATGAAATTGTGAACTCAGAAAGATTGCGAGAAAAAAGAAAATTATTCGCTAGCTATCCTTGAGAGTAGGTATACCTCCTTGGAAAATGGAATGGTGTCCTCGCTAAAGTTAAACAAAGGGTTCATTGACCTCACCAAAAATCATTGAACTTTGGGGGTCGTTGGTTGGTACTTTCGCTAAATGAAACAAAGGGGTAATTATCTCACCAAGGTCACTAACTTCGGAAGATCAAATTTGGTGTCTTTACCAGATGTGAACAAAAGTGTTTGTCCTCATTAAATGTAAACAAAGGTCATTGACTCCCAAAGATCATTGACCTCAGAAAAGCTCACTGATCGCAGCCAGTCAAGGTTGGTATCTACGCTAGATGTACACAAAATGGTTTATGTCCTCGCTAAATACATTATATACAAACTGCTCTTTGACCATATTAAGCAGTTGGGTACTTGAACTTGGAAGCCATAAAACCCGAGCAACCATGCCAATGACTTGAATATCAAACAAAACAAGCACTCTTCACTAGTTTCCACTAACACGTTGTGAACAAAATTGCATATTCATATATAACTGCAGTAAGTGAGTGTCGAGATTGAATGGACAGTTGAAAATATGAATGGTTGTTAAGATAAATGTTGCTTAATCATCGACATCATTGCAGCTGTGCCAAAACGATGAGTACTTAGTGAAGAATCATTTCTGCAAGATCTGCAAATAAGAAAGCGGCAAAACGAATAAAAATATGGCCAGAGTTGGAATTGCAAAAAAGCGTAAGTGATCTGTATGAGTTTCGTCAGCTTTAGAGACAAGTTTAAATGGCTCAGGCTTCAACATTAAGTGGGTTGTTTGTTCGAAGGGGCCTTATTAATTTTAGAGCTTAAAATATGTACTCACGAGCTAAGAAATTGCATGCTGTTTGAAGAATGATTGTTTGCATGATGATTTGGCAGTTTTTTGACTCATGTTCAGTTTATAACCAAGGCTTGGGAGTTATGTGGTGGTATACTCACCCTTCAGAGTGCAATAGGTAGCAAAGACATCACTCTATCTATTGGTAGGGAGCCGCCCGGGCATACTTTTGACCAAAAACAAGAAAGAGTTGATGATTGGGAGCATTGTTTGGTTTTCAAGCGTCCGCATTGAAGAAAAAGAAAGTACTGTTTCACCAAGTTATTACACCGTGCCACAAGTCAGTGAAAATAATGTCAAAAAACCATGAATTGGGCTTCAAATCGCTTCCGCACCTAGCGTATTCCTCTGATCTGGACTATTTCCTGTTCGTTAGGAAGAAACTTTTCGTCGAATGAAAATGTTATCGCCGAAACTGAGGTCGTACTACAAAGTTGTACGGTCTCTATAATCAGTATATCAGCCTTGAAGGGAAGGGGATATGTTAAAATTTATATTTAGCTGTACCATTCCCGAGCCTACAAAAGTTGTACGAACCGCTCTTACGTTCCCTTACCAACCAAACTCCGTTCAATCAATTATTCAAAATAATTTCTTCGGTAATTTCTTCAACTTTCAGCTACCTGTCGGCTAATTTGCACAAAATGCCAACTTTTTACGGAATGTGCCACTCGGACCGATATCAAACGTGCCGCAGACAACGACGTTTTTAACTCAATTAAAATCAAATTAAAGGCAGCCGCATACTTATGGCTTGGTTCAGGCCAAGCAGCGGACAAATCCAAATGCAAAGCGATAATAATAAAGCTTTCAGCTACAATTCTGCAAGGCGTAGTTATGCCGGCGAAGGTGAATACTTAAGCGGCAGCTGCTGCTGCATGTGCGCCATAATCAAAGCTGCCACTACCGCCGCCTGAGCTGACTGTCGCTGCGTGTTACGCGCGAGATTTTTCGACCTTTTCGTAGCTTTACAATTTTGGCTTTCATAGCTTGTTTTTTTCGTGCAATTTTCGTGGATTTTAATCAAAACGAAACGCAATGCAAATTAAATTAAAAAACGCCAAACTTTTGCATTTTGGCAATTTTTGTAGCTGCCACCGACGCCGCTGTCCCCCTCAACCTCATCGTCAAAGTTCCGCCGAAACGTCGGTAGCAATTTAATTATTTCAGCGACGCAGCTGCGTGGCTTCACGGTCGGACATATTGTCAGCTTGCCGTCCTGCTCCGCAAAGACTCGGCTCCTGCCGCTTGGTAGCCGTCATTAGACAGGGCCAAGCGCATGGCTGTTGCTTTTGCATTGTCAACTTGCAAATATGCGTTGCCTTCAGTTGCACCTGTCGCCAGCGAGCTAAATCTTCGTCGGCGTCTACTCCGCAGCCAATCGTCCACCTGAGCAGCCCAACTTGTGCGTGCCGCTACCTGCGTTTCATTTCAGTTTTCGTGCGACTTTAGTATGGAAATAAAACAATTAGAAGAAATTCCCTCAAATAAGCACAGAGAAGAAGCTGGACTGTGCGGGTTTTCGCAAAGTGGCGAGTGTAGCAGTATTGTTGCAGCAGCCGCAAATAACGTCCGAAAAAAAATTATCCCACGTCAATTTGGTGCTTCTTCTTCTTATTACTCTGGGTAATAACGCCTCTTTATAACTGCGCTTGTTATTGTTATTGCTTGGCTTAAGTGTCACATTTTTAACGACCTTTTTTCTTTTTTTATATTTCGCTTTTCCTTCGTCTGCCTTTTACATTTTATTTTATTTTTTCTCAGCTATCTTCAAGTTTCCTTCGCGGTCTCTCAGAAGCATAGTTTCGTTAGTCTCCATAATTTCTGAAGTCAAAATGTAACGAAATATGTCACACTTTAAATCTCTTAGCATACTTTAGCGAAGTCCTTTAACTTTCTCATTTTTTTTTTCGGGTTTTGCCGTTACTATTTTTGGCGATTAAGGTACCTCATGTTGCAAGACATTGACAAGTAACATTCTAGACCCTCCTGTCTTAGATATCTGAGTTCGTATTTTTCTTAAGTTTTATTTTTCCTTCTTCTTCTTTACTTTTTTCCTTAAGTTCCGAAAATGGATTTCCATTTGTGCTTTTAATTTATCCTACTCAATAGTTTTTCTCTCTTTTTAGTGTTCAATGTATTACTTCGGCTGTGTTCACACTACTCCATTCCCCTTTGAGTCGACAGCTTTTGCTTCAAAGCTGAAAAGTTTGAAAGCAAAATATTATTGCGTCGTTGAGTGCGTTTATTTTAACATTCGGTTGCTTAAGCTCTTCTGCGTTGCTTTTGTGCGAGCATGAAGATTAGACTTTAGAATGAGGGAAGTGCTAATAGCAAATGACGAGACAGAAGTAGGTGAAAGTTTTGAGGAATGTATGAGAGTGTGCAGACTTAATACACTAAAAGTCTGAAATTTTGATATGTTTGGATGATCATTGATTAGTGAAGTCAAAAACCCATCCTTACTAGGAACCTGAAAATTTGTATGATGACTCTCAGAACTATGCCACATTTGAAGCCAGTAAGTATTTGTATACCTTAAGGAACTATGGAGACCCTTAACTTCGAAATATAACCGAATGTTTCCCCAGAGAATCCTTTTCAATGATAGGGTTCCTTCAGAGAATATGTCTGAGTACCAGAAACCAATGTTATTCAATCCATTGACTTTCATGACTGGTCGAATTTCTTAACTTTTTCTGATATTTAAAAAAAAAAATACCTCAAAACCATCAATAAAGTACTTCTGCTCCGAGAGGAAGCACAAGAAAGACTTCTTTTCTTTGGTTTTAAGGTTTCGGCTGGTTATTGTCTAATCGCCGTCATATCATAAGATTAAAATGTGTTACTGTTTGTCTCTTGATGAAGTTCTTTGTAAGAGGACGAGGGAGAATAATTTCAAAACAGCCATACTAGTGGGTTTTCAGAGGTCGAGTGAGAAACAGCTTGAACCTCACATTTGTAGTCATGAAATATAAATAAAATGTCTGAAAAGATTTCGGATGGATTCCCTGTCCTTTATCTATACATGAGATACAACGGAGATCCAACTATAAAAGTTTTGGCTTCACAAAGCCAGATCCGCATCTAAGCGAAAAGCCTTCTTCTTTGATAGAAGATTAGGGATACAAATCTTAACACTTCCTTATAAACAGTCATTCTGAGATCGATACTGAAACACCGTGAATGTCACATCCGAAGACATTAAACAGAAATAAACGCCAAGCTAGTTTCTGAAAGGTTTGAGGAAAGTTCCCAATTTAAGGATCTGCCATAGAATATAAAACAGAAGTACACAGAGTTTCTAATGACACTCGATAGGAACATTATGGGAATACCAACTGTCTACGCTGTAAACATTTGTTGTCTTCACGGGTATCGATAGTGGAGCCGCAGAGTCGGTTAAAATTAGCTCATGGGCCTAGTAACTGAGCACCATCTGGCATCGCAAAGGACCAAAACTGGTCTATACATGGGTTATTGGTCTACTAGATTAACCTAACCTAACTCAGAAAGTATATTGTTGAGTTCATAGCCACGGAAAAGGATGTTCCAAGGTACAATTACTCATGTTTTCAATATATTCTTGCGAAAAAGCCTGTATGTCTCAAAGAGTTCTAACATCATTGACTCGATTTTTTGTTTCTTTACTAAATCGAAAGAGCCTTTTTAGTCCCCGTCCTTGTTCAATCTGCGACTTTAGTAAAAAGGTGGCCTTCCGGTTAAAGCAGGATGGATGTGTTCTCCTTTTTAACCTTATGAAACCAATCGAAACACAAGCGAAGAATATTATATGCAAGAATAATGGGTACCATACTTTTTTTCGACATCGTGCGTTAGTTATAATGATATGATACCTAAAAGCGTAGATCCATGAAACGAAAGACAACAAAAAAACTTGCGACCTTATTACAGATAATTACTCAATGAAATACAAACGATATTGATAGATTGAGCCAAGCGCAGAAAGGAGTTCCAAGCACGTTACTAAAAGATAAGACTTCTATGAAATATAACAACTTCGACTGCCGAGCCGACGCAGGCCTGTCAAAGCACCGGCATTAAAACCTGCAATTAACCAGTGATGCACTGTCGTATCTACTCATAACACGCATGTCACAACCGCTGCGAACATGCAACGTGTGGCATGCGCTACTCACTTATGTAAATACGTCTGCGCAGAACGTGGACGGGGGTCTGCTGCTCCTGAGGCTAGCATGCTGCTTATGCTCGTAATTTCTCCATCATTACATTGTCATATTTCTGGCATTTTATGAGCAACTACTCATTGGGCAACTCATTGAGTACAAGAACTGAACAAATTGATATATCCAAAAAAATTTCGTACCGTTAAACATAACTGCTTAATTGTATAAGATAAGCGAAGAAGGTTCCATCGAGAAAATGGTTTTTCCCCCATACTTTTTTGGATAATAAATATATGGTAATTAAAATGAAAGTCAGTGGTTTAGATAAGAAAAAGTGGATAGTTACATTAATTGGAGATTGTAAGGGACACATGTGATAGAAAGCAAGAACAAGACGCTGCTGGGTCAACTTTTTTCTTGGAAAATTAATAATAAATTCGTCGATGCAATGGGTTTTTTGTTGCAGCAAGGGTTACAGATGGCCTAAGGTATGAAATTGTAATAGCTTTAGGGGCATGAGACCACCAAAAGGGTCAGTTTGTTTCTGAAATTTTTTTATAAATGTATTTTAGTGAGTTAAACCCAATTTTTTGACAAGCCCTTTTTTAAGCATTTGTGATTTTGAGTGGGACCCTTTTCACATGGACAAGCATAACAAAAACACAAACGTTGACGGAAAGATGACTAAGGGAAGTGAAAGGCGACATTCAGATCTTTCCTGTGTGTGATTGCTTTTCCTGGGCAGACGAAACCGTCGCTGACGAACTGCAGCAACAAGACCAAGACTCCAGTAAATGTCTCTGCATCAGGTCATTCTGTAAACAATAGGATAAGGGAAGCCGGTGGAAACCCGCCGGCAGATGACGTGGAGTCGAGTAGATCTTTCATACACGGTAAAATGGCGAGCAATTACAGAGGAATCTTTGCTGGAATTATGAAAGGCTGTACAAGGGGCAGAAGCAAGTCAGCACTATCGAGAAAGCTGAAGGCAGATCGTCGCTTTGCGGCCAAAATCGTGCGATGCTACACGCTAGTCAGCCATCTCTTGCGAGGAATGGAAAAGAGTAGCGGTGGCGGTCAGAGCGGTCTAGGCAAAATCAAGGAAGTCATAAGCCATGGGTTCGAAAGGGTAGTCCTTAGAGTATTTCCGACGGATACCAAAGCGGATGGGGCTCAGACTGCAGATGTAAAGGGTACGACAGGCGGTGTCTCGGATGTAGCGAGCTTTGGGGGCGATTCGTCAATCGGCGACTCCGTCCTCAGCCTCGAATTGATTTAGAGAGGTAAAAGTACAAGTAAAATTACTTTCGATCTGACATCATAATTTTCAGGTATATGTATAAAACGATTTTCATATTATATAAAAAAAAATTAAATGATAAAGTCTTCAGTGTACAAAAAATAAACTGGCATAAAACTCAAAGCAAAATCTCAACAATTTAAACAGCAAAATTAAACTGCCGAATTTTAATGCAACTGCTCAACAATTCGTCGACTGCCAATCGTGTGGTCAGCTTTTGGCGCCGATTAATTCCCCCCACCTTCCACGAAATTCAATTGAATGAAGTAATTTTGCTTTGGTTGACGGATCAACAGCAGTTACATTTCATTGTGGCCATCACAAACGACGAAACTGTTAACAGCTGTTGCCCGCAATGCATTATAGTTTTTTCTTACTCTTCTTGGCCTTTCCTGCTTCCTTGGAGGGGCTCGGACACGCAAATTGAAATTGCAATCGTCAGCGTGTCAACTTTTTACACTTGAATCCTTAGCCACAAATAAAAAGTGGAATTATTTTTGACGAGCAAATTCAGGCTAGAATAAATGGAATATTGAATTGTGGTTATAATCGAGGAAAAAGTGATGGAGTTTTTTCTTATGTATATGTAGGTAGCAGGTCAGTCCAAAAGTCCCCTGCCTAACGCATAGACCGCGCTTTTTGAATTAAATATAATGATTTTTTAGCTAACCCCAACCTTCAGAAAGCGCTTGTATAAGAAGAATCAGCGCCACTTGTAGGTAGTGTGTAGCTACATCCGTATTATTTATCTTCCCGCAATCTTCTAATAACTTTAGTAACGAGTATAAACGCTGATGCAAAGTATGATATCATATTACATGATTACAGCTCATCAAAACTAGTCAGCTCTATGCTGAGCATGCGCATGCGCAGCGCTGAATCATGCCTGCACAATTATGCGCGCGCAATTAATTACCAATTCAACGATTACAATAAATAATTTACATATATTTTTATGCACAGCATGTAGAATTGCTTTGTCATTGATGTAATCACCAGCTATTTGTATGTTTCGCGACATATGCACAAAAGGGGCGAAGCCATATTAACAGCGCTCGTGTAATTCAATAGAATCATTACCGGGCAGTTTCTATGACAAAGTGCTTGCATTCAAGCGCCTGCTGCAAAACATTTGGTCATTGCTATCATATGCCGGCATTGAGTCAGCTGTGAGCTATCGAAAATGAGATAATCGTTCAGATGTATATTTATTATATAAAAATATGAATATGCATGTGACTCATTCAGTCGTTTGACAACACTTAAGGGAAAAATTAAAAAAATATATAATTAATTATTCAAAATGTTATAAAAATAGTTTTAACTGCGCTATCTCAAAGCTTCTATAAACAGGTGACACCCAACCTTAAGTATTCACAGCCGTGGGAAATTTAAAAGTCAGATGTTTACAGAGGTGTCAATGCAAACGATCAGTTTATTTATTATAGAAACATATTTTAGTTTGTAGAACTTTTCACTGAGTACATAATTTTTGCTAGTCCACACCCATATACCGCTTCGGCTACATGCCTAACTGATAAAAGCGTACCCTTGTGGCCTTGTGTCTCAAATTGCTTCCCTATTTTATGGAGTTTAGCCTTCACAAATCCAACATTGGAAACACAAACATAATAAACGGATGAACATATCAGACAGAACTGCTTTTCTAGGCTTCAAAATACTCCCAAAGATAACTGTGGGGAAACTGGTAAAGAGCAACTGAGAAAGAATAACTGAGCTTATGCTGGATTGGAAGTAAAGTGAATACTTAGTTAGACGAGACTTTACCTAACGCAGCGAGAGATTTGAGAATATTCTGCTATGTTCTATCTCAAGATCCTTCCAAGTTCTTTGTAACATTGCTCCGTCGGCTAAATCTGAAAACGTTGCACTTACCTTTAAAGAAAGAAGAAGAAAGGTTAGTACGTATAGCCACGTGAGTGCCAGCGAGTCAGATATAATAAATAAGAGATTAGGTCAATATAATTTCTTAATCTTAATAGGGATATCACATGGATTTTGATTCTATCATAAATTTATTGAGACGGGTAATGTCGGTTATGTCTCCCTATTCGCCGAAAGTAAGAATACCGAAAGTCAACCTCAAACGTGCAAAGACTGGACAATAGAGGAGAAGGTGCCTAGAAGTTTCTATCTCATTCACTTCCATACAATTTTGCCAACTAACGTCCAAGAAGATTTTTAGCCTTACCGCTTAAATGGCTGTTGGACCGGGTCCAATCGTTAGAATCTTGAAGCAAAGTCTCGCTCTGGACTGGCCTGCTTTCAGCACGCGTTGTGCGGGACTTAACATCGTGGTGATGGATGAGTGTGTCGAAATGCAGTTGCACTGGAGATCTCTTGTCTACGAAATGACCATAAGCAGAAGGAGTCCCTATGCAGAAACATGGAGTTCTCAGTTTTTAGAGTTTTAGTTGACTACTTTTCAATAAATCCCGGAATTGACGGTTGCTCCGAGGCGGTGAATGACTGTGTCGAAGTCCAGTTGACTACTCTTCAATAAAACCCAAATTGATTTAAGCTTTGTACGAAGTAACACCGAGGCGGTGGAGGAATGTGTCGAAGTCTGATTGCCCTGGAGACATCCTGTCCACAAAAAGACCGTAAGGCAGAAGGAAGTAAGACATTCCGCATTGCAAAGCTGGCTCTTTGTTAAAAGAAAGATGTAAATCTCGAGGAATGATGTTAAGAGGGGTGCGAAGCTACATTTAACAGTCCACTGCAGTACAACTTCTACTGTATGAACTCACTGACAATCGGGTCTACGTAACCCGAACGTAGCCGGATTTTTTTTTATCCGGTCAGGACTGTCAACTTTAGACAATTATGCTTCTACAACAACAACAACGTATTCTTTTCTAAGTATTACCTTTCCAAGTCAACACTTTTCGTCAAAAAACTTTCTCGCACTGCAAATTATGGCGTCGAAATTTATTTTGGTGTTGAAAAAATAAATTCGACTAAGCAAAGCGGCAAATCAAATTGTGCGAGAAAGAAACCAATAAATATTGAAGACTGAAAAAATGCTGTAATAAAGAAAAAATCTGTAAAAAACGATATAATTTTTGCTATTTTCTGCAGCGCGCTGGCAAAGACAGGAGAAAATGGCAGCTCACGACCTCACGTCGCTGATGTAGCAGAGCTTTTTTCCTTTTTCTTTTTTCGTGTTGTTGTTTTTTTTTTTTGTTTTTTAATAAAGTAATACTTATATATTGTTGTAGCTATTCTTTGCGCCAACGTCATGTTATTCTAGCGCGTCGCTTTCGTTGTAGCACAACAACACTTCGCGCTCGCTGTTTTTAACCACGATATTTGATTTCCGTTACTGCGGTCTGGCTGCGCCACAGAGCCCTTGTGCCCACATTGTTGTTGTGTTTGCTAAGCAACTATTTCGTCGCAATTTCACTTTAATTTTCACAGTTGTAGTTGTTGTAATTGTTTGATAATAATAGCAATGATAATGATGGTGGTGATGGTGGTGTTGCTGATGATTATGATGATGTTGGTGATGATGAAGGCAAACATTTGCAATGCTGCTGATGAAATACATCATCCGCCGAAACAGCCAACCAGCCAGCCAGCCATGTTGCAACATGCAGCAACACATTTGCGCCGCCACCGCCGCCGCAGCAGCAACACAATCGGCACTTACATCAGGCGAGCAAACAACTTGTGCGCCGGTGTTTTATTGCCACAAACAAGCGGTGTTGCAGCAGCGGCAAAGTGGTCACCGACCTGCCAAACACCAGACAGTTCATAGCAACAACAACCGCAACAGCAGCTACGAAATGTTGCAGTAAAAATATGAAACAACAAAAACGAGGAAGACAAGAAAATATGTTTCTCGCTGCCACCAAGCTGCTTGATATTGTTGCAATTATTGCACGACTATGTACAGTACATTGACAACAGCAACAACAACAGCATCAACTATGTGTTGGCTTTTGCACTACAAAGCAGACAACAAAAACCCAGAAACACCAAAATAGCCAAGAGTTCATCGCATTCCGAGATGATCTCCTGAATGGCCAATAAACCACGACTCAGCTGGGCAGTCGCATAGTGCACGCTGCTGTTGTTGTTGTTGTAAATATTTGTAATATTTTTTACGAAATACGCTTGTAGTTTATCATGGGGCCGCACATAAGAACACTCACCGATAAATATAAATTCAGCAAACTAGCTGCTGACATCATTCCCACCCAAAACTGTGACGTAAGCCAGAGAGTTGGAGCGCAATATGTGTTACGTGAATGAGAGATTTTGTATTTTCAAGTTTAGTTTGCCATGTAGCTGAAACAGTTGTAAAGTATACCCAAAAGTTGGAAACTATCAATAACTGGATTAGAAAAGAGTAAATACGACCAGAGAAGTTGGGTACTCAGGTTTGTGCAGTACTTCGAAAAGCATAAAGCTGTTAGAGACACACTGTAGTACACTAATAATAAAGTCCTCTCTCGGCGTACAAAGTCCAAACTTTAAAAGTGCCTCATTATTCCCGTCCTGCTGTACGTGTGCGAGATATACGGCGACATTTACAAAGCTTAGCGAATCCAAGGACATCGGCTGCGCTAGCTAGGTCATGGTGACCGGATGGAAGGTAACACACCAGCTTTGAAGATATACGTTCAGCACCCGCCGGTGGAAGCAGAGGAAGTGAAGACCTCCACTTCGTTGGGAAGATCAAGTGGAGAAGGACCTGGCTACACTGTACATCAGGTTTGGCGTCAAACGACACTTGAAGCCGATGTGGACAAATTAAAGTCGATGCAAAACGTGGAATAACAACACGAGAGATTGCTGAAAGTTTAAATATGTAACCTCTAGGATTAATTCCCAAATGACACATGGGTTCCTGACGTTCTTACTCAGCTCAAAAATTGTTAAGGAACGCATTACCTCATTGATACCTCAAAGTTTTTTCTATGTTAGACTTGTATGGGTGGCCCGATCACAGCCGAATCGCCGGAAACTGAAGAGCCGATGAGCTTGTTAGAAAGGTCACACCTGCCCCAATTTCAACCGAATGGAAGCGAAACGGTAGTCCAATATCGCATTCCGTGCTAGCCCTGGACAGGCTCAACAGGCATTGGTCAACAGCCAGACCTTCTGCGGCTGGGAGATCCTTCTAACCCAAAGTAAATCATAAGAAGTCCTCCGAACTACTTGCACTTCAACAAGAAATCTCGCATCCGTTGTAAGGGTTCTAACTGGACAAGTAGTCCACCTGGCTAGGTCCACCTATATAAAGGTATACAGAGAGTACTAATAAATATTTCCTAGGGCGCTCTTTGTGAAAGCTGTATGGTGGTCGGCGGGGTGTATCATTTTACTTAAGCATAAGTTGACCTGCCATTGAACTTAAAGCCTTCTGCAGTTGTCGATTACGCTGGAATTTATCTGTGGTGTCGATAAGGCAAGCAAAGCCGCCTAGCTATCCGTTTGTATGGTTGCTTCTGTATTCTCCCGCAGTTATTCAGTAGAACTCTAAAGACCTTTTCTATAGCTTGCATTTCTACTGAGAAGACGCTGGCTGAATTTAGTCGACTGATAGAAAAAGAGGTTTCGAAATCATTGAAGTATACTGCCGCCCTTACTCCGCCATCCATTTTGCAAATTTAGAGCGCCTGCTAAGGTCCACCACCCCAACTGTTTCACGATCTTATCCACAGAATTTATTAAATACTAAAAGCCTGCGCACGATTTCAATTAGCGCGCGAGTTATTAAGTGAAAGAAATGCTAACTGATTAATTTTCAATGGCATTTGTGCGCAATAAAATCGCAATCGAAAGACTTTTCATACCAAACCGAACTTACAAATAAATTGCAATTACAAATATGTTGCAGTAAGGCGTGTTTGCTGCGCTTACGTAAGCGTGATAACGCGCCTTTTTGTTGTTGGCAGGAAATAAATAAAATAAGAAACAAAACGGTAGCGCTGCGCGAAGTGCGAGAAACACTTAAACTCATAAAAAAGTGTTTCGGAAATATGGCGATCGGCGAGGCGATAAATAAGGTAGGTGGCTGCCGAGCATGAATATAAAGAATGCTTGCTGCCGAGTATAGAATGCTCTGCTAACTGCAAGCCTTAAATTATTGGATGATTTGCTGAAGCAGCGAACAACAGCCTGCGCTTTAACGGCTCGTTGGAAACTTAAGTAGATAAGCAGCCAGGTAAATGATTGGAGGCAAAAAATATACAAAAAACTAATAAGAAAGTTGTAGGGTTTTCGTGAAATTATTTCCTAGGAATTTCACTTGCGTGCGCGTAATCGCTCTCGATCAAATGCCATGCGTGAGTTAATACAACGGAAATCAGTTTTGTCTGCCAACGTTAAATGCTGCCTAAATGCTTTTGGCACTAACCCCAAAAAAGGCGCTTGTTTACCTTCGCGACCAACAACTTCTGTCTGGAAATATTTGAAGAAAACTAATTTCTAGTTACCTATTCAAATTGATTTTCATATTCGTGACGATAATTGCTCACAGCTACTGGTTCTCTTCAAATATTTATGCATATCTTGCTGAGCCATCGCAGCGCTTGTCTCGAGCAAAAAGGCGGGAACGTTAAATAGAAATTATTTTGAAACCCTATAATGAAAAAAATATAACAAAATTGATGCGCATGAAGCATTTATGCACACTCACGCTTACGACCCCTGCTCCAGCATTAATAAGCAGCAGGACAATTACAAGACAATTTCATGAAGAAAAAACTAAATACAAAAAAAAAAAAAAATATTTAAGAAAAAAAATTTTAAAAATATTAAAAAAAATTTAAAAAAAAATATAATTTCAACCAAATCATTATTAGTTAGCTGATTTTTGTATACCAGCCAGCGCACCAAGCTACTCACATCCCCTTAAAAGACACGCTGCTTACTCTAGCGCTACCTTGGTGTCGCCACGCAGACGCAGTTCTGACGACCACAGCGGCTTATTTTCCCTCTCATTCATATAAGCTAACGCACAGCATGCAAATAACTACTAACTATTGTGCCAATTAGTTTTATAGCTTGTCTAAGTTCTATTATTTTTCTGTTAGAATTTTTAGAAGTTTGTATAATGAACTCATGATGATGTGACAAAAAAGTTTTAATAAATGTTCTAAGTTGCTTAGAAAAACGCATTTTGGCAGAGATGATTAGGCAGAAATTAATGTTTACACGCTCAGCAGTATATTATGCTAGAGCGTAAATTCATAGGCTAGTGGTTCACGCATCTCACAGCTGAAACTATTTTTAAAAGGTGATCCAACTAAATGTATTTTTTTCAGTAGCTTTTTTTTGACAGATTACGCGTAAATCGTGTGAAGCTGTCGTGATTTTTTCGTTCAGTATAGCTTGGCATTTCAGGACTTACGCCTGGACAACATAATCGGGCTGCTAAGCATACCATTCACAACACCATCACCCATCGTGAGACCCAGTATTAATTATTTGATAATATTCGAACGAATAGATCACGTTCAGAACGCAGTGAAGGAGCATGAAGACCGTGGAGAGTTGATTCGGCGCCGTTCGCAGCAACTTGAAGTTATGTATGGAACGCCTTGGCGAGAGTACAAATAATACTTGTGCAAGAACTAAAATGGCTCGACCTTTCCAAGCAACATCGATCCCGCTCTATGAGCTCTTAAAAAGTTTCAAGAAGATCTGACGCTTCCGTGCCAAATTTAGTTTAGCGATGAAGCCCATTTCTGGCTCAATGGGTATATAAACAAGCAAAATTGTCGCATTTGGGACGAAGAGCAAGCTGAAGAGATTCAAGAGCTGTCATTTTATTCACAAAATAATGACGGTTAGTGTGGCTCGCGGGCCGGTGGAATCAATTGACCATATTTTTTCAAAAATGATACCGGTGAATATGCCACAGTCAGTTACGACCATTATCGGGCTTTGATAACCGACATAACCGCCTACGACCTGAAATTTAATTCCGTGATCTCAGCGACATCAATCAATCGCATCAATCAATGGATTTATTGAGAGTACACTTCGGTGAGCAGATAATTTGACGTGTAATTTCCCACCGTTAGACTTATTCCTGTGGAGGCACGTAAAGTCTAAAATCTATGCGTATAATCCCACTTTGATTCAGGTCTTGAAGCAACACATCAAGTGATTCACCAGCTACCAGTCGGAGTGCTCGAACGAGTCATCGAAAACTTGACTAAACGGATTGACCAACTGAGACGTAGCCGCGGCCAACATTTGAAAAAGAAGACCTTCAAAAAATATATGCTTAGGATTGTTCTTTCGAATAATAATTAACTTTCAACATTGAATTTGAGGTTTCTAAGTTTTTTTTCTATAGAAAAGTAGGAAACCTTGCAATGGATCACACTTTATTTGTGAAATTTATTGCAGAAAGTAAAATTATTAGTTCTGACTTTTTTTACTCGTTGGAGAGGTAATGTAAATTAAAGTCCTGAGAACCTGTTATACTATATGTTTCTGCATGATATTTCAGAAAGTAAAGCTATGGATTCGGTATTGAAGGCAGATAGCCTTAACACCCAGAAACGAATGACGTCTTTCAAAGTTTATGAGGGCTGCTTGTAGAGTCTAATCGCCTTAATTGCTCAATAACCCCGCTCATTTTCAAACTCCAAACTCATTTGATATGATTCAAAATTTTTATGAAACTCATAACCATCGGCTCTCAACCACTTCCACTCTCGACTTTGATGCCAAAGCAAATTGTTGCATATTATTGCTATATGCAACAGCGGTGCTTGCTGCTTCTTATTATTATTTTTCTGCTTCTTATACTTCCTCTTGTTCTTCGTCTCCTCCTTATTCTTATTCCTAAACCGAACCATGCACATTGACCACATAGCGAATTTCCTGCAATAATACGGCTGCTGCTTTTATTGCCACACTGTTTATTGTTATTATTATTTCACTTTTGTTTTTGCCGCCGCAACCCTGTGTGAGCTGTTTATTGCAGATTACCAGATTTGAATTTGAACGTTAAGCCTCATTCGCCGAGAATTTATGCGTTGCAGGCAAGCGCGCACTCGCACACATTGCAACACGTTGCAAAAGAAGAAAGGCAAGCGCACAGATGCACATATATGTGTAGATATGTGTGTGTGTATATACACGCAGCATAATTCTAACAATATGCTTGGTGCGCTGAGTTGTTCATGCCACATGATTTGCGGCGCACACAAATAATTGTTGCAATAAGCTGTTGGCGGCGCGCTGTTGCTTCTTGCCTCATGCTATCTACGGCATGTTGCGCGTTGCAGCTCCTGCTTGGCGATTC
This sequence comes from Bactrocera correcta, assembly GCA_027475135.1. NCBI lineage: Eukaryota > Metazoa > Arthropoda > Insecta > Diptera > Tephritidae > Bactrocera > Bactrocera correcta. The sequence goes on from CM050323.1 coordinate 106,567,883, forward strand.
CTGCTTCTGCTGTCTGTTCGGTTCTCCTGCAGCCTGCCTGTTGCTTGCTGCCTGCTGGACCTCGTTGATTGTGGCATGAAATAGTGAAATTGTTATTTGAAAATTATATCTGTTATGCCATTTTGGCGGTTGCAACATGGCCAATGGCTGGCATGGCACCCACTAAACTACATACTGCACGCGCATGGATCCTATACATATACTTGTGGATATCTATAGCCATGCAGTAATGCTCCAGCAGCCAGAGGTTAAGTGTGTAGGAAATTTTTGCCATTTTACAAGCCACCTCGTTACCTTGCTGATGTATTTATTTCCTCAATTGTGGCCTCCAACTATAATAAGAATAGTCATTTCTATTGTATAAGCCGTCATATGCCGCAATGCCGCAATGCATATGTGGTAGTTATAATATATGTAGTGGACGCCCGATTTGCATGCCTGCTATATAATATTTTGCGTGAGTTTCCGTTCCTTTTTAGTCAGGCTTTATTGCTTTTGTTGTTGTTTGGTATCGCATGATTATTTTTTATGACCAAAGCGCATAATTTTACTTTCATTCTCTTCGCTGCCAGCAACGGGTATGTAATTCAGTTGAGGATGTCATTAGAATGTGGTTAGATTAGGTTTGGTGACACTGGCTGGCTGGGATACCATACATAGACCTGGCTGAAGTGTGCGTCGTGTAGGCGTAAGGCGTTTTGCACAGTTTAATAGAGACCTGATATCCTATTCGGATACTTCATTCAGTCCCTTGAACTGAGAAGCTCTAGTTATCCAAGACGAGCTCTACAGGGTTGACATTTCTTCGCCGGATAAAAATACAGGTCCGTTCCGATTACTTAGACCAAACTGATGTGGGAACATCTACCTTCTTTTAGCGTGGTTTCAAACCTCCCTGTTCGAGCAGTGTTCGAAGGTTCTTGTGGCAAATTGACCGAAATTTGGAGAGTATATCACGAGTTGAGATGTCAAAACGAGTACAGAATCCGTGTAAAGTGTAAATTTGTGCGAAATAATTTATAAAAAATATATGAAGTCATATGGAGATGCTTTATATACCGACTTTTGACCAAGGAAAGCGAAAGTGTTTTCTAATATTGTGGAATATTCATACACACAGTATAAAAACCATGCGAACATGGCAAAAAGTGAAAAGTTTAAAGCACAGCAAAAAAGGCTCATGTTAAAAGCTCAAACATGAAAACCCCACCCAATGCAAGCTACATACATTGCATAAGCTAATGCATTACCCAAACGCTTGCACAATGCAATCATTAGAAGACAGTTTTTCGCCAACGGCTCGTACAAAAACAACAAACACGAGGGAGCCACTAACAGCGCATGCCCAAAAACCCCAACGCAATGCGACAGCAACAGCCAGGCCGCCAGTTTTGCAGCTACTCGACTATTGTGTTTGTGTCAGCCAGTCTGTGCGTCCGTCTGTCCATCCATTCGTGCCAACCCAGCGTATTTGCGCTCATTTAACACGAAAAATATGCACTAAAAGCTTCCTCACGCGTTGGTCAAACAAACGCAACCGCGACGGAATGAGCGCTTAGGCGACGGCGGCTGTGAAAACGGTGTGTTTAAATGAGTGAAGGTGACTGCAGCAGGTGGGCAGAGGCGAGCCTGTAGCGAAGGTGCTGGCGCATGGGACCGTCTGCTAGTTTTGAGGCGTATGTTTTGCGAAGCGTGTAGACTGGAAGGCATTCACGCATGCGTGAGTTAAAAATCTGATATCGCATAGTTCCTCAATAAGTACCTAAGTACTTAGTATATGTTGCCAGCACCTGGACAATGCTGTTGGCGGTGTATTGGTAGTGGCAACGGTGGGATATTTAAAATGAAGTCCGTTGGAATGTTACTTAAAGGGGCTCATCAAAAAAGAATAAAAGTATACGGTCGAAGAAAGGGAAGTTATCTGCCTTTATGAGTATAAACGGACGTGCCGCTGGTTTTGGAAAGGTACGACTAGCGTAACTTAAGAAAGCACTGTAGCACAAGAAATTTAGAATAATTTTTACAACAGCACAATGGCTCCACTGAAGAGTATTTTTCTTTAAAATAATTAAGTTACTTAAAAAAAGTCTTTTAAAAAAATCATTGGCAGAAAACTTGAGACCGCACTTCAAAAGACACCGGACACCAGAGTATCATTGACTCAAAATATGGTCTTATGGGATACCTTTCCCTTAATGATATCTAAAAGAGCAGAAAGTGGTAGCTAGCCTTCGTCGAGGGTATATCATCTACGGAATATCAGAGCGATTGATAGAGGGGAAGCTCGGTTGGCTTAGGTCGCTTAATTCTTACTTTGATGCTTTTGAACCAAAAAGCTCTGAATGCGCTAAAAGCATTCATACCAACTTAAGAGCTATACATTAGGCACTCGTCATGCAAAGGTCCTGGCTTCTGCTAAAAGATATAGAACTGTTTCAAAGCAACCGAAATTTTAATTTATATTATCTTATTTTATGCATTCATTTGATCTTCTCTTTAAATATCCCGAGCCCTTCGGTAAAGTACAGGGCATGTGAACTTATTTTTAGGATACGTATAATCCATTAAGTATTTAGTCCAGCTTCTTAAGGATATGTACAGTTTCGAAAAAATATTACAAGTAGTACTTTTACTTACCGAGGTTGCACCGCCAATACACTCTTCGAGTTGCATATACACAGAAGCTTACATTGCGTGTATTGTTGGTTAGGTTGTGCAACATACATTTTGTTGCATGTTTCTGTTGTTTGAACAATGAAAACGTGCAACGCTCAAAATTACATGCGCTGCGCATGTGCAATAGCACACACTTGTCTCAGTTTTTACTTCGCCGTTTTTGCTTCCTTAGTTACAACCACTTACATACAAAAACAACCAAGTTACAATATTGCAGCTATATCAGTTTAAGTCTGAGAAGTAAAAAAAAATTTACCAGATTTTTGAGCCGTTCTCTCCAAGTTGTGGGCGAGTTATTGGCCATTTTTCTTCACTCTTCATTTTCAACGATAACAACAGCTATTGTCTAGTCGAGTGAAGGTTTTAGCGGCGTAATTATTCATTAGTATGATGATGAAAGCTGCGACTTCACAGCGCGTGCAATAATTCATGAATAAGGGATGTACTTGGGTCCTTAGCGCCCATGAAGATGTACAGATCTGAGATGAACGTGGAATCTTCTGAGAATGTAGTATTAAAAATAGTAGTCGAAAAACTTGGCTTGAAGTCGGAACCTAATGAAGCAATGTCTTAATTTCACAGTGGTCGAAGGTTTTTGGTCTTCCTTCACGCGGTCGATCGTCAATATCAAAATGACCGTCTTTGAAGCAACGAAACCCACCACATCACGTTGTTTCAGTTAGAGCAGTACCTTAGTAAATTTTTTGGAGTTCCCAATGTGCTTTAGTCGTACAAGTGTACTTACTTCTAGGAAAAAGCTACTTATCAAATCTTGACCATATAAAGAGCTAAATACCACCATTCTACTGTTAGTATTGTAAGATCTTAATATTTTACATCTTTAAGCTTATCTCCTCCAATTTGTATTGTCGGAGCAACGCTCAAATTATAACAAATTATTCATGCAACACACAGCAAGTCTCAAAAATATTATATAACACAAAACTTAGTCATGCGCTAGGCTCACCTAAGCACCGGCTTGTGTATACCGCCACATGTGCGTTAACTGGTGCTCGGAAGGAAATATGACACGATGATTACTTTATCGATAGGCTAACGCGAACGAGCGACTGCCACCCGAAGTGGTGGTGGCAATTTTTCCGCCAATTGCATACCCAATTATTCAATGACTCAATGGTCTGGTTTAATGGAGCCACCAAGGCGCAACCGGCTGCTGTGGGCTGAGCGGGTAAGGAGGCGCCGCGACTGGTTGGGTGGTTGCAAACGCAACTTATTTGAGGCACTGAAACATACGTACAGCAGTTATGCATGCATGCGGTAATCGTAGACGCCGCTGCGGCTGCGTGGCAGAAAAATTGCCAGCATTTAATGGTGCGGCGCGAGCAGGCAAGTAATATGTGCCACACACATGTTGAACTTTGGCTGGCAGCAGACTTGAGTGCCTACATACACACACATGAGTATTAGTTGACTTAAAGGCCCACAACAACAACAATTTTCCAACTCCTCCGCCCATCATTATTTGCGCCTAAATGTTGCAACTACGCCATAAGCTGTTGCAGCAGCAGCATGCATGCAACATTATACAATCGTTTAGTGTCACCAACAACAACATGCATTGGTTTTTATTGTCATTTTGCTTATTACGTTATTTGCAACACGTTGCAAGTACTGATGTCACACGCTTTATTGTTGTTGTTGCAACTTTTAGTATTGCAGCTTGTTACTACCGCATCTGCTTAAGCAATATTAAACAGTGTCTGCACATTTGCCGCACTGCGCGCGAGCCTTTAAGTCTGCAACCATGTGGCACTTACCTGTATATGTGTGAGTATATGCCACGCGGCAAGTCAGCAGGCCAAAAGCGCGATTTTTACGAGTATATTGGCATTGCGCAATTACTTGTCGCGCGTTATCTCTACTACAACAACTTCAGCAACAATCCAAGCAGCGTAAATTACCGCCACTTGCCACCAAACACACTCACACACGGACTCTTATAGTCGCGCACACATATTTTCCTAGGCGCGTGTGCCGCCCGCCCCATGTGTCATATGCGTTTGTCCATGGTTTGTATTTCCAGTTGACCACCAGCTGCCATTATTGATTGTGCAGCATTAACATTTTCGCCCTGTTGGCGTTAAAGAAGTTTATTTGCAATTTTCTCTTTTTAAATTTTCGCTGCAAACGCTGAAACACCCTTGCCACCTGAGTGGCTGGATGTGAGGTATGTGGCGTGCAATAAAATAGCATACCACTAGTTGAGGCTTGAAGGCTTAGACCATTTCAACAAAAACTACAACGCAGACCTCTGAAATGTTGATAAATCCACAAGAAACTGGACGGCAGGTTCTTTCAAGAGTAAAGTCGAAGTCAAAACGACACGCCAAGTAGCGTCTGTTGAACCTTCCGATCTCCTAGATGAAATAAGTAATACTCAAACGGCTTCGCATAGATCAACTAACAACCAAGCCCTCCGTTACCGACTCACATCGATTTTGACGGTCTCGAACCGTTCAAGGCACTGATTTAAAAGGCGATGACCCTAGTATCCACCTTACCTGATTGACGTTTGTGCCTCTAAAATTGCATCTCATCTGAGTATTCCGTTCGGTCCGAGCACCAGCTGAATTCGAAAAAATATATAAAATTCTTGGTATTCTCCAAAACAACCTTTCGAAACTTTGGTCTCGGAATCTGAAGACTCAGCTCGTGCTCGGACCGAAATGTATACTTAGTTGAGAAAAAAGCTTGCTGGAAAATATATTCAAAATGTCTCTGATTCAGCAAGAAATATTCAGTTCATCTAGATCTGTACTCATCAAAGGCGAGAGATTTGTATCGGCAGAAGTACTCAAACTTAAACTCAAACACCATGCTTTTTATGGACTGTTTGGGACATTATAAAGTATTTAAAGTGAATTTTCAACATATTTGAATAGTCCATCGGTACTCATGTTCGCAGTCTAGTGGTCATAACAGCGAGCATGAGTTCGACATAATTCAAAATGTGTCCCAATAAACAAGTTCTCGAAAATGCAAGTATGAACAGCCACGTTTAGGACGGTACAAGACATTTTCTTCGACGACGCTTGAAGCACTGGCCAGCGAACAAACAAACAGGCCTTCAGGAATAGCGACCAACTAACTACTTAGGCCTCAGTTTCGGTGATTGCCTCTTCATTCGATGAAAATCTCTTCCCAGCGAGCATTTGGATCATTAACTCTGTTATTGTCTTCCCTTCGAAATAGCACAAATCTTTCTCAATGCTACTTACAAACAGAAATCAAATTTCAAAGTTTCCAGAAGAGCTTATCAGCACTTTGAGCATCCACTCACTGTGTGCTTAGCCTTAGGAGCCCAAGTATAGCGTAAAAAATGGCCTTCCTTTTTCATTAACGTCCGATATATCCACTACCAGCTGAGTGTTCACGATCCCAACTGCTACTATTCTGCACCCCACTGCATTATCCAGCCATTTGGCTAGGTGTTGCGCAATATGTTGCATTATTAATGCCTCTTGTGTGTCTGCAACTTCCTTGTTTATATTTTTTCTCGATAAATTTTCTTTTCTTCTTTTCATAAAAAATTATATATTTTTCCTACCCGATTTATCGGCGTTGCATTTTTGTTTGCCGTTGTCATAAAGTGTCAGCGACAGCAATTGATCTTACAACAATTACCGCACTGTCGCTTGTTGCTATTGTTGTTGTCGATTTCCATATATTTGCCTTGGTTGGTCGCGTTAAATTTGCAATCAATTTTCGTTGAAGCAATAAATTTGTGTATTTAATGGCTTAACTATTTGATTGCCGCTTGTTATTGTTGTTGTTCCTGGTTTCGCTTTGTGTGTGTGTGACTGTGTCCGTGTCGGCGCTGCGATCGTTCAATCTTTGCAAGCGAGATCATTATGATAAAAGCAAATTTATTTGCGTCGATAATTTATCAGGCAAACAAATTGCGATTCGGCGCTTAGGTGGCCGCGCAAATGAATGGAAAATGTACGGGTTCGCGGAAATAATTTTGGATAAACAGTTTTTTTTCTTCCAGAGAAACAAGCTTAAGAGACATATTTGAAGTTTTTTTCTGTGATTTTATCATATTTTTGGTGCAAATTTTAGAAAAAACTTAAGTTTATAGTGGAGTATTTTCAAGTATTTGAAGGAATTGTGAACTACTTACATCATTATCTAAGCTATCTAATGTTTTTACCTCAAAGGAAGGCTTGCGACTCTGCTCGCGCACAGACGAGGGATACCTATAAAGAGCTCTCCGTCAAGCTTAAGGGGCATGATGAACTCGCAGAAAAGAATACTTTTGTTCCGACTACAAGAGTATTGGGAATGAGTTGTATCCTTTTGCGTTCCAACGCCAGATCTTTGGACTTCATCTGAGCTCAAACTTGTCAGTAACTGGGTCCTTTGCGTCTGCGAGCACTATACATACTTGTAGTAACTGGATCCAATAGACTCTTTTATTTAATAATATTCCGAATTCAATAGAGCAGTGAGCCTTTTCAGGTAGCATTAGATGTTTGGGAAGCTGGTCATACTGAATTCGGTGGAAACTGCAAATTGGATGAAGCCGCAAGCGAAGATACCCCTATGCTATTCTCAACGGATCGAAGAAGAGTTGTATCTCTTACCAACAGCCAGATCCTCTGGATCTGCGAGCACTCTTCAAAGTAACTGGAGCCATGAGACGGCAGAAGAGACCTGTTTGATTCAAACCGAGCAATGTGATGAAAACATCAAAGCCGATGAACTCACATTAAAGAGTACACCAGTTCTGATTACATCGTGTTGGGTACAAGTTGGGTCTATGTTATCCTCCTGCCTTCCAGTACTAGGCTTCATCTGAACTTAAGCAGATTTGGCAGTAAATATTTTCCTTCCATCTGCGAGCACTATACATAGTCACTGGACGAAGAGACCCAAATGAAAATAATGTGATTCTTTAAGTTGAGTTGGACATAGACTGAACTTTGTGAATGTGCAAAAACGGTGTCCATCATTGTCTTTTATTCTGACAGCAGAGGCTTTGCCTTCTTCGTAGCAGATTCGACTGGTCAAGTCTACTTCATCTAATGTTTCTGGATCTCTAGTGTACCCGGTAGATCTTTTCTTCATTCGCAATAATGAAACGACATAAAAACTCCATTGGCTTGCGCTTCAATAGCGTCAAACGCTGTTTTGAAGACACATTCGTTATTCGGAGTGACCAAACTTAGCTCTCTGAGCCTGTAACGTGCTCAGGAAATGGGATAAAACAACGCTGTCTTCGGTAAACCAATACAAGAAGCTTAGAAGGTGAAAAAGGTGGCAATCAAAAAACTAACGGTTTATTTAAATTATGAGCTTGGGGCGCTGGCGGTAACCCACTATACAATTGAACTCATGCAGCTTGCCAAACCATAATTAAAACCCCTTGTATGTGTATATGTTGCACACCAATTACCAAAACTCATTAAATCCATCAAGAATTAAAAGCATTCGAATATTAATTAAAAAGAAATTTTCAATTTTTCTAATTAGAAATGCAGTGAAATTACACATATGCATGCCGATAACAGAAAACAGCAGCGCATAGCAGGCTGCCACATCTTTTTGGATTTTTTGCTGCTCCAATTTCAACAATTCTTGCTTTCTTCGGTGCAAGAATTCCGCTTGCTTTCATCAAACTTCCAAAAAAAGAATTTTTGTTGCATTTTACATGCAAAGCAAACAGCGGCGTGTTGCCAGATTTGTACACCGTTATTATCATTATTGGTAGCCCGCTAGTTGTTGTTGCAGCGTCTGTTGTTCGCATGCATAACAACACAATGTATGGATATCATATCATTTTTGTTGTTGCTGCACGCTGACTGGCCAATATTTCAATATTCCGTTGCAACCGTTGCAACATCGTGTTGCTTTTGCTGCGCCGCTGCGCTGTTGCATGATTTGACTTTTTCGGTTAATTTGTTATCATCAGCAAGTCATCGCGTCTCATTACAATCATGCGTTTCGTCTCTTTGTTCTTCTGCTGCTGCTGCTGCTTCTGCTCTGCTGTTTTATTTTTTGGTTCCTCTTTAACTCCAACAAAAACAAGCAATTGTCTGAATTTTGAAGTGTAGTTCGATTTATGGCATGTTGCGGCTAACGGTTGCCGCCGGTGTATGCAAAGAGTGGGTCTTCCTGTTATTTGTTGCATACAACAATGCCAACTATCTACCATGTGTAGATATATATCTAGAAATGTATCATTATGCTAATGACTGTGAGCTTTTGAAAGCTTTTCGGCATAGCTGAACGAGTTTTCGTGGTTTTCTTCGCTACCGACTACTTGCAGTCAAAGAATATAGAAAGATATGTTGAAAGAAGTATTGGGTTGTTTCGAAATCGTCTTCGTCTAAATATTTTCAACGAGCATCATTTAATAATTTCAATTAGACCAGTTAGAGCTTCTAACTAGAGGCTAGAGTCAGAGGAGCTCACTAGAACTCTTGAGATCTATTTTGGCACAAAATGAATGTCGATTGCGCAGACATTAAGTATCGCAGCGCTGAACAAACTTCCACGGATCTAGTGGTAGAACACACAAAGAGAGCGGATCCGGTCCCGTTCCATAGATAACCAGGCTAAGGCTTTAATATTGCAATTTATTTTGTGGAGTATTCGACGCAGTACCTACCGTGGGAAGCAGAGGAAGAGGAATACCTCCACTTCGTTGGAAAAGCCAGGTGGAGAAGGACCTGGCTACATTTGTCTACGCTAAAAACAAAAAGATCCCATGGCAACCCGGCTGTCTGAAAATATTTTCCGATTCGATTCGATTTCCAATTGTATAAAAACTTTTGTAAGACTATTTTACTTAAAGACCATTAGCAATATTGGGAAATATCAACATTGAATCCCCCGCATAAAAAACTAAAATTATATTAAATTATTTTGTGTCTTCTGTGATTATTTTTTGTTCAGATTTTTCCAATTCCTCTCAAACACCTTTTAGAAATATCAAAGCAACTTATTAGCGGAATCCCACAACATATCTGCTATACCACCAACCCACAGACGTACCGCTAATGCAAGCTCCCACAATTCACGCAGCAAATCAGTCAAATGTCTGCATATTTTTTTCCTAACCTACAATTTTATCTTATGCATTTTTAAGCAGCCCAAGCATAAGTCAAATAAGCATGTCCAACCGTACGCCGTACTGCTGGTTGCAGGCATGCATGCAAAGTACATGCCACGAAATGTGGCGAACGCAAGAGCGTCGAAAATCTGAATATTAAATATGGGTTTCTGATTGCGATAAATGTGGGTCTCGCACGACGTGTTTGCCGTGTTCTTAGACAGCGCCGCTACGTGCACACTTCGGCCAACAGCTGCAGGTGGTAGTGGAAGGGCAGCGAAGTATAGGACTGGCTCATATAATTTGCCAGCAGTGACCTCCTACCGCTGCAACGCTTTGCTGCCTCTACGGTTTGCCTGTCGGCCGTCATAATTTAATGAAGACTTCGTTTCGAATTTCTTAACTTTTGGCGTGCATCTGACTGACAACACCGGCAGCCTCGGGAATAAAAGTAAAGAAATATGGGCAATAGAGAATATCGAAGTATCATTGTAACAGTGTGTATTGCTCCGTATGACGAGGGGTTCTACTTTTTCTGTATTAAGAAGAGCAGTTCAATAGAATGAGGTAAGATTAGCCATAAGTTAAACTACATAACTACAAACTTTACGATAATGGGTAGTAACAAAATTGTCCTACGGCTTGGAAGTTTAAAACTTGAATGCTGGGTCTAACCTCAAAGCTTTAGCGCCTTAACCTTAACACTGCGTTATCTCTGAAATGTCTTTCTGAGGCCTGTAACCAACCCTTATTGTTTGGGACTTATGAGTTCCTCATGTCTTTATGTTGGTTGTTGTTGTTGTTATAGCACAGAATTAAGCCTCATTGACAATGTCCTTGGCTCGGATAAAAGTCAGGGTCTCGTTCCGGTTACGTAGGCCCGACTGTCGTGGGATCGGGAAAAGTTTTCTTGTGCTAGCTTTTGTTTGGTATTTAAGAGCCATCATTCTCAGTGCACGAAAAATCTCTGAGAGACGATTCTAAAAGTGGCCAATAAAGAGGGATCCGTGCTGGCGTTCAATTTCACTTGGATTTATCAAGTTCCATTAATAAACCACTTGATATGAAGTTCGTTAAGCCTTAGGAGTGGATCCGATTCGTTTCGTTCGAAGTTACTCATACGTAAATAGATATCACAAAGCTCTCAAACCATTTGAACTTTACCCGCTACGCCACCTCTGTGATTTAAGATGTCTGTACTATAATTTTTGCAGGCAAATAGTTTTCAAGAGTGCGATTTACTCTCTCCGCTAAACTTTCAATACTACTTACTACTCATCATCCCACGACCGCAAAATGTGTCGGACCCTTCAGGCATAGTTTCAAATTTGGCAGCAAATCCTCTATTAGACTTTCTGGACTACTTAACCTCAAACTTCATTATTCAGTTAAATGGGTCACAGTATAGACATTTTTTATATCAAAAATTTGCGCGCAATAATTCCACATAACTACGCAGAGACGCCCTCTAACGAGACCAATTTAGCCTCGCAACCTTTATACCCTTCGCTTGCGTCGAATTATGCTCGTCATTTGTGTATTTGCAGATCATTTATACCTTTCGGCGTTGGTATTCATGTCAAATACGCCCTACCGTGGACAGACACACAGCAGCAGCGGGCACTCGGCGGACGTCAGCGTCGATTGGAGGGCACATTACTGCACCAAGTCTGCATTGCCACAATTTTCACGAGCGGCAAAAAAGACAGCAATTCATTTTAGGTATACAGTTGTTGTGTTGTGCCTTTTTCGCGCAAATGACAAGATGAACGAGCACAAAGATGGAAATACAATGTAGCGCATCAAGCCTACGAACTCGCCTTCGCCTTTACCTTCGCTATTTCCTTTGCCTACAACAGCGTCGTGCCTTGCGCGTCTGTTGCCGCCTTTACCTCCCCAGCATTGGTATCAATGTCGTGGTCATTGCTGAGTATACACCTTCTCGCCTGCGCCGGCCCATTGACATGAACTGGCATTCGCGCGGCCCTTTGCTGTACGCTGCTTTGCATTCAGCTCATTGCGTCCGGCATTCATTCGTCTTGATCGCTAGGCTCTCGTCACTCACATAGCTTTCAGCTCGTTTGGCATTTTGGCGTTTTTTCGGTGCCCTGTTATTAACTTGTCGTATACGAAAACAAGATGAGGTACGATTAATGCTCGTGGCCAATTTAAAGCGCAGCAGAAATCAAATCAAAAAACCCACCAACCAACCAACCGAGCCATGCAGCCAACAATGACTGACTGCTTAGGGAACAGCACAAAATTCCACAGAACCACGTAAACTCGGTAAATACGCGCTGTGCAAATAAGACGAAAGCGAAAAAGTGCAACAAAAACAATCGATTGCCAGTTTTACATTAACCGACGTTGTTGTCATCGCCTAAGCCGGACGGTGATGGTGATGGTTTTATGCTGAGCTTGGCTGTATGCAGGACCTCGTTAAGCGCATGCAAGTGCCATAAACGTGGCATGCCACAAACTCAAAGTGAAACTGAAGGGAACGCGTCAGTGGCCAAGGTGCTTTTAGCAGCGTTGGCTGCCTGTGCGACTGCTTTGCAGACATACAGACGAACTAGGAGACTCATACGTAAGCAAAAACAAGCCTAGTGCCCGCGCGTAGCCGATATAACCAGCTGATTTTCGTGTAAAGCGCTGGAGTTGCGCGCGCCGGGAGGAAAGCATGCGCAACATGCAAGCTTCCACAACAAAGTCTGCAACTTAGTTGCCTAACATGCGCGTACCTTCCACAGCATAACAGCCCTTCAAACCAATGTCCGTCCAATCGTCCGCTAACATCCGATCAACATCTAAATATATCCGCCTGTGCAGCTATCAATATAGCTAGACACCACTCACACACATAACGCTCGTTAGGCCTGTAAACGTTCATCGCTAACCAGTGATCGCCTTGTTGCCGCGGCTGCTTAGCGTGTTGCCAAAGCGTACGTCTAGTGGCCAGCGCGTAGCACGTCTCCGCAACACCCTACGCTGCCACCATTTAACCGCAGCCTGCTGCTTGCGTCTGCTTGCGCGCGCTGATCGCGATAATGCGCTGAGTCTCGGCAGTGCCTCTCGATGTCCGACTCATACAGCGCGCAGACAGCTCCGTTGCGTTCTTGTGTTACTTTGTTGCGATTTCGTGCTTGTTTTGTTTGTGCATTCGCCACACATCCTTGTTTCTTGACGAATATATGCACTTACATCGCAGCAAAAGGAAGGAATCATAGTGAAAATCCTGTTGTGAAAATAGCGAAAAAATCAAGGCAGCCCAAAAAAATGTTAACAAACCCGCGTTGCTTGTCCGGTGCATGTTAACCGCAAGCACGTTAACATGTTTAAGCTTTTCCCATTCCATCCATCGATGTCATAGCCAATTCGCGTGTCTTCAGCTGGCGCATTTTACCGCACTGTGTGCCGAAGCTCTGAAAGTCTGTTTAGTTTGCTTCGGTAGTTAATATTCTAGGAATATCGGTAGACAAATACTTTCAGTAAAAGAATACTGCATTCCAATCAGCCTTGTGAAGTTTTTAACTAGGAGCAGTAGACAGTGTGAATATCTTATTCAAATTTTTCTCAAATCCAACCGCGATTTCCCTGCGGATCTCTAAGAAACGACGTGTTTTAGGTCTTACTTCGAAATCATAAGAGCTCTAAGAAGACACTTCACCTAATTTTATGAGGCTAAGAAAAAGTTTTCAGCACTTTTTCAAGACACTTCTATAATCGAGAAAACATTCTACATTGCTACTTCGATAATCAGCCTCACCATCCCAGCTAAGAAATATTTTAAAGCTTTGTATTGAGCTTTTTTAAAACATTAATAATCTTATTTATATTAGAGTTTTCCCTCAACTAACCGTCTGGCATGCTGTTATAGATTTCATAGAATCAATAGTTTAGGTCTTCTGGACTAGAAAAATTCCTTAATCTGTATGGTGTTGAAGGTTTAAGAAAGATCTTGTCAACTCACTTCTAATCTTAGACGTCTTATGAACTCACAATGCTTTTTGGAACCTTCTGTGAAAGTTGTCAGCTGTTAAAAGCTAAGAATCGTTTCGGGAATTACACAACCAGGTTGCTTCATATGTTTTATAATGTTAAGGAAAAGAATGATGTGATTTCCTGAAAGGCCTCGACAGACTTATAAAGTATTGATAGAGTGTTGGAGAACTTTTGGACCTAGTTTTACGGCTGATAGAAAACTATTGACTCACAATTATGAATTTCAACTTTGCAACCATTTTTCTAAAGAATCTTTCATAATCTTACAAAACTTGTTCCGTTGAGCAGAGTCCCTTTGGAAAGATACATTTAGGGCTCTATCATCAGACATTGCTTTCATTTTTTTCTGTTTGAACAACAAGCGAAATCGACCAATAGAATAACATCAAAAATTGTCTCTACCATCATACGTTAGCAATAACAATGCAAGCAACTGCAGACCCCTGCAATGCGTTACTTGTCAGCGCATTACAACACCAAAACGACAATGCGACAACGCGACAACGCGAACTCACCAAGAACACAGCACACTGATGTATTCGTATGTCACTTTTGTCTCTTCATCTTCATCTTGGCGAATTTGACATTTGCATTATCAGCAACAACTCGATCTTTGCCAACAAAATGCAAACAAATAATGTGAGCGAAAAGACAAACCAAAAAAAAAAGAGTGAAATCAAACAACAGAAATTGCTTACAACTTAATTCTAGGAATGCAATTTGCTCAACATATTCAAACTGATTTGATAAGCTCTAACAAACAAGTCAAACAAGCAACAAATGTTGAGGCAACAATTTGTTTGCATTTGTGTAATGTTTCGCAACGTCTGAGCGGCGCTGTGACGCAGCGTTGCGCTAGAGGTGTGTTCGGACAAAAACCAAGCCGGACTTGTTACTGAAGCTAACCGTTGGCTTTAACTGACTTTTTTCTAGCGCTTAAAAGGAATTATGCACGTCTTCAGATCTTTTAATTTACTTTTAAGGGGATTCTCTCGGATTTTTTGGTTGGGAATTGCGAAGAAAAGTACTGTTCGAAGACTATAACTTCATACAGGAGAGATTTCCATTTTTTCTGAAGCAATATCTTTTTATATATTTTAAGTTGGCTGTCATAGTAGAAACTAGATACTCGATAAGATATTCCAACTTCACTTTCACTGGTATTTTTCAGGTTTTGACTATTAATGTTGTTCAGATACTGAAGCTATGGTGAATTGAACAAGTGGAACACTGAAGTACGAGAAGTTTAGTCAGATATTTATTGATTTTGACGTCGATCTTGCAATTTTACAAGTTCACAACGGGAAAAATATCCAAACGTCGCATATCTCGTCTTATTCCAAGCGAAGCCAGGTCCTTCTCCACTTGGTCATTCCAATGCAGTGGAGGTCTTTTTCTTCCCCTGTTTCCCCTGGGTACTGCGTCTTCAGAATCACTCTCTAAAATTTTCAGTGAAACGACTTCCTTCTCGTCATCCTCATAGGAAAGCGAGAACGTGAATCTCGACCTGAAGGAACGAAAGCCACGCCTATCAAATCCTCCGTAAGGAAGCCTTGCGCAGGCCTGCGTAAAGCACACATATTCATTCACTCCGCTAAATGCACGTCAGTTGACGTTCAAGTCTATTCCGAAACCCAAACGCGTTCAATCAACGCAATTCCACCAAGAAAAGAATCTTATCATCGTAATCAAAGACGTCCTGCAGTCTTTATGACGAGCTTAAGCTCAAAATTGCTGCGGTGAATAGCGTACATTACAAGCGCAAGGGCTCTTAAGTCTGGTCCCTGGTTTCGGTCCACCTCGACTCTTCATCCTCTTCAGCAAAATCCTCCCTCACAGCCCAAAGCTCAACTGCTTTCAATGCAAGTGTCCCCAACACGCAAAAGGATAGTTGCGGCCTCCAAAAAGGTCAACCATCAGGCACGGCCAAAGCCTCAACCCAACTCCAACCATCATCCCAGAGACCCTTCGCACATACGTCGAGCTTGCCGAGATTACCGCAAATCCTAAGTCGTCGACCAATTCGGTAAACTCGAAAACCGTCCAACAGATTCAGGAGCCTTTTCGGATCCTGCCCACCCTCTAGAACAAGTGCCGAGGGATCGGCTGACATTCAAGCGCTTATATTCAAGAAAGACTTCTAAGCCCAGCAAAGCCACGGAATAGCGGATTGACCGTTGATTTGGGTACCTGTGCGCCTGCCCCCCTCAACCGCTGTGAGCTGCAGCACAATGTCCAAATGTAAAATTCTTTCTTCGCAGCAACGCACCGGTCAACATTTCACAGCCAAGCAGTCGCGCAATTAGTTTGCCGCTTCGAAAATGCAATTGTTGGCATACGCAAATGTATTTTTTTTTATTTTATCACTTTTACAATAAATTCTTGAGCTGCGCGTACACACATCAAGCATTCGTTCACATGAACTCAATGGAAATTTTATTTCAAGTATTTGCATCTGCTTTGCCTTCAATATGCAACAATGCATTGGAGCGTCCAAAAACTGTCCAAAACGTTTAAGTATTCAAGGTGTTGCGAACGTGTTGACGTGGCAACAACATGTTGCAGCTATATGTTGCACAGCAATTTCCATGCATTTGGCATTGCAGTGACAGGCGGCGGCAAAAGTGGCGACAGCGGCAGCGACGCCGACAGCAAAAGCCATAAAAAGGCGCAGATTGCTGATTTTGTATGCCTTACATGTGCATTGTTGTTGTTATTGCTTTTATACAAAACTATATGTATATTTTTTTTTTGCCTTTTCGCGCAAACCCATCACATTTGCAAACAAGCAGCGCCCAATGCCAACAGCAAAACAGCAAAGTGATCATTATCACCTGTGACTGCGCGCTCGTTATGCCGTTGAATGGAAAATTCTCAAGAGCCGTCACCGCCGTCACCGCCGCCAACACCGCCAACGTCTAGCGCACGTAATACCAATTCCAATTTTCTATATAATAATAATTATCACTGCCCACTCACCGATGCGCCGAGCCGCGCCGCTGATGCGCAAGCGCACTCAAAGGTTAATGCGCGTATTTGCAGAAACATACATATATAATATATTTGTGTATGTGTGTGTATATCTGCGTCCGCCGCGCGTCCAATGCCAGTCGGCCAATAAGAGCTAGTTCAGCAAAATTAACTTTTTTTCGCTGTTTAATCGCGCCAAGCACCTCCTTGCACTGCGTCCGCTACAGCAGTCGGTCTTTGGACGCGGCAGTTGGTCTGTCACTCTGTGTTGCCACAGATGATCGGTTGCATGGTCGCCTCTTAGCTGGCAGTTGTATGATTTCGTCGTTGTTGTTTGTTGGAGGCGTGTTTTTCACCTTCGCTTTTCGTGCCGCCGTGTGGCAAGCAGCAGCGTTTACCTATGTGTGATGATCGACACTATGCGCGTTACTATGTGTGTATGCAACATGTGTATGTACTTGGGCCAGCGCTTTTTTGTGCTCACGCGACTCATTATCTTGTCAACACACAATTTAGCCAAATCGATGTGCCCTTTTTAGCGGCGGCTGGCAGCACAGCCCTGTGGCACATGCACAACACTTGTTGCTGGTTAGAGATGGCACTTTGGGATATTATTGCTGAAAGCTCATATATCGTAATCTTACATTTACTTCAAAAACTGTGTGTTTGAAGCGAACTAGATGATGTCATAAAAAACAAAAGTTTCTTCGAAGTATTGAAGTAAAGTGATAAAAGTATGCTCTTTCGAACTTTCCAACAATTTGAGGAAAATCACATAGAAATATGTTAATACTAGTACTTCTTTAGATTCAACTAAGAAAACACAGAGCTTTTCGAAGTTATGAGCCATACATGAATCATATAAGGTCTCGCAAAGCAGAGTTGCTTTGACTCTATCCATCTCTTGTAATATTTTTCTTGGTAGAAGCCGATAGAACGAAATGCAATCATGAAAACGAGCTGCCTGCTCCTCTCCGGATTTCAAGTGCGATTATTAAGGATCTGAGATTATTGAGGTGAGCTTATTGAGGATCTTCAGACACTAGTTCGACGCTGTCAAGTCCAAGCTTGAATTTCAACAGATTTATCGTTATTCAAGTAGCATAAACTTTGGACTGAGGATAGAATGGGCCTCATTAGTATATTTACGGTGGCCACTGCAACTATACTTAGGTATGGAACCTGGGTTACATAGAATATGCGAGGAAAACTGGAATTTAACCAAAGTTATAAGAGCTTGCAAATAGGATGATACACAGACGATCAGCGTGAAGGTTAAAGAAATGATTTTGTTTGCAGCTTTTTCATGAAGGGAGTGTAGAATAGTTAATTTAGAAAAAAAATTATCAATCACGAGTTCAACATATGCAATAATGTGCGGTGAGTCTCCTAATACAACGATATTTATCGTCCTAGTTTTGTCTAGCCGCTTCCCTTAGGAAGTGTAGAGTACTGAGCTTGACTGTACAGGTTTACTGAGAAAAGGGAAGAGCATTGAGAATGCTGGGTTGTGTTAAAGCAGCATGTATTATGGTATAGCTACTGGAATCGTCAGCGACCGCTTTCTGTGGGTTTAAGTTAGACAAGTTCGTGCTTCGTGCTGACTTCAGGCAGACTTAGGTAACCGGTAGGTAACCAATAGGTAACCGGAACATATGAACGACTATCCATTCGCTAGCATTTTCCAAAACTGTATTTCGTCGGCGATCGCCTGTTAAGAAGGAAGCTGAAAAATCGCTAACAACTCGAGTAATAGATTAGGATAGATTGTGTTATCCGGAATGATTACACTTAGACTATTATATTCTTTGGGGAACCAGACGAAAAAACTCTTCTGGTTAGATATTAGCTATCGACAGAGCGTCCTGAATCTATTACAAATCTGCTTAGGTGTTTCTTAACTAACCGTTTAGACATTAGAAGAAACTCGGAGAAAATGGGAAGCTCTCGACTTCTATAATAAATCAAAGATATTTCATTCAAATTTGATTAAGAAACACTTAGAACATCAGCCAAATGGATGTAGGATATGAAGTCAAAGTTGACGAGCGAGGAACATCGAGCGAAAAGTGTGTCTAATATACATAAGAAAAAAACTCTTCGAAATTTTTTATTCGTTTGTTGTTTGAAAAGGTCTCAGGTAAGAAAAAAATTCTAGAATTCCTCATTTTCTCAGCGCTGCATATCGCATTCTTTTGAGGAAGGCTGAAGAAGAAGAAAAAATTAAACCTCACCATTAAAGTGAAACCACAAAAAATAAGAGCAACAAAAAAAAAAATAATAATAATAAACAAAAATCAAACAAATGAAGAAAAAGTATTAAGCAACGCAAAGCCGAAGTGTTAAAATTTATTCAGATTTACGTTTGTGGCCGCGAGAAGACGTCGGTACAAGCTAACAGCAGTAAACTGTATCGCGAACAGGATATATCAGCGTTTATTGGTAGTGATTTGAGCGACATTTACAAGCAGCAAGCAACAGCAGGATAGGTAACAAGCATACAACAAAAACAATGACAACAACAATAACTGGAGCAACAATAAGCCATCGGCAACAACAACCGAAAGGCCACAACGAAATCAGAGCAAATGCCGCTGGCTTTCGAATGCGTCTGGACGCAAGAAACAGCGCACAACAAATACAAATATTGTAACAAGGCGAACACAGCTAACAACAAAAACAAAGGTAACTAACCAAGCAAGACAAGAAATTGTCTGCGGCAGCAACAACAGCAAGAACGGCAAGAACAATGTTAATCATATGCAATAAACGGTGCGGCAAAGTGATGGAGCCTTGGGTGGACGCTTTCTTGGCAACTGCCATAACAATGGCAACAACAACTACAACAAAAATAATGAGAGCAGCGCATTGTTCCGCGCTGCACGGACGTGTTGAAGACGCTACAACGCACATAAGACAGTCTGTCGTCGTCGCTTGACTGGTTACCTCATTGCGGCTTGACTTGACTCGCCTCGACTTGGCTTGGCTTGGCTTGACTTGACTTGCGGCTTGCTTAGCTGGCGCGGTACGGTCAGCGCGTTCATCGGAATTTGCATTTTACATGATCGAAAATTGATTTTTCGTGTTAACCAACGACGCTGGTAAATTGTTTGCAACAAATGCAGTCGTCGCCATCGTCGCCAAGGCGAGCATTGGCAATTCGAAATGTAAATATAGCAAAAGAATTGAAATGAAACAAAGAAATCTGAAAGTCGGACTAAAACGGAGAGTGGTCAACTTCAACGAATATGAAAACTAAGACAGCTATATACACGTACATAACTACATATGTATATACATATATGGTACATAACTGCTACAATATACAGTAGGGTATCATATCAATTAAAATCTTTGCTCATAATTGTATTTCGAATTTATTTGTACTAAAAAATTTTAAAATATAGCTTAATGGAAAGAATTTTTCTCAAAAATAAGCCAGTGAAGCGGTTGAGAGTTAGTTAAGAAAAAACTGTTCCCATATAAATTTATTTATTTATTTATTTAAAAACTAAATATTTTTCATTATAAAACAAACTTTCCATGAAAACACTAAGAAAAAAATGTTCCTAGAAACTATTCCCACATAAATTTTACCACCATCTTGCTCAAAACTGAATACTTTTCACCAGAAAACAATCTTTCGATGAAAACACCATGAAAAAAACTGTTCTCAAAAAACTGTTCCCATATAAATTTCACCACTGTCTTGCTTAAAACTAAAAACCACTAAAAAACGAACTGTCTATGAAAAAACCATGAACACATATGTTAACAAATATGCTCCCACTCTCTACAATCTCCCAGTACATTAACCACCCTTCAAGCAGCGTCATTCTACAAAATTAACTCTCTCAAACTCTAATAACTCCGCCTCTTCCACATCACACATTGGCGCATTATTTTATTACCAAGCAACCAATTACTTTCTAGCAAAATCACCAATTGGAACACTTTTCCGATAACTGTAAAAAGTACAAGCTCACAGCCCCCAGCGGTGCCTGGCATACCCATGTTCAACTAAGTGCATATTTGTATAAAAATGTTATTTTACGTAATGTTATTACATAAATACAGTTGTACCTCACCCACAGCACACGCTCCACACCCCTCGCGCTCTTGCTCGGCGTTGCTTAGCCGTCAATTGCTTGCTCTTGTTGCTTATCCTTGCAGTTTTTATGATTATGTTGGCAATTGCTGGACAGCAAGGCAAATGCGCACTCCTCATCCTTGCCCACATATCTCACATGTGTTGTTGTTGTACTCGTTATTTAAGTCATTGAGTTTTTTATGTTTGTTCGCAATATTGTAAAATGGTCAGCAATTCGCTCGTCCATTTCTTTATTGCCTCACCTTTTTTTGCGTACATTTTTATGAAAATTACCGACAATTGAGTTTTACGAGCGCACTGACCAATGACAATTGATATGAGAGTTTGAAACAATGAAAATGACAACCAAATTCTGGGTTGAGCTGGATACTGATTTCCACAGGTATACCAGCTTTTGTGTGATTTCAGGTTGATCGCATGGCAACTTGTTAAATTTCAGGGTCGTGCAGTGACGCGTTGATCCATTCTACTCATTTGTTTAACAGATTCTTGGCCTACAAAGATTACTGCTATCCCCGTCTTCTGTAGCTCCAAAATTTTACACTCTATTCTGAGTCAAAGCTGGCTGATGAGCTTCTTAAACCTTCAGAAGTAGAAGATATTAGCGGAAATATACTATAAACTAGTCTCAGAAAAGGAAACTCGGGCTCGGTAGACCAGTCATCGTTTTTACCAACAAAAACTGACAGCAAAGGCTGAGTATACTCCTATAGTGAGTTCTTGAAAAGGTTTGGCTTTTATCTACCGACTAAAAAAGGAAATTCGCTGGACTAATTTTTGTATTATAGTTTTTAGAAAGAATTAGCATTCTTTGTTCAGAATTTTTCTATAGCTTGATATTCTTCGCTGGATTGTCTTGCCTAAAAGCGCAGATACATTTCGGTAACTGAAAGATGAGTTACCACAATCGAATTTGTTAGATTTATCCCTCCGAAATCTTAAACCAATACAAGCGGCATTTTTAAATTAAAACCACTTCTTCCAGATCTGTACCCTGTTTTTAAAGAACTAGTGCAAACAAAGCACGGAGCTCGAATTTGAGGATACAAGAACCATGAATATCACTGTGATTTCATTCAGTAAGGCTTTTAACTTCTTCACTAGTTTTAAGAAAACCTTCTCGTGAGCGTCAAGACGACATCACAGGAACAGCATCAGCCCGGAACCTTCAAGGAAGCCGCAGACGAGGGAGACCAGCCAATAGGTGGAGGTGACAAGTTCATAACGCCTAGCATTCAATGAATTGAACTATAATTGTTTATTGAGGCGCTGTGTTCTGCTTAAGAACTCCGGTTAAATATATATGTACATATATATCAGCTCGAGATGCAATGCATGTCCGTCAAAGTAATACAATGGGCAGCTTTTAATTCAGCTTCGGAGAAGGTCTTCCAAATAAAAAGTTTTATGGATCTTTCGTATTCCTGGAAGCTGTCAACGCATCGGTCTAAACACATCTCAGAAGCTATAAAAGTACGCCGTTCATTTACGATTCTGCTAGTCTTCGCACTTTGAGCGACCTCGCGTGGTGTGGCGGAAGCGTGCCGCACGCATTTTCAGAAAACCGTAAAATTCACCGAAACCCATTCTGTCACAGGTCTGTCAGGGCTTTCAGTTGTACTTGTTATTGTTGATATTATTATTGTCGCGCAACAAAAGCACCTGTCACTGCGCCACAAAAAAAAAAAACAAAAAAAAAATTATAACAGAACAACAATTATAACAATAAGAGAACAAGCGACGCATTACAACAACAACAGCAAGCGCAAAAGTTGGCGGCATTATGGCTGGCCCTTTCAGCTGACATTAACCAACGAAGCAAGCGGCGCAGCAACACCTTTTGAAACGCTCCGCAACCCCCCCTCGAAAGAGTGAATTATTATTGTTGTTTTTAAGCGAGTTGTATTTACCTTTTATTGTATTAACGTTGCCGTGACAATTGCTGTTGTTCGTATTGTTGTTGGCGACACAATGTGTGACATTACCGTCACCATCAGCGTCAACAGCATGTCCGAAACGATTGCGTTGTTGTTGCAACGCAAGCCTTAACGGCTGAATGAGGGTACTATGTTGTTGTATTTTATTGTTATTATCATCGAGTGACATGTTCTTGTACGCACCTTCATATGCCAGTGTATGTGTGTGTGAGTGTGTGTGCGTACATATAATTTCTCGCCTTTGTCGCTACAAATTACACGCTTTAAAATTAAATGAAAACACATGGCAGCCCACCGCATGGTGTCGGAAGACAGCTCCATATATGTGTGTGTGTGTAAGTGTGTTGATCCGATGCGTATATAACCACCCAACAACTTTGGTTTGAAGTCGCATTCAATATTCGGTTTGTTTGGCAAGCCTTTGTTTGTTCATTATTATTCGGAATTTGTGGAGGGTGGCTGGAGCAACCCAATTAACTCCGGAGGTTCATTGAGTTCCATGCAACAATGATTTAAACTCTTTTTTGGCTACCCGAAACCGTTACAAATCTTTAGTGCCTCTCCATAATCTCTATTCATCCCAATTCCGACTTTCTAGAAGCCGGATTCCATGAGCTATAATCCAGCCAGAGTTGCGGTTGCATGCATACCCGGTTCCAGGCTACAAAGCAGTTCTGGAAAATCTGATGAGATTGCCAATAGTGTCGTCCGTCTGGCTAACGAACAAGTACAGAAAATACGGAAGTCACTAAAACGATATACGACGGGCTGATGGGCGGATAAGGGCTAGTTAGAATGCCTTAAGTAGATGCAGGATCACCAAGATCACGTGCAAGAGCCCCTTAGAAAAACTCGCGTGCTTCTTACTCATACGTTCTCGAAAGGGCTGGCGGACTGGCGGACGGTTGTTAGTCTCTTGACAGGTCGCAACCACATCCCATTCGAGCCGGATTATCATAAGTGATAACGATACACGCGGAAAATGCACAGAAGGTGGCATGAGAGGAACACCTTCTACGTCTGTGTCCAACACTATCTAGAACTCGTCTCAAATATCTAGGAGCTTCGGAGTTCAAGGCACTGGACGAAATATTAAAAGTAGATACCAAGGGGCTCTTAAAGTTCGCAGCAAACGTTGACGTCCTGTGTCACGAATACCCGAAAACTTTGAGGTTATAATCTACTTTATCGCTAGGGTTCACTGGGTTACTACGACAACCCAATAAGTTTGAAAAAATGCCTTCACAGCACAAATGTGT
Organism: Bactrocera correcta; assembly: GCA_027475135.1. Lineage (NCBI taxonomy): Eukaryota > Metazoa > Arthropoda > Insecta > Diptera > Tephritidae > Bactrocera > Bactrocera correcta. The sequence continues at coordinate 106,591,916 of CM050323.1, forward strand.
ATCTATAGTTCCGATGAAGGTGTTTAACGATGACAACCATGTACTACAACAAATAAATTGCGAGCAACAACCAGCATTAATTTTCAACAGTAATGACGTCGATATGTATGTATGTATATATGAAGCAACAATTGGAAATAAAAGAACAGAAAACTTTGGTAACGAAAACGACAGCCAAAGAATGACAAAAAATGCGAAAAAACAAGCCTTGAAATATACAACAACAGCAAAAAATAAATTTTTAAAAAGCGATTTTGTCATTTCGCGCAAACAATACCGGACAATGGCGTTCATTTGACATTGAATTGTCATTTCGTATGAATCGGGACTTGACAGCGCGGCGATGAGTTGACAAAAGCAACACACAAACGCACACAAGTGCAGCTAGGCTCGTGTAAAGGCGCGCGTAATCATAGAAAAACATGAAATTGAAACCATGCGGCGTATTGTTGTTGTTGTTTTTGGGATTCGTTTTTTGTCATTATTTGTGTGTGAGCTTTAATTGTGCGCAATGATATCTCTTCAATCAAAGCGCAGCCTCATACACATACTCATATATAGTACATATGTATGTATGCATGTACATTATATATCTATATTTATGTGTGCATTTAAGCTAGCCATTCATTCATTCCCTCACTGCAATCGCTCATTCACTTGTGCATTGAATTTCAGCCGTTTTGCTTTTTACTCATTCATTGGAACACATTTATTTACTCATTTATGGTTAATTTACTTTTGGATATTTTTGTTGATTTTTTATTTTTGCTTTTTTTTTGAATATCTCATGTCATATGCACTAATTTTTATGTCACAACAATAATCTGTCCATATAACGGCATTTAGCTCAATCTACCGTAAGCGCGTACAATTAAATCAAATTATAACGGCTTGACTGTTTGGAAGCAATCTCCAACCCTATAGGGAAATTATAAGTGTCAGGAAATTACAGTTGATAATACCACAATTTTCCAAAATAAGATATGAACCAAAGATCCGCTCGTGTCACACTTTTCACCACAAGTGTCCAAAATATCTGGTTGCCTTACCAAAGCGGAATCGTCGGAAATTGTAAAGCCGATGAACTTGCGAGAAAAGGCATTTATACCCAAATTCCGGCTGTATTGATACCTGCGGTTAAGTCCAAAGGGCTGGAAAATCTTGAGATATCGGACAACTATCCGTTGAAAAACAGGAAAGACATTAATAATCCCACAAATGGTATCGAATTTTATTCCACTACACTAAGCCTATGATCCGTCCGAAAATCGACCGGATGGCTCTGCAATTAACACAAAACTTCTTAGGGAACACTACATTAAGCCAGTGTTCCTCCCGAATACAGACCGGTGGGTTTAAATCAAGTCAAAAATTCATAAGAGGGAACGCAGTGAATAATAAAAAGATTAGTTTAAATATATAGATTACTATTTAATCACGACTAGATTTTATTTTTTACTAAAATCCCCACGTTTCAGACATTTTTCATTATCCGAAATCTTAAAAAATCACTTTGAAATTGAATACACTCCTTAACTTCGATTAGCACTGCTTACTGAAATTCTCCAAAATGACTCACATAATTTTGTTGACCCTACATGGCACTTGCCACAGACTTACATCCACATACAATGTTGTATCAACAACTCAATTCAAAGCTTATCTTGTCCATGATCAGCTTCTCTGATATTTCTTTCAGACTTCCGTCAGCGCTGCCTACTGAAACTCACTGCTCACCACATAGGCACATACAAAGGCAGTAATTTCAATAGCCAATTAAAATAAAAATTTCAATTCAGCGAATTATGACATAATTTTCGTCAATCAGAGATTAGATTAGTGTGTCACAAAAGCCACGAACATTGTGTCATGTTTGGTAGACACGCTCATAATAGCACAATCTATGGTTGTCAATAGAATTTTGTAGGTCGCGACAAGTACATAAAACGCCTATTGCTATTAGTCAAGGTCACCACAGAAATATTTGTTATAAATGTTTTCAGATGTTAGATAGGGTAAAACAATCGATACAGAACATGAAAAGACAAATAAAGGTCATGTAATGGGAAATACCAAAGCTGTAAGTGTTCATATACAAGTAATATCTTGTAGTATCTTGAAAATTAATCAGCTAGTGATTTTACTTTGCTAGGCTCCCCATAACTCGTTTTACTTAATCAACGTCTCTGGAGAATTGTCATTTAAAGTTTTGCTGCAAAGCATTCGAAGGAAAGTATAAAGCTTCTTTGCTATAAATTCATGGAATCCCAACTATCAAATTATCTAAACTCAGTGCTTGAAAGATAGAAACTTTCATATGAAACCCACTTGAGCTGAACTCTCAAAAAATCTCATTAAAACCATCAGTATCGGATGAAAACGACAGAGAAGGTAAAAGCTCATGATAAATCCTTCATAACAGATTTAGAACTGTACTGTATGCTCCAGAATCCTATATATAAATGTTGATGATCTTATATGTAAACCTCCACCAACATTTTCGTCCATCAGATCCCGTCTTACGAAAGGCCACGGTGAACGCCCAGTTCCAGTGAATTTCTTAAAAAACATGTTACAGACCTTGGAGGCAAGTGTCATCAGCACTAAGTGCAAGATATGAGTTCAAATGTAAACTGGAATATTTTACAAATATTTCCAACCGCCCAACTCCGCTCAACTCGCACACTTCTTGGTACCATAACCTCACATAATAGCCAACATCCTTCACAACATTGCGGCAGACATTCGTTAATGATGAGCATTTTAACAAATCACCTCGCTAATATCCTACTTAAAAAACACCGAGACTCTCTGCGAAAAGATTTGTTGTACACCTTTTTTTCGGGGCGAGCTCCGAAGGCAATGCATAAAGCACAAAAGTCAAAGGAAATTTCCACACAAATGACTTTTCACGCTTCAATCATTTGCAACAAACCAACAACAGTCGTCCAGTGCCGTCCAGTACGGAGTAGAAGCGGTGGCAGCGTGGCAATGAAATTCGTCGGAACAACAATGGCAACAGCACCTTTCGGTGCCCTCATCAACACCATAACCAAGCGCACTCTGCAACGGCAGAGGCAATCAATGCAACGGCAGACAAAGGCAGTAAACGCAGAAGCGACGATGGAACATTAAGGGAGCTGCTGACATCAACAGGGCAGCGATACGCCCGAAGAGTTGTGGGTATCTGCACTAGGCGCTAACAACCGACTGGCACTCAGACAACGCGTCCGAAGGTAGACACTAGGCTGTAATGCATACCCACACATCTCTACATGGATACAAATGGTGTGGCTGGTCATGGCAATGAGTGGCGTTGCATGAACTTGGACGAGATGTCAGTAGTTCAGCGTTCAGGTGGAATTATGTGCAGTTTAGTGTAGTGAAGTTGGAATTGTGAAATGCTCAGAACAATTATATGTCGGCATGTAGAACTGTCTGTGCATTTGCGTTCGGTTGTGTTTTTGCAGACACGCAGGATATGGTGTTGAAAACATAATGATCGCTTTTCAAATGTAATGACGATCCTAAGCTCCACTCAGGCTTTCAGTCAGTCATTCAAAAGGAAACACGAAGGTAAAAATGGTTGTGCGTATGACAATGGCAAAAGAAGCAAAAAATTCCTACAGCAACTTCAGCGCTACCAAGACAACAAAAAGTTCGATAAATGCGCATTCGACAGTCCGCCCTTCAGCGATATCTTCGGCATACAATTGACGGCATGTGCCTAAAAGTAAACGGTTAACTCTCAGAATTTTCTCGCTTCTTCCCTGCAGGTAACTTCACACTTCTCACACTAAATTCCCAGCGACTGTATTTCCGAGCAGGACGAAGGAGTACAAACTAGACCTTAGCATTGCAGTTGATGACTTCAAAATGTTAATAATCCTAAAATTTTAGGGATAACATTGGAAACCCTGTGATTCAGTTTCCTAGTACATCAAGAGGTCTTTCTTTGATTATTCCAATGACATCAGACAGTACGCCGACCAGATGTCGGTCAACTCATTTCAGACACTTACACTTCCTAGAAAAAAAGAGCTCTCTGGCTTTCTTCTTTCAAAAAGAGCTAAGCAATGTCCTCCAGACACCCCCTCTCTCCAACCTTAGGAGCCAAGGTAGATATTCTGTCACGCACAGATGAAGTCTGCTTCTGAATCTGATCTCTCACCACTACCAAATTACACAGTTTTCTGCTTTCTATCAATACTTTATAATAGTACCAATTTTTTGGTGTGTTCAGAACGCCGAACAGCCTTTGGACGTTCTTGGGTCAACCTTTCTTTGAATTTGTTAAAATTCTCAAGTAAAAGGAAGATGAGTTTCGCACAAAGTCTAAGTTTCTCAGATTATATTACTACCTCAAATTTCTACTTTAGTAATTAGATTTCTTAGCCAACAGTTTCACATGGCTCCAGCCATATTTCCGTACGCCTTGCTATACTAAAAACATAACCCAAATGACCTTCAGTACACCATTTATGAACCATAACTTATCATAAAAAATTTAATTCGAAGTAAAGAAAACGAAATTTGCCGTAGACAAGCTGCAATTCCGTCGCAAGATTGCAGCGCCAGCAAAGGGTGACAGCGAGGTAAAGCGTCTGCATCAACATCCACCAAGATATTTGGCATTGTTGGATTGCTTGCCAACAGTTGGCGATTTATTTTCGAAGGAAGCAATAATTATAGTAGCTTGCAGATAGTGCAGCATGGCTAGGCTTTGCGCAAAAACGCGCCCTACCCAGCCACGTCACCAACAACACAACACCGCACCGCACTGCACTGATTTCGCCAGTACTTGCGTCCCACCGCCGCCACTTGCAATCAAAGTTGCACACAATAGCTTCGGTATGTCCGTTGGCATTCGGTGGAAGCGCGCTGCAATCTCAGCAGAACTATCGCTATCTGACAATTCCAATGGCGTGGCAGACGTGTTGAGGTGTAATAAAAGTGTAGCAACAACAACAACAGCAACGAAAACAACAGAAATTATTGCAAACATAAAAATAGCGAAAATCACTGCCCATCAGTGTTGGAGTCATGAACTGTGCAAGTAAAAACACGAAGGAAAGCTGGAGCTCAGCTCACTCAGCCAGTTCGTCAGCCAGCCTGTAAGTCGTCATGGTGGATTGACTTTGACTACCCATTGTAGTCGGGCAGTAATTGTATATTTGTATGTGCGTTGGTATAAGCGGCGTGTAACCGGGCCCACAGTGCGAGAATTGTAGCCGTGGATAATTAGCAAAATTAAGTTGAATGCAGCCTAATAGTTTGCAGAATACAATTTTCATCGATATTTTGAGGAATACATATATAGTGACTGATACCCAAAGCATACTAAAATTATGAAGAGAACACTTCCTCAGGCTGCTGAGTGATAGTGAAAGCATTACACCAGGAGATGGCGAGCCCGATTCTCCAATTATTGATGATGGAGCAGACGTTTCATTGCTTGAACATGAAGAAGTTTGAATAGCATTTACCCGTCTGAAGAATGATTAGCCCTTATCAGTGCGGCTTTAGACCAAGAAAATCAACAACCGACCTGATATACACCATGCGCCAAATCTTGTAAAAGACCCGTGCAAAGAGAATCGATTTTAAAGCTGATTTTGAAGTATGAAAAGAAGCTGCCTTTATCATTAGAGTCGGGAAGGAACTCTCCGAGCCAACGATACCAAACGAGGTTTCAAACAATATCGTGAGACTTCAATCTACTATAGAAAAAAATAATTCGAATAATAATTGGCTCCCACGTCACTGTTGACAGGCTGACAGAATAACTGTTGCCAAGAAGTACTACTTCGGACTGAGTAGACGATTGAGAATTAAAGTGCTCTCTCTTGCTATATGATGCAGAGATCATCGCCCATACAACTTCCGATGAGTCGATTTTACGAGTTTTCAGAGAAATGAAAATGCTCCAGCCTGTACCCGCTGAGGTAGCAGAGGAAGATGAAGACCTCCACTCCGTTGGAAAGACCAGGTGGAAAAGGATCTTGGAATCTCTAATTGCCGGTCAAAATTATTTATCGGCTTGTAACCCCTCCGTATGTCAATTCGTAAAATATAAGAGTATCATATCGATTAGACTCAAATATCTGAATAGCCTGAATTTTTTCCAGGGTTTATTTGAATAACTTAGATTTTCTGGATCTTCTTTCCTCCCTTTTTCCTGCAGGGTTGATTCCAACTACACCCAGATAAGCCAAATTGTGTGGGCTTTATAGCCGACATTTGAAAATGAGTAGCGAAATTTCATAATTATCAAGGCGGTAGAATCTTTTATTAACGGAAAACTAATTAAAATACTTGTCGCGGAGGTTGCCACCGATTTCCTGTGAAAATTCACGGCATTTCTAAATAAATCCAACTCAATTATCTACATACGGTTACCGCTGTTCATAAATCTTTTTGCATATGAAATAAATAACCGAAACATATGTACAGGCCAAATAGAAATCGCGAGCTTAAGAGAGCAAATCGCTTGAAAATCGCAAAAAGAATTTTCACAGCAGAAATCGGCGCGGAAAGATTCATCTTTCTGCAAATCCATTGGAAAATGTTGCGGTAAAAGTGAAAAAAGTAATACACTGTATTGTTGCTATTGTTGTTGTGACACAGCTGACTGCGGTTGAGTCGTCGTCTGCAGCTAAATGTCTAGAAAATAACAACAATAGCAATAACTACAAATATTTCTTGCTCGCTTTGCTTCACGCCCGTGTCGGCAGTGACATGCGCTAAGCCGCGCTATAACTCTTGGCTTTGCCGGCTATAGTTACAACAAATAGCACACAAGTGCCATGGCCATAGCGCTGAAATACATTGTGCAACACAGGTTGTAAGCGTAGTCCAATCGCGACATCAGCGAAACGCAACGCAAAAACGTTAACAACCGGGAATTTCTTCGGTTAGTACACTTGAATCTCACAGCGAAATCGCTAGATTTTCTCAATAATTCCTTGAGCACACATACATGCTCACATATACCCACAACAAAACGCGTAATAAGCGCAACAGGCAGCGAAAGTGCAACGAACAAGTGTAAAAGCGCTAAAAAAACGATGAAAATGTGTGGAGTATGAGGCTAGAGCATGTGATTTGATAGCTGTGAGAGGACATAAGGCGAGGAGCTTGAAATTGAACTAAATAGACTGCATACCCAGATGTCAAGCTGCATGTGCACTTGTAAGAGCGGCTTGCCACACGCAGCGTAAGCGAATATTGCTAAATGAAGGTGGCATCACTGACGGAACAGATTTTCCAAAAAACGTGGAGCTTTAACCAAATTTATATTGTGAATGTAGACGTTATCAATTGGTTAACATACATTGCTTTCTCCTGAGCAAGAGAGGTCCAAAATAGTCATTAAAATGCCACAAGCCATTTGAAAGTGATCTAAAATTCTTAATCCCTAGATTCCCCGACTAACGAAACACAACACAAAAAGCAGAGCTGAAACTTTAGCCTCTGAGATAACATATATCTTATAATTATCTTTCCCCTATCCAGTTTTCCAGAAGAAGAATAAAATTAAAATAATTTATTACCAAAAATCAGAGCTTTCACTTCTGCCTCTATGAAAACAGATTATTCTCTTTCCCCTCCCCATTTTGGTAAAATTTCTAAGTAATGTCAATAATATTTCGCATCTAGAAAAATATCAACACTTCTAACTGTCGCTTAAGTGAATAAAAAGTAAAACGCATAACGCCACGTTATTGAGACTAACCACTCTGATAAGACTGTGATTCGAGCCTTGAGCTTGCGGATCGTACTTCACGATTAGACTATTCAGGGTGCCTGGACATAAGGGGATTGCAAGGTTTACGAACTTGCTGAGTCAGGTACTTCTCACTAGCTACAGAACCGGATCAGATAGGCACTCTTTTTCCTTTTTACGGTGGTTGTTTGTACCTCAAGCGAGTTCGTCATGCGCTGGTCAGATAATAGCAACCGTGCAATCGCAAGATCTTCTAGCCCAGGGTAAATCGTAGGAGATCTTATGAGATTCTCACTCTCAGCAAAGTTCAGCTGTACCAGAGATACAACGATGGCGATTAAGAGACAGCGGCTAGGACAAGTCGTCCGAATGGATGAAAACATTCTAATCCATTCCCCCCGCCGGGAGAAATAAAGGAAGAGGAAGACCTCCACTCGGTTGGAAAGACCAGGAGGAGAGGAGCCTGGCTATACATGGAAGCCCCAAACAGCGAAAAGGCAAACCGACTTGGCTATAACCGCGTAAGCGGCGTCTACCCAAAAATAAAGAAGAAGAATAAATAAGAATTCCACCACGTGATTAATAATGTTGTCACCAGTTTTCTCACTCACCTTTGTGATTGCGGCAGTGCAAGTGTAATTTAAAATACCCACCAATTACACAACAAATGTCTAGATTAACATTTATTGTTGCCAAATTATTGGCCATAAAGTGCATGATCTTATCTGAGCATATGTTTCGCAACCACAAGCAGTAAACCTTTATATTTTGTAAATATATTACATAATTACTTCGCTTACCCACAATTGTCAGCGAAATTTACCAGCGACGCTATTTGCCGCTGCCATTGGCAAGCGATTGCCTTTTATTGCTGTCATAATTGAAGCTACTGTTTATTGCCTGTTGTTGTCGTACTACTTACTTATAATTGTCTACTTTATTTCTTCTATAAAATATAATTGCAGTGCACAACCATACATACTTAAATGCAATCGGAAGGCTGAAGTGACAGGCGACATCATCATCGGGGTATTCGAAGAAGGAAAGGATTGTAGTTCACCGGTTTATGAATGCAATTCGGTTTTATCTTGACATGTTGCATCTTTTGACGACAATAAAAGGGAGGAAAAATATTTCAATTGTGAATATGTATTAAAAGTTAATTATGGGGTAAGTACAAGAAAATAATAATAATTACGATAATTCGTATATAAAATTTGTAGCTATGCAAAAGTATATATGAATATCATTGAAAAATAGGATTGAAAACGGTTTTGGTAAAATTACAATAGATTTGAAAAATCGCGCCTCTAGACCCTTCTTTGCGAAAGATATGCTAGCCTAGAAGCATTATATGTATATTCCTATATACTAGCTCTGGCTGTCGCTTCTCTGCTCACATACCTTCGAGGGGAACATGAGATGAAAGAATTCGCTGGAGATGAAGAGCGGCGAACTTTTTATGGATGCATCTAAAATTGCAGTTGTAGGCCTCCTGACCACTGTAGCGTCTTCCAAGCAGAGGTGGCTTCCATCAGCTTTTCATCAGCTCCACTTTTAGGCTTCCGGAATACTGCAGTGTCTTCCCCGTGAGGTGGCCGACATAAAGGTAGCAGTAGGCCGACGGCACAGAATCGACGGTTCCTTCAGAATGGTGACTACTCTCTCGGTAGTAAGGCAGTGGATCCAACCATGAATTCGCTAACCGTGTACTAAAGACTAGTAAAAAGATATCTCGACTCCTTATATCTAAACTAATTAAACTGGTTTGGTTGTCTGACCACCGCGGCATAAGGCTGTTGTGTTTGCTAGGGCAGGTACTTCAATCTCAATGACTACGAAATGAGCACAGATAGGAGCTCCAATGGCTTCTTGTAATTCACTACTGGACTGTTGGGCTTCAGATCAAATCAGCAAACACTGGTCGACTACCAACAACTGTACGGACGGAAATTTTTTCTGGCTCAACGTCAACTGTAAGTCTTAATAAGTTAGGAAAGTGAACGGATAGGAGCTCCTTTCATAATTCACTACTGAAGCGACGGGCCTCAGACCAAATCAGCTAACTCTGATCGACTACCAGCAGGACGGAAGATTTTTCTGGATCAGGGTAAATCGTAAGAGGTCTAGGGTACTCTCCGAAAGGTCCACCCTTCAGTGGTTGTATAGTAAGAGCAGAAATAGAAATAAAAGAGCTAAGCATATATGTGATAGGTTCCGAGCGTTTTTTACCGACGGATAGCTGATATCCAACCAAAGAAGTTTTTCGTATAGCTTCGCAAAGACATTAACATAAGAGTCTAAGTGCTGAGAGCTCAGTCATTTTAATCCTAACCCCAAGGTATTAAAGTTTGTTGCTTTAGTGGCCTAGATGGAGTCCTATACATAGGTTCCACTGCAATGAGGAATAACTGATCCAAGGTTTTCAAAGCATCAGAAGGGTCGAGTCATCGAAGAAGCTTTCTTGCATAAAGAAATCCTTTTTGGGTTGTACAAGGAGATTATGAAGTGAAACTTAGAATTCAGACCAATTTGGAAAAGTCTCTTCTAAATTGAGTAGAACTGCTTGTCACTAAAGAAGATATTAGATATTATTTCTAAAGCTCTTCTAAATTGAGAACAAATAATCATGTCCGCCACAAATTCCACACAACTGTGTTACCATGCTCATAGACATACACATATACAGTACGCATATACATGACGTAGGCGGTATTTGCCATATGTGAAGGGGACATTCAAATTATGCGACCGGATGAATCATGTCTCAAAGCGTTTTCGCCGACAATTTAAAAAAATAAATCGTTGAAATTGTTGTGAAAAATAGAAGTAAATGCGGCAAATACATACAAACACTCGACAATATGATGCGAAGCAACAAAAAAATTGCGAATAAATAAAAAACACAACAACTAATGCAAAATAAGCAGCCGTCATATCCGGCAGATTCATACAGCTGTCTGTCCGTCCGCGTGGTTAAATTGACAATCGTCAAGCCACATTTATATATACATACACATACAGATATATAAACACAATGGTGCTTGCAACGCTTGGATTCCAATTGAAATATTCACATTCATAGCTCCACAGCGTCTTTCCTTCATTACTATGTATTTGTGCCACATGCACATACATACATTTTTGGTGAGTTTTATTACAGCTGCTAAGCCGCAGCGCTTGAAGCTTGTGCTTGCGGCAGCATCACGCGTTGGCATATCAATTACAAGCCACACTCGGTTCCACGCCAAAAAAGGAAGAAATTACTTCATTATTGCTGACTGGCAAGCTTTGACACTTGCGCTCTTTTTACTCGCGTTTTCATATTTATTGTTTATTTAGACTTTTTTCGCTGTCATGATACTCCAAACGGAAGTTGGACGATCTTAATGAGGAGTAAAATGGAGACTTTGCAAACAATTAAAACGAAATATATGAAGCGTAGAGCGGGGTTTGGGTACAATTGACATTTCGCAGTCAAAAAATCGAATTCTCATGGAACTATTTCAATGAATAAAAAATAATAACACCAACAACAGTTCGTTGTATATACATATATAAATGACGAGAGTGATGAGCTGAGTCGATTTGACCACGTCCGTCTGTTCGTCTGCATATACGTAAGCTAGTCCTCGATATTGATCTCAAATTTCGCACACTTCTTGAACTCCCAAGAAGCTTCTAAGCTGTTAGCGAGTTAAGGAAGGCAAAGAGAACTTCATGGAAAATCTCCTGCGAAAAAGTAGAGGGCCGACATCAGTCCTCTAGACTTAGGCGCATTCTCACAAAGAACCCGTGTTTATCTTAAGTTACGGCCCAGGCCTTAAGGCCCAACAGCCTCTCCTCCATCTTACTTAAAACTCTGGAGAGATTGGTGAACTGGTACATAAGAAAGCGTATTCCGTGGAACCATTTATCAGGAGCGCTGATTGTAAGGACAAGTCAGTTGATACTTCCTTGCATATTATCGTGTCGTGGCTTGAGGAAACCATTAGAGTTTAGGACTTTGCTGTTGGGACCTTCCTTGATACAGAGGGACCTTTCAACAACATCGTATTTGCTCTAGACATTCTGGTTCTATGGAGTCTTTATATGGTGGAGGGCTCTAGAAAAGACCACACTTGCAAAGAAACTCGTCTGCGTTCAACGGGCAGCGCTCAACAGCGTGTGTGGTGCACTAAGGTCCACTCCAACTATGGCACTTAACGTCTTCTTGCACATAAATATTGTCCATAGACTTGCGAAAGACGCCGTCAAACTTAGCGAGTCTGGGTTCCTAAAAGAATGCGTGTTTGAAAAACGTAATCTTAGGTCGAGTATTTCTCAAAGATATTTCGGAGGTAGATTAGATAAAATTTTTTATACTGACGAACTTCAACAGAAGTGAGGCGTGGTTCAGGGAGAATTCAATAAACAAGGGAATCCTAGTTCTGGTGGTTCACAATGAGCCTTCCAAAAGTCAAATTTTTTTCAATGGATTGTGATAATGAAATCTGCCTATATTGGATCAACCAAAAAAAGAAAAATATTACATTACAAGGCGCAATCCACAACAAATAAGTATTCGATAGGCAACTCCAAAAAAAAACTATATTTTTTTTTTATTTTATTGGAAAAAATAGCAATTGTGTTGAAAATCGTTACCGTTACGGCAATTTTCATTTCAAATTCAAATCAGCCAACAATTATTGGCGAAAATAGAAATATTGTGACAGCGCGCATTTGACACGCTAACAATAAAATTACCATTGCAGCGGCGAAGAGGCGTGGCGGGGTGAAACGTAACGCCGAAGTCATAAATCGCCTATTTTAGTGTGTGAAATGTGGCACACACGTCGAGATTTCATGGTGATCTGCCAGCATATAATTACGCAGGCGTTGCCAAGTGCAAGCTATTTATCACATTGCAAAACAATGCCACAAAGCAAAACAAATGCACACACACACACATTAACAAACATATAAAATTGCAGCTATAGAGGCGCGCATTTACTGAGAAATCAAAAGTGTGCGCGAAATTCGCAGCAATTTTTGGGAAAATTCGCCTGCCAGCATGCAATGGGAATATGAGAACTCACGCACCTCAGCGACTTGCTACTTGCATTCATATGTGTATGTGTGCGTGCGCGAAAATGCACAGGGGTGCATATTTAACCGCATTGAAAGGGAAAGTTGCAGATGTTCTAGCGCTGCCGCAGGCATTCTTCTGCTTATTTCACTATTAATGCGGCCGCCGCTGCATGTGTGTGTCTAGAAGGGGGTTAGGAGGCTGCCTGAGTGGAGGGTTACTCTGCAATTTCAACCACGTTTAGTTTATACGCTTTTTCCAATTTCACTTTTCGCATTTTATTTCGCTTATTTTTCACATAAAATATTTTCGCACTGCTAATTATTATGCGAAGCGTTATATTGAGATTTATTTAGCTTGAGTGCACCCTTACTCACATACTTACATACTTACTTACAATCATATACACTTTCGTACTTACATATTTACATACTTGCATACTTACTTAAATATTTATACTTGCATACTTATGCATATTGCACATTTATATGCAGCTCTCTAAGTGCTTTGGCGTAGGGCGTTGCCACATGCCACATAACTTTCACTTTTGTCGGAGGGTAGCGCCCTTTATTCACTAGTTATGTTGAGTATTTCGTTTATTTCGTTTATACAGCACTTGAATGTAATTAAAAATCGGAAATATGTTTTTCTTTCCCTCACGTTTTCTTCGCTTACAAATAAGTTGCTAATGTTTCGATAAGGGTGAGGTCGAAATTTTTGAGGGGAGCACTATTCTGCCAGCAACTTGTAGGTTTTAGAGGAACCAACGAACCATTACTGATATTAAAATCAATAAAACTTTTATTTTTCTGAAGCACAATGAAGGGATGGAATGTTTTCTCAGCGAAAAGTTGAATCAGTTAGTTAGTTCAGATGCCACAAAACACATTACCACTCCATATCCTACTTCTTGTCGAATAAAAAGCAAGAAAGACTAAATCACTCAGCCACATATATTGTAGTTTAAAAAGAAAATTTACGTCAAAATAATTTTTTTGCCAAATTTATTGGCTGGACTTGAATATTTGTCGACGTTCAAGTAAATGCTCAAAACCTCAGTTAGATTAAAGAGATTTGTAATTTGGCGGTATAAATCTCCGTTAGGACTAACTAAAGTAAAAGAGAAAAATGGCGATTAAAAAAGCTCTCAAAAGCTTTCCTCAATTACCAGCACTTACTAGAGTGGAATAAACCAAAAAAGCTAGAAATCTCTGGTAGAACTATGAAAACAGTGCAAAATCAAAATTCCAATGAAAGCTCGAAAGCTCAGTTAGATTAAAAAGTTTGATAATTTGGCACTATAATTCTCAGTGACTACTAACTAGAGTGCTGGTATGAAAATTTGTGATTAAAAAGCATTCCTGGCCGTAAAAGCTCTCAAAAGCTCTGCTCAATTACCAGCACTTACTAGTGCGGAATAATCCAAGAAAAGCCTGAAATTTCAAATAGAATTATGAATGCAGTGAAAGCTTAATTTTCCAAAGAAAGCTCGAAAGCTCAGTTAGATGAAATAAATGTACCCATTATGTATAGATGTGACGACTAACTAGAGTAGTTGAGAACCACTTTCCTAACCATAAAAGCTCTCGAAAGCTCCACTCAATTACCAGCACTTACTAGTGCGGAATAAACCAACTAACACACATGATGTGAAACCATTATTCAAGGTATATGATCAATAGCCTCTCGGTGATTAAACCAAATTTCGCCATCATCGTGAGTACAGCGCTGTCGTTGTTATATAGACTTATACCTGCATATGTACACTTAGGAATACACGAGCTCCGACATAGCATGGTCATTACAATTAACAAGCCTCTGCGTAACTTGGCGTTCTATTGTCGCAACGCCACCAGTAATATTTCCACGCCAGCACGGGCAGCGCTTACAACAGCAAAATTAATAATCACAACAAAAGGATATGCTTCGGACCGCAGCCAACGCGCTGGCATCGATGATTACCTTAGCCTTTCGCTTAAATTACTATGCTGTTGCAGCCACACATAGGCACACACTGGCCGCCACCAATATCGGAGGAGGCCGCTGTTAGGTTGTTATAGCCAGTAGCTGCTGCGATGCCTCTCCAGCTTGTTTATTACACGCTGCTGTTGCTGTTGCCTTGCACGGACAAGCCACATATCTACTTATAATTGTAATGATGCTGCTTCTGCTACCGCGGTTGCCACTACAGCAACAACAGCACATACATTTATAGCTATCTGCTGCTACTGCTTTCCGAACTGCTGGCTCCGCGCTTTACCTGCTCTCGCGTCGTCTGTTGGTTTGCCTTCTTGACGTGCCTTGTTAAGGTCCTTCAGGTTTTACAGCATTCTTTTGTGCGCTTCCGCCGCGCTCAACACGACTTCCATTACCTTGTTGCAAGCTCACTGAGGCCCTACGTCGCGGCTGCCTGCTTGTTAGCTGTGCTGGTTGTTGGCCATTACTTTGACGCTGCTGCCTGCCGACTGCCGACTGCTCTTCGCCCGGCTGCTTAAGTACATGCCGACACATTTCGCAGGCACTTTTGATGAAAACATAATGGGCATATTGAAAAATTACTTGACAAATGAGCGTTCGTAATATAATACATATTTTATGACTCTCCAGAGGAGGCTACCGCAATCATAAGCGTCTGCTTTGAGAAAGCTCACAAGTACAGACATTTTTATTTTATATTCCTTTTTTTGTGAAAACAATATAACAAAAATTTAATTGCATATTTTCGATACATAAATAAGTATGCCGGGAACTTAGTTGGCATAATATTATACGAACAAAGTGGATGTGGATATTTGCGGCACATTTTCACATAGTTAAGCGAAAGATTTAAATTTTGTAAGAAGAAACCTGGAGATAACCAACTTTTTGTTGCCTGCTTGTACTCGAAGTCCATTAACAACAACATGCACTTAGAAGTAGCACAGCAATTCCGATAAACCCTCGATATGAGAACGATGAGTGATAAACCGGATTTTCTGATAAAGCTTTGGAGGTATCAAATGTAACCTCTGGAAACTGGAAGGAAGCCAGACTAGAATTTTTGGCTAAGGAGGATCTTCCACTGAGCCTTCGCACTCGAGGCTGTCTTCCTTTAGAACTCTCCATCCCAGCATCCAAGAGAAGATAGAGAAGATGCTGTCTTACTGCAATCTATCTCTCCCCACTCGCGACTAGAGCGTTATAAGGCTCGAGAGGAATGATGAACCACATAGACAGGAGCTGATTCTCCTGAACAAGAAGTCTATCGATCTTCTCACTGATGCAAAGGACGCCATCAGGTATGATTTTGAGAGGATACCTCTTAGGATCTTTCCTATCAGTGCCAGGGCGAATGTTCCATAGCCTCCAAATAGCGTTAGAAGAGAAGGAAACAGAAACCCAAATGGGCAGATAAGTGGACTCCTCCCTTTCGGACGCAGCGAGCGCTGGGGGCAGATTATCGACCAACGATTTTGTTTTCATTATGCAGACACCCTGTATATTGATCAATTACATATGTAATAAGCTGTTCTTGTCGCACCAACGCTTACGCAACACAAGCCCTAGCAATTTAATTTATTTATAACAAACGACAGTGCAACTCGCAACAAAAATTAATAAGTGGAGCAATAAATAAAACAACAACAATTATGCATAACTGTGAAAAAGCCGCGAAACCTTGCGTTAAACATTATTATGGAGATGAGTTGCGCCGGCGGACGGCATGGCTGTTGCATGTGTGGTATCTGAGGCTTTTGGTGGCAGCGCTGCCAGGCGCACAGGTTGCCTTGCAACAGTTAAGCGAATGCGACGACGGTAATCATAAATTACAATAACGACGAGCTCAATGTGGAAATTGGAAATTAATTACTAAATTCAGGTCTACGAGCTGCACTGCGGCAACGGTGACAGCAGCATGTTGCCGCTGTGGCAACAATTACAATGCCACCCAAAAATAATGGCGCAGCCATAATGCAACAAAAGGTAACGCGCATACCTGGACAAAATTGCGAAACCAAACAATGCAAAATTTGTGCATAAATTAAAGAGAGGTCCTCGCTGTTGCCACTGCCACCACAAGCACGTTGCTAAACGTTACGTATACAATATGCGTGCAACGTCAGCAATGCAACGGAGTGCAGTGGTATGTGCTGCTTGTTGCCAACATGAATATTATAATTTTCGCTGCCGCCATTGCTGGCAACTTGTTAACAATGCTGCTGAGGCACAATCGCGTACGCACAAACAATACTTAACAGCAACGCTTGTTGCAACAGCAAGTAGGACAAGCAAATAGTTGCACGCTGCACGCACTTGGCGACAACTTGCCGCATTTTTAACAAGCGTTATAATGATATTGCATTTACATATGTCCACCTTTCTGTCGGTGTGTATGTGTGTGGGGTAAGCAAGAGGGCAGCTGCCAGTTTGTGGAGCAATATATGTAAAATTTGCATAAAATGTGGCAACACTGTTCCATACTACCATTGAAGTGATCGTCAGTGCTATTTAGGAAGCTAGGAATTTTTTCTTAAGAAATGAGCTTGGTAGGTCCTCATATACATAGTCCGAGACAATGATTTTGAACAAAAAAGTTGTGTAGAATTTAGCTTGGGAGTTCCTGGAGTCATTGAACTGTGCTTTTTTAAAGAAACTTGAACATTACAGTCTTCTTCGGTCTTAAACGTAACGATCCAAAGTATAAGACCCGTGAAACCCGAAACGAAACAGATAGAGCCTTAAGTTTTGAAACAGTAACCCCCTTTTCATTGAAATCGTCCCATACCGGTTTTCGTGAACTAAACTTACAACCATGAACTTGGATGATCATTGATTTCAGATGAATGGAAAAATATCAATATTGATCATCATTTTGAAAGCGGAATCGCACATTGACAGCGATGAAAGATTTTATTCTGTATACGAAGACTACTTCGACAGAAACTGTGAAAAAATTGTTTAACGAGTTTCACTGTAGTCGTAAGTTGATTTTTGATGAGCTGTGTCCACGGGTACAACGGAAGATAATACGACAAATATTCTCCATCACGTAATGACAGATCACCTATCAAAGGTATGCGAGATAGGTAGACATATATATATTATATAAACATTAGAAGACATCTCAAACGACTGCGTGGATTATCTCTGTTATCAGTAATCGTTGAGGAAACATAGTCTAAATGACATGTCGCTAAAATCTATATACCGTCGAAGTACTGGACTTTATCCGACAAAGCATAAAAAGAGGCCTGTACAACAGAGAAGGCGACACATAATATATTCCCGGATTCAAAAGGTGGGATCTATATAAACTGCTTATAGAAGGGAAAATAGTGACAAGAATCTTATACTACTAAAGTAGGCGAACCCAAAGAAGACGAAGACTTCCGGACCAAAGAGTTAGTGCCTCTTATTAACTACTTGAAACAGTTACAAAGCTCTACAGTATTGCATTATTGAAGAGATTTGATGCCGATTTGTAGAAAAAACAAATCTATTAGCCTCCAGAAGACATAAAGAATTGAAGCATCGCTCAATGAATTGTAATGAGTTAAAAGCAGTTCCAAATTTCGTTTTTTTTTTTTGTTTCGTTTTTACTTTGTTAACTAAAGGCCGTTTTCTTAACGTTTGGTTACCAGCCACGTGTCAATTGATACTCGTTGGATCCGATAAATACTTACTATGTATGGAATTACGGTTGCGATTCTGGTATACAACAACTTATCCTGCCATATCGTTCTCTTACTTCCTCAAATTCGTCGACGCAAACTATTACTGCTGTGATTCCGAAAAGTTGAGTTAGCGTTTGTGAAAAGATTTGCACATCTATGCTTTTCAAGCACATTCGCCACTACTGGAGCTTTCGATATAGACCGCGATATGCAAAAGTTGGTTCGATAAGCTGAGTAATAGATCTTACTTCCGAAATATTTCAATTTTTTATGGAAGATTTTGGTTAGCTAAGAGATATACACTATTGGAAGGCGTTGTATAATTTCTGTCGTTCCGTTCAGACAAATGGACAGTTTCTTGGTGAGAAAAGGACTGAGGAACTATTCGTATCTAAACAGCGGACGGACAGAAGCCATCCTGATATTTTATACATATCCATACATATACCATTTCTCACGTTTCGTTTCGGGTGTTACAAGCACCTTGTCAAACTTATTCTACACTGTTCAGGGTATAACAAATATATGTATATGGTAAATACAATATGTATGTATGTAAAATAAATCTCTAATCACTACTTTCTGCTTTTCATCACTATAGTTATAAATTTAACAAGTACGCCAGTGATGGTCCGCGTGCAACTAAACCACAATTCACTCTCACTCTTCATTCCAGACAGTATTTGTACGTATGTATGCTTGTGTGTGTGTGGCGCGAATTCCACACTCAGGTTGCACGTCCGATGAATTATTACCCTTGCTTGCCTTTGCAACACAAACATGTAATTATGTTGATAAAAATCGAAAAATAATTTAACAGCAAATAGTGGCAAGGAGTAGAGCAATGCACACATACGAACATACACACATACATGTATGACTAAATATATGTTTGCGTATGCAGAGAAGCGAGAAAAGCCAGCAAACAAATCGACAAACAGCAGAAGGAGCAAATTCATATGTACGGCTCCTCTGTGTTTGCCTGTGTGTGTGTGGTGCAACATATTTGCTTTTCAGTGGCTGTCCAACTGATGTACTACCCAACAATTGTAGCCGACGATGGATCACTGCGCTGCGCCGGCTGCCAGCGAAAAATCCGCTCATACTTAACCAGACTTTGGGCTTTTGCACGCTTGTTGCAGGCAGGAGTTGCCACGAGTGCTAGGCTTGTATGTGTGCGCTTATCTGCCTTGCATACGGTGGGCGGTCAACATATTTTTCTTGTGATTATTTTATGACAGCAAGTAACTAAACATTGCTGAAAGCAATAAAATTAGCCGCAAAGTTATGGCAGGCTCAAAGGTACAAGGTACGCGCACACACATACCCATACACAAACAACGACGGGCAAGTGTTGATCTGCTGATTTCGCAATACTCATAGTCATATACATATGTAGGTGCATGCGTGTGTGATTTTTCACGAAAGCGCATTTGTATTGGCTGGAAGGTGGGTTGTGTGTGCCTTTGTATGTTTGGCGGATTTTGAAAAATTGATAAATAATGAATGTTTAGTGGGCGTTTGGTATAGAAATATTATTTTGTAAAGGAAGGAAACAAGAAAATATTAACTTCGGCTGCCGCGAAGATATTATACCCATCACGTGTACATTAAATATTATTAGTATAAATGAGCATAAAAAATATTTTCTTGATTTGGAACGGTCAGTTTGTATGGCAGCAATATGCTATAGTGATCTAATCTTAACAATTTGTTCGGCGATTATATAATTGCCTTAGAAAATAAAACGTACCAAATTTCGTAAAGATATTTTGTCAACTGAAATAGTTTTCAAAGAAGAACTCCATTTTAATCGCTCAGTTTGTATGATAGCTACATGCTCTAGTGGACCGATCAGAACAAATATAATTAATATAATAATAAATCTATCCTAGTCTTTGTTAAAAATGACTACCAAGATATATAGTCAAACAAAAAAGTTTTCCATACAAGAACTGAATATGGGTCGATCATTTTATATGGTAGCTCTATGCTATAATGATCCGATATCGGCGATTCCGTCAAGTAAGGAGCTTCTTGGGGTGAAAAGCATGTGTGCAATATAAAAATAAGCAGCGCTGAAGAATCCCTGTACGGTTGACGACTAATAGTTGTAGTTCAAAGTCTGCCTAGAAACGAAGGAAAAGTATGAAGCGAGATATAGTATGAAATATTGTGATCTTCTAGCACTATTCTTTTGTGGAGAAAGCGAATTTGAGGAACATTACAGAGAATATTAGCTTTTTCTTTAATAGACTACATGAGTGATAAAAAATTTGGTCAAAAACTAGGTCAAGAAAAATTTATTGTGAGATTAAAGATTGCCTAAAATAAAATGCTTCTTCATACAGTCTACGTCTACTTATAAGGCTAGATTTAACAGAAAGCACTCAAGATACTATATTATTGCTTTATAACCGTTATCTTATAAAAATGCCTTGTTATACTTCCAAAAACTCCTGATAAAGGTATAGTATAGTTTTTTAAGCTCCTTATGTTGCGCCGTTTTTAAGTAAGACCAAGGCAGCGCTTTCATTACGGCTTATTCCACGTTTTATTTTATTATCAACCACGACTTCATTTACATTTTTATTGCATGCTAATTTGTGTTTATCAAATTAATAAAAATGTTAACAACAACAACCCTAACAAACAATTAAATTCAGTGAAAGCACAAGCATTGTTGTAAGCGCTAGTAGATAGCTTTAGTTCAGCGGGTATATTAATCAACATGGAAATGTCTTTAATATGCCATTGTCCAACTGCAACTCCATTAATAAGCGTGTGAGCGAGTTAGGCTTAAAATGTGGGGGAGGCGACATATACGCGGAGACCACTGTGGCCGGTGAAGCAGCTAAGCGCGTTGTTGAACGCAGGTGCCTGTTTATAAATGTTTTAATAGTTGTAGCCGCAACAAAAACAACTACTGCTCGTGCGTAGTATTAGCAAGTAAGTTTTGGTGTACTCACTTCCGTTCCGAGGGGTAGTGTACCGAACTCTATACGAGATAATTGTGCAGGTAAGCTTCTAGCCAACAGCGGCATATTCACTTTCAATAGAAACCCCTGCTGTTTTAATGAGCTTAAAGCTGTAAAAAAATTATAAAAATGTGCTTTATTTTTATTTTTTTCTCGTTCGTTTCACATTTTATTTCTGCTGCCTAATGTCTGCATTAAAATTAATCATTTGAACTAATTTTTATATCAGAGCTTAGAAAACTAAGTTTTTTGTTAAAAAATATAATAGACAATGTTTTCAAAAAATATATGTATATTTTCATGCACTCATTCACACGTTTCATCATCTCCACTTTTGTTATGCTAAATTAATTTTCATTATATTTAAACATTTATTAATTGAATAATCGTGTAGCGGTTTCTGCGTTCACTGTGCGTGTGGGCTAAGCGTGGATCTGCCGCAGTTGCCGCGCATGCGGACGACCCACAAACGCTTAAAAGCCAAATAAATAAAATATAATTTATTAACTGTAACAAAAGCTAAGCAAACTGTAGCAGCGCCTAATTAAGTGGACTAAATTTGACTTGCCGGCTGGTGAGTGGCTCACAGTTGGCTACCGTTTTGGGCTTTTTACCGCGGCTACTGTTTGTTTTTCGCTTGCCAGCCACAGCGTTTGCTATTGGTTTTATATGCATTAGCTTTTGATTAATTAACACTTATATTGAAAGTATGGTATTATATATAAAAATTTAACAAAAGCTCAACGAAAAAGCGAAAATTTTTGGTCAAATTTGTTCAATGCGATTTCTTTTACGCCGCCGGATTTTAAAACTATTTTTTTTTTTTATTTTTTGAGAATGAAATATTAATTGACAGTCTTATCAGCTGCTAATTTTTGAAGTTTGCAACTTTTTGTATAATTTTTTTATTAATTTTTTTCTATATTCTTGTAATGTTAATAAATAAGTACCAAAAAACTGAATACTAAAAATATTAATAGTATTTTGTTTACAGCACCCCTTTTCTCTTGATGAGAATACCCCTAATGTGCATTACTCATACATATGTACTATATACAAACCATATGCATTATATAGTATAATAATAATTGTCAATATGAAGAACTCACCGATATTATTTACTGCGCGACAGCTTTAATTTCAGCTATGAAAGCCTAAGATACAGTCTGTACATGAGCATCACCCGAAGAATTTAATATGCACACATACTCGTAAATCACACTTCATAATTAACTTTTTACACTTGACAACCGAATACACAAACATTTTACACTTACCGATTTAAAAACGAGCACTCACGCAAAAATTGAGTAACCGAACAACACGACACTTGAAAATAATCACACATATTTGAGTTTGTTTTCTTTTTTTGTCAATAATGTTAGCGCAACCCAACAACAACGTACTTTCACAATAGATTTACCAACAGGCGACCACAGCGAAACACACTCGTACGCACGCATGCACGAAGTGGCACGAGTGTCCATAAGATAATTTGCACGCACTTTTCTTGGCTTACTTTTTCATTTTAACACTTCATTAACACTAACTAAAACATTATTTTGACATTAAAAACGCAACTAATACATTATAGACCACTAATTCATTATTTATTTAAACTTTTCCACTACTTTTCACATATTTTTACGAGTCTTTCAATATTACAACTGAACGCAACTTCCAAGTGACTGCACTGAATTTAACTCCCATCGTTCTACTCCTTGTACTCCAATATTCACCTGCATCGATTCATTGATCGCTCTCTTCAAATCGCACATTCCAATTACACACATTACCTAATTACTCTTAATGTTTATTTTGACTCAAATGCTTTCAAGGTCAGTGCCAAAAACAATCTACATATTTGCAAACACACAAAGCCACAATCGATGCTGCATGTATACGTATGTATGTATATTTTAATGTACATTACGCTCTTTATGCTCTTTGCTGCTTTGGGTGATGTACTAAGTTAAGAGCTTACAGCGTGAATGAAGGGGAAGAAGATTTGTTTTGTCACCTTTTCAGCGGAAAAGAAAGCAGAATAAGATTATATAAGAAGCGGAAATGAATTTTATAATAAAAAATGATATTTTGGTTCCAGCGAGAGAACAGGGAGTACAGAAGCTAGCTCTGTACTACTACTACTATAATTATTTGAGTTGGAAGAAATTTTAAAAGAGATGCAGGCTGCTTAAGAGGCCTAAAATATATGGTTCTAGAATGAATGTAGGGAAATTGGGGCAATTATAAATAATATGGAAAACCTGAAATATGTGAAACTTCTAGAAAGTGGAAAGAAATGGAATGAATATCAAATTTTGATACAACTATAAAAAATCGAAATAAGAGAATATTACTGCAGAACAACTGTTTAATATATTTTATTCTTAAATGAACTAAGGAGATCAGGAATTATCCATAAATATATCCTCTCATTGGAAGATGTATTTTCATCAAAGGTTGGTTTTTACTAAACTTTATCTAAGTGCATGAAATTTCCAGGGTGGGAGGAACAATTCACTTTACTTCTCTGAGAATCTTCTTATTTTCCGAATGAAGCCTTGCGCTATTCATGCAATATATAGTATAGTATATACTTATGTATATCTGGCTCGCCTCAGAAAAACCTCGTATTTCAAACAGTGGGCCTGAAATAATAGTACATAGCCACAAAAAGAAGGATATACTATAATAATTTCGCTTGAAATCGCAATATCTCAGTAACTTTGTTCAAAATATTTATAAGTTTACGAACTGTTTGAGAGGATTACAGGAGAGAGAGAAAGGACAAAAATTGCTAAGTCGAGCAATAGATTTCAAATTCAAATAATTTAACTCAAATTGAGCCTCCATCTGGCATTACTATGGGCCAACAGTAGGTCTATGTATTTCGTGACAACAGGACAACATAATTTAATCCATCCTAATGCACTTCTACACACCCTTCTTCCTGCCGTAAAACCATATGTTATAAGGCTGGGCTGTGAAGCCAACGATCGATTTAACGAAAAGTGTGCCACTACGAGTCCAAACATTAATGCGGATACTAGCAGACCCTGACTTTCTGAATGAATCCTTTACCGCTGGTCATCCTTATGTTTTCCGCACAACATCTACACGATAGTTGTGTGAAGCCTCCACTTCCAATGTAGTATATAAACTACAGAAATCAGGTGAGATAAAGGGACGAAACTGAATTAAGGTTCAGTCAAAGGTTCAATAAGATTTGGAGCATGCACTTGAGGGGTATTATATTCCTATTCTCCTAAATATATTCTGAATAAAGGTGGAAACTGAGTGCACAAAAACTGCAGTACAGTAATTTTTCTTCAGTCAATGAGCATTCTTCTACACTTCTGAAGCTGCCTGAGTGACGATTCCCCACAAACGTTGCATACAGTTAGGTCTTCATAACGGGTGATTTTTTTGAGGTTAGGATTTTCATGCATTAGTATTTGACAGATCACGTGGGATTTCAGACATGGTGTCAAAGAGAAAGATGCTCAGTATGCTGTGACATTTCATCATGAATAGACTTGCTAACGAGCAACGCTTGCAAATCATTGAATTTTATTACCAAAATCAGTGTTCGGTTCGAAATGTGTTTCGCGCTTTACGTCCGATGAGCGATGAGGCTCATTTCTGGTTGAATGGCTACGTAAATAAGCAAAATTGCCGCATTTGGGGTGAAGAGCAACCAGAAGCCGTTCAAGAACTGCCCATGCATCCCGAAAAATGCACTGTTTGGTGTGGTTTGTACGCTGGTGGAATCATTGGACCGTATTTTTTCAAAGATGCTGTTGGACGCAACGTTACGGTGAATGGCGATCGCTATCGTTCGATGCTAACAAACTTTTTGTTGCCAAAAATGGAAGAACTGAACTTGGTTGACATGTGGTTTCAACAAGATGGCGCTACATGCCACACAGCTCGCGATTCTATTGCCATTTTGAGGGAAAACTTCGGACAACAATTCATCTCAAGAAATGGACCCGTAAGTTGGCCACCAAGATCATGCGATTTAACGCCTTTAGACTATTTTTTGTGGGGCTACGTCAAGTCTAAAGTCTACAGAAATAAGCCAGCAACTATTCCAGCTTTGGAAGACAACATTTCCGAAGAAATTCGGGCTATTCCGGCCGAAATGCTCGAAAAAGTTGCCCAAAATTGGACTTTCCGAATGGACCACCTAAGACGCAGCCGCGGTCAACATTTAAATGAAATTATCTTCAAAAAGTAAATGTCATGAACCAATCTAACGTTTCAAATAAAGAACCGATGAGATTTTGCAAATTTTATGCGTTTTTTTTTAAAAAAAAGTTATCAAGCTCTTAAAAAATCACCCTATACAAGATAAGACTTCAATTTACATATACATGCTCGTATTACTTACCACTGTCTTAAGACTCATTTGCACATTTGACGTTAATAATTGCCCAGCAGAAATAAAGATGAGCTTGTTAGTTGGAATTTAATTGAAATGGCGGCGAAAAGACTTCATTAACACCGCCAGCTGCCCGCATATGCAATGCCACACTCGTTACATATTTAAATCACTCGCTGTCCGCTAATGCGGTTGTAATGATGACGCCGGCTGTGTCGAGTTGAGGAGGCGGGCGCTTGGTCGTCGCGAATTCTCATCAATCAAATCGCAAAATCTGTAGATGCTAGACAAGACAGGCGAGCGGACAGACAAGCCTACCAAGCAGACCGAGGCCAACAGAGACACAGCGTTGATATGGAAGACAACTACAGCTGGTGTGGCAGGAAATCGCTAAGATCTTGCAGTATTTTTATGCCACCGACTGGCTGGCTGGCTTATAAGCGCTTAGAGATTTTTTTACAGAATTATTATTCTTTTATTTTGCTAAGACTATTTTTTCCGCATGCGAATTTAGGGTGGAAATGATGCCATTAAATGAAAATGATAACGAGAGCGTTTATGTAAATGAAAAATCGGTGTTGCAAGTAGAAAAAAATCAGAGAAATACTACAATGCATTGACAGAGAAGACAGCAAGATACATTTGTATGTATGATATATGTAAAGCATTAGCTGTGAGAAGTGCTCAAGCGTAGCTTAGCTCGTTTTGCGCCATGGCGAATGGTAAGCAGAGAAGCATAATAAAATGTAACCTAGAACAAGCCGAGTAAGTGCCACTTGCTAAGCCACTGCGCTGGGGCGCTGCCAGTGATTTTTGCTAAATATGCCAAAAGCAAATAAACTCATTCTCTAGTTGCAAATGCAAATACGTGTACACAAACACACACACACACACATACACAAGTATACGAAACAATAATATTTCCTGTCTCAGCGGCCTTAATTACAATGTGTGGCATTGTCTGGATCCAAGCAAACAATTTATAACCTCATAGATACAGTATCTGAACGTTTAAAAGCTACTTAAATATGAAATGCTAAATGGCAAGTTGAACTCTGTGCCTGAGTATTTGTGAAAAATAAAGGAAAATGTGTGTGGACGTAAGGCAACGGACTAACACCGAATGTGCGCGTTAATGAATAAATGGCAACGGAAGTTAATAACAACCTGATGAAATGATAATATGATAGATAGATAGCTAGATATACTCGCACATAGAACACAACGACGTTAGGAATTTGCCAGGATAAGTGAAGAAAAACCAGCTGGCAGAGGCATTTACGTGGGTGGGCTGTAAAGTGCTGAGGATAAGTGAGAAGGAGCATGGATTTCGAACTGTATTTAATGAGTGGCAAGAAAATGTATCCTAGCCCTGTATAAGTACAATAGGAACGTGGTTTCCCTCTCCTCGCGACTCATCTCCTGTATAGCTGGGCCCCGAGAAGCTTGGCTTGTACTGACTGCCATCAGGTTCCTGCTTGTCGGTACGATCCTTTTTGCTAAGATCGATCATAAGAGATTTAGAGATCTTTGCCTTCAGAGAGCTTAACCTCCTCCCTAGTTTGGTGCAGCAGTTGAAATCTTACCTGTTAAGACTTGAGATTTTGTTAACGGCGACCTGCCAAAAGTCTACCCTTTTTTAAACAAGAAATTAATAAAGCTCTCAAGGATTGCAAGGCAGTTCAAAGACTTGTTGATGTAAACCGCTATGCCCACAGATATTTTCTAATCTCAAATGGGTTTCTAGCTGACATGGGCACAGAAAAATGAATCCATTCGAACTGTTAAGTAAAGAGCCGAGAAGCCTGATACACGTTTTGAGGTTTGAACTCATCTCCCGCGGATAATTTCTTCAGGAAACCCATTTGGGCATATGTGAGCCCCGATCGAAGTGCTAAGTCAAGGGCCGACAAGCCTGATCCATTTGATGTTCAAACCTCGATAATTCATAGATAGAAGCAGGTTTTGCAGGATTGTGAAATCCATAACTTTATTGCAATCGAAATATTAAGTCAAGAGTTGACAAGGCAGATCCACAAGTTGAGTTTAAACTTTGATTCTCGCTGATCTTTCTACCAAAGATTTGTATGGCATTTATATACTATATTGATTGTGGTAAAACCTCCCTTGTAGTCCTACTACTTCACTTTCAAAATCCAAAATAAAAAAATCCTCCAGATCCAATTACTTTTCGAGCTCCCCTCGTATTGTAAATGCACAAAGCAAACCCTGTAAACTCTTCAAGCTTGCATTCAAATCGCACATTTAACACGTTCCTCTGCGCTGGGCGGCCATTGGCGGCAGCGGTTAACTCGCAATCGCCGCAGTCGTTTTGGCGTTGGTCATTAATTACCACGCTAATTATAGTCTGCGCAAACTCATTTACTTTTGCGCATAAAACAGAATTAAAATGCGATAAAAAAGAGCCCAGCTAACGCACAGCATAACGAGCAGCAAATTAACAAACGCATATCTACACACGCATCTAACTGGGTTCTAGGAAAGAACTCGACTTCCAACCCGAGGAAAACTACGCACATTAGCAGCGAATTTGGTTAATGCTGCTACATGCAAGTGTGCGTTTAGCGACGTTATTCGAGCGTATCCTTTACAAGCACACAGTCCGTCATTGTCTCTTATATGACGGATAGATGCTGACTTCGGCCTTCAGGTGTGGTTTTTGAATTGTTGTGGCAATGTTAACTATTAGGTGATACTTGGGTGCGTAAATTTAGTTACCGTTAACTGAAAGTATGGTGAGTTGTAATTACAAGAAAACAGTTGTTCTTCGAAAGAATTATCTGGATTTGGTTTTAGTAATGTAAAGGACAAACTAAAGAACTCGACTGCGGTATTCGCTCTTGACATTGCGCAAAGGACCATAAATGTTTTGCAGAACCTTTCTCTTGAAAACTCGCAACGCCGAGTCATAAGATGTTGTCATCGTCGATGCCTCTGCAACCTGTATCAGAACGGGGAAGATGAGTGACTTGTAGAATTTGATCTTTGTTCATCGAGAGGACTATGTAAAGTCATCATCATTTGTTCAAAACAGCAAGCGTTATTCTGTGTTAGATTTCGAGGCTAACGTTGTTCCTGCTGTTAATGTTGTTTCCAAGATAGACGTAATTATCTGCGACTTCGAAGTTATGACTCTCAACAGTGAGGTGGGAGCCAAGACGATTGTTTGTTCGATGACAGGAGATATTTCGTCTTGCCCACAACTACCAGATCCCTTTGCTTTGCTTCTTTGTCCAACCTGGAGAAAAAATAAGTAACGGCGCGTTTGTTAAGGCCAATGATATCGATGATGATGTACACTTGATTGTACCTTCTCTATTCAGATCTGCAGCTGGAAATATTTTCTCCAGGAGTAAATAGAAGAGGTCCTCCATTATGGAGTCGCCTTGTCTGAAACTTATTTTCTAAAAATCTCTGGTCGCCGACTTTTCTTACCAACCTTTCCTTATTCATCACTAATTATGCAGCCCTTAAATTACATATAAACCTCCCAAAAGTGTGCAACCATATCGGACATGCCCAATTATATTCGCAACGCAATCAAATGAAAATTTATGCAGCGAAATAACTTTAATGAATTGGTGAAAAATAATACCTTTTCTGCAATTTCGTTAATGTTTTATGTATAGGACACCACGCCGCGGACCAAACGACAGTAATTCTCTTGCAAATCAGTTGGTGATAATTGCCGGCAAATGCCGAAAAAAGCCAAGAGTGAACATTTTTCAAATACCAATTTTTTTACGCGCAATTCCCAAGGTAATATTGATTAATCTATAAGCAACTCATTAACAATAAATAGCCAGAAGTACTCCTCCCCTACACACACACACTCACACCTACACAACTTTTATGCGAAATGGAACGCCAGAAAAATACCGACCAACCATTTAACTGCATATACGGTATTTACTGAGACAATGTTGTTGCCTTGAATCTGCGCCTCGGCTAATTGCATTGCTGCTGCGCAATGTGGCAATGTTGGCAATGGTGGCTTGGTGCAATGGCAGCCTCATTTAGCTGCTACTGGCATTGAAATTAATCAGCTGCGGCCGCTAAATGAGGCGCCCTTCTCGCGCTCTCGGTGTGTGAGGCTTCTGTGTATACGTACATGAAGCAAAGAAATCATTGCAGCAACCCTTTTGCGGCTGCCTGGTATGCAGGTTGAAATCGTGATAGCTGTGTGAGTTTACAGTTGTGGGTGAAAAAATTGTCGAAAAGCATTAGTTTTGGAGTTCTTCGAATAAGTCTGCCACTTTGATTCACTTTTGTTAGATGTTACGCGTATTATTGTATCCAACAAAGAGAGGCCTTCAAGGGGCTTTAGAACTGCTAAAGTACATTAATAGACTTTTTTCATACCAAAGCTTAAAGGGAATATGGTGCTCCCTGCTTTTTATTAATTTTCGATTTTCTTTCTTCCAAACCTCAATTGAACACACAAATATTACAACTTCTTCATGGAACTCTTGAATACTCGGAGCCCTTCTATGACCTATCTAGAAGGTAGGTGGGTAAAACTGCTGCCACCATGGACTCAATTAGCGCTGGACGCGGGCTCGGAGTCAGCGAAATAGGCTCCTGCTTTGTCAACTCATCTGCTTGTTCGCAGTCGAAAATATTCTGGTGTTCGGGAACCCAAATTATGGACAAGTGGAGTTGACCTAACAGTGAGCTTAAATTCTTCCAGCAGTTGTTGACTCTGTCGGAGTTAAGCTTTGCTGTCAACAAGGCAAGCAATGCCGCCTGGCTGTCTGTGTATGTGGTTGCTTTCTGTATTCTCCTCCAGTTTTTCAATAAAGCTTCACAGGTCTTCTCTATTACTAGTACTTCCGCTTAGCAGATGATGGCTGAGTTTGGTAGGCGGATTGAAAGATAGATGTTAGGATCATTGTTGTTTATAGACGACTACAATTCCGCGGTCCGGTTTGGACTCCTCGGTAGTATCGAGGGAGAAAGTCTAGAAGAATCTGAGGAGTTACGTTACGTTGAGTTAAGTTACGTTATGTTATGTTATGTTATGTTATGTTATGTTATGTTATGTTATGTTATGTTATGTTATGTTATGTTATGTTATGTTTTGTTATGTTATGTTATGTTATGTTATGTTATGTTATGTTATGTTATGTTATGTTATGTTATGTTATGTTATGTTATGTTATGTTATGTTATGTTATGTTATGTTATGTTATGTTATGTTATGTTATGTTACGTTATGTTATATTAATCTTTGTTACTTTAAGTTACGTTACGTTACATTAGGTTATGTTATGTTACGTTACGTTACGTTACTTTACGTTATGTTTCGTTACGTTACGTTTTGTTATGTTACGTTACGTTTTGTACCGCTATATTATGATAAGTTATATGATAAAGACCTCTCTCTAGGAGCCTTACCGACTCTCAAAAACTTTTTAAATTCTCTACATTTAACTCGTTGATTATGCCAAATAATCGCACACAACTGTACGCATACTAATTTGTATGTTCACATATATGTATGTTTTCCGCAAATTTGTATGATACGCTGCCTCGAGGGCAAGTGATTTGTATGCGTGGATTCGCGTAAAATGTTTGTACGGCACACTAACACACACACATCCAGATGTATGTTGCAACAACGAGTTGGTAATCAGCGCCGCTGGCATTTTAAACTGCAAAGCGTCAAATGCCAAGCCGCTGCAGCAGTACACACAAGTGCTGCCACGATTTCATAGGTTGTAACATTATGCATAGATGTTATTGTTGCTATTTTTATAATTTTTCGCTTTTGCCTTTAAGCCCGCAGCAAGCGAAGCTAATATGTAAGCGCGGCCGCTGCGGGCGAACGGGCGTCTATTTGCTTTTGCAGCGCATATGCAACGCTGATGATGTTGCCACAAAGGTAGCATGCAACAAGCGCATGTCAAATCATGTACGTATAGACAAGTGCATATGTATGTATGTAAATTCAAAGCAATATTTGCGCTGAACACACCACACACACACATACATACATACGGTTAGCTGCATAGCTGTGCGCGTGCGTGCGCTCGTGTACTTTACAAGCAGCTAACAACTCCACCTGCAAATTACAAAATTACCAACTGATAATTTTTGCCTTAGTTCACTTATGCCACATGCATACATGCACTTGCCACATACAAATTGGCTCGCAGCATACGCTTGCTTTGTTGTTGTAGTTAACAAGTTGCGCGTTTACGGCGATTTGCGGCTAGGCGCAGAGACGCGTTTTTAATTTGTTGCAAGCAGCGGCAAGGAAAAGTAGTAAACGCAAAAGCTGCAACAACAACAATAGCAAAGCAAGTATAGCAACTGTGGCATGTACGCAAGTGTATTAACAAGTAGCTTCCCTATTTTGCCGACAACGACAGCGTGCCACATGCCGCGCTCTCCGCCACAACGAGCCGCACGCCAATTGCACAAGCCATTCGGGTCGTTTGTCGACGGCTTACATGGCCATGCGCGCCTTTGTATGTCGCTTAGCTTGGCTCTCAGACTGCTGCCGACGAGCACTTGGCCGCCAACACTTGTTAGCAACTGTTGCTGCTGCCTCTGTGATTCACTGCCTCAGCTTAATTGCTTATGGACTAGTTTACTTAACAGCGAACGCGTGCAACAAAAGCAAAACAGCAACTTAAAGCGTTGCAAAAACAAAAAAGAGCAAAATATAATCATTACGTCGGCAACAGCAACTAATTTGTTGCTGTAGTAGCTGCAGAGTGTCTCAGCGTAGAGTAAGCAAACATGTGGCACTTACAAACACACACACACACATGTAGACTGGTGAACGCAATTTACTATAATCAACATTGCAACACAAGACAAACAACAAAAATAACAAAAGAAAGAAAAACAACAACACTAGCTTTATTCCGGCATTATATGAGCCTTCAGAGTCATAGTTCCGCCACACCGCCTTCCACTACGCCTCATCGTTTACTCGCTGGTTGTTCATTTTATAATTAATTAATTTTTCAAGCGTGTTGATGTTTTATAAAGTAAGATTTTCCAACTCGCCCTGCTTACACTAGCTCCACATACATACATACATATATATGCTGCTTCCATTTATTTTCACTTTTTTCTGCTGCGCATCCGCTTCGTCGTGTAATTCTGCTTCTTCTTCGTTCAATCTTGTTAACAAGTTGATTAGTGTTTTGCGCTGGCCTGCCACTGCCCTCGCCTTTAATGTGATAACCATGCGCGTAGTGCCGGGCGCTGAGTCGGCATGTATGTGGTCAACTACCAACACTTGTTGTCGGCTGCCATCCGGACATACTCCAACAATTTTACATGGACTTTTGCTGTTTTGACTACGATTGATCCCTGTTTTGGTCCAAGCTCGAGCATTTTTTCGTCTTAAAGACTCTCACTGATCGCTCGACTAATAACGTCAAACCTATACCCGCGCAATTCGAAACCCAAAATCAGTGTTTTAAACCAGTCCTTGTAGAGGTTATGCCAATTTTTCGCATATTATCGTCACACCTTTCCTTAGATCAGCTGAGAACTTGACAGCTTCCATACGGCATCTATTTGACAGTACCTCATTTGACCTTCCACCATTATCTATTATACAATCGTCCGACTTTCTTTTGACAATTTCCTTCCGATATTCCTGTGTTGGCTACCATACGACATCCACTCGACAATCGCAGTCTGGGTGTTTTGACAGTTGCCAACCGTCATTTATTTGACAGCTGTCATCTGAAATTCATTTAGCAATCATTTGACAGTTCGCATCCGATATATAGTATGGCTTGATGGCTGCCATACGATATCCACTCGACAATCGCTATCTGACATCCCTTTGAGGGTTGTCATCCCATACGCATTTGACAGTTGCCGACCACTGTTCATTTGAAAACTGCCATCTGAAATTTACTTGTTATCAGTTTGACAGTTAACGTCTGGCTTTCTTTTTGTCAGTTGCCAGCTGACTTCCATTTGACAGCTACCATTTATTCATTTGACAACCATTTGACAGTTTGCATACGATATAAGTTGACAGCCGCCATCTGACAAGCGTTAGATGATATTCATCTCATATTCATTTGACAATTGTCACCATATCACATCTATTTGAAAGTTGCCAACCGATATTAATTTGACAGCTGTCATTTAACTTTTACTTGTCAACCGCTTGACAGTTACTTCTGACTTCCATTTGACAGTTGCTATCTGACTTGCATTTGACAGTTACTTCTGACTTCCATTTGACAGTTGCCATCTGACTTTTGCATTTGACATCTACCATATGGCATCCTTCTGGCATTGGCTATCTGATATCCGTTTGGCAGCTGCCTTCTGACAGCTGTTCAACAGTTTCAATCTGATATTAATCTGGCATCCGTTTCAAAATTGTCATTCCACTGACAGTTTCCATCTGACACAATTTGACATCTCTTTGACAACTTCCATTGGAGACTAGTTTTGAGCTTCTGTCATCAATTGAAACCAGTTTGATCTCGGCCATCTGACATTGCATTTAACAGCTATTAACTGATCTGATGATATGATATCTCGTGCCAAGAACTCCGTCTAGGACTGAATGTTACCAGAAGGTCGAAACGGGATTACACTTCAATGTTAAGCGATGTAGTTGGGATAATATGGCATAGCTAACGTTACAGTGATTAATCGCTGAAGGGAGTTATTCCCATGACATGAAGTTTTTTTAATAACGATCGGAATTAATATTTTTGCTCCAGTGTGGTGGGTGTTCTCAAAATATTATTTGACCTCGAAATATTTTTGGCTTGGAACCCCATGAATTTCGCTCTGAAAGCTGGTAATAGCGGCTTGAGAACGTGTTGCCATCTTCATTGCTCACCATATAAAGGTGCTCAAGTCCACTTTCATCTGTGTTTATAATACTTTTGCAAGTGTTCCTATGCGCATGCGTGCCATCATTGTCATTTAACAAGTTGTTAATTTTATTCAAGGACACATTTTTTCACACCATCAACACAAATTCACCCAATGACAGCAGGAAAAATAAAAACAACAACAGCAAACCACAAAAGCATTAAGCAACAGTCCACACAGAGATTAACAGATATACACAGCTCTTATTTGTATGCATGCATAGAATTCTGGAAGATATATTGAAAAATGACTCAACGGCTGGACACTGCAATTGGCGAACGTCAACGCTGCAAGGCGAAAATAGCCAACGGACAGAAACCAGCAACAGGCAATTCATCTTCCTTACGCCAAAATGTTGCGATGTGCATGCAACAGGCAAGAGGAGACAACAACAACACCAACATGTGGAATAGCAAATGAACAAGTGATGAGAACAGTCAAAATATATAAGAGCTGAGATTATTTACTTTTGTAAAGGGAACTTCATTTCGGACATACATAATATATAGAAACTGGAAAAGACTAAAATACTTGGAACCAGAACCGTGATAACTCTAAAAAAGCTCAGCCGACGTTGGCATTGTCAATGGCACCCCGGTTAGACAGGGTTTCATAGACATTTTTGTATAGCTGAGAGTTAAATCTTAACCAGATCTACAGAAGAAATCGAAAAGCATCTTCTTTAAGGTTATTCGGATCTGAGTCACTTATCGACTAAAATGAAAGAGGTATTTTCCCCCTATTGTTCAGGGAACTTACAACTTACACTGCCAACTAATAATTTAAGTGATCCTAAAAAGTTCTTCCAAGAAGGAACTCACGTCAATTGAAACCATAAACCATTCAAAAATTCAAAGGGTATCGAAGGTCTTCTTCAATAATACAGGTTGAAGACTAATCTTTTTAATAAGAAAGTGGAGCTTCTCCTGACGGTTGTTTCTCAGCTTACACACAAGCGTGGGGTTTCATGGCGAGGCAAAGCCGTTTGAGAAGGGTTTTAGAGAGCTCTTTCATGAATGGATAGAAATTAAGAGAGAAAGTAGGCGTCCACTGTTCCTCATTATACTTGTACCCGATCACAGCGGAATCGACAGAGATCTTATACCCGTCATACTGCGTTGACTCAAACGATATTTCAAAGGGGTATGTCACATGATGCTATAATTTTTCAGGTGTTTGTGGTTTTCTCTTAGATTTCCTCACACATTTTTCTTCCTATGGCCCTCATTGAGTTGCAAATTTAATTCTCGGAAAAAACCGCTAAATATAAATCTTTACGACATCCTTTCTATCGCTTTCTATGCATTTTGTTGTTGTAGCATTTAAGCAGCAATTGCTGCTTGTCAACACTGGCATTGGCTACTGTGCAACATTTGCTGCCTGCCGTGTCCACACGAATGTTGCACGAAGTATTGTGACAGCATGTTGAACAACAGCCAGCGAGCGAAGCGGCGATGTGGCATTGAGCTGATGTGTTGACGCCGCCTAAAAGGTGCTAAAAACGACAAAAATCGCTGGAGAAACGCAGCTATGGAAATGACAACAAAAAAGCAATAACAACAGCTAGGGAATGCGCGCCGCATTGTGGCATTAGAAGCAGCTGAATTTGCTTAGCTGCCGTAAATGACGACGGACTGCTTGCCACAACCGCGGCCAGTTTTGGCGGCTGATGCGCCTGAATGTATGCCTGTACGCATATGTATATATGCCTTCTTCATGTTGTTGTTGTGGTATGTTTGCTTGGCTTGCATGGATTTTGTCAACAAGTGACATTTTACAATGAACGATTTATTGTCGCCGTCTGCGTGGACGTTGCAATGCCAATGCGTCGATTAGTTTGCACATACGCACACATACATATGCGATAATATGTAAATAGTTGCATGTGTTGCATGCCCATTTAACTGTCTGCCTGCCACTCGCTATTTGGCGGCGCTGCCGCTGGCTTAGCGGCATTCAAGCAGCGCGCGTTGACAGTTCGGACAATTTTCGCGCACGCCATTGCGCATGTGCCACAGCGCAGACATTGCAAAAGCACACAAAACACGCAGGCAGTCAGACAACCGTGTGTGTCCATCGCCCAAGCGCCGCGCTGCACGACGACACCGTAATTATTGCCAATTCCATTTGAATTCGGATTTGTTCGCGCTTTGCGTCGCGCATGCGTAATAAATGCGCTGGCTTTGGCAGCTTTGCGAAATCGTTCGCACCGGTGTATGGACTGTGTTGCATGCTATGCCATACACAACAGCACATTTCAGGATGTTGCCAACAAAAATTTATGCAAAAAAATCAACGAAAAAGGAAATAAAATTATTGTAAGCTCACATAAATCAAGTCGAGTGCCAGTGTAAGAAGAGAGTGTGAGTATAACTGATTGACCACTTCGTGTCGAAATCGGTTTCAAGTCGCTTAACCATGGACAGATTACGAAACCCTCATAGCACCTTAATTTGATGTATATCGCTTACAGAAGGCTTTCGTTTCTTCAATCTTTAAAGGTATCGGCTATAAAACAAGTTAGGTTAGGTCGTTGGTTTGATTCAAAATTGATGAATCTCACTAAGACAGTTATACGTGCTTTGTCTTACCCATAAACTCCAAAAAGTGCATCACCAGATCCTGATCCCATAGATTAACGAAGCGTTTTGCCCTCACAACAACACCTATAATTGTGGCGAGATTGACTTTACAAAGGAGCACTAGTTCAGAGAACGGCTCTCACTGGAATGAGACCGAGTAGAAGCTCCTTTGGCGTCTTTCGTTCTATCACTGGACCAATGGACTTTAGTCGTCTCAACAAATTTCTGCAGTTTGTCAGATTATGTCTTAGATTATTATATGGCTATAGGAATTCTTAGGTATCGGACCTGCTTCTCATAAAGCTATGGAAGTGGAATCTCTCTTAGGATCACCTCTTAACTTAACCTTATCATTAAAGGTGATTCTTCATAAAGTTTTTTTTCCATGTTCTATCCAATAACTTAGTTTTGGTCCTTTAGTTTGTATGACAGCTGTATCATATAGTGATCTAACATCGACGGTTCCAAAAAATTGGCAGTTTCTTGTAGAAAAAAGGACGCATTCTAATATGCAGACCGATATCTCTTAAATTGACGGGCTAGTTCGCGTGGTATACTTACAAACGGGCATAGCTACCCGAGTTGAATTTGAGCATCTGCACTTTTCCTGCCGATCCTAATACGAGTCAGATAACTCATTAGCCTCCAATAATTACAATAATTCCACAGCTTAATGAGGCTATCAAAATGTTAATTTCCTTAGAAATTCGTTAAGCTTCGCTAATAGAAAAGAAGAAATCACTTATCGGAGTATTATACAGGCGAGACGAATGCCGAGAGTTAGTTCAAGCAACTTTACGCTCTCTACATTTGATTACGGTTAAGGAGCAAAAAGTTAAACGATTAACATTTTTCGCATTTATTTGTATGTATATATATATACATATATGTGTGCCAATACACGCTTCACTTTCGTTTGGCAATGCAGCAAACGGTCAAAAACGAAGAACACATACAAGATATGTGTGTGTGTTCGAACATTTATTTAGCAAAATTTTTTGTACTTATTGCCTCAAAGATTTGCTGCCAAAATGGTAAGCTACTAAAATAAGTAGCCACACACATACGCAACCACATACCCGCAACTAACGCGTGACTTGCGAGCGAGTGTACCCTGGACGAGGCTGAGCAGCAAATAAAAAGCTTACAGCTGCTGCCCACGGCTTATTAGACATCCTTTAAGTGCTCAGCAGCTACATGTTCATGTTTTTTTGGTTTTTTGCTTTGTTGCACAGCCGACTTTGAGCACGTTGGCTCGTTGAGTTCATTTCACGCTTCTCGTTTATCAATTTTCGCAGATTCTAAATTTTATGGCAGACGCTTTTCTTACTTGCAATTATACTCACATGATCATATGTATGTTTGTGGCGATGGTTGTGCGCAACCGCTAACGTGCCACAAAATGTGGCAACATACACATGCATATACATTTCTTCGATATATTAGAATCTTCTTTACCAACTGCCTTCATGCTGCCAACGCAATTCTTCTCACAAATCGAAGTTCAGAAGATTAATTTAGTCTTGCGATTTTTTTCTATTGAAGTGTAATTCTTAATTGCTATTGCACGAAATGCTCAGCAGATTACTTTAGTTGCATATAAACAATGCAATGAGGCAATAAATTGAAATGAAATAAAATCAAATTGAATTATAAGCATCTACTGATATTCTTCACTTAATTCTTAATTTTATACCCTTCACAACATCTTTGCCTTTGCTTTGGCAACCAAACTCTTAAGGTCTGGCACCTCACAATTTCAGTGAATGAGGCACAAAAACAAGCCTTATGGAACCCCAAAACAGCCTCAAACTCGGTAGTCTTTCTGACTATTGGTTTTGGCCGGCCTATACATAATCGCTGCGTTCTTTGGGATTTGAAGAAAGACTGAAATTCGTTATATAAAGGTTTTCTATCCGGTCCATGGTTAAGAACATTCACCACCCAACAGGGCTTTACTATTTACCCTATATGTACACCAAATGCACCAACCTTTCTTCCACCAACGGCATCGAAACCAACTAGGTACGAACAAAAGATACAACTTATTCCTGACGACACGATGATAACAGATCACTTCATATTAGATTAGATTAGATTGGGTTATACTGGCTGGCTGTCACGCCCATACATTAACCTACTGGTCCTTGGTAATGTCAGATGGAGGCTCAGTTTAATTAATAAGACCTTTACAGTTTTTGCTACCTTTAAGAGTGACATAGGAGATGTTCCAGGATGTCTCTATACCGACTTTTCTACATTTTCTACATTTATCGTCGTTACTTATGCCCAAAAAAACCTTTTTTATACTCTATTATGATGAGAAGCGTATGCCATTCAGGGCGCCCTGCATCGACCAGAACAAATGGTAGTCAAAAACTCTGGGAAGATGGAAAATTATTGCCTGGAGTTTAGTAAACGCCCACTGTTTGGAGTATGCGGTTCTGCTCAGGCGGGTCAAATGTACGTACTATTATAGTATATTCCATGTATAGTGAAAGGTTTAATTCGCAAATTAAGAAAATTCTCAGAGAAGTCAAGTGAACTGTTCCTCTCTGCCCTGGAAATTTCATCCTCTAAACTAATATTTAGTAAAAAAAAATCTTTGGGAAAAATGTATTTTCCAATCGGAGTGGAGTTTCTGGAAAATTTCTAATCTCCTTGGTTCATTGAAGAATAAAATATATTAACAGTTCTTATGCAGTAAAAATCTTTTATTTCGATTTTTAACATTTGCTTTTAGATTTGATATTAATTTATACATATACCTCTTTCCACAAGTTTCACATATTTCATGTGTTCCATATTTTTTATAATTGCCCCAATTCCCTTACAATCCAACCAAAACCATATACTTACATACATATTTAAAATGTTTCAGAACTCTTAAGCATCCTGCATCTCTTTTTAAAGTTCTTCTAAATCAAATAATTACAGTACTTGAGCTAGCTTCTGTACTCTCTACTCTCTCGCTGGAACCGAAATATCATTTTTTATCGAAAAATTCATTTCCGCTTCCCGTATACTCTTATTTTGCTTTCCTTTCCGTTCCAAAGGCGACAAAACTAAAAATAATCTGCTTCTTCCCCTTCATTCATGCTGAAAGCTCTTAACTTAGTACATCACCCAAAGCAGCAAAGAGTATAAAGAGCGTAATGTACATTACAATGTATGCATGCAGCATCGCTTGTGTTTTTGTGTGTTTGCTAATATCGGATTGTTTTTGCCATTGACCTTCAAAATAAACATTGAGAGTAATTAGGCAATAAGTGTAATTGGAATGTGTGATTTGAAGAGAGCGATCAATGAATCGATGCAGGTGCATATTGGAGTACAAACAACGGGAGTTAAATTCAGTGCGATTATTTGGAAGTTGCGCGCAGTTGTAATATTGAAAGACTCGTAAATATATGTGAAAAGTAGTGGAAAAGTTTAAATAAATAATGAATTAGTGGTCTATAATGTATTAGTTGTGTTTTAAATGTCAAAATAATGTTTTAGTTAGTGTTAACAAAGTGTTAAAATGAAAAAGTAAGCCAAGAAAAGTGCGCGCAAATTAACTTATGGACACTCGTGCCACTTCGTGCATTCGTGGGTACGAGTGTGTTTCGCTGTGGTCGCCTGTTAGTAAATCTGTTTTAAAAGTGCGTTTTTGTAAGGTTGCGCTAATATTATTAAAAAATGCGCAGATGTGTGTGAAAATAAATGTGTCGTGTTGTTCGGTTAGTCAATTTTCGCGTGAGTG
Organism: Bactrocera correcta; assembly: GCA_027475135.1. NCBI lineage: Eukaryota > Metazoa > Arthropoda > Insecta > Diptera > Tephritidae > Bactrocera > Bactrocera correcta. The sequence goes on from CM050323.1 coordinate 106,632,948, forward strand.
CTCGTTTTTAAATCGGTAAGCGTAAAATGCCCGTGTATTCGTGTTAAGTGTAAAAAGTGCTTTGTGAAATGTGATGTGTGCGCATATTCTTCGGGTGATGCTCATATGTATAGAACTTGTATCTTAGGCGTGCTTAGCTGCAACTGGAGCTGTCGCGCAGTAAATAATATCGGTAAGTTCATCATTGACAACTATTATTATATATATGTATGTACATATGTATATACATATGAATATTGCACATTAAGGGGGTGTTCTCATTTAGAGGCAGGAATATCGGATCATTTTAGAAGTGTAAAAAAACAAATAATATGTTTACCATAAATTTTTCTATTAGCTATTTATTAACATTACAAGTCAAAACATAAAGAAAGGTGCAAACTTCAATAATTAGCAAATGATAGTGAAGTGGAAAGTAAGAGTCTCAAAAAATTGGCACGATACCGTAAACATAACCACAATTTCACCCCTCCTAGCACTCTGAAACCAAAAAAAAGTTTTAATTTAGAATAATATCGCAATGTCTGGAACTAAGAAAAAATTTTAAATAATTTTTTTTTTCACAAAATGGAACGAAAAAAAAGTTTTGTACAACTTCTTTAAGTGTTTCGAATTTTTTAAATATATGTATTTAAACTTGAAATTTGGGAACATGGCTAGCTCAGGATATAACAAAGTATATTAAGGAGACTACCTAAAAACTTAAATCGATTGAGTGGAACCTGAGAAATCCTGGGTATCATTTTAAAAAAGACTGTTTCAACGAAAACGCGTTTAAAGTTTCAGTCCCAAACCGGTTTACATGACTGGTCACCAAAATATCTATGCATAACTACCAAAATAATTTAAATTTTGAAAAATCTTCTCGTTAACATATTCTTAAATTTTTTTTTAATTTCTAAGCTAAAGAGCTGCCTTAAGTACTAAAGTGGTGTAAAAGAAAAATTGGAAAAACTCAGTTTGGCCAAAAATAAACTCTTACTAATAGTTGCATATTTTAATGAAATTAATTAATTAATAAATGAATACAAATATTTTTTCTTTGACCCAAAAATATTATATAATGTTAATTAATGTGATTGTGCAAGTCTAGAACCCTAAAAAATGGTCTAATTTTAACATTGCTTTCTAAGAATATGAAAAATCATCTCTTTTTAAGTATATTGTTTATATTGCCGACTACAAAACCAATCTTTGGAATTATCTATTTTAAGAAGACTCAAGACACACAAAGGGAAATTCAGAGATCCTGCGCGACTAGCTAACTTTTTTTTATTTTTATGAAACATTTTTAGAATTCAAACTATTTACAGTGGAAAACCCTCAAATAAATTCCATAATTTGATCTGAAAAAGTGCTGTTCTGAAGCAGACTTAATAAAGGAAAAGGTTAGAGCTGCTACACTAATAGTTTTTTAAACGTTAGGTTTGACTTATACCATCAAATCACACTCTTTCCCTTTAAGATAGTTTTCACTTAATCCAAGTTGTCGGTTTGGATTATTGTTCCAAACCATATGAGGTGCTACTATAGATCACACAAAGAAGCCTAACTTGGTTTCCACGACATACAGTTCTACGTAACCGGAACTGACCATGTCTTTTATCTGGGCATTTACAGTCAACTCGGCAGCATTTCTCAATCAACAACATTTTTGTCTCCGATTAGAAAAATCAGAAAGAATATTATACTTGTTGCACATTATTATCAAACTTGGCACATTTTGTAAGAGCTTCCCAGTGAGCCAGCAACAAATCAATGTGCCAAACATAATTCGACGTTGTAGTTGCTGCAAGTGAGTTCGGCTTATTATCACTGCGTATGCGCACCGTAGAAGGCACACGCCCAAACAAGCAAAGCAAGATAAACGCATGCAAAATAAATGACATAGAACTGAAAATTACCTTGTCGATAAGTGGAGAAAAAAAGGCAGAATAAAGGAAATCGAAGAGTGATGTAAAATAAAGAGATGCGCTAAGGCATGCTAAGTGAAGACGACAGCCAGCCAGCCAGCCAACCAACAAGGCAGTCAACAAGATATGCCAGCAAGCAAAGCATGCACACACTGCAACTGCCAACTGACAACGGCTGAAGTGCGAGGCATTGTTGCATATTTCGTTTCACGGTTTCGCGCGGCGATTTGCGCCTTCACGCTAATTTGTTGCGCTTTGGCTTCTGAATTTCACAAACGATTTACGCGCTGATCTGACGAGGCGGCGGCGACGTGCAGCGGTGGTAATTGCAGCTGGCAACAACAACAGCAACGTGTTGCCGTGCAACAATAGTTAGTGTGGCAGCAACATTAGTTAGCAATCAACAGGCAGCATTCACCAACCGTGATGCAATGTAACAGAGAACAACCAGCATCGATGGCAAACAACAGCATTGCCAACAGGCAGCGGCGTGCAATTGAGGCACTTCGAATGCTGATTTGGCCCATCTGCCGCCGAATGCAAAAGCTATCATTGTTATGTTGTTGCCACCGCCATGTACCTGGTTGCTGCTATTGTTGTTGGCAGCAGCGTTGCTTGATTTTTTTTTGTTCATTCTTGCATTTTTTTATGATTCCTTGCCACCGTTGTGGCCGCAGCTGCAGCGCCTGTCAATAATCATAGGTTTTTGTTGTTTTCACACAAAATTAACTTTTGTTATTTTGCATTTCGTGTTTGTGGTTGATCGGAAATGTATTTGTTCATCCGTTGCCTTGCTTATTTCAATAATTTTCTTCATTCGTCAAATCGTACATTATCTCGAAAAGAAAACTTCAGACAGTCAACTGGCAAAATTGATATTCTTTAAGTTTTCTTAGGTTTTAAGTTTAACTTTAACAATCACTTCTCCAAAAGCTAATAATATTTCTTTTCAATTTCAAGCTTTTTTTTCCATATTCTAAGAAAAGTTATTCCAAAATTTTCTGGTTAAAAATAAAGAGAATATCAATTGAAGTATTCCTGAACCAATAATATAAAGGCGATCCAATAACTACTTGACTTATAAAAAAGAAACGAAAGTATTGGTAAAATTGCGATAAACACCTTCTGGTTCGACCAACTTGTTCTGTCTATGGTTCATCTTTCTTTCTTTGAAAATATATTTTCTGAAAGTACGCAAAGATGACAGTCGATAAAGTAACTCGGCATTGGAGCACTTTTTGATGGATTTGCTGTACTCTAGGTCGATATAGATTACATCTTAAAACAGAAAACGATGTCCATATCTTTCTCATTCCTAAAGGAGAGTCTTCGCCTTCTTAGGAACAATTTGGTCACACAAAGTTCACTGTTTTGACAGTTTTTTCCTTAGTGGTGCATAGCGGGAGGTTCTTTGTTCATTTACTGTCACGAAACGACTCAGAAACTTCTTCGAATCGCCCTTTGCATGAAACACTACTATGACATGTTATTTCATGGAGGCGCTTATCGTCAGAAGTAAGCAAATGTGGCAGGCCGACAGCTTTCTCATCACCAATATTTTAAAATGGAGAGGTCTAATCTATTCAATGCACCTTAAGTCGATGGTCAGCTCATATGAGATAGTATTTTTTCCATTTTATTTGATCGTTATCCCCCAACGGCTACCGTTTCCATGGCTCATGGGAGTGGCTCTTATATAAATACTACATATTTCAGATTGCGAAACACAGTTCAGAAAATAAATAAGAAGATTACAAATTTGGAAATATTACTACCCAAATTATTATCTCGACTTAACCCAATTTCAGCTAGGCACATGTGTATCCTTTCAATCAAAATTTTATTAACTTTATCCACCAAAAGCTTTTCAGTCTCTAATGTTCCACATGCGAAGCAATCGCATTGGATCTTACTACATTTCTTGGCACTTTTCATGCAAATATTGCCCATAACTTCGAATGACGGCCATTTTCGAAAATACCGCAAACTTCACAAACAGCAAACTATCAGCAATTTTTGTGGTCAAAGCGAAGTAAAGTGCGCTTACATGCCGCCACATGTGGCATTAGCGCAGCATATGACATTTATGGCTGCCACCAACAATTTCACCAGACAAGTGATTGCAAATCCACCGTGAAGCTACAGCGCGCGCTGGCAATTCGAATTTATCGTCAGCAATTCGAAAATAAGAGCCGAAAAACGTACATACATAGGCGAAAGACAAACAACTGGTGGGTTGCTTTGAAAAGCAAATGTTTTTGTAAAAAAGAGATTTTGTAGCAAATAGGAGGTAGACGGGTTGGTGGTGTAGCGCGGAGCTGGCCATAAAAAAAGTAATTTTAAGAAAATTGCAAAAATCTGCTTTTCAATACGCAACACAATGCGCTTCCTGTGTGCAATTTCGCTTTTGTTGCAAGCTTTTTTCGCCGTTTTTGCGCTGCACCAGCCACTGCATTTATTGCACAACTTGCCACTTCATGTGGCCAGTTAATATCTGCAGCGCTTGCTGCACGTAAGTAGTTATGCCTGCTTGCTGCAACACACCCACGCAGCTGCGGACGGCGCACGCCCAGTTGCTGAGGCAACGTCTGCGGTTGCGCTGCGGCCAAGTGGCTGCGTGCGTGCGACGCTCTCTGTGTGTGTATATAAGTGTATGTTGCACGTGCGATGTTAAGCGTGTAATCCTTTGGCTTTTCGTTGCATGTGAATTGGCTTTTCTCGCTGATGATTTTCGCAATTTTTTGCTGCTTGCTTGCTTGCAACTTGCAACCACTGCCATGTTTTTTATAGTTATTGCTGTAATGCTTTTGTTGTTGCTATGGTTGTTGTTGCTGCTGGCATTGCATGTCGTAATTGACAGTTTGGGGCGTTAATGATGCGTTTGGCTGATGTTGGCGTTGCCGTAGTGTTGAAAGCGCCTTTGCTGCAACAACGCAACAATCAAGCGCGCGAACGCCAGCAGCTCGCATTGTTATACAACATTATTGTTGTTGTGTTGGCTACTTTAAAAATTGCAACCGTGTCTTCTATTGTGCGCTATGCTGCACTGAACAAAGAAAACCAAGGAAAGCAACAAAAGCAGCGAAATTTTTTCACATATCGCGCCTTGTGGCACTTGTGGCAAGCTGAACTTACACATTTTTTGCGCTTGGCTGCGTTTTGTGGCAATTGCAGTTAATGTTCACACGATTGTGTGTGGCAGCAACGCAGCTTCCTCTTACCGCCTTTGGCTTTTTGGTATTGCATGTTGTTGTTATTTTCGTTGCAGCCATTTTGTTGCAATTTCGTGTAGGTGGTTATGATTTTGTGGTGATAATTTTGTCCAGCCAACAATGCAGGTGTACTCAATCCCTGCTTTGCTGCCACAAATAGTTTCGATTTTACATGCGCTTCCTTGTACCAACCAACACAATGCCATGCTGCGTGCTGCGGCACTTTGCAACTTCACCAATCTGCAGTGCCATTGCTCTCACCTGACATTGTTGTCGACAACAAACGATTATTTTGATGACTCATAAAATTTTAAAGTGTTGGACACCTTAGTATACATTTACACATACATATAATATATACCTAGTGACGGGTTTTTCAATTTAATGTGGCACTTGCCACCAAGCTCTGGTTGTAAAATCTTAATTTTAGTGCTTCACATTTAAAAAGGAAAGCTCAAGCTTTTTTGAGATTTTTACATCGCTCATTTTAGTGTAATAAAATCCCTCCCCTGTAATATAAAAGGAAACAATATGTTGAAAAACATTTATTTTCCTCTAATTTAGCAATAAATAATAACTTCGTGTCTTTAGTTGCCCAAACTAACCGCTCATTAATCACCCCCTTAATCAAGCGACCCAAGCAAGGTGTGGAAATCGTAATTACATATTAACATGCACATAAAATCCCCTTACGTAAAAGTAGTGATTAAATGAGCTCATTGCATTGCCTAATCAAGCGTAACGTCTTCATACGATTTCAATAATCACGAAGCATTTTTCTTCAACTACTACTCTTTCCAACGCAGCACAAGCTTATGTGGCGTATTATGGCTTTGATAATGCCCTCTGCACTTACGACCACTATTCGCCCGACTGTTATGTGAAATTGATTTTTGAGCTTTTCATTGACCTTTTCCTTTGCTGAGGCCTAACCCAGTCGGAATACGGTTACAAACTTCCTTTTTCATTTCTTTCAAGGTGTCTTATTAAATCCGGATCTTCTTGTCGTCAATCTCGTTCAGCAGCCAACCTTTCTGAACAAGTCCTCCCCCCGCCATACAAACTATGCGAGAAACAGATTAAAAAAGCCACTTATTGGAAAAATAATGGATTTCCTTGGCTTGGATTCTTTAAACTTGGCCTATGTGTTGTATATGCTTTCAGACCAAAAGTTCCTATTCTATCTCTTTGGGAACTTCTCTAAATTCAAGGTTTTCAGAGAAGGTTTTCGGTTGCCCAGAAACACGCATTATTCAGGAATTGAAATACATGAATTGATGCTGATAAAAGAGTTGCCAGGTAATATAAAAATTTTCCGAATAATATCCACCTTTGGCCAAAATTTTAGAAAATAATAGCTATACTTAATCACAAACAAGTTTTTGAGAAAAGAATCTAAAAAAATATTGACCTATGAAACTCTTAGAATAGAATAGAATAGAAATAAACTAGAGTTATCTGGGACTCATTATACCTTGAAAAGAATATATCAAGTTTACCACAGCCAGACTTCGGAGTCCCTATAATATATTTATAAATATGATGAGTCCGAAAAGCAGAGTCAATTTCGTCATGACTATCTGTCCGTGCGTCTATTTGTATAAACGCGAACTAATCCCACCGGTTGCGAGATATTGATCTGAAATGTTATACACATCCTTTTTTCTACAAGAAACTGTTTTGCTATTAGTCTGATTCTCCTCTTAGACTATCAAATTTAAGCAACCATTTCGATGAACCAAATTTCCTACTGGGTACTAAATACCAACGCTCGAAAGCGGAAATATGCTTCCCCAAATCGTTTGGAGCGTTTAGCATTTTTCAAACTTTGTATTCATTTTAATTTCGCCACACAACTCAATTGTGGCGGCTTAACCGACCGCCACCTTTTCAACTTAGATTGCTATGAGTGCTGCTGCGGTTTATGAATGTGTGTGTAAATTGCTGCATGTGTGGGTACGTGGCACTGCACTAAGAAATATGCGGCGCAACTAAGCCGCTTTGAATATATTAAAATTAAAGGCGATTGAAAGCAGAGCGAAGCGCGCGGCGTCCGCTTTGTATTGAAGGTGTGGAAAGCATAACAAATCGCCTAAGTTAACAATAGAATTAGTACTTTCTTGGCCATGCATAAAAAATCAAATAAGACAGTTATGAATGGCGGTATGCATTCGAAGAGACGCCGAAATCAAATGATTTAATGGGAGAGTTGAAGACAGCGAATTACATATACCTTTTTACGAAAGTCTAAGCAGAGAACTATGAAACTGACGGAAGCGAACTATTTTAACAGAAAGGCTACAAATATTAAAGCAGGAAGTTGGGTTTGAACCCTTGGTTTTGATATGTATGAAAAATGCCATGTATATGATCACTTGGAGAGACCTGGAGACATTTTAGTTTGTCCTAAATGACTTTTGATGTTATGATTTCTGTTCTTATTCCCTCCTTATCTCTTGAAGTCGAAAAAAAATTTAAGATTCTCATTTAAATGAGACAACTGACAACTGCCGGATTGGGTAGACTTGTTAAAGTTTTCTTAAAAATGGACAGTCAACCACTATCCTCTTTTTCGAATGAAAACGAACAACTTTGCAAGCTAACCATAAAGTATTGGTCCACAAATCTTTCGTTTTGCCAAAAAGTATGCTTCTTTGAAGAACTTACGTAAACTTTACAGACAGCTCTTTTAATCAAGTATAGATTAAGAACCTATCTGATGATGTCGTATACTTTTGAAATGCTCTCTTGGGATATTTGAGGTTAGAGTTCTTGACATACGGAGGCTATATCGGTATCGGAAACTGTACGACTGATGAGCTCACTAGGGCAGGTACTTCAGTATCAATAACTGCGGAATCGGAACGGGTAGGTTCCGTTGGCAGCTTCTAGTTCACTACTGAACTGTTGGTCCTCTGAACTAATCAGCAAACGCTAGTCGACTACCAGCAGCTGTACAGTCGCAAGGTCTTTCTGATCCAGCGTAAATCGTTGCTGATACAGGGAACTCTTCGCTCTGCACGATCTATCTTTCAGCGGTTATAAGAGTTCTTACTGAACACTATCGGATCAGGATGTAGTAAGATTGCATGCCTTACCGAATGTCAGTTGCATCAGCTGTTTGGAAAAAAATGAAATAGAATCATCTCGAGGCTTCCTCCTTGAATGTCCCGCTTTTGCTAGTTCAAGCCAAAAACACCTCCGAACTCACTTTTTAAACATCCAGAGGAAATACCGTCCATACTTCAAATGAAAACACAAACATGTAAAACTTTCTTTGCAAACCCTCGAATAAATCACCGCTAATCCGTGAAGAAGCTGCCTTCAGCTTGATCGTTACTCAAGAGAATCGATGTCACGCTCTTTCAAAGCTACAACCTATAATCAAATCAATGCCATTATTCAACTTCAGGCTAAATCTCGCAAACAAATCTTTTGTCACTTTCGTGCAGGTATGTATACCTTGCCAACAACAACACATTAAATGAGAACACTCTTGAACAGATCAAAAGCGCTGTGTCTTCCAGCAAACTTCATTGCCAATTTGACATTTCGCGCATTTGTGAATTTATTTCCATCTTCAATTTTGTCAGTTGACTTGTGGCGTGTTTTATTGCGTTCTGATAAGTGTGTGTGTGTTTGTGGTGAGTCAGCGCATGTCTAACCTCGGGCGAAAATGTCAAACTGCCCAACTAGCAGCAACGGTCTATTTGCAATTCGTTTGCAAGCAATGCGGGCAAATGCGACGCGTCCCTAATTTTGAAGCTGACAACCCGGCTGGTCGCCCGGCTGCCCTGTACGGCAAGTTGCATGGCTGGCGTTGCATGCGGTTGCATGGCGTGACGAAATGCCGCAAATGCAGCGCCGCGACGATGAACACGCGCAGTTCGATAGTGACCACTTAATCGACGGCGACACTGCTGCAATAACGCCGAGCGCTCGCCACTCTTGCCGACGTCTGCAGCTTCACCGTGCAACGGCGCTCTGTGCGAGCTTGTCTTCCTGTAAAGTGTGTTTGCATATTTACTTTTTCCGACGATGTTTTTTTTTGCTCCATGTCTCCCCACCAACGTTCAACAGTCACATAACGTTGTCAGCAACTTTTACAGCTGCTGGCGCGTCTGCGCCTCATGCCCCCTGCTCGATCATTTGCGCTTCGACGCGAAATGTGATCCTTTTAGCGTTGCTATTGGCATTGCAATGATATTTCTTGCTTTTGCCGTTGTTGTTGCTCCAATAGATATTACGTGTTGTACATATGTTTGTACATTGGCATTGGTCAGCATTGTGGCTTGCGTGCCACAATCGTGTTGCACGTAATGCAGATAAATTGTTCGCATTCATTCTTTCCCCGGCAAACTGTCTGTTGCTCTTATTTTTGCATTTTCTCATAATTTTTGTTGTAAACATTTTAATATTCAGGCACTTGGGTGAAGAAATGCAGTATTTATAATCTGCACAACTTTTACAGTGTGGCGTTTGAGATGTAAAATGCGTTAAATATTGTTATGTAATGTGAAGGTGACTGTCAGAGCTTACTGGAATTTCCGCGAGCTTTTTTGAAGCTTTTGGAAAAGTTCATATTTCATGAAAGAGATAGTGAGACCAAATTAAAAATTTCCCGAGCTTTTATAGAACCTTTTATAAAAGCAAAAAGTTATGTAACGTGAAACAGATAGTGAAGCCACAATGAAATTTCCACGAACTTTTTAGCGCTTTTTATGAAATCATCAAAATGGAGGTTACTTTTAATCGTTCAACAATGTCTGACTAAGACTAAGTGCTTGTAAGATTGTAAGTCTTTGAGACCCAAGAAATTTGTACTGTTGTGTACTTTCTTAGTCCTTGAGCTTTAAGCTTTACGCTTGAGAGGACCAATAATTTACATAATCAAGGGTTCCGGTAAACCATCTAAGCATTTTTGTGCCTTTTATAGCAATATAGAAGAGTTCTACATGTGATTAATGCTCAATTTAGGCTAATTTAGTGACTTTGGAAAAGCGGGCTGTAGAATTTGGTTCGAATAGTGTCTAAGTTCTGTTTACCAAACAGGTTGATTACATCTGATAAGTCTTGACATGACAAAGATAGAAGGTTATTTTCAGTTTGAAAAGCAAGGAAGGCTAATTAAAAATCCGTCTTAGATCCATTTACTGGTTAAAGGCATATACGGATTTATTTATTATAACCTGCTATTCTCAAGCTTAGTAGTTTGGAAACTAAAACCTTTGGGACATTTGGAAATATATATATCCCTCTTTCTAGTCGAAGACCTCAGTCGATCTGGGTCCGATTAAGAACCGTACGTTTGTCTATCTGTATATACCCGAACTAGCCCTTCAGTTTATGGGATATTGTTCTGAAATTTCGCACACGTTCTTTTCTTCTCAAGGAGTTGCTCATTTATCGGAACACTGTAGGATATAGCTGTCATACAAACTGAACGATCAGTATCAAGTGGGAGAATGGCAAACTTTTGTGAATTGACGAGATGTCTTCAAGACATTTGGCATAGATTACTCTCTGCGGCAGTGATGTAATCTTCGAAGAAATTGTAGAAATCGGATAACCTATAGCATATAGCATATATAGTTTTTTATAAGAAATTCACCTCTCAAAGTCATCATAAACGTTTTTCCTTGTATTGGTTAAAGTATGACTGTTCCACCCTTCCCATATTCATCAATTCAAAAATTTCTTGGCATTCTTCTCAACTACGCGACACTGTATCTGCCAAATGACCACTTCAACGTATCACCAAACTACTTTGAATATATTTCGCGTGTTAAGTCCGACATGTTGCATGTGCGCGAACTTATAAGGAACACAAAAATATGAACATATTCCAACAACAACAAGAAAAAAGAAAGCAACACGAGTTAATTCCAGCGTCAAACAGTAAATGTGCGCATGCTTGGCAAAATACGAATATGTATAGTATGCTGTATGTAGCAGTCACATGTTGGGGAGTTGTTGGCTTGTGGGGCCCGCTTGGTGTACGAATGCGTTTGACCACTCAATTATGAGGCGGTCGCGACAGTGGCGCAATAATATCCTTAAAAGCCACGACTGCTGATATATAGTTAAACTCTGGCGCTGTTGTACATCCTACCATTTGTTGTTGTGTTTTCTGGTTAGCTCCATCCTGGTGGCTGTTGCGCATGCACATTTGCGTATCAGTTTTATATTAAACGCGGCAAAGCGCCTGAGTGAGCAATGTGAAAATAAACGTGGCTGTTGACAAGTAAAGTATCTTTAAGTTCGCGTTAATTTCAGGCTCAGCAACGCAGACTGGCAGCACTGGCAAGAACAAAAAGTGTTGTTGCGTTTTATCTGTATAGCTTTTTGTTGCTGGGAGTGAAAAGTTGCGCAAATCACTGACTTCTGTTGGCGCTGTTGTTGGGTGCTGCTTGCCTTTTCATATCTGTGTATCGTGCAACTTATGGTTGTAATTTAAATACCTCATATATTTTAATGATTTTGTGCAACATTTTAAGGCAATACAAACAAATGCATGCTGAAAGGTTTACAAGTATGAGGGAGTGCTTGGAGTTGCCACTAGACGACAACATATATGGCAAGCAATAAAGTCTTAGATAGAACTCAAATTGGCAGTCGACTGTGGAAATTAACGAACTGGGATATCAGCCCAAACATCGGTAGGAGACGAGGCGACGAGAACAACGATCCGTCAATCTGTGTCGCCGGCGGAAACCAATGGAAAAAGTTCAGAGGCTCGTTGCATTGGGCATAATGCCCTAGAAACCACTCAAACGGCGACTCTTTAACTAGTGCTAAACCTGCCATGTTTGACAACTGCGCTGAAAATGGGACAGCAAAATCGACGGAGTGACTACTTGCTGCAGATATTTACATAAGAACGGAACTTTCGGGCATAGTTCAATGGAAAATGAATGTTAGGCAGGTAACGACTACCTGATCGCACTTTTCAATTGGGAAAGAAAGTCTAGGATAAACTCAGTTAAAGACGGTTGGTACATATAGGTATATGAATGGCTCGAAACTGGTGGACGGAGTTGGTGCGCGGATATATTGTGCAGAGTTAGGCATACCGCAGCCTTTTAAGATATCGAAACATCGCAGTTTATGTCAAGCAGAGTTCTTTGCTATTGGGAAAGCCGTGGACCTATTCTGTAATGCATCAGCAGTCAACTCCAGAGTCAACATCTACCTAGACAACCAAGCAGCAATCAAGACAGTGACATTGTATCGCATAATGGACAGAAGTGTCTGGAGAAGCAGTGAAGTTTTCACCAGAAACAAGCGACTTTACTTCTACTGTGACCAAAGCACAAAAGCATCGATGGCAATGAGACAGAAGACGAGATTGCCGAAAGTGACAAACGGCTGTCATCCGGTTACATGATCGGCATTGATAAACTCATGCATTGTCTTTACGAAGATCTAGACAAGAACATGGCAAGGAAGAATAAAATTCAGGATGCAAGACTGCAAAGGTCATCTGCAAAGCAGTAGATCAAAAATACACAAAGCTCCTGCTCCTTAATAGCAAAGACAGTAGGAACATGATTGAAAACACACTGGTCACGGTCTGAGTGGCGGCACATACCTGCAGTATGGGGCTGAAAGATCGAGATGACTGCAGGAATTATCCGGAGCAAGGCAGCAGAGCAGCAATGGAGCATCTATGGGGCACTTGTCCTGCACTTGCAACCCAACGCTGGAAAAATTTGGGGGCCTCACATGATCCACACTGGAAGGGTTGTCGGTTGGGAGACAGCAGCATGAATATTTCTCTTGTACTACGTAACTACACTCCATTTGTCAGCGCTGAGGACCAAAACTTTTCCAAGCGTGGCTCACAAGCCCACCAGATTAACTTAACTTATCGAAATATATCATTTTTAGCATAACAACAGATTACGACAGCGCATAGTTGCATTCAATTATTTCACAAACACTGTATTGACGATATACTGATGATTGTAAGGTCGTTAAAAAGATTTTGAAAATAAACGTGTACACTTGGATGTGGCAAAAACACATTTTTCACAATCCTGCAACAATAAGCAAAGCACCTTTGTCACGTTTTCAGACAAACAGACACACAAACGCTTGCACACATGCAACCACACTGCCATGCAAAGCCGCAACAGCATCAATAATATAACAACAACAACAAGCAGCACGCTCGACATGTGCTCCTTGCAGCTTAATCTGGCACTTGTTGTTGCCGCAGCGCTTATGTCATCTCGCGTAATTGCAAAAAGCAAGCAGCAGACCAACAAGCCAACAAACCAGCGAGCCAACAAGTCAGTAAGCCAAGCAGACCAAGCAAGGGTATGCAGTTTGCAGTTTGCAGCTTGTTTGGTAATAATTCTATGAATTTTATATTCTAACTACTCGCCAGCTTAGTCTTGCACACACATACTTCATGTATGTATGGTGCAACACCCACATTGCCACCACAATTTGACTGCTTTGAGCATATTTTGCATATGATTGCTGCTGACGTTGCATGCCACCAGCAACCGAACGGCGGCAAAGCTCGTCGCACCGGCTCCTATCTTCCTTTATGCATACGTTTGTGCAACAGCTCCGGTTGTTGTTGCTGCTGCTGCTGTTGTCTGTTGGTGCAACAGCTCGCGTTGCTACATTTTTTATGCCACAAAGCCGCTTAGATGGCGGAAAATAGGAAAAAAAATGAATTCCGCTAAAACTGTGGCAACATGCCGCGCACGCCATCGCTATTGCTATCGACAGCCAAAGCGAGGCGCGCGCTAATGAAATTATTTTTTCGTCACCTTGTCGAATGTGTCTTGTACACATCCCCAGACATACATACATATGTGCATGTGGTTGTGCCCGTGTGTAGGATTTTAATTTTTGTTGTCAGCGCTTTGACTTTTTAATGCTGCTGTTGCAGCATTACTTGTTGTTGTTGGCAATTTGAAGCATTTCCTTCTTCTTCTTCTTAACTAACTTGGCGGCTTCATTACTTTTGTCGTTATTAAGTTTGGTCGCTTTGAGATTTGCCTTTATGCCCTTACTTTGATGGATTTTGTTTGTTGCACAAACATCGTTAACACTTTAAATAACGAATGACACACGTTGCATGGATGTAAAATCAAGCAGACAGCAACCGGTTGAGTTAATTTTCAGACGAAGCAGCAAAGACAGCTTCGAAAATTACTCTTTGCATTTCGCTTATGTGAGATGATGAAAAAAAAATAAAGGAAGGTCTTCAATTTAAATATATTGCTTGGTTGGTTGGTTGAAAAGCAGGGCGCACTTGGGGTATCATTAGGCCCATTGTGCTGCCGGATGATAAACAATTTAAGTCTTATGCAGCAGCAACTCAGTGGATTTGGTAAAAAACCTGATTACTTTCCACCTGAGCTGTCCAATAGCTCTTACGTTGAAGTATTGGCAGCCGTGGAATATACATATATAGCTTCTCATCCAGCTCAGAATGGCATTCGCGTAGATAATGTTCCAACGTGTCACCATCCTGCGCGCATCTTTTGCATTCCGTCGAACACACTTTTTCCATTTTCTGAAGTTGGGATCTTCAGGTGTTCTGTGATGACCGCTACAATATTACTTAGCTTCCTTTTGCCGAGAATTAGGGGCTCTTTGGTCTGTCTACCATCAATACTATCCTTAAGTTACTCAGCTGTATGCCCTGTGGCACTTGTGTTCCAAGACCTGAGCTGTTCCTCTAGGGTCCACTGCTTCAAACAACCCTTAAAGCAGCTGAATGGCCTGGGGCAGTTTAGCGGAATTATGTCTTCAGCTGCCCTGTGCGAGCCAGCTCATCGGCCTAATTATATTAGTTATAAGAAAACAACTTTCTCATGAGATCTGAAGTAGTAGCACTCTAAATATAAGCACTTTTCCTCTGAGAGAAGTCGGAACTAGTAATCTTGTAATACGAACTTATGAAACGAACAACAAAAAAAATATAAAGACAGTTTAAAACCCCAAAAAGTGTTTCTGCCTAAAGTTCTAAGCTGAAACTATTTTTAAAAGAATAAAAATTTATTTTCAACTGCAGAAAACTATCCCAAGCTATCTTCAAACCTAGAATTACTTTACTACTGAAAATAACCAAATAACCTTCAACTAGAAGCTTGAGAATGCATGGTTTTCTACAGTAAATTTAACCTTAGTAAACGTTTAGCGCGTAAAACAATCTTTATTAACCAACTTTTTTAAATTTTTTAAATTTTATTTCTCAACTATCTACTACCTTAACTATTCGAACCGACTTGAAGACGTATTGCTATAATAACCCGCCACGTTTTAAAATGAACTTATGAAACATGTCTGCTGGCTACACGACCTTCTATAGTTAGGGCGCTGTGTGCCCATTATAGCTGCCTCCTTGCTGTCATCAATAAGCACAGGCTTCAAAAACTTTAATGATCTCATTGGACCCACATATTCGTACAACCATGCCTACACTGCTTGCTGCAATTAACTTCGCCAAAATGATATATTAAAGCCTGTAAGCGCACACACATACACACACAGTAGCGCTGCAAAGCTCCTGCCATTCATACCATTTAATTGCATTGAGCAAAGTTTTAACTGGCCGCTAATTCCCGACAGGTGCTTGTATTTAGTTGCCGTCGAGTGATTAATTTGAGTTATGAGTTTGTATAATAAATTTCTGCTCAACGCTCCGTTGATTGGCAGTTACTGTCTCAGCTTGGCTGAAGTTGGCGGCTCCACGGGTTTTCGTGCCTACCGACGCGAGTTGCTACATTACACAGCCGCGCTGCCGCCGAACTGGTGCATCTTCTGGGTTTCATTTTCTACTTTTTTTTAAGTTTTTTCTTGTTACCCTTTGCTTCGCTTGGCATTTTCATAAATATGTATTTATGCCGCTTTAGCGCTCGACCCAAATCAAAACCTAATTTGAAAGGCTTAATTAAAAAATAAAGAAAATAAATTATAAAATTAAATAAATACCTTTTATTGAAAACGCACCAACACACACACGCACACAACCAGGCGCATGAAATTGAATTGGCAGTCACAAGCTTAGCCTCAACCTTTCTCATCCAGTTGACAGGCTCTTGTCCACTTTGCATTGAGCGCCCGTTGCACTGTCTGAGAAGCGACGCAGGCGTGAACGGCGACTTCAGCTGTTAGCTGACGGCTGCTGCTTACTGCGTATGCGCTTAAATATGAAAACTACTTCTTTTCACAACTTCTCATTACTCTTTCTACTGCCCTTAATAATGCGGGTATTATACCGCAACTATACTGTCTGCAGCACTGCCCCACCGTTGTCCACCGCATAAACGCTCTCCGTTCGCGCACTCCTGCCACTGGCCCCGCTTCTGCATGAAACCGCTCCCAGACTTGCCCTTGCGGCCGGTCTTAACCAAGTGCCTGTCAGTCCATCCAACTCTGGGTGTATCGGTCATTTGTGGCGTAAAAAATAGGGCGCTTGCACTCGTCTCACTCTACCCCACATCTCCGGCCACTTCACTACACTTCAATGCGCATTGAGACATAATTTTAATAAGTTTGCATGTCATTTAGGTTGTTTGTTTATGACGGCACGGCGTGGCGTGGCCATACGTTGCGGCGCGCTTGTCAAAGTAGGCGGAGTTTCACAAAAATACTTTGACTTCCCTTATTTACTACTTGCCGCACTGCACACGTATCTGCAGCTTGTTAACATACCAACATGGCATGCCGGTTTGCGCACATATAATATGAACTTTTCGCCCTATTTTGTTGATACGCTAAAGAGGCTATTAATTTTGCATATAGATTGCTTCCCCAACCAGCTCGTAGCCATTTCTGAAGGTTTTTCAATTATCCAGCGAAGTGCATAGGTTTCAGTAAACTATTTATTTCATGCTCGCCTCCTTAATATTTTGATGCAAGTAATTCGTGTAGAAATGGCGTATTTCCTCATTACGGATAGTAGCCATTTTCTTTTTTTGGTCCCTAAGGGTTTAAAAGTGCAGTGACTTCCTGTCTCAGCCGCCGAAGACCGCCATTCGAAAGTATGAATGTGTTTTATTGAGCCGGTTACGAATTACAAAATTTTGCAGTTTAATAAAATGAAAAGAGATGTGGGATTGTCCGCATAAATTTTAGACTTAACATATCCCCAGTGGAAATAGTCTTACGGTCTGACATCACACAATCTTGGTGGCCAATCAACCGGCTCAAAAGGTGAAATTATCTGCGCACCAAAGTGTTATCTTAATAAATCTATTGATAGATGTGATGTGTGGGAAGTGCCGCTGTCTTGGGGATACCAAATGTCACCGAGATCACGAGCTTCATTTTCGGGCACCAAATTTTCGGTTATCATGGTGCGATAACGGTCACCATTAAAGGTTGCGTTATTACCGGCAAAATTTTTGAGAAAAATATGTACGCATGATTACTCCGGCACACAAACCACACCAAACCGTTATTTTTCTGGATAAAATAGCAGTTCGAGAATATTCAGGTTGCTCTTCGTCCCAAATGCGGCTTCAGTTCTAGCACAAACTGCATTTTGTACACTTTCAATTTAAGATCTCGATGTAAATAGACTAAGTCGTTCAATACGTCAGTCCAAGTTTATGCGAACGGCGCCAAATCGACTCTCCACGGTCTTCGTGTACATTCTCAGCCTGTATATTTTCTTCACTGTCGAAAACTTTCTTAAAGTGATATAACCGCTAACTTCAATCTTACCAAGTGCAGCTATAGTAAAATAAGCCCGCTCATGATCTACATTATACATTTTTTGAACATTACCGCCTCACATGCAAAAAACCATTGAAATTCACCCATATTTTCAATTTCAACCAGCCTCATTAGTCAACCCTATTTCACCTACAAATCTTTTAAGAAACTAAGTCAAATTTTCTTTTCTTCGTCGTATTTTAATTTATAAACTACGTTGCACACTGCAGCTGTCAACAAGTCTAACTGTCTTCAAGCAATTTGCTGCTGCTGAAAGTGACTTTAAGTTCCAAAAACTTCTTTACCGAAAATCTCAATTAAATTTTGGATTTATGTTAGAAAGAACATTCAACTTAAACACCATTTTTCAGTTCAAAAGTTAGAGTAAAGCGTATATACTATATGTACATATGGTAATGATTAATGTTCTTCGAGCCAGAAGCACCCTGTGGGTATTTTAAAGAGGCGGTCTTAACTACCGTGTCAAAAAATTAGTTACGTAATGTATTTTTTCTGCCTATCACGTAGTAGACCACACAAGTAATGGAAAATACTTCGACAATACTCATTTTCAAAACAAATGAAAAAACGAGCTTCAAATCAAATAAAAAAAAGTTTTCCGGTTTTCGACAAGACTACGAAGGTAAGTGAAGTCCATGCGCATATTGAGAAACAAATGAGAGTGCTGTCATCTTCTGAACTAATTTAAGGTTGGTGAAAGAAAGTTTAAAAAATTTGTGAGAATACAAAGACCTTATCAATGGCTTCACAAACGACTATTTATAGCGGTCCACGTGCGATACCATTATTCATCTAACCTAAGCTAACCTAAGATCTTATCAATATCTATAGATCTAGAGAAATTAATTTTGTTTTTTTACTGAAACCTGCGAAAAATAAAATAAGCACAGATCCTAGAAAGGACAAACTATCTGCCAATTTTTGTAGAATTTCAGAAATCTCTTCACTAAATTACAAAGCGCTTACTCTCCATAATAGTCGAGGCCGTCGAGGCAAAGATGAATTAGAGTAATTTGTAAGCATATCTGGCTATTCATCTCAATTCAATAATCAACTCATCGCCGTAGATAGACAACTTGCAAATGTTTTCAGCAAACTAGCTTCGGGGTGCAAGCAAATAAGAGAATTGATATGCAAAGAGAGTGAAGAAAAATATAAATAGAATAGAAAATGCAAAACTAATAAAGAAGTAAATGCCGCATGCCAAATAAGGCGATGTACATTTGTAAGCCTTTTTTGGAAATGCGACGACACAACTTGTTGGCGTACTATGGGCGGAATTGATATGTTAATATATAAATCGTATATAAGTCCTTAAAAAATATTTGGTAAAACTTTTGTGCATCGTAATGTGTTAATAATTTAGCGCAGAAAGCTTTCATCAGCAAAATTTTGTTTAAATGACGAATTTTTAGACACAAAAAACAGTCGAAATTTGGAGAGCTTTTATTCTTAAAGTCAGATTCTCCAGTAGATCGTCCTGTAAATAGAGAGAACCACTTTTAAAACTTAGAAAGCATTTATCAGAGATTTATTAGACAGTGGGTTTGCGATGAAAAGCTCTGAGGATAGGTTGGAGATGAAGATAAAATGGCTTTTTTCTTAGCTTGATAAGCTTTTAGTCCATTGTGCATAAAAATCTCTTTAAAAGCTTAAAACTTTTTGAGTCTGAAAGTCAATAGTGTATAAAATGTCGTATTTCCTATGGACAGACCCTAAAACACTTTCCGGTGGTTTGAGTTGATAATGTAAATGGTTAAGTTTAGAGCAAACGAACGAACGAAGGTTCATTTTAAACGTTTTCATTGAATTTCCCAAGTGGCTTACGATATAGGAATATTGGGAAATCGGTAGGAAACCGAAAATCCCGGCCCAAACATAGTCGAAAATAGAGCGCTTTGACATAATTCTAAGTTTGAAGCACAATCATATTTATTTCGGTCGTTGGAATAACTTTTGAAATTCTCAACCGGTTTAAGAACTAGCTCTCTATTGGCTCTCTAAGAATTTGCTAACTATTTTTACCTCGGGAAAAGCACATTTTCGCCACAGTAGAGCCGCTTACCACATGCGTATATTTGAGTTCTGACAGTGACAGGTATTGACGGGCATTCAAGTTGCACTGATTCTTCTATAACTGCAGGACTGACGGTCTGATTGAAAGCAAGGGTGCACACGTGTGCTTGTCTACATAGCTATATATCTACATTCAAGGGTGTATGTGTGTGTGTTAATATTTGGTGTAGTAGTTTGGCGCATTTATTACATTTGCATCTCCTCAAGGACTGCACTAAATTCGTTTTAGTACAGAATGACGTCCGGTGAGATGAACGCCAAAGAAAGCGCGCATGTATGTGGCATGCCACAAGCAGGCACAGGAGCGCAATTGTTGAGCTTATTGTGCTTTTTTTGGCAGTTGATCGGCTGGACCGCCATATGCATACGTGTGCGTTGTTGTAAAAATCGGTGGCTGTGTTGCATTGTGCGAAAAGTTGGTTATTTGCTGACTTGACTGCTGGCTGGTTAGTCGAATGAGTGGGGCTGCCTGAATGGTTGGCTGGTTGGTTGGCCGCTTGGATGGATGGATGGATTGCATATATTCAGTGTACTAGCGCGCATAATTTATTTCTCGTTGATGTTGTCGACTTGGACAGCATATCCGTACGCTACGCAGCCGCAACGGAGGCAAATGTATGCTTGGCTTGTTTCAACGCCTGCAGCCGTAGCTTTTGCGTTGTTTTTGTTGCCGTTCGTGCAACCTTGATATGGATACGTGATGTTGAGTTGGCGAGTTAACGAAACGTGCTAGCAAACAGGCAGGCAGGCGGACAGTTGGACGGACGAAAAGGCGGGCGGACAGCCAAGTCATGCGAAGTGAAGTTAAGACAGTCCGACAGGCGGTTGGCAGGACGGCAAGCGGCACAAATCTTAAGCAAATAAAGCGTAAACGGGCTACATGATGGACGCGTCTCAGTGGGTTACTATACGCACATATACTATATATTTATATATAATAGCGTTTGTCTTATAGCTATATCGTATATTTATCCCACCACCAAAGCGATCGGCTGTGCTCTGCGGCCAATCAATATAGATAAAACCGTTTCCCTTTCAAATAAACATTTTGCATGCCCTACTAGCCTTTAATAGTTTACAGGCGCACAGTGTTCAACGAAACTCTAATGATCTGCAAACAATTTTTTCCAAATAAATTAAAGTATTAAAAATCTTTTGGATTCTTTAGTCAGTGGACACAGTCAAAGTCAAGTATTGAGGTCATAATGGGTAGCAATTTCCAAAATCTTCGATGAGTCTGGGACTCCACTGGATGATCAGCTGTTTCGAAGCCTTCACGACAAGCCTCGTTTGGAAAAAGCGAACATATCCGCGAATTTATTTAAGACGGTTTTAACTGGAAATCTAAGGGGCTTAGAGCTGGATCTAGATCTAGCGAAGATTGTCAGCATTTTCAAAGTACATTGCTGGAGAAAAAAGTTTGGAATTCAGAGTAATCACAAAATTCTCAAAGGCATCCTCAATAATACCATCCAATTCCTCCTTCTAAACCTCCTCCTAAACTCCTATAGTCTCCAGCTATTATTTCGAAAAAACATGAAGATAATGCACCAAATAAACTAGTATATCTGCAGTTTTATCGACTTCAAACTTTTTCCATGCACTGTTTCCTTTGTACTTCCTTCAGCCTAGGCGACTAACTTTCAACTGCGTCTGATAACTTTTCATAACTAAATTATATGCTCGCGTTCAAATCATTGTTTACTTAAAGCAGCAACAACGACAATCATATTTATATCACAAATTCATTTTTTTCGTTTCTTCGTTAACTACGCTCGTACAATTTGCGCGGCATACAAATTACTATGTCGGCGTATTGCCATTTTTCGTCAGTTCATTCGCGCAAAGTTAATAATGCCAAAGCCTGCACGGCATCTGTTGTATGCGGCATTATGGAGTGAACCCCATTTTTAGCTTGAAGCTGTGCTTTTCGTGTAGTCAAACAGAGATTTGCCATCAATATTGTTAACTACGCGGCTAGAGGTGCTGACGCTCACTGTATATGACTGGCGGTGTCTGGCTAGTTGTCGGTTTTTCTATAGCTACAGTAGTAGGCGCTGAAATGGAGATGCTAATATAAAAAGGCAGCAGCCAATTCTGTAATACTAATATAGTAAATAAAGTATTCGGCGCTCGCGCTCTAATTATATGTCCAGCACTGTATTCAAAACAAGTAAATCTTCCACAGTTGACTTATCTGATTGACCGTTGTAATTTCGCACAATACGAGTATATTTGTGTATTAAACACGTACACGAAGTCCATATGGCCAACTAGTTGTTGATAGCAAAACCATTAATTTTATTAGTTATTAAGAAAAAATATAAAATATTTGTAGTTTTTCAAAATTTAATAGCAAAATATATCAGCCATTAATCTATACTCAATTAACCAAGTCGAATCGAGCTCCATTTTTATGTTCCCACACGAGGTTGCAGCTTTCATTGGAATTACATTTTTTCGAGGCGGTCCCCAAAGCCAGCAGCACAACCCCAGCCGACGGATTACCGACTAAGGTGTTTAAAACCGGCGGCGTGGAGCTAAAAAGGCACCTATTCCAGCTGTTAAAATGCTCAAGATTGGAATATGAGTATACTTTACCCAAGAGAGGCATCCCGCAGTAAGCGCTAATTATCGCGGGATCATCCTTCTTAACATTGCACATACGGTTCTTTAGTCAGTATTGTGAGGAAGACTGAAGCCAATCGGAAATTAAATAATTGGAACTTATCAGCCCCTTGTCATTGGCCATAGATCTGACAAATCCACCGTAGATCAGGTTTTCACGATACCTCAAGTCCTGGAGAAGACCATTGACAAACAGATTGACACCCTGATCACTTTTATGTTGATTTCAAAGCCGTTTTCAATAGCACTAATGGGTCTAAATTTGGTATACCTGCGAAACTCATACGGTTATGCAGAATGACAAAATCGGGAAGGACCTCTCCAAGCCGTGCAATATCAATTTTAGACAACGTGATTCCCTCTCATGAGTATTCTTCAATATAATGCTGGAAAAAAGTTAGTGGTTCTGTCTACGCAAAAGGTACAATACTACTGAGGCACGCAGACCTTCGTAGACTTTAATAACAAAGCCGTCTACGCACGTTTTTTCAGGCTGGAAAAAGAAACGTTAGAGGTTGTTCTTGTGGTGAACAAATGTAAGACAGAGTACTTGGAGATCACACAGAAAGAATCCTCGCATCTGTGGAACAAAGTCACTGTCAGCAGCTATAAATTTGAAGAAGTTAAGGAATTCGTATAACTCGGAACCAGCATAAATTCCATCAATAATCTAGGCCCAAAGATCAAGCAAACTCTAGAGTGATAAGCAATTGAGAGGCAGTTACTTCCTCGACGAACAAAAATATACGCTAGGACTGATGAGCAACAGCCTTTACCTCGCAAAGGATAGATTCAACTGGCGCTGATTTGTGTTCGCGACTTAAACCGACCTATGGTTGCAGCTGCAAAGAAGAAGAAGAAGATCGTTAGAACCATAAAAACAAAGAGAAAAACTAATTTTTTTCATGCTCTCTTTTTCATGAATTAATATTAAATTTTGAATCCGAAAAAACATAATGGAAGTGTACAAATTCCCAAGAGGCCACCAAACAATTATTTTCCCACCCCAAAAAATCTTACACTGAAAACCATGATTTGCGCTAAAATTTTTTATTCCAAATCATTCACTCTGTATAGCTGAAGTTTTTGTTTTCCAATTAAGTTCTTTATGAATTCATTTTCTTTAAAATCTCATTATAAATTTTCTTTTGTTATACTCTTCTTTTAAATGTTTTCACCCAATAAACAAAATAAAATGTCAAATCATTAGAAGAATTTGGCAAAAAGTGCCATTTGTTACGCGGCAGGCGATCGCGGGAGCAGAGACCACACTCCGATAGCTGTATATATTATACGTATATGTGGTGTGTATAACGGCTTGTAGGTGGTGTATGTGTGTGTGGCTAGAGTAGCTGCAGAAGCGTTTAAGTGGCAGCAGATATCCATCAAGGCTTATGTATGGCTGCTTTCTCCGAGTCAACTGCAGGCAGCCGAGATTGAGGAAGCAATAAACACCGGCTACTCCCATGGGGCGATTTCCAACTGCTGCACGGCACATGTGGAAATTGTAAAGCCGTTTGCCAGGAATGAAAATCTGCTGGGTGGCAATTCAAAAGAAAATCTTCACTGTTGGCAAAATACAGCGTAGCAATATTTTGACAACAAAAGAGGCACACACACATGCTTGCAACACACCAAACTATGCTGCGTAGCGACACAATAAGAATTTTAGGAATTTTTTGAAGCAATGCACAATGGTCAAACCGAAAATTGACTACAATTTGACCATGCAAAATTGATTTTTGTCTCGCTGCACTCCCCGCAAACGCTGCCTCTTGGCTACACTTTACTTTCATTGACTTGCAACAAAAGCGCAACAAATAGAAGATGTAGAAAATAAGAAAGACACATACATATGAATGTGTTGCGTACAAAGAACAACTAATTGTAAGAAACTAACAAAAAGGAAGATACGTTGAGCTGCCAAAATGAGCAGCGGGGCGGCTAAGAAGCCATAGCGTGCAGCAAAGGATACAAATCAATCGAAAACAAAAGCGTGCAACGTACACAAAAATAAAAACAAAAAAAAAACGAAGTAAAATAATCATAATAAGAAAACCCAACATTGGTGGTCTGTGCAACAACAGGATCATTTGCTATTTGTTGTATAAACAACAAGCACACACATGCATACACATGTATAACTGACGCGCAGCTGCTGCGGCGGCCATTCGTACCTGAGTATTTGGCTGGCCACATACTTAACTGCATGCAACATACGTGTTTGTTTTTGTTGTAGTGGCTTTCAGTGCTAGACATGTGCGCGTCAAGTGAAGAAAAGTTTTTGCTTTTGTTGTTAATTTTTACCAAATGTAAAGCGACGTTTACCTTTGTTACAATTATTTGTCTATTTGTATAAGTTGTTCTCAAAACTGTCTTCCCTAATCCCACTTTCTTTGCTGAAGATGCGTTGCTCGAGTTCTGACAACCACAAATTTTGGAAATGTGATTCTTAATCGAGCGATCACCGCTGTGTTTTTGTATATGGCTTTAGAAATGGCTGTTTCATTAAATCTTTTGGCTCAATTTTCCTATGAAATTCATTTTTTGATTGTACAAAATGCTTTCGTTGCGCCTTACTTTATTCCAATTCATTTCGACTCATTTGGATTTTTAAAGAAATTTAAACACTTGAGTTTTGAGGTCATTTATTTTATTGATTTTCTAAAAGGTACAAGTTTTATTCCTTGATAACAATTTTTCTTAATTTTACGCATTTTCTGCACATCTTTTATATAAATTAATGCAGAAATTATTAAAATTAACTAATTGACTAAATTAAGATATGTAGTTTAATTGAGCGGCAATTAAGAAAATTTTATTACGATATTTAATTAATTTAATGCATAAACTATTAAAATATTTCCTATTAAATAAATTAAGACAGCTTAATTGAGTGACAATTAAGAAAATTTTATTGCTATAATTTAATTAACCTAATTAATCAGATTTTCTTAAGTTATTTCCATAGTTTAATCTATTAATAATTCAAATATTTTTAATTGAGTAAATTAAGAAAATTCAATTGAGTGTCAATTAAGAAAATTTGATTACGAAAATTTAACTTAACTAACTAATTAGATTTTCTTAAATAATTTATATAATTTAATACATTTGTAACTAAAATATTTCTAATTGAGTAAATTAAGATAGTTTAATTTAGAGACCCAAATTTTGAAAATTTTGGTAGGAAAATTTAAGTAATCTAATTTATTACATTTTTTGAGTTATTTATATCATTTAATACTTTTGTTATTGAAATATTTCTAATTGAATCAATTAAGATAATTTAATTGAAAGGCAATTAAGAAAAAATATATTACTCTATCTTAATTACACAGCTGATTTATTACTTAAGAACGAACAACCCTGTCCATACTATAAAAACTTGCTATTGGTGCACAGATCTCGCCTGTGACTTTGGCATCGACGAAATGTTTTTACGTGGCTTAAATGCCCCAAAATCTGTTTAAACTCTAAAATACGTCAAATTTTTAATTTTTAGAAGGACATATTCAGCATTTCACATGTTTTCTCATTTAAAAAACTATCTTTATATATATTCCTAGCGCTCATTATACCCTAAACAATATACTATATTAAGTTTGCCACAAAGTTTTTACCACCCAAAAGGAAACGTTGTGGACCCTATTAGGTATAAGGAACATTTATGTATAAATTATCAGCTTGGCGAACTGAGTTCATTTAGCCACGTTTATATATTTATATTAAAGCCTCAGGTTTTGAGATATCATTAAAATTCAGCAAAGAAATTTTTTTTCTCAATCGGGTGTTCATTTGTCGGAACCGACGATATCGGACCACTATGAGGAATAGCTGCCATACAATTTGTTCCAACAAAATCGACCTTGTATGGAAAACTTTTTCATTTGACGGGATATCTTCATGAAATTTAGCAAGGAATATTACCAAAGGCAGCGCTATAATCATCGAATATATTGTTCAGATCGGACAACTATAGCATATATTGAAATCAAGTTCTTATATGGAAAACTTTTTTATTTGATGAGATATCTTCACAAAATTTTGCACGCATTATTCCCTAAAGCACTGATACAAGTTTCGAAAAAAAAATTCAAATCGAATTACTAGAGTATATAGTTGCCATACGAACTAAACGATCGGAATCCAGTGCTTGTACAGAAAGCCATTTAACAAGTTATCTGCACAAAACGCATTATTTTTTAAGACAATAGTGCAATCTCCAAAGACCAAATTATTCCGATCGGACTACTATAGCATATAGCAGTTTCATATAGCATTTTCCATTATTTATTTCTCATCTGCTCTAGTTTGTTTTACCTTTTTCTCACTGTAATCTGCCGCTCTCGCCAATTACCACATCTGTCTGCCAGCGAGCAACGCTTAACGCCATGGGTGTCCTTGTCGAACATGTGTGACGACACGATTTTGCACATCATCACCTGCCGCACCAACCATCTCTGCTCCAATTGAGGCACTTAGTTCGCTGTCGCTGCTGCTGCCGCAACGGCTACATAAATTCAGAGTTATGCATTTAGCAACTCTTTTCAACAACTAATCAAATTTGTACGTGCCATTAGTGGCATGCCACAACTTCACAGCCGCACACAACAACACGCTACGTAAATTGCACACACATATACATGTATGTATGTATAGTAGAGAGCAGGAAGCTGCATGTTGCAACCAAAAGAATTTCCAACCAAATTGCGCGCTGCCGCATTTATAACAATTTATTGTTATTTTTGTATTTTTTATTCAACCATTGTTGTTGCTGTTGGTTTGGTAACTATTATTTTACTTCTTGTTGTTGTAACTGTTATTGCTATCAACATAACCTCAAAATTGTTGATGCGCTTGTTAAGCAGACAACGCAACAGCGAACAATGAATGCGAGCAACCGCTGCTGCTGCTGCTGTTGTTGTTGTTGCATTTGCTGTTGCGCATGCGCGTAATCACCTCACCAACAACTCGTCTAGGCCGTTATAGCATAGCCGGTGCTCGTATCTACTAAAGCCGGACGGACAGCTCGTTATACATATACCGTACATTTCACACAGCTCAACCAACACACATACATATGTATATAGTATATGGTACATAAATATAATATGTAAGCAGTTGTATGCAGCTTTTTCTTACAACTTCTTGTAGGAAGCGCTCAGCATCGGTGCACTGCCGTATTGAGGTAATCAGTCTACGGCTTCTCGATTGCCATTGCGCTTGGAAGCTGTTGCATGCATGCATCCACTCATATACATACTCGTCTATAAGTATGTGTAGGCAACTTGGTTCTTAGTGCACCGCTTGTTGTTGTTAACTAGCAGTTTCTTAACTTTTTTGTTGTTGTGTGTTTTTATGGTGCTTTGCCGTGTGGTTGCAGGCGGCCTGCCTCAACTGCTTATTAAATTGATTGCCGTGTTATAAGGCACTAATCAACTGCCATAACAACGGATCATAGCCGAGTTAAATCTATAAAGAAATAAAAACTACAACAACATGGCTCAGTAATGTGTACAAAAACACACATTGTTCAAATTCATATAAAACTATATTAGTATATACTAGAGAATCCAAGACTTTTCGTTATTGGGTGCCTGAAACACGCTACGCTAGGTATGATGGACTCACATCTGTTACGTTGACTGCTTAAGACTTCATTAGATTTAAACTGGTATGCTCAAAAATTATTTCGTAAAGTTGCACATAGATACTACAATGCTAAATTAACATAAGAACAGTCCGTTTGTGTTCACAGCCATGATAACTGTTTTTGAATTCAATTTTGAAGCTGAATAATGCCTATTCAGCTAATAACCACAAGTAGAACCTTGTCCTGAAAGGTTTCTCAATTCGTTCTCCTTTTCTAGAGAAACAACTTCACAACTCTCTGAGCTTTTCAAAAATCCAATCGGATTCTAATGATATAAGTCTTCAGCGTTCAATCTGGAGGCATAGATCATCCAGCTTTTCGGAAGCACTTCTTCCTGCTCAATGTTAGGATTCCCTTTTTTTGCAGTGGAATTGCCACAATAGTCTCTGGAGACGAAATTCCACGAGATAAACCTTCTGTTAAGACCTCTTAAGACCATTTAACCTTAAGGTTAGCATTGTCCAAATGTAAAAACCTTGTATTCTGATCTTACCGCATTAACTATCTCTTGAGTTCACTAAGTTTCACGAGGTAGCTTCTGTTTAAATCTTTTAAGACCGTTTAACCGTAAGCCAAATATTGTCCAAATGTAAGATCCTCGTTTCCTGAGCTTGCTGCATCAGTTTGCTCTCGAGTTCACTGAGTTCAACGAGGTATCTTCTGTTTAGACCTCTTAAGACAGTTTAAACGTGTTTTTAACTTAAGTTGGCTAGAATTTATCAGTCGGTCGATATACAGTCCTTGAATTTGTAATGATACATAGTCTACAACTCTATTTAATGTCTCTACAAAAACAAAATGATGATTACATATTTTGAAAGTAGTTCGTGGTTCAGGAACAGAACTTTAAATATATAGAATTCCTAACCAGGCAGCTGGATAATTGAGCGCTGATTGGGCGTTGTTTCCATTTCGGATGTTTTCTTCATGATTCAAGCACTGCTTGTGATGAGTAACATATAGGCAGGACCAACGACCCCAAAAACAGCGTTCCCAAAACAGTCGGTTACCGGAACGGACCCGGATTTTTATCCGGCCAAGGACTGTCAACTTGGCACCATTTATCGAAAGTACTTCAGGATTATTTACAGCCACTACAACAACAAAAAGTCCATAAAAGTAGAGAAAACTAAAAAAACTTTTGGAACTGGACTTACTTGGAACTGGACTTACTTGGAACTGGATTTACTTGGAACTGAAAATACCATGGTTGTCTTCCGCCCTGGGCTCAACAAAACGACCTCTACCCGAGAGCCTATCTACTACCGTGGGCCCTGGAAAACTATTAACGGCACCTCATGGGTTTAACTCAGCTCGGAACGTAGTTCGTTGCTCCTCCACACATCTCCTGACCAAAAATGAGTATAAACCTACTAATTACTGCGCATAACTGTAGTCATATAGCCGTTATGTGCTCTGTAATGCAGAATTCTTCTTCTTCTCATGTACGGCATTAACCATAAAGCCCCTCATGTTTTGCCGGCACAGGTATTTGCTGCTCAGTTATGTGCATAGGTCCACCAGATTATTTCTACTCGCTGATAATTTCTCACATACTTTTTATAATACCTTACCACCTTATCGCTTGCCACACAACGCTCGACCGCTGCTGCCGCATTATTGTCAGCCAGCCATGGCTACTTATAATGAACTAGATGAGAACCGCACACACACACACACAGACGTACTAAGCTGCCATAGAGATTTCTTACCACAGTTTGTCGGCCTCTGCTCGCTGTGGCATCTTCTGGTTATCGCATGCAATGCTGCAGCTTAGATAGAGGCTGACCCAAGCAAACCGCAATCGCTCAACGAACTGACTGCCTGCCTGCCTGGCCTCAGCCGCTTGCGAACGAGCTGCTTGACTTACCTCGGCATTGTTGGCTCATTCCATGCACCGTTCCCCCAACTTCTTAAGCAAACTAATAATTTTCTAGTTACGCCCCCGAAAAATATCGAATTATAATAAAATTAAAAAAGGACCAGCAATCTGCTTGTTTGAAAAAAGTAAACGAATTCACTGAAAAATCGCCATGAAAGATACGGTAAAAGCAGTCTACACTCAATTTGCTGTGCGCGATCTGCTTGCTGTCCATGCTATAAAGTGGAAAAAAGAGTGTACTTCTCTATATAAATGCGTTTGTGCCGGTGTATATGTGTGTCTGTGAGTTAATTTTCTTCTTGATTTCTTATAATTTCAGTCCATTTAATCATTTGCTTAAGTATCGTTAGGTTGCTCTTGTTATAGTTGTTGTTCTTATTAGTGGCGTTTGTTAAAAATGTTTGTTGTATTTGTTGCCGCCTCCAAACCGGATTCAATGGTGCCTGCTGCATAGAAATTGATTTGGTTTACTCCGTTACAATTATACGCCATAATAATAATAATGATGGGAGAAGGTGGTGGCCGCCCGGGCTCATAAAATATCACAGCGCTAAGCAAATTGCTTGTTGCATATGTTCCCGTATGTCTGCACAATATAATTTTATGTTTATAAGTTAATTGTTTCAAGATTTATTGAAAGCGAGTACAGTTAGTGTGTTAGCTGTTGTGGGAATAGAGTTTGCTTCCGCTAGTTATACTATGGTTAAGAAGAATACGCTGTAATTGGTGGAAAGGCTTTCACGAAAAACAGTAATTATTCCACTTTATTAACTGCTGTGTATGCATAGGAGTTTTTGGCCCAGATCTTGACGGTAGCTTCTTTGGATAAGCAAGCTGAGATTCAAGTGGAAGTAATCAGGCAGTATAGGAAAAACCTCCCAGCTCTCTTACTACCAGAAACTGCTTAGAGAACCACGCTTAGATCTTACTTGAAAATTTTCTTGATAATAATGTAGTTTCAATGCCGCAGTATGCCCAGGTTAAGATATAGTGCTCTCAAAATAGGCTTATCAGATCATGGTTAATCCATTTTTCGATACACTTGTTGCAGGTTTCGATTGAGATGGTTTTTGTAGTTGTTTTGGCAGTAAAAAACACTCCTGAAAATTTTCCAGAAATAGTGCCGAGTTGACAGTCTTTGTCCAGATAAAAATTCGACTTCATTCCGGTTACTTACGGCTGGGATAGTCTTTAGACTCGCTATTGCTTGAGAACTCATGAAAACTATACAGACCAAAATGATCTTTCGAAGTGGCTTAGTACAAATGTCTACTATTTATCGAATGGAAGATTGAAATCTTCCTGAGCAATATTCTTGTGAATATTTATCAGGAAGTAGTAATTACTTAAACCGATTTCAATTTGAAACTGTGATTGAGGGACCATAGTAACACTTGTTAAGATAAAACACCGTCAGTATATTTCATCGGAAGCCATGAGAGATGATAACATTTCCATTTTGGTTATAAATAGGTCATGGATAATTATTTTTAATTAATTAAAAAAAGGTTCTCATTGATTTGACTACAAATACATTTAGAACGCAGAAACAAAAAGACCATCATAATACCAGTGAAAAAGGAAAACAGTTCTAGGTAGACTTTGGGATATTAAAAATGGAATAAGTTCTGAAATAACTTTTAGGTAGCCTTTGTAATATTAATAATTCCGACAAATGAGTAGCTTTACAGAGAGGAAGGGCCGTGCCCAGAGTTTCAAATCAAAATATCAAAAGCTGAAGGATGGGAAGCTGATATATGAGGAGACGTCACGTTGAGCATTTACATATATATATGTATATATATATAAGTATGTATATAGTTTATGGGGTCTCTGGAGTTTTCTTCTGGTCCTACAAACTTCGTGGCAAACTCAGCATACCCTGCTCAGGACGTAAATAGGGGATGTACCCACTTCTTAAGCCTCAATATTCCAGTTTTCTCGTAAAATTATGATTTTTTTTGTAATTTTTTAATTTCGCCTTCAGCAATGTGTAGTAGTTAAGCATTTTCGTTTAGCCAGACCGTTTTTCTGTAACATCGGTTTCAAAAACTATATACAATTGCTTAAAGTAGTTTTTGAAAATCGAAGCTTATTAGAAGATAGCTTCTTAAAGGTTGGCTTAGCAAGTGGTCAACTGCATATCACAGAGGCAGTTTGTATTTGGGCTTGCAGCACTGCCTTGAGCACTACTTCGCAGGCTTATCAGCTATTGAGAGCAAAGTTTGCTCCTAGTTGAACACAGAAGTTGCAAAGCCATAACATTTGCCATACTTGCTACATTCTTTAAAAATTTCTTAAACCAATTACTATATATTACCGTTATATCCGCATCCTTTGAGATTCTTCCTTGATAAGGGTACAGTTTATGAAATTATCCCACCTCAAAAACTGGGTGTGCCAATTAGCGCCAGATTAGCATCCGCTAAAATCATTAATTTGTAAATTTTCCTTAAAATTTTTAATTCAATTTCTAAACATTAGCACATAATTTGTGCCAAGCGGCATTAATAAAAGTTTGCGTGCGATATGAAAAAGGTAAACTCACCCAACCACCGAATTACGCCCAAAAGCGGCGCTTAATCACCAGGGTGTGTAGAGGGTCAAATGGGAGCGCACAATTAGTAATCACAAGAAATCACACCCATAACTGAGCGTATTTAAATACGCGTGTGTATGTGTAATTTATATAATTGTATGCGTAATTAACCGCCTGAATGACTAACGAATGCAATTTCGAAATTCTCAAACAAATTACACGAATTTTTATGCTTAATGAAATTCACTAGAAACATCTCATAATTGGTGTTATTGTAATCCAAACAGTTCTACACAACTCTCCTACAATATTTTATGCAAATTCCACTTCATTTGCTTGCTTAATCTGCTGTGCATTCATTTGCCAAGTTTCAATCTCGACGCAAATTACGCGCTTGACAAATTTATTTAACGGTAATTTTGTATTTTTGCAATTTTTATTGAAAGTAAATGCCAGCGCGCTACAACTTTACCCATTTGCTCTTAAAAAAGAAAAAACAAAAAATGTGCCTCATAATTAAAATAACTTTTCGTCACCTCGTGCCCATAAATTGCCGGCAACTTTGTCAAAACTCACCTAAATGCAATTAACTTATCTCCCACGCAGTTGGTAATTGTGCGTGAAAAAGTTGTAGCGCCATTTAGGCGACCTCAAACCACGTCTTAATGCATGCTACCGCGCTAATATGACCCCTCTCGAACCTGAAAGTATCCTTCGCCTTAACTTAATTTGCGAAGTCAGCGCAGAAATCTCGTCGCTGCGCAGGCACTGCTTACCTTAGCTGCTTACCTCTTCGAATTCAGCTTTCAATTGTCAGCTTTTCTGGTGTCTTCTTCTTCTTCTTTAGCACCCAACACCCTCAGCCGCCTGCTCTACTCAATTGAATCTGTTAATCAAGCGTTAATTTCTGCTAAGCAATTCTTTTGACGCCGCAAAGAGATTTTGCTATTTCGTATGCCCTTTTTGTCGTGATGCTTGCAACACCTAGAAAAAAATGTGGGAGACCCTATACAGTATACTATATGTATACAAATGATCAGCGTGGCGAGCTGAGTCGATTTGGACATTTTATACATGGTTTTTCAATATTAGACCAATAGGGACAGCAACCGACGTAATATTTTTCCCCGCTCTTTTGACATTTAGCTTCAGTAAGGTTTGCCATTTTATCATGGAAAGACATACGATTCAATAACGAGTCCAAATTATTAAAATTTACTACCGAAATTCGGAGTCACTGGTCTCAACTTTATGGATTACTACAGGGTAGGCCATTTAAAGTTGACCCATCTGGCAACGCTGTAACTTTTAACAGCGCTGACAAATCGGCTAATGTCATACCGCGTTAGAAGCGTCATTCGAAGACAATTTATACCATGGAACAGTACACTCCAAAAGAACGCGCTGAAATTGTTCAGCTTTATATTCAAAATAACTTTTCAATTGTGTTAACTCAACGTGCGTTTCGCAAAAAAAATAAAGTGAAAAGTGCTCCAGTTAAGAACACAATTAAGTCTTTATACGCAAAATTTGTGAACACCGGTAATCTCAGTAATGCCAGTCATGCATCCAGACAACGCACAAGACGTTCTGATGAAAATATCGAAGCTGTACGAGCCAGTATTGAGGAGACTCCATCGACATCGAGTTATCGCCGCTCTCAGGAATTAGACATCTCTCGCACCACTCTCCGACGCATAATTCATAAAGATTTGAAGATGTTTCCATATAAAATTCAATTGGCACAAAAACTAAACCCAGCTGATTATCCACGACGCCTTAATTTTGGCAAACAAACAAATGGGTCAACTTTAAATGGCCTACCCTGTACATATGTACATGTCTGCCCATCTGAGCTTATGTCTATATATGCGCCAACCAGTCATTTAGCTTTGGAGATATTGATCTGAAATTTTTCACATGTGCTTTCCTTCTTAAGGAGCTGCTCATTTGTAAAAATTGCCGATATCGGACTACTTTAGCATATAGGTACAATACAAACTGAACGATCAAAATAAAGTGTTTGTATGGAAAACTTTCTCATTTTACGAGATATCTTCACGAAATTTTGTGTGGATTATTATCTAAAGCAATAATGTAATTTGCCGAGAAATTGTTTAGATCGGATCTTTATAGCATACAGCTACCATACAAACTAACCGATCAAAATAAAGTCTTATATTGCAGACTTTTTCATTTGACAAGATATATTTACAAAATTTGACAGAAATTGTTCTCCAAGCCAAGACTACAATTTCCGAATATATTTGTCAGATCGGATCACTATAGCATATAGCTGCCATACAACCTGAACGATAAAAATCGAGATACAGCTTCACCTGTGTAGGGTATACTTTCATAGCAACCAAAGTTAATATGCTTTCTTGCCTTTTTCTTTTCCTTTTTTGCTTCCCGTCAAAAGGTTTTCACACCTTGCTCCGTCGAAAAATATTTAAAAAGTTGTAAAACTAAATAAATTCATTTCCAACCCGCCATTTTGCTACAAACTTTTCCTCTAACTTTTCCTGAATTTTCATCCCACCACCTCGAGTTTATAATAATTTTGGGGCCTAAATTGCATACCTCCCCCTTCCACAAACCGTCGCACTTCAATTTGCGATAACTTTTAATTTTATATCTCTAAGCAATTAGCAGCACATTGAAAAGCCGCACAGCTGCAGCACATCAGCGCTCACCAACCTACCCACCCACCTTTTATGTATGTCATAACCCATGCCATTAGCTGCATCATTCCTTCAGCACCTGGTTGACATACATATTTTACTGCCGTGTGGCAACTACCTTCACAGTTTTATTTATTAACTTTAATGAATAGAGATTTCTCAATATGCAAGAATTATATAAGCTTGACAAATTCATTTATCATATTATATTTTATTGCTTTTGTTTTTGTACATTTGTTGCTGTGTCCCTTAAAAATTTTGCACCAATAAATGGCAATAAAAGCTGTTGCATTGTGCTTACTCGCTGCTGCTTTCATTGCACATTCACTCTACATTGTTGTAGTTGCTAATGTTGCGGTTTTTAACTTTGCATCACCAGTTGCTATTGTTGTTGTTGTTGCATTTGATTACATAAATGCTCGTAATGCATTATTTGTAGCACTCAGTGTCATTTAAAAACCAATTTAGCTTGATTTAAGTCATTGTAATGCTTGGTTATTGCTGTTGTTGTTTTTGTTGTCAGTGGCAGGAATGCATACATGTACAAAGGCGCTCGCACACTTGCATAATTGCTCAAAAATAATACATACTCATACGAAAATAAGTTGCTTACAAATTGTCTTATATGAACTTGTATTGACCTACCCTGTGGGACATGAGATACAAGCAGTGATAACCTAAACATCGGTTACCATTGAGCGCTTTTTGCCAAGCTATTCTGGACTACAACTTTTTTAACCAAAATTAGTGCTTTTCAGCTTCTTTTTCGCTTTTATTTTCTTTACTTACGATAATTCTATAGTTGAATGCTTTACTGAAGCTTTTGAAGCCCTTAGCGAATACCGAAGCATTTCTTGATTAAGTAATGCAGCAGTCAAGTTTGAAATCTATCTGAAAACTGCAGTCAGCTATAATTTTGAGTAGTATAAAGTTGAGCCTTTTTTGAATGAACAAATGATCGAAAGCTCATACTAAATTTTACAGGTAATTGTTTGGACATAAAGTTAGAATCCTGCCTGATATTTTACATAACGTGTTCACCAGAAAAACAACAGTTTATAATCCAGTACTTTGATGTCGTATGTTTCACATAAAATTTATGGGAAAGTATTCATAAGATAATCCTCTGCGTCCACAGATACTGAAAACCATACTATATCTCCCCTCTAAGCATAGTTGCTTAGGTTTTAACGATGAATTTATAGCTTTGACTTTGGATGATCCAGATTTTGATCGACTATGTCTTTAAAGCAGTTTTATGATTTACTTCCTTACAGCATTTCCTACAGGGCCACCCACTTTCTTGATTTATAAGCACCCACTATAGAAATACATATATATATGAGAGAAATTTCACAAAGTAATATTTTTCGATTATATGTATATACATATGTACAATTAATGTAGGTAACCGCGTATATGCTATTATAAATTGCATTTAATTGTTAAATACTTATTCTTTGATATGTCATAAAGTGGCATTTTGTCTTTGCCACATGTAGCAAGTACAACGAGTACAAGTGGTGCAACAGCAAAAGGCAAGCAAAGTGTCAACCGATGAATGTTTACGAGTGAGTCTAGATCTGTATGTTGGTGCCGCAATCTTGACTGCAACAACAATAGCTACGATTACAACAACTGCTACGAAAACAACAAATACATGTAACATATAGTAATTGTAGTCACCGAGTGTTAGCAACGCATTCGTTACGCTGAGCAGTGCTTTAATTGCCAACAAGTGACAAATGGACATTTTATTAGTCACTTTACGGCAACAACATTGGTCGATGTAGAAAGCGCAACTATCGAATGTTGCTGACAATTAATACTTACAAAATGAAAGTACTGTATGGCTTTATGTATTACGTATGCTAATATAGGGTGCTGCTTGGTGTTAGTTTCAATAAAAATTTTATTGAGTTTTTCTATGTATTTCAAATGTTGCATTATGCTATTTTTCATTCGTCATGACTACTTGACTGTGGTTCTCCTCAGGTTTATGAGAAAAATATTGTATATAGATGAGGTTTGAAAGCATTTAATATA
Source organism: Bactrocera correcta (assembly GCA_027475135.1). Taxonomy (NCBI): domain Eukaryota; kingdom Metazoa; phylum Arthropoda; class Insecta; order Diptera; family Tephritidae; genus Bactrocera; species Bactrocera correcta. The sequence continues at coordinate 106,670,292 of CM050323.1, forward strand.
ATCAATTAATTAATGGAATCAACTTGCATTTCACGAAAAAATTCAACAAAGCTCGATTTTTCTACTCCATTCTCATCACAAGTTACTCCTTTCAAATAAATTTTATTGCAATTTTCTGAAAAATTTCTCCGTGTGTATTGCGACTTTTTTGCCCTCTCCATAATCAATCATATTAAAAACTCATAAGTCAATAATTTAAATGGCAGCAAAGGCGGCTTGATTGCAGCATTTTTGTGACAATTTATTGCTCAGCATTGTTTTTCTTATATTTTGAGGAAGAAGTTTCGTGAAATGTGCCAAGATTTGATAGCCAATTGAAATTAATCAATGCGTTGAAGAATCGCTGATTAATAATGATACGATTTTATTTGTAAAGGGTGTTGAAAAAGTGACTCCAACGCTTGTGGACTATGAATAAATTCCGGAAGTTTGTATGCGGTTACCGATTTGCTCTGAAAAACATAAATCCTGAGCTCAGGCATATGTCAAGGTACCTGGTTTATGTAGATATGTCTGTATATTGTTATGATAGACTCTTTCTGATAAAATTTATGCAAAACTTTTGAGATAAAGGTGTTAAATATAAGATATAGCTTAGATGCTATTCTCAGATATTAAATTTTTCGAAATCCTATAATGTTAAATTTTTAATGGAAAGAATTCTTTGCAAATCACTCACTAATTAGAAGTCTCAAGTGGTTATAACTGCATAAATCCCGAAAAATCTCGGTATCCCGAAAATGGATTTTTAAAATCCCGAAATTTATAAAAATATACTGTCAATGTACTATGTCTAAAAAAAGTACTGAATGTAAAAATTTCACCGAAGTCCCGAAAACTTTTCGGGATCCCGAAAGTAGAATTTAAAATATCAAATTATTATAACTGCATAAATTCCCAAAGATTTTCGGGATCCCGTAAGTGGAATTATAGAATCCCGAAAATTTGTAATTATAAATTTATAAAAAATACTTTAGTCTGAATGTAAAAATTTCCAAAATACATACCAAATTTATATTTATAGTAAAAATATTGCCGAAATGCATATTAAAGTGCCGAAAAATTTTCGGGATCCCGAAAATAAAATTTAAAAATCCGGGTTCAACATGTCAAAAGGTTATAACTGCATAAATTCCGAAAGATTTTCGGGATCCCGTAAGTGGAATTATAAAATCCCGAAAATTTTTAATTTACAAAACTTACTGTGAACTATTGAATTTTTAGGCACTAAATACCTTAACACAAAATTTTCCAGGAAGAAGTTTTTCACAAAAGTCCTTAGGCCCTTGAAAAGCCATTTCCACCATTTGAACTTCACTTTTCACATTAATAGTGCAGATGGCACTTAACCGTAGCAACTATCCACATTATTTGTTTGTTATTTAGAAATTATTTGGTTGTAAAATTAGGCTTACAACATTCAAAAATCAATTTGCAAATTTTGGAATTTCGATTAAATGGTGCATATAATAACAATCACAAATATAACAACAATATTATGGTCTGAATAAAAATATTTCCAAAATGTATACAAAATCTATATTTAGAGTGAAAATATTGCAGAAATATTATTGGAGCAGCACTCAACACTTGCATCTGTTTTTTTTTTTTTTTTTAAAAACGGTTGGTAGGCAATTTTCCTAAGCAAATAAAAACAATTAAAAGCGATGAATTAATTTGTGTGCCGTTGATATGTTGCTGATATCTCTCGTTTAGTTATTGTTTATAGCCAATAAAGCAAAACAAAGCAACAACAACAACATGCGTACAATATGTTGCACGCAGAGGAACAACATAAAGTATGTACGAGTAGTTGTTGTTGTGAATGTTGTGTGGAAAAATATTTGCTTACACTGAAAACAATTAAAAGCAACAGCAGCAGTGCAAGCAAATCATGCGTAAATTCAATAAACCGACTCGACGCAGCATTGTGTAAGCTATTAGTTACTTTTATGTGCATGTGTATGTGTATGTGTGTGAGTACTTGCGCTCTAAACAAGCCGAAGATGTGAAAACAATTCGAGAAGAATGGGCGACGGCAGCTGTTGCTGGCAAAGAACTGGGAAAGTCTAAGCAAAGGCAGTGCATAAAAATGTATGGAAGTCTGTGGACTAGTAGTTGCATATACATATATATGTATACATGTTTTTATGTATGTATGAAATGAAGATGAGTATGAGCCGAAAGAAAACTACAATACATTTCCACACATGATTTGTGTTTCAAAAACATTTATGTTGTGAACTCTTAAAAAAAAAACAACAATTTTGTATAACAACAGCTAACAAGTGGCATGTTGCAGTGTTGTGTATGTGTGTGAGTACTTGCGCTCTAAACAAGCCGAAGATGTGAAAACAATTCGAGAAGAATGGGCGACGGCAGCTGTTGCTGGCAAACAACTGGGAAAGTCTAAGCAAAGGCAGTGCATAAAAATGTATGGAAGTCTGTGGACTAGTAGTTGCATATACATATATATGTATACATGTTTTTATGTATGTATGAAATGAAGATGAGTATGAGCCGAAAGAAAACTACAATACATTTCCACACATGATTTGTGTTTCAAAAACATTTATGTTGTGAACTCTAAAAAAAAAAACAACAATTTTGTATAACAACAGCTAACAAGTGGCATGTTGCAGTGTTGCATGAAATTAACTTCGGTTGTAATAATATTGAGAGTTTTCGTATGAAAAGTTGCAGAAGTGCACCTATGATTTCATACTGCAATATTTAGGTGTGTGCGTGTGTTTGTATAATATATATATATATATACATATATGACAGAAAAAACAAGACATTCTAATACTAAACTTTTTACGCCAAAGAACTTTCATTTTTAAGTCAGTGAAACATTTTCACAAATGATACCACTCAGCTTTTTTTTTATTAGAAAAGGTCATATATTGGCCTTGAGTGAAAGCTCCTTCCAAATTACTACAATGAATTTCAGCAGTCCTCACCAAGGAAATGCGAGTGACATCAAAGTGAAAGCTCTGCTAAGTGACAAAACAGTCACTAACAGAAACAACAAGTCATTTAAATAATAAACTTTGTTTACCAAAGAGCTTTCACCCGACTTAAAAGTGAAAGCTCTACTAAACATTTTCGCAATTGATACCACCCAGCTTTTTTTTTTCATTAGAAAAAGTCTCACATTGACTTTGAATAAAAGTTCCTTACAAATTACTGCAATTACTATCAGCAGTCCTCACCAAAGAGCTTCCACTGACTTCAAAGTAAAAACTCTGTTGAGCGCAAACTCTGCTAAGTGACAAAATAGTCACAATTGATACCAATCAACATTTGCTTTCAATAAAAAATAGTACAAATTGACATTGAATGAAAGCTACTTTCAGATTATTGTAAGCTTTTACCTACCACTGCTGAAACTTTAACCGAAATAAATCTTTTTAATAAAAATCAACAACTATTTGCAGTCAAACTTTCATTGTACGTCAAGTAAAAGCTGCAAATTTGTAAAACCATAGCTTTCATAAACAAATTAAAATTTATAATACGATTTTTGGAAAAGCTTTTATCTTTTTTAGTTTTTGCGGAAAGCTTACATATTTTTAATTGAAAGCTCTTATGAAATTATAACAAAGAAATAGAGATTACTATTGAAGTAAAAGCTCTTTCTAATGATAACTTAAGCCTTGAGAAAACTATAATTTTTTTTTAGAGTGAAAGCTCGGACTCTAAGTTGTAAAGACAATGAGCTTGCAAGCGGAGGCACCCATAGAAAATTGCATCAGTATGCGAAAAGTTCGAAGAGTTCTGAGCAACACAACGGACAAAATTGTATAGCTAGTGGGTCCTAGTGGTATTATTCGTCGTCTCACGAGCAATCAGCCTTTTTATTTAACCAAACATAACCAATAACTCAACTGCATGTATTGAAATGCTTGATTCTTCTTTTCTTAGTTAATCAAAATCAATTTTGTGAACCTTTTAATCATGAAGACTCAATAGGCTCGCCACCAAAAGTTTTTCTGTCTCAGTTTTAAGAAATATTGTTTGGTATATTTTATATATTTTTTTATATTTTTATATATTTTCTTTTACTTTGAGAAATAAAAATGTTTAAAAAACGCCGCGTCAAAATAAATAAACAAAGATATTTTACTGCACTTGACGGCAAAAAATCTGTTTTTTTGTTTTCTTTTTTTTTGTAATCTGCCAGCAAGAAGACCCCACAAATGCTCCTAACTATCAATATTTAATTGCCTCACCCACTTTTCGCCTCAAAACTGTTCAGCTTTAATTTGAATGTTTTGCTCCACACGCCCAGCGTTCACTTGTGCGCAAAGCTAACGGACACATAAACACAAATATTTATAGATTCACATTTCCATACAAGCATGCTTGTGAACATGTCGATATGTATGTATACAAGTGTGTGTATACTCTTTTAAGCTTTTGAAGACTACATCTTTCTTTTGTTGTGGTTTTGTTGGTCTCTTTTCTGACAGCTCGAAAATTTATTTTCGACGATTTGCTTGTTCGGAATGTTGACAACTGTTCGGTGCTTTGTATTTTACAATATTTTTTTCTGAAGTTGCTCGTATGTTTTTTGTTGTTTCTTAATTTTTTTTTTCCAAAGATGCGTGTGTCTTTTATTAGCTGCTTAGCCGCAGCTTTCGAAAGTTAATACGTTTTTAAACATTTCGATTTCATATTACATATGTACATGTCGCTGACACTTGTTGCCACAAAAATTCGTATATATCATCAAGTTGATGGGTGGGTTGGCGAACAAGTAGACAGGCATACAAACTAGTCATTACATACAAATGTTGAGAATTTTAGTCACTGAAGCTAACACTTGTGCTGTTTTTTGAGCAAGCGCTGCCCAAATGTCAATGAGTCAATGAGAAAACTACGAAAGGGTGTTTCTTGCAGTTTAGAGGCGTCGCTTAATTCATAAATTAATACGAGAAGATAATAAAAATATTTATTTTAGATTTTTTATTACTAAACTGCTACAAAACCCTTACATGACATTACATCAATCAATCAACCAAACAGACCAGCGCTAGGTAATTAGAAAAAATTCAGTTCAGAGCAGGCAACGCTGTAAGAGAGGCAAAGCATTAAACATGTAATGCAGTATGTCTTCCATATTACATATCCGTGTACAGATGAGATTCGTAAGTAGACGCCGTCACCGCCTTTTTACCTGACTTGCGATAGTGTCTAATTAAATGCCAAGATACCAACTTGTTAGCAGATGAAATATGCATGCAACCGAAAAACCAGCTGACCAAGCTGAGCCAGAGAACATGAAATATTATATACTCATATGTTCTCTCTGAGCTGTGGCCCCTCACTCATCAATCGTTAGCACATTTGCGGCATAAAAGCAAAACTCTCAGTGAGTACGAGAGCGCTGCAAATCATCATTGATCTTTTACAACGCGCTCCTACTCAGCAGACCGGTTAGCTGACCGTGAGTATGCATAACTGCATAAAAATGCAACTGAGTAGATTTTGAGTGATTTTGCGAATTATCTATGAGTAGTAAACTCATTGCCTTATTGAGTTGTCTCGTATATCAGCTGAGTTTAATTTTTTTCTAAAAAGCGAGTCTTAACTGAGAGCGAAATTATCTAAAAGACAATTTCTAAAACATAATTTTATCTGAGTGACTTATTTTGAGTTGGGATTGTGAGTGTGAGTGGTGTTTTGTATATTTAGCTAAATATTTTCAAAAATTTAGCAATGAGCGTTTATCTGAGATAATTTTATGTTAGTATTGAGAGTGTGAAGAAGAAGATTGAGAGCGTGAGAGCTGTTTTGCTAAGTATTTTCAAAACTTGAGCAATGAGCGTTTATCTGAGTTGACTTTTATCTGCACTCGAGTATAATGAACATTAGTAATATATATCTAAGCAAGTATTTGAGCGTTTTATAGATCTTCAGCAGAGTGAGTGATTATAGATGGCTCAGTAAAATCTTTAATAAGTACGAAATTTAAACATTCGAGTTGAAGATAATTTATCTGGTTAAAGAAAAGTGGCAAAAGTGTATATTGAGAGCAAAAAGTACGCTCGCAAAATTTTTATCTAGCAGCTGAGTGGGTTTTGGAGCTGCATTAGTAAGATAATTTGCGTTTTCAGTGCGGAGTTGTTTAGATAAAAATATTGAGAGGCCTCCTATTGATGATTACGAGAAAAAAGGTTACTGAGTTTTGGAGCTACGGACTAGAACTACAAATCCTTCGAAGTATTGCCCATCACTAGTCAAAGCTTCAACGATAACTACATACATACATAAAACTGTTCATCTTGTGATACTATCCATGAATTAAGCCATTTTTCAATGTCGTCCTGTGAGTTGAACTGCTTCTGAACCAGACCATGTGCCATCGAACAGCACAAATTATAATTAAACCGTTTTACGGAATAAACAACGCGAGACCGGGCGTTGTCATGTAGCAGAATCACTTTTTCGTGACACTCCTGATATTTAGGTCATAACGAACCAAAAGTTTCTTATTCCTGAAACATTCCCACCCAATTCGTCTTTGAAGGACGAAACTAATCACGGCACATTCGTCGGGACGGGAAAAAACACCTCAAAAAAAAAAAAAATGAAAAAATAAAAATTACTCAATCAATTACACCGAAAACAGTGTTCTTTGAAATAAAAAAATGTTTCATAATTTTCCAAACATTTTGCTGACAAACACACACCAATTTCAATAAAACTATTTATTTACAATTTCTATAAATTTATGCCAGAGAATTGCAAAATTTCAAATTACATAAATTCGCTGCAAACGCTCCGGAATGAAAGCTAATCAGACGCCTTTGCCCCACCTGATACACGCTGAAAAGCAAGCGGCTGAGATCATATACGAGGCGCGGAAACGAAAAAATTTACTTATGAAGAAATGCAAAAATGCGGCAAGTAAGGAAGTCGCAATGTTGGGCTCAGAAAGGGAAGAAGTCTTGAACGCAGTAACTAAGCGCGTTAATGAAAGCTTAGCCATAACGCAGAGGCGTGTGGAAAATTCAACGAAAGAGAAAATTGCCAAAATTGATGAACAAGTCGCGAAGAATCGTGACAAAGTGGTGACTATGCTATTGGAGCTGATGTATAAATTTACACCGGAAGTGCACAAAAACTATCGATATTCGGAAGATGAAGACGACGAAAATTTAAAATAATTTCTGCCAGCAAGCCGCAGGAAATACGAAATTGCTATTAAAAAGATTTGGCGACAATCAAAACTTAACTGTTTTTTATGGTTTATAGGTAGCTAAGTTAGGTATATGTGATCTCCAGCAACACAGCGCAGCTCTGGAATCAGTTTAGCGTTTTTTCATTTTATTCGAAAGTGATGGTTCTATTGGGACCTCGAGACCCAAGGATTGGTCAAGCAAGGGCATCACGCGGAAGAACGAAGTGTACAGCGACCTGTTTGTTTTTGGCTTTTGCAACTGGTGAGACCTCGTAAAAGACAGAGGCAACTGGTGCAGTTCGTGTCCAACCCACAGTTGAAATGCCAAAGAAGAAGAGGAACACATTATTTCTCTATAATTATAAAATTAAATAACCCTTAAAACAAGTTCTTTGGCTTTTCTTCCGAACTTCAAAGCAAGCGGATCTAACAATTAAAATATGTTTCCCCACATTTTATTTTCAATTTCGCTTGCTCAAGCGTACAAACATAAATTATTATTAATTTGCTACGGCTGCTTATATAGATTATATCATTATTTCCAATCCAACATCCCGCACTGCGCCGCCGCAGCGCCTTTCAGCGCTTGCAGTGCCTAAAGTTTGCCGAAAAAAGCAATAAAATTTGCATTTAACATGCAGTTTTTTGTTTAAAATTACCATTCGGCCATTAAAGTTGTCATGAAGAGTAATCGCCGCGCAAATACAAGAAACATATAAACAAGCAATAATCATTATTCAATATTTCAATAAACAAGAAGCGGCAACAGTTTCCAAAAAAAAATTATGGCAAGCTTTTTAATGAGACATGCGTGCGCGGCGCTCAAAAACGAGTTCATCAAATAACAACAAACAATTATATGCAAACACAAACAAAGTAAATAAGAAGCGCAGAGCGCTAAACTAAATAAAAACTATGAACTAAGACGCCGAAAGCTTAAGCAGCAAGCTTATTGAGCGCTTTACGGTGATGCCAAAATATTCGATCGAGTTTCGAGACAAAATTCATAAATAACATTCATTTTCATAAAACAACGACAAACTGTCAAAAAATGAACTTAATGAAAAGCTATGCGCAAACTAAACAAAAAACTGCTAAATTTCAGCATTGTTAACTTGGCATACCGAGAATTCGAAAAAATTACAAAAAAAAAACAACAAAAAAAGTCGATCATTAGAAAACATGTAGAAATTTGCATACAACAAGAGTTAAACAAATGGTTTGGCCGCAAACCGTATAGTTGATAATAAATAAGCATAAAAGTGATGAGAAGAATGGAAATTTTTGGTTAGGGAGAAGAATGGATAACTCTTTATAATCTATATTATAAGCAAATACGCAAGCCTTAAAGAGCAGTGCGACATTTTTGCGGCATTCAGACTGAGCGACACCTTTGTTTACAATTTAAATAGCTGGATTTGCAAGGTTTGTTGTTAAACATAGCTTTTGTCATAAATAATATCAATAAAGTCATAAAAGGGATTTACATAATTTTTTAAAAATATTAAGAAATAAATTTTAACAAAAAAAAAATATATCTACATATAACCAGCATACTCAATGCATTCCAATCGTAATAGAGTTGTTTATATTAAATTATACTAATCATAGCAATATTTTACGCTTTACGCAAATTTTTGGTTTTTTAATAATGGCAAAACTTTATCTGTTGGACCGGCTTGCGCCTTTTCGTCACAAATATGGTATTATGATTGCTACCTCACGTTTTCATAACTACTACTAGTAATTTCAGGCGAGGTTCGAGATCTCATAATATTATACAGTGAAAACTCTACTAAACGGACACTCTATTAAGCGAACATTTTTAGCTTTCTGAAAATCATAGATCGGTACCGTCATAAATTTTTAACTACTATCTCCCAGCATGTAGGCTGAGATGAACCAGAGTTCTCTGGCTTCGCTCTCGAGCCTAATTCCACCTGTACTGTTGACTCGTAACTCCTCGCCCTTAGTCCACCGATACCGCTACTGCTCAGCCACGGCTCTTGGATTAGAATGACATCAGCTACGTTTCTTTGGATTTTGACGGAATCCGCCTTGGCGTGCTGGAGATTAATCGCAAGAATCTTTATCCTCTAGCCTTTTGTCTAGGAGTGTGGGTTCAACACTAGCAACACTTCCGACACGACTTTTTCAAACAGTCTTTCAAGATTGAAGACAGAATATTTGATCGACGATCTACCCCCAACGCTCGTTGCGTCCGAAAGGGACTAGTCCACTTCCTTTCCTGTGCTGTGTCACATCCGCCATGGCAGCGGTCAGAAGTATCTTAAGAGCCACCTATTAAATTCACAGCTGATGGATCGATGGACTCCTTGTTCATCCTGATTCATTGTTTCTCTCGATGACAACCTTCATAAAAACTGCAGATATGGCCGCCGCGACCCACTTCCATTCCTTGTGGGAGATGGTTCCATCTTCCCTGCCACAATCGCACCCCCAGTTCTATTGAGTCAGCTCTTTTAGCGATTTCACTAAACGTTGGTGCTTCTCCAGTGCGAGGCTTTTTACCAAGGCAGGATTCCTCTCTTGCGACCCAGAGTCTCTTAACTGTGATTTTGGAGTCAATCAAGCCTGCTGAACTGCCGTCTTCAACACCGCTAAAGACCCTTCTAGTCCACTGATTCCTGATTCCCGATTCTGCCATGCTGTGGTCCGACTTCAGCTTCCTAGCCGCCGTCGTCTGCTTTTTATCGTTGGTTTTAGCATTTACTGTGTTCCTCGAGCCCAACATGATCCTACTTAGCAGAGGTTCGTCTGCTGGGGCTGGTTTTCGACCTCGCACCTTTACCCTGCCTATGTATCCAGGTGGCAGAGGTGATTCACAAATTCCTGAACTGAATGTAATGCAATATTTGTGTATGTATGTATGCATATCTTTCGAAACAGTTTCACATAAAAATGATTGACAATAAAAAGCTAACTAAAAGTTGTTGCTTTTTTATTTGCCACAAAGTTTTGTTGATTATACACCCTACTGATCTATACAAATCTATTGAAATGTTGAAATTAAATTTTTTATTGTAAATAACTACAAATGTCTGTATGTAAATGAGTGTTTAATGTCAGTGGAATTTCGAATAATTGTATGACACTTGTATTTGCTCTAATTTTATGGCAAACTTAGACACTCTTTGAGTACTTTCTCAATAAAAAATAAATAAATTAAAGTTTTAGTACAAGACATTCGAGACAAACAGAGTAACAAGCAGAGTTAAAGCTACAAAATTTCAATGAAAATAAAAACGCGATGAATATTTTTTTGTTGAAGTTGTAAGTATGTATATGTATGTACCTGCATAATCGTGTCTTTTGTTTCACACTTCAAAAATGTCAATAAAAGTGACTTTATGAGCGCATAAATTGACACAATTGACAAAAATGTTTGGTAATTAACGATTATTCTCCGCCAAGAAATGCGGCTTTGGAGTAAAAGCACGCCAGCAAGCAGATAGCCAAACTACAAAACAACTTTTTATTTGCTTTATTTTAAATTTGAATGAAACTCGAAAGCATGAAGAGCCACACAAAGCATTGATTTCCACAGGAAGACGGTGAGAAAAGGTTTATACAATACAACAAAAAAAAGTTGTTGTTAGAAAATTTGGTCAGCAAGCAAGCACAGCTTTTGTTATGCACGCCACAGGCATGCCACAAATACAAAAGTGGCATGTGAGTATGTGGTGTTGCACGTTTTTATTAACACATTTGTGAAGCTAATAAAGTTTAAAATGCAAATAAATGTAGAAAATAGCATACTAAAATGGTAATACACAGTCAACGGGCTAATATATTTTATCATAAATAAAGGGCCGTAACAACAACGAACGACAAGTGGTTCAAATTTGAGGCGCATGGCGTTCTTACAATGACGGCCACACAAAAGAACAAAAAAAAACACAGAAAAATTAAACAAAAAAGCAGCGGAATGCACCTCAACCGACATGCACTTGTTGTTGCTGTTGTTGATTTCAAAGATTAGACAGACAGACAAGTCAATATACATATCTACATATACATACATACATAAATGCATAAAAATGAAAATATGTAACTGTGCAACACGCCAGCTGCCGCCGCCGAACACTTTGAATTTAAAAAAAAAATACATGTATGTATATGTATTTCCAACATAGAGAAATGCAAATTATGCCGCGGTCTCTTTACAACTTTCTTCCATATATTTATTTTGTTTTTTTGGTATTTTTGTATTTTTCGAAAAATTTTCAGTCATTTGACTTTTTTGTGTTTAATTTTTGATTGAATTGCTCATTGCATGTGAAATTATGCAAATTACCGAGGCATTGTATTGCTTCGTGAACATTTCACGCTAATCAATAGCTACATACATATGTATGTAAATGTTTCTACATATACGACTATGTAAGCAGGTTTATATTCACAGCACAAAAATACTACGTAGTTTCCTTCTCGCCTAGAAATTTGCTTTCGTTGCCAATGAGTACCAATGAAGCTGAGTTACAGTTTTAGACCTGCTCTTTCTTACTTTCCACTGAGGAGCTGGGGAGCTCAAAATAAATATTAGTAACCACCAAAATTTAGAAGGATTTGTGCTCAATCTCCTAAAATGGAACTACTTTCAAATCTTTTTCCAGGGATTAAAACTTTCGTACTTCAGTGGTAAGCGGCATTTACTCTCAACTATGAAGAAGCGCCTTCTACTACCGGATTTTGATAAGGCATACCCGTATATTCAGAGGCTTAAGGTTTGATACTGCACACATAGAAAACACACCTAAGGTAGTTTCGAGAAATAGCACCGAGTTGAAAGCTCTTAGATTGACAAAAATCCGAGTCCGTTGCGATTACTTAGATCTGACTGTCATTGGAACAGATATAAATTCATTCGCTTGTTTCTATTGAAAACTGCATAATGCCTGGCACAATAGGATCTGTTTCAACCGTTCCTAACGGCATCCGAAAGGCTCAGAAATTGTAAAAAGACTATTTCTGGAATCTTATGCATTCAAACCCATGAACAATACGTAGGAAAATCCCTGCTGTTTCCAAAAAAGAACATTAAGAATGTGAAATTGTCTGATGTAAGATTGATGCAAAACTGAGGCTCAAGAAATTTGGGTATTTCTTCAAAAACCAAAACATAACATAACCAAGGGGTTCTTCTACTTTGGAACTAGAACCATGCATCGGTTTGGGTCGAAAACAAACAACTTCGCCAATTGTTTCTGTCATTTGCTGGGTCACGCCTGTTATACATCCCAAGTGCTTATCATTGGTTGCGTGGGCGCCCTTGCTTCCGCTTTCGCTGAAACATGATCTTCCATGCGAACGACATGGCCTAACCAGTGCTTTCGTTGACAAAATCCATGTCGCCGTATAGCTCATACAGTTCGCAGCTCCACTTTCAGGACACACGGCTCCAAAGATCTTGCGTTGAGCAGTTCTCTCGAATGCTCCAAGTGCTTTCTCATTTCGGTTCATCGTCCTATTTCACGCCGTATAGTGGGACAGGAATAATAAAAAACGAGCTTGCCTCGAAAAATTCTAAGGATCTGAAATTTATAATTGAATAAAAGGCGAGTTAACGGCAAATACATATAAGGCAAGTGGAAGCGTTCGGGTGTACATTTTTTTCATTTCGTACCTGACCTTGAAAGCTGCAGCAGTGGCTGACTATTAATCGGCATTATGGTACAAAGGGTCTCTTTATAAAGTCAAATCCGACCAAAATTGAAACATAACCGCTAACCAACCCCACAAACCACATACCTACGAGTATGTATGTTTGTAAATATCTGTTGTCCAGCACAAAAATGCCAAATTAACCTAACAACTTATTAAGAAGATTTATTAACTCCAATGATGGCACTATTTCGTGCAACACACCTACTACTCTCATTTAACGAAGTGTGGCGAATGGGAATTAAGCCGATAGAGAAAATTTTCGAAAACCAAAATTTTCAACCACCTACAACACAGCGCTACTATAGTTACAACAAAAACATTGGGTCACTATGGTACATCCAAGTATGAAGAGGAGTCGAGTGCGCGTCCACTGGCCAGCGCGCTTAATAACAATTACAGATAATACGGCGCGTCCAGCGGGGTGTCAAATATAGTGCACACAATCGACAATCCCAGCCGAGGCCGAAGTGTGTGTGCTTGGGTGCAGCGGCGCAGCTGAATGGCTTTTGTTGATAGCTCAGCAAATTTACGCGAGTAATTCTAAGGGATCCTTCATTAGTTTTTATTTCCTCTAAGCGGCGCACGGTAAAAGGGGGAATATAGCGACGGAGTGATATTTTTTCGGCAAACCTTTTGTGGCACATGTTTTCGGGTATTTCATTGCGTGGCGCGGCTGGATGTGGACATGGCGAGGCAAAGCGGTCAGCATGACATTGAGTAGTTGTTTCCTTGAGTGTGAGTTGGTTGTTTGCTTGTTGTTGTTGGTTGATTATTTGTTGCTGTTGGATTGTCTGTGTTTTTGTTGCCACGTTGGCTCATTGCCACGCACAATGCACATAAATTAGAATTTGTCTTGTTTTGAATATCGCTTAAGTACGCGTAAGTCCCGGCTTTTCGTGGCCATTATGCTCTCAGCGCATTTTCTATTTGCTCTCGTGTTCGAACAGCGCTGATCCTGCGCTCAGCGCTTTTATTATGTGCTATTTATTAAGGTTTGGCTTTCACTTTTCCAACTATTTACACGTACATTGAAATGATTCTGACATTAGGCCTTGTTTACCTTTCGGTTTGTTGATTCGGTAGATACTTTAGCGCACTTATTTATACCCTGAACGGGTTATATGAAGTTTACAACGATGTTTTTACAATCCCAAAGGAAACGTCAGAGACTTCATAAAGTCTACTATATAAAAATTATCAGCGTGATGAGCTGAGTCGATTTAGCTAAATCTCTCTCCGTCCGCCAGTATAAGTGCCCTCAGTTTTTGAAATATCGATCTGAAATTTCGCACGAATTCTTTTCTCTCCAAGAAGCTGTTCATTTGTCGGAACGACCCATATCGGACCACCATTGCATATACATAGCTACCATACAAACTGAACGATCGGCATAGAGTTCTTATATGGAAAACTTTTTTATTTGAAGAGATATCTTCACGAAATTTGGCATGAGTTATTCCTTGAAGCATTGATGCAATCTCTTCAGATATTGTTCAAATCGAGTTATTATAGCGTATAGCTGTCATACAAACAGAACGATCGACATCAAGTGCTTGTATAGAAAGCCTTGTCTTTTGAAAAGATATCCTTACAAAATTCGGTATGGATAATTTTCTAAGAGAGTAATGTCATATCCGAAGAAATTATTCAGATCGAATGACTATAGCTTATAGCTGCCATACAAACCGACTAACCAAAATCAAGTTCTTGTAAGAAAAACTTTTTTATTTGACGAGATATCTACACGAAATTTGGCATGAGTTATTCTCTCTGACATTAATGCAATCTCCGCAGAAATTATTCAGATTGGATTACTATATCATATAGCTGCCATACAAACTGAGCGATCAAAATAAATTTTTTGAAGGAAATCTCTTCCATTTGTGTAGGGTATTATATGTAGCTTCGGCGCAACCGAACATAGCCCTGCCTTATTCGTTTTATATGCAGTTACTTGCATGTATATATATAGCGCATATTCAGTTCATTTCAATTTTTATTCGACTGTTTATTTTGGTTTGTTGTTAAATTTTGTGGTGGCTTTGCATTGTTGGCATGTGTGTAAGCCGCCTATTTTGTATGTAAACCATATATTATCCGTTCTAAACTATTATAGCATAAATGCACTAGTAAATTTATACAAACAAACAACCATATATGCATAATAGTGACCCCTTGCGCCACGCTGGTCAGCATTGCCGTGCGGAAAGTGTCGGCCGCACACTTTACTTGCTGTCTGTCCGTGCGCATGGGTTCTAAATGTCAAAATTGACATTGTAAAATATTGCAGTCATCATTGTTTTGTTGTAATGTTGCTGTTTTTGGTGTCAGTTCGCTCATTTTGGTTTGTTTGTAAAAATATTCAGTTTTTTTTTTGCCTTTCGGCTTTTATCTTGGTCGAAGTGACACTCAATATTGCTTTGTTAACAGTAATAACAGCTGTTAGTGTCATTTATTATTTTATTTTTTTCTTTTTTGTTTTAGTTTATTTTTGTTTGTTGTTTGGTGGAAAGCGCAGTAGTGTAGCCTTGGCTTTAACTCTTATTGGTGCCATATTGTTGCCTCGTCCAAGGGGTTAATAGTTGTCACTTTGGCTCATTGTCAAGTTAAACAAATTTATTTGTTAAGTGCAAAGGCACACGATAAGTCATAAACAAGTATGTGGAGCGATATAAAAATGTATAAATATTAGTTTTAGCGGCTAGGTGGGAGTAGTGGCAACTGTTCGAAATGGAAAGTGTGGTTCCTTTGGTGTAGAGCGCTAGATCACCCTTTAGAAAAATAAGTTGTATATGATCATGCACCCTTTCCTTGAAATCTGAATCTGAATCCTTTGCAGCAAGACTAGAGAAGACTTTTGACAGACCACTCAACGTCTGCCCCTTTAAGACCACGGAAGGAGTTACCTCCAAATTAGTAGTGATTTTAATAGACGAGACCCCTTTCAACTATGAAAAACTTAGTTCTACAAATCCCAAGCCGTCTTAAGGTTTTCAAAAAGTTAGTCCCAATGAAAGTCAAGTTTCATTAAGTTGATTAGGAAATAACAATATTTGAGGGAGAGGTTAGGTTAGTTTAAGTAAGTCAAATAGGATGATTACTCGTAAGGACCACGAATAGTTTCTCTTAGACCGCTGGAGACGCTTGACCGCTGGAATGTTCAGAACTCCTAGATATAGACCAAATAGGCCGCCGCATATCAAGAAAACGCATAGACTAATAATATCTATTCCAGCTAATTCGGCAGCTTCGTAAAAAAGTACGGCAACCAAAGGGACGGTATCTAGCTAAGACGCCTATCATCACGGCAATGCGAGAGATAGCAAACAGTTCATTGAATCTTTTATGTACCACTCCGGGCCAGAAGACTTTCGTTATCCCACAAGTGCTGATTGCTGACCAACGCTTGCGGGGCTCATGCAAAGACCAGAGATCCAGCGCTGCTCGTTCTCATCAAGGAATAATTCTTAAACGTATTGGCACAATATCTAAGAGGAATGCCAACACAGTGTCTTGCCAATATCCGTACAATTTCTTCAAATAATAAATATGTTGCGGAAACACAACAACCGTTAGTAGGGAGCACAAAAATCAAGCGGAAGGATTAAGCAATGAGAATTATTTTTTTCTTATAAACATTTTCTTATCTAAAAATATTAGATTACTGCTCTTGACTGTTCTATCTTCTTTGGAATCTCAAAGAGAGGGTGTGAATTACCAATAATGCGCAAAATTGTTCGAACCGAAAGGCGGAAGCGTAGAAATGGAGGGAGTGTACCAACCGTGCAGAGTTTTAGTGGGAAGAATGTACCATATGTGAGGCAAAATATATGTGAAAGATTAGGTTCGAACAATGTTTCGGCATTATCATTTTATAGGAGGCGTGTTGCTTATTCTCTTTTGTAGAAGAGATTTAACAAACAAAATTTGTTTCAGAGAATTGAAGTGAGTACACACTTTTTCAGACTCAAGCTTCATAGGAAGTTGATAATTTCAGTATCTGGTTGTATCCTTATATAACTTCCTTGTATCTGTTCTCCTTAAGAGCTGAGGGATAAAAGAAACGATAATTTTTATCGAGACCGTGACTAATATCTGAAATCTATGCCACTTACTGCGTTATCAAGCGGTTCTTGAACTTGCTTGCTTTACACGGTCGTTTCAATTACTCAGCTAATCCATAAATATTTTGCCGCTTCTCGACAGTCGCAGCAGCTCTTGGTTTGTCTATTTCTAACAATAAATTATGCGGTTGTAGTTAAACTCGTAAAATTAGTACACACGAAACCCGATATCAATTGTCTTACTAAAGTCACGAGCAACAAAAGAATACATTTTTTTTACAAATATGTATTTATACATACACAAATATTTTTATTACCCAAAAATCGACTCCCCTTCCAACAAAGCGCAAGCGCGCACACAAATCTACGCTACGCTTCAATTCTTCGTTTCATCTTCGGCCGAAAATTATGACATGTACGCATTTCCCCATGACGCATCAACTCCCAATGAGCCGGTAAGCAAATTCAGCTGCCTCATGCTACGCGTCTTATAGCCACCGCGGCCGCCACAACTAATGCCTGCACAGAAGACACAAATATTTGACTTCAACCGGCGAGTAGCCGCAGGACATCGAAGTAAGTAGCAAAGGCAGTAAGCAAAAGGATACACGCCGCACCAGCGCTCACCAATTTGTGGCAAAAACAACAGCTACAAAAAAAAAGCAAGCAACGCGTTAATGATAAGAAGCTGAATTGCGAAGATGTATAAAGCAGAAAAAGGAGAAGCAGAAGAAGCCGAAGAAGCTGCTGCTACCAACAAAGCACCAAGCGGCGGCGCAGCACATTGTCGCCGGAGGCGTGTAGGCACATAAATTGCGGCAACAAGCGAAGCGTATCCTTTGAAATTGATGCGATCAGCGATCGCGCTGCCGCAGTGCTGGCTGACTGACTGACCGAGTGGCTGCTGGTTAGTAAGCGGCATAAGTTAGTTAGTTAGTAAGCAGTGTGAGCAGCAGTGGCAGCCGCAAAAAGTGCGGTGGATTGTGTGCGCTGCTGATATGGCAGTTCTTAGGCACTTAAAAATGTTTTTTCATAATTTTTATATTTTTACTGCACGTTGCTTTTGTATTTTGATGCATCATAAATGAACGGAAAGGCGTGTGCGCACGCATCATGTGGGCAACACCCCATTCATACGATCGGGCATTGAAATCATTGCCCTTTTTCAAGCGCTTCTCTCTCTGCAAATACATATTTAACTGCTGGCGCGTATAATTCGTATTTATTTTAATGATTCTTGGATATTTTTCGACTCTTAGTGCCTTTTCGCCAGGGATTAGCCATAAAAGATAAGAAAAATCGTTTTAAGTGTTTTTGCAAATTCAAATTTTAAGTTGCTGGGAATCATAGTTGGTCCTACATACATATTTCGGTGGAATATGAAAAAAACAGAATCTTTCCTTAATGGACAAAAATTAGGTTCAACGAGTTCTTGACTGATATAAGTCAGTATGAAGGAATCATTAAACTTTTGTCTAGGTGCGGCAATAAGCATCAGGAAATTATTCTATTCTATTTCTTTATATCAACTGTGTATAAAAACCGAGAACTGGTCCCATAGAAAAAATATTTAAATTATATTCCCAAAAAAAAGTATTTTTAAGCTATGGTTAATCAGAGAAGCAATTAGGTTAGTTTAGATGGTTGATCGAAGATCGCACGTGGATATGTAGTCCTTTGTGAAGCCACCTCATCAGCTACAGCTTTTGCAAATGGTGTCTGGTAAGATTCCCAACCTTACAGAATAGACGCCAATAGGGCAATGGCCTCTTAAAAGCTTCAAAACTAGGAAGAGGCTGGTCTCTTAAAGGCAAAGAGATCACTAGATCTTCCTCGATCGATCTTGGGCCAAAAGATTTTTGCGACATTGCACGTACCGATAGTGGCCCAGCGCTGGCCAAGTTTCCGTGAAGCTCAGCTATCTAGTAGTAGAACAAAAGAGGATACGTGAGCACCGATCCATTCCCATTCTACCGATAGCGGTTTTAGGGTCCCTTTCCTGGCTAGCTCATCTGCTTTTCAATTTCCTGCGTTTCCGCTATGGCCCAGCACTCATACCAGTCTTATCACAAAGGCACTCCCCAACCAACCCTGTACGCACTGTAAATGAGTTCAAAGCTAGTATTGCCGCTCTGATATCTGGGTGTATGGTCACTACTCTGAAGGAGGCTACACTCCGGAGCAGCAGATCTCCTGCTACCTTAATGGCTGCAACCTTTGCTTAGAAGGACTGCAATAGTCAGGAAGTCCATAAATAAGCTCTCCCTGGTCGGTATATGGGCAGAGAAGGAGCCGCTAGGGTTCGGATAGAACCTTTTACCACATAAAAACTCCATATTCTTAGAGATCTCTTAGAAAATCTGTCTAAATATGAGTTCTTTTTTAAGTGTTTGGCAGCTAGATTTAAATTCTTCTATCTGAAAATAAGAAAAAATAGAAACTTCTAGCGAAGGACCTTCCCTTTAAAATTAAGAGTTCATACTTGGATGCTTTCTTAGAGGTACCTACCAACCAATTTTTCAGAATTCTAATCGAAAAAAAATTTTCGTTTTGTTTGACTCACCCTAATTTATAATTTCAACTTTTATAATAATCTAATTTTTTCACACCTTGATGTGCAAGTTCTTATGTTTTTACTTGTACCTTTCCAAATTTTCATATATTTTTTAAATTAAGCAAATATTTTCAATCAAACCCCTACACAATTACATTTTATGGCATTTATACACCTTCCATCAGCTGTTCTCTCCTCATCTCAACATTAAAAATTAATATCAATGTCCTTTACAATTTTTTATTTTCTAGTTTCTTGCACTTTTTTAACGTTGTCTATTCTTTATTTTCAGCGCAACTGTTATCGCCCAAAGGTAAGCACAATAAATATCCTTTGACACATCTTAAGAAAATATTCCTTAATAAGCACCTTATGTGCACATAAATTTTAAGATTTTCCAAAATTCTTGCTAATCATTTGTTTACTGCTCAACGCTTACAAAGCAAAGGATACGCTTATCCTGCGCAACAAAGTGATCTTTCATAACATTTGGCTACTCGCCTATTTTCTATGAAATCATATTTAATTACGTGTGCTGACCACAGAGTCCTGTCAGCGGCAACAGCAGCCAACTGCTGCCGTAACATACCAAAATATTTATAGTTAAAGGCATTTAACCGGCTTCAGCTGCTCATTAAGTTGCCATAAAATTACTTTTTGGATTTTGGTTTTTCATTTTTCTCAGCAAGGAAAATCTCGCAGTTATGATCTAAGCACTTTTCCGCTGCGCAACACCGCACACATACACATACACATGCCACATAAAATGCGCCTATTAGCGCGACATATGCTCCTGCCGCTGCGCCGAACACCAAGCAGTTGTTATCCCATATTTTATGTCCCACGGAAAGAATTTCAACAAAGTCGTTTAATGAGCAAAGCCATAAATTTTTGTTTGCTGTCTCGTTATACGCACCCACCAATTCTATCCAATTCTATTTTTGGGTGCACAACCACAAAAATATTTCTAGGTACCTATGTATGTGTGTATTTAACTTTAACGCATTTTCTTGTATCCTTCTTTGTACGCTCTTCGATCAGCGATCGGCAATCGGCTCTTCAACCGCATTCGACTCAGCAAGCTGTAGCCTGCGGTTTTCGTTCACAAACGACGCGCTCGCCACAAACGTTTGTTGATCCTCATTTTCGCTTAGTAATGCAGACCACCTATCCCTCAGCCGCTTATATGGAAATCGTTCAGAGTTTTGTCTGTCGTTCCGACCTCAGGATTTAGCCCGTTTAATCCCTGTTTTGTTGTCATCTGTTTGCACACAAATACTTATGTACTAGGGCTGTGTGTCCTTTATGGTCGCTTAAGTTCCTTTGTTAGCTAATAGTACTGAGCGCATTGTCTACTTAGCATATGCCAGCCTGTCAGTATATGTGAGATAATTTTGGTTTCCTTTCAGTGACTTTGCTTTTGACTTTTTGTTAACAATATCCGACCATTCGGGCCGCTGACATTTGTGTGAAATCGCTGATTAGAGCAAGTGATTGTTGATATTTTCGTTTGATTGTTCAGTTCGGACATAATATAAACAGTAGTACGAAGGAAATTCAATCTTGAAACGTTTCTCACGGCAATAAATGTTCTAAAAAACGGGGAAGTCAATCGCTAACAGTTCGGAGTTCTTTTTTAAGTTGATGCTTTAGACGTTTAAGGAAAGAGTTAATCGTACTTCAGACAAAGAATTATGAATATAGCCGTACCCAATTCAATTAATAATTTGAGAATAGCATACAAGCTGGATCTACCAAGCAAAACCAACAACCCTACTGGTCTAGCTGGTGTTATGGAAATAATCAGAAAATAGCTAGCCGAATCTTTCAGCATACTCGCGGTATCTATCGAAGAACTATCCAACACATGAACCCATTACCGATTAATACCTTCCCTGCAATACAGAAGTGTCTATTTGCGAAGATATTATATTTCCTAAAATTTTGAAAAGTTACTTTGTCGCGGTACAGAGGCTAAATCATAGCGGGAATCGGTTTTTCCCATTCAGTGTGAAGGTTTCTGAAGGTAATGCGGTAGCTTGACAGCAGCCTCTTGAGGGCAATGACCAACAGCTGCCATATTTCAATACAAAATGTTCTGGGACTCTTCTAGCCATTGATCGATTTGCTGTCAGAAGTTAAACTAAACTCCATTCTAAAGAAGCCTTGCCAATACCGCGTAAATTTAAAAGTAACGATGGACGGAGCGAGTTATGGGGCACTGGCGCGGTAACTCTCTCTTTCTCCTCAGTAATTTCAGACCTAAAAGGTGGAAATCATGTGCCAATGGTCGTAAGGAACATAATGGGAGGCAACATAATTTTTTCTCTAAGAGAGAATTTGGTTTTTGGACATCTTCTTAATCAGAAACCCCAATAATTATGAATAACGCTGCCCCCGCACCACCGTATTCTCCAGATCTGACCTCCACCGGCTATTTCCTACTCTCAGATTTAAAAAGAAAATGCTCGCTGGGAATACATTTTCGTCGAATGAAGAGGTGATCACCGAAACTGGCGCTTATTTTGAAGCAAAGGACAAATCGTGAACAAAAATATCATAGAAAAAGGGGAGGGCTGCTTTAATCAGTGTATCACTTTCGAAGAGAACTATGTCGAATAAAAAAAAAAGAATTTTGGCAAAAAAAGTGTGTTACTATGGTAGGCCGCGGACTTTTCAATTGACCTGTTATCTCTTCCTCTTTCTCGCTTTTACAGTCAACTCTCAAAGCTCTGCAAAAGTACACGAGGAATTATCTTGTCCAAAATACTTTCTTGCTCTCTGTCTCTCTCTGTTCTGTATGCTTTGCTTTCTGTCTCTTTGTTCTGTATTTTGTTTGTCAAAGCTCTACAAAAGCTTAATAAACAACTTCTCATATCGATAACTTTATACAATCCTACTTGCCTTGAAATCGAAAAAATTAATTATATTTTTTTTTAGTATTTTGAAGAATTGATTACTCACCTTCACAACGCCGCCATGGTATTCCTTGCTGGTGAACTCGCATATCCACCATATATTTAGGTGCAAACAAGCACATGTAGCTGTTTTAATTTCATTAATTTTTATTTGTAAGCAATTTATGATTATTTGTATATCGAATGCCAATCGCTGACTTTTAATAACTGCAATCAAATTTACGCTACCAACCTACCTGTAATGGCTGGGCAAAGCAGACGCTGATCCTTTTGCGACTCTTGCGCCGCGGACTGCCGGTGCGCTGGTGTTTTTTGTTGCTGGAAAATGTGCGTGAATGTTTGCTGACAGCCAAAGGCGTTGTTGGTTTTACCTTTTGCCTTTACTCGACTTTACTTTTGGTTGTTGTTTTTATTGTTTTTGTTGTTTTATTATATGAGGTCGTATTCCTTTTTTTAATTTCGAAACGCAACATTTCGACAATAATTTATTTGAGACTCATTGATGCGCTCGAAAAGATACACCGAAAACCACTATACCGGTCAGGGTACAACGTGGACTCACGATTTTTTTGTTTGTCTACTTTTTTTGTTTTTTTGGTCAAAATATGGCATTCGAAAAACACAACAACAACGTTTCAGCTTGATTTGTTGGTTGGCTGCGTAGTTTTTGGTCCAAATCTCTTTAAACTGGCCCAAAGGAGGCGCAGAAGCAGTGATGTAGTGACGTGACGTTGCATGCAACGTAAAGAAATAAGCGTATAGAAGACAGTATGGCTTGGAAAGAGCAAAAAAGGTGCATGAAACTAAATTTATAACCGCATTTTTGTGTATTCACGTCCATTTGATTTCTTCAGACTCATTTGTTTTTATTTAATTCTTACCAAGCATTCTTTTTTACGTGGAAAAGGGGCAACGCACCGGCTTGCTGCATTGAAAAGGTGAAAAAGTGCCCAACATACCCAAATAAATGTGCGTATATTTTTCTTCAACTGCAACTGCCAGCGCGTCTGCGTGCCTTACACTAACTCACGCACTTACTCGCCGTTGTAATTTATTTGATTTGAGGCACTTAATTGATCTGGTGTTGCTGATGTTGATTTTAATGTTACGACGAAAGTCAAAAATTGTATTTCCTTGTAGTTCTGTACTTCTCGGTATCATTCGGTATATCTCACTGCTTCTCTTTGGCACTCTCTTCTGCCACATTATTAAGTATAAGCAAATAGTTTATTATAGCTTTGGAACGGTGTTTAAGTTTTATATGCGATAGGTACGGTGATAAAGCGGTAAGAAATAAGTATTAAGTACGTTTATCGCTTTTGGCGGATTACGAACACACTAATTGTGGTATTAAGCCATATGAGATACAAATATATCGCACATACATACATACTATATGTATCGATATCTACATGCAGCTATGGATATGTATATATACACTCAACTACTCTTAAATTTTATTGGTTTATTGCAGTTTGTAAAAGTTTAAGCACAAAACCACATTGTAAACAAACTTAAGTCTTCAGCGGCATAAATCTTTTCTTACTTTTTTATTGCGTTTTTCGATCGAACGGAAACTCCGCAATTCTTGCCTTTCTTTTGATTGATGATATTATCATTTGATGTTTTACTTGACTACTGTTTTATTGTTTTTATGCCATTTCCATAGTGTTTTTGAGTTTTAGAAAATGTTATTTGTTATCTTCACTTAGCAAGCAATAAATGTGCAGAGGATGTACTCTCGAAACCATAAAATTAAAACTGCTTTAACGGAAGCATTATTTCCGATGTGAGAGCACAGCAAGAGTGCTTAAATGAGATCGCTAAAAGCAAAATTTTAGTTTAAAAGAAATAAGTTTACCACAATGCACCCAATGACAGAATAATTTGATGCTTAGGAGAGCGATTTCTTGTCTCATATGCTCGAAAAGACGTCTACTTGCCCTATAGAGACAGTACTCGGCGACGGAGTCTCTCTCCCACATGGAATCCTACACCTAATTTGCGCTTCTTTACTGTAATAAATGTCACAAGGACCTACTCGCCTCACTCCTTGTCCCATCCATCGCATTTCTTGGACGGCAGTGATGCCAGCCTTCAGTCTAACGAGGAAATAAACCAGCTGGGCATCGGCACCTTCCCAATTAAGAGCTCAGACATTCCAGGTGCATGGTCGTAATCAAAAACGGGGTTTCTCATCCGATGCTGTTTGTAATTTTTCTTTGGTGGCGGGTCCCAAACCCAGCGCACAACCCTGGAGCGAGATGGTTTACCTTCTCACTTTAGCTCGCCTTCAAACGGATGTTCTTTGGCTACACAAAGGGTATTTGGTCTATGACCGGAAGTCGTGAGCCGCTTGTAAAAGAATTCTGGCCACTCTCAAGTGAATGGCAATCAGAGAACTTTCCTCACTTGCGTGACTTCTACACATGACTCCGTTCTCCAATACGCCAAAAAAAGAAGAAGAAGAACAAATAAAGAATTATGAAACTTTGGAAGTTCTATTAAAACCGACTTATCTGGACGCTGCTAAGTCCACCAGTTATGCACTTTCACCTCTATGTAGTCATCTATCACTGCATCTATCCAGTTTTTTTTTTGATCTACCCTTAGTTCGCTTCCCATATGGCTGTTTCTTGAAAACTTTACTAGGGGCTTTTTGATTTGGCATTTTTTCCAAGTGCTCAAGTCTGCGTATTCGCGATATTCTATCAATTTTATGACGTTGTCTCCATTAATCAGATGTTATCGGTTGTTCTATGTAGTATTTTCTTTTCTTAAATCGATATGTAGTCAATGGATCGATTTGAATCTTCATCATAAATATAACTTCCATAGTGAATACCACGGATACGGTATAAACCCTGCTTCGAAGGTGAGATATTCTTTTAAGTTTTAAGTTCTTATTTATTTATTTATTTATTAAAAGAAAAATAATAATACAATTATTATCTTACAGAGTAAGAAGCACTAGCTGCCAGGGCTTACGGCCTTACTATGCAACTCGATTCAAAGGTAGCATATATACATAGTACAGGTTCTAAATATTTTCGGATGGCGTTTTTTTAGCCTCTATCCCTTCCATGTGTAATACAGCGCGTTCAAAACTAAGAACTCAGATTTAATCCTTTGAAAAAACTATCCTGCTTTTCAATACTAATGTCTTCAGGTTAACAAAATGTTATTTCTTATGGGAACCTAACTGAAACCTTTCAAACTACTTGCATGCATTGATATCAAACCAGCTCAAACATACACATAAGTACGTTGAACCGGCACCAAATGCTGCTTCGCACTAATCCAATTTCCCGCCAGTAGCCCGCAAATGTCAATCAAAATTACCTGCATTTATACTGATACACATCTACCAATTATTAATCAAATTTCATGTTGCGACACAATGAATTAAACAATCTTGCCTATCGCCTGCCGTTGGTCGAACATAACCGATTTTTGCTACTTCAATACACTTAATCCAGCTGACAAAGAAAACAACCACAACAAATGACAATTTGCGCGCTCCAAATTAATTTGAAGACGTTCCCTTTGAAGGGCCATACAATGCGAAGACGCTGAATGGAGCATAAAAGTATAGATGAAAATCGGGATTGTTCACAGCCAATGCATTTATGCGTGTTGACGCACACACGCGGACTTACTCACGCTCTTCCTCTCTCGGTCGCACCAAAGTCACCGCCAACAAATGTCAGATCGCGTTGTTGTGGCTGTCAACTGTCAACGCCGCTAAGACACAAAAATGTCTAATCATGCGTTAGAGCATGGGTCCAAAAAAGCTGGCATTGAAACTGAAGCATTTGAAGCGTTTGCGTAGCAGCGAGCGGAGGACTCAAGCTGAAAGAAAAAACTGTCATTCAGAAATGGAGCGACAGTGTCAGCGCATTGCAGGAATTTTCAACGCGAATATGGCACAAAAGGTGACGCGTTCGGATCAAAAACAACGAAAACAAATCTAAATTAAAAAGGGACCATGAGCGACCGCCATTGAAAAGAAATGACAAGGTAAGGCGAAGCTACGCTGCTAAAGGAATTTCGACGGCGGACGAGTGTGGACAAAAACAAAAACTGAAATGATTTCTCGCTTCAGCAAGCGCTTTTTGCCAGGCTTTGTATTCAAATAATTGGAAGAAACACGAAGAATACACATCAGCAACAACAGCAACTAAAAGCAAAGAGTGGCTACAAAGCAAAGTGAATTCGAAAGCAGAAAGCAGGCGGGTGTGCAGACAATTGCGGTCTGATCTTTACGTGTGAGTGCATGTGTTGCGTGTGTTTGCATCATAATTGGATTGGTTATTTCTTGCAGAGGATCAATCTCAACACAAACAAAAAATGATTAGACGTAGCAAAGAAAGCAAGGGCAGCAATTGAGCAAGGCCCGAATGACAGTCAAGAAATGAAAAAATTAAAAAATATTAGGATATTAAAGCCCTGAACGAGCTGCCAGCAAGCGTAAAAATGCGCCTTTGGATTTGTGGCAGCGAATGTCGGTTAGGCAACTGCGTTACCCAAATCAAAATCTTGATCCTGCGTTGATTGTCGAAACCTTTCATGTGCTCGCCAACCAGTAAAAAACGAAGAATAACAGATAATCATCTGCCGAACTGTCGATTGCTACTTAAAACCTCAAGCGTTTTTGGCTGGCTCATGTGGAATTTTTCCACAAAGTGCGGCGGTTTTCGTTTGTTTGTTTTGAGGCTTGCAAATAATTTCAATTTAAAACATTCAAAAATATGTAAATATTTGGAAATATACAAGTACTCGTATTTATGGCAGGCTCACTCAAGTGGAAAGGAAAGACTTAAGTTAACGAAAGTTTGACTGGCGGGTTTCGAGAAGTGTTTGTTGCAAATGTGAGGCGTCTGAAATTTCAATATCGAATATTACAATAAAAATATGAAATAAGCTTACCTACTTTCTACTCTTACTAAACTAAACTAAACGGCATATACAAGTAACTCGTTTTATTTTGGTGCCGGTCTTGACCCAAACTTAACTGCGGCTGAATACTAACTTAACCCATATACTCCACTGGACCAGCCACTGTCAGACGGTGATACAGACCAATTTATATCGCAAAGAGAGTGCTGAATAGTTGTCCAGAGCCCGCTTAGAATGTAATGGACGAATTAAATCTGAAATAAAAAAAGGTTGCATTGGGATGGATAACCCTGATGGCGCCAGTCGTTCTTTCTTTTCGCTGTTTGGCGCTAATTGAAGAATCGAAGTGTAACCGGGTCCTGCTCCTCTTGGTGTTTCCCACGGAGTAGAGGCCTTTAGGATCCTCTGCTTCCCCCGGCAGATGCTGCGTCGAATTCTTTCAAACCTGGAGAGTTTTCATCCATTCGGGTGACATGATCTAGCCCGTGTGACCGTGACTGTCTCTTAATTCGTCGTATATCTCGTACAGCTCATCGTTCCATCGAATGCTATATTCTCAGTTGCCAATGGGCAAAGGACCTTGAATCTTCCACAGTACCTTTCTCTCGAAAACTGGTAACATCTATTTATCAGATGTTGTCATCGTCCATGCTTCTGCCTCTACCAAAGTTACATTATTTCGAGAACAGTTGAAAATATTAATGAAAAAGTTAAATATCTGAAGTATGGAACCTTGATTCAAGTCTGAGATTGGCTCACCGGAACGACAGTGATATTTATAAGTAAATTTTTATCCGGCTAAGGACCTTCAACTCGGCACTTTTCCCTGAAATTCCTTCAGAAATGTTTACTGTGCATACAAAAACAACATAAAGAATACCTGTTTACAATCACACAATCTATACTACACATTCGTTAGCACCAAATAGTTCCACATTCTTCTCCCTTTAATTATATGCATCTGAAAACTCCCCAGATTCTTTATACTCCAGCATTATTGTTTGCATAATTCTAATTAAAAATGAATTTAATTAAAAATCTAGCTTCAGCTTCATTGTCAATGTCGTCCGTTTGTCTAAACGTCAACCGTATACGCGGACAATCTCACATCACCGTGCGCATAGCGTTTATACCTGGCATATAACACCATTTCCGTCGCGCTTCTTATCCACCGCCTTCAAATGCACTGCACTTGTGTCTCACCAACGATACCCAGCCACTTATGTAAATGTGTATGTAACAGCAGGTCTGCGCAGTTAGCCACATCGCTTGTTTCGACCTCTGACCGCCGTTGTTTGTTGTTAAGTTGTCCGCTTTGTCACATCTGCTGATAACTGTCAACCTTACCTCCAACCGATATTAATTTCTGGCATTTCATTTCCATTTTATCTGTCGGCTGCATACAAAAACAAAAACAAAAACACACAAGTAATTTGAATTAAATAAATTGGAAATGAAATAGGTAAAAAAAACCAGAAAAAAAAAAAATTAGAAACAAAAAACAACAAAAATAGAAAAAAATTCAAATTACGCCGCCTGAGCTGCGACAGTTCTGAACAATTTGGTGTTCGACATTTGTTAGCATTTTTAATTAATCGCTTTGACGATATTTGGCGGCAAATGAGCTACTGTTTTGAGCCAATTTGATTCATTGGTAGGTGATTGCTTTTTATGGCTTTTGTTTTATTTCATTTTAGTACCTTTTTATTGTCAGCCAAGTTATGAAAAATTTCTTCGACTTTTTTCTGTATTTGGTCATTTCATTTGCGCTCTAAAATCACAAACAGCTGCTTTCTGGTCGCATATACGGTGGGCTATTAATTTCAGAAATATTATTGCTCCTCGTCGCTGTTTTCATTCACAAGTGAATATATTAAAAGCGCATAAAAATTATATAATTTGACTAATTAAGTTGGTCAGGTGAGCTTTATTGCTTGGTAATGTGTTCTTAAACATTGCTCATTAAAATTTGTCAGCAAATTTTACATATGTATTAAAAAAGACGCTTTATTTGGCTATAAACTGTGGACTATTGAAATTTTCTAAAGTAATACGCCAGCACGATTCTTGTAAGAGATCCGTAACTCTTTACTTTTAAGAATAGAAAAAAGTACTTGATTTCAGGTACATCCTAAAGTCGTCTCAACAAATGAAGGCCTCATGGAAAAATGAGCCAGTATTTTCTTCCAAGAGACAGTGTTATGAGGAGGGTAAGCTTCACAAAGAAGTTTAAAGTATCTCTCCGCAGTAAGGCGAAGTGGAGTGATTCCACGCTAGACCTACTCCTGAGGGGCAGTACTATCCAGAGGTACACTGACCGCTCAAAACACCAGAGGGCATTGGAGCAGGCATTGTGGAACCGCATACCAAACTATCCATACCTATGGGATGTTTCCGATGTTTTCTTAAAGCAGAAGGCTTTGCTATAAGTCAAAGAGCAAAAATCAATCCCCAACACAACCATCGCAATCAGCGTATGAAGTCAAACTGTTATTGTTGAAGGCTGAACATCCTATTAGTTTGCAATACATAGTAGAGATCAGTACATTGTAGGTTAGCACAAAAGAACAAAATAATTATTTTGTTGGATTGTGTATTCAGAAATAATGAAAACGTTCTTTATCGATTTACTAATTTAAAAAAGCTTCTTTTAAAAAGACTTGTGTCGTTTGGTGGGGGTTTAAGATCTACTGTAGCAGATGTACTAAACATCAAACTAAGTTGTAAGTTCTAGTTATATCTATAGATTTCTCTAAAAGCTCGTTCGAGTTGTTGAAAGCTTTTAATTTTTTTTGTTTTTTTTTGTTTTTTAATATCTGTTTTCTTAATATAAATAAATAAAGTTTAGGGAGCTTAAAAGCTCGTTCCAGTTGCTGAGAGCTTTTCAATTTTTTTCTTAATATTTTAATTATGCGCTGTGATTACTCTAAAAAAGTTAATAGAGCTTAAAAGCTCGTTTGAGCTTCTGAAAACTTTTCAAAAGTTTATTTGGTATTTATTGTTCGCTGTAAATCCCTGTCGTATTCAAATGAAAAGGCTTTTCCTTAAATTCATTTATTTATTTATGCCAGTTTCAGCTCTATTCTTAAGAACCACTGTGGTAGTATCGCCAGATTAGCTTCAGAGGAACCTCAATCTAAGCTAACTACCAATTACGCCTCGCTAATCACCGCAGCTGGGCATACGAGCACCGTAGGGACATAGCAATTGTTGCACCAACCCAATTCAACTGTCATGTAGCCTAAAATTCCAACCTTAAGATGTCATCAGTGCTCATATGGAATTCCTCATAAGCAGTTATAGCCCACATATCTGATGCAAGCGCATACACATGCGCTCACAACTGCAAGTAAAATATGGTTTCCTTTAGTCGTTATATCATCAAGCATCTTCTAATAAAAGCCCTTTCGCAGCGCGTTTATGCCCACAACACAACGCGCTAACTACGTGCCAAGCGAATACCGCCTCCGCGTGCCCTGTTCAATTTCGAATTGTCGACAGTTCAGTTAGCTTTTCGGTTGCGTTGCCGCTTTTCAACAACGCAACACTACAACAACAACATGTGGCAGCAAAAAAACTTTAAAGTAACGAAAACTCATTGCCAATTCCATGCGCGTTGCAAGCGGCGCGCGGGCGTCAGCTGCCGCGGCTAGAAGAACTTTGAAACTTTTACTGGAAAAACGTAGGGCAAGAAAAACTAGCGCAAAATACGCGACGAACTGTGCGATACACAGATTAGACCATTTATGGCAATTACGCGCTTACACGAGAGTGCACAGCAATAACAGCAACAACAAAATATTGTATAAACGCAACAACAATAGCTTTGCTTGTAACGCGCGCGCGCGCGCACTAACTCGAGCAGAAGCCGCAGCTAGCAACGACGACGCGGCTGGGCGGCTTATCGCCACAAATGTATCGGCGACGCGTCCAAGGCGGCGGCTTGCACTGGGCCTGTTAAACGGTTTGTTACTGCCGGCCGATGCTGTGCAACCTAATGTTGCATGCAATGCACAACTTTTTCAAACTACACTTCAACGCGATTTTATGTGTTCTTCATTTTTTTCTGTTGCTTTTGACTTTTGTGGTTACCGTATGCGGTGCTCACCATGGTGACGATGGTGGTGGCGGCTGCTGCTGCCGCTAAGTGGCGGTTGAAAGCTGAGTAGACGCAACCACGGCGGATGCGTCTCAGGCTGAGCAGCAATGTTGGGTTGGGTTGTGGCATGGCGTGGCGCGTATTCTTGGCTATTTAGCGCACGCGCATTCTGTTCTGATTACTGCCGTGTACAACGCGTTGTGTTACGTATAGCTCACAGATTTGTAGTTGCTGATCTTAATGTTGCCGCTGTGGCTGCTGTTAGTTCTAATAAAATTTTATTTCCCTTTTCCGTTGTCGGTTGCAGCAGCAGTTGAAGTAGTCGGCCCTGACAAGGCGGTCGCTCGGCGACAATGGTGATTTGTGTGCGCATGCGCGAGTGCGCGCTCCACTGGCGCGTTTGCTAAGAAAATTAGATTAGCATCTCATTACGTGTGTCTATGAGCCCAACACACACACGCATGCTTTTATATATGTTTACATATGTATTGCTATATTACATATGTCGTATGTATGTATGTTCATTCATATGTGCGGCGAGTTCGCAAACGCAAGTTGGTAACTTGAGCGCATTTTCTTTGAATGACCCAGCCGCGCCACGCCACAACGCGTCCACGTACAGCTGCCGTATGCCTGGGTGAGGTTTACGCAGCATAAAAAAGCAATAATCGCTAAGCCATCCAGCTTGCGTGCTCAGCTCACAAAGTCGGTGAGCGCTGAAGCTCATCGCATTCTGGTGATTTGAGCAAATGTGCCGTACATTAGTTTATTGTTTTTTCACATTTCTTTAGTCGTTTTTTCCCTTCATACTATTATACCATAGATGCTTGCGTGTATGTGTTTTTGCTTTTCAATTTGCTAGCCGCTTGGCAGCTTTAAAATTTCCAAGCTACGATTTGTGGAGCTCATTTCGATTTTATGGCCTGCAATTAGGGTCAGTTAGACGCGCAGAAAGTCATTGATGGGTAGTAAAGGTGAAATTTTCGGCTACATTAAATGAAATTGAAAGGTTTTCAAAACGATTAATTGGTGCGCTGTGTAAAGCGCAAAGTAGTACTGAGCCACCTGTCTCAAGTAATAGTAAAGGTAAATAAGGCTAAAGACTTTGCTTATCGCAATTTTTCGATATATCCGGTGTATAAGCTTAAGAAGAGTATGCGCTTTGATTAAAAACTTTTCTTTACTTAGCGAGCTCGAAATTCATACAGTTCAATTATAGCTGAAATGTGCTAAAAACTGACCCAAGCTTAGGGCTCACATTTTATTTATTAAAATCGAAATATAGTACATATTACGACCTGTGCTAAACCTTACTTTTTTACAGTGATGTTGATGATCTGAAACTTCAGTCCTAAGTATGAGGTCGGTATCTTGGACTTTACGACCTCTACTCGTTCCATATACCTTCTTTTATGGTGTGTATATCGCTGGAAAAATCTTTTTATTTCTCTACTCGTTTAAGAGACTTTCTCTGTTGGTATACAGACCTGCTGGGAAGAGCTAAGTATGAAGAGAGCTTCTCTGTTAAGAGCTCCCTCTGGTAAGAGCTTGTCAGGGCATATTTTGCGTCCCTAGCCCATTTTTGATCTGATTTATCTTTATACTTCTTCGTCCAAAAAGCCATGTGAAATGTCCACAATTACTTTCTGATACATTCTTGTACCTTTGCACGAACTTAAGGACTACTGCAGGTTAGATCTTGAAAGATGGTTAGCGTATAAGCTCTGATAGACTTTCTCAAAAGATGACCGTGAGATATTTATGTTAGCAGAGCTCCGCAAACCGACCAATAGTGAAGATCTCGGCATAAAATATCAGAACACTGGGAAGTGTTGTTCAGGCCTTATCCTGCTTATCTAGCCAAGTGATCCTGACCTGATTGCTTATATGTTGTTGAACCGTTGCACGAACTGGAAGACAATCAAAGATTTATCTACAATCACAAAAGGTGGCAATACCACATTTTCGGCTGATTCCCAAATAGAGTGGATCACACTTGGACTGCAATGTACAGCGCTTTGTCAAACCAGAAAAGAATCTCCAGTAGTAATTTTAGACCGACAAAGCCCCTTGAACCCATTACGGCAATGTACTGTCCTTGGTGAAACCAAAAAAGGACCTCACATACTTAATTAATACTGACAAAGCGCTTTGAACCCATTACAAATCTGTTTAGGTATTTAATTTCTATTCCGCCATTGAACTCTAGAATTGGGAAATCAGACATCTTTGAGTTCTGGTCTCACAAAAACGGTTTTGTCAAGAGGAAGTGCTAAGATTTTTCTACTACATCTTCTTCCAAGCTTCTACAACTGGCAATAACCAAATAGGGATTATTATCTTGTGATCCCAGCGCTCACCAAAATCCCGCAAAATTTTTTTTATTTTTTTTTTTTACTTATTTTTGTTTTTTTTTTTTAATCTGCGATGTAATCCCGAATTGGGGTTCCCAATAGTTTCTATTGTCAGAATAGATTTTTCTCGCCTAACACTTGTCGTTCTGGGAGAAAAACTAGCAGTGGCGCCTAAAAGATCATAAAACATCGCCCTGTCTACGCCCACACAAACCGGCTGGAACCTCTAAGCACTTCGCATAACGACCGAATAGACAAAGTGTCTGCCAACGCCCTCAAGAAAATTACTTTATATTCCTACATACATACATACATACACAGAGTTATAAACATGCACTTGCAGCGGCAAATGGGTCACTTGTCACCGTCGCTCCCGCTGTGCGGAGTTCACAGCAAGCGCCGCATGCTCCTTTATCAATCGCGTCGCCAACACACACATACACATATGCTTGCATGTAGACGCGCCAGTGCACACAACCTCAAACTCCAGCTCAACGCCAGCCACAGCTTCTTGCGACATCTCCGCCGGCAGACACCGCAATAAATTGATTTTCACACCCGATACTCATGTGCACCGCGCTCACACCACACACACACACACAAGTGGCGTTTTTACAATATTTTTAAATCAAAATTTTTATGGTTATTCCATCGGCAAACTTTGAAATTTTTCGAACAATAGCGGCAAGGGCGCAAATACAATGTGTCCGTTGAGCTGCTTGCATTTGCCTGCCACTAAATGAACAAATGTGGTGGCACAGTGAGCAAATGTCGCAAAATTTATTTCAAATGAAAAGGCGGAACTGTCGCAATACAAAAGCAATAATCCATTTAAAAAGCGCAAATCAAAATAAAAAGTGGAAATTTCATTATGCCTGCGGCTCGAGGACTCTTTACCTACCCCGCCTATTTTTAATGTGTGTCAAGTTCAAAGTGCTCCGCGCGCTTATACTCCGGTTACTGCCTCGAATGCGACTTGCTATTGTTGTTGGTGTGCGAAATTCTTGCGTTGATTCCCGGCTTGTGGCAGCAGCTGCAGTTTTGGCTTGTCATTTAGGCAAAACTAAAGAAATTAGGCGTGACTAAATTAAAGGCGTTGCCAATGAGAATTTATATCATTTCTAAGCACCGGTTTTCGTATATAAAATTTGTTGTTGTTTGATGATTAGTTGTTAAGAGCTTCGAAAAAAATTAATTTTCAATTGTGCTGAAGTGTTTGGGAATATTTTACAGTGGTTGGACTAAACGGTTGTCATAAAGAGATTATTATATCGAAAGTTATCTGTTAGACTCCAGAAAGCAATTCAAAAATCATTTTCTTAAAACTCTTTATTTAGCGCTCATCTAAAACTTCGCTCTGTTGAGAAATATTCACCCAATTCTCTGTCCGATTTATGTGTATACTTTGGCGCACAGCTAAACACCGATTTAAAAAGGAAGCCCATACGTCAAACTCCGAACATTTCAGGAAAACATTTAGATCTATTGTGAATCAAACTGTTGAACTCTCTCGGTATTAAATTTCAAACGAAATCCCGATATATTAATTATTTCGCCCATTTGATATAGAATTAAAGAGTTCCAAAGACAACAGCCGAGGATGCAAACACTTGAATTCTGGCAAGATCGGTGGAGAAGGGAGCGCAAAGAAATGGATGCGTACACTCCGGCACGGGGAATTCGACTTACTACTATAGAAGGTGAGCGAAAAGTTTGGTGTTGGCTACAAATTCGTAGACA
Source organism: Bactrocera correcta (assembly GCA_027475135.1). NCBI lineage: Eukaryota > Metazoa > Arthropoda > Insecta > Diptera > Tephritidae > Bactrocera > Bactrocera correcta. The sequence goes on from CM050323.1 coordinate 106,705,797, forward strand.
TCTATGGACGCAGGGACTGACTCGGAATGGTTCCATCTTAGAAATCCAGAATATCAGGGTAAAGGAAAAATCCAACCTCCTTTTACGGCCTAAAACAAAATAGTGAGTTTCTCACGTTTATGAAAGAATTTGACTTTTAATCAAGCTTAATTGAGGAAAATTTCGGACCTTTGCTAGAAGCTTGATCGTGCTTCTTCAACTATTTCGGTTTTATTTCATTTTAATTTGATTTATTTGATAGATTGCAAATCTTTCAAGACACAAAGACTCGTATAGTCTGATTATTTCTTAGTAAGGGAAGACACCTGTTATATTCACACGCCGACCGATGGTTGGCATTCAAGTAAGCCATTTGGATACGATTGTCTTCAGGCCCTGAAGTCGCAGTCATTAGACCATTTATGATGGGCATCTTTAACAAGAAAATACTTGCGTCTTTTGTGTGTTTCCTTTGAAACCCTTTGCTAGCCCACGACTTTTGTTTTGACAGTATTGGAAACTTATTTTCGACAGTCCAAAGAAATAGAAGTTCTGAGTTGAAGTATTCATCATATAAGACGGCCACGGTTTTGGCGAACTTTAAGAGTGACTTGATATTTAGTTTTTATACATCATCTAGTCTGCGAAGCTCCTAGATATCTACGACAAGTTCTAGATAAGACTGGACAGGAGCTTAGGAGGTGCTCCAGCGTTTTTTTATGCTTACTTACAATTTCTGCATTTTATTGTATACCATTTTCACAGGCTTGCATATTTCCTGGTCTGGTTCGGTGGTCAGACGGATGGCCCCTTTGGCAATCTCATCAGCTAATTCGTTTCCTGGAATTTCTTTATGGCGAAGGTCGAAGACTTCACTAAATTATTTGCATCTTGGGCAATTTCGGAAGGGATGAATTTCTGACGTTTGTCTATTTTGAAAATTCTATATAGTTAGAGGAAGAAGATGTGCTGTGAACTCTGAAAATAAGACTTGCTAGATTAGCTGAATCACAATTTAAAACAAATCGCAATAAAAAACCAGTTAGGCAATCGTCTCATTTCACCCTTCTCTTGCCCTGCCACTTCAATGCCCTAAATTAAACGGGAGTAACCTGATTTTAAAACGCATTACTTCGATACAAATTGCAGGCAATCAAAAAAATCTGGTGGCTGAGACCGCAATTTAACGAAACGACAGTAAATCTACCACACGTGTTTATATGTATGTGTGTATGTGTATGCTAGCCTCATGTTTTTTCCAACATGTGGCCGCCTGCTTTACATGTGTGCGACCACCCATTAATTTTCCACTTAATTTTACACATTAAAATAGCGTAAAGAAAAGTGATAAGCAAAAAACTGGAAAATGAAAACAAAAACAGAAACAGAAACAAAAAAACATGCAATTCACCCCGCTCGCTAACTTGCCACTAAATAATGCAACGAATATAGCTGTACATGTATGTATGTGTGTGGCAGCAAAATATTTAAAACCACAAAAGGTAGTTTAATGTGATACCTTTTGGCGCGCCTGACCTCAGCGCACCCCACCCTACAACACTACAACAAATAAGCTACTACCGCCGCGCCGACCCGCTTAGTTGGCTTAGCCGACAGTGAAACGCGACCGCACATTTCATTCATCAGCGTTAAGTGCAGGGCGCATCCTTGCCACAGGCACATACACACTCATGCATTTATGCATGCCTCTGCGCACTAACACAAACAGTGGCGGAAAAAAGTTGTACGCGAAAGGATAACAATGCACGGCGCTTCACGGGAAAAACATCAGCTGTGTGCTCTAATTGACTGCGAAAACTCGCGCGCTCGCTCACTTGTGCACAAAAACACGAGCGCACGCATACACACACATACATATGTATATGCGCTGCAGCATTTTTGTTATTTTTTCGCGTTTTCGTGCTCATCCGCAACCTCATACGCGGCTAAGCGTCCTTCCGCCCTACAAACGCGGGCTGAGAGTTGTATATTCAAACTTCGATATCTCTTGCGCTGTCAGGCGGTGTGCAATAGAACACGCCCGACTACCGTTAGCGCTGCCGTTGCACTGTAATTAGAGCAGCGCACAAATTTAGCAATCAAAGCTGCATAAACTGCTGGCGCGCGTGCTGCATATGACTACATAAGCGCAAGCCAATAAGCTGCGCTGATATTACATGAGTTTGTCAGTGTGTATATATATTTATATATATATGTGTGTGTTGGTGTCTATATTTATACATGCAATTGCTTCTATGTAGGTTTGTATGTGTATGTAAGTATATATGTGTATATTTGTGCACGCGCTACCCTTTCTCAATGCGCCGCAAAGTATGCTACTCGGTTAGTGTGCAAGTTAATCACTAGCTACCACCACTTTGGCTGCGCTATTCATAATTCTCATTTCAAATTTTGATTAATTCATAATTTCCCCCTGACTGCACCGCTGACAAAATACTTAGATAGCGCGGCGTACCTTTTCCGTTCGACAAGCACACATACAACCACGTTTCATAACTGCTTTATTGGCTTACCCTCACTGTATGCATATAAACTCGCGGTTTTGCTGCAAGTGCTTGCTTGTATGTATGTGTCTGTATGAAATTTCGGGCAAACCGGGTGCAGTGTTAAATTTCGCATGAAAAATTAAACCGGATTTACCTTACGCTGAGTTACCCTTTTTATTGCCACTACACGCAGCGGTTGTAGTTTTTGTATTCCGCAAAGTTTGGCGGATTAATGCAAACGGCCGCAGCAGCATCATGAAAGCGCGCAGGATTATACACTGTTTTTGTTGTTTTTTCTTTTTCAACAACTAACTATTCCACAGTTATACCACCATTTCGCTTTTGTTCAGCGAAATTTGCTGCTTTAATCCAGCATTTTCTGCTGCCACACAATGGAGTTTCAAAATATTTGCTTGTGTGCTTCCCAAGCAAAGAGAAAAAAAGCAACAACTCCAAGTTATGTAAAAGTTATGCGAGCGCAAATCCAATAATTGTTCACAAGCACCACTTCAGCTCGTCAAATGTGCGCCTCAATGCACATTTCAACTTTCGATTATTACGTTCTACTTATGCCTCATAATTTGAATAATAAGTTTATAGTTGTAAATGAAAGTGGGAGCTTAAGTGAGGCGCATAAATTATGCCATATTGCCTTGTGAAGCTTTGTGGTACGCTGCCTTCAGAAAAAAAACTAGCTTGCAAGCAGCCTTTATTGAATTTTCAGGTTTTTGAAAACCAATTGAGTACAATGTATTTAAAAGCATCTTGAGAAGGTTCGGCTTTCGATCATTTCAATAACTGCAATACCTTCAGAATTTATCCAGTATCAAATTTGTAATTAAGGCGCTAGCAAAATCATCATTTCATCGGATGGATATTCACTATTTATTTTCGTATATTTTATTTCACCGCTAGACTCATTTGTTACATGTTTCTACTAAATCATAGGTAGTTTCAAAAGGAACACTGCTATAAATCACATAAACCAGCAAAATAAATGAGAAGCTTCGATTTACTAAACCTTAAAAAGCTGTGAATCGAACAAGCTATCATTCCTGAATCAGAATATCATTACAGGTTAGTTTAGGTTAGGCAAGACCACAAATAATCCCATTTGGACTGCTGGAGACGCTTGTCCGTTGAGATGCTTAGAACTCCTAAGTGCGGATTAATAAGACCGTCTATACCGCCTACAGCTAGTCACAAATTTATGAGCCGAACCCATCAGCTACTCAATTTCCGACGAAACCGCTGTGGCCAGGCAGCCCGACAAATTTAATGTCAAAGTAGCTTGATTTCAGAGTTAGTGGGGTTATGCACTTCTTGACTATCTTTGAGCTCACTGTCAGAGAGATCAAGGGCTGTATGGCAGCTCAGCAATCGAAGTGAATGTATATCTTCGTTGAAGTACTGCTGCTACCTTAATAGCTGCCTTTTCTGCTTGAAAGACATTGCAGTGGTTTGCCATTCTGAAATAATAATTGATTGAGAACTCTCGATAGAAGGCTCCCCGTCCAACCTTCACCTTGAGCTTCGATTCATCCATGACATAAGGTCGAAGTCATCTAACGGTAGGCCCAAACAACGTGCTGGTGTGTTAAATGAGTAGGGTTTGCTGGGTATGCAAAGAGGTGGTTAAAGTTATACTGGCAATCGCTGCATGCTGTATATATGTACATATAACATATTTGGTATATCAGCTTCGCTTCTGAATAAGTAGGATTTTAACCTGCTACAGTATTCAGAGTGAAGTTGCGCAAGGAACACGCTAAATTCTCTCGGCTACTTGAGCTCGTCGTCTGCAATGAATGGTGGTTTGACTCCAAGGAAGCCATACACTGAGAGGTGTCGGTGAAAGTGTTAAGAACTCTACTGTGAATGGACGATCAGTGCACGTCTGAAGTGAGTTGCGTCCGAAGTATGGTCGTCATACTGTTTCTAGAAAGCGGCTCTGCTTCAAGCAGGCGACGATCCTTGCTGGTATCTACAAAAACATCTCAGTTGAAACTTCATGAAGAGAAGATTGTTATGTTTCTAAACCGGAGGAATACGGGTCAGGCTGTGTAGGTCTTCGATCGGAGACATCTACAGTCATCCTGTTATTGTACGGAGTGCAGTGTTCTGATACGTCTGAAGCTGCTTCATCTGCGTTCCACAGCATTCAGGCGACCATATCGGTACGGGGAGGTTAAGACCGGCCGGCCGATTGCTTTGTATATTTCCAAAAACATTTCTTTGTCTTTTCTCCATAAGCTGTAGCTAGCGACTTGAGAATTTTATTGCGACTCTGTGCTTAAGCAGTTATCGCGGTCGTATGAAAGGCGAAGAAACACAGACTGTCTAAAGTTACTCCTCAAATCTTAGGATTATTGACAGTCGGACTTTAAGGTGGATGAGTGTTAAGCTCCCTGCAGAGAAGAAGCGAGTAAGGTCGGAGATATTGACGTTTACTTGTGATACTGGAATATTTCCCAACTATTTTCAGAAAAATATCAACTTTTTCAGATTATGATGCTAGATGGCATAGTTATTGATGCAATTGTAAGCTTTCAAAGAAATCATAAATATGAATTAAGAACTGAAAAACTTATATTTTCCTTGAATAAAAAGCCTCACTGATTTCTGTGCAGCCAGTATTAAAACAGTTGCTCGATTGGTTGATGCTACAACGCTGCTGCAGCAACGTAACCCATTTCACTAGCAATCAAACGTTGACGTTTCTGTTGCCAATCAGCACCCTTTGACACTCGCAACACTAACAACAACACATGTAAGCACCAGCAAAAGCAACAACATTAACAATAACAACGCCATATGCCACAAGCAGCGCACTAATTTCATATTACTCAACGGTTTCCGAAAAATTAGCGTTCTAGTTAAGCAACCTTGGCAAACAAGCGTCAGCTTTTGATGAATTCGCAGTTTTCAAGGACCCAGCCAACAATGGATTTCGATGCCGCTCTCATATGACTGTTAGGAAATTTATCAAGGATACGTGATCATTTCGGCCTTTGTTGCGCCAAGCAAGGAGTGTAGTGCAGATGTAGACACATACATACATGCAGATCAAAATGCCAAATGTTTGTGCCGAGGCTTGTATTGCTGGGCATGGCTTGGAAGGCGTAGTGGCAATAATTGCTTTTATTGTATTTTTGAGTGTTAATGTTTTTGTTAGACGAATGTTGCATGTGTCGCACACAACTACACGTATGTATGTGTGTGCTACTTGCTATTTTTATTCTCTTTTTTCGAGTGTGCAGATGACTGTCTCGAATTTCCGCAATGCGATTGCGCGCACCCTTTGATCCGCGCGACTTGCGCAATTCTGTGTTAAATAGCTTTTTATATATCTTTATGTATGTATATACTCGTATTTATATGTGTATGTAGCATCTGGAATGCTTTGTGTTAGAACCAATTCGAGGCACCCATTCGGCCTCAGTATTTGCTTTATTGTTAGCGCTTTTCACTCAAATTCGCGGCATTTGGTGGTGTTATGTTTTTTATTGTTGTTGGTGGTAGTGGTTTCGGTTTAAAAAGCCCTCGCGTTCCAATGTTTACTTTTTCATTTTTATTTGAAAGCATTGTTATTTGCTTTTCATTTTATCAAAGATATGTATGCAAATTGCGCATTGTGTGTCAGCGCTGCTGCGCATGTGCACTAGTGCTTTGATTTCATTTGAAAGTGAATCAAAAAAATATTATTTTACATTTGAATCTTCGTTGATTTGGCGCTGTTTTCTCAATGTCTGGTTAGCAACCATCTGTCAGTCAAAATAATATAAAAAATTAGGGATCACATAGCCTCACTAGAACCTAGTAGAATATTGGACTTTATCAATATGCTGGGTCCAGATAATATTTTATAAGTTAAGAGAGGACGCAAAAGACTTAAGGTCGAGGTGCAATCCTTGTCTATTTATACTACTACTGTCTCAAAGAAAGTTTGACTTTAACTATTAAAGTATTTTATACCAAGTATACTTGGCGGCTGAGAGGTGGAGATGACCATTATGATCAAGTATCTTGATCTGATGCGAGATTCCACTTCCACTTGGTCATGGTCAAAGCGACTAAGCTACTAATGTCAGCGAAGGATCGTTAGGTGGTTGTATACCGTGATTGTGCGACCGATAATCATTTAAGGGACAGTGACTTGGGACTCAAAGACTTCGGAGACTTCGGTTGGGATCTAACTATCGAAGCTGCAACATCTACATGTCATCTGCATGTCAGGTGCAATGCGCGCATGTCAAAAGCCATGCTTAAGCTCACACCAATTCGCTTAGTAATCAGTCACTGCTACAAATGACAGCTAAAGGATATGGCAGAGGTAAGGTAATCCCATCCCAGCGGATGAAAAAGTTAAGTGGTGTAATACCATTGGTTTTTCTCTCAAAGAATAGTATTACAAAAAGGTGTAATTTCACTCTCGAGCTTCTGCTTAGGATAGTACAATCAAGTGGAACACTGACGGCTCGAAAACGTAGGATGGAATCTGTGCAAGGGCCACGCACCAAACTTCTACGCCTATGGGAAGTTTTCCGAGTATTTTCCGCCAGAAGTCTTTGCCATAAGTCGGTGCGCCTAATTTAAACGACTTTCCAGGTACAGATCAAAAGACATAAATATTGAGTTTCCCTTGATTTTAAGCCTGATTTCCGTGGTTTTCCTTCAACCCTTTTTATTTCTAGTATTCCTTATTAAATGTAATTGATTATTATTTTTTTTAATTTACTCACGCATACATATATAACGAATATGGTTCTCCCAAAACAATCTCTATTGTCTTCTAATTCTTCAGCCAATTCCAATCAATTAAAAACCTAACAAGCTTAACCAAGCATTATGCGCTTAAATCCATAAATTGCACAATAACCGTTGCATTCATTCAAAATTATTTAAAAACCAATAAATTGACGCAATATTGATTTTGAAGTTTAAAATTAAAGCATTGAAATGGAGAAAAAGGATCGCAAGGGTAGGCCACAAAACGGCACTCGGATTATGCAGACAAAGTGACATAAAACCACGCACGCTCACCACTAATTCCCACTGATCTGCTGTGTGTATGCAAGTGTGTGCCAGCAGAATGATAAATGCTCACACTTAATTGGGTGAATTTTCAATTTGGCAACGCGGCAGGAAGTGATATTGCAGAACTGGCTACGAACTATTTATTGACCTTGAAACTGCTTCATTGTTGCTAATGCCACCACCGTTGGAACACAAAGCCTGTATTTTACATACATACATAAGTATGCATGTATGTATTTCGTAGATCATATTAGTAATGCGATCACACTTCAAGACGCCATGGGGGGTGGCGCACGCTCATTGCTTGCCTAGAATTTATGTTTGTTTGAATTTGAAATTCTAAGGAATTAATTTAAATATATTTCTGTCAAAGCGTGGGGCAGGGTGATACATTTTTTTTTTTAGAAATTTCTCTTTATATTGTGACGTATAAAGAAAACGTGAATCAGAGTGATACAAATTTTTTTTATTATTTAATTTAATTTTCGATTTATACTGTAACTTTTAAAGAATGGTCCGCATTAAATTTTTTTAACTTTCTGATATCTAATCTGCTTAGAATTTTTCAGTCAAAATTTTACTAGCGACATCTATGTTTTTCCACTAAAAACGCAATGCAATATCAAATTCTTTAAATTTAGCTATTTAGGTATTTCCACTTCAGAGTGCACTGTGCGCATAGCAAATTTAGCCAAGTCACACACCAACAACTACCATTTTTAGGGTTTGCTTTTCACTCATTTTACATTCAAGCAAATACTTTTATGTGCAAATCTGTATACGGCGGCGTAAGAGACATAAACAAAACTTCGCACGTCTCATTTTAGCAAAAACTTGTGAAAAAGAGTTTTAGCAAATTTAGAAAAGTGTTAAAAACATGCGTAAAAGATATAAAAACAGTGTGCATTGAAAGAAATTAGTGAGAGTAACGTGTATAATGGAGAAAAACAATGTAGCCAGCACCGGCGTGTCTTCGCTGCCCACACAAACATTAGGAGCAGCCACAACTACTACGGCAGTAACGGCGGCAGCCGCAGCAGCTGTAATGAGCGGGAGCAGTGTCGCCGGCACCGGCAGCGTCTTCCTACAACAACAGCAGCTGTTAACGAAAAACACTAACAACAACAGCGCTAGCAGCAATAATAATAATAATAGCAATAATACAAATACAAATAGCAGTACAACAACAACGGCTACAAGTAGTAGCAGCTTGGGCACAAATACGGAGACAATTGAATGTGTAACGCTGATAAGCGATGATTCGGACGTGGAGGAAATGTCACCAAAACGCAAGGTACCCGCTAGTGGAACGCCCAATAAAATCAAATACGATGATGATTCCAATGATGCACAAGGTGGTGCTGCGGGTGATGAACGTCGCACCAGCAGGCGGAATAAACCCAAGGTATTGTAATGAAGTGATTGCTGTAAGCTCTTTGTGTCTCTGTAACGTGACAGAAGCGCGCACACACGCGAGCACGTCATACAATTATGGCTTTACATTACAAAGTGTTACAATGTGTAGGTTCAAGAAAGTATTTCAATTACAGGTTGATTACTACAACAAACCGGGCAGTGGCAATGCGGATTCAGGTGACAAACCTAGTACACCATCAAGTTCATCAGCAGCTGGCGGTGGTGCCACTGAACGACGTTCTGAGAGTAGTAAAACACGCAAATCGGAAACGGCACGTAGTCCCTTTCCCAAAGAGATTACTGATCCGCGGGAGGCAGCTGCAGCTGCTGCGGAAGCGTATAAAGAAATTCTGACTGGTCTGGAGGGTGCTGCCTTCCAATCACGTCTACCATTCGATAAGATGACCTCCAATGAGGCTGCTTGCTTTCCTGATATCACCAAAACTGGTTTGGTGGCGCAACGTGTTTTCCTCAATATACGCAATCGTCTCTTGCAAATGTGGATTGAGAATCCTAAGCAACAGCTTATTGTAGAAAATGCCATCAAAGACATGGAACAACCCTTTGATAGTGATCCAAATTTAGTAAAACGTATACATTCGTTCCTAGAGCGTCATGGTTTCATAAACTTCGGCATATTTAAACGTTTACGTCCCATACCCACAAAGAAATTAGGTAAAGTTATTGTAATTGGTGCAGGCATCTCAGGGTTGGCAGCTGCGCAGCAGCTACAACAATTTGGTATGGACGTAATTGTATTGGAAGCACGGGATCGTGTGGGTGGACGCATAGCAACTTTTCGTAAAAACAACTATATTGCCGATTTGGGTGCTATGGTAGTGACCGGCGTTTGGGGTAATCCCATGACTATACTGAGCAAACAGATTGGCATGGAAATGGTGCCCATAAGGCAAGCATGCCCATTATATGGGGCTTGTGGCAAACCAGTGCCCAAACACAAGGACGACATGGTGGAACGCGAATTCAATCGGCTGCTCGAGTCCGCCAGTTATCTTTCACACCAACTGGACTTCAACTACGCCAACGATGATCCTATCTCCTTGGGTCGCGCACTCGAATGGATTATAAAGCTACAAGAGAAGTCGGTGAAAGAAAAACAAGTGCAGCACTTGACATTGTTGGCTGAGGCACAACGTGCTGTCATTGACAATCAAACGCGCATTTCGGAGCTATCCGCTAAAATAAAGAACTTTAAAGAAACCCATGCAAAACTACTCAAATCGCGTCCACAACGCAGTGGTGATGGCGACACAGCATGGGTGGAGCATGAGTTTCAAATACGTTCCACTCTTTTTGAGTGGACCAAAGCTTGCAAAGAGTACGAAGAACTTAAAAAAGAAGAAGAGTCGCTTGAGGCCAAATTAAAGGAAATTGAAAGCAATCCTCCTAGGTGCGTGCTGCAGTCTTTTAATATAACTTTTCAATAAAATTCTAATCACTTTTATTTTGCAGTGACGTTTATCTCTCGTCTAAGGATCGTCAAATACTTGATTGGCATTTTGCGAATCTGGAGTTCGCCAATGCGACGCCACTAAGCAATCTCTCACTGAAGCATTGGGATCAGGACGACGACTTCGAATTCATCGGCAATCACACGACTGTGCGCAATGGCTACTCCTGTGTACCCATTGCCTTAACGGAAGGCTTAGACATACGCGTAAATACCGCTGTTAAAACAATTAAATATTTCCCCACTGGTGTGGAAATCGTAACAGAAAACTTGAAGACAAACAATTCTTCGGTCACATACAAAGCAGACATTGCGCTCTGCACGCTGACGCTGGGTGTACTTAAAATAGCCACCACAAAAGTGCAATCTCAACAAGCAAACACTGTTAAATTTGAGCCCCCGTTACCCGACTGGAAGCAATCGGCCATACAGCGCTTGGGTTTCGGTAATCTAAATAAAGTGGTGCTTTGCTTTGATCGCATCTTCTGGGATCCGAACACAAATCTATTTGGCCATGTAGGCAGCACAACAGCTAGTCGCGGTAACAGCTTTATAACTGTCAATATAATAAAGAAATTTGTAAATAAAAAATTATGCTTTTTCTAGGTGAACTATTTCTATTCTGGAGCATCTCGCAATCGCCAGTGCTACTTGCATTAGTAGCCGGGCAATCGGCCGCTATAATGGAGAACGTGTCGGATGATGTTATCGTCGGTCGTTGTATTGCGGTACTGAAAGGCATATTCGGCAATGGTTCGGTGCCGCAACCCAAAGAGACTGTCGTGACACGTTGGCGTGCCGATCCCTGGGCACGTGGCTCATACAGCTTCGTATCTGTAGGTTCCTCTGGTAGCGATTATGATCTACTCGCCTCACCCGTTATACCACCGAATCCAACCAACTCCAACATCAATCAGGAGCAAGATGAGCTGCCACGTTTGTTCTTTGCGGGCGAACATACCATACGCAACTACCCCGCCACGGTACATGGTGCCTTCTTAAGTGGTTTGCGTGAGGCTGGTCGCATAGCAGACTACTATTTAGGCTATCCAGAGGGCACACCACCCGATATTGGTTACTCGGTGGTGGAGGCGGCCAATACAGCTTCTGTGGGCGATAATGTGGATATTGTTGATATTGCACATTCAACAGACTCATCCTCAAAGACTTCGGAAGAGAAATCGATCACTGCCGATTCAAACGAATAGTGTGTAATGGGGAAAACTTGAACAATGTGTAAATGTATGTGTGTGTCTGTGTGCATGGCTCTCAACTACATTCAATTCGCATTTGACTTTCCTCTATTCCAATGAACTTATTTGGTTTATAACTTTAGTTGTAATTATTTCATTTTACATTACTTTGTACTTCGCTTTTATTTTTGCTTTTCTCTCCACACACACATGGTTTGTGGAGATATGCTTTTACTTAAGTGTTATTGAACTATTTGAAATTGCGGCAGTTATACGAGAAGAAGATGGAATTGATTGAGTTAAATTCCTTTCGCCTTGATTAATTTGTGTTTATAATCTTTTAGTTTTGACTAGCAATTAGTATTTGCAATGGTAGTGTGTTCGGAAACTGAAATTGGAAGTTCCATTTATTTACCTAATCTTAAATGTAATATTATTAGACATAACTAAATACTGGACCTTTTACAGACAATGAATTGAATACAAAATAAAATAAAATTCCAGCAATTTGTAATTTCTAAATACATACATACAAATGTATATAATTTATTTAAGGTTTATTACATAGTGGTCGGCGAAAATCCTCGTAGCTGTATCCTTCTAGCGGGTGCCGCCTGGATAATGAATGTCGCAACTGGCACCATCACAGCTTGGCAACTGGACTGGACTAGTTTCTAGAGCTAGCTTTAGTGGTGTGAGCAGGCGTCTAGCTAAAGCATAAAAATTCTCCTCTTCCTGGTAACTTGCTTTGCACATAAAACTAGGAGAGGGGGTGTATGTCTACTTCTGTTAACGAGGTACCTGGTAATAGGTATAAAACGCCAGGGGTAGAGGGTCCCTGAAAACAAAACTCAGCATGGAGGACCAAAAAGATTAAAAACGGACTGGGATATCAGCGCAAACGTCGGTGGGAGAAGTGGCTGCTACCCCCAGTGAACACAGCGAGTGTTACCAACGGCTATAACTCTTGTGTGAAGGGGCCAGATCACAGTAGTTGCAGTGCTGCTGCCAAACTCCCTTTGCAACGTAGAACTGCTACAGTCCGTGAGGATTCACAACGGAAGAGGAAGCTCTGATCTGCTTTCCGGCAGATGTCAAAGCTGCTACGTATGTCGGCGATAAAGGCTAGGCCGAGAACAAAACTCAGTAAGGAGGTGTTGAAGGCAAAAGCGACCTACAAAGCAGGTGAAAGTCCACGAAAGACTTGGCTGCAAGACCGACCAAGGAGGAAAGGTTGGCTTGGGGTACAGCTAGAATGAAAGACGGCGAAGGCCCGTCTCGAGTTGCCGCGAGAAACGAGTGTCCCTTGCGCTGCTCCGTTCTGGATACTGTAGCAGATTAAACTCCTACTTATCCAGAATAGACCCCGACATACCCAATTTATGTCCTGCGTGCAATGAGTCTCCGCATGATTCTTGGACCTTCCATTAGATGACGTCGACGACAACTTAGCTAATCCTTACCATCCCAACGGGGACTAGGAACCCACTAAAGCAACAACAGCAACCAAGGCCCGCCTCGGTAGCAATCGAAAATGAGTTTGCTTTTACCAATTCTGTCCGGGTTTCTGTGATGTGGTAGTTAGATGGGCTTGTGACTTCACAAAACATGGTTCTCTATATGATCTAAAAGGACTTACCGATTTATAATGCATTTGAGACTCAATTAACTCTTGTTCAATGACGACCTGGATATTGTAGAAGGTTCACCACATTCTCAAACTATACGACTTAATCAAAACTTTACTTTGTTTCTAATCTTGATTAACATCTTCATGCCATTAAAAAGGTCCAGACAACCTGTTCCTAGAACAGATTGGATTCTTACGAGTATCAAGTCTACCTAAACGTTACTGATCCGGATCTATAACACTCTAGTTCAATTCCAATAACGTTGAACCAGCTCTCAAATAGCTCCATGTATTACCTTCTTACCCCTAAATAACTACTTCCATAACGGTACTAACAATTTACGTTTATCTATAACATGTCTTTAACTCACTACCATTTTATTTCGCATAATAAATTTCCATCAAATCAATTTAGCTCAAAAGTCTCACACAGAAAATTTCACCAAAATCAAACTGCACAATAAAAATCTAACGACGGCGACGACGACTACGTGAACGCGACTTCCTGCGACGATTGCGTCGCGCCCGCGCCATGCGATGCTTGCGACAGTGGCTGCAATCCGATACGCCGCCGTCATAGTCGTGCGCATCGGTTGGCTAAAAACAATAAATTTATTTATTTTACACACTACAAAAGGAATACATTTTTATTTACCTGGATTTTACGCGATTTTCGCGTTGTTGTCATTTTGCGATCGGTGCTTTCGTCACTATCATCTCCCGACATATTGTTCGCATAGTGACCGGCATCGTGTCGATCATATTTACGACTACTGCTTCGTCTCTGCATGTTATCCTCCTCTACCTCCTTGCCCAACGGTACGCTGTTGTTGTTCTCATTGCACGAATTCGGCGCTTGAGCCTCAGCCTGGTGCGCAGTTTCCCGTGAAGTGCTCGCCTTCAACATTAGCGTTTCTTATGATAAAACTGGGACTTTTATCAACTTTTTCCAAATGATTTTATATTATTAATCAATAATGAATTTTGTGCTAATAATTCTTAAACTTGAAGTAAAAGTACAGAAATATGAATTGTAAAGGAAAATTTTTGTTTTTTGTGATTTCAATATATCGGCCTACTTTGAATAACGGAGCTATAGGTGCTCAACTTAGTTCGTTGTTAGAATGGGGTTTTGACAGCTTTTGATGGACATAAATTGACTACATTTATACGACAGTCCTGGGTGCACTCAATATAACTTGAGAGGTCATAACCACTTACAAGTCCGTATTTAATTTATTCATCAATTTTTGTAAAAAAATGTACACTTCAGTGTCGGAAACATCATCAAAATATCTTTCCTTCGGTCATTACCTAACTAAAAAGGTTGGGTAAAAACTTCAAGCCCATCGATATTGGAGTTTCGGCTCTGTAAATTTTATCTTGATTTGGATACTTTGCAAAAGTGGGAGACGCATAATGGCCAGACCGTAGGGCTGAGTGGTAATCAAATTAATGCTAATACAGTAACTCCTTGGATTTGTTAAAAAACCGGATCTTTTCCAACCCAGCTGTCCAATGTCTCTTAAATTGGAGCACGAGGAACCGTGTCCCCTCTTATCCGGTCGAAGGCTGGGCATTCGCCTAAATAATGTTTCTACGTCTCATCATCATCCGCGCATGCTCTGCATTCGGTCTGCCGAATTCACTTTTACCATTTTCTGAAGATGAAATCTTAAGGCTAAGTGCCCTGTGATGACCCTTACAATGTTACTAAACTCCCTTTTGCCTATAAGTAGGAGATTTGTGAGCAGTCCACCATCAACACTACCCCAAAGTAACTTTGTGGCATGCCCTGAGTAGTTTGTGTTCTAACACCTGAAGCATTCCTCTAGGGTTTATTGCTTCAAACAACCTTTGAAGGAGCCGAATGGCCTGTCGAAGCTTAGGGAAATTGTGTCTCCAGCTGGCCTGCAGCTCGTCTATTTTTTACATCGAGCCATTATTACCAACTATTCGATATCTGAAATTGAAGCTCGTGATTTCGGCGATATTTGGTTTCAACAAGACGGCGCCACTTCCCACACATCGCCTTTCTTTCCTATATAACCGGAGACCCATAAGAAAGAAAAACAGCCTTACTTACTAAAATTATAGTTATTGCCTTCTTCTATAACTTAACCCAGTGAGGCTTTGTATTGGTGCTACGGATAGCCTTAATTGACGCTTGGCTATCCACTGGCCTGAATGACTGAATTGTAGTTTGAAGCTATCTTCTGAGTACGGATTACTACTCTAGATTACTTGACTATATATCTATGTAATGTATGACCGATAACTACCATATATACTTACTTATTTTTCTAATCAACCCACAACTAAAGAGTGTTATTGTTAGGATATTATTTGCATAAAAATATATCTTATGATTTCTTAATAACTTCCATTTTATTACCTTAATATTAATATTATTATTATTCTATATTTTGTCGTTACAGCAACCAAATTGAAAATAACTCAACCTACATTAAAGTAACTGGTAAGTCAACCCATTTCATAACATACACACATATGTATATAAGAAGCTCTTTTAGACTCCGGGTTTAAACATTAGTTCCAAAAGCTTTTGTTTTTTGTTTTAATATTTACGCCTTTTAAATAATTTCGAAAAGACAAACCAATACGCAATCTTCTCACTAAACTAACGAAATTCCCGCAAACCCATACATTCGCTCTTCTTCTCTAAATATTTGTTGAAAAAAATCTAGGCTATTGCGTTATTGAATCCTTTCATATATGAATGCCGCAAGCAGATTAAATTATTTACAAAAATTGTGTAAATCTGTTTTAATAAACACAAGAAAGTATTGCACACCACGCTGACCTAATTAATTGAGTTTCAAATCAAATTTATGTTTATTAAGCTTATCAACTATGCGGAGGCCAGCAAATGTAATCGAACACCGTGACGTATGAGTAATGCGCAGTACTCACATGCAAGGCGATCGCCTACACGTAGAGGCCTATATGAGTGCGCACCATTTTATTATGGGCTTTGTTGTAGGATTGTGGAAATTTTTAGAAAAAATGTGTAACTACCAGTTAGTCGGTATGTTGTGGGTTCAAACTCTGCACGAGGAAAACCAAAAATTGGTCAATACCCTCACTACTTCGACAGGCGCTTTTTCAGTTTCTCAAAATATTAAATTGTGTCGGTATAAAATTTGTATCTTGTTTCATTTAAAGTGCCTTCAATGAAACTACTGATCTTCGCTATTCTGTTGGTTTTGGGTTTTGTACCTGATGGTTCCAAGAGTTCGACATCGGGTTTGCGATAGATAGAGCTGCCCTCCAGTTCGTAGGCAAATATTGTTCCGAGCCATCCCCATTTTTAACGCATGTTCTCCATACAAACAATGCCCTAGTAACTCTATATCTATATATACTTTTCTTGGACCTACTTAATAAGTCCTTGGTTCTCGAATTGTCATATTTTGGTCATACTCGTATCTGTTTCGCTATCTTGCATTTGGTTGTAGTATTTGTTCTGAGCTATTTGTTCAAATAGTTAAATATTTAACTCCCTCTTGATCGTTCAGTATTGTTTTCACCTCAGAGTCGTCTACAGAGACTCCTGACTTGGCCAATTCGTCTGCTTTTTCGTTCTCAAAAGTGTTCCTATGTCCGGGAACCCAAATTGCCGACAAGTGAATTTGATCTGCCTGTGCGCTAAAGCCTTCATACATTGGATGACCACGCTGGAGTTTATCTTTGGCGACGATAGGGGCTAAAATGCCGCCTGACTCTCTGTGTATATGTTAACTCTCTGTATCCTCCCGTTGTTATTCAATAGAACTTCACAGGTCTTCTCTATGCCCAGTCTTTCCGCTTAAAAAATGCTAGCTGAGTTTGGTAGACGAAAAGATAGATATCAAGTTTCTTGGAATATACCCCAGTTTCTACTTCGCAGTCGATTCGGGAACCCGTCAGGTAATATTCTCCTCTTCTACTAAATCTCTAGCTAGTTCATATCAATAGTAGCAATAAAAGAGTTTAAACAAACTTGGACTATTTGATTTGGATCAAATAAATTCAGTAAGCTCTGAGCGCATAGTTCTTGGTAAAAATTTATTCTGGGTGTATTTCGGTTAAACACTTGGTTTATGTAAGCATGGCTAATTCGCTCACGTCAGCGCAGATTTTCGACTTGCACTAACCGTTACTGCAACAACAACAAAAACAATTTATTCTGGGTATATTTCGGGTATATCACAGAATTTAGACTTTCACTAACCGTTACTACAGCAACAACAGGAACAACAAGAACAACACCAACAGCAACAACAACAACGAAAACAACAATATTTTTTCTAATGTCTGATTTGGAAATTTTTAGTCTTAAACTTTTCGAGTTTTCAGATCAACCTAATGTAATTTCTAAATATACCTACATATATATATATATATATATATATATATAGGTAGATATAGAGTTTATATATATATAATATATAAATCTAGACACTCTCTAAACACATGCGGAAGCTAATCATCAATGCAATTAGCGTGCAGCGTGACATTATATTTACATTTTCGAAACTAAAAAGATTATGAATTTCTAAATAGCCCTGCAACTAAGCCAATAACCGCCCTTGGAGTCAAATATTTATAACATTTATTTGTTTACTAATACTCGTAACGCGCTTGCGTCTCTAAAGGTGCCTGCTGTGATGCAGAAATTTCCGCAGTGCTCAGTGAATTGAGGTTGAAAAGTGCTTATCATCAAATTTCTATTCCAGCAATTCAGATAATTTTACGTTACAATCGCTATTATTATTCATACATTCAAACGCACATATGTATGTGTTTTTGTAGAATCGTTGTCAGGCATTATCAAGCGCGCTTTGGTGTGATAACATTTCTGAATTTACAATCGCATTTATTTATTTTTAACTATTTTTGCTTAACGAAATGCTGTTTAGCGTGGAAAACACTTCAACTGCAATGCATTGCATAATTAAAATGGCTGAGTTGGCATTTTGTTGAGTCTGTTGTTGAGCGCTCCGGTGTGTCGGTGAACTTGCACTTTGGTTAAAACTACCTACAACATATTTGGTCGCACAGTGCACTGGAGATTGGGGGGGTTGGAGGGGAGTTGAATAAAAGGAAGGCTGCTTTTTTGTTGATAAACTCTTTTTTAAAGGAAAAAGTCATTGCTTAGTTTGATATTTTACATTAAAAATGTTTGAAGTCCGCATTGCCGATAAATGTTTGCTCCAAATATCATGGAAAACCCCTCTAAACGATCGTTAACCTTATCGAGACAATTTTAAATTTTTTTGCTTAACATTGGTTCTTAAGGGGGTTTCTACTGTGTTAGATCTGTTAAATTACGAAAGTTTGCACTCAGTTTCTCTCAAAACCATGTTCCTCGAATTGGTGAAAGTCGTACAAGGCGGAAAAATTGAGCAAACGCTGTGAAATAATTTACATAAGAAATTTGTCTTGCCGTGGTAATAAAATTTGCCGAAAATATTGAAAATTGTTTATTAAAAAATTTGTGACAAAAAAGAAGCATAAATCGACTTTTTTGCAAAAGCTCATAATTTTTAAATTTTTCATGGTTTGTCCTTCGATCTAGTACCATAGATGTGGAATTGGTACATATTTATTTAGAAAATATTTTTCGTGGACGTTCCATATTTTATTTACCCGGCGCTAAGACTTCTAATATGAGAATGAGTCTTGTCGCTATTGTTCAGTACTCCACTTCCCCCTTTACTTGGATCACTAAAAATAATGTAAATATTCAATAAAAATTAATTTGCCAACAGCTGTGCAATAATTTCCTCTTTTTACATAGGTTGCCTTTTATATTTCGTAATTTGGCAAGCCTTTTATTGCAATCTGGCCACTTGGTCGTAAAGTTTGACATTTTTAAGGTTATACATACTCAAAACGTTTTGTCATAAGGACATGCGAGCGCAATTTTTGTTGTTTACAGTAACTTAAAATATTCATTTCGGCCAGAAAATGGACTTAAGTCGCTATTATTTATTCCGCGGTTGATTAATCCCTCAACGTTCCTTCGATGAACTTTTTAATTTTTTATTAAAGACCAGTGTTTATCGATGGTGTGGTGAATCCGATCGAAGTCGTAGGTCACTTCATGATGAATTTCACAAAAGAGGTCCAAAATCAGCTCTTGTTCTGATGAACTATTAACGTTGTGCGCCAACCATGGAACTAGCATGCAACTATCGACTCAAGCAATTTCCGAAGCCTTTTTCTCACGATGTAGATCTTAAGTGAGAATATACTGAAAAACAATAAAGCAATTTTCGATGATTGATATTTGTTTTTGCCCGTATCCCGAAAAATAAAAAGCACCCTCGTATATATCATACTTACCGCGGAACAATTCCGGAAAAACCTCGTATATATTTTCTTACCGGAAAAAAATTTCAGAAAAAACATTCATATTTTCGGGTAAACAAGGTAGAAATCCCCTTTAAGGGGTGGTTAGGCCAATTAAAAGCTTACAAAAGACCGAATTTTTATTTTTTCGGCTCCCAATAACTTTTATTATCATACTACATATTACGAGGTTGGCCTTTAATATCCGCCTGCATTAAAATATCTGCATATTCTGAATTGAATTTACTTATATAAACATACCTTTAAGTATGTCTATCTGCATTGAAGTACAAAATAAAATATAAAAATTTTTATAAACACCAAAATATTTAGATGTAAATAAATATATCATATATCAGCGGCATTAAATGCAATAATATCCGGATACAAATGGTAAACACAATCTTCAATGCGGTTGCCGTGACAGTGGTGTGGGCAAACATCGGCCGACCACCAACTTCCTTTGTTCTTTTGCCTCAGCTTTGCAGCAAGTTTTTCCAAGTGCATGCTATTTACATACATACACACATACATATATATGTAGGTTTGTATGTGTCTAAAAAAGCTTTTGCACCGCATGCACTTCACAACTATTGGCTGACTAATTAACAGCGTGCATACATAAATAAATATGTAGGTATGTATGTGTGTAAGCAAACAGACAGTTAGGTGCTTGATGCATGCTATTCAGCGCTGTGTGCGTTGACCGCTCGACTTGGCGTTAGAAACGGCCTTCAGCCAGAACATTGACCGCGAATTCACTATGGATGCATTATTTAGTAGCCGTGAGAACACGCACACATACACACCTAAATGCATAGATAAATTTGTAAATATGCATGTGTTTATCTATTGGGGGATTCTTTCTGTCCGCACAGCAATGAAACAAGTTTCCACCTGCCCCGGCAAAAACTTATAGTGTCTGTATCGTAAGCTTTTGTAGGTAATATTTATTGCATTGGCAAATTGCTCAATTCCGCATTAAAATTGTTAATAAATTTTACGAGGCATTTGTGTGCACATATATACAAGTATATGTGTTATTTTTACTATGCAAACAGAAATTTATTGTGCACCTCTTTTTTGGCGCAAAGCAAACTAATATAACGGGGGATAAATATGATTGGACTTACAGGTGCTATATGTAAATCCTGCTAAAATCTTTGACAGTTGTTTTGACAAGCTTCTGATAGAATTTGATTACGAATTGAGGTGTTAATAATAGTCTACAGGTCTCTTAAGGGCAGCTAAAATCGTATATTGCCTGCTAAGCGATGAAAAGTTTTCTGAAAATTTATTATGAGTCTTTTTTTATTTTTCTATAAAAATATGAGGTGGTAGAAAAACTCTTTTCGTACTTCTAATCAAACTTCAACTTTTTTTTAATATAATGAAATTTAATGAAGCAAATACAATATGAACCGTTTTGGTCGATCACTTTTCTGGTTTCTCGACGAAAACCGTGACAAGTAATTTTAGCAGACTACTTTTGAGGCCAACTTTACTCCATTTACGGAGTTCTGCTTTGATCGAAACAAATGGTAGTCTGATGGTGCAAGGTCATGGCTATATAGTGGATGCATCAAGACTTCCCAGCCAAATTCTCCCAGTTTTTGCCGAGCCATCAAATATTTGTGTGGTCTAGCGTTGTCCTGATGGAAGACAAAACTCTTTCTGTTGATAAGTTCTGACCGTTTTTTTCGATTGCTTGCTTCAATCTCAACAGTTGTTGACAGTAAAATCAATCAATAAAGTGGAATTAATCCTTCGACCAGGCTGGAGCAGCTCATAGTGGTTAATTCCTTTCCAATCCCACCAAACTCTCAGCATAAGCTGTAGAGACGTCAATACTGGCTTTTCTTTCATTTGTTGGGCTTTACCACGCTTGGAGCATGATTTTTTCGCACTTTATTGTCGTTTTTGATTCACTTTTCATCTCCTGTTATCATTCGCTTCAGAAATAGTTCGATTTCATTTCGTTTCAACAAAGAATCGCAGATGTTAATTCGGTCCATTAAATTTTTCACAGACAATTCATGTGGTACCCAAACATCGAGCTTCTTTTTGTAGCCAGCCTTTTTTAAATGGTTCAAAACCGTTTGATAATGAATGTTAAGTTCTTTAGCGATGTCATGGCTGCTTATGTGACGGTCCTGGTCAATCTTTTCCATTATTTCATTGACTTTTTCAACGATAGGTCGACTAGAGCGGGGTGTATCTTTCATATCGAAATTTCCAAAACGGAAGCGAGCGAACCATTGTAAAATAGTTCAGTAATTAAGAATTATAGTTAAATGTCAAGAACTGCATAATATTAACGGCAGTTATAACTACTTATCTAATAGCTTACTAATCAAACAGGTTAACGAACTTTCAAAACTTACCACTCAAACGATTCACTTATCTGCGCTCACTTGAACAGCCTTGAACCTATAGGTGCTATATTTAATATAGACATATCGGCGTATGAACGCAAAAAATAGCGAACGAATTATAAACAAATATTAATTATCTCAGTAAAAGCTCACTATTTTTACTTTTCTTCTTGCATTTCACATTTGGCGACCGGGTTCATTGACTCGCTGTGGTGATCGTTAGTTTATAAAAGTTTTCGATTATACTATTTAACCGAGTGCAATAAAGCGAAGCGGCTTAAATGCATTAGCCGAGTGCTTTCGTAAGCTACCCCAAACAACGGGGGAAGCACCAACAGCAACTATAACAACAGTGATATTTGCACAGTGAAAACGATTTCCGCCGCCAAAAGCACGTGAATGTCACCGTTATGATGCGCGAGCGCTGTTGAGTGCAGCAGAGAGCAACAGAGCAAATAGCCGGCGTACACTTGAATCGCTGTAGAACGTCGAGCGCGCGCCCACAAGTGCGCACTCACTACTATAAAAGCTTGCGGACGGCTAGTTGGTGGCAACAGTCGGTCAATTGGACACAGACGACGCGGAAGAGCAATCAGCGTAAGCGCGCGCGGTCAATATCAAAACGAAAATTCAAAACTTTCTTAACTTACATAAGCGCGTAGTGAAAGAGTGCGCGTGAAATTACAAGTTTGTGTTTGTGTTACTTTATTTGTTTTCGTAATTTATTTGTAAACACTGCAAGCATGTTGGAGAGCAGACCAAAGCAAAATATTGCGATAAAAAGTTTGCTCGCCGACGCCGCGTCGCTGGAGCAACAAAGTGAAACACTTTCACCACAAGTTTTAGACGCTTACCGTGAGTTAGCCAATCGCAATGCCATCGGCGATTTCGAATTGGCTGTACAGCCCATAGGCGGACCTGGTGAAAATTCCTATGGCTCCGTGCTGAAAGTGCGCTTAACGCCTACTTGCGCGCCAACGAAGTCGGCGGCGTTGCATACGATATTGAAGATCGCGCCTACAAGCCTAGCGCGCCGCACACATATGCGCGTCAAGGACGTGTACACACGTGAAGTGTTTATGTACGCAAATGTGTTTAGTGAGTTCAACGCGCTGCACGCGCCACACACGGTAGGAGTAACGTGCGCGCAGTTTAGTGCCGCGCCGCAAATGTTATATGCTTCGTTGAAGGACGACACTGAGTTTATAATTTTTGAGGATTTAACCGCTGCAGATTTTGCGATCAACTCACGCACCAATCTACCCACCTATGATTTAGTGGTGTGCGCCTTTCGTGCGCTCGCGCAGTTACATGCCATGTCGTTTGTATTGCAGGCGCGTCAACCGGCACGCTTTGCCGCGTTAGTCGCACAAATGGATGATAACCTCTTTACGCCGGACATGGAGGAGGTGTCAGTGGAGTTTGGCAAGAAATATGTGCGGCGCACGCGTCACTTGCTTGAAGCGGACTTAAAGTTGAGCGGTGCAGATACGCCACAGATGCGTGAGGTGTTGCTGGCGCTGCACAAAATTGAGGATAATTTTCATAGAATTTGTTTGGATGCAGTCGATGGCGCGGCGTATGCGCCCTACTCGGTTATATGTCACGGCGATTTCTGGAATAACAACATACTCTACAAATTTGATGTAAGTTTGTTTTTTTATGAGGGAATACTTTGGAAGACGCGCGTAAGGTGGATTTATATAAAAGCAAAGCAGGCACCGTGCCTGGCCAGGGCTTAGGTGAGTGTCGCGCGGTGATTTTATGTTATTTTACAGTCATGCGGTAAATTCGCGGGAAGCTGGCTGCCAGTTGCCTATATAGGCAGAGCAGGCACAGTGCCTGGCCAGTGCTTGGCTGACTGTCGCGCCGTGATGTTATGTCATTTTACAGTCATGAGGTAAATTCGCGGAAAACTGGCCGCCAGTTGCCTATATAAGCAGAGCAGGTACGATGCCTGGCCAGTGCTTAGGAGACTGTCACGCCGTGATGTTATGTTATTTTACAGTCATGCCGTAAAAACGCGGTAAGCTGGCCGCCAATTGCCTATATAGGCAGAGTAAGCACAGTGCCTGGCCAGTGCTTGGGTGACTGTCGCGCCGTGATGTTATGTTATTTTACAGTCATGCGGTAAATCCGCGGGAAGCTGGCTGCCAGTTGGCTCTATATAAGTGAAGCAGGCATGGTGCCTGGCCAGTGCTTAGGTGACTGTCGCGCCGTGATGTTATATTATTTTACAGTCATGCGGTAAATTCGCGGGAAGCTGGCCGCCAATTGCCTATATAGGCAGAGCAGGCACAGTGCCTGGCCAGTGCTTGGGTGACTGTCACGCCGTGATGTTATGTTATTTTACAGTCATGCGGTAAAAACGCGGTAAGCTGGCCGCCAATTGCCTATATAGGCAGAGTAGGCACAGTGCCTGGCCAGTGCTTGGGTGACTGTCGCGCCGTGATGTTATGTTATTTTACAGTCATGCGGTAAATCCGCGGGAAGCTGGCTGCCAGTTGGCTCTATATAAGTGAAGCAGGCATGGTGCCTGGCCAGTGCTTAGGTGACTGTCGCGCCGTGATGTTATATTATTTTACAGTCATGCGGTAAATTCGCGGGAAGCTGGCCGCCAATTGCCTATATAGGCAGAGCAGGCACAGTGCCTGGCCAGTGCTTGGGTGACTGTCACGCCGTGATGTTATGTTATTTGAAAATCAGGCAGTAAATTCGCGGGAGGCTGGCTGCCAGTTGCCTATATAGGCAGAGCAGGCACAGTGCCTGGCCAGTGCTTGGGTGACTGTCGCGCCGTGATGTTATGTTATTTTACAGTCATGCGGTAAATCCGCGGGAAGCTGGCTGCCAGTTGGCTCTATATAAGTGAAGCAGGCATGGTGCCTGGCCAGTGCTTAGGTGACTGTCGCGCCGTGATGTTATATTATTTTACAGTCATGCGGTAAATTCGCGGGAAGCTGGCCGCCAATTGCCTATATAGGCAGAGCAGGCACAGTGCCTGGCCAGTGCTTGGGTGACTGTCACGCCGTGATGTTATGTTATTTTACAGTCATGCGGTAAAAACGCGGTAAGCTGGCCGCCAATTGCCTATATAGGCAGAGTAGGCACAGTGCCTGGCCAGTGCTTGGGTGACTGTCGCGCCGTGATGTTATGTTATTTTACAGTCATGCGGTAAATCCGCGGGAAGCTGGCTGCCAGTTGGCTCTATATAAGTGAAGCAGGCATGGTGCCTGGCCAGTGCTTAGGTGACTGTCGCGCCGTGATGTTATATTATTTTACAGTCATGCGGTAAATTCGCGGGAAGCTGGCCGCCAATTGCCTATATAGGCAGAGCAGGCACAGTGCCTGGCCAGTGCTTGGGTGACTGTCGCGCCGTGATGTTATGTTATTTGAAAATCAGGCAGTAAATTCGCGGGAGGCTGGCTGCCAGTTGCCTATATAGGCAGAGCAGGCACAGTGCCTGGCCAGTGCTTGGGTGACTGTCGCGCCGTGATGTTATGTTATTTTACAGTCATGCGGTAAATCCGCGGGAAGCTGGCTGCCAGTTGGCTCTATATAAGTGAAGCAGGCATGGTGCCTGGCCAGTGCTTAGGTGACTGTCGCGCCGTGATGTTATATTATTTTACAGTCATGCGGTAAATTCGCGGGAAGCTGGCCGCCAATTGCCTATATAGGCAGAGCAGGCACAGTGCCTGGCCAGTGCTTGGGTGACTGTCACGCCGTGATGTTATGTTATTTGAAAATCAGGCAGTAAATTCGCGGGAAGCTGGCTGCCAGTTGCCTATATAGGCAGAGCAGGCACAGTGCCTGGCCAGTGCTTGGGTGACTGTCGCGCCGTGATGTTATGTTATTTTACAGTCATGCGGTAAATCCGCGGGAAGCTGGCTACCAGTTGGCTCTATATAAGTGATGCTGGCATGGTGCCTGGCCAGTGCTTGGGTGACTGTCGCGCCGTGATGTTATGTTATTTTACAGTCATGCGGTAAAAACGCGGGAAGCTGGCTGCCAGTTGGCGCTATAAAAGTAAAATTCTCAAAGCGACAACAAATTGTATTCGTATAATCCACTGCCTTTCCAAAAGTTTCCCAAACTAAAGAGAAAATAAATACAATATTTACCAATAATACATTCAAATCTTATTCAACACCATATTATTGCAGTCCAACAACAAGCAACGCAACACCGCCATCAAGGCCAAACTGATTGACTTTCAAATTTCGCGCTACTCACCGCCAATCTTGGATCTGGTACACTATCTTTACGCCTGCACAGAGAAACCGCTACGCGATGCGCATTTCAATGAATTCATGCAAATCTATTACGACACATTGGCACAGTTTATACGCGACTATGGATTGGACCCTGCTGTCCTATATCCCGAAGCAATATTCCGCCAACAATTAAGACAATTCGGCGTCTATGGTTATTGCATGTCCGCGTTTGCAGTGCCATTCTTCGTGTCGAATGCGAATGAACTACCAGATTTGGATAAAGTCTCCGAGGCCATACAAGAACTCTCCGCATCGTCGTCGTCATCGTCCGCATCGGACTGTTCGGATACGGATGCAGCTAGCGATGACGGGAGCGTCGAACAACAAAGTGAATTGGCGCAACAGCGACAGAAGGGCAACCACAGCAAAACAATGTCTACAAAAAGTCAAAACGCCGCAGAGTTGGTCGATGAACTGGATATTTTGACCGAACGCACGCTGCCGATATTTAAAAGGCGTATGATTGGCAATGTTTTAGATTTGCAGAAGTACGACATGCTTGAAGCCGTATTGAAGTATTAATGGGTAAATGTGAGAGGGAGAGAGTAGTCAGTGTGATAAGGAGAGAAAATGGGTTATCAGAGAAAGTGAATAAAAGAGGGAAAAGGAGAAAGAAGGATGTGGAAGGAAATAAAAAGACAGATGGGGAGGGAAATAGAAAGAGTGAGCGGAAATAAAAAGAGAGGGAGAGAGTAAGAGGAAATGGAGAGAGAGGA
Organism: Bactrocera correcta; assembly: GCA_027475135.1. Taxonomy (NCBI): domain Eukaryota; kingdom Metazoa; phylum Arthropoda; class Insecta; order Diptera; family Tephritidae; genus Bactrocera; species Bactrocera correcta. Next base: position 106,732,749 of record CM050323.1, read on the forward strand.
TAATAGGGAGAAAGAGAAGGAATTAGTGAGCAAGAGAGGGAAAAAGAGGCAGAGATAGAAAAGGAGAGATACAGTGTGGTGTATAATAGGCTGTGGTGAAAATATTTGGTTGTTCAAGGAAGTTGTACAAAATGAAAGCATTAATTTGGCAGCAAGCAGCTTAAATTGAGTTACACACAAAAGCATTCCAGTAAAAAAAAAATTTAGAAGAGGATTGTATATATTGAATTAAGCTATAATAGGCGCTTCAGAAAGTTATGCAATTGAATCAATTAGTGTTTATTTCCACCATTAAAAGTATTAATGCAAACAATTAGCTAATTGACTCAATTGAGTTGCTGACTGAAACGCCAATAAACGTGTTTAACCTCATTGAAGTTTATTAGAAAGTGGCTTAGTAGGGCTGCCAACCAAATTATAATTATTTTAATAACAAAGTGCCATGTAGTGCCGTTAGAGTGAAGCGTGAACTCATTAATTGTGTTGATAATTATATTAAATTGTATATTTTTTATTAAGTGGCGCAATAGTAAACACTTAGGAACAGTGTTTGGCCTTTGATATTGAAAGTATTTACATTTTTAATAAAAGAAAAATAGTAAAAGATAGTGAAAAATATTTGCTACTATATTTATAACTATATAAATTGTTGTTATATATGTATGTATGTAGAGGTAGTGATTAATTAGCAGAATTGAAAGAATTAAAATACTATAAAAGGAAACAAAGGTACCTATTATTAGTTAAACAAAAAGTTATTAAATTAAACAAAATAAAAAACGAAAAATAGTAGAAATAAACCACAACTAAGAAAATGTGATTTAAAGCAATTGTACAAAGCAGAATAATATTTATAATAACAGTTTTTCTTGTAATAAAACTAATTATTTAAATAAACCAATAATTACGTATAACATTTGTTTTTTTTTTTTTTTTTTGTAGTTTTAATTATCTTTTTTTTTATTTTTTGTGTGCTTAAAAGTTTGTGAAGTTTGACGCTTTTTCTTTAACGCTTTGAGTTAAACAAAAGTGGTGTTCGAAAATTCTTTGTATGTGTATGTAAAATATATGATATTTTTTTTATTAATTTGTATATATATTTCATTATTTCTTGGCTCATACAATTTCCATGTCAGCGCTTAAAATTATATTTCTATTTAATATAAATTCAAATAAAGTAAAATTAACAATAAAATATTTGAAATTGTTTGGGCGCAAAGTGTGGTAAAAAAATTCCATTTAATATAAACACAGTGTGTGGAGTAGCTATGCCTACAACTAATACATACAGTTATATACTATATTATATAAAGGTTGCTAAGTTTTTGATTACAAATAGCGTCTAAAAGAAGTAAACAATTAAAAATAAAAGAATTTTTCTCTATACACATATACATATATATAAAGTGATTTAGTTACTGTGCATGTATTGATATATATATATATACATATTACAAGTGCTACATGCGTCAGCAACTAAACCTGTGTGTAACTTAATGCTAACTGCATTTTGATAGAATGGTTTCCGTAGTATATATAGTGTTTGTTGTTGTTAGCAGATTGCTCGCATGTGTGTATTGTCAAGCGTTTGAGCAGGAAAAATTAAATAATTCTTACGGCGAATCTTATTCGTTGTTAATCATTTTATTTACTGCTTACATATAGTTGTTGTAATTTTATTTACCGTATATGTTCAATAATGATTTATTTACAGGTGTTTCACTAGTGTATTTACGTATGTGTGTGTGTGTGTGTAGAATACTTAAAAATAATATTTCACGTTATTTGATAAATTCTTACGACCTCAAAGATATTTTAGCAACGAAATTAGTTTGCGAAAAAGTTGTTTTTAAAAAACAAAGTTAGATTTTTATTAACATTTATGCATATTTTTTGGTTTCTTGGTGCCTTTCACATTTGCCAATTGTTAAATATTTAGTTATTGGCTTTATTGCTTATAAGAAGATTTAAAATATGTCACAACACTTGACGCGCGCATTTAGTTTTTGCGCTTTTGGTGTCTTTCGTAGTTTGTGGTTTTGTTGTAATACATAGAAAATTAAAATTTAATAATAGAAGTTAATAGAAAGCAAAAACAAAAGTATTTGCGTTTAAAATAAATTTGTTTAATTACGAAAGTACGAATTTAAATTTTGCGAATTAAAATTTAATTAATTTGCGGTGGAAAATGAAATTTTTTAACATCTGTTTTGAACGTAAGGCTTGGTATTTTTGTTAAATTACAATAGAAATCCTTTTTTAGCGTTAATGTAGATGTCTAGTTTTCTTTCTTGTCGTTTTTAAAATATTTTATAAGCTCCATATCGACACAACCTAACATAATCGAATCATGGCTATAACTTTTTCAAATTATTTGGTTCTAAAAAACGGCAACTGAACGAAGAATTAAAAAAATGTTCAATATTGAAAAAAATTTCAAATTAAAAAAAATTTAAAATTTAAAATTGAAAACAGAAAAATTTCGAAATTGAAAAATAAATTTTCAAAATAGAAAAAATAATTAAAAATTTCAAAACTGAAAAAGAGAAAAAATTAATATTCAAAAAAATATAATACAAAATCTCAAAAATTAAAAAAAAAAAACAATGTCAAACATTTTTTTTAATATTCCCAAAATTCAAAATATTTTCGAACCTATTTTTTCCTATTACTTTTTCAAATGTTTGTTTTAAAATATTTATATTAATTTATATTTATTAAAATTCAAAAATTGAAAAAATATTCAACCATTGTAAATATTTTAAAAATATTTTTAAAACCATTGTTTTTATTACTTTTTTAAACTTTTGTTTCAAAAATATTTCAATCATATTTTTTTAACCAAAAAAAAGAAAAAAGTTTTAAATTTTAAAACCGTGAATTTTTTTACATTATAATACAAATAAATTTTCTTTTTTTTCAATTTTGGATTTTTGTTATTTTTTCAAAATTTTAATTTTAATTAAAATCAAAACTTTTTTCAAAATTGAAAGAAAAAATTAAGTGTTTTGTAACATACATATTGAAAAAAAAAAATTAAAATTAATGATAATCCTGAAAATATTAAAATTATTAAATTTTTCCTAAATTTTCTTTTTAAATTAATAAATTTTCACTATTTTTTCATTATATTTTTTAACTTTTGTTTCAAAAATATTTTGATATGTTTTTTTAATTAATTGTTTTAGTTAGAAATTTTTATTATAGTATAAATTTTAAATTTTTTCCAGTTTTGATTTTTTTTTTCAACTTAGAATTTTTTAAATTATTTCGATAATTTAAAAAAGATAACAGTTTTCTGCTTTCCAAACTAAACTCCGTGTATGAGCAAATACCAAGCCCTGCGCACTAGAACGAAAATATTTGTTTCGTAAAATTAAAATATGAAAATTGTTATACTAAGCTTATAAAAAAAAATTTTTAAATATACATAATTCTTGTCAACCAATTTTTTAGGTTAGCTTATGCTTATGCACTTAAGAAAAATTCATATTGTATGCTAAACTGTATATATATTTATGTATTTGTATACGTAGTATTTATCATATGTATTTATATACTTAGTAACTGCTATTTTATACTTTTTTATAGATTTGTATTTTGCATGGCGCTTTTCAATGCCGCTTAGCGCACACTTTTACGTTGCTTGCAGGCAAAATCATGCGCTGGCTTAGACGCGCCAATAACAGTTGGTACAAGAATAATTTTTTCTGCTAACATTTAAGTTAATTATACTTTTTTGTTTTGTTTCTGCACTGCTGCTTTTGCATAGTTAGAATTGTATAAGGAATTTCGTTAGTTTTGCTTGCTGGGCTGTTTATTGCACGGCAATTTAACGGCTGAATTTATTCAGCGTGTACATATGAGCACCAATACCAGCGTTGCTGATGTGTTGTTATTAAATTTATTCATATTACAGTGGATTAATTTTATTGTGAGACTTCACGAAAACGTTTTTGACGTTCTAAACTCTCCACCTCAGCCCAGGAGTTGCGCATATTGCGGAATAACTGTAAAATAATTATTGTGGCAGAGTTACAAATAGTTATTTTGGCAATTGAAAGGTTTGAAGGCATACACACCTCATCCACCCAGTTGTGTTCGGCTAGTAGATCGTTCAAGATTTCCGTTGACGATTTGCCCGGATATTCTTGCTGTTGCTCACCAACACGTGACGAACAATGTATATACAAATTATACTTTTCATGTGCAATCTTATGGAATATATCAGCACGGGCAGCGCAAATGCGACACAGCAGTATGTCCTGTTGGAGTAGAAAATAAGGAAAATGCCATAAATGAAATGCCATATTAATAAAGCAACTGAATGTCTACCTTCTCACAAGCCAAGCGCGTATCCACGGGAACCGGTTGCATCGTGTTGGCGTGATAAGGATTACCGAACAGCAAAAAGCGCACCGATATGCCTGGCTGATGACAGCCGCCACAGTTTTTCTGCGTCAGATTGTTCTGTCCCCACTCGGTGAACACATGACACTTGGGATAAGTTTCAATGGAAACGATAATACTGCGCGTCCAGGGCGTAATGGAGAGTAATTTGCGCTTACAATTATCCATTATGCTATCGATAATGCGTACGCTGCCCAAAAAGTACTCATCTAGTGGGGAAGGTGAAGAGAAAAAAATGTGATAAAAGAAAATTTAAACAAAAAATCTTATAAAACCGCGCCTACCCTTCTCTCGAGTGATTTCCAAGAAAAAGCTTGGATCCAGCACCTGTGATATCATTGTTTGTATGTAAATTTCGAAATTGTCACGATAACGCAAATAATCTTCCATAATTTTCTCAATGAATTGTTCGGTATCGTCGGCCAGCAGCTCGGAACGCATAAATTCCACAATGGTCTCCTTGTGCGATTGAACCTGGATGCGTACGGGCGCCTTGACGTATAGCTTCTTTGAGTCGAGGTTCCATGACGAATACTAGGTGGCAGGCGAAGCGAGAAATTTATATTTTTAATCAATCGATAAATTTTTTGGCTTACCATTGACATGTTGCGATAGAACATTTTGCCATTCTGGCAGAATGGCTCATATTTTTGTAGAATACATTGGGTGTCCACCTGCCAGATAATCGGCCAATCATTTACCAAATCGGAACGGAGTACAATGAAATCTCCGGTCTAAGCGGACAAATGGAAGTTTAGAAAGAAGTCAAAGAAAGAAAATTAGAAAGTCTTAAAATTGGACAGAACCAATGTAAAAGTTCTAAATAAATTTATTTTATCTATTAGGATTAGGTAAAGTTCTGGATATGGAAGTCTAGAAGTCAATTTTTCGAACAGACTCAACCAAAATATCTTCATTATTAGATTAGCTGGGTCACTACCTTAAAATTATCCGCATCGTGTGTGGCATTGGTATACGACGATGCATTGGCCTTATTCGGTGTATAACCATCAACATTTTGTTGTTGCGCCAACTGTTGCTGCTGTGGCTGTTGTTGTGGTTGCTGTTGTTGTTGTGGCTGCACTTGAGTAAGCGATGTTTGTTGTTGCTGCTGCTGCTCCGGCTGCTGATTATAGTTAGTTTTACGCGGTGCACTCTTATTTCTACGCGATGATGTCTTCCGGCGATAGCTTCGGCCGCCCTCATCGCTCTGAAAACCAAAGGTTTTGTAGATTTTTGGCATATAAATTTCGTTTTAGTGCACACACAAACTTACATCATCATCTTGTGGCGTCCACACGGGATCCGTGTCGGAGTCCGCGAATTCATCGGGCTCTTGATCTTCATTATCAGCCAAACCGCTACCGCTAGCGCCACCTGCAGTGCCCGTACTCATGAACATGGCATGCATGCTCGTCTGTTTCGCTTTGCGTAGACCTTGCTCGCGTCGTGGCGGCAATGTGAGAGGATCTAAAAGACGAGGCAAGTCAACCCGAAATGCAAATGGTAAGGACAGGCACAAAGTTGTTTGATGTGGTGAATGTATACGTGGTTAGATGGATGGGTGTTTATGTGTTGTTAGAAGTGTTTCTAATGAATGTGTTCTTATGAGTTATGGACAAGTGCAAGTGAAATTCCCGTTATGCTATACATGTGTGTATATATACATTTATATACATAGATCTCTTACAAGGTGAGAGTTGACTAAAGCGCTTATCCGTCGATTGGGCAACCTATGTATGCAAAAGAGAAATTTTATTAACTAAACTAAAATGTAAGCCTCAGTTACTATACAGGGTGGCTAAAAAAAAATTGCGCATGCGTTTAGGTAATGGTAATTGATCACGTCTCTGTTGCCTAAAACCCTATTCGAACTCGGAGTTTAAATGCGAAATTGTTGTCGTAATTTTAAGGTTTTTTTTTAATATGGAATCTAAAGGTTTCTTGTGATTTCTTGTTGAAATTTCTAATCTAAAAATTTCTTGTTTACATACTTAAAGAATTGTTGTTATATTCCGAAGGATTGCTGTAATCTGAGAAATCAATTTCAAGTTCTTTGGCAGGTATACGCTGAAACTCCTTCATTTCTAAGTCAAACACAGACACAGGGTTGCTAGTATTCCGCTCAAAATAAGAGTCCTCTATTCTACAGTACCTACTTTTAAGTTTGACTAAAACATTTTTTAACCTTAACGGGACATATAAGTTTGACATGAACTTTGGTATTCCCTGAAGGAAACGTCGAAGACCCTATAAAATATTTTATTTGTCGACAAATCTCCACGAAATTTGGCGTGAATCATTGCCCAGGGTAACGGTACAGTCACCGAAGAAATTGTTTAGTTCGGACCCCTATAGCTCATAGCTGCCATACAAAATAATGGACCAAAATTCAGTTCTTGTATGGAAAACTTTTTTATTTGACGAGATATCTCCACGAAATCTGACATGAGTTATTGTCCAAAGGAATGATGCAATCTCCAAACAAATTGTTCAGATCGGACCTCTATAGCATATAGCTGCCATACAAACTAATCGATCAAAAATTAGTCCTTATATGGAAGACTTTTTTATCTGACAAGATATCTCCCCAAAATTTGGCGTGGATTATTGTCCGTACCAACAGTACAATCTCTCAAGAAATTGTTTAAATCGGACTTTTATTATAAATAATTTTTAAAATTGAAGTAATATTTTCAAAATACTGACAAACTCTATTCTCTGCTTTCTCTTAAAAGTATAAATGTTATGACTTCTTAAGTCCAGTCTACAGCTACTATAACTCTTATAAGAAAACTTAGTTGTCTAAAAGAGGTGCAGTAGTAGAGTGAGCGTGATTGCTTAACAATAAAAGTTGAATAGAAGTGAATGTGTGCATGTTTGAGGAGGTGCGAGTAGTAAATTTAAATGTAATTTAGTGATGTTTTGTGGTGGCTTTGGCCATGATGGCAACTGAACATTGAATGTGGTCTCATCATTGGATTGCAATTTGGCCGCTGACGCAAGTGAAATAGGTAAAGTGAAACAGTTTAGAATTTCCGCCCCAAACGCTCGTTCGCGCGCACTCTGCTGACGTTAGAAAATGTGTTGAAAATTCATTCATTTTTAAATTTTGCTCGTTTTGTGGTTTACGCTTCAATTAATTGAACCAATTTTAATTGAAGGCTATAAGTTTTTTTCTTTCGTTTTTCTTTTTGGCTAGAGCGTTTAAAGTGAGCAACGTAAATGAAGTATATAACATCCCATTTCGCATGCATAGAAATGCTTTATCCATCTGGTTGGGAAATAAAAACACAAAATGTTTTTTTAGTAAGAACTTTTGTTTCTTTGCTGCATTCTTTTGTCAAAAAATACTTAAATCCATTTTATCAACTGGTATCTTTTTTTCTTTCTATTATATATGTATGTATTGTAACAAATTATTTTTGCTGCCATTAATTTTGATTTTAGTTATTATTATTATTTTTTAAATAATTTCTTATTTTCATGCTTGTTTAATTAACACGATAATTAGAACGCTTTAAAACGTCAACCATTGATATGGTTTTGTTTTGCATTTCTTTCATTCTTGTTGTTTTTCTGTTTTTTTTTTTGTTTTTGGTTATACACGAATTGTCTTTTGCGCGCGAACGAGCATGGGTACGTTCGCGTTGGTGCAGCAGCATCTTCTTCCACTCAAGATCGTGGTCGAGAGAGAGAGAGAGAGATAGGAGAGAGATTGGTGCGTGTGTGGGTGGTGGTGTGAGTTTATTTTCTCACCACAACCACGCGCTTGTGATACATTTTCATATTCTTTTTGTCTTCACCATCTCAGCTAACCGACTGCGCATGCGCCACCAGCTAACTAATTAAAACAGTCAGCAAATTTGCAACACAACAACGCACAGTCGCGCTCATCAATGCCAAGGCCACAGAAAATTTATTAAAGGATGATGATGACCGGCCGTTACGCCAGCGGCAGCTGCTGCAGCAGCAGCGGCAGCGGTGGGTGCTATCGTATTACTAGTAGTGGTAGTACTGGAGGAATTTTGTTGGTCAGGCAACATACCTTGACTGCTGCCGCCGCCACCGCCACCACCGCTAAACCCCAATTGTGCACAGTATTGTTGTTGCTGTTGCTGTGGCTGTTGTTGTGGATGTTGTTGCTGCTGCTGCTGCTGGTTTTGTTGTTGTTGTTGCGCCTGTTGCGGTTGTTGTGTTTGGGTCGGAATCTGCTGCCCATAAGGGCGGAATGATTGCTGCTGCTGCTGTTGTTGCTGCTGTTGATGTTGTAACTGTTGCTGTTGCTGCTGCTCAGCTGGATGCTGTATGACCGACGGTGTACTCGCTGTGGCGGCAGCCGATGTCTCGGCAGCAGCAGCTGCAGCCGCCGCCGCAGCCATGTGAGCCTGTGGTCGCTTCTTCGGCAATATCTGCGTTTGTGAGAGTATTTTAATACGATGCGCATCATCGGCCGACAAACCGGGAGTTTGTTCGTCAACAACGCCTGCTTGTTGCTGGTTTGCTTGCTGCTCGTTCGTTTGACCACCTGTCGCGCCTGCGTTTGCCGCCGCCTCCTCGTTATTGCCATTGCCGGTTTTTGTACGTTTTGCCGCATTGCCGCTGGGCGAACGTTGATAGTTCACCTTGCGGCCACTCTTAACCACAGCCGGAGGTGGCGAATCGTCACGCTCACCCTGCAGGAACTTCAAATAGCTATCCATGAACTGTGTCTTTTTCTCGCCAATCGAAGTGCCAACAACCGGCCTACGCTCGCTACCCGGTACAATACTATTGCCTAACGTTGCGCCCGTTGCCGCCGCCGCCGCTGCTGTCAGACCGTTATTAGTGAGTGCAGCGGCCGCTGGCGTGCTGCCGACACTTTGTGCCTCCGTTTGGGGATGACGTATGCCGAAATTCGTGGCGCTACGTCCATTGCTATTGTTCATGTTTGTTGAAGAGTTCGCATAGCCCTGCTTGGGCGCTACAGCGTCGGTGAGAAAGTCCAATTCCTCTTCGATATTGGGCACAATCACTTTATTGCTCGGATCATTGGCAGCGGGCGTTGCATCTGTATTGGACTGTTGTTGTTGTTGTGGCGTTTGCTGCTGTTGTGGCGCATGTTGTTGTAGTTGTGCTTGTACCTGCGCCTGCGCCTGCGCTTGCTGCTGCTGTGGCGGTTGCGTAGGTGGTTGCTGGTGTTGTGTCGGCGACTGTTGCACCGGTTGCTGCTGCTGCTGCTGTTGCTGTGGTTGATTGAGATTATAAAGCGTATGTGGTATGGCGCCAGCTGTTGCTGCATTTTGCTGCATGCATGCAGTGTACTGTGAAGCAATTTGTTGTGGAAATGTGCTCGAATAGTACGACGATAAATTCGTCAAATGCGCCTGGGACTGCGCTTGCGACGACTGCATATGCGCTGGTTGCGGTATCTGTTGCTGTTGTTGCGCGGCCACCTGTTGTTGCTGTTGCTGCACTTGTTGTTGTTGTTGTTGCTGCTGTTGTTGTTGTTGCTGTTGTGCGGCATGTGGATTCACATAGGTTGGTATGCTAATGGGGGGCGCTTGCGCAACCGGCGACGGCGTATTGTTCTCGATCTTTAAGGGCGTATTCCATTTACTATTGAAATCATAGTAGGTAGCTTGTTGTTGTTGCTGCTGCTGCTGTTGTTGTTGTTGCTGCTGCTGTTGATGATGCTGTTGTTGCTGCTGTTGTTGTTGTGCTTGCTGTTGTTGCTGATGCTGCACCACATCCTGCTGTGGACTGCGCACCGTCGCATAGTCGTTCGTGACGAGCGTCTTTTTCGGTTGACGCTTGCGCGGCGTTTTGGCAGGTTTTGCAGGCAGTTGCTTTGGCGGCTCCACTTCAACCTGAAACGGTAACAAGATGATGAAGTTTTTAGTGATGTCAAAGCAAAAGCAAGCTAAATATAATTTAATGTTGATAGCATGAAGGGAAAATTTTTAGCTGAAAATAATGTATTTGTTGTGTGTGTAAAAAAAAAATAGTTTATATGCAAAATTTATTGATGAAATATTTGAAATGCAGCTCTAAGGTACTAAAGCAATATTTACACTGCAAAAATTTGCGAGTCACTGCTAAATGAAGTAAGAGGAAAGGTGGGCGGGGGCGAAAAAATGTCTATCTTGTGTTAAAAAGAAATATGAAATTCTACAATTAAAAAAAAATAATAATAATATATTGTTTATATGAAATATAGAAAAAAATTAAAGAATAACTAATAAAAATAAATGCTGTAAAACACATTATAACAGCAAACATTTTTTTTAATTAATGGAAGGCCAGATAATAAAGCTAGAAGTAGCCTGTATAGTTTTTTTTCAACATTGTGTATAGTTTTTCCACATTTTATTATTGCACAAATGCGTAAACACAAATCAAATCTACACTTTTAGACACAGTAGAAGCATGCTTTTATTTTTAACACACAGATTTTACTTAAACGACTACACTTGCTCGCCTTCACAGAAAACCTAACGCTGGTGTACTGCAATGTTTCTCCATATTATCAAAATACTTAATATATTTGTATCACTCGACATTAAATTGTCAAATTAAAATGCATATTTTGCTGTAATTAATCATGATGACATATTAAAACAGTGCAAATGCTTTAGGGTAACATTAGGTTCAAGTAGAAATGTCAAAAAAGCCATAATCAGTTGTATATAGTATTTCCACTTATTTTCAATGCCACAAAAACGGTATTTATATTATAGCAGCATTCTTATACGCATCTTCCTCAAAAGCTTGGAAATAAACGTCACAGGTTCAAATACATACAATTCGTTTTGTTTAGTTTCACTCCCTTTTGTTAAACAGAAATGAAAATCGATTAGATGAGCACAGTTAAAAGGTGGCAACATTAAAGGAATACAAATATTACAGAAAATAAATGAAAATAAAAAAGTGTAGGTTAGCTATAAAATAACGGTAATTTAGTATTAGGTAAATGTTGTATGTATGTTAACGGGTGTTTACTGTCACCAAATGTGTGGAGAAAATTTTGAAAAAAAAAACCGCAGTTGTACGGATTAAAGTAAACAGTATAGGATAAAAGAAAATGAAGTACAATTTTTTTTTTGCATTGTAAATATACATTTAAATGTGTGCCTTGTGAAAATATATTAAAATTTTAGACTACCGAAAACGCCATACTATTTTGGTAATTTTTAAGTATTTTTATGAATATGCTTCTTGCTTTAAGTAAAGTTTTAGCAACTTTAGTTACATTAATGCCATTTTATTGAAACAATTTTAATTTTTAAATATTTTCGAAAACGTTTAGTTTTATTTCAAAATCTTATTTTCGTACAGAGTGATTTGAATAAATCAATATTAAATAATAAACACGCACACATGAAATGAAAAGTGTTGTACCCAAATTATCCATACAACGAATTATGCAATGATGAAATGGTTTCTTTTCTAAAGATAATATTATCCAATTGTTAACAACAACACAAATGTTTTTCTTACAATACAACTGTTTTCAGTTAAAAAGTTTTCATGTGACATTGACACCCTTTAGCAGATTTTTAATTTTACAACTGAGATGATGACTTTTTTAAATTATTCAACTTTTGCGAACTCAACTCATGGAAAAACATTGCATACGCACTTAAGGACAGCGCAATTAAAATTTATATATATATTTAATATACATATATAAAATGCAATATGATGAGTGCGTCAGGTGTTACTAGTTTGTGTGTTAGATGTTAAAAGCAAACGTAAATAAAAAAGAGTAAACTTAAAATAAAAATTTGCGAAAAAAAATTGTAATCACCATGAAATTCAATTAAAGCACACAAAAGATGCATAGAGTGCGGGGAACAATTTAACAAAAGGCTTCAAGAAAATATACAAAATCGAAAATCATAAAATACAAACCTTGGGTATGATTTGAATCTGTGACGCTTGGGAGGAGGAAGTTTGTTGTTGTTGTTGCTGCTGCTGCTGTTGTTGTTGATTATTCGTATTCGCCGTAGGCGATACCAACATATTCGCCACCATATGCTGGCGACGTTGCTTTTCGACTTGTTGTTGCTGTTGTTGTTGCAATTTTTGATTATTGAACAAATTTTGTTGTGCTAACAACTGCTGTTGTTGCGCTTGTGCTTGTTGCTGTTGTTGGGTATGTTGCAACACAGTCGAATTACCAATAGTAGCACCCGTACTGGGATTATATAGCGTTTGTTTAATTTCAAGTCCAGGTGGCAAATTGAATATCAAACTTTCGCCCACATCATTATCAGTGACATAACCCAATTGACGGTTTTCTTGTTTTACTTGTAATTGCAAGACATTTTTCACATCTTCCGTACTAGCACCACCGTCCGTCGAACCATTAGTGTCTTCGATTTTAGTCCAACACGCTGAAACGTGTTGCTGTTGTTGTTGCTGTTGCTGCTGCAGCTGTTGTTGCGGTGTACTTTGTATCACAGACGAATAAGCAACTGTGGCCGAAGCTGGTGAGCCTGCACCTGCAATATTACGTCGCAAGGCCGGCGATTCAGCGCCACCACCTGTCTTATAGACAATTACATGAGGTGACACGGCATTATCTACAGCAACTGTGAGTGCTGGTGTTGTGCTGCCAGCAGCATATGAACTATTTACATCATTCTGATGTATTTGATCGACTTGTATTAGTTGTTGTTGTTGACCTTTACGTACAATTTTATAATTTTTACCATCAATGGTACAATACATTTCAGCATCATTGTCAATTGCAGCATTGATTTCATCTTGCTGTTGTTGTTGCTGTTGTTGCAACTGTTGTTGTTGTTGATGTAGTTGCGTCTGATATAAAAGTATATCATTATAAGCTTTAAGGTCGGATGGCTTCTCCTGTTTGATTTGCTGAAAATGTGCAACACAGGCGTCGCAAGAATTCAATTGATTTTATTTGACTGTAGTTTATATGTGTTTGTGACTGTAGATGATTTTAGATATTATTTGAGTTTTCGGTGAATTCTTATAATTATGATTTAATAAATGTAGGCATACTTGTGCGGAGATCTGATATGCAGTAAAAGGAGTTTTCTATTCTTGTTCAAAGATAGTTGAATAAGCTGATGTGAAAAATAGACTTAAATACTCTCAGAACCTTCTAGATTATATTCAAACCTTTCAATTTTTAGAGTTTTACTTTTAATAATATTAAAGAAAACTAAGAAGACCAATGTACTTAGCATTACATAAGTTTGTTTTGTATTTCACATTATGTGTGTAAAAAAATAGAACCAAATTCTTAATAATAAAAGTCCATAATTTCTCGACATTACATCAATGATTAGTATAATAAAGCATTTGAAAATTTGAATAAAAGAGAGTAGCACAGAATGTGTGTGAGCTGCACACTTTACGCCTCTATCCAAAGCTTCAAAGGTTATAAAACTGAGCAGCAAGTTTTAACGTTTAAAAAACTTTGGCTTTAAAAATTAAACAAATGCAAAGGATTCGTATACAGACTTAAACCAAACTCCCCAACATACTACTCACCACCTTCTCGGCCACTAAATTCAGTTGTGGTTGTTGCGCTTGCTGTTGTTGATGTTGCTGCTGTTGTTGTGTTTGCTGCTGCTGCTGTTGTTGTTGTTGTTGCATAGCCAAAAATGTGTTGGATATCATCGGCGTATTCCAACTGAGCGTAGTTGATGTAATTGCCGATGTTGTGGGCGATGGCGATGCACCGCTCGATGAGGAATTTTCACCATAATAATTAGAAGCAGCATTATTTGCGGCCGCTGCAGCAGCTGATGATACAACAGCGACAGCGGCTTGATTTTGGAAATTCGTCAATTGTTTATCTAACGTTGATGGTATTTGTATTTGACGCACTGGTGTATTTACAGCACTTGAGGCGTAGTGGGCTGGTTTTGGTTGTGCACTAGCTGCAGCCGCATGATGGTAGATTTGTTGAAAGACTGGATTATATCCGCCAATTGGTGAAGGTGGTACAAAACTTCCGCTGCCAGCAGCTGCGGCATTAAAGCTAGCTGCTATACCAGAGTGTGCAGCCTGTAGAAATAGAGATTGGGCAGGCGCCAAGTGTGGATGTTGAAAATCTTCTGCAGATCCAGTGCTGGAGGCAGATGGCACAATACGATTATAAGCATAAGACCAGGGGCTTGAATTGGGATCCATATTGGCGAACAAAACGGTTTACTAGTAAATGTGTGTTTAAGACTATAGAACAAAATTGATTAGATACAGAATACTAATAATATATAACAATAAACATTTAATTGTTGTGGGGCTGCAATTTGAATTCACAAAGCAGAAAAAATTTGCATACGACAACAAAAAAACATATACCTACATATACAGCGCCAAAAATTACGGAGGCATTAAAAAATTATGCTACATATTTTTATTTCAAACACAACAAATTGCTAGTCTACTGCATAATCATTGCACCGTTGAATAAAGTGTACATAATAATGCTTTATCAAAAATTTCAATGCCGATTATGTTTCAATGCTTCCCCACAACAATACAAAAACAAAACGCACTTGCTTCGCTTCCGATTGGTGTAACATTCAGTGCGAAAAACTTCTAGTATGGGGATTTTTTTTTACTTGTCCCGCACTGCACCGACACCCGCTCAGTATTCGCAAACCAGCGGAGCACCAGAAATATGTACTTTGTCTTGCGTTATGTATCTAGCTGGATTACGACTGTTGTGGCTGCACGGCAAACGGCTCGACCGGTCGTTCTGTGCGCCGTTGCCCAACGCTGTCGCCTTGCGTGACTCGTCGCGTTCTCCTGCAACTCGTTGCGTTAATTTTATGTAGAATTACTATTTTTTCACTCTTTTAATTGTTTCACGCATCAAACTTCACTTCACCGCTCTCAAAGAAGTTCTTAGGTAGACTTTGCAATTATATTTTTTACAAAAATATCACGTTTTTGTTGTTAATTTTCACTTTTTCGCGTCATCTAATCTGTCTACTCGTTATACTGACCGAGCGCCATTTTGAGAAAAACATTCCCACTCCGAATTCGACCGAGGCTAGCTAGTCCGAAAGTGTGTATTTTCTGCCAGTCAAAGCATGACGGAGAAATGTCAAAATACACGAATACGAAGAGCATTGCACGGTTGCAATTGCTTTTATAAAATTTTTATGTTTAAAAAAATGAGTTTAGCATGTTTCAAAAATATTTTTTTTCTTATTTTTCAACACTACCACTTTAATTCTGTAGATTGGAAAGTTTACTTGAGTTACAAATAGTTACACACGAATTTATTTATCAAAGTTTTGTTAATGTTTTAACGATTTCCGAAACTTCAAGTCATTCTGTCTTTCATCATCAGCTGCTAATTGCAATTTGACAATGCAATGCAACCGTGATTTTGTTTTGCTGATTGTTTTTCCCGCGCGTTAGGAGTGGACATAGTGATTTTTACACACGATTTGTGTTAGAGCAATCATAATAAATTTTATTAGCATATTAACAAATCAAGACAATTGACTTTTGTATAAAGGTGAGATATTAGTGTAAGTTATATATTTGTTTAATAAGTTAAGTAGTTACGTTTGTACAATCAGAAATATTTTAGGAGAAATATTTATGTAGTTATGCTTGTCGCCTTTGTGGTGTAGGTCTGTTCGATTTCAAATTTTTCGTTGGCAAGTGTTATCTCACTCTCTCATTAGACCTATTTGACGTCTTTCATTGACAATTGCTTGCTAAAAGAAGAAGAGTAAACTTTTACGCATTGATTGGGAGAAATTTACTGCTACTTATCTTTTTTACAAATTATTATTTTTTTGTGCTGACTCAACCAAGTGAGGATTAGGTAAAGAAAATCTCAACTTTACTACTTTTTGAGGTAAATATCCTTGTTTAAAGCCGATTTTGTGTTTGTCAAGACAACGTTTCGGCTTTAAATCTGCCTACGTGTTATTGATATACAAAATAAAATGCAATACGCCCCAAATTCTTATTATCTTAATTCCGCAGTGATAGCTGCCTTACTTCAAAATGGATTTCGGTGATGATTTTGCTCCCAAAGAAGAGGTTGACCCAGCCGCAGAGTTTTTAGCACGTGAGCAATCAGTTCTCGGTGATCTGGAGTCCGAAATCGTACCACCTGCAAGTACTGTTGCAAGCGGACCGCCCAGCACCGATGGCAATGGTCTCCTTGGTGGCGATGATCTTGCACCCAATGTAGCAGGTGGTGGACTAGGTTCTTCCACTGGTAGCTTTGAAATGATAGGTGGCGAATCGAATGAACCCGTCGGTATTTCAGGGCCACCACCCTCACGAATTGAACCAGAAAAAATTAGAAAATGGCGTGAGGAACAAAAACAAAGACTTGAAGAGAAGGATCGTGAAGAAGAACGCAAAAAAGAGGAGTTGCGCCAACAAGCTAAACAAGAATTAGATGATTGGCTCCGCCAAACTGAAGAGTCAATTGCTAAAACAAAAGCGGCATCACGTAATGCCGAAAAGCAAGCAGCAGCGCTCGAAAATGGTGGTCCGCTGGAACCGGGTACCGAATGGGAACGCATTGCAAAATTGTGCGATTTTAATCCAAAAGTGAACAAATCGGGCAAGGATGTGTCGCGTATGCGATCCATTTACTTGCATTTGAAGCAGAATCCCATCCCACTAAAAACCGCTTAATTATTTAAAGTGAAACTTCAAGAAAAGCCTTAGTGCACTAAAACATTCACATACAAACGAGTTTATTAATATTCTATTAATAATCTAAGACCGAAATATCTTAGATTTACAATACATTTGTGCTAATTTTTATTTTGTCTGCTTATTATTTTCTTTTGCATATCGGATTCACAAAAGGAGTTAGTGAATAAGATATTTACCTATTAAGCAAATTTAATTTGAAAAAGTATTGATTATATTAGATTGGTCTATAGGATATGCATATTAACTGAAATTTCCAATATGTAAATTTAATGAAAATTACTATTGAAATTTACAACAAATATAATTGCAAATTTTAAAAGCCCAACAAACTTCTTTCATTTCATATTTGGCAACAATATGTGCAGTTATCTTTCTTAAAACATTTGAAATTTGATGTTACTTTATTTTATATAAACAATCTTATACTCTGAAAATGGCAAAAATTCAAATTCATATTTGCGCAAACACATTTCTTCGTCACACAATCGCAGCCACCGTATGGAAACTCGCGAAGTTTACAAAACGCTGAACAGGTGACATCAGCAGTCAACGGTTGTGCCGACGTATGCTCGGCATCTACAGCTGCGTTTTGTTGACAATCGTTTACGTCGAACTCTTCATAACGCGCTGAAAGAAAAAGTAAATTACTGCATGCTTTGATAAAAAAATACTTTATTATTTGACTCTTTACTTCTTGCATAAGTGACGTGGCTTTGCAAGATTATTGCTAACAAAGAAATTGCCACACAAATCGAATGCATATTTTCCACTATAAGAGTCCGACTGTAATGTTATTTTGACGTAGCGCTGCTTTTGATAACTGAAAATGTGTGTATGTACTATGAATGCGATTATAAATCAGGCTTCGTGGGGGTTTCCACGATTTGTGTTTATTTTTTTTATTTTAAATAAGAGTTTATTTACATATAGCTACTCTTTTGGCAGTGGTGCATGAAACATTATCTACAAAATATTACAATTTACATTTTTATAATTAAAGCAAAAATAATTTAAATTGAATATTAAAAAATGTTAGTGTAAATTAAAAAATTCAAACAATTTTATTTAGTATATCCATTCACGTACCTATACCATGTCTTCTGAGTTTACAAATGATAAAATACGCGTATGTTATTAAATAGAGTTTAATTTTATTTAAAAAAAAATATTTATATTCTAGCCACAAACCCATACGCATAAAATGACTGAACATGACTGTGATCTGACGACCTCACCAAAGTCCACCTCCTCGAATAGCTCCAGCAACAGCAGCGGCGATAGCTGCTGTCGGTCAACTTCGGATTCTAGCGACGAATTGCTTTCAACCAGTTCTCGTTCACGTTCGCCTTCACCATTAGACGATCATGTAGACAGAGGCTGCGTAAATCTTTTAACAGATAAAACGTTCCACAACGAAATCTGTGCACTTGCTGCGAAACGCAATGCAAATTTGGACAATAGCAAACAAGAATGCGTTTTAGATGATAAGAATCGTATTATAAGTATAGGCAATAATGAACTGTTAACAGATCACGAATTCCTCATGGAAATCGCACTATTGGCAACCACACGCAGTGATGATCCTAAAACGAAAGTGGGTGCTTGCATTGTGGATCGTAAAAATCGCATTATTGGCATTGGTTACAATCACTTCCCACCCAACTACACGAGCGAACCGTATCCGTGGGGCAAGGATAAATGGAATCACTTGAATAATAAACTCACCTATGTTATACACGCTGAATCGGATGCAATATTCTCCGCACAATCTGCAGATTTACGCGGCGCCACTATATATTCTACTTTGATGCCTTGCAACGAGTGTGCCAAACTTATCATACAGTCGGGTATACGTAACGTTTTCTATTTGAATTCAAAATTATTCGAGAAGTGGATATACAAAGCATCACGACGCATGTTGCATGCTGCCCGTGTCACATTGCAGAAATTAGAGTAGTGCACAGCAGCAATTTTGTACATATTGCGTATTTTAGAGTTTGAAATTGTTACTTAATGTTTTTATTTTCAAATCAGTTACGAAATGAAGGCGGATACATATTCTATTTTTATATATATACTTGCGAAAGTAACATATATTTTAGTTTATTTCTTTAGTTCTAATAATAATTTGCTTTCATAATGCTGCCATGTCCTTGGCTTTTTGTATTTTTCTTAATTATTTTTGAAATTCTACATATATAGACTATGTAAAAAAGACTTCCAAAGATAAGTATAAATTAAGAAGTCTCGTATATTTTTAAAATAAAGTTATTACGACGAATTTGAAATGATACAAACGCTGCCAAAATGTCTGTCTTTTTTTTTTTAATAATATTCCGTTAATTGTGGGTTTTCTACGCTTTAGAGTTAAAGCGCCTTAAAGTGTGCTAAAATTTCTATTTTCGCAGTGTTGGTTTGGGAAAGTTGCTCTAATCGCATGTTAACAGACTTCTGCAAGTATTTACACTGTATGAGTACAGCTATGTTCTCTCTCTAATATTTATATGGCATGTACACATGCACACGAATTGTATAAGTATGTATGTATTGAGTACATTTGAGAGGGCCGATTTTTTTCTGTAAAGACGCGCATGTGAGAAATGTTCATTCTGAACAACTATTTCTAACAGACAATGGGTCTAAAACCGGTTTCGAGACACCGATTTTTAAAGCGAAGATCCTGAATAGTAAATTTTTTCTTATTTTTAACACTCTGCAAATCAACCTGGTCTAATGTAATAGCCATTCTGGTATTATTATTTGGGTGATGTGGTTACTCTCAATAAAAAAAAATATTTTCTTAATAGGTAGGTTTTACTCTAGATATTATATACATAATTCAGTAGATTTCCCTTAAAAGTTCTCAAAAATCATTTATTTATTAATTTTTTTAATTTATTAATTTTTTTTTAATTTTTTAACTTTTTTTTAATTTTTTAATTTATTTTTTTATTTTTGACTAAAAGAGTTTCCAATTAGGCCAAATGCTCGGAAATTCAGAATCAAATTTGAAGCGATAATTCTTTGAAATATTTAATTCAGCAAATTCGACCCACACTAATATAAACAGCTGTACATACATACTTATATTTAAACGTTTATTAACCCTTATCAACATGCGTGACTACCATGTAATAAGGCAATGTTTTACATTTGCTTGCTATCAACTGCTAAATAACAGTTCAACTGTTAACTTACAGGCACACGACATGCACGTGCCATTTGCGGGCGCAGAACATGTGAATATTCTGCCAACAGTCACTTGCAATTGGTGTAATAACTGCTGTGGGGTATACAAAGGATTTCTGTTAACTTAACAGCTCCGCAAACGTAACAGTGTATAGCATTTGGTAGCAGCTGAGCGCCAACAGTGCTATGCTGGCATACATACGTAACATTTTAACATCTTCGTCGCATCGTGCAAATCGCTTTTCTTTCGCCGGCCCACACACTAACAAAACCATGTGTAACGACGGTGTTGGCATCAGTTTTCCATGGCTTTCAAAGTGGCGCGGACGTGTTTGTCGTAGCTACAACGCGCCATAAACGTGTACCAAAAACATATGTAAACTTAATAACATATACATCTATGTATATGCCGCTGTGTGAATGCACGAGCGACCGTAGTGTGCTTGAATAACGGTACCATAGCGTGCTGAAAGTGTCGCGCGGACGCGGAAGCTAACGCGAATTCGTTGATAAATATTAGAGAAATTGTAAATAAAAGTGAATGTTTTTTGTATTTTTGTTGTTATTGTGCAAGCGGCGTGTTTACAAAGTGTCAGTGTCATTTATGAAGTGCAGTTGTTGCTCTTTATCGCTGACTAATCATTAAATATAAATAAATAAATAATTGCTTGTGTGCGGTGAAGAGCGCTTAAGAGCTTTAAAAAGCGCATAAATTTCGTTTTTCGCTTGATTTGTAAGTGATAATTGTGTTTATATTCTGTTGAATGTGTTTTATTTGATTTGTAAATTTATTGAGCATTATGCAGCGCTTAATTATCGTGTGAAATAAAGTTTATATGCAGATAAATAAAGAAAGAGATATAATAATGCTAAAAATATGATAAAAATACCAATGCATATTAAAATGCTATACTTTTATAATTCATTAAGTTACTCCTCTCCTTCGCAAAAACCAAAAAATCTGTAAATAATTGCTATTTAAAAACTATTAATAGGAAATTAAAAAAAAAAAACAATATTTAAAAATAACAATACACATTTTTCTTTAAATAAAATTTAAATATTTATAAATATCATTATAAATATGTATATAAATATTTAAATTAATTTTTTTGTTTTTAAATATTAATGAATATTTAAATTTATTCATTAAAATTTGTTTTAAATGAGTTAAAAAAAGGAAATTAGAAATATTAATATAAGAATACCGTTTGAAAAATTAAATTAAAAAGTATTTGAAAATCTATGTATAAAATCTCTCTATAAGTCTAATAAAAAATATTGAGGAATAAATTTACCAATTATTATAATTAATAATGAAAAATTAAATATATTTCTTATTAACTAATAAAAATAAATAACCTGAAGAAAATTCTTATTGCTTATTAATTAAAATAATTAATAAAATAAAAAAAAATCAAATTAAATACTAAAATAAAAAAATATTTAAAAAATAGAAAAAAAAATCAATAATCAAAAATTAAAAAAAAAATGTATATAATAAACGAAAAAAATTTAATATAACAAAATAAAATGAAATTATTTAAAAAAAAATAAAACAGAAAAATTATAAAAATAATATTTAGAAAAAAATCCATATAATATATAATTTAACAAAAAAATAATTAAAAATAATAATTATAAGATAGGAAAAATAAGCCAAATAATTTAAAATATGCTTAAATTAAATAATAAATAATCAACGCATAATAGTCAAATTAAATAATTTTAAATAAATAAATAAAGAAAAAGAAAAATTATAAAAAAATACTAGAAATTTAACAAAATAATCTAAAACTAATAAGTGAAAAAAAAAAAATAAAATGAACTAATTTCCGTGCAAAACTTAAAAAAATATGCTGGAAAGCCTCCCCAGTCTCAGCAAAATTGTCGCCGGCAAGGTCGCTCACACACACATACCTACAGTCACATTTTTATTTCGCTCACCGTCATCGCCGCCTTCAAACCAACGCACGACAACAATTAAAAGTATAAAAATACTTAAAAACACGAGCAAAAAAAGCATTAATGTCAGCAGCACAAACACCGCCATGACAAATGACAAAAACAACAGACACTCGCAACACAGCGCTGCAAAAACAATACAAAAAAATAATAAAAAAGAGGTAAACAAAAACAACACTAATGCGAGTGTTTAGCAATTTTGAGTGGAAATTAGGCAAAAATAGCTGCAACAACACAACTTGGCCAATGCGGCTGGGGAACAAAATGTGGAGATGCTGAAATTATGAAAAATCTGCTTTGCGAATGATGCCAGTGTGTGTGTCTTTGCTTGCTTGCCTGCTGATGTACATAGTTTATAGCCGCACCATATGTGTTGTGTAAATGTTTTTTGTTGCAAGAAAAGTAAAAAAACGTAGAAAGAATTGCACGCCAAATGTTGGAGAAATACATTAGCACACTTTTGCGTGTGTGTATGTGTATATTTTGATGAAATGCCGAGCATCAAATGTAGCAAGAACATTCATAAATATTTCGTCAACTTTGTGTGTGCGTGGGAATTTCGTTGAAGTGCCCAATCTAGCCGACGAAAAAACTTTACGCTCAAGCATTTCGCTGTTGAAAATTGTCTGCGGGGCAACGACACACATATGTACATACATATGTATATATGGGTAGACAGACATTCGCCGGACAACAGTTGGAAAGGTAATTAAAATATTTATTTGAAAAATTTGTGCTCGCTGTTCAGATTTTCTTTATGGTCCATTTAATATTAAATTTGCATAAATATGGATTTCCTTTATTACAAATAATTAAATTATTATGTTTATTTATGTAAAGGTATTAAACGATTATAAATCCATATTTATTTATATAATCAATATTTCAGATAACTTAGGTTACTTTGATAGGAAAAAATATCGTTAATTAAGATTATAATGGTTTTTGATAGTTTAGATTGTATAGCAGCTCGATTCGAACAATATGTTGTAGCCTTATCTTAGACAATAGTCTATATTCAATTTCGAGCAGATATCTCGTCAAATACACAAGTTTTCCATATAAGAACTTATTTCCGGTCGTAAAGTTTGTATGGGGGATTGCAATATTGTTTGAGAGAATTACCCAAGTCAAATTTCATAAAGATATCTCGTCAAATAAAAAAGTTTTCCTTACAAGAACTTGATTTTAGTTTGTCAGTTTGTATGGAAGCTATATGCTCTAATGATTCGATCTGAACAAATTTCTATTGAGGCTGCATCAATGATTTAGTGAATAAGCCATGCCAAATTAAATAATTTTAAATAAATAAATAACCCATGCCAAATTCCGTGAAGATATCTTCTCAAACGACAAAGGTTTCCATATAAGCACTTTATTCCAATCGTTCAGTTTGTTGGGCAGCCATATCCTATGGTGGAACAATGTGTGAAATATCTCAGTTTGATATTTCAAATACTGAAGGTTTCATTCGTGTATTTAGAGACAGGTGGACCTGACTAAATCGACTCAGCTTAGCACGCTATTCAGTTATGCATATATTTACTTTATATTGTCTACCACGTTTTCCTCTGGGTGTCACAAAGTTCATGGCAAACTTAAAATACCCTCTTGTCGTAATCGAGTTTTCATACTTTCTTATTTACAAGTTTAAATATTCGTTTCAACATTTCCGGCCACCGGAAGTTGAAAACCGCAACTCCTGAGAAAATTTATCACATTAAAGGCATCTTTTTGGGTCTTTTTTTCCATGCCTGGTTAGCAACGATTTTTCAAAAGGTGCTTTATCGAAAGAAGGGGACTTGGTTCAGTTAACCAGAACATAGCTGGCAGATAGCTATTGACCAGAGATTGAGAAAATGGCGCTTCGAAATTTAAAATTATTATAATTAAGAATACTATGGCATACTTTTAGGTGCTGTGTATCTCAGTTTAGTTTTTCGTCTATTTAACTGTTGATTACCACTTCATTCACGTATTATCTGAAGCTATAGACCCAGCAACTCGAACTAATTTTCCTCCACTGCTGGAGTCCTTTTTTGAACAAATTTCGACAATCAACTATTGGGTCTCCTGCAGTTACAGTTGTGACACCTTAAAACTTCATTTCTTTAATACTTTGTCGTTACTTCTGCCCTTAAAAATTAACCATATATTTAATATATTTCTTAGTGAATCCGACTTCATACTACCTACTATAACTATCACACCATAACCTCAAATCAAAATATACTTTAAGCACGACTTTTTCCAAGCACGCATATATTTTCCCGTTTTGCTATTTTTAACATTGCTTTATGTAGCATTCGGCATTCGTTAGCCACTTTTCCACACATTCCCTAGCCAAGGATATGTTAAAGCATAAATGCTGAATGTGTGTTGGGCGTAGCATAACCAAAGGCGCACAGCTATGCCATGTGCATATTATCTTCATTTGTGTGTGTGTCTTTGTTAGTTAAAGGAAGTGGAGTGAAGTCTCCAAGGAAGCCGCCGAAAACCGATAGCAATAAAAACAGGAAAAAGTATGATTTAATACGCCAAACGCCCACATTTAGCCCAACCGCCAGCGAGTCGCGCATTTTCACCAAAATGTTAACGGAGATAAATATACAAAGTGTTGCCACCGCCCATCGGATGAAATAAAGTACTTAAGTTGCTCTACTCAACCATAAACCAAAGTTGTGCGTACGCGTAATGGTAAACAAAAGCCGAAAAGGTGTCTAAAGAGAATTGAAAAACAAAAAAGCAGAAAATCCACCCAAAAGCAAAATAGCATACGAGGAAAAGATAAATGATAGTCTAACGAGGAGTGTGGGTAAGCGGCCTGCATTGGTGGAACGCATTGAACATGTAAATTATCGTTGAACATGAAAAAGGGTGCATAATTGAGATTGGCAAGCGAAATAAGTAACGAAAATGTAAATAAGAAAGAAATTCAACAGAGCAAACTAAATCGGCAAAAAGGTCATTGTTGGAGTTGGCAGTGCATGCCCAGTGGCTTTTGAGCCACTCGCTTGCTGCACATTTCAGTTACTGGTAACCGGCTTATAAATTGCAAAACAAAACAACTGCAAAACTGAGGCCACAAGTAACCAAATACTCTGTAGCTTCTGTTAAAAAGGGCAAGTGAAGCAAATGTTAATTAAAGGCTTTTTGGGGGCTTTACTTTTTCAATTTCTTTTTGCTGAAACTTTCTTGTATGCGAGTGGAAGGAGAAATGGAATTTATAATATGTATATAATCTTGTACCTGGACAAAGCTTATCGCCAAGCAATATTTAAACGTAAGACCTCTGCGAAACAATTTAACGAAAATTAAAATAGAAAGAAATACATCGCCAAGCAATATTTAAAGTTTACTTAAAACTATTTAACAAATTTCAAAGTTGACATAAATTTTGATCTTAATCTTAAATCGGTTAGGAATTAGTGACATCCGATGAATACAATATTTGGCCCTAAAATTTCTCCAATTTTTTATTTTTTTTACTTTCATTAAGATTTGAAATTTACCGAAATTATTATAACCAGAAAAAGGAAAAGAATTTTCGTCAAAAACCGCTTTTTTTTTAATTTGATAAAAATTTTACATGTTGTAATGAACCACAAATTGCGATAAATTTTTCATTATGATAAGAAAATTTTAATACGATAAGTGTTGCCTACATTTAGCTGCATTACATTTAAGTGAAGACACAGACCAATTATACTTGAATGGTGAATAATTATTATAATAAAAATTTAGAAATTTTTGTAGCAACTCATCAATATGAAAATAGTTCGGATTATGTAATTAGCCTAAAAGTGCACTACATTTCCATTGCGCTAGAGAGGGACACACACAAAAACGACAAGGTGTTGCCTACAATTAGGCGCGTTTAAGCGAAGACACAGTAGTTAAGCTTATATTTTAGCTAATATGTTTATATATTTATAAAAAAATAGAAATTATTTTCCGGCTTATTCGATTTTCAACTATTTAGTTGTGTGGAAATTTATATTTCATTTTTTTCTAATAAATAAAATTTTTTATCGAAATTAAATTTTTTTTTTTAAGTTTAGATACCATATACTACTTCGCTTAAATATGCTTTTTTTATTTTTTAAATATAACAATACTTAGACTTTTAAATTATTTTTAGTCATAAAAGTCATAATTAATCATAAAAAAATTAAAATAAAATTTTGATTTTTATGAAAAAAAAATAAAAAAATATATAATATTTAAAATAATATTTTTTTTTTTTATATTATAATATTTTTTTTTTGAAAATAAAAAAATAAAAATATTTTTAAATAATTTTTTGTTTTTAAATATTAATAAAAATATTTTTAAATCAAAAAATAAAAATATATAATAAATAAAAGTGAAATTTTTTTGTAACTTTTTTATGATATTATATATGGAAAAAACAAAAATATTCATATTTTTAATCAAAAAATATTCATATTTTTAATTAAAACAAAAGCATTTTTATTGATCTCGAGAGCTTTCGCGTAAACTTTTTATGGTGAATATATTTCATACATAACAAAATGAAGTGCTTACTCATATTGTTTAGTGTATTTTAATACAAATTTGTTGTGCAAAAAGTATTTTCCACAATTCTCTTCATAAAATATATTATAGAAAAGGTATATGCATTTTGGTGGACATTCACAAATACAGCCACTGGCAAAAAATTCAATACAACTTGTATCTCCTTTTTCACCTGGCCACTTACGCACTTTTGCCTTTTCATTTCCATTTGATTGATTGATGTTAATATTTAGGTGACAGTCCAATGACAAAGGCGGTTGCTTTTAGGCCTTTTGAAAATTTTTTTTTATGTATATGTAGCTATTTGGTTGATTCAGGCGGTAATACGTTAAATGTGGTCGAAACAGGTAGGAGGTGGTTGTTCAGTTGTGAAAGAAATTTAAATTCGGTTAATTTTTAAATTTGTTAAACAAATTTTTTACTTTAACTTCTATTTAATTTTTGATTTAGAATTTGGGATCCAAACTTTATAAACTAATTATTTAAGCTCTTCGCAAATCTAACTTAAGACAATTAAGTTATCTGTTATACCTACTTCCCACCAAACTTGCCTTTATTGGCTTCAAAACTGCCATAAAATAGGCATAGGAAAGCTAAAAGCACATAGAAAACTTAATATCGCTTAATAATATTAAATAATTAAATTAATTTCTTTACTGCGGCATAGCTGACGCCACTTTGCCGCACCGACAGACGCTACAGCTTAAGCAAATTGTTTTTGACATATCCTCCAGCACACAGCCCAGCGCCCACACCCATACACGCACCTCCATCTGCAAGTACATATTTATACAGTTATGTTTGCAAACATTGTTGTTTGTGCAAATGAAATGAAACACGCGAATCCGTTATTTTTTATGCATTCAGCTATTGACTTCATGTCGCAGGCGACCACTAACGCGCCACACACATACACACGCACACAACTCGCCTACAACAGCAGCGTACACCTTTTGCAGCTGCTCATGCATGCCATTAGCCTGCTTGTTTCCTTGTTGTTATTGTTGCGCGCTGCCCACCTACGCATTGTCGGCGTTTAGTGCTCGTCGTTTCGTCATCGTTATTGGCAATTTTTAATACGCTTTTATTAGCTTCACTTGTATGTATGTATGTATGTATGTATGTAAGTATTTATGTATGTATGTATGTATGTATGTATGTATGTATGTATGTATGTATGTTTGTAACTTTTTTAAGTGGTACTGAAACGTAGAATATTTGAGCGACACTGTAGGAAGGCGTATGTATGTATGTATGTATGTATGTTTGTAACTTTTTTAAGTGGTACTGAAACGTAGAATATTTGAGAGACACTGTAGGAAGGCGACAGTAAGTTTAAGCAGCTCACCAAAAATATGCAACATCTATGTATATAAAACTAGTTTTGGCGACATTTGAGTAGCATATGTATATACTGAAATATACATATGTATATCCTTAAAGAAAGTATACTTTATATAGATACATATACTTACATATGTACATATATAAGTATAACCGCGCACCAGAAGAAATAATATCAAATAATGCAAAACACGCGACTTTTAGGTAATAAAAAAATTAATACTTATAATAAAATTTTTGTAGTAAAAAAAATTTCAGATACTAGTTTTCAAAATGCCTCCGAGAAGCAACTGTAGTAGAAAACTCCTTTTTTTAATTTTGGCTGTCACGTCGATGTGAGCTTTTTAAAAATTGTCACCGAATCTAATGGCGGAGAATACGATTTAAGTTATATTCGTTTATATTTCACAATATTGGCAAATATCATAGAAGAAAAAATAGATTCTTTCAATATAAAATAAGAATTCCTAAAAATTTTAAATACACAAAGAAATATTCTACCTACCCCTTATTTGAATCCCTCTACCTGAAAAAATGGAGCTTACCTACTTTCCGGGTCGACCAGTTGAATTATAAGTGCTAGTCAAGGACAATAGAAATGGATAAACCCAAGTTTGTACCGTTACTTTTTTGGTTCCCGCGGGACATCATAAATATCAGGAATATATTAGGTATACAATCAATCGAAAAAAAACAGTCGAAGTGTACGGTTGTGACAATTTAAAATTATAAGCGAAATATATTTACATAGATTTTCAAAAAGTCTGTGCGTCGTATAGTTTGATTTGATTAAAATCTTTTCATTATAAACTAATAAATTAATTTTATTTAACGAATTGTTTATAAAAAAAACAACAAATCTCAGCGAAAGAATGGAAAGATCGTCAGAACACTTAAGCGAATTACAGAAAATAAAGGAGAAAAGAAGGCTCTATATGAGAAGTTATAGAGCCAAGCAGTCGAAGGAAGGCAGGGAGACTCGCTTGAAGCAAGTGCGTCAGCGTGCATCAGAAAGCCGAGCCTCAGAAACAGAGGACGTCAGAAAGGATCGTTTGCAGCAAATGCGTCAGCATGCAGCGGAAAGCCGAGCCTCAGAACCAAAGCAAGTCAGAAAGGATCGTTTGCAACAAATGCGTCAGCATGCAGCGGAAAGCCGAGCCTCAGAACCAGAGGAAGTCAGAAAGGATCGTTTGCAGCAAATGCGTCAGCATGCAGCGGAAAGACGAGCTTCAGAACCAGAAAAAGCCAGAGAGGCTCGTTTGCAGCAAATGTGTCAGAATGCAGCGGAAAGCCGAGCCTCAGAACCAGAGAAAGCCAGAGAGGCTCGTTTGCAGCAAATGCGTCAGCATGCAGCGGAAAGCCGAGCCTCAGAACCAGAGAAAGCCAGAGAGGCTCGTTTGCAGCAAATGCGTCAGCATGCAGCGGAAAGCCGAGCCTCAGAACCACAGCAAGGCAGAGAGGCTCGTTTGCAACAAATGCGTAAGCATGCAGCGGAAAGACGAGCTTCAGAACCAGAAAAAGCCAGAGAGGATCGTTTGCAGCAAATGTGTCAGAATGCAGCGGAAAGCCGAGCCTCAGAACCAGAGAAAGCCAGAGAGGCTCGTTTGCAGCAAATGCGTCAGCATGCAGCGGAAAGCCGAGCCTCAGAACCACAACAAGGCAGAGAGACTCGTTTGCAGCAAATGCGTAAGCATGCAGCGGAAAGACGAGCTTCAGAACCAGAAAAAGCCAGAGAGGATCGTTTGCAGCAAATGTGTCAGAATGCAGCGGAAAGCCGAGCCTCAGAACCAGAGAAAGCCAGAGAGGCTCGTTTGCAGCAAATGCGTCAGCATGCAGCGGAAAGCCGAGCCTCAGAACCACAGCAAGGCAGAGAGGCTCGTTTGCAGCAAATGCGTAAGCATTCAGCGGAAAGACGAGCCCTAGAACCAAAGCAAGCCAGAGAGGCTCGTTTGCAGCAAATGCGTCAGCATGCAGCGGAAAGACGAGCTTCAGAACCAGAAAAAGCCAGAGAGGATCGTTTGCAGCAAATGTGTCAGAATGCAGCGGAAAGCCGAGCCTCAGAACCAGAGAAAGCCAGAGAGGCTCGTTTGCAGCAAATGCGTAAGCATGCAGCGGAAAGCCGAGCCTCAGAACCAGAGAAAGTCAGAGAGGCCCGTTTGCAGCAAATGCGCCAGCATGCAGCGGAAAATCGAGCCTCAGAATCAGAACAAGCCAGAGAGGCTCGTTTGCAGCAAATGCAGAAACAAAACGAAGAGGTCCGAAGGTTGCGTAAAGCCAGTATAACGACCTTTAGGCAGGCAATTAACTCGTTTTGCGATGCGATATGTGAAGTTTGCACTAAACGATGCTATAAACATCAAATTTTTAAGTGGATTGTAGATGCTATAGCAAACACATATTTGCCTAATGAATTAAAGCAAAAAAAATGTTTGGTTGTTTGCAATCGTTGCAAAACCCATTTGAATTCAAAGAAAAATATTCCACCATCCAAATCTTATTGGAACAATCTAGATCCAGGCTTTATTCCAGACGTGATTTCGGATTTATCTCAAGCCGAGCAAAGGCTGATTTCACGTATTATTCCATTTGTCAAAATTATAAAATTAAGCGGTGTATTTGGGCAATATAGTTTTCGAGGTCAAGCAGTATTGTTTGCTCAGGATGTTTTCGAAGTTACTGAAAAACTTCCGAATATGTTACCAAGAACCACTAATAATGCTGGAATAGTTGTCATTACTGAATTTTTGGAAAATATTAATGTAACGCGACAGTTTTCAGTATCTAGGCAAAAGGTATATGATGCACTACATTGGTTGGTCGCTAACAATCCCCTTTATAAAGACGTCACTATCGATCAAAACGTCATAATGAATGAAGAAGATATTATTAGAGTAGAAAAAGCTCCACTAGAGGTTATGAATGAAATCAATGATGAACTTAACAATAACCCTAGTGCTTACACAAGAATATGTGAATTTTCGAGAATTGTGCGTGCTTCATGGCACCAAGGAAACGAGCTCATATTCACATCAGGATTTGCAGGTGTACAATGCTGTGCGATGGCATTGTCTAACATCCTTAGAGCTAGTATTCTTGCACCAAAACAGTGGTTTACAAACACCCTCAACCTGAATATGATAACGGGTGACCAAATCTACAGCAATATAAGATTTCAAACGGAGCGAAATTTAATGGCCTATCGTATTGAAGACGATGGATACCTACTGGTGCGAAATTTCCACGCAATAAAAGATGTTTTAGTCGCATTCGGCAAACGGTTTCAGATCACTTTCGCCGATGAACCAAGCATATATGGAAGCTTGAGCGACAAGAATAATGAAACAAACTTCGGACGCACCCTTCGTCAAGGGTTGGAAGATCTTTTCATGGAACATAGCGCCGGCATAATAATAACAGAAGGACAATCATTCGGAGTGATGTGCTATGATAACAAATATTACTTCACTAATTCACATTCTTGTGGTCAAAAAGGATCTAGAGCAAAGGATAACAATGGAAAAGCCTGCATTATCGAATGCGACAATTTAGACGAGTTTGTGAGGATTTGTAAACGTACAACAGGCAGCAAAAATGTGCAGTATACTCTTGATTACGTTGATGTTGTATATGAAACAGACGAGCTTGATGAGATAGAAATACAGCAGAGTATTGAGATAGTAACGGCAGCGCCTGAAATGATTACTTCTCAACATGAACTACCTAATCATTTAATTCCACTGCAGACATCTTTGATGGCGCCGATTGATGTAATGCAACCCAATGTGGAAGATGAACTACAGGTTTCACGAAACCTTAACGAAATTACCCGCAAAACGAAAGACAACATCGTTAATATCGGACATGAACTGAAAGCAGAAGAATTTGCCTGGTACTTCTTGTTTCCTTACGGAAAAAACGGGTTCAAAGAACAAAGGCCTGTAAATATTACAGCGTTAGACTACTTTCAGTTTAGAATTTTGGGAAGTGACACAAGATTTCAACGTAACGACTATCTATTTTATGCCTTATCCTTCTTTGAATATTATAGAATCAAAAGCACTATATCTGCATGCGGCAAAAAAATTGTTAATCAAGAAGGAGCAATAGAAGATGTCCATATTTATGTAAAAAATTTAAGAGGTTCGGCAGCTTATTGGAGATCAGCTCTGAATGAACTATTAGCTCAAATCAGATGTTTAGGACCTCCAACATACTTCGTAACATTTAGCTCAAATGATCTCAACTGGCTAGACCAACGAAAGGCTTTGTTAATAGCCGATGGTAGGGCTGATGTTGATCCCAGTACTCTCGATATTTATGAGACTCAAAGACTTATCGAGAAGTATCCAGTAATTTTGAGTCGACATTTCATGTTAAGAGTAAATGCTCTAATGAAATTTATAAAAAATAATGATTATGTGTTTGGCGGAAAAGTGAAGGATCATTGGTGGCGCATTGAATTCCAGAATCGGGGCAGTCCTCACCTTCATATGGTGATTTGGATCGAAAATCATCCCGAGTTTGACTCAGAAGAAGGGAAACTTCTTATGGATCGTAATTGTTGCTGTAGAATCCCTTCAGAAGAAGTAGACCCAGAGCTTCATGAATTTGTTAAAAAATGTCAAATTCATCGGCATACACAAACTTGTTCAAAAAATAATACTTCTATAAGATGCCGATTCAACTTTCCACGCCAAGAATGTGACGAGACACGAATTGTGTCACATTCTTCAGATGATTTTCTTCGTAACGGAGGTAGAATTTGTTTACTTAAGCGTCGAAAGGAAGATGCTTGGGTAAATAATTACCACCCAGAGTTGCTAAGACTGTGGGCAGGCAACATGGATATTCAGCCATGCGGATCAAACGAAGCGATAGCGTACTATATAGCAAAGTACCTATCGAAAGCAGAACCTGCAGGTATAGATTCTGGAATTGCGCAGGCAATACAGCAAATTCAACGCGAAGAAACTGATATTTCACGCAAACTGTTCAGCATATGTATGAAGATTCTTCATGAACGACAAGTATCAGCTGCAGAATGTGCATATAGACTTTGTCATATCCCATTACGGGACAGTTCTCGAAGCTGCATTTTTCTGAACACAAGAAAGGCAGAACAGCGTTACAGAGTATTGCAATTCGACAGAAACGGGCACGCAACTGGTTATTATAGTAATATCTTTGAAAGATATCAAAAACGTCCATTACAATCTCCCGATTACGATTTTGAAAACATGAGCCTTACAGAGTTTGCAATGTTATTTGAACCATTCTATCCGAAAAAAGTAAGCGAAACTGAGGAAAGTGTTGATCACGACGCGTATGAAGAATTTCGTAACACACATCGTCCACTCATTACGCTATTAGATAAGAGCAAAATGGTTGTGAGAAAGGTTCCCGCAGTTGTTAGGGTGCCATATTTTATAGCAACATCAGATCCCGACAACTTTTTCTATAGCTTACTTCTTCAATATATGCCTTATCGTTTGGAAACTGAATTACTTGAAGGTTTCGATAATGCAAAAGAGGCGTTTTTACATCGAGAGAATCGTTTGAAGGAAATAAGCAGGTATATGCGCCAATTTCGAGAGCGTGACCAACAGCTTGAAAATGCATTCAATCAGATACATGCATTTGAAATTTTAGAACAGCCAGAGATTATAAATCCTGAAGTTATAGAAGAAGAATTACCGGACACAGAAATGAGCAATGATCAATTTCAAAGAGCACAGCACGCTATGAATATTGATCAAAAACAATTGTTTACTGTCATTACAGAGAGTATTAAAAATCAACTTAATGGTGATATTAAACGAGAAAAAATTTTCGTCACAGGTGGAGCGGGCACCGGAAAAACTTTTCTCTTTAATGTATTGAAAAACCAAGTTAACCGATGTTATGGAAAATTAGTCGTGAAAGTTGGTGCTCTTACTGGAGTTGCAGCACGGTTGGTCGGAGGTTCTACACTACACAGCCTGTTGAAACTACCAGTACAAAAAGATGGTGTCATCATTAACATGCCACTTCTTACAGGAAATTATTTAAGAGGGATGCGCCAGTTATGGCAAAACGTTGAGTTTCTGTTCATAGACGAAATTTCTATGGTGCCTTATGAAATGCTTTGCATGATCGACTCTCGTTTGCGCCAACTAAAGAGACAGGACGCTTGTTTTGGAGGTATAAATGTCTTACTCTTTGGTGATTTAATGCAGCTACCACCTGTCCGAGGACATCAGGTATTTCAACAGCCAGAACATATGAAACCCGCTACACATTTGTGGCGACAATTCCGCCTGGTTGAACTCCAACAAAACATGCGTCAACAAGAAGATACGACATTTATAGATGTGCTTAATGCTTTAAGAGTTGGAAAGTTGACGTCGAAGCATCTTGAAGTTCTTCTTGAAAAAGTGTCAACAGATACCACTGAAGAA
Source organism: Bactrocera correcta (assembly GCA_027475135.1). Taxonomy (NCBI): domain Eukaryota; kingdom Metazoa; phylum Arthropoda; class Insecta; order Diptera; family Tephritidae; genus Bactrocera; species Bactrocera correcta. Next base: position 106,767,296 of record CM050323.1, read on the forward strand.
TTCTCGATTGAGAAAGCTTTAAGGATTTACCCTACTAACGACCAAGTTGTTATACATAACGAAAAAGTTCTGAAGAGCTTTCAAGATAAAGGGACTGTTATTTATACGATTAAAGCACAAGACCAACTCATTGACGCTACACGAAATTTAGGTAATAAGGACTTAAATACTGTAATACCGAATGATATCAATAAAACAGGAGGTCTTCCTAATGTATTAAAAATATTCGTTGGAGCAAAAGTGATGTTAAGGTCGAATATTGACGTGTCAAAAGGTTTAGTAAATGGTAATATGGGGTTTATTACAGAAATTATCTGGCCAAATTTTCGCAGGGACCAAGTATATGCAGAAGACATCCCGTCAGTACGTATTAATTTTGGCTCAGATGGTGAACACGTAATTAAGCCAATAACGATACAATTTCCAGCAAAATACAGCTATGGAGTCGCTGAGAGACGAATGTTGCCAATAATACTGAGTTGGGCGTCGACCGTTCATAAGATGCAAGGTTGTACAGTAGATCATGCAGTAATTTATCTGGGCTCTCGACTGTTTGCTGCTGGACAAGCTTATGTAGCACTTAGTCGTTGTAGATCTTTGGACGGAATTCGAATTGAAGAACTAGACTGTTCAAAGTTGACAGGTAAAACCCCATGTAACAGTGAAGCTTTAGAAGAAATGATTCGATTAAGAAATAATAATTCGTAAAGTCGTAAATAGAACTTGGTCGCAAATAATATAATATAACAATTAGTCAATGAAAGGTTATGAGTAGATATTAAATGCTGTCTAATTATCGATTAACTTAACCAATACTACATGTCATAGTTCATATTTTAACAAATTTGGGGTTTCTAACATCAAACTAAAAAATTAAAAATAAATATAGTTTAAAAAAACTAAAAAACACGCTTTTAAAGCATATCAAACTAAAAAGTGAAAAATAATTCTTTGTATAAACTAACAATAATAATGAAGGAAAAATTCCTGCATTATTGTGAGAAAAGCGTGGGGTGCTTTGTGACATATTTTTCATATATCGAGCATTCCACGCTATTTTCACAATAATGCAGGAATTTTTCCTTCATTATTATTGTTAGTTTATACAAAGAATTATTTTTCACTTTTTAGTTTGATATGCTTTAAAAGCGTGTTTTTTAGTTTTTTTAAACTATATTTTTTTATTGTTTACTTTGACGTTCGCAAAAATGGTGGATAATGAAATTTCGGCCATGCCTAGGACACTAAAAAGGACAATGACAAAGCCAACGGCAACGGCAGCGGCAGCGGCACTAAAAGCACGCGTACGCCACCTGGTTTCACATTTATAGCGTTTCATTTTTCATCTGCTGCGCTTTTCACTTACAATACACTCATACATATACATATGTACATACATACTTACGCGCTTGCAAATATCTATGGCGTTCGCAAGTCATGCTTATTTGTTGTCTTTATTTTATGCTGTTGCTGTTTTTGTTTTGTCATCACTTTCGATTTATCTCTTTCAGCTGCTTTGCATGTTATTGTTGTTGCTATTGCTTCAACGCCCATCTGCGTAACAGTGTTTTGGGATAAAAGCAAATTTACATAAACTCGCACGAATTTGAATTAATTTTTGCTTGCTTCGGCAATACCGTTATTTTTATTATAATCGCTATTGTTATTGTTGTTATGTGTTTTATTGTCCTCTCTGCGGCGTGCGGCTTGCGTAGGGAAATCGCTATGAAATGGATTTTTAGTAAGCTTTGCGGCGTGAGTGTATTGCTTTGCTTATGGCACTTAAGTGAGCGCTTAGGCGCAGAAGCACGCCACATTTTTGTCTGCGTTCGCTTGTAGCACGTGTTTGCTCATATTTTTGTGTGGCTTAGTGTATGTGTAGTTGTGTGCGTTTATGTTTTATACTTTTTATAGCATATTTTTAGGCTGCATATGAAGTGACTTGATTTATGTCGGCGTGTTCGCCGTGGCGTATAAGTGACATTGTAAATATGCATTCAAGTATAAAGTTGCCAGATTGTGGATAATTTAATATTTTTGTGCATACTTTTGCAATTCAATAATATAATGTAGTACTTTTAATTTTTAAAATTAGGTGGCAACGTCATACAATTTTATTTTACTTAAATTTTTTTATAATATTCTTCACTTATTGTCATTGCATTTTTTTTTTTTAATTTTTATTTAACATATGTAGTATGTTTTTATTTGCACATTTAATAAGGGTGGTAACCACGTGCTGATTTTTAATAAGTAAAACACACGATTTTGTGCAGATTTAGAGTTTTATACGATTACTAGACTGTAAATTAATAACGTCTTGCAAATTTATTAAAAAAAAGTGGCAACTCCGCAAAAAAATTTAAAACTGGTTTTAATATCACTCAATTGATAAAGATATTACAGTTAAATTAAAACTTCTTCATTAATACATATAGTAAATTTTGTAAAATTTTAATAAAAAAAACGCCATAAAATTATTTTTTTGTAAAAATGTACTTTTAATGTCTTTCAATGGATAAAGATATTATAATTTAAAACTTTTTCCAAATTTATATGGCAACTCCATAAAATAATTTCTTTGTAAAAATGTATTTTTAATATCTTTCAATGAGTAAAGAAGTTATAGTATATAATATTTGCACAAGTTAAAATTTCTTATTTAATTTTGATTTTTATTAAAAAAGTGGCAACTACATCACATAAAATGTTTCTAAATTTACGTTTAATATCTTTCAATGGGCACAGAAATTTCAATTATTAACTTTTTCCAAATTAAAAAAAGGTGGCATTTTAGCTTCTCCTAATTAGAAGCTTTAAAAAAATGAAGCGATTATTTTAGTGTTAAGATTTTTCCTTAAGTATGTATCACACACGTTCAGATTACTTTTATGTTATATACATATGTATGTATGTAAATATGACAATATATCATTTTTTACTTAACAAAATGTTTATTAATAAAATCATGCGAAATTTATATTTGAATTTTCGCTTTAACGCATCTGTCTTGCGCTGCAGTTAACGAAGAAGTACAGGCCTAATAAATTTTGAATCGAGGAGTGTGCTGTAAAATGATTTCAACACAATATTCAATCTGCTATAAACGATTTGTTGTTCTTGCGGCTATTAAACTGAAGCGCTATAAAAGATACGCACTTTTTGAGATTTGAGTGTTGATGGTAAACATAAAGTTGAATAAATATGTATATTTGAGAAGCTGTAAACATTTATAATAGAAAACAAAACAGAATTATTCGCTAGATTTAAGTTTATGTTATGGAAAAAAATATTTTTTTTTTATGGAAAAGTCAAAAAGTTAATCAAAACTCATATTTACATACAATTTTTAATTTTTTTAATTAAAATTGAAAATTTTATATTAACGAAAAGACAAAGCACAAAAAATAAAAGCGATTGATTTTTCAAATATAATTTCTTATAAAGAGTTTCCTGGAGGGAACTATATAAATACATTTAATTAAACCTGAACTGCAGAGTTTTACCGAAAATTTTCATCCCCTTCGAGCAGGCGTCTATACTAACGAAACCAATGAGTTACCAAATACTCTTGTGTTTTAGATTAACAACAACATAAATTTGTCACACCGCGCCGTGTTCCGGGTTTGTTCTTGTTTGCACCATCCTTTGCGTTTTAATCAACGTAACTTTAATGCATGCAAATTTATTTGTTCAAATAATCTAAAACTGAGCTTGAAATCAACCATGTAAATACGACTTAGAGAGACTGGCAGTTGAAAGAAGTTTTCCCCTGCTGAATTACTGTTAATTGAAATGGTATTATAGCTTGTTTTGGGTTATGAAAGTTATTCACCATCGGTATAATTTATGCTGAAGTTTGATTGTATTTCGGATTATGGAATTCATTACTTAAATGTAGACAATGATTTTGAAAATTTCTGCAACGCACTTTTTATACCAGGAACTTAAAATTAATTATTTAATGCTCGGCCTGCCGTTGAAATAAGTTCCAGTATGTGTCTTTGCTAAAAAGCGCTTAAATGTAGGCAACGTTTTTCTTTAAATATTGACATGCTATTTTTACCAGGAACTTCAAATTAATTACTTTTTCTGCAGCATTTTACAAGTTTTTCTGTTTTCAGCGATCATTTCAATGTTCGGCTTGCCTTTCGTAATAAATTAAGTATATTTTTATTATAAGTTCTGGTAGGTGCCTTCGATTAAAAGCGTGTTAATGTAGGCACGGTTTTTCTTTAAATACCGAAATACCATTTTTGATAACAGAATTCTGTTGGTAGCACTGTTTCTTCAATACATGTGAAAATATCACCCATTGATGCAATTTCTCTACATTTTTTCTATCTATTTAATGCTCGTCATGCCTTTCGAAATAAATTTATTACATTTTTATTCTAAGTTCTGGTATGTGCCTTCGCTAAAGGACGCTTAAATGTAGGCAACGTTTGTTGAAGTAACAATTTTTTTTTTAATATTTGAAACATCCTTTTCAGCCTTTTTCTGCAATTTTTTCAACGTTTTCTTTGTGCTTCGAACAATTTAATTTCCTTTCTGCCTCAAATGCTTTACTTCTTTAATCTCGTAGTCGATACAAGCTGACCTCTATAGCAAAAGCACCAAAGCACTCATTATTTATGCTAGTCTGCTCCCTACTACCATTACTTTTACTCTATTTGTACTTTTACTTAAACGTTATCCATCCTAATTAGATCTTATCACAATTATAGCAAAAAATCAGTAAACTTTGCGAAATCTATGTTTATGTCCTTATATGATAACTGCTGCCAGCGACGCATTTCCTCAAGGAAAACCTAACGCTTAAAAAGCCATTATCACCAACAAAAACAAGAAACATAAATAAATAACAACAACAATGCTAATAAGCAGCTATGATTTGTGCGACTGGCTGTTGGTGTTGGAAATGGCGCTTTGAACGCCTCTCCCCAAAGTGAGCAACGGAAAGACGTTTAGTAGCGCGTAATGTAACTTACAGCTTTTCGGTAAACTGAACGAAATGCTGAAATTCTTGATGTGTGTAGGTGTGAGGGAAAATAGCAAGAAATGGACGGCGAAGATAAAAATAGGATTAGGCATAACGAGTAGTAAAGTGTTTGCGAAAGAAAAAGCGAAAAGATGTGGAATCAAAGCGTAATATGGCAGGCATACTTAAAGCTTTCTCGGAAAGTATTGTAAACAACGTATGCAACGTTTCTTGCTTCTCCGAACACTATAATCCAAACGTAAATCTGTGCTCTATTGCATAGAGTGAGATAAATCTGTGACTAGTTGCTGGTGTGTGATCTCTCTGGTGATTTCAGCTGAAGTCTGAGTAGATGAAATCTATATTGTAAGGTTTTTTTTCGCCACTATATGTTATCAGATGAAGTGAAGCTTAAATTGTGTCTGTAAATTTGAGTAAAATGCACAAAATAATACCTTTAAATGTGGAGAATATTGATTGAGATCGATTCATAAACCCATTTCCCATGAACAGTACAAATATCTCCTTAAATTCTGTAGAAGCTGTTCATTTGTAAGAACTGCCAACATCGGACCACTATATCATATAGCTCTCATACAAACTTATCGAACAAAGTCAAGTGTTTGTATGGAAAACTTTTTTATTAAACGAGATATATGGCCAGAAATTTGACATGGGTTATTCTCTAAGGCAATAATGCAATCTGTGAAGAAATTTTTTTGGATAGGTATACTATACGAGTAGCATTAAGCTGCCATACAAACTGAACTAACGAAAGCAATTTTTTGTATAGAAAACTTTTATATTGTACGAGATATCAACAACCAACCAACAACATTATAGTAAAATCAACACAAACGTTAATATATGTATACAGCTTATAATAATACTTAGCAGTTGAAGTATGGCAACATCAATTATGCAACTTTTTGTACATTTAGTATATATTTAATGAAAATACATTTGTTTCTGTCTGCGTTTGCTTAAAGTTGTCGCATTACGGATTAATTTAATTGCGCTGCTGTAAGAACTCTGTCATGTTTTATGCTCGATTTAGCATGCTTTTTGGCGCCACTAAGTGGGCAGTTGAGCGCAATTGTTTACTTATGTTTTTTCATTTCTACTTTAAGTCAGGTCACAAGCCGGCACATGCTTTGAAATTGTTCAAGCAGTGAAGTTCAAAAATCTATCTTAATTCAAGTAATTTTTTTTTTATTATTTGTTAATTATATGTTGCGTAGGAATAAGTGAACTTATTTCTGGCTGCTATTCTTGTATTTGTAAACAAATTATTTTTGTGCTGAAAGTCATTACCAATCCAATCTAATAAATTTTTGATTTAAATAAATTATTTGTCAATATCCCTCACCTCATACAAATCTGCAATCTCATCCACTTACAGCTTAGTGGCATATTTATTTTTTATTTATTGTTGTTTTTTATACTTTTTTTATTTTTGCCAGCAATCTTCCCTTATGCTATTTTCAAAATCAGCTGGCGTGTAGATAGATCGACACAGTGTGAACATATACAAATAAAATGTCAATAAGCTCTTGACACGCCATGGCGTATGAGTGACATACCTTGATTGTCGCTGTACTTGAGCTCCTGCGATAACAGTACAATAACCCACACGCACGTACACGCATGCACAAATTGTCGAAATATATAATGAAAACTGCGGCGTGTTCGACAGTTGCGACGTACTAAATTGTTGCGTGATTTCTAATTTTTTAAGCCGAGTCTTTTTGTTGTTTTTTTCAATGTGATGTGTTTACTATATACATATGTACATGGGGTATTTTATGCAATTTTATTTAAGTAAAACATTGGCTTATAGCCGATTTGGCTGTTGAAATTGAATTCGTGCAGTAATTTAAACTTGCGGGCTAAGTCGACTTAGCCATGTCTGTCTGTTTATACGCGCACTAGTTACTCAGTTTTTGAGATAACGAGCCGAAATTCTGTATGCATCCTTTGCTCCCCAAGTAGCTGCTAAATGGGCGGAATTGATAACATCGGATCACTATAGCTTATAGCTGCAGTACAAACTGATCGATCAAAATCAAGTCTTTGTATGGAAAACTTTTTCATTTAATTAGATAACTTTACGAAATTTGGCAAAAATTATTTTCATAGGCAACGCTACAACCTCCGAAGAAATTTGTTCAGATCGGACTAATATAGCATATAGCTGCCATACAAACTGATCGATCAAAATCAAGTCCTTGTATGGAAATATTTTTTATTTAAGAAAATATCTTCACAATTTTTTTATTGTACTTATTTAGCTGCTCTGAATAGTACAATCAATTCTAAAAAAAATCTTTAAATTTAGACAATAAAGTCTGCGGCAGTTTATTCGCCATGCTTCTACATTCCGTGCCACATGTGGCTTAATCAATCTAAGAGCATTCAACCATGCATTTTTCTGCAGTTTCTTAGCTATAAACACAATCAACCATACATTACCGTGTTGCCTTTCTTTCACGCTTTGCTTGCTGCTTAAGCCTTGAATGACTTAAGCGGTATTCAGCTGCAGCAGCATTGCGTCAAAATTCTGCAAATGATTTTCATTCACTTAGCGCATATTGCTATCTGAGGGAATTACTGTTGTTGCGCCAGCTTATGATTTTCTCGCTATGTCAATTTCAAGTACAATCGATTTTCCCGGCATACCCACTAACACACGAAGGCATGTTCAACTGCAAATGTGCCAGCAGACAGCTGTTCGTATAGATATTGCATATTTTCTACAACAATAAATAAGCACTATATCTTATCTAGGCATGTACATATATATTCAGCTGTACATATACAATTGAGTCAATGCGCGCTATGTTGTTAAATTGCTCGCTGCTATACGCTCCCCAACTCGCCCCACTAAACTTTTGCGCTTCAGCAGGTTTATTTTTCTTTCATTCTTCTTTTTCAATGGCTTTCTTTACTCAGCATGCCGGTACAAATATACATATAATACTTTAATCAGCATCTACAAGGTTTTTCTAGTCTAAGTAGTTTAACAGAAATGTTGCATACTTTAAGGCATTAAATGTTTTGCTGGCGCTACTGAATGTGGCGCGCGTCTTCTGAGAATCGTCAGCGATTAGAGTTCATGACCTTTAAGCATGCTCTGGGGTGTTCAGTATTTAGCTATGTACTTAGTTATGCAAATACTTGATGTCGAAAGCTTTTATAAGATGGAAATGTCCACTTTGAAGCGACGCAGAACGCTCTTAACAGTGTGGTCACCCGCAACCTTCGTCATTTGCTTTTTGGGGGGACAATTTATTTTTCTATGGGAATTGCTATGCCATAGTTGACAAATAAATAATGATTTTATGCGGATATTTAGGTATTTATAAATACTTTGAACTCAGCGCCACCTAGCGTTGGCATACTTTGTAAGCAATTTAAGGTATATTTCGAAGTTTTAGTTGACATTTAGAAATATTTTGTTATTAGTATCATATTGTTAATATAAAAGAATGGCGCATAAAAAATACGAAGAAACATAGAGAAGATGCTTGAAGATTTTATGAAATGATTATAGCCACAATTGGCATATTGTATTATATTGGGTGGTCGAAAAAGTATTTTAATTTTTTCGTAAATTTTGTATTTGTTTATTTATTTATTACAATATTATAAATATAAAAAAAATAAAACGAAGTTTGATTAGAATTACGAAAATACTTTTTCGACTACCCAATATAAAGTCCATTTCCCACAGAAATAATAAATAAAAGGCTAATAGTCAACCACTTACCGGCTTTGCAGCAAGCTATACGATGGTAAATCTGCTTATGGATTTTTATATAAAGAAGCCTAAACTACTAAAAATATAGAAGAAGAAGACAAATCCTTATTATCTTTTTAGTTGAAGTGCAATACATTTCCATATCTTGAATCTTATACAATATTCCAATTAAAAGTTCCAATACAATTTTTAAGCTCAAAATTCTACAACGACTACAAATTCTTCTGGTAGTTTAGCTATATGCTAGAACATAGAAATTTTAAATTCACATCACTAGCTGCCAAAGACTACCTTCGGGTGCATTGTAGCCTGTGCCATTTTTGTAAAAGAAGCTAAAATCCGAAAGCCTTCTATGCGCTTGCACTGCATCAGCGATCTTGTAGTCCTCCTCGGTGCTGCATAGACTTTTGTACAGATTACTGGATCCTGACAGGCATCTAGAGGCAGGGCGTCCAAACTTGTATAACCGTTCACCCGCTTGTACGTCTTTCGTATAGAGACACACCAAGAGAAAATATTTATTTGATTCCTTCACCCATTCCGATGCGGCACAGCCAACTTGGTTATTGCTATCAGTTATGGCACGAGCGAAGAAGTCAACATGTCTTAAAAGAAACGAAAAATTTAAAAATACTTGTAACTTACGCTGTCTGTGGCTCAGTTTTAAAAAATGTAAAAATATAGATAAATTTTTTGGCTTCAGACAAGATCTAGAAGCATTAAAACAAATTAAAAAAGGTAAGTATGTTTGTTGTATATGAAAAACATTATACTTGCTCGTCTCCGGACGTACCATAGATAATTTTTCTGAGAGACTTTTCAAACTCACTGACCAAAAGTACGTTGAAATTGAATATACCAATATCACACAATGGCAAAACTGGTTAAAGAGTAGAGCAAGCTCCTTCCGTACATACTTAGCCACTAACTATACATAATATGTACCTACCCGGGTATATTTTCTGGAAAGTTAGCTGCTATTTCCGCTGTACACTCGGACGCTGTATCCAGCCAATTAACTACGCGTGACGAAACCAATTGCTCGAATTTGACTTCTGTCTTCTCGAACTTGTAAATATTAGCACTACGTCCCGGATTGCGTAATGTTGGCGTGGTATAGCAATGCGGATCGCTTATGAGACAACGTCTTACACTATACTCAGCTAAGTTGGCCAATTCCTCATCCCAGTATAGTTCACCCATTCGTGCAGCGGGCGGTAGCAACACATTCTTACCACTTGCCACAAATTCACGCCGCTCATTGTGCAACTGTAATATGATATGCTGCATTCCATCTAATGATAAAATCTTAGTCTCGTTTGGGCAATTCGCAATTAGTTGCTTTAAAGAAATTATAATTATTATAAGTGTATAAAGAATCATTTTTTTAGATATTTCCCGCTCACCTTATCGCGATTAGCACAAACAGCATGCTGCATTTTGGGTTTCGCACAACCCAGTTTGCAATAATCGATGTCAGATTTTGAGGCAACTTCAATCGCTAGCATGAGCATACTTAAAATGAGAAGTTCTAACAAATTCATTTTAACAATTTCTCCACAGACTTAGTACTGATTTTATAATTTTTAAAGCGCTCGCCGGTTCAGCCAAAAGAAAACTGAACTCGAGCTTGTAAACCTTTTCTATTTTACTGCATTTGTGCAAATATCAAATTTAATTGCGTGGATTTATTTTATTAGTTTGTGTAATCACAACAAAAACACATTTAATGTATTGAATTTCACTTCTAAGCAGCTGCGCTTGCAGGTTATATTTCAAGCCGCACTGTGTTCAAAGCAAATACTCAGTAGATTAAAATATATATATTTTCTTGTTTTTGCGCTATAAGCAAATAAAACTTTTTGTAACTAATGGACTCAAATCAGCTGTTTTTTTAAAGAAATTTCTCCACGATACATAAATCGTATTTCAGAGAAGAGCTGAATCGTCGCATATTCGCGAGTTTTGTATAAGACAAAACGATATCTTTGGCTGTACATATAGCAGCAGTTATTATACCCTACACATATGCATATTTTTAACAGAAAAAAAGTCGAAAAATACCTTAAGCTTGATTTTATTCGGTCAGCTTATATTGCAGCTAAGTGGTTATCCATTTCAGGGTTCCCTACTTTTTAAAAGAAAAAACACAGAAATTAAAATTTAATTTCGAAAAAGTATTCTTTGGCTTTTATTTTTTGAAGATTATATCTTTCAAATGTTGCCAGCGGCTACTTCCCACTTGGCCCATCCATCGTTCGAGCATTTCGATTGGTAACTGGCGAATGACTCGCGTCATGTTTTTTTCTAAGACTATAATCAAAGGATTTTCCGCATAGACTTTAGACTTTACATATGATATATGTGATATCAAACTATGTTGGTGGCCAATCGACCGCCCCAAAACGTGAAATTATCAAAATGTTCTCTCAATAAATCCGTTGATTGTTGCGATGTATGGGAAGTGGCGCCGTCTTGTTGAAATCAAATGTCGCCGAGATCACGAGCTTTAATTTCAGGCATCAAATAGTCGGTCGGCCCTTGAGGGTTACGATCTCACCAGCATTATTCCTGAAGAAATATGAACTGGTGATTCCACCGGCTGAAAAAAATGACAGCTCTTGAATCTCTTCAAGTTACTTTTCGTCCCAAATGCGGCAGCTTTCCCAGAAATAGGCCTCATCGTTGAACATCGCTCGAAAACGGCGGATCCTCTTGGTACTTTTCAACAGACCAACAGTTCTTGCGCCAGCTGTATTTTGTACGCTTTCAATTTAAGATCTCGATCTGAATACTGGGTCTCAGGATGGGTGATGGTGCTGCGAATAGTACGCTCAGTAGGCCGATGATGGTGGCCATAAGTTGAGCGAAGCGGTATATGGAATAAGTAACTGCTTAGTTTTGTTGGAACTTTATGGGAATTGGTGGAACTATACATCCACATTTTATAACCTTCCATTTAAACATTTTTCTATTTTATATAAACATCGTCTATTTTCTTTTATAGATTTATTCAATAATAAATACTGGTTCATCAGGTTGCTTATGGCTTCAAAGAGTCAGGAAAATAGCTAACCTCATCTCAATAAACACTTATTGAGATTTTTTTTATTGAAATAAGTACCAATACAAATATATCAAACATAAAATATACATATATTTATACCAACAGCTTTCTTTTCACATCACTAACTGCCAAAGACTGCCTTCGGGTGCCTTGTAATCTGTACCATATTTGCGATGCGAATTAGAACCCGAAACCCTTCTGCGTTCGTGCATTGAATTATCAGCTTTGTAGATTTCTTTGCTGCTGCATAAATTTTTATACTGGCTACTCGACCCCGTTAAGCAGCTCGAGGCAGGTCGTCCAAATTTATATAAACTTTTACCCGCCTGCACGTCATTTGTATAGAGACACACTAACAGAAAATATTTATTTGATTCCTTCACCCATTCCGATGCGGCACAGCCAACTTGGTTATTGCTATCAGTAATGGCACGAGCGAAGAAGTCGACATGGCTGAAGACGAAAAAGTGTTAGGCAACGATGAAAAATGCTAAGGTCGCGGTTATATGCTAAAGGTTCGAATCACAGTGGTTGCACACAGAACCAAGCTTAACAAGCGTTAATGAAAAAAGCCACTGCCTCTAAGTATCTAAGAAAGCAGTTTTGCTTACCTACTTACTAAATATAATAAATACCTACCCTTGTGGGTCCTCTGGAAATTTCGCAACAATTTCTGGCGTACACACTTTCGATGTGTCCAGCCATTCAACTACCCGTGATGGGACTAACTTCTCGAATGGCACTTCTGTTTTCTCGTACTTATAAATATTCGCACTACGTCCCGGATTGCGTAATGTTGGCGTAGTGTAGCAATGCGGATCGCTTATGAGACAACGTCTTACACTATATTCAGCTAAGTTGGCCAATTCCTCATCCCAAAATAGTTCACCCATACGCGTAGCGGGGGGTAGCGTTAAATCTTTGCCGCTTGCCACAAATTCGCGGCGTTCATTGTGTAATTTTAATATGACAGACTGCATTTCATTTAATGAGATGATCTTGGTATCCGATGGGCAATTCTCAATGAGTTGCTTAAAGGAAATAATAATAATTTGTAAGCGCATTTAGACCATTTTTATGCATTTCCTACTTACCTTATCTTTATTGGCGCAAACGGAATGCTCCGTGTTAGGCAACGCACAACCGAGTTCGCAATAATCGGTTTGAGTTTTTGAGGCAGCTGCAAATGCGATTATTAGTGCATTATTTAATAGAATTGCTAAAGTATGCATTTTAAAGATGTTTATGCTTCTCAGGCTTAATAATAATAATATGTCTAATTATTTTCTGCAGCAAGGATTTTATAATACTGCTGAAGAAGTAATCTTTGAAGCGTTTGTTGGCTCAGCCAAATTTAAACTGAATCCACTCAAGCTTTCACTATTACTTCGGTTGTGTATAAATGAAAAAATATTTTAATTAAAAAATGTTTCTTTATTATTTCGCATATTTGCAAAAAATAATATTAAATGTCTTAATTTCCACTTCGCGACATATCTTTAAGCAGCTGCTGTTTCGGTGCTAGGGAATGATTCAAGCTATACTGAGTTCTAATTAAAATAGAGAATACACGTTTTGTTGCTTGTTTGCTGAATTATTTTTATTGGGTAGTCGAAAGAACCTTTGCGTATTTCTAATCAAACTTCAACTTATAATGAACCAAATATGTACCACTTTGTGCAACCACTCTTTCCCATTTTTCCGCTAGAGACATCGTTCCATCAGTGTAAAACTTTTCTGATTTCTCGGCGAAAAACTGTGACATGTAATTTTCACAGGCTTCTTTTGATGCCAACTTTACTCCATTAAGGGAGTTCTGCATTGACCGAAACAAATGGTAGTCTGATGGTGCAAGGTCAGGGCATGCATTAAAACCTTCCCGCCAAGCTCTCCCAGTTTTTGACGAGTCATAAAAGATGTGTGTGGTCTAGCGTTGTCCTGATGGGAGACGAAGCCCTTTCTGGCGATCAGTTCTAGCCGTTTTTTTCGATTTCTTGCTACAATCTCATCAGTTGTTGGCAGTAAAATGTAGAATTAATCGTTCGACCAGACTAGAGCAGCCCATAGTGCATGATTCCTTTCCAATCCCACCAAACTCTCAGCATAACCTGTAGAGGCGTCAATCCTGGCTTTCCGTCCTTTTGTTGAACTTCACCACGCTTGGACCATGATCTTTTTCACACATTATTGTAGTATTTGATCCACTTTTCGCCTCCTGTTACCATACGCTTCAGAAATATTTCGATTTCATTTCGTTTCAGCAAAGAATCACATATGTTAATTCGGGCCATTAAATTTTTCACAGACAATTCCTTTGGTTCCCAAATTTCGAGTTTCGTTTTGTAGTCATCCTTTTTTAAATGGTTCAAAACCGTTGTCACAATCAATGACAAAATACGAAAAGACTTTTTAGACTTATATATTATATCTCAGTTATGGGCGCCTTACTTCGAAGTATCAGCGAAGTAACTAACCTCATCGCAGTAAAGGCTTTAGTGACATTTTTTATTCAAAAAATCTAAATAATCAAATATACCATACATAAAATATATAACACCATTTACAAAAAAAAAATATTTTTTCAATTTGTTGGTCTCTCTTCAAAGCACTAACTGCCACAGACTGCCCTCGGGTGCATTGTAGTTTGTTTTACCTGCATTTTTGTAAATCGGGTTAAAGACCGTAAGTGCTCTACGTTCGTACTTTGCATCAGTGATATTGTAGTTTTCATGGATGCTACATAAATTTTTGTACTGCTCACTATAGCTAGTTAAGCATCTCGAGCCAGGTCGACCAAATTTATATAACCGTTTACCGGGTTCCACGTCATTCGTATAGAGACAAACTAATAGAAAGTATTTATTTGATTCCTTCACCCATTCCGATGCCGCGCAACCGACTTGATTATTGCTATCTGTAATGGCGCGACCGAAGAAGTCGACATGGCTGAAAAGAAAAAGGTATTTGTACATTTATTCTGTGATAAAATCCATAGTGGCAGATATGCTAATTATGTAGCTATATATAATAAGTACACACCCTTCTGGATTCTCTGGAAAGTCCGCTGCCATTTCCGCTGTACACTCTCTCGATGTTTCCAGCCATTCAACTACGCGTGACGGCACTAACTCTTCGAATGGCACTTCTATTTTCTGAAACTTATAGATATTTGCACTACGTCCCGGATTGGGCAATGTGGGCGTGGTATAACAATGTGGATCACTGATAAGACAACGTCTTACACTATATTCAGCCAAGTCGGCCAATTCCTCATCCCAAAAAAGCTCACCCATACGTGCAGCGGGTGGTAGTCGTTCGTCTTTGCCGCTTGCCACAAAGTCACGTCGTTCATTGTGCAACTTTAATATCACGGCTTGTATATCATCTAATGGCATAATCTTAGTATCAGGTGGACAGTTCTCGATTAGTTTCTTAAAAATATAAAAATCAATAGAAAATATGAAATTAAGTTAATTGCATTTATATTTCACCTGCATTCTGTTGGCGCAAACAGCATGCTTCTTTTCCGGGTCCTCACAGCCAAGTTTGCAGTAATTAATGTCGAAATTAGGTTCGGTTGCAGACACCAGCATTAGTGTATTCAGAATAAGAATTGCCAAAATATTCATTTCAACAATTATTATTAAATTTTTGTAGAAAACTGTTTTGCTTTTTCTTCACAATATTGCAGAAGAAGCGTGTCTTCGAAGCGTTTGTTAGCTCAGCCAAATTTAAACTAAACTCACTCAAGTTTTAGGTTTACATCAGTGGTGTATAAATGAAAGCATATTTTAATTAAAAATATGTTTCTTTATTATGTCTGATTATTTACAAAAATAACTACTAAATTTCTTGAATTCCTCTAACATGATATACACTTAAACAGCTGCATTTAGGGCACCATTTCGAAGTATTATGGTATTATATAGCATACAAAATATATAGTAACGCGATCAATATTACTTACTGTTCTTGGTTAAATTAATATTAAATTAGACTTGAGTAAAAGTGAACTTGGGAAGAGTGAGTTAAGTCAATATTAAATAAGTAATTTTTAATTTTCGAAATTGTGTTCTTAAGAATTCTTTTTAACTCAAATGAAGTTGTGAATCAAATATGTACCTAATTGTGTAATATATTTTACTTTTCAGCATATCTGGACTCCTGCGCCACCTATTGTAAAAAAATTGCAGCGGGAACTAAGGTTGATTCGATGTGAGGCTAGTCTGCCAGCCTACTTTTATTAACTTTATTTGCTGTTATGTAAATGCCATTAATGTAAGTCAAGAACTTATAAACAATAGACAGTAGTTTAGTAAGTATGTCAGTCATATGTTTGTTATAGCAAATTCCAATAGAACCCATTTTTCGAAACCCTCCATCTAAAGTATAACCAAATATTAAGTTATATATCTGATACAGCTATATGGTATATATCTAAAAATGTATGGTTATGACTAGAATAGATTTAGACTTTCACAGTAGAGATTAAACATAGCAAGCGGAGAAATGGCGAAACGAACACGACTATTAAATCTTGTTTTATTTAACCACTATGATTCAACTCGGCAGAGAAGTGACAAAACGAACACGACTATTGATATTTGATCTCCACCATGCATTGTTTATCCACTATGAGTTGAACCCATTCTTTTATAGAAAGGCACTGCAACTGTTGCATGTGTATTTACACTCTGCGGTAGGCCTTCAGAATAATCATAATCCTCATTAATACTGCATAGGTTGCTATATAAAATACTTTGTTTTGAGAGACATTTACTGGCCGGTGGACCCACAGCATATAGTGGTAAATTGTTTTTCAAATCAGTTGCATAGAGACAAGCCAACATAAGCGTTTCATTGGCGTCTTTACTCGTCCATTGCGACATGGAGCAACCAATGCGGTTATTTTCCTCTTGAATAATGTGTGCGAAATTTAATACTTTGCTATAAAATTAAAAGAGATTAGACAAAATTATAGGAAAGCTATAAAAACTGTGATTTTGTAGTGCTCACTCCGCATGCGGTGGAAATATATCCTCGAAGGCGTTGGCCGTTTCATTGATTTCCTTAAACCATTCACCAATTTTTAATTTCACATTCGCTGGCTTGACTTCACTTTTGTTAGGGAATTGAAATATTTTGGCAACACGTCCCGGATTGGGCAGCAAGCCAGTGCGATAGCAATACGGATCACTTAGACTGCATCGTTTGCTACTAAAGACGGAGAGAAAACCCAATTGGCGGTCCCAAAAGACCTCGCCCATTCTATTCGCCTTTGGCAGTTTAGCTATGCGTCCAGCAGCTATTGTATTGCGCAATTGATTATGCTGGTCGAGTAGGAATTTCTTATAGCCATGCATATTCATGTTGAGTATTCTAGTCGTTGGTGGACAGTCGCCGCTTAGTCGCTGAAATAATTTGCTTTTTATATAAAGTTAATCATTTTTTGCGCTTAGTAAGCACTTACGCCGTTCGGGTTTATGCAAGCGCCGTGTTGCGCTCCAATTTTTAGACACTTTAGTGTACAAAATAAGTTTGCTGCCGAAGCAAGCACAGCTATTGCCAAGACAATGAAGCATAAACGAAGCATAGCTGTAATTTATAAAAGAACGTTAAGGTTAACTGAAAGTAGAAAATTTTAGAATTTTGTTAAAGTAAAACTAAAGTATTCTTAAGATGTTGCTGTTGTTGTAGCGGTTGAAAACATAACTGAAGTAAATTCCAGTCAGGGTTCCGGTTTGACAGTCCATGGCCAGATAGAAATCCGAGTTTTTTCCGTTTAGTCGGAACCCCACTGTTGTAGGAACGTTATTCTTCAGATAGAAATCGCTGGATAGTTGCAATAAACTTTTATGTGATCTGTCTCTCGTTTGAAAGTCGACCCCCTCTCTTAGCCCAGTTCTTAGTTCTCTTACCTCATAACTTTTTAATTAACTTCACGCACCTAATTACTATCTAACTAATTCTTCAGCTTTCCGCTTCAAGTTGAACTACAAGCTGTCTGAGGTACGAGCCTTGTCTGTAACTGTACTACAGGCTGTCTGACTTGTGCCTTCAATTGTTTAGCTCAATATAAGCCTCATGATTGTTTATTTAACATAGCTTGGCTTTATATGTTGTTTTAGCTGTAATGTGGTTTTGTCAACACATTTCTCAAACAGAAGTACTTTTCTTTAGTTTTAGTTTAAAGCGTTCTACAAAGAAATAGTATGTGTAAAGAAATATATAGTACACATATTTCTTTACACATACTATTTATTTCTTTTGAAAGTGAAAGATACTTCTAGTTGGCTTATATTACCCCAACAGCTGCTCGGCTAGGCGTTTCAAATTTGCTTTTCCAGTATGACGCCTCACAGTTAGGTTTTTACAAAAATACTTATGCAGAACATAGAAGGAATTCTTCGAGTAATAATCGCTTGGGAAATATATGATATAGTTGTACGATTTGACCCATTCCGTATTAATTTTAATTCAGATATCTCAAAAGCTGACAAACAAAGCTACCGGTTTTAGACCCATGATCACTTAAGCAAAGTTGTTCAGAATGAACCCTGGAGATATACGACTGTAAAGACATCTATTGACAAAATACGAAAAGACTTTTTCGATTACCTAATACTTCGAATACAAAGGCCTAAACCACCAGCAAAATACCTAAGAGTTGTACTTCAAATATTTTTGATATTATAAGGCGGTAAAATAGATTCTAGAATTAATCTATAAACCTTTATTCACACTGGAAACGAATTAGAGAAAGGTAGCAACTAGTAGGTAGGTGAAAATGATTCAACATTGACAAAAGAATAATTAGAGCAAATTTTCCAAATAAAAACTGAACACTAACACAATTGATGCCATGCATGTCCTTGCAGACCCGGAGTGTGCTCGTACGTCGCTAACACATACATATATGTATGTATGTCAAAATATTCATACCCCCTTCTATCTGTGTCACCATACTTATGCTTGTAAAAACATAATCCTTTGAAGTTGAAATTATCAACGTCAAGGGAACAATATTTGTGTACGAGTGTAGTATTTGTAGAAAGTAAAAAAAAAAAAACACAAACGCAAAAGTTTGAGTTTAATGTTGCATGTGTGTGTGAGGGGGTTGCGAGTGAGCTGGGTTGATTAAAATTTAGCGACTGAGCTGGGAATTTCTAGTACTTATGAGTTATGTGTGATAAACATGTGTACTGGGACTAAAATTAAATGCCTTAAATGGGTTAAAAAATTACTTCTATTGGTTTAAAAATAAATTTAAATAAATTAAAACGAATTTAATTAAATTACTTTTGCGATTTAGTATTGCATTTTTTATATTTTTAGAAAGTATATTGAGGCTGGTTCATACGTTGCCATAGTAAGTTTCATGCTTATGCAAGTGAGAGATGGTTCTTGATGCTGTCTTCTTAGAATTTTTTTTTGTTTTTAAGATTTTTTTGTGTTCAATAAAGTTTACTTTAAAACTATAAAGTATAATTTTAAAATTTTTAGAAAGGTTAGTTAAGGTTGAGAGGTTCTCTGCTTCCATACAAATGTATACCAACGGCTATTTTGCAGAAAACTGATTTAAACCACTGATTAATGACAGCTTATTGCTGTTTTTTTATTAACTGATAACCTGAAATAATTATACCAACTATCAGGTTTCGTTCCGAAATATACCAGTTAAATACTAGTTAAACAAAATTCTATGTATCTATAAATATGAATTCGATTTTTTTATGCTTTGGTTTTCAGAGCAGAATTTCTAGTTTTAGATTTGTATATTTCCTGTGCACTTTGTTGCTTCATTGCGGCGTTTTTAGTTTGGAACAGTGCTTCCACTTGAGTAAGCAATATTATGGTAGTTACAAGCATAAATATCTAACTAAATACAAGCATCTATTTATGTATGTATTAACTGGTATTGTCCTTTAAAAATAACACTTTTGTATATAAATGTGTAAATCACAATTCTTTACAAACAAATAAGACCAGGAAATAAGCATCAAGCTCTCTAACTGCTCATAATGTAGTATTTTTGGTTCGTAAGTGTAGTTTTCATATACACTTATGCAATATGGTTTTCTATCGGTTTAGTACTGAAACCGATTTAATTATTTTTTGACTTCGGATTTCATTATTATGCGGAAAAAAATCTCTAAAATTATCGTTTTTCTATATAAAATCGCCACTGAGCTCCTCATACTCCGTTCTCACGACAGTGGGTTCTAAGTAACCGGAACGGACCCGTATTGTTACTCGACTAGGGATTGTCAGCTTGACATCATTCCTCAAATTTGCTTCCGTAATATTTTCTGCTGCCGTCCTCGAAAAGTTGTAGTTCCACTTCAACCTTTTTTGATAACAGTTGCTACACCTTAGAACACCATTTCGACGTCTTTGTCGATCTGAAAATCGTTATCTTTCATCGGCTTACGCGGTTATAGCGGAGTTAACAACAGCGTGCCTGTCGTTTCTTTTTTTTTGCAAGGTGACGCCACCACCTAATAATCGTCATCTTTGTATATAAAAATTAGGTGTCACGTTGTTTGTCCGCGATGAACTCCTCAACTACTGAACCGATTTTAGTAAAATTTAGCACACTGTGTCCAGTTCGAACCGACTTAGAAGATAGGATAGTAAAAAGAATTCATAAATAAAAAATACAGGGAAAATTCTATTAAATGGACGCTCTGTTAAGGGGAAAACTCTATTAATTTTGGGCAGAAAGCTGGTAGCCAGAAATTGAGAGAGCAGCCTTAAAATATTTTTTTTTTGTTAATGAAATTTATTTGTATGAACATACTCAAAATTAAACCTCAAGTGTATCCAGTTTTATTGCCATATTTTGGTATTTATTCAATCGTTTTTATTTCCGTAAAACCGGATAGCCTTGTCATACTGTTCTTTTTTTTATGTATAACACTATATCGATATCGGCTGGTATTTGGACTTCTGCTATTCCGAGCAACAAGTTGCGAGAGTATAAAAACAACTGTACATATTTTCCCCTCCTTAAATTCCGTAATCGCACTAACACACATACAATTTGTGACTATTTTATTCATACATACATACTTACAATGCAGAGTTTGTATTGTATTTATTACATTAAGCTGTTACGACTGAGCCAAAAAGTATGCTTCATTGAACGTTGCGCTTGAATAAACGCTAGCCAGACGCTGGAACCGTTAAATTGGCAGAGTGGTTGTTTTGGTGTTTTTATTTTTTGTTTTTGTTTTTGCTTCTTGTTTTGTTGAACACGTGCACTGTGCAAACAGGCATCAAGTTACTCCGTCTGCATGTGGACGTTTATTTAGACAACATACAAGTTCACAATGTACAACAAATATAACAAATGAGTGTTAAGAGTAAATTTCTTAAAAAAGCGCACAAACACTTGACAGCATTTTAGCGGCTTATCGTTGTTGGATTTTTAATGGGGCAATATAAAGCGATTGTAACAGATCAATACACTCAATTACATATATAAATGTGTGTACAAGCAATTCTAGTTATTGAATTTTGTTGCTTCGCTGGCATTAAACGGCGCTTCAAAGGCTCACAACTGTGAATAATTTTATTATAATTAAAGTGGCTGGTTAACAGCTTTCATGGAAAACACTTGAACACATATATTTATTTACAAAGTTAACATAAAGCCTACACACATATGCGCGCATAAGCTCGCATATGTATGTGTTAAACGGCTTTTCTGTGAATACATTCCTTAAATTGGCCTTTTCCAGTAATAATTTGAACACACACACATATATACACATGTAAGCAAAACAAGTATATAAACCACACATATGTATATGAGAATATATAATTTATGTAGTGTCTGTGTATGCGTGAATTATTTTCCTCATTAAATACAGTCAAATTGCACATGAAATTCACCAAATTTGTTTGCCAAACAAAAACTGCATTGCCCACGTGCATTAATTTCACGCTCGATTGAATCGGCATTTAATCACGCATGGCGCGCATATGCTTATGTGTGTGTGTGCGCGCATTGTTAGTATTTGGTATTGTTGGAAAAATTTGCAAGCTTAAAGATCAAATAGCTTTAAATATTTGCGTAGTTAGCGCCATTTATTTAATTATTAATTTGCCGAAAATTTGCTAATGAGTTTTGGTTTGTTTGCATTGACTTGTTTGCATATTTGCTGCCTACATTCAGGCGCCCAAACCTGCTAATGCAATAATGCTTTAAAATTAATTAGTGAAAATCACAAATAATTTATTTAATTTGTGCAAACAGTGTCTGATTAGTTTTTGTTGTAATTTGCGATTTGTTTTCGCAATAATTAATGGCAAGGAGCGCTTAGGCTGAGCGCAAAGTAGCTGCACGGAGGAAATATGTGTGTAAAACGTTGGAAACAAAAATTTGTTTAGATTAACTATGCAAATGCTTGGGATAACGGTCATAGTAGTGGGGTTGTAATATGATTTTTGACAATTTTATGCTGATCATGCTCTGATTTGGGTATATTAAGTTTGCAACAAAGCTTACAACACTCAAAAAAAAAGCGTCAGAGACCCTATAAAAAATATATATATATGTATCTATATATGATTGCTATCATGAGCTGAGTCGATTTAGCCATGTTCGTCTGTCAGTCTCTCCTTCTACCATTAACGTAAACTGCTCCTTCAGTTTTGAAGATATCGATCTGAAATTTTGCACATGTTCTTCTCTCCCTAAGAACCGGCTCTTTTGTCGAAAGCAGAAAAATATCTATGACAACCAAGCACGTTAGTAAGCTTAAAAGCACGGTCCATAATTTTCACTTATGTCACAATATTCGGCCAATTGATTGTCTGTTTCCGGGTCTTAAGCTTAGGTCTAAGACTCATCGCCAGTAATAATACATTATATGATCTCCTGAGTCAGAAAGTATTTCATCACTGACGTTAACGCCACTCTGTTTTTTTTTTCGAAAAAGGTTTAGTGATTTTGGAACCAATCGATCTTTCAAAATGGTTTTCACCGATGCTTCTGATTTTCCAACGATGCCAGTAAGATCTCTGACTGCTAATCGCCGATTCTCAAGCACCAATTCCTTTTTTTTTATTAATGTGTTGATCATCATTGATATTGATGGCCGTCCTGAACGTGGTTTACCGGCAACGAGTTCTCTACCCTCTTTGAATATTTTGTACCAATCAAAAACATTTGCTCGCCATAAAAAATTATCATTGAAAGCCTTTTCTAAACATTTTGGCATTTGAAATTTGATTCCACACGAAATTTAATTGCACTTCTTTGTTTTAATCATAAATTATGCTGCATTTGTTTCTACGAAGATGTCATGGAGTCAGCATTTCTGTTGGAGCACTGTCACCATCAACCTCAAATATTTATTTATAGACACTGTATCCCACTTACTTATAGACTTTATTTAATAAACAGCTACATAAATATTTTTTAGATATTATCAAGTGTTAAGCACACACGACCAAATATACAAGTAAAATTGGATAAGAGGATGCCTCTTTTATCGCCAAACACACTAGTTCTCAAATACAAGCCATTTAAGCAGTCGCATATAATTTTTTCACCCGACGCGGCTTAGTAAGACATGTGTTAAGGCGTCGGAATCAGCTTGAAAGCGGCTTACATGCTCAAGATATTTCTTAAATATTTCCAAAGCTCTTCAGGACTTTAGGCAGGACAAAAAATTGTACAATAATTCTGCAGTTGTTATTACTTTTTTCAATTCTTACTTACATATTCTGTTCTGTTGTTGTGCTTATTTGTACATTTTCCATTTTGCTGCTCCACAAACATTACTCTAACCTTACTTTTGCCACAAGCAATCTTTCCTGCAATTCTTTGTTACATACTTTGCGGAGATGTCTGTTGCTTTCGCCCCTTTTTCAGTAGGACAACTAAACATTTTACAATGTGGTTATTTCAATACATTTTGTATCACTTCCCTCGAGATATTCAAAGCAAACACAACCTCTGGTAAAGTTAGGAGTAAAAAAACGACTTTTTTGAAGTTAGAAGCATACATTTAGCGGCGGTAAGGAAAACGTTAACTGTGGGGTTTCACAAGCGCAGCTGTTAGTGCTCCAGCCTTGCCACTGCTTCCGGGCCGTCTGCTTTATATATTTGCCACCTCCACTAAGTAGAATTTCTTGCTGAGCAAGCGTTTGCGAAAAACGCCAGCAAAGTTCGAAATGCAATTCTACTGCCTTCGGTTGCTCTTCTTCTTTCAGCTTCTTCTTTTATATACATAACTATGTGGCTGTGGGAAAGTTGGAAATGTAATTTGAGCAATTTTTGCAATTTACTGTAAAATCTTTTAGCGAATTTTCACTTCACAAGCAACACACACGCACACAGGCACACATATCCGTTGGCATAATTGAATTATGACAGTCAATTTGGCGTAATGACAACGGTGTTAAAGTGTAATAAACATATAAAATAATAAAAGCGAAATTACCCCCGCTGACATTTTTGACGTGGGAAATTATTGTTAAATTGTAAAATTTCATCAGGCAGTTTTGGTGAGCGGAGGGTAAAAGTATACAGGTGAATGCGAGGGTGAAGCTAGCTTATCGACTGTTTGTGTTAGAAGAGTGAGTGCGTAAATTGATTGTAGGTTGTGCCGCATTTCTTTGAGGAAGTTGGCGCTGAGGGAAAGTAAGGGTTTCACTTGCCTTTTTTCCGTTACATGATTATTTTCGCGATAACACTATGTTAGGAAGTGTTCTCTAAGGACTAAATAACTTGTCAAAAAAATTCTTCTCTAATTTGCTCAGAAGCCGTTGAATAGGAGTATCTAATCTATATCCAAAGGACGTTAAAACGTTACAATGGTTGTTTAGGATATATTTGGTGTCATCTTCATCTTCATTTATGGTACCAAAGTGTGAAAGATGGAAAGAGCTTAGAGCTTTTCTACAAAAAACGACATTGGCACAAATAAGGCTTTGCAAGAAGTATTTGTAAATTGAAGAATATAAAAAAATGTATCAAAGAATGTATAAATTAAAAAAAAAATAAAAATTATCTTTATTGGTCGAATCTATACGAAAGCTCATTGAACCAAAATTTTAAATTTTGGAAATTAATTAACTCCGGCATCAATTTCGCGTTGAATTTTTTTTGGCTTAAAGAAAATTTGTGTATACGTTAATATTACATAAATCTGATGAAAAATTATGAAAATACCAGTTTACTTTAAAATCGGCATCAGTGCTTTCTAACAGCGTGTTTTCAACTCTAGAAGTTTATGAATTTTACGAGCTTTTAATCTTTATACATATGTGTTCCTAAATTATGAAGTGTTCATATCCGTTATTGTAAAACTGAAATATTACATAACTATATCTCATAAAATATAAAAAAAGTATCAGTTAAAAAAAAACGACAAGAGCGCTATCTATCGACACTTTCGGAACACTCAACTTCCCCAATATCAGTAACACTTTGGACACTAAGTTAAGTCAAATCTTCTGAAGTAGTTTAAACTTAAAAAACTCTAAAATCCAAAAAGAAAGTGCTTCAGCTTAAAATAAGGGAATGTTGGAACTAACCAATCCATTCTCAAATGAAGTTTTTCCAATAAAAATAAATTTTATGTAATTTTATATAATTTGAAATTCATTGCTATAAATAAAAATTCCTGCCGAACTGACACTTTTTAACTTTGAGAAAAACGGGGAAAATACTAGAATGCAGTCAAGCTCGACCAGAAAATATTGAGACATAAATAAATGACCAGAAGTTTTTGCAGACAAACAAAGTCGCTGACATGGGCTGCTAACAAAGGGAATCACTGTCACTGCGGACCCTACTCAAGGCACTAAAAATTGAAGGGTGTAATTTGTAAAAGAATTAAAAACAGGCAGCAGAGCAGAAAATAGCAAAGCAGCATAGGTCAAGGCACTTATGTATACACATACATATATTAGGGTGTGTAAAAAAAAAGTATAACTTTATTAATTATACCGAAAAATTATAAGTGACCATTTTATAATTTGCATACATTTGGGTGGGCCCAAAAAAATATTTTTTTATAACTATGTATATTGAAAATTTATGAGTGACCATTTTTGTAGAGTAGTAAAGTTCTTACTAAGCTATAAGTTCTCCGATTTTTAATGATTTTTTTCATTGAGTTAAAAAATTTAAGAAAAAAATGTCCTTAAAATAATTAAACATTAACCGTTAATATTTTTTAAATGGTTAGGTCTACGAAAAAATAAGACTACCATTTTGAAGAGCATTCAATTTCCTACAACTATGAAACGATATACATACTTTTTTCCAGTAGTTGAGAGCGAGATATGAGTTTTTTATCCGAAAATAAAGAAAAAAATATAAAAATTTAAGGCGGCGCAGACGCCTGTTAATATTAAAAGCTCATATTTGGAGAAATTTTCTTAGAGATGACCTATGAACCTTTTTTTCAAAATATTAAGCAAAAAAAATATTAGTTTTTATTGAACCAACTTAATATATAAACATATAAAAGCAAATCGAAACAATTGTTTCGAAAATATGCCAACACTGTTACAAATATGTTAAAGTGTGGCGTATCTGTACCCAATATACTATCAAATACGCGCTGTGGCACACGCTTTACTAAGCATACGTATCTACATATGCCGTTACATATGGACGCATATCATATACGCTGACACATTTAACTGCGCCACCGACATTTGTAATAAAGTTTTGACAAACGAACTTTTCAGCAACAAGTTTGCAATTTATTGTGCAAGTTACGAGCTTTCTCGTTCGTTTTGCTAATAATATTAGTTGAAGTGGACTAATGCCCTCCGGAGTAATTGCCGATTGGCGCAGAAACAAAGGTGCAAAGCAAGCACATGGTCATACACATAACCTGTACGCTTTTATGCTCTCGCAACAAACACACCGACACACACCAAACATATATGTATATGTACATATGGTACATACTCGCGCTCGCAGAGCCCCGCATGTGGTTAACTAACTGCATTGAGTTGTTATTTTAGATTTGGTTGGGAATTAAGTTTCCATGCCAGTGCACATGTGGGCGTTGAAATTGAAAATCGACTAGTGAACACAATGAATTTTAATAAAAAAAAAATTAAAAATAAAAAATAGCAAATTTGTCACACGAAAGGGATGCGCGTTAACGGTTGAGTGCACAACAAATGATGAATATTGTTAGTGTTTCAAAGCTTACTTTATGGTAAATAGTTTGGATTATTTTACATATTTAAATTTTATTAAATTTTACAGTTTTAATTCGGTGGAAAACCAAAAGTTAAGCATCAGATTTTTTTTCCAATTTTGAATATTTGCTTTTCGTACAGAAATTCCGCACGTCTGCTGAAGTAAATTTCGGCCATCTGCCACAGTTATACCGAACTTTCAAGTTCTTGTTAAATCAAGAAAAATAGCTTCAATAGAAAATCTGTAGAAATAGTTTAAATAATTTATGCGCACACACGTCTTCCAAACTGCAAATATATGCGAAATTCCTATGCTTATTGACACAAAACTTAGTGAAGACGTCTGAGAATATGCAAAGTAGTGTAGAAGAAAACTGCAAAGTAAAATATACATATGCAAATTGTCACATATGTGAACAGTTACATACCCAGTTTAGATATGCATGTGTGCCTGCGTACATATGTATGTACTCGTATTTGCAAAAATATGCCTCTTACTCAAAAACGTGCATTTGCATGCTTATTAGTTTTTGTTTTGAAAAAGAAGAAAATAAAATTAATTTAATTTAAATCGAGTTATCCAACATACAAGTGTATGTGTTTATATATAACATGCATGCATATTAGGATAGATCAATAAAACGATTTTTTTCGCTTGATACTTTGAAAAATAGATTCTTAGGCAACTCTAAGAAGTTTTCTATTTTTTTCTTATTATCAGATAGAAAAACTCATATCTCGCCTCCAACTCCAAAGAAATATCTCGCTTCAGAGATTTTGTAGGAAATTGAATGCTCTATGAAATCGTCTAGCACGATTTTTTCCTAAACCCAACCGTTTGAAAGATATTAACGGTTGAAGTTTCATTATTTTTTTTGTAAAGCAATATTTTTTTTCTTATGAATTTTATAACTCAATGAAAAAAAATATTTCAAATTGCAAAACTCGCAGTTTCGTAGGAAATTCAATGCTCAATTAAAGTGGTATAATTTAACAATTACGATAAGCGTTATATATGTACATCGCAAAAAAAAATAATTAAAAAAAAATTTTTTTAAATGTAAAAAAAAAATATGAAAGAAAAATTAAAAAAAAAAAACATTAAAAATAATTCAAAAAAATTAAAAAATAATTTAAAAAATTTAAAATTTAATAAAACAAACTAGAGTCTGGTTTTTATGGCAATAAATTTTTTCGACCCACTCTAATATACATACATATGTACATTGTAAGTGAACTTGCCTGAAACCGCAACAGGCAGTCGTACGTGGCGTATGAGTAATTTTTTAAATGCTGTGTACTCACTCACATAGTTTTCTTTGTCAAATATGCATGTAAATTATATACATATGTACATACCCACGTATATTAAACTCTATAAATAATGTGGCCTATGCATATGTTTTTTAAATTTTTCCACATTTTTCTGCATTTTCAAAGAGCTTCACAGTTTATTTGCACAGCAAATTTCGCATAAGCGGCTACGCGCATGTTTGTTGGCTCGCAGCCAATTTAGGGGAAATTGAAAAACTACAAAATTATGTAGTATGTATGCGAATTAAAAAAAAGTAGAAAAAAAATATTTGAAAATTAAAGTTTAATCTACTGGCTTAAAATGCCGCAGGTGGCGCTTAAATACACAGTAATATTTTATTAGTTTCCAGAGTAGCAAAATTTTTATGTTTGACTGACTCATATGAAAGTAATGTGTGCAGTGTATTATTTAGGTACTTCGATAGCGCAGTTGAGTGGTTTAACATGTCAATTGTGGCACAAGGGAGGCATGCTTGATGAATATATGAAATATATATAGACACACAATGAAGTACCTACATACATAGCAAAACACTTTTTTGGTAAAATTCGTTTATTTTATTTACTTCAAACGTAATATACTGATTTTATCGAGCCAATAACTTTTACCATTTTTATAGTCCGATTTGTCTTTTGCTTCAAATTACGACTCAGTTTCGGCGATAACCTCTTCGTACTTCACCCGATCCAATAACGCGTGTTGATGGTCATACCACTTTCAAGGTAGTAAAAACAAATTAGTCCATGTTTTGTTTTGGAGCGGGTTCATCGTGTGCACTCTACTCAGATGACTGTCGATTGGACTTTGGAGTGAAATAATGGAGCCATGTTTCATCCATTGTCACATATCGAACAACTTCACTTTGCGTCAGACACGAATCGAGTATGTTAGAGTTCTTATAAAGCTGTATTATATGCTGGTATACACAGCAATAGCCTACTTTTAGGTGATTTGCCAAGAAAATCAAAATTTTATAAAATCTTTTTATATTGATATGACCAAAGATGTAACTATAACTATTTTAGTTGCATTTTTTGACTCTTCCTCATCTTAAATACAATTCCGCCTTTAAATTTATTTTCAAAGAAAGTTTCGTTTTTGCTTTTCCATTTTACTGCTTCGCTTTTTGATTGTCAAATAAATGGCACTGTTATCTTATAATGAAAAGAAAATTTGGCATAAACTTTTCGCAAGAATTTAATCCCACTGAGAGCCAACGGAAATTGCCAGTGGCTTTGAAGTTTAATTTTAAACCACATACACACAGGATCCGCAAAAATATGTGTATACATATATATATGAGTTTGCTGATGTTATATGTGACTAACTCGTATCAAGAGTAGCCGCATAACTACAGGTCAAATAGCAGCAGTACACCAGCATAGCACTGACCTACCACAGCAGTTGATTTGAAGAATGTGTGCGCGCAAGCGAGGCTGTAACTACGCCTACAGTAGCCATAGCGGATTCAGCAACAATGCTGTGATGAGTGTGGTAAAGCCATTGAAATGGGTCCTCAAGGAAACGGAGATCGAGGTTTGCTGGCTACAACGGGCAGCCATACGTATGCGTGTAACACATATGTATATATGTTGTATGTATTTCTGTGTATATGTGTAGCCTACCAAATCAACCGAAATTTTAAATCAGCGAGAGCGCTGGATTTGGGCAGCGCTACAGACAACCGCGAGACAACAGCACGCGTGTGGAAACGGAAGCACTTGTGGACGTTTGCCAAAAAGCGCACGGAAGTGGGTTTATTACACAAATACGAAAAGAAAAATGAGAGCAGAGCAAAATGGTAAATGAGAGGCAAGAGCGTGTGGGTGAACTTGAACCCAACGAGCCGCAATCCCTATGGAATTGAGTAATTGTTAGTGTACATTAGCACACATGTATCCCTTGTAAATATGTATTCTGACCTTCGCATGTACATAGTTAAAGACTCTACTCCAGCACCACTTTGCCACTGCATAACAATTACGCAACATCAAGCAGTTAATTTCCGCTTTTATTGTTTGAACTTTTGACATTTTACTGCCACTTTTGGTCTTGTGTGTAATTTCCCCGCCAACTTAGACTTCTTGATATTATATACA
The DNA here is from genome assembly GCA_027475135.1 of Bactrocera correcta. NCBI lineage: Eukaryota > Metazoa > Arthropoda > Insecta > Diptera > Tephritidae > Bactrocera > Bactrocera correcta. The sequence continues at coordinate 106,797,698 of CM050323.1, forward strand.
TATAAAGTATATAAGCTGAACTTAAATTATTAAGTGAAATTAATAGTTGTGTCTCACTGCAAAGCATGTGGTTCAGCATTGGCCAAGAATTTTACATTAAGCGAGTTGATTTAGTGCTGATTTCGTAATTTTTTTTTTGCTTTTTTTTTGTTGGTTTTATAGCTTTTTGTTGTGAAAAGCCTTGGCTTAATCACATTGCATAATTTACTTGGTCACAAGCGACCTTGAGAACACTGACATCCATTTTAGTATGCCTATATAACCATATATATATACATATATAATATATATATATGTCTGTATATGTATAAATGACTATATATATGTATATATTATTTGTATATTTGACTTTCAACATTTCGCTCGTATACATATGTAGAAAGTACACTTCAGCGCGTGTGTCCACACCAAATAAACCCGAAATGCGCAACTCTTGCTCAAAACCAACAAAATATAAATACAAAATCCCAGCTAAGATTTAAAGCAGATTTTCAAATAAATTTCTAGCATTTGAGTCTTAGAAATTTATTTGTGTCTGGAATTGAACTTCAGAATAAAAATATTCTTTATTTTTTATGCGTATTAAAGTTTTTCCTGTAGTTATGCCTGCTTTATTTGTAAAAAGTATTTAACTTTAGCCTAAATATATGCAAGGTTTTATTTGAAATTAAAATGGCAGGATTGTAACTTTTAGAGAATAGTTGCATACATTTAGGCTGAAGTTTAAACATTTCAAACTATAAAATAGTGATGAAAAGGAGCTAAAATAAAAGGTGTTATTCTGGAAAATAAACAAAAATGGCGAATTCAAAATGAAATGTTTAAAAAAGCGATTGTCTGGTATTTTAAGAAAATCGTTGCCTACTTTCATGCGTATAATTACATACATTAAATATATTTGTATGAAGTTTGATGGTTTTGTAGTTATCGGCATTAAACTAAATAAAAACTACGCTTAATATATGGTTTTGACACCAAAAACTTTTAAAAGGGAAAAATAAAAAGATATTTTTTGTAGTTTTTGAGAGAACAAAAATCATTTTAATAATTTTTCAGAAAACAAAAATCAAGAATAATAAAAAATGGAGAATAGTTAGTTTTGGCTTCCGAAAACAAATACCCTTCACAAGTGTATTTCTTGTAGCATAAATATCGTGAATATGTCCAGACAAATACAAAAGTTTTCCATACCAGAACTAGATTTTGATCGGTCGAATTTCGTGCGCTTCGTATACATCTCAAAATATTTACTGGGTGTTCAGAGTTATTGCTGATGCGCGTGTATAGCTGCGCGTAGACATTTCCCATTTATTATTATTTACACAATCAGTCAATTTAATTGCTTGCGTGCGTTACACATATGCGCATTGTATATGCCGAGTGAGTAATAACGCTTCTACAAAAATAAATGTCGGTCCGAACGCATCCGTTACGAAATTGATCAAGCTCTGTCACAAACTTAATTTCTACGTTTTTGTGTTTGTATTAAATATTTGATGGCACTCTCGTATAATTTTTGCAGAATATTTTACTGCAAATCTCGAGTAAAAACGTGCATAATTCAGTTTTAATGCGTTGCATTCCTTTAATGTGTTTCGTAGCAGTTATTTTTAATTCCTGCTTAATGATTAAAAATAATATATTTTAATGATAAAATACAAAATATTTTATTATTGTTATTCAGATTTTTGTAAAATCATAATAATTAATTGTTGGCCCTTAACTATTTCCACTAATTCAGTCACTGCTGTGGATAACCCAACAGAAAATATACATATGTTTCTTAATATCCTTTGATATGGTTTTGACGGATTTTTAGCACTTTCACAGCATTTTAATAGAAATAAAGTCGCTCTATTATCAAATTATCAAACATTAATAAGCTCAGAATAAATTGAGCACAAAATTTCACAAACCAAAAATATTGTGTTTATATAAAAATTGTATTCAATTAAATATGAATGGGACCTAAAACTAACATTTACTAACTGTAAAAGGCTAACAATATGCACTTATGTATATAATAAAATCCACAATTCAATGTAAAAGTATGAAAAGCGAAAATGTTGCGCATACGCCATGGCGTATAAGTCTCTACTTAAAATTCGTTGCAGCACTTCAAAACCAGCTTGTTGAATAACTTTTGGTATTTTTGTGCAAAACCACAAAATAAAATGTTGTTGTGCATTGCTTTATATTGCTTTGTCTAACAAAATTTGTAATTAACCAGCGGCAACATAAATTTAATTAACCGATTATTTGCATTTCGTTGCCCATTTCAATTAATATTCACTGAATAGCATTAAGTGCTTGTCATTTGGGTCTAACTAATTTAATTTGTATGCCATTGTGAAAATCTGCCTTAATCGTGGTATTATAACTGCGCATATTACTAAATTATTGGTGTATAAATCAATTCATAGGCATATACATATAATGTTGTGAGCTATGAGTCTTTTGTTGGAAAATAGAGAGGCTTTGTGTTCTGTTAAAAAATGTGTAAATACGGAAAATATCTTCTAGTTTAAACAGAATATTTAGTTTTAGCTTTCATCCATGCAGAAAGCCGGAATCACTGCAACAGTGGCGTACCATTTTTCTTAACGCCGTCGCAGATCTTGTATAACTTAAAAAAAATTTAATTTTTTGTTGCAAAAATGTAGTTGCAGTTTTTAATTCCCAGTTACTTAATCGTAGATTGATAGAGAAATTTTGTTCTAGACGGCTATTTGTTCATTTAAATTCAAAAATATTATATTAAGATAAAAAATATTTGCCAAGATATGGTACATAATGTTAATTTACAGTATCGTATAATACAGATAAATGTTAGTCTTGAATTTTGCTAGTACATATTCCAGAGTCACGAATTAGCAGTGAAATGTTTGCTAAAATATTGTATGTAATGTTAACATACATAACCATTTAACGTATACGAGTATATTTGGTACAGAGAAATGTTGGTCTTGAATGTTGCCAGTAATAATAATTTACAGAATCATGAATTAACAGAGAAATGTTTACCGAAAATGTATATGCAATAATAATGTTACAGTATCTTATATTATGCATATACCATATATGTTAATGTTATATAATAATATTTTTGCAGAAATAATACTGTTTAGTTACAGAATCACATATTTCTATGAAAATTTGACAAAGCGGTGTACATATACATACATACATACATATATTATGAAGTTAAATAATACATTATTATCAGACAATATGAGTAATCAACCGAGTATAGTGATAAAAGGCGGCAAACGTAGACTGAATTCACAATGATTGCTGCACAGACTATAGTAAAAATTATAACTTCTGAGATCCTCTATAATATGAACACCATATCCAATAATTCAGATCATTACCGTAATATCAAATTATATACATAGATAAGAGTCACTTATTCGGCATCACCTAAATAGCACGCATCTGCGCTTAAATGTCTCAAAATATAATTACTACACGCACACAAGCATCTCTCAGCTATTCTATAAAAGTAAAAACCTTAATTAAGCAAAACTGTGTGGTGTGGCAGGCATTTATGCGTTCAATAATACACATTAACGCTCATCAGACTTATATAGGTAAGCGTAAATCACTTTCATTAACACGCGTCTGGTACTTAATGTAGCTACACACGCATCAGCACCATTTTTACCGTTAATTTAGGCAGTATTCGAAAGGCAGTATGCGTAAAGATACTAAGTGTGTATGGGTGTGTACTCACACATCTTTGAGAAAGCACTCAGATGAGTGAAATTACACACTCACACTTTTCGTGCGTCAGCTTCTAATCACCTTTCAGATGTGTGTACTACAGCAACCATCAACGTCTCAAGCATTACCTGCGTCAGATGCTTAACCTAGTTCGCTGCAACATTCTCCACCCTTAGTGCCAAAGCGCGTTTAAATGCTTTTGCCATTAGCTTCGCAGCACTTGTTTACATACTTTACCTTTTATATGTAATTTAAATTAGGCATCTTTAAGACGTTAGAAGCGCTATCAGCCGTCGTTGTTACATTACGTGTGTCGCTCTGTAAGTGCGTGTGCGTGTGCGTGCCTTTAATTTCACGTTCACGCATGCACTATGTCGGCGTGAGTGGCCATAAAAAACTTGCACATTTAATGTATTTCGGAAATTTGATTTTCTCACCCATCAAATAGGCATAAATATATTCCTAACGGTATGCTAGTTGAATGCCGTTAGTGTGGATATAAATTTACATTTTACTTTGTCGTTTTCCGCTCACAAGAGCGTGTGTTCAGTTTGTATATATGTGGTTTTTGCTTGATATTTAGCTAAATGAGCTCACTGCTAGGAATATCCACGTGTGTGCTGTGCTCTTTGTATATGTATGTATGTTCGTGTTTGCACATATGTATTCGTATTTAGCCAGCTTGTAATCGGCTATGTGTCGCCACTAAATTTTGCATCGAAATAATCGCAAATGTCGGCATTAATTAAAAAAGCAATTAAGCCTGTCGGAATTCAAATATCAATTTTTGTGGCAGCCACTGCTCTTCTGCATATTCGTGGCTTGTTGTTGAGTAGGCAATCAAAAGTACGGGGTTTGTTGAAAAGTATGGCGAATTTTGCATTTCTTTAGAAAGTGTTTATTATTAATATCTGTTTGGTCCCCTTCAAAGTAGTCTTCTTCTTCTTTATTGGCCCAATGGAGATCCCGAGGGTCAGGTCCGAGGGTCAGGTCTTTTCAACCGAGTGGAGGTCTTCCTCTTTCTCTGCAAATACTTTCAGAGCCGAAGTATTTTCATCTATTCGGACGATGTAACCTAACCAGCATAGCTGTTGTTTTTTAATTTGTGGATCAGATATATTTCACTTCTGCCAGCGATTTTCCCAATGTAAAACAATATTTTTTTTTAATCTTGTTCGGCTCCATCTTGTATGCAATTTTTATAACCTCAAGCGCAGCGGAGTGTCGTATTTTCATGGCCCTTTTCGTTTGTTGTTTTGGGGGCAAAACAAGTCAACGTCCCTTTGGCAAGAGCTCATGATCCACGACGTCCGCGATATCAAAGAAAAGTGCTAAAAAAAACTTCGCATTCAGTTTTGCGCATGTCTTGGCTCATGCGACAGCTTTTATTGGCATAATTGAGCTTTGGTTTCCACGTCATAACCATAAACCCACGATTCTTCACCATTTATGACCCTTGGAACAGATCTGGGTCGTCCGGACTGAGTCCGACATCTCCAAAGACAAGGCAGTAGATATAGTGGCTGCCAAAATACGGCTGCATACAGGTCCCGGGCCACAAGGTTTTTCTGCGAAATGAAATAGCTGATGAGATTACCAAGAGTGCCATTCGTTAGACTATCGAACCAGCTCAGGAAATACGCAAATCCTTGAAAACGATACACAATTTTCGCAAGGGCTGACAGATAAATTATGTGCAAAAGTGAGAGGAAGAGAAACACACAAGTTTCTAATAACATAGTCTCAAAAAGACTACAGAATTGTTGTTGGCCTAGGCATAGGTCACAATTTTCTGGCATCACATGCTAGCCATGTGGCCATATGTAGAAAGTGCAGAGAAAGAGAAGTGAAAGAGAAGCTGGAACAACTCTTCTGCTCATGGTCGGCCTTATCCAGAACTCTCTTGAGATATTTAGGTGCTTCACCAGAATTAGATATCGGCTCTCTATTAAGCTTCACAAAACCGTTGACGTCCTGTTCGACGAAAACTTCAGCTCGTATTATGATAAACCTCCAACTGACATTACTAAGGACCTGTACGTCCATGCACAGCCTGAAAGCCAGCTAGTGTAACCTAACCTAATCTGTGTGTAACCTAAACTAACCTAACGGTGCAGTCGAACCACACGTTTTTCTGGTATTTTATGCTTCTTCTACTCGCACCAGGTCACTAACGTCCCTTGAATGTAATAAATTATATGATTACAATAACTGCGAGCCGCATTAAATACTAACTCCAGCAGCTTAGCACATGCAATCTGCCACATGTACTTAGCTGAGCTTGTACCAGCTATTCATGAGTACTTAAATGCCGCAGTCAGCGAGTGTTTAACTAAGCTTCTAGTACTGACTTTGGCATACGCCAGTTGGTCTTGTTGTCCCTCGTGCGCGTGACAACAATTAACGCACAAACAATTGCAACGGCAGTCCGCAGTCGGCAGTCTGCAGCACAGATATACCTAATGCTCATAACGCATCCGCAAAGCTCTGATTATAACATCTTTGCGCGAGCTTGAGCTCGTGCATCCGACTATCACTCAAATGCAGCCGCTGCTCTGGTAGCATTAGCGCTTATTTAACTTAATTGAACGTAACTATGGTAATGGGTGATAAAGTCATTAGCCGTTGCGGTACTCCACTATTTCTGTGGGCGCTGTTGACGTCCATGGCGTTGAAAATGACAATGCCTGTGGCTTATTGGCTTTTTGGTCAGTTAGCTGGTTGATGAATTGATGAGTTTGTTGCCCATGGCGGTAGCTGCATTGACACAAGCGCGATCGCTACTATTGTTGTTGACGTGGGTATTACCGTTGGCGTTACACCTCACTTAGCAAGTGCGTGTAATTGTGCTGATAACCAGAATATGAGTCGGTTAGACAGAGAGACTTAGGCTTATTTTAGTAGAAGCAGCACGAGAGCGTTCTGTATTCAAATTTTAAGACAAAAACTCTAGAACTTGTTCCGGTTTGAAATACTTTGATTAAAAAAAATTGCATCCTGTCGGCTTTGTAACTTAGATATATGTAGGTATATAAATAGATCTCACAATATGCTAACTTGGAACAGATAAGCTTATGTACTGTGAAAGACTAAAGTCAAACTGTGCTTTGAAAAATGTATCGATCTTCGAATTTCAAACTTGTTCCTAGCTAAGAGCACTATGATGAGGTTTCTGAAACCTATTCCTATTGATTCCTATGTGTATAGATTGAGTTTGGATCATGTTGTACCATAAATTTCGGCTTCTCTACCTCCAAAATTGTTCTAATCTATCCAAGTTATATGGGTTTCAACAGTCCGAAAGATCCTGAGCTTATAGCGACCAATTCTTTCAAAAACTAACTCTTCTGTTGTGGTCCTAGTGTAGAGTGGCTCATTTGTCACTTCAGCTTAGGCTTAATTTGTAAGTAAGTTCTGTGAAACACAGAGTTCATGAGCACATCGTCATATCGGCTGGCTCTGATCCAGCTACTACTCCCACACACAGCCCGTGACTTGAAGAGCAAGTCAAAAAATCTACATCAAAAGTCAAGTGGTCTATCAAATTTCAACATAGGCACTTAAAATGCTGATTGGCCGCTCTAAGACGACGGCAGTATTTTATGTGCCTGCAACGAGGCGTAGACGCAGACATCAAATTTATGTGCACGCATAAATTCTCGTTTTTTATTTCAATTATTTTTGGCTCATTTAATCAGCGCACAGCGAACATAATGAGCACATTTATGGCACTACCCGAAAGTACTTGTTTCGAAGTTAAAACTGCGAATAAAAACCAGCAACCAACAAATAAAAATGTAGAAAATATGTAAATGTCAAAATAAGGCCAACGCCACACTGGCGAGACCGCGTGGTGGTGGACAGGCATTCAATCAAAACGCAACCTAAATCCGGAGCAATGTGTTTTGACTAACTGCCGGTGTGTTGAAAAGGACACATACCGGCACTCTAAATAACTTTACTACAAAAAATTGTTTCGCGGCTTGTGCCGCTGTGCCGTGGCCGTCCGATGGTAATCGCATTTCCGTTTAGCGGCTGAAAAACTAGCCGGAAGTTGAAAAAGCGAGAATCGTGCCGTCAACGCAATGAACGAATAGCGGCGTTTAGTGAATATTTAACGATACAGTAGGTCCGAAAAGTATGCGTAAAGTTTCTAGGTTAGATTTGGTTATGGTGGCCGGCTGTCAAGCCGTACATAGACCTTCTGGTGCTTAGCAGGGTCAGATGGAGTTTCTGTTTAATTTGAGGTGAAGTATGCCTCATAAGGACGTCGATGCTTTTTGCGAACTTTAAGAGGGACTTGATATTTAATTTTGATACTTCATGAAATCCCTGAAACTATGAAGCTCTCATTTATTTAAGACGAGTTCTTAATAGTCGTGGACAGCGGCATCCCATGCCCAATTCACTGCTCTTTCTATCAATATCAATATAATATTGAATAAACCCATTAAGCATTATCTGCGGATGTGACATCAGGGGGTGTGTCTCATCGTATGGAAATATATAATTTATTCGACTAAGCTGTGGCACATTAACTGTTAAGTAACGTTTATAACTGTTCTAGTTTTGTGTGCAACTGTCCATTCAACGCATGCTTTGTTCACGCATCTAAAGTAGCTTTTGCGTGAGTTCTTTTATGCTTTCTATGGCCATGAGTTGGCGTGCGCTTAATGTTTTACTTTTGCTTTCATTCTCGACACTTTTTCGCGCTTCAGCTTATCAGCCGTCCACTGCGTGCATTCCAACCAACTTGATAATCCTTATTTCACCTTTTGCGCCAAATTGAAATTTTCAACTATGTTTTCGCTGCTTCGCTGCGAACGCCGATAAACTCTTCGCGCTGCCGGCAGGATAAGCGGCGGTTCAACTTTTGTGCGCCATATTACCCAAAGCGTTGCCTTATCCGCTCCGGCCACACACAAGCCCACAAGCAAACCTTTACAAAATATTCGCTCCAAATGTTTTTGAAATTTTGTAACAATTTTCATTGTTATACCGTTGCTTTGCTTGTTTTACGTTGTATTGATTTTTCTCCACCATTCATACCTTGCACCGTTATGCCCTATTTAACGCGGTAACTTTTAAGTAGTGCGCCAAAAATGTTGTTGGAATTGTTTTCTAGGTTAATGGTGTAAAAATTTCTGCAGGTATTTGCGTGTGTGTGAATGTAGGCAAGATTTTTTGCTTGTGCGTGTAAATTTGGGGTAACATTGATTTTACTTTTGCTTAAAGCTGCTACTTAATATTATTCCTGTCACTGTTTTAAGGCTTCAATTTTGTAGGACTAATTTTTCATTTTAGCTTTTTTTTCACCTGAACATTTATTTCGCTTGTGCTGAGCTAGTGGGTAGTCGAAAAAGTATTTTTGTCAATAGATGTCGTCGCAGTCATATGTCTTCAGTGCTACCAATTACATTGTGTCATACCATGTAAGCTTCATTTAACCAAAAAATTAATTTTAATTTGGGGAAGTTATTCCTAAAAGGCAATCTCAAACCAAAGAGATTAGTGCGTTTCATAAAAAACAGAATGAACTAACCGTAAAACTATTCCGAATTTTTCACATTCCATATAAAAAACTAAAGTGTAGTGATTATTCAGACGTTCCTTTATGACTAGCCGCGGACTTATCCCTATTATCGTCCCCATCTGGTTGTTGCTTCGCTCTATTAGGTTAGGTTAGGTCATACGGTTGATCCAAAATCGATGGATCTCACTTTGGCATTTGTATCCTGTGTTAACCCATAAACTGGAACATCAGATCCTCATAGATCGACGAAGTGTTTTGAGCTAACCACAAATTTATTAAATAATAATATCAATCCCAGCAAATTCGCTAGGTTCCCAGAGATATTTTAATATCAGCCTGACAAAAGCCGGGCAATAGACAAAGAAGTGACAAGATATTTCCACCTCGCTTTTACGCCCTTTCAGGTTTTACAAAGAGCGTCCGACAGGTTATTTAGCTGCACCGCTTGTAAACCTTTGGACAGTGTCCAGCCAGAATACCTACAATTATGGCAAAATTGACTTTCTTAAGAGACAGTAGTTCGGAAGACATCTTGTGACTCATTCTGAACCTGGAGGATCTCGCAGTCGCACCGTCGAACTGATTGTTGACCAACTGGAGGTCCAAAAGTCCAAAAACCAATTAGTTTCCAATCGGATGAATTTGGGGAAAGGGTGCCCTCACTGGCAAGCCCATCGGCTTTGATGTTACGGCGATTCCACTGTGGCCGGATAGCCGTACAAGCCGTATATTTATTGATACCTTGATGCTATCTCCTAGTCTTGATAGACGCTACTACAGTTGATGGAGTGCTTCCAACAGAAGATATCTAGCTACTCTCCCTCTTCGATTATCTAAGGACTTCCCATCGCCCACAAGTCCTTCGCAGGTGTGTGAACTAAGAAAGAACCGCCACGGCGATACAGTGATCTAGTTTGGGAGGAATTCAATTGAAGCAGTGGAGAATTTCAGTGTGTCACTGCCCGAAGTCTAATGTCAGGCTTCGCCCCAAGTACCTACCAGCTATGTCTACAGGTGTAACGAGTAGAATCGCAATTAGCAATCATATAAAGCGAATAATCGGAATCAAGTTCTTGTAAGGAACCTTTTGTATTTGTGAAGTGTATTAAAGTTTCGATGCAACCGAAATTATTTCAATAAAATAAATTAAATTAGATTTCAATAAAATACAAGTTGGAGCCTCGAATATTTTAGTAAAAATAACTTGAGTTTTTCTCCATTGACTTAAGTAGATTTAAGTAATTAATTGAGATCACAAGTTTTATTTAGCATAATCACATAAGAATATGTATTCTCAAATTTTTCTAAAATTGAAAATATTTTGAATTTAACGTAATTATATTTCTTCTTTTTTCAGTTGACAATAAATACTTCCAACGCATCACTGAATAATTAATGAGTTAAATACCGCTAAATGAGTGATTGACATAAATATCTAAAGTGATTATCTGCCGTAATGACAGAAAATGTAATTGCCGCGTCAACTTGTTAAATAAAAAAGAAATTAAAAATTTATTCAGTGCAAAAGTAAACATTGCGCGGTTTACAGACTAATACATAGTGACATATAAATCGACTGAATAAATTACTAAAATTGTGTTGTGTGTATATTTCATGCGCATACATATATTTATAAATGTACGAGTATTCATATGTATACACAAAAGAAAGCAACAAAATTGTATACAAAATATTAATCGTGTTGTTGGTTGTTGGCTTGCGGCATTTTAGATCATACTTTTACACAAACATTTTGCATGAATTTATATTAAATTATATAAACAACATAAAAGTACATAAAAATGCGCATTTTTTCCAGCGAAAATGTCAATTAAATGTACATATATGTATATTGTGCGCAACTGCAGTATTCGGACCCTCTAACATGTGTCAGAAAGCTATTAAATTTATAAGCCGACAATAATTGGAAAAATGTTTTTGTAATTCAGTTACAAATTTACAACAATCACAGGCAGTTAAGTCTGTAATTTACAGTAATGCTAAAACTATTTAACAATGACTATAATAATTGGTGAAGTGCGTGTTAATATAAAAAATGTGAAATTAAAAAAAAAAAATTATAAATATTATGAAAATAATTTTGTTAATTTTTAGTCAAATTTTGCATAGTTTAATTCTTACGTAATTTTTAAATTGTAGAAATTAAATATTTTTCAACACCAAATTATTTATTATAATTTAAGTGCAAAGTGAAAAAATTAAAAAGAAAATTTTTTTGGATTAAATTAAAAATTCAAAAAAAAAATAAATGAAAATAAAAAATAAAAAAAAAAACTTAAAAATAATAAAATAAATGCAAAGGGAAATAATATAAAAAAGTAAAAAAATAGATTACAATTAAAAATAAATAAAAAATATAAAAAAATTAAATAAATGAAATAACAACACAATAAAGAAATAAATACAAAGAAAAAAATTATTTAAAAAATATATCACAAAGTAAAAACAAATTAAATAAAAAATAAAAAATAAATAAAAATATAAAAATAAAAAATGAAATAAAATAAAAATTGAATTAAATTAAATATTCCAAAAAAAAAAATAAATCAAAAAAAAAAATAAAAAATAAATTAAAAATAATAAAATAAATGCAAAGGTAAATTGTATAAAAAAGTAAAAAAATTAAATTAAAATTAAAAATAAATAAACAACATAAAAAAATTAAAAATAAAATTAATTAATTTAAATACAAAGAAAAAATTATTTAGAAAATATATCACAAAGTGAAAACAAATTAAATTAAAAATAAAAAAATGAAATAAAATAAAACAAAAAATTACAAAAAAAAAATTAAATTAAATATAAAAAATAAATAAAAAGATTAAAAATAAAACTAATTAATTTAAATGCAAATTAAAAAAATATACATATATGGTTGTAAAAAATTAAAAAAAATGAAAAAAAAAAAAATTAATTTCCACAACTATAGGGTCGTTGAAGTGTATTTCCCTGCAATATGTAATAAATTCAATCATACTGGTCTTAAACGACAGCATTTTTGAAAAAAAAAAATAAATAAACAAACGAAACCAAATATGCAACCGAGAAAATAATAAATAATTAAAAAAAAAAATAGAAGTGTGAAAAGCCCACGCTCAAAATGCTTACGCAGTAATAAAACAAAGACCGGTCAACGGCTTACTTGTGGCATTGCGCCATGGTGGCCCACAAGAACACCTACCTTTTTATACACGTTGCCGTCAAAGCTTCGCACCCCCAAATGTCACTCAAAGTGCTTAAGAATGGAAGAGCTGCGTGGCATTAGTGCGCGGAGAAACCAAAAAAGTTGTAAAGAAACTGGCGTTACAAGAAAATTACACAACAAAAACAATTAAAAGAACACTCGAGCGACTACGTTGTATAAATGCGTACACACACACTCTAATATATGCGGCAGTTGCTTCCAAAAGTAAAAAAAAATAAAAATATTCCGCTTATATTGCGCGCCAAACAAAAGCACATCAAGTAAATAAACATAAAAACGATAAGCAGTACACCTACGCACACCGCCCGCACACACACCGCCACCCACACTAGCCAAACAAAAAATGCTGCGTAGCTGTGTGTGTTTGGGTCGTGGCGCGAAACGGCGCAGCTCCTCGCTAGAGGACACCTCGTCGTGTCGCTCGTCCGAAATCGAACGTGTCGCCAAACGTATGGAGACCATGACCGTCTATACGAAAACCACGACGACGTCAAAAACGACAACCACAACAACAAGTAAGCTGCAGCAGCAACAGCAACAGCAGCTGTTGCAACAAAGCAACGACGGTGGACGCAGCACCACTTCCAGTCTATTGCAGTTCTTCCAATCGAAAACGTGGTACCGGCACTGGCGCAAAACGGAACGTTCGATGAGCATGTCAAAGACCGAAAGAAGTGAGTCACTCTTTGCTATTATTTTTAACATATTTGAATTACAAAGAAATATTTTACAAGAATGCAGTGAAATGTGGGAATGAGTTGCGTTGCCAACAAGTGACAATTGGTATAAATGAATGTATGCCGGCTTGAGGGTGTCAATAGAAAGTGGCTTGGTAAAGGTAAACAGTGCTTTGAAATGTGCATTTTGAGGCTGTCAAGCAGTTGGCGTGTCTAAGTAAAGTGTTGGAGCTCGATTTATTTGAGGCTTATTAGCAAAGCAAAATATTTAGTTATTACTTGAGGTGTGGCATAACATTTCTGTTGACCAGAGAGTTTTATTTGCGGTTACCATACACATTTCTGTTGTCCAAAAATATTTTACGTTCAATCAAAGTGTGAAAAATGCTATTTATTTAACATAAAGTATTAATAAAAGCCAATCAAAGTTGTATTTCTCACGCACTACAGCCCAGTGTAGGCAAAAAAGTCCAAACGCAAGTTGAAACGCTCTATTTTTAGTTATTCGTAGTATTTTCTACTATATTATTTATTAAAAGGCACAATTTTGCTATTTTTAGCTGAACCTTAAATAGAATATGTAATAGATTCATATTTTTATACTATTTTGGTGGAAATGTATGTGGTTCTGAATAATGCAGCATATACGTCATCTGGCCTAATGAGTCATGCATGACAGCTGTGGTTGTGGGTTGCGTATACGTCATGGCGTGGCAGCTATTGTAGGGTTGTTCTGCTAAGCAGGTATTTTGCACACTGATTTTCGTTGTATTGAGCATTTTTTTATTATGAGATGTATTGAAACTTTTTGTACCCTGAAAAGGGTATAATTTCCAAGACAGTATGTAACATCGCATCGGAGACGTCGAAGACCCTATAAAGTGTATATCTAAATGATTAGCGTAATAAGCTAAGACGATTTATAACTGTCCATCCGTCTGCCTTTCAGTCTATATATACTTTTTGAGATATCGATCTGAAATTATGCACATCTCATTTTCTACCCACTGTAGCATATAAGAGCCATACAAACTGTTTGACAATATTCAAAATCTTACATAAAAAACTTTTTCATTTGACCAGATCTCTTCATGAAATTTTGCATAGCCTATTATCTAAAGCAATGATGCAATCTGCGAAGAAATCGTGCAGATCGGATTACTATAGCATAGGCCTGTCATACAAGCTGAACGATCGAAATCAAGAGCTTGTATCGGAAACTTTTTCATTTGACGAGCATGGGCTATTGACTAAGGCAATAATGCAATCTGCTAAGAGATTGTGCTGAGCGAATTACTATTGGCTATACCTGCCATAAAAACTGCGCTATCGGTAGAAAATTTTGTTCTAAATATATCGGCAGCTTCTAAGAAATACCATCACAAAAGAATATTGAGATAATTTCTCCCTCTCTTTTGAACCCACCCATTACTCATACGTCACGTAGGTCTGCTAGATAACAAAGCAAGCTTATTCATTTATTCCATAGAAGCTAATAATTATCTAACTGCACTAAATACCTAATCGTGGTAATCTATATTAATGAATATAATTGGGAACACCAACTCATCAATTGTATGCTAAAGCTATTAGCATCCTACACATTAGAATCACTTTTCAACAGCAACAACAGCTGTAATTGCGTAATTACCCACATGCAAGTATATATTAATATACACATTTCAATGAATGAACTAAATTGACACAATAGCAGTCTGTAGTTAACAGTTAAGTGTCAATTTGTCTGAAAACTTTCGTAATATATAGACAGCACGACAGCACGAATGATTCATGCGACCGGCATACGAGCACATGTGTGCAAAGCCACATAACTAATAAATGAGTGTCAGTAAATTGTAAATGACTGTGAGTAAATTTCCGATTTAGCACAATAGAAATGTGACAAACTTCTGCCATACCTGTCAAACATATGAAACTATATGTATATGTATATAGTTGGTACTGCTGATGGACCAACATAAATTGTTTGAGGCCACAGACAGTGGGCGACAAGCGGTTGGGTTTACAAGCTGTAACTCAGCTCTGCTGCTGTTTGCTAGAGATATGCTTCCTTATACTTTTTTTTAGCTTTCGAAACCATAGTGCGCTGTCTGGCATTCTCCTGCGCCTAACCAAATGCTGCTGGTTTCTTTCTACATATATTATATACAAACATGTTTGGCTTATAATTGTGCTGAAAAGTTTGCAGACAGCAGCATCTAACAAGCTTTGAAAGTTATTTAATTGCATAGAAACTGTAGGCACGTACCTGTTGTCAATTAAATTGTATATTTCTGTGTGGAATTAGACGCTTTGAAGTGTTCATGTTACTAATGCGGCACGTACATTGAAAAGTTTGTTAGCAGTAGTCGGTCTACATTTGTAATTGAGATAAATATTTAACAAAAAAATATTAAAAAATAAGAAAAAATATTAACTTTCGTGGAATCAAAGCTCAAGTGTAATTTTTATGGCATTAAAATATTTAAAAAGTATTTAGTTAGATTTCGACTATATTAGTTTGTATGGCAGCTATATGCTATAGTTAATCGATCTGAATAATTTATTTGTAGTTTGTAGTGCTGCCCTCGAAAATAATCTGTACCAAATTTCGTGAAGATAACTTGTCAAATAAAAAAGTTCCCCACACAAGGCCTTGATTGTGATCGTTAAATTTGTATGGCAGCTATATGCTATAGTTAACCTATCTGAATCATTTGTTCGCAGTTTGTAGCGCTGCCTTCAAAAATAATCTATAGCAAATTTCGGGAAGATATCTTGTCAAATAAAAAAGTTCTCCATACAAGGACTTGATTCTGATCATGCAGTTTGTATGGCAGCTATACGTTATAGTGATCTGATAACGCCAATTTCGCTAAATCAGCAACTTCTTTGGAAGAAAATAATATGTGCCAAATTGCAGAGCGATATCTCAAAAACTGGCATGGCTTAATTGACACAGCTCGTCATGCTGTGCATTTAATTTGTTGAAGCAAACGATTAATCTGAAATACTAATTCACCTACCGAAGAAATGGAGTTGAGAAAAATTATCTTAAAACTCGTATATAAATAATATATCCAATTGTTATAACTTTTTGCTCTGCTTTTGTGAAGAGACTAATACTTGAAAACCAAAAGCAAGAAGGTACTCTCCCCGCACACTAAATTATTTTTCAATAACCGCTTCCGAAGGTTGTTGACGCAAGCTAAGCACTTCCGCAAAATCCGTAAACACACACCTGGACGCACAGGGGCACAGAAACACATCCATTATTTTTTTTCTAATTTAATTTTTGCAAAATAAAAGGTTATGACTTGCAATATGTGCGCCAATTGTAGCATGCGGCATGTCCCACGAGTGAATATGAGTACACTTATCTTTTTGATGTCAATCGATGCGTTAAACGAGCAAAGACATTTATGCAAGTCCATGAATGCATGATTTTTCGTAAATTTTCACATTTATCGCTTTTACCTGACTTCCTTTGCGAGTTTTTGTTGCGTAACAATTTTGCGTTATTTTATGGGAATTTGACTTTACATATATTAGCAGCAATTTCATGCAAGGCGAGCGGTGTGCTGCAGCGTTGTTTGAGCTGAGACAGTGCAAAGCAATTGGGGAAATTGTAAAGTGTAAAGAGGCAATGAAATGATGATGAAATAGAAAAGCATTAAGAATAACGAATGTGTGGTGAATAGCGCTGTAAAAGCGGATTACGATGAGGAAATACTTGGGAGTGATGTTGTTGGGAGTTGGTGGTGATGAATTGTTAAAATTGTATGGTTAATTTAAACTTAGACTTTGTATAATTATATAATTTATAATTCGAATTGCTAAACCTCTAAAGTTGTACAAAAATTGTACTCAAAATAAAATCCAAACCTAAACTAATTTCCTTATACTTGTAATTATGCTTATACTTATATTTAATTATACTTAAACTTAATCTTACACTTGGACTTAAACTTAAATTTAAACTTAACCTTAGACTTATACTTAAATTTAAACTGAAACTTAAATTTAAAACTTAAACTTATACTTGAACTAGAACTTCACTTAAACTTACGTATAACCTTGAACTTAAACTTAACCTTTAACTTAAACTAAAACTTAAACTTAATATACCATAGGTCGCAGTGCAAAACCTTAATCATTTTCTGTCTATTTTCTAAACTTAAACTTAAATATAAACTAGCCGCTGTGGCGTCGCATTCAAGTATAACAGCTTCTTTCACCACATTATAATATTTTCTTTAAAGTTCTTACTTTTCCTTTTATTCACGTGTTTTCTTATTACTTCTTTATTTTATCTTACATTTCTGCTAAGCTCTCTATTTTGCTGCTCTGGCGCACAAAGTCAATGAAATATTTTGTTTCAGTAACTTGTTTATGGCGTGTTCTTTGAAATGCAAATCAGCTGTTTGGTTTGCTAAAGGAAGTAAGCGAAGCACATGCGAAACATGAAAAAATAGACTTATCAGAGACAGAAAAAGTTATAATTTTTTTTCAAGAATTGTACTCCAACATTTCTTTAAACAGAAATTATTAGGAATTTAGAGAAAATTTAAAGCAAACAGAGCACCGAGTAATTTAGAAATTTGCAGGAAGTGTCAGTGCGTATGAAATATTTGTAAATAGAAAATGTGTAATTCTTTCGATTTTAAATGGAAACTAGTCTTGGATGACCTACTATATATTCATAAAATACCACAAAAATAAATAAAATTGCGAGCATTATTTATATAGTTTACTATATACATATGTACTATATGTATTTTATTTTTCAAAATCTCTGAGTGCCATTATTTCAAATATAATTGCACTATAAATCGTGCATGACCATATAAATGTAGCAAACAAAGGTCATCGCTTTTACTGCATTCAAAATGTATTTCGAACCTGTCAACTCAAAAGCAGAACAATTAATTTAATAACAATAATAACTGGTCCCACAATCAGTAGCGTGCCACCACTACAACTGCCGACAAGTATCAATACCACATTTGTACAAACATAGAATTGCAATTTACGCAAGCCACAAATCTCAGCAAGTGCTATTTTGCTGGCACAATAAAGGCAGATGTACTAGAGAATAGAATAGCAGCATAAATGGAAGGCACTTAATGAGTTTTCGGCATAACTCCACTCTGCTTGGCAGTGGCAGGTGCACATTTGTATGTGAGTGGGAGCCTGTATCAGTGCCAGCAATAACAACCACGCACGGTACACTTATGTATGCTCACATACGAGTATCTATGGCAGATGTATGCTTATGAGTGTTTCTTTCGGTATGTATGTATGCATCTGTTATAGCATTTATGCACGTGTAGCCATATATAATGCCAAGGGCGCTATAAATTTCGCACACATTTATTTTAACAAGCTCATTTCATTTAAATAAATGCATATAATATTAGTAATGTGCTCGCTTGTGAAACTTTTTTTTTGCAAACTCACTTTTCACTTCACATTCAATTTATTTATCTGCTGTGCTTTAAAGCACACGAAATTTATTGTTATTAAAATTTATTTACACTCAAACCTGCATATATGAATATTTGTATATGCATGCATATGTTATAAATCAAGCACCTACATACCTATGTACTTATATACATATAGTATGTAAGTGTACCATGTTTTCAGCATAACCCCGGGGCGTATGAGTAATATACACTTACCCACTTAAAATGCATGAAAAGCTGTTGCACACATATCATGCTTGTCACTTGGCACTTACAAGCACATACATACATACATATGCGTGTGTTTAGTAAGAATGTATATTGAGCGTGTTTGTTGGAATTCATTGGCAGGTGTGTGCATATTTGCTTGTACTTGAATATGCACTTAAAATTTGAAGCACTCGAATTCAAAGCTTTCACACTAAATTTTTGCATACTGTGAATGGACTATTATGCTATAATATTTTGTTTGTCAGTGCTTTTGAGATGTGTTTGAGTATTTTATTGTTTAGATATAAAAATCTGAGTTTTGGAGCTTTTATAAAAAATTTTTCCTGATTTGTTTCGATCAATTTCTATGGCAGTTATACGCTACAGTGCTCCGATTTAAACAATTTCTTGGAGATTATAGTGTTGCCTTAGACTATAATTCATACCAATTTTTGTAAAGATGGCTTGCCAAACAAAAAAGTTTTCGGTACCCGAACTTTATTTTGATTGATCAGTTAGTATGGCAGCTATGTGCTACGGTGGTCCGATCTGAAAAATTTGTTTTGAAGATTGTATTGCTGGCTTGAGCAATCATCCATGTTCAATTTGGTGAAGATATTTTGCCAAACAAAAAAGTTTTTCATACAAAGACTTGATTTTTATCGCTTAGTTTGTATGACAGCTATAGGCTATAGTGGTGGGATATGAACAATTTTTATGGAGATTGTAGTGATTTCTTTGAAAATAATCCATGTCAAATTTCATAAAGATATCCTACGAAATAAAAAAGGATCCATACAAAAACATTACTTTCACCGATCAGTTTGTATTACAGCTATAAGCTAAAATGTTGCGATCTGAATAATTTTTATGGAGATTATAGTGTTTTCTTGGAGAATAATTCACAGCAAATTTCGTAAAGATAACTTGCCAAATAAAAAAGCTTCTCATACAAACACTTCGTGCCGATTGATCAGTTTGTATGGCAGCTATATCTTATAGAGCTTCAATATTGACCATTCCCACAAATATCTAACTTCGCGAGGAGAAAAATATGTGTGACGAATTTCAAATCCATATCTCAAACTGAGTTACTACTTTCCGTATATACAGATAGGCAAACTGAGAGTTATGGCTAAATCAACTCAGCTTTACATGTTGTTCATTTATATACTTGTATGTATATCACTACCTTTTCAGTATGTATGTATAATACAAAAACAAAGAAGGAAACATATAATAATACTCAATTATATGCTATAAATGAATAGCTACCATTCAATATCATTTGTCAGTAACACATAGATTACATAAGCCTTACAAGCATAAAGCTCTGATTGATACAAAGTAGATATAACATAAAAATAAAGACAAAATACAAAAAATGCATGTACATGAATGACATTGTTAGCAATCATAATGATAAGAGGACTAACTATCAGTAACAGACTGCCTTCCAATTGAGTTGGTTGCTCGAATTAAACATAAATTCGCCAAGTGTGGGAGACTGCATGTGAACTCAAGTGCCTGTGTGTGTGTGTAAATAACTTGAAGCAAAAACTGAACCGGCAAAATCAGTAATCCGTGCCTACAGCATAAAACAAGCCGATACTTCCATTCATTAATACCCGTTATATATAAATAACTGCCAACAAAGTATGTTTATGGGCAGCTCTTAGCAATTTGCCTAGGAAAGCAGTGTCAGACGCAGACACAATTATATGTTTGAAGAGTTCGCTTCCCTGCTTCAGCTGCCATTGTCTTCCACTCATCCCAGGGCTCCGCTAAACCTACGCAGCTTAAGTGCGAGTCCAATGTAAATTTGTCAATTCATTGAATTGTTAACTCATCAGCGCTGTCAGTTGCATAATGTAAATGCGTACAACTCATTCAGCCATTATTTATTCATCAATTTGCTAATTTCGAAAGTAACCTCACTTTAGCAAAGCGTTGATTGTTTTTATATACAGTTTTTCTTTAATTTCTGTTGAACGTAGTGTATAAAAGCAGGATGTTCGCTTCGTCATTCCGTCAGTTTTGTTACAATTTGTTACGAAATGAGTTTGTTGTTTGCACTAAAGAGGAGGAGAATAAAGAGTTAAAATCATTGTTGAGTTAATGACAAAAATAAATGTATATAAATAGAGTGCATAAATATAATAAGGAATAGATTTAGAAATATGTATATTCACTGCCTCAATGAAGGTATGATAGTGGTAGACAGTTTTAATAAAGGTTTTACCCGATTAGTTTATTTATATTTGGATTCTAATATAGGCACTCTGTGTTTTCTACAAAAATTCTCAGTTAGGTTACGTAAGGTTAATCTGGTTTAAGATGCCTGCGCTTGACTCGAAGTCTTACCAATGCGACTTCATTGTTTCCCTGGTGCCTTACACTTTACATTTCCTGTAGCCTTCTCGATGTATCAGCCCCATTTTGAAGGCGTATATCACCACCAGACCGTCATCAGTGAGTAATTCCAACCATCTTCCTACTTTGTCAACTCGGCATCATGCCTTGCAATTACTCCAGGAATATTTTCTGCCCCTACAACAACAACTCTTGGCAATCTCGTCCTCAATCTTATTCCCTCTCGATGCTTTTGTGATCTAGCACTCAGTAGAAGTGTAGACGCTTGGTTCTGGTGACCCTTTATATTGCTCTCTCTGCTTTCCAAAACATTTCCGGTCATTATGCGAAACAAGATTAAAGCCTTGATTGCTGCTTGGCTGACCACGTACATGTTAAGTCTATATTTATACTCAGAAGACTATTTTTAATTTTTTTAAGATAAACGTACCGTCAAGAGAACTAAGAATAGTATGCATAGCTCGTAGGATGATGACTGTTCATAGATTGTTCTTTAGAAGCATTTTCCGCATATATTTGCTGTTGCTATAACAAAATCTAAAACTGGCTAGAGAATTAGTTTGTTAGGCACTTTTATATGATTCTCTCAGTTTTCAAAACAGCATCGAGTGCTCCTTCTCCTACCACCATCAATTTATTTGCGGCATAGATATGTATTTATTCTTATCTTTTTGATAGTCGCACGTAATTTCCACATAAAATCTTGACTTTATTAACGCAAGCACAAAATAAACTTGCGTAACATAATCTCAGGCATGTGTCATCATCAAAATCAAAGCAGGAAGTGTTACCCGCTTACTGTACCTTAAAAACATATTCATAATATCTATTCATTACAATTTCGTCTATGAAATTTCTGGCTTTTACGGCTAGCCATAATACGTGGTAATGTAGCCATAATATGTTTGTATGTCAAGTAAATAGAATAAATGTATGTGTGTATATATATAAATACATGTATGTTCACCCAAGCATTGTATGTATTTCCCACTGCAGGAACCTTCATGCTCAAATGCCAATCATTACCCACATTGATTGGCCATACCAAAAGGTTTAAACGCTTTTAAACGCTTGCTCACAGGCTTTAACTTGTGCCAGTTCTGCTGAGCAATAAGAGCAGATAACAAGAATTTACGGCAATTTTATAGGCAAATTTTGCGGTTTACCTGGAATGAGCACGCATTAAAAGGCTTTAAAGCTGACTGTGTGTGGGTGGAGTTTTGGGCACACTGTGTGCTAATAATGTTTATATGTATAAAGCGAGCAAAGAAAAGTTAAGAAAACAAATATTTTTTAGAAGTAAAGTTGCGGTTTAAAAAGTTTTTTGTTTGTATTTTTGTTCCGTTTCCAAATTTTTTTATATAAATATTTGATTTATTTGCACGCCAACACGATAAAAAAATTATTAAGCTTTCAAATAGTGTATTTGATTTACTGCCTTTCCTGCCGAAAATGTAAATTGATTTAATATTCACTTTGCCCCCAGCGATACCCACACCACTTACCATAATCCTTATAAATTCGAATTCTTACAGCCGTTAATCCCTAAAGAAATAATAAACAATAAATATTTATGCTGTGACAGCAGTACAAAATTCTTAGAATTCGCCGAATTCAATAAAGCAACCCTTTTTTGCTTACGGCAGTCAACGCTGCCTTTCAATTTCGGCACCCAAATGCTGCGGCATGCTTCAAGTATACTCACATATAGTGTATATTTACTTTCGTTTTCAATTGAAACGTTTTACAACCTATACAAATTTAAGCATGAAAATAAATATATACACTGTAATGTGTATGTCTAGACCAGCATTCAATTGTCTGGCAGCTGTGATTGTTGGTAATACCAGCCAAAGTTTATACAATCTTTCAATGAGCTGTGTGGATGTGTGTGAATATTAAAAGGTGCGGTATTGTTTACCGTTATTTACCTGCCGATCCCAATTTTTCGTTCAATGTTGCTGGTGTGTATATTTTGTGTTTATATGGTAAGATAATAGCAACTTTTAGGTCGAGACATTGAAAATGTAGCTCATACGCACTGGCATCAAGTGAGCATGCTTAAATTTCGTAGTTCCTTAATTTTTTAAGCAACTTATTAAATTATATGTCAAATTATAAATATTTGAACTATTTATAAATCGGTGAAATATATAGCACCAGATTAGGACTGCTTTAAAGACTCGTACTTTTAAACCTATAATTTGACACTACATTTAATCGCTAATTTATTAATATATCCATAATATACAATAAATCAAATTTTGTGTGTAAAGTAATAACAGCATTTAGGTTGATAGTTTACAAGCTATTTGAAAGAGTTACTCATGCGCACTATCAGCAACAGAGCATATTTACTTCATTGTCGAAAAAATCGGCTTAAATGTGGTAGTACCTTAATCTTTAAGCATAATTCCACTATATACAAATCGTTGAAATATATAGAGCTTCTTTAGCTCCACTTTAAGCACTCTTATACGCTTTAATACTATTAAACCCATAATTCAAACTGAGGCTTGTTCTATTATTATCATTATTCCATGTTTAACATAAAATTTATACCTTAATTTCAAGCTCTTAATATTTTACAGACAATTTCTTAATTTCTAGCTCTTCTTTTGCCAATCCTCCGCAATTTTTTTCGCTTTCTCTCTAATTTATTTAAATTAATTTTCCTTTATTGCATCATCAAAAGTTATATGTTTCTTGCTGCTGCAGCGCTGCAGTTAACAGCTACTCTATTTTTCTGCATTAATTGCATATTAAATCAAATGTGGCCATATAACCAAAGCTATCATGTTATCCAGCTTTTGTCATATCCATATTTATGGACAAATGAAGCGAGCCATAAAGCAGTGGCCTGGTATAACATTTTGAGATATTCATGCCACAATTTTTTCCAGCTTGCAAAATAAATAAAAAAGTTAAAAATTTCAGAAATTAGCAGTTGTTGAAGTGGGGGGTCTCAAAATATTGCCATAAAAAATATTAATCTAGAATAATGTCGCATTGGCTGGTTCTAGAGAATAGTAAGAAAGAAATTTCAGGAAATGGTGAAAAAAACTATTTTTGTGGCATTTTTTTTACTATTTCGAATTGAATTTTATATTACATTTAGGGCTATGAATAGTTTCAGGCATAGAAAGATCTATAAAGAAGACTCTTTCAGGTAAATCGGTCCACTAGAACCTGAGAAAGCATGGATATCGTTTTGAAAAAGAGAGTTTCGAGAAAAAAGCCTCTGTTGTGTAATTAATTTTGGCCGAACCAGTTTGGATATCTTATCAGCAAAATACTAATATTTCAGAAAATTATTTGAATTTTGAAATATCCGCTAGTAGACATATTATTGAATAAAAAAGCTTTGAGAGTACAAAAAATATATATATTTTTTCTGGACTGGCCATACGCCTAAAAGACATTTGTCTGTTCTGCTAAGATACAGTTTACTACATACATATACTTGTATATGTAGTATTATCTCAGTTCTACGCAACCTATGTTGTACCTGTCTCTCTTAGCATCCTTACTACTATCTACTAAAGTCAAGGTCATTGAGCACACACTTTAATATGTCGCATACGTTACTTTTATTGTACAATATATGTTTTGCATTTTCCAACGTTTTTGACTGGTGATTGCATTTGGTTTTCCGCTCCCGCTTCACCACTTGCGTACAATCTGTTTTATTTCTTCGATGTGCGTGTCCTTCGAGTGTCATTTATTTTTACTCGATTTTTTTTTCACTTGTTCACAAAACATGGCACTAAAATGCATCAATCCACGTTAGAAAAACACGATGTGTCCGAGTGGAACGGTCGTAAACTTTTACAGCTACAAGCAAATCGAACAGGACACTGCAGGACAAAAGTTTGAAGCATGCATGCTTTAAAAAACAAGTCGAATGCAAAAAATTTGATTGCATTTATGTATGCGTATGTATGTGTGCATACCGATCAGAAAGACTGCGCTGAGTGCATTTGATTTACTGTTAGATTCGACATATTTTTCAGTGCGCTTGATTTGAATGCACACTTCGCTGCGCAGCGTATGTTTGGAGGGGGAGAGCGAATGTTATGTTTATGCTTCATCAAAAAGGTAAATAGTATACATAATATACTAAGGAAAGTCGTGTAAAGTGTATGCAACGAAGTGGCAAACTAAGTGTCTCTGCTTGAAGCAAGAAGAAGGTAAAATTTTGATAAATTTTCACAAGTACACACTTCGTTGCAAGTATAAATAATATTTGTATGTTTGTACCCCTCTTTATGCACAATCAACTTAATTCACTGACTATATCGCTATAATAAGTGTGCTGCATGAAATATAAGTAACCACATAAAAAATAATATTTTTGGTGCGATTTTGCTGCTCAAAAGCAACGAAATATTGTAGGCAACTAACTTATGTGTTGCTATGTATAGGTAAATATGTAGTCATGTTGAAACTTTGTCTTTTTTACTACTTTTGCCTTCACTCTTACGCATCACCATAAACTACTTTGTATATTTTGTATGCAAGCTCACTAAAAGTTCACTTCATTATTTATCCACTACAGGCAGCTGGTAGTTTTGGAACTTGTATCACTTTGGTGGATGTTGCCATAAATTGAAAGAAGTTTAACTGAAATTTTGCTTTTGTTTTTGGGTGACTAGAACAATGACACTTTTCGGATGATCGATTAGATGAGGTTGATGTAAAGATATGAATCTTGGCTACAAATTTTAGTACGAATATAATTGGTGTGACGGTAAAACTTTCTATTGGAGCTAGAGAGAGCAGTGAATTTAAATTTTAAGCTCTAAATGCCATGTTATCTTCTACTAAAGTGTGATTTTTCAATACGAATTTATGAATATGAAGTACTAGAAGTAGTTATTCTCTCACCCTTTTGAGTTCAAGATTTTCGAATGTTTCGTGGCTTGTAGTCGCTCTCTTACTAAAAAAGTTCTCAATTTCCCCTAGAACAGTTGAACAACTTTGATTTGCTCTTTTCTCCGAAGCATAAGACCTTTTAAACTTCACTATTCCTCGAAAACCATGTGCAGATAGTTCGTTCCAGCATTCTTTGAATTTTTTGAATCACCCAAAGGTGGTAAAAGTTTTCACTCCAGATCAAGAGTAGCTTTATCATTGAAAAATCATTATTTTTGGACAGTTTAAGGCTTTTTAAAACGATATTAGATACTTTAAGGGTTTTAAAACTACGTTAGAACTTCTTCTATTCTCGCATACTTGCTTATATGCGACTATGGATCTACATATGTTCACAAGGTATATAGTGTAAGCTATTTCAATGTATTTAATATCATTTCTAATACTCGCTGCCCCAAATTTGTATTTATTTATTACATTAACATGGATATTTCCATTTTATTGCCCGCATTACTCGTCAGCTCGTTGCTGGACCGCTGTCATTTTTCATCTGTCACAGTCAACAGTGATGGATGGCAACAATGGCTTTTTTGTCAAAATATACAGCGCGTCCCATACAGTCGCAGCTCGCTTTACTCAAACAGAGCCGACCGTAGAGCTGTCAAAATTTATAGCTTCGAAAATTTATTTAATTTTTATTATATTTTGTTGGCATGCGGTCAACTTTGTTAGTCAACAATACTTATTATGAGCATGATTTCCATAGCCACAGCCAGACATCTTGATATTTGGCATTTTCATGATTTTCTTTCATTTTTTATTTTCTTTGGCATTCTCACTTGTAAATCACTATAAGTGGACTCAGTCTTGCGACCACTTATTTTTGCAATGCATTTTTTTCGTCATCACTAAGTGCAAAGCAAAGTAAAATGTATTGAAAGTAGGAAGTACAACAAAAAAAAAAACATTAATAAAAATGAAAAAGACAAACGCTGCAAATGTTTTGAGTATGCCAAAAAGCGCTGAAGGCCACACGTGAACACAAATGATAAGCATAATAAATATTATAACAACAACAATAACAGAAATTACAACATGAGTATTATACGAGCCAAAAATTACTATTGTACGCTACATTTTATTAAATAATGCATACTTGCCACAATTATATATTCACTTTTCCACATTTATGCACTACTCATTACTCTTTCTTGCTTGTATCTGTTGTTGTCATGTTTATTATTTCCATATTTTTGGCTTTGTTTATCGCCCTCCATTATGTGCCGCTGCGCATTGTATTTGCCTGCCAATCACAAGTCCTTTATCTCGCCTGTTCATCAATTAGCGTCAGCAATCTAACATTTTGCTTTGCAGTCGTCACATGACCTCGCCGCTCCCTTGTTGTAAACTCTCCAAAGCTGTTACTTCAATCACTCCTTGTGCGTGCTTGTTTTTCTTTTTGTCTCGGTACTGCGCTGCTCCTCCTTCCGGGCTATTGACCATTGGTCCTTGTGGCACCCTGTTTATTAATTCATTGTCAGCAGCTCATCCTTCATGTTTTGTTGCTTCTTTTGCTTGCTCCTTCCCTTTACCAACTACTTCTACATTCCCTAAACGTTTGCATGTCCACTTTGCACTTTCCGCCCCACTTTAACTGCCATTGCTTGCCGGTGACACTGATGCAAAGTGACAGCAAAAGCTTCAATATCACAGCCCGTTATTCTATACCCTATACACAATGCAGTCTTCAAGCTTAGCGACACACACACACATATTTATGCCTTTGCTGCACTCGTGTATTTGCGTTTGTGTACTCGTTTATTTATGTACTCTCTGATCTATTGTCATGTCGTTCAATGCTTTGAGCTTTCTGGAAAAATATGATACCAATCCTTTTTCCACACAGCATTTTTTCACGCTTGGCAGCGGCAATGATGCACAGCTATTTGCTTACTTCATGTATTTGTTGCTTTTCTAGTCCATTTTATGGCGCCATTTTGTTGTTCTCGCTATGCAAATCCTTTTGAGTAAATCTGAAAGGATTCATACGCTGTTGGATTGTTGTGATTTATGGCGCTTATGTTGGGACTCTCAAGTAATTTGATACGTTCAAATATGTGCTCATTTTCTGGCGTTACTTGAAGGTTGGGCGGGAATTGTTTTAAAATTAAAAGGCATCACTTGCGAATGAAAATCCAATTTCATGATAACGGCTTAAATAAGAAGGGTGTGGAGCCTTTAAAGTTTGCATAAAGATTTGCAAACCACGTTTCAGTGTTGGAAGCGTGAGACAAATTCACAATAGTATATGACGAGTCTAAAGTGAAATCTGATGTCGCTTCTAATCGTTTAATAACCTTCCATGAAATAAATTCATGACCAGGCCTCAGTGAAAGTTCTTCATCTGGGAATTTCCAGATTGTTGGGAACATTGATGGCATTTCAGGGGAACTAGCGTTTCATGATCGGATATCGACTGTGGATAGGGCTCGGTCCAGCGTAACTACGCTGGACTGATTGGTAATCGAAAGCTGCGCGTATATTTCTGATAAACTATTAGCATGCACTTTTGTATCAAACTACCCGGTACTAAAAATTTATAGTACTACCACACCTTTTTCATCCCAATATCTTGGATAAATTTTAGCCCACGTATCCATTTCAATTAATATCGTTTGTCCTTTGCAAGTCATTTCCCTCATGAACTATCTTTGAGCCACAACTCATAGACATCTCGAATATGCGGTTATGAACTATAATCGTTCCTTATTTGCTTCCACAAAATTCCCCATTGCAAGTAACTTGCTCAATCAAAGTTGGAATGTTTGTCCTTTTTGTTGCAAAAATATTTGTTGCATGAACATATCTGTTATGCAACAATGAGTATAATTCTGCTTGCGTCATTTGATTTGCATGTATCTTTGTATATCTAAATATATATATGTATATACTTATACATTTATACACTACATTAAACTGTCTATTATCAAATCGTTTGCATTTCAAATGTTATTGATATTTGTTTTATGTATGTATACATTCAAATCAAAAATGATTTTTAAGCTTGCAAACGTGTAGTTCGAACACATTTCGAAACTCGAAACTGAATGGCATTTGAATTCATTTTCTATGATTAATCCACTCAGCCAAATTAGGCCAAAATAAAAGATTTCAGATCTTTTTTCTACACCAAATTGCAAGAGATTGCGAATTAGGAATTTCGACATTAGAGTTTTCCTAGGCTTCTAGGCATCACCATAGACCAACGTTCTCAATCATTCATCTATTGACTTCCCCGACAACTGTGTTAAGTAAAAGCTTGATACATTCGAAATACCATTCTATTAATAAGCCAATTAGGAATTTATTACTATACTGGAATTTGTTTGCTTAACCTTGTAGCTATTTTAGGTGGGATATCTTTCTTACAAACTAGTTTTCACGGTTTTTAGGATGCCAAAATACAGACTTCCGTTACTGAAAACAGTCTACCGATCTTTTGCTGCTAACCCAGCACCTTTGGGGCCAAATATCCCAAAAGTAGACGGGATTCAGTTTTCTCGTTGTTCTTTCTAAGTTTACATATAATGAGTACGGTTTATTTATCCATTATTTTTGCATTCCGGTGAAGACTTGATTTAGCATAATTAAAATGATCAGATTTGAGTCAAATATGCACCGTTTTTTTCAATAACTTGAAGCCAATTTCATAATACTTCTCTCATAGAAACTATTGTCTCTATTGCCAAAAAACTGGTACGGTCCTCAGAAGCTTCTCTTGAGGCGAATTTTCCACCTGTAAAATTGTTTGCCTTGCACAGAGATAAGTAGAAATCATTTGGTGTTAGTTCCAGAATACATGGAGGGTGCAAAAGCACCTCACAATTAAGCTTCCGGAGTTTCTGCCGTGGTCACAATTGAAGTGTGTGGTCTGGCGCTCTCCTTATAAAATACAATTTCCTTCTATTGGCCAAAAATCAACGATTCTGAGCGCTTCCTTCCTTCAAACTGTATAATTCTTGCCAGTAAAAGTTCGAAATAGAAGTTTGGCTGAAGGGGACAGCTCATATTAGATGATTCCATTGACAATCGCACCAAACACATAATAAAACATTATTGACCGTCAAGTCTGCCTTAGAAATCGCTTCTGCCGGTTCACCCAGATTAGACAACGATTGTTTCGCTTGACATTGATTGAATAGATGAAATCAAAACTATACGCAATTGGCTCTTTGTATCAGGACCATTAACAATATTCACATTTTGCAACGCCGGGCTTAAATATGGCGTATTTCCTCCAGGCTGGTATCTATTTTTGAAGCGCGCTCAAGCAATACTGAGTCAAGCAATCTCAGAACTATTTCAGAAGTTTTCTTAGTGCGAAAAAGTCCTCTTTTTTACTAGACCTTATATGTACATATACATTATATTTATAAATTTAAACTCAAAAAATTTTAATTTAAACTTTCAACACCACAAATTTTCATAAACTTCGAAAAGCTTTTAATATATTTCTTGAAAATATTCATATCCAAATTATCATAATTGAACTGGCACAAGTCACGTGCCAATATTATTTTGAAGTGGCTGAAAATACATTTTGAATTTTTGAATTCCGTCTCACTGTCACTCATATGTCCTTTTTTCATACAACTGTGCATCTGTGCGCATTTTTATGACCGTATTGCTCGCTTTTAGCTGCAAAATATCTTGTCTATACGGCTATATAAACATTTAAATTTGCAAACATGTGCTGCAGTAAGTGCTATTAGCCGAGTTTATTGGCACTCTTAATTCCCTTAAGTGGTAATGCATTTGCTTTATTTACCGTGTAATGTGATACACATGATTACACAAACGAAGCATTACACTTTACAGTTACGAGGTAGCATTGATGCAGATCTCTCGTTTTTGTTAATAGCATATAAACTGAATTACTTGTCAATCCAAAATTGCTCATTCCCTAGATTTGCTGTACTGACTATATATTATATATGTATATAGTATTTCCTTTCACTCCAGTTGGAGCGAGTAAAGCTTTGTAGTTTTAAATATTCAAAATTCATCTATTTTGTAATTTGATTGACAATGCTAGATTGGAATTGAATTAGCGCACATTTTTTCTAGCGAAAGGGGGCCGAACAAGGGCAGTGAAACTCTCTCACCTCACCTGTATTCCTAAAAACTTGGATCACTGCGTCGCAGTGACTACTCCACGAGTATATGTAGATGGTGAGGAGTCCCTAAGGAAGAGGCGCAGTGAGGTTTTTCACGAATGAGTCGAAGCTAGGACGGAAGGTTGAGGTCAAGCTTCGCTTTAGGCTACCGGACTCTTGATGTATTTTTCAGGCAGAAGTGGCTGCCTACTATTAAGGTGGCGGTAGACGTACTGCTACGAATTGCATCCTCTTTCATGGTGGTGAGGTGAGGTGCAAAGTCGGGGTATCAATACCCCGATCTCATTGGAATGGCACCGCGTTGAATCTCTATTGCGTTGAGTGCGTGGTCTAGCAGTGGTCTAAAGGACCCCGCGCGCACCTAGTATGCGCTTTTTGGGTTAAAGTAAAATGAACTACTTTGCCTTAGCAAAGTTCAACTTGCCGCAATCGTAGATATTCTTACAGGACATTGTCCAATAGGTATTTCAGTAATGCTAGAAACTAAAAGAAGTTGTCAAAGATGTATGGAGAAGGGTTGGGTGGAAACATCCAGGAACTTTCTTCTCCATTGACCAGCCTATGCAAAACTGATGCGCGCCTTCTGTCAAACTACTCGTTGTTTTGGTATGTAATCTATTGTAAATACCTCCTTAATATTGTATAATACAGTCTAGTGTAACAATTAATTTAAATTTCTTGAATATATATATATTGTACGTTCTCCAAAAATTGGTATTAGTGCCTTAATGCTTAATTTAAGTTGACTTTAACTTTCTAAAAATATTAGTCACTTAATGTAAATATCCTGTTACGAGTTGGCAGTGTTGCCAAAGGCAATTAAGGCACTTAAACGTAATTGACTGCATTCCTTACACTTACGGCGCCAACTTTTGGCTTCCAATGCGCGAACTTAAGATAACTTCTGACATTTCGAGCTGCGAAAGTTCAGCTGCAAGTAAATGCCAAATTCGCGTGCGTTTATCATGTCAATGGTTACTATAAGTATTTTATATGTATGCAGACATATATGTGTATTGATATATATATGTACACATATATGTATATTTCAACTCAAGACCCCTTACATATGCATTTTGAGTGTTATGTAACTATTTTTCGCGTACACAATGCGCAGTAAAAATTTAATCAACATTTTCACATGCTTCAAAATATGTGCAAAATTAAGTGGCAACACGCACACGCAGCTGTGCAAGTAAGTACTGGCACTTAAGTGCGTGTGTGCGTAATATGTGTAGACGCAGTTAAACAGACAAGCTTATTAGGTGCTGACACCACAGTGCCAAATTGAAATTTTTTCACAGAAAACAAGTGAATGCATGTATGTAGATATGTATGCACAAATACAGATTATGCCTCTGGTTGGCAGCCTGACCTCACCTGCTGTGTTTAGATGCTAATTTGATAATCGAATTATTTATTCGCTTTCTTTTTTTTCCTCATATTTTGGTGTCTTCTTCTACAAGCAGCTTGCCTGTCTAGCAGTTTTCGCACAGGTACATACATATGTATATAAAACAGCTACTTGTATGTTTGTATGTGTATAAAAAGTTCTTGTGTCTCGTCACTTAAATTCATCAAGGTCGTTGTCATATTGGCGAATGTCTTTTTGTTTTGCGTGACGGCAGCTGGAAAAATGCCGACGAGTTCTCCAACTCAGTGACACACCAGCTGAAGCTGAGCGATTTTTAGACTATACTTTTGCTCTCCCAGTCATATTATTGTTGAACCACGAATTATTTGCTAAAATTATATGTTACTTACGAAAATGGTACGTTTTCTATATTTGATTTCTAGCACAAAAATATGCCAGCCTTGAAATAGACTTCAAAATAAATTTTATTTAATTTGGTATTTTCTTAGAAAATAGGTGTGTGTGTGTGCAGTGAGTCCTCTTATGCGATTTAACATTCAATTTTCCAAATTATTCCCAGCTCACTTGAATTGTGTGACTCCGTAATCGCTCTAGGCATTAACAGAAGTGTGTTTGTTTAAGCGAGCGTAGACAGGTGTATTTCGGAATAAGTATATATATATATGTAAGTGCGTTCTCTTCAATTTGAATAAGTGTCCCAATGCGTTTTGACGTTTGCTCTTCTGTGTTATTATTTTCTAGCAGCTTTTGTCTGGGCCATAAACGAATTTGTCGTATTTTTTACGACTGCCCAATCTGCTTAAATATGTCTGTGCTTGTTTTTTTTTTTGTATTCCCTAGTGTATATTTTTAGTACAAATGGCATAGTCTAAATACATGGCAATTAGTGTGGAAGTTAATTTTGTAAAAAAAATATATATTTGAAGCACGAAAAAATTAAAGCCTTAAATATAATAAATATAATAAATATAACGTAACTTAACATAGCTAAGCATAAACTTAACGTAACATATATATCACAACTTAGTATAGCAAAATATAAACATAACTCGAACCTAACGTAAACTTAACATAACAGAAAACTGTATAACATACATTAATGTAATAAGGCACAACATAACATAACATAAAAAATAACATAAATTATATTAAATACCTTACCTCACAAAAAATAAATATACAGTACACCAGCTTCAAAGCATTAACAAGCCAAAGCTTAAATTGAAAAAAAGAAATTAAAAAGTGCGCCCACAAAAATCTATATACTAAAAGTACAAAAAACTTAATTAAAAAACTTTAATTGGTTACATAATTTATTGATTGAATTTTGAATATTGATTTCATTTTAAATTTACCTACCCCCAATTATACACCAGTAGCTTTCACCGCCTTGAAGTATGCTTCAACCCTCTGCTGCTTTGGCGCCTATCACTTAACTTTTGCGTCGTTGCCTCTAGTCTTTCCTGCCGTGCTGTTCTTTACGACTTTCTACGTCGCCATTGACCCCATTTCGCTGACATTTGAAGCCAGTTTTAATTACTAATTCACTAGGCCTGAAATTTAGTTGACGTTATTTGTAAGCGATCTGCCAAATGTCCGAAATTTTAACATGAAAGCGCAATCAAGCGGGCAAAATTGACTTAAGTAACGTAATTTAATAGCTTCATTAGTGTTTAGTCAGTTGTAGGCGGTCCGGCGAGCATTGTGAGAAATGAAAGCGTAAATTTACTGTATTCGGGGGGTGTTATTTTTTATATGATACGGTATATGAAATTTTAAACAAATTAATTATGTAGGAGTTATTTACATTACCACTTCTAGTCTCTTTAAGTCATACTTTAATTAAAAGTAAATTGATTCTAGTTTCCTATTTGTATTGTCTTTCAAAAAACCGTCGACCGATAGTTGCGATGCTTTTCTTACATAGAGCCTTACAATCGCATGGAAGATGTTTGATAGGCGCCTCCTCTTCTATCTCCTGACAGCTTCTACAATAGACGTTTTAAGGCGTTCCTAGTCTACTGTCATGTCTGCGTTTTAGGCAGTGACCTCTTAGTATTCCTAGAGATCTTATATCATTCCTTTCAAATCTTAGTAGTCGGCGAATGCGACCCATAGCCCCATATTCCATTAATCCCATGTTTGAACCAGTGAGAGATTGATTTCACCAAGACTCAGCTACTCGTATGTTTGTAATATATTCGCCCATTGGATATCTGCAAACCGCCAGAAACATACAGATTCACTCTTTTTCGGATTCTCATAGTAGGCTGGTGCCCGATCTGACCAGTTCATCTGCTTCACAGTTCCCTATTTACTTATAGTTCGGTCCAATTGCTTGACCTTCTGCAAAATTTCTCACAGTGTACTGGTTTTAATTTTCAACCTAATATTAGCACATTCACTCAACAGCTGGACACTCAAATGTCAAACGATATTATAGTACTATCGCTGACCTCCCCGTGCTGCAGTGATTGCCCTGCAATTAACGAGTCACGCTTGCTCTTTATAACTCGGGAATTAACTTCTTTCATATATTTACATATTTACATAAACTTCCGGCACCTTCAGCGCAATTTAACACTATACTAACAACTAAACAGGCAAATGCTAATGAAAGTAAATAAATATATTTACATACGCTTACTAACTGAATCTGTAAGCATACTTGTGTTTGTGTGTGTGTGTGTAATATAAGCACACGAACTTAACATATTTCGCACTGTCATTGCATAAATCATAATAAAGCAGCGGGAAATAAAGCTAAATAAATTGGTTGTAAGTGATATACATACATATGCTTGTATGCGGACACAAGAATCACACTAATTACACGCACTAATGAATGTTGAGAGAGCTTTGCCAGCAGGGAATAAGGACGGCTTTTGTAAATGCTCAGTTGGTAGTGAAAGCACTGCAGAGAATACGTGCTAAAATAGTTTTAGGTTATATCCGTACTTACACTTCACTCTTTCGACTCAAATACATTTGTTAAAAAGGCAAAAATTTATTTAAATAAGTAAAAATTATTATTCAGAGACATGCCCATGAAAAGAAGGCTCAACAACTCGTATGTATATTAGGTTAAGAGTTCGATCCTAACAGCCACCTCACTCGGACAGCTTAGAAGATCGGTCCGTTTTGTTACCTAAGACTCATATAATATAATATTACATTAGGTTGTCAAAAAAGTCTTGCGGTATTTTCGCTAGTTGGCGCTCAAAACGCGTAGTTCTAGTTTTATTCGTCGCATCGGGTCATGCTATATCTTTTTGGAAAGCTCATTTCACGCCCTAACGCGTGTTTGATTGATTGTATTTCCTTTAAGTCGTGTTTAGCGTCGAAAACATGGAGCAAAATAAAGAGAAAATACGGCATATTTTACAGTACTACTACGATAAAGGCAAAAATGCATCTCAAGCCGCCAATAAAATTTGTGCAGTTTATGGACCCGATACGGTTTCCATTTCCCCCGCACAACGATGGTTTTAACGTTTTCGTTCTGGTGTAAAGGTGGTCGAAGATGCGCCACGCTCCGGAAGGCCTGTCGTCGAAAATTGCGATAAAATCACTGAATTGGTCGAAAGAGACCGGCATAGTAGTCATCAAACCGTTATAAACCATTTGAAGAAGCTTGGAGTCACTAAGAAACTCGATGTATGGGTGCCACACGAATTGATTCTATAAAAATACCGCAAAAGTTTTTTGTCAACCCAGTATATCATAAGAACCTTGCAAATAGATAAAGCGCTTTGAATACTCTCGCAAATTTGTTGAGACGCCTGTTGTCAATTCCGACGATAGCTAGCTTTTTGCTCACAGTTAGTGGTCAGCGCTAGTATTGCCACTCTGAGTGAATGCTTACTTCCCTGGAATCTTAATACCAGCCAGTTCTTCCTAAAAAAACTCCAGTGGTCCGGTAGCCTAAAGCTAAGATTCAACTCCAACTTTCCGTCCTAGCTTCGACCCATAAGCAAGCTCATTGCCCATGCAAGTCGCTCTTTACACACGTTCACGCCTTTAGTAACTCCCTAACTAAACTAACTAGTTTTATTTTACCCACTCATTTCCAGTTCTACCACTGGGTTATACTAGAATTGTCGTCTTACTGCATTAAATTTTCTCTTTGCGTATTTTATATTTGTTTTGCACTTGCCGACCTTACTGTTTACAATGCGAGTACACACTTTCACCGCATTTTGTAGAAGTGTTGCTTTATTATGGCAGTTGATATATATAATATGCGTGTATGTGGCATATAAAACAGAATTGTTTGTTCATTGGTGGCATCATCGGTGTTACCTTTCGTACTTTTAAAGCAAATAAACAGAAATGACATGCTATTTTCTCGCAGCCTGCCACCAACATAATTTTCTTTTATTTGTGTCTTTACTAGCCAATTTATTTGTTCTCACCTACTTTAAGCTGGTTGGTAGACAATTGCATTTTACTTTTGAGTTTTCCAAGTTTACTTAGGAACATTAGTTTGTTTGTTTGTTTGGAAGAATTTGTAGAGTTGATACGAAAGAAAGGTATTTGAACACTTACAAAATATAAAGTTTTAATACTTTTTTAGATTCTTATTACAAATAAGTTTGGTTAGTTGTGGGTAAGTTTCATGTCCAAGTTGCTGGTTTTGATTTTTTCATCACAGCGTCGTAAACTCTAACTTTTTTTGATACATTTTTACTTCTTTATACAAATTGTCCGCTAAAAGACAAAACAACGTATCATCAAAATAATCGATATAGATTTTTTTATTGCTTACGATTCCTTACATCATATTACATATAATAAAATAGTCCTGCACTACGTGACAGCTCTCCATCTGGTATCGCTAAAGATCAAAACTGAAATGTGCGTGCTTTATTAGCCTAGCAGAATAATCTAAGCTTACCAATATTAAATACTATACTATTTTTTCTACCAGTGACGGCTCTGTTTAAACTATAAATTTTGCTGTAGCCTGAGACATATGCTCTCTATTCCTCTGCCTATATATGGATATACCGAACTTACTTGCTAAATATAATTTTACCATCTGATCAAATTTGACTAGAGCTGATCCACATAAACTGCAACGCCCAACCGAATTGTATTGAAATACTGTGGTTATTTTGTCAGTCCGGGTCAAATTTGATCACATGACATATTGAAATCGAATAAATTTTAAAGTGCTTAATACGAAAATATTTCTAATATTAAAAATACTTTTACCAACTGATCAAATTTGACTAAGACTGATCCATTTAAACTCCGCTGCCCAACCGAATTGTATTGAAATACTTAATAGCGCTGTTTTTTTTTGTCAATTCGGGTCAAATTTGATCATACAA
This sequence comes from Bactrocera correcta, assembly GCA_027475135.1. Classification (NCBI taxonomy): domain Eukaryota; kingdom Metazoa; phylum Arthropoda; class Insecta; order Diptera; family Tephritidae; genus Bactrocera; species Bactrocera correcta. The sequence continues at coordinate 106,835,674 of CM050323.1, forward strand.
GGTCGAAGGTCAGAGTCATGTATAGAAGTGAGGAAAGTTCTCTGAGCGTCATTCATTTGGGTGTGGTTAGAAACGGTCACTTTACATATGGCCCAAGTAACTCACGACTTCCAAACAAGTATCCTCTGGGTAGCCTAAAAACCAAATTGTAATTTAACAGTAGAAAATATAATACAATACAAAAAACTTTCCAGCACAGAACCTTCCAAACAAAACTTTCTATGGTATCTTTCCAGAAATTAATTCTTGATAGCTTAATTAATAAATTATGAAATTTTCTTTCAACCTAAACTATCCTTATTTGTTAATTGTCAAACATAATAAAATATTATATTATTAGTTCGGTCGAATTACAATCGTTTATCGGGGTTTCAACAATTCTTACCGCAGTCGATTGTGTGTCATTCGCCCCCAGCCCCTTAGGTAATAAGCGCTGTTGTAAGAATTACAAATACAAAAGGGGCAGGAGGTATGGTGTGTACATGATGTAAAAAAAGCCTAACAGAGTGGGGTGGCCTGGAAGAATGGACAGACAAGTGCAGAGACAGCTATAAATAAGTAAATACATGCACATGTAACGAATGAAGTGAAATAAATTGCATGAAAGAAGGTCACTGCCAGGTTGTGTAGGGTTCAGACGCCTCATCAGCGATACACGCAGCATAGGCTCACACACACACAAGCATTAAACATATGTATGTATGTATGCGTGTGCAGAGAGGCAACCGCAAATGTAAGGCAATTTTTAACTTGCCAGCTGATGAATGTTGAAAGCAATTGTAACGGGTGATTTTTTTGAGGTTAGGATTTTCATGCATTAGTATTTGACAGATTACGTGGGATTTCAGACATGGTGTCAAAGAGAAAGATGCTCAGTATGCTTTGACATTTCATCATGAATAGACTTACTAACGAGCAACGCTTGCAAATCATTGAATTTTATTACCAAAATCAGTGTTCGGTTCGAAATGTGTTTCGCGCTTTACGTCCGATTTATGGTCTACATAATCGACCAAGTGAGCAAACAATTAATGCGATTGTGACCAAGTTTCGCACTCAGTTTACTTTATTGGACATTAAACCAACCACACGAATGCGTACAGTGCGTACAGAAGAGAATATTGCGTCTGTTTCTGAGAGTGTGGCTGAAGACCGTGAAATGTCGATTCGTCGCCGTTCGCAGCAATTGGGTTTGTGTTATTCGACCACATGGAAGATTTTACGCAAAGATCTTGGTGTAAAACCGTATAAAATACAGCTCGTGCAAGAACTGAAGCCGAACGATCACCCACAACGTCGAATTTTCAGTGAATGGGCCCTAGAAAAGTTGGCAGAAAATCCGCTTTTTTATCGACAAATTTTGTTCAGCGATGAGGCTCATTTCTGGTTGAATGGCTACGTAAATAAGCAAAATTGCCGCATTTGGGGTGAAGAGCAACCAGAAGCCGTTCAAGAACTGCCCATGCATCCCGAAAAATGCACTGTTTGGTGTGGTTTGTACGCTGGTGGAATCATTGGACCGTATTTTTTCAAAGATGCTGTTGGACGCAACGTTACGGTGAATGGCGATCGCTATCGTTCGATGCTAACAAACTTTTTGTTGCCAAAAATGGAAGAACTGAACTTGGTTGACATGTGGTTTCAACAAGATGGCGCTACATGCCACACAGCTCGCGATTCTATTGCCATTTTGAGGGAAAACTTCGGACAACAATTCATCTCAAGAAATGGACCCGTAAGTTGGCCACCAAGATCATGCGATTTAACGCCTTTAGACTATTTTTTGTGGGGCTACGTCAAGTCTAAAGTCTACAGAAATAAGCCAGCAACTATTCCAGCTTTGGAAGACAACATTTCCGAAGAAATTCGGGCTATTCCGGCCGAAATGCTCGAAAAAGTTGCCCAAAATTGGACTTTCCGAATGGACCACCTAAGACGCAGCCGCGGTCAACATTTAAATGAAATTATCTTCAAAAAGTAAATGTCATGAACCAATCTAACGTTTCAAATAAAGAACCGATGAGATTTTGCAAATTTTATGCGTTTTTTTTTTAAAAAAAGTTATCAAGCTCTTAAAAAATCACCCTTTAGGTAGTGTGCTGATAATTGGGGATGTAGCGCTGGTAGGTTAGATTAGTGTAACTTCCGAGAGGAGGCACTAAGGCGCTTAGACGCCCACATTCATTATGCTGACTATATATTATGAATGTGTGAGGACGCAAGTGCAATGAGGTTAATAATGCTGCGAGAAATAGTGTATAAAATTGAATTTTAGAACTCACTTAAAGTTTACTCTTTAAAATCACTAAAGTAAAGTAAAGAAGCAGATGAACTAGCCAAAACAGACACCACTGTACAACTAGACTCCGAAAAAGAGGGACTTTAGATACCACTGGCTACTTGTTGATACTTAACCGACAAACATGTGATAGATATAGCTGGGTCTAGGTAGATACAATCCCTAACTTAGTTCAACCAGCAAGCAAACGGGGCATGAATGGAACCACATTTTATTAAAATTCAAAGGGAAGGACGTAAGAACTCTAGTAGGTGTGTTAACTGGTCACTGTCTAATTGGCAATCACGCCAGCGGACTGAGAACACCACATAATGATTATTGTAGAAGCTGTCAGAAGAAGAGGAGACTATAAACAATCGGATGCAAAGCTCTGTATAAGAAAAGAAACGCAACTGTAGGGTACGAGAGTTTCTTAACTACTTTTCAGAGGCTGCACGGATAAAACTTTTTTTCTGCTGAACTTCATAAGAAGCTCGGGGCGGTTCACTGATAAGACAGTATGGCAGAATGAAGGGAATTTAGTTCCAGTGGTTTCACAATGTTCCTCCAAAAAGGTGTAGGTGCGTCGCCAGACAGCCACTCTACCTGCCTTCCTTTTTTAAAGTAAGTATTGTGCTTCTACTTACTGATGTTATATGACTGTTTAGTTCTAACCATAATCCATGTTCTTTCCTGAAACAACCGAAAAAACAAATATTTTCTAAAAAAGACTTACAGCTTTCTGCGTTGCATATTTGTTATGATTTTACGTAGGTTTTATGACCATCTCTCAGTATTATTATTAGAAATCTGCCTTGGAGACATTCTACACTTATGTTCAGTTATATGTGTGTCTCTGCTTTAGCTTATTCATCACTGTCGTTACTTACCTCCTCAAAGGGTCTTTAACTTTTCATTGTTGCTCTTACATTTATTGTTGTACTTTGCATAGACAATGAAGCTCCAACTATTTAAAAGGCAAACAGCAACAACCAATATTATTACAAATGCACACCAACACATTTGCAGTCCGCGGCTTGTGGGTGGCAAACTATTAGCGCTGTTGTATGCATGCGTGTGTGTAGCATACTTTTGAGCGCTTCACAACACTGCACGGCATGACAACATTTTTCAGTATGGCATTGTTAAAAGGCAAATAAACACTTGTTAAACAAAACAACTATCAGGAATTGAACAGTTGAACGGCGCTTTTCAACGACTTAAGTGCGGTAATTTCCAACGCTAAGTTGCACTTCAACGTCAAGTGAAAATAATTAATGCTGCAAGTGAAGTATTCGGTCGCAATCGTAAAGCAAAGATAAATAAGCGTACCAGTCAAAGAAAATAAACAAGAATTTCGATTGTTTGTAAATTTTCGATTTCCCAGAAAAAAAGTGAAAGCAAACAAATTTTGTTGACAAATTTTTACAATAACAGAGAATGTAAAAAAGTTAAAAAAGAATATGAAAAAAATATTTTTTCAATTCTTGTGTGCAAACAATTGACACATTAAATTGAATTTTCTTACCATATTTTTAAATGTTTATATTGCAACGCGATGTAAGACGATTTTTAGCAAAACTATTTGTGGAGTTGTGGCGAATTCTTCATAGCTACACCTTGTGAATATCAGTTTTTGAGCATAAAACTAAAATATATTTAAAAAATTGCTAAAAAACGAAAAATATAATAGTAAAATATATTATAGCAGAGACAAAATAAGTGAAGTGCAGTCGTTTCGGTGATTTTTAGTGCCGTCGGGTCTGGAAAGAAAACTAAAGTTGTGCATTGCAAACTCATTAACAAAATAAATAAAATAACATAAAATAACTAAAAATAAAATAATAAAAAATTGAATATTTAAAAATACTATAATTAATTTTCAACTAAATTTGTGCATTTTATTATACTTTTTCGCAATTCTTTTATTTTTCGGAAATCGGAAATATATCACAGTGCTTATGGTGATCTCCTGTGTATTGCTGCTATAATATTTGTTATATATTCCTATTTGCTGCCGGTTCATTGTCAGCCTGCTCCAGTTGTTGCTGCGTTTCTGTGGCATCTACGTGCGCCAACTCCGTTGCATTCATGGATAACCAATGCAAGTTGATACCAAAAATTAAGATCAGAATCAATGTAATGGGTTGTTTGTCTGCGAAGCAAAAACCGCGTGATACAAGTGCAAGTATGTTAATATACTTTAATATTTAGCACAAAAGTACAAACGGTCGGAGAACACGTGTAACTCGAAAAAAGCTGATTTTTTTTCTTAAGAAAAAAATCAAATTTTCTGTGTATTCTTAGAATTGTATAAATATTCGTTAAAACTTAATATTTTAAAATAATTGATCATTGAACAGGGTATATTGAGTTTCCCACGAAGTTTCTAACACGAAAAAAAGTAGACCCTGCAAAGTATATGTATAAATGAGCAACGTGGCAAGCTGAGTATATTTAGCCGAGTCCGTTTGTATACAAGCGAAGTGGTCCCAGTTTTGGAGATATAAATGTGAAATTTTTTACACGTATTTTTCTCATGAAGGGTATACTCATATACACACTGCCATATAAATTAAACGACCGGAATCAAGTGCTTGTATGAAAACTTTTGCATTTGACCAGATATCTTCAAGAAATTTGAAGTGGGACATTGCCCAAGGTACTGATGCAATGACCGAAGAAAAGGTTCAAATCACATCACTATAGCTTATAGCTGCTATACAAACTGACCAAAGAAAATCAAGTCGCTTTGTGACAATTATGACAAAAAGTACCCAGAAATTGTAAATAAAACGCAAAATATTTAATTATTTATCAATATTTATTTTGTCGCCTTCAAAGTAATCCTCGCCAGTTGTAAAACACTTATGCTAACGATTTTTCCAGTCCTTGAAACACTTTTCACTTTTTGGGGTGGCCTTCAGCTCCTTCAGCGAATTTTGTTTTACCTCTTCAATGGACTTAAAAAGGGTTCCACGGAGCGTCTGTTTGAGGAACAAGAAAATCTCACACGGAGCCAGATTTGGTGAATACGGTGCTTGATCGATATTATTCATTGCATTTTTGGCTTTAAATTCGTTCACAATCGTACTCTTTTGAAAAATATTCAACTTTATCGGGTTATCGAGTCGAACAAGAACGCATTTCATACCGAAAATATCCACCAAATCATTTGAACGGACTCGCAAGCGAACTCAGTAGAAGAGGTCATCCAGAACGTGGCATGTCTTCAACGATCTCTCGACAGGCTCTGAAGGCTTCGTACCATTCATAAGCTTGTGTTTTTGAATCACACTTAGCTTTTCCAATATTTGCTGCCTACACTCAAAACCAACATCACACAATCCCACCTCACTTGTTTCTGCTTACTATTTGCCATTATTATTGCCTTCACCCTCAAGCAAGTTTGTTTAATACTAAATATATGAACAACTACTACAGCCAAGCAACTATTATAGCGCCACAAATGCCATCAAATATTTCAAAATTACTTTTTTAATATAATTTGTGTCAACAACGAACGCCCCACTGAAAGCTACAGCTCAAGGGGAAGCCAGTTTGCACTAAGGGGGATACAAAAAGAAGCAATGCCATTACAGTTTTACACAAAAATTCAATTACGCACACCACCACAACCGTTATTGGACAGCTGATTGTAATATAATTGGCTCCGAGATATAAAAAGAATTTATCTGTAATTAATTTTATAACTAGTACAAGAGACAGTATGGCGCTTTAGTGATGACACTCCTTTTCCTTAAAATACACACACATAGTTAGATACAGAAGGGTACGTCCAATTCGCTAACTGTCTGATGCGCTGACTGGCAACGTGCTTGCAACACTTGCATGTCATTGCAGACGGTTGGGGGGAGGATGCAGCGTGCGTACTGCCAGTGGCATGCTCAAATTTCAATTATCCTTGTCACCGTACTTGCAACATATAAATTAAATGGCAAGTATGCAACGTAGGAGCCGTTCGAGTTGATGCAACCGCGTGGCTTAGAGCGCAAGAAGTTTGCTAATCACGCTTAGTTTGCGCTTTACAGCTTTGCTGAGCACTAAAGTTCGCCAATAAGTGCTGTTGTTGCACGCTGAGCAAGTGAGTGATTTGTGTACCGTTGTTGCTGACATTGAAACGCGGGTGAGAGTGTACCTTGATAAACCTGACACAGCGATTTTTCTATAAATATGTTTTTGCCGTGGACGCTTGTTTGACAGCGTTTTCTGGTACTATTTTTGCAGGCAAAAACTTTGAACTTTTTCGCTCGCGCAAAGTGTGCTGTCAACCTGCGTTATTTATATTTGCTGCGCATACAGAGCACTTGCACTTTTCAACTGCAAAGTTGAATTTTCGTGTAAGCTAAATTTATTATTTCGAAATTTTGCTGACATTTTAGTCATGGGGAGTTTTAGGGGCACTTTTACTTTTACTTTTACATTTGTTTGTACGCAGTGTTCTTTTTTGTATAAAGCTCATTATTTTTTGTACAGACTGTGTGCTTGAAAGCAATATATTTGAGGAGAATGTGCTTTACTTTTCCATAAGTAAGTTCAACATTGAAAATAATTGAACACTAGTTCAGACCGTAAAAAATTGACATCCAAGCCTTACTTATGTTGTTTACAGAAACTAAAAATATTCAGTTCGACTAAAAAACTGGAAATCCATTGTGATCATTTTCGCGCGATTATTTTTTATAACCTTCGTCTTCAGTTACGCATCATAACCGGTCGTCTCAACTGCACATCTTCTTCATTGTGAACGCAGTAACCAATTTATAGGGTATCCAGGTCATTCTTCCATTTGTGGTGTACTCAAAGAAGTCGCGATTTGTTTTAGCATAAAATTGTCCACTAGTTTGTTTGGGTATTCGTCTGCGCAAAAGCTTCTCAAAATAGCTTCCTTCTCTCGTTAATGTATAAATTAGCTTTAGTATTTAAAATTTTTAGATCTAAAAATTGATTGCGCTTGAAACGATATTTTTCGATATTTTTATTTCAATTAAAATCTCGTATCTATCCCTGTGTTTAACGTTTCTTGATTTATCCATAACTTTTCTGTTCTCAATTTCAGCTTTAAGAGCAGCTTTGCTCATCCAACGTTGGTATCGAAGATACAGAGCGCGTATGGAGGTGCGCCGTCGTTATACATGGACTATATTTACAAATCTAGAATATGCCGGTGAAAATGATCAAGTGGAGGTAAGTGCAATGCAAAATATTTGAAAAAAAAACGGGGAAAAAATGGTTTTGGTAAATTTATTTAATATAAAGGTTTGGTCACCACAGAACTTTTTTTAAAATCAGTTTTCTTTGAGAATGGTTAGTAATTCGTTTATGGAAAAAATTTCAAAAATTACTAATTTTCTAAAATATAACGATTCTTTAGGATATACAAGCGCTTGCGAAATTTTTTTTGAACCCAATATTTTTTTAAACCCTAAATTATTGAAACTCAATAATTTTATTTTTTAGCTTTAATTTAAAAAAGAAAACATATTATTTTTCTCTGTAAATATCTCAAATATAGTGCTTGTAATAAATATTTTTTTTATTTTTACAAGAAAATTAAAAAATTTTCGAAAAATACTTTGATTCTATATCACTTAAGTCAATATTAGTCAGCATTTTTCTTAGAAAGCCATTGAAAGTAAATGCATATATATTTAAAATCATCCTTCAGCAACATATAACACTCAAATTCGCGTAAAAATATTCAGCACTTTTATTGTTTCGAAAGTCAATAAATTAAATTTAGCTGCAACACCGCAAATATGTTCGAAAATAAACGGGCGATAAAAGCTAAGAAAAACCGCAGAAAAAATTAGCAGCAAAGGCTTTGCAATGTTTCTTAAATGCAGCAGCAAAATACATTTATATGTATATGTATATTAGGGTGAGTCCAAAAAAATCGAATAGGTGCTTGGCACTTTGAAGAGCGGCAAATGATCTAAGAAACTGAGAGTTTTGCAATTTAAAATATTTTTTCTCTTAAAATAATCAAACTTCAACGCTATCTATCTATTAAATGGTTATGTTTACGAAAAAATTTTATACAAAATATGTGAAACGGGATAATTTACTAAATAATTCGATGCGAGATATGAATTTTTCTATCTGATAATAGAAAAAATACAAAACTATAAGGTGGAGCAGCTTTCCGTTACAATAAAGAGCTCATACTTGGAGATATTTCCTTAGAGATGTCTAAGAACCTGTTTTTCAGAGCATAAAGTGAACAAAAATTTTATATATGTTGACCCATCCTAATATGCATATTAATGCTTGTAGTCGTATGCTTACATAAAAGGTGAATCGCCAACATGTTTATTTATTCGGTCGTCTTCCATTCATTGGTGTTTTCTGCGCTGTGGTTTCTACTAATTGTTGGTGTTTAGCAATTTATCCACGCGGTTTTGGTCTTACATAAAGAGCGTTTTCTTAGGAAGGCGAACCCCTTACATGCTTACTTGCCATTTGGTAGCTCAGTTCTTAAATTTACCTAAATTTTTAGTTGTACAAATTAAACAAAATTTGGTTCATTAATTTCATTATAAATATAAGAAAAATAAGTTGAAGTTTGATAAGAAATACGAAAAGACTTTTTCGACGACCTAATAATATTTTTCAAGAAATAATCTCGCTGATCTTGGCGCTGTTGCAGGATCTTTGAATCAAGATTCATTCCAAGAGAGCAAATGAGTTCTTTTCCCTCAGTAAACTAGCTTCTCCCTAGTTGGTTCTAACATTTCAGTGCCCTATCGAATACTATATTAATTAATTTCGAAATAGCTGTAGATAGTATATTCATTCAGCCATTCATCACCATTTGTGTGTTTATATGAATTTACTGTTAGATTACATCTACTTCCTCATGACAGCGTTTTTCAACAGCAATAAAAAAAAAACCAATTAGTTGCAAGGACAAGCCAGCTGACCTTTCCTCTTACTAATGCCATAAACTATATTTGTAGATAAATATTTAACTACAAACTATATACTTATATATATGTATATACATAAATTTCAACTATGCGGCGTAAATTATGACTGTTTTATAGTTTTGCATGCAATGCTGTTATTTCCTCAGGCCGTTATTTATTTCATACTTCAAAGTATATTTTATTGCTCTTTGCATGCGATTCCAAATGATCAGGAAATGGCAACTGTCGTTAAACAGATTTTTAACAAACTACTCAAGTCATATCAACCATACTTGTTGAGGACAGATTTTTTGACATTTCCTCAGAGAGTTTGAAAATGTTTGAAATCGGTTACTATTTATGACTACTAGTTATATAACGGATATGCGAACGCTTTAAATGTATGATAACGTACTAAATAAATAATTCTGAAGCATTAAATTTAAAATTATAGCATACATAGGCTTCAGTATATGCAACAAAAAAACAAAATGCCTGAGTTTATGTATAAATGATCACCATGAACCTTTTCCACAAGTTCGACTGCCTTATACGCCCGAACTAGTCCCTCAGTTTTTGAGCTAACGATCTGAAATTTGTTACACGTCCTTTTCTCTCTAAGAAATTCCTCATTTATCAGAACTGCCGAAATCGGTTAGCTATAGGGTATAGCTGCCATAGAAATTATTTGATAAAATCCAAGACTTTGTATGGAAAACTTTTTCATTTGCCGAGCTATTTTCACGAAATTTAGCATGGATAACTGTCTTAAAGAACACTACAATCGCCGAAGAAATTATTCATATCGGACTACTATAGCATATAGCTACCATACAAACTGATCGTTCGAAATCAAATTCTTGTTTGGCAACTTTTTATTTGTGAAGCTTATTATAGCTACAGTGCTTTAGAATTTAACGTTTTTTCTTGTTTTAATATTAATTTTATTTTCTTTGCTTATTCACCATTATTATTATTTTTTTGTGGATGCAAAATTTGTCTTTGGAATGACCATAGCTTCAAAACAACCGAGCAATTCAAAGAAATAACTGCTTTGGGAATTTTTCACTTCCATACTTCCATTGCATACTTCATTTAATTACTCCCGACTATTTTCCGTTTACAATTCACGCTTGCAGCAGCTCATCACCGCACGCTTGACCTTCGCATTGTCTGCGCTGCCAACAAAAACACACAAAAAACAAATTATAAAGACTGCTTTACTATTAAAAATTACAGGCAAACGTGGAATGAAGACAAGAGTGAGATGCAGCTACGTTAACCACGCCATAAACAATTGCATATTACAGTTGGTTGTTTAAGCAAGCGCGCATTATGAGTGAGTTGCCACTTGCCACAGCAGCGCGCCACAACAATAACACGAGTTGTAGCGCAGTGCTAAAGGAAAGTGCGGTCATTGCGAGTACCGAGTACCGCACACATCCGCAGCGCTAACAAACAGCACATAATTAAATGTGGTCGCTGCTGCAGCACTGTATTTAATTGCGGTCCCACGAGTCCAGCGTTAACTTTCTAAGGGGTGTAGTCACCCCGTCTGCGCTGTGTGCATTTACTTTTATTTTTCCTTCAGTTTATACTATTGTTTTTTTGCTGCTCAATTTTCTCTTTGTCGTCGCTTTTGTTGGCCAGCCGCAAAGCGCGCGTCCACGCAAACACTTCCCCTCCCACGCTCGCCTGTGGTCAAGTGGCCGCAGTGCTGCTGGCTTTGTTGTTGTTGTTCGTTTTTTTTTTTTTATTTACTTCAACCGTTCATTTCTAATTTAATTTCATGTTTCAAATATTCAATTTAGTTTTAATACGCGATATCCTGTGAATGTATGTATATGTACTATATATGTGTGTATGTCCACTTGCATTGCTGTGATCCTTAGCGCTTGTTTTCGTCCATGATTTACGAAAGAAAATTGCTGTCATAAAAATAGTGAAAGCACGAACCGGCAATTTATTTGCTGACCACCAAAAACTGCAGGACACCGCTCTTGTGCAAATAAATATACTTGAATATACATATACATATATATAATTACATATAGTATAGTATATATAATTATTACTGCTCAAGCAAGTAAACTTCGCGTGCTCTTTGCAAAATTGTGGTCGAAAAAATTTGAAATTAAACTGTTATGTTTTTTGATATGCGAATTCCGAGGGAAATTTTAAGATTCTCTGCTTTGCTATAACTCAAAAAATATACCTGTGAAATATTAACATCAAAATGTAAAAAAAAAAATTGTTACAATGTCGCTTGAGTCAGCAGAAATTATAGGTGCGCTCAATTTTGGCCCTGACCCGCCATATTATACATTTTAGATTTATTTCCTTAAAGCAACTCAAATTAACAGCATGCAATGCCAAAAATATTAAGTTAGTTTTTGATCAATATTTTTTTCCTCGTCTCTCTCCTCTGGAGCATAGGGTCTCACAAGCTTGCGCCAGCTCGCATGACTGAGGGCTAAAAGAGACTAAAAGGACTCTTTCCTTTTGCTGGTTGCTTTAATACATTGCCTTAATAAACCAGGGCAACTCAGGGTCATCTGAAATATAAAAATGCCTATTTGGTCCTAACACCAAGGACCCGTGAACACAAAACTTCGACAGTTGCTTCTATTCTTTGTAAGGTCACGATAGTTGTACAACCCAAATGCAATGATTTGGATACCAAATCTGTTCAGGAAGCCTTGTGCTATTCTCTAAGGTCTTGTATTTTTAATGAAAAATCAATCGGTTCTGATTGTTGTTAGTTCATCGGCTTTGCAGTTTCCAGGCACCAAAATGAGTCAGATGATGAAATAGAATGATGCTATTTATAGTGAGATCAGAATCTACTTGACTTACTTTGAGCGCACCGTTAGCGCGATCAGCACTAATATCGCCGCTCTGCTGTCGGAGTGAATGCCCGCATCTCTGAAAGAAGCTACACCACTAACCCCTGTTTTTTTCTGCCCGAAAAAACTCTAAAGTGTTCCGGTAGCCTAAAGCGAAGCTTGAAGGAAAGCTCTTTACAAAAGACTTCCCCTCCAACCTTAAACCATCCGTGAAAAAGCCCATAGCCTTCTTTCAAGCGACTTCTTCCAGTCCAAATATCTCTCATGAGTATTGGAACGGAGAAACAGGTGCCTGAAATAACCTCTGTAATGCTAGGCCTTTGTAATGCAGTGGTTCACGTTTTTTTGCGATGCAAATGAAGGAGGAGAGAATTTCAGCGTGTTTATGTTGGCTCCTTCATACAGACAGGTTCTGTAAGGCTTAGCACTATCTTTGCAGTAAACCACCTGCCGGTAAATCCACGAATGTGTAGAATGACATTAAGTGCCATTGAAATGAAATTTTTCAACTAATAAATATTACGGTAATTTTAAAATAGAAACATCCTTATATTCAGACCTAAAAATATAAAAACAAAAAGTCTGAAAGAAAAACTAATTTTTTCAAACATGAATGAATTTGTTCAAGTTATAAGTTTGTTATTTAAATTATAAAACAATTAATTTTATATTTTGATATACTCTTTACAGTTATATAACTTCTTTAATGCACTGCTTACACACATTCCCGAAGCTGCTGCTGCCCAACGCCCGTCACTGCAAAGGGACTCAGAGGTCTCATTAGGTAATTGTTACAAGACTAAACTGCTAACACTTACACGTGTACTTAAATTTAAGCTAATTCTTATGTAAATTTGTATTAGTTTATGTATATAATACTTAAACATACACGTACATGTATTTGTGTGCACATATGCATCAATTGTTGTATGTGTGTGGGATGCTGACAGATTAATTCAATTGTAATGCGATTGTGTGCTGCGGAAATCTTACTGACTTGTATGTGTAGATGTATAACAAGTGCTCACTTACTCGCACTTAAGTATTTAATCCGTCTTAATAATTACATGTGCCACTTTCATAATACCTCTAAGATCCTTATCATACAATAACTTAAGTAGATTTTATGTAAATACAAATAGTTTGTATCTATGCTCCTAAAGATACCATTTCTAGTAATGCTAATCTCTCATATATCTCTCTCATATTATATATATATCTGTATCCGTTTCATTCCCCCAACTACGCTCCTTGTACCATGTATGTGTGTGTGTAACGCTTGCGAATTGCTTGTGCCCAATTAAATGTCACACAAACTACAGCTTCAGATGTTTATTTCGATGAGTCAGATTTCAATGAGGATGGCGAATATCGTTCCGACAAGAATTATGATGGACCACATTTGAAATTTCCCTTAATCAAGAAGGATGTCGTGACGCTGATTGATGTGTTTCGCAAGAAAAAGGTGAGTACATTGAGAGAAATGTTTTATAACTATAATTATATAAAATAATTTTGTATTACATTAACAATATACATATTACTGTTTATATGTATTTCCCTTCCTTATAGTCTGATCGCCTACTGGCCAAATATGTGGGTGGCATACTAAAAGAGGCTGCATTTAAATTAAAACGACTTCCAAATCTCAATCAAGCATCAACGGCGATATCCAAACAAGTGACAGTTATTGGAGATTTGCATGGAAAGCTGGATGATCTGCTGGTGATTTTCTATAAGGTGAGTGAGTTTGTGAGAGAACGAGAAATCATAAAGAGAAAAGTTGATTTTGTGCTAGGTAAGACGGAAAGCATTCTCTACTTACTTTTTTTTATGTTATATAAGGGAAAATATTAGTAAAATATTTTAGTAATATTTTTAGGAAAAAATTATTTACAAACCATATTTTTTTAAATTAAAAAAAATCAAAAAGAATTATTAAATTATTTTTTATAAATTTTTTTTTTTATAATTTTTTTGTAAATTTTTTTTTATAATATTTGTTTTTATACATTTTTTATAAACTTTTTTAAATTTCCAATTTTTGCTTTTAATATAAGAAAAACTATTAGCACAAAATTTTAGTATAATTTTTAGAAAAAAATATTTACAAACCATATCTTTTTAACTTACATTTTTTTATTAACATTTTTTTTTTTGCTTATTTACAAACAATTTTCATTTTCAAAAAATAAATTTTTTTTTAAAATTAATTTTTATTAAATTCCCAATATTTTTCATTATAAACTTCAATCACTAGAATGGTCTTCCCTCAGTCGAAAATCCCTATGTCTTTAACGGCGATTTTGTGGATCGCGGTAAGAAGGGTCTGGAGGTCTTCCTGCTGCTACTAGTCTGCTTTCTGGCCTTTCCCGGTGCCGTGCACTTGAATCGCGGCAATCACGAAGACTCTGTGATGAATGCGCGTTACGGTTTCATACGCGAGGTGCAGCAGAAGTATCGTGTAAGTATCGAGTAAAAAAAATTCAACTAAACTGCTATGCTTTCCCTCGCTATTATATACTTACCAGTGTCTTTGTATTATATTTGGATTGCTTTTTACACTGTATTCTTTTTCCGCACAGCGCAATGCCGATAAATTAATGATAATGATTGAAGAAGTCTACCGCTGGCTGCCGCTGGGCACCATCGTTAACAATCGGGTGTTGATTGTGCACGGCGGCATATCGGACACAACGGACTTGGATATGATCAAGAGCATCGACCGCGGCAAGGTGAGTTTAACAATTTAAAATGTAAGAAAACTCACCCATAAATACACTCACTCACATAAATTACTATACACATGAGAGACGTTTGCGTATGACAAATGTAGCGGGATTACAAATAAAGCCACGCTGACAAAGGGCAGCATCCTTTGGGAAAGCAAACGACCGCAGCACACAGCGAGCGAAACAAACAAAAACGAGAAAAATGCAAACTCATTTAGCAATTTTATGTTAATGAAGTCCCTGGCGTGCGTCTCGCTGTCGATTTTTATCACTTTTCTCATCTTTGTTGCTTTTGCTTGCACATTAAATACACGTGTTATCCCTGTGCAAGCTTACAACACACAACCGCATTTGTCTTTCCTGTGCTGTCCTGCAGTTTTTATTATTAAAGCTACTCGATTAATGGCGGCTTTTTGCCTTTTATTGCTACCTGTCAATTAACACAAAGATAAGGTTGACAATGCGTCGAAGGTGCGTTGTTAATTTTAAAGTGTTGTAAGTGCTGAGCTGCTAGTTGCAGGCGGTAGAGAGAAAAAACGAAGAGCGAAGAAGAGAGTAAAAAAGAGTGAGTGATGAAAAAAGTTGCGAAAATGATAATGACATGTGGCAACTGCTTAACGTATGAGTTAATACGCTTAATAGCCCATACACGCATCATCATCATCACCCTGCGGTAGTCATGGTGCGCCACTGCGTATGCGTGATAATTTAATGC
Organism: Bactrocera correcta; assembly: GCA_027475135.1. Lineage (NCBI taxonomy): Eukaryota > Metazoa > Arthropoda > Insecta > Diptera > Tephritidae > Bactrocera > Bactrocera correcta. The sequence goes on from CM050323.1 coordinate 106,851,174, forward strand.
AATGCGAAGGCGCAGCTAATTGTACACTGCAGACGCACACCACAGTACAGCAGGCATTTACGTGCATATGTTCATATATATATATATATAATTTCACCTGCAGTGAGCGCCTTACGGACTTGCCAATTAACTGTATTTATGGTTGCGAAATTAAATGTTGAATACAACGTATTTTACTATTCATTATTCTTCAGCTGTTGTTTTCTGAAAATAATATTTGTTCGATTAAGCTCTTAATAACGTATATTTAAGCTGTTGAAATGAATGAATGTGAAAATTAATTCTACCGTCATTATATTGCTAGAAGCACAAGCTAGCCTTTTTGATATTTTTAAGCCTTGAACAGGGTATTTCAAGTTTGCCATGATGTTTGTAACAACCAGAAGGAAATGTCAGAGACCGTACAAAATATATTTGTATGTGATCAGTATGCCGCCCTGGGTCGATTTAGTTACGCCCGTCTGTCTGTCTATAATAGCAATGCACTAGTTCCTTAATTTTTGAGATAGTGATCTGAAATTTTGCTCAAATCATTTTCTCTCTCAGAAGCTGCTCATTCGTCGGAACCATCGATATCTGCCTGCTTTTATATGAGAAAATTTTCAACACAGTTGTGGGAAATTTTCAAACTTCCTATAATCTATACAAGTCTTTCATGTGAGAAACCATTTCAAAATTTCAATTCAATAATTGTTTTTTAAGTTTCGAAAACAGTAGTATACTTTTAGGCAGCTCGTTTTTAAATAACTAAATTTTTAAATTTTTTTGTGATAATTTTCCAAAACATAAGTATTGTAAGTTGAAATGAGGTATACTTTTAGGCACCTCCTTTTAATAGCTAAATTTTCAAGATTTCTTTTTGAAATTTTTCGAAAAGTACTAGTAAGTTTATATTTTAGGCTTAACCGTATTTAATAACATATTTTTAATAATTTTATTTATATTTTCGAAAACAGATAGTAAGTTTGTGCATACCTTTATCACATTGTTTTTGTATAACTAAATTTTTAATATTCCTATTTAGATTTTTGAAACAGTACATGATCAGGTACTTTTCATAATAAATTTTTATAGTTTTATTTTTGAACCTTAGAATTATGGGTATATACCAATTTGTTGCAGTATCACAACAATATAACACAAGATTCGCAACCATCTATACAAATTTGACTGATTTTATTTGGACCTCAATACATATATACAGTTACTCTGGTCCTAGACATTGTCTCCGTCTATGCAATACTACCACATTATATTTTCGCAGTTTCCGGCATTTACCGTAAATTGAATTAAAACGTGGAAGCCTAACTAGCTGCGGCATGCAAACATTTTATAAGGAAATAAAATGAGCAAATAAACTAAACTCGACTTAAATGCCAACAAAGTAATGTTGTACGAACATGCCAATGCAGAAGAGCTGAAATAGTGAGGACAACAGAGTGGCAATTACGTGTATTGCAATGCGAAATGGCTCGAGTGGTGTTGTTGTGCATTGAACTCTTGTATTGTGAACGTCACATGGCATGACTTCACCGGCGTGCTGTAAGCGAAAGCAATCAAATACTCATTTAAAATGCATTGGAAGAGTTTTCTGCTACTCTGCTGCTTGTTTACTGCTGCAACTGATACAAATTGTAATTGTTTTTTTACTGAAGTGAGAAACCGTGACGTACATATACTGGTGTATGAGCGTTTTATTTTTTTTAATTTCGCAAAAAAAGTTTTAACTATTGAGAGATTTTCATGCTGGCAAGGAAGATTGTTTGTTTTAAAGCGCTTGCTGAAAAAGAGGGTTCTTAACTCAAATGAGAGGAGCAATATTTAACTAACTACTATGCGCTCTATATCCTTCATGTATGCGATTATGTCCAACAGTCTTTTCTGTTTTTTAAATAAAAAGATTTTCTGCTAATTGGCCGAATGGCAAGGTCTATTGCCTAAAAAAATAACGACTGTATTTGTAAGCACCTCTTCTCTCTCTCCTCTTCACTTACTTGGCAGTCGGTCAATAAAATATGAACTAAAATACAAATATACAAATTCAGATAATCCAACTACCCATCCACCAACATCTCATCAACTATTTAACCAGTCTTTCTACTCTAAATTTCCCTAATTTACTAATCATTTTCTTCTTTACCATTTTTTCCGCACGAATTGTCTCGTTGCCGCCTTTAATCCGTACCACATCCGTTTCCGTTACGTTTCCGGTGCGGCGTATACTTCACCACATCTCTTCGTTCGCCACACTGCGGCCCGCCAATATTTGTGCTTGGATGTTTACTTTTGGCGCACAGTATGTCTCCATTTTGCGACCGCCCATCGAGATGGCTGGTGAGGATGGCATCGATAAAGTCGAATGGAAACAGGTAAGTGCAAATTACTTTGATTAAAAATTAACAATTACATTTTGTTACAATAACGGTTAATTAAGTGCGAGGTTTAGAAGATAGTGAAAAAGAGAAAAGGTAAAACTAATTATACAATTTTCGGAAAAAAACTTCAATATTGTTGGCAAAATAACATACTGTCAGGTACGGAAGATAATTATATGAGGTTTGCGAGGTGAGGGTAACTTTGGGTCTTCCTTTCTTTGATAAAGTTATAGCATGACCATTAGATTCGATGCTTAAAATTCGTGTCAGTACTACATGAATTAGAGAGATCAAAGGCACTCTTGAATTTTGAAGAATTCAGTGCAATCCAAAACCTCTCTTCTGAGGCTTCCTAGAGTAGCACGGAAGTTCAATATCAATAAATAATAATTGCAACTCCGGTTATCTAAAACTAAATAAACCACTGCTGGTTCTTGTCTTGGTTAAAGTCACAAAACCTTGTTAATAGCTAATTTTCAAAATTTTCTTCAAAAGAAAACTTTTACTCTATCTCAACCACAATTTTTCGCCAAGTTCTCCATAAACGAGACATTAAAGTAAAAGCATATTAAGATATTGCCGTTTTTACTTGTAAACATTTTGCATTGTGCTTGTATGTAAGTGAGCTGCAGTCAACTTTAATTGTATTACGCCATTACATAGACGTGCCCGTGCGCCATAGCTCGGTTATGTGAAGTACTCCGGCAAGTACATTGCATGCGGAATTCCACGTCTTCCTTAATGACTGCAGCGAAACTGGAGAAAGTGCACACACAAACATATGCACATGCATCTCTAGTAGCGCAAGCGTCGAAGCATAATCTAGGACGCTCGTTGCACGTTGCATTGTAAAGTGGTTGCGCGTTGCCCATTCTACCGCAAGAAATTAGTCACGATTTTGCTTAATGCCAGACAATGCTACTAGTGCGCGGAACGTGTTGTATGTACAATGCATATACATACATGTGTGTATGTGTGTGTGATTCTTCATATATGTATGTTTATATCTGTAGCATGATTGTGTTACGAGGACACAGCTAGATTTGAACACATGCTTATTTTTTACTTGTGCTATTCGTTTCCTGAATCACTCTAGAGATTCGAGCTGAGCTTTTGAAGGAAACGTATGAGCTGACAAAAAACGTGAACGAATTCAATTTCCGCTCATAATCCATCCTTTTTTCAGTTGGATGGCGAAATGTAATTTTTTTCGGCTATCATCAGCTAAGGCTAAAAAAAGCATGAAAAATTAATGAATATCCTTCACAAATGAAAAAGTTTTCGGTACAAGCACATTATACCGATCGCTCAGTATATATGGAAGCTTTACGTTTTAGTGGCTCGATATTAATTTTTTTTGGAGATTGCACTACTGTCTTAGACAATATCCCAAGTCAAATTTTGTGAAGATATCTCTTCAAAAGAAAAAGTTTTCCATACAAGCACTTTATGCCAATCGCGCAGTTTATATGGTAGCTATATGCTGTAGTTGGCCGATTTAAAAAATTTGTTTAGTTATTATAGAAATACTTCGGATAATAATCCATGCCAAATTTCAGGACGATACCCTGCTAATTAAAGTATTTCTTCATAAAAGAAAGTGATTTTGATTATTTATTTTGTATGACAGCAATATGCTTTATTAGTCTGATCACAACAATTTTTACAGATATTGCACTGACTTCTTGAATAATAATCTTTACCAAATTTCGTGAAGATATCTTGTCAAATAAAAAAGTTCAGAGTACAGGCACTTGTTTCCGATCGTTCAGTTTGTATGACAGCTATAGGCTATAGTGATCGGATCTGAATAATGTTTACGGATATGACACTATTGTTTTAGGCAATAACTTATGTAAAGTTTTTGTGAAGAAAGCGCGTCAAAGGAAAAAGTTTTCCGTACATGCATCTGATTCCGAGCTTTCAGTTTGCTTGACAGCTGTTTGCAATAGTGATCCGATATCGGCCATTTTTTCGACAAATTAACAGCCTTTTGTTAAAAGGAATGTGTGTAAAATTTCTGAGCGAAAGGCTAAAAAAATTTGGATTATATAACGACAACATGGCTGGCTCAAGTCAGCTCCTCACCCTGTTGGAAGCGCCGACGTTTCTCTCAGGGTGTTACAAACTCTGTGGCAACCGTAATATATCCAACTCAGTTTATTAAAAAAAATTCCATAGTTTTAAACAAATTTTTCATGATTTTTGCTTTATGCTCTCTCCACTCTCTCTCATTTTTATAAAGATGTCCTTATGAAGACATATTTCGCATTATACGACAGTATACTTGACAACCACTTAACCTCTTTACCTGTTTGCGCCCTCGCCCATACATAAATATATTTATGTGTGTGTAAATGTGGGTATAATGCAGTATTTATGTATAGAAGACTGTCCCAGCGCATGCTTGAGTCATACTGCAACAACGCCGAGTAAAGGTGTACGCGCAGCGCATTACGAGCAGGTAATTTATAAGCAAAACGCCTGCATTTGCGCTCATAAAACTTTATGGTTTCACGTGGAAAACGAAAAGAAAGTCACAAACACACAAACACATACTAACTGACAGTCTTATACACCACCTGTGTGTATCTGTCGCAACAAGCAAGCAATATTAATAAAATAAACGTCTCCTTGCAGCGAAGACTGCATTTAAAAAGCGCCACTGCACTTTGCTTGCCGCTGCCACAAATACAAAAAAAAAAAAACACAAAACAGAGAATGTCATAACTGTTTGCATAAAATTGGCTTTAAGCGGCATGCTGAAGCGCCAAGACGTGGCGAAAACAAAGCTGCACTGCATATGGTCAATTCTGTTGTGATTTTATTCTGCTGAATTGCAGCTGAATTTTAATTGGATATTATTATTATGGCTGACAGTTATTATACGCCATATATCTGTATGCCGAACCCGCCAGAGGCTTTGATACGCCTTGTGTTCGTGAGTGGCTTGGGTGACGGCCAACAGCAAAACATTAGTAAAACAGTTAAACAAATTGGTTATGTAAATTGAATTCGTGGCAAATGCAAATGTATGCAAATTAATTATCCTGCAGGTCAGCAACAAAGTTCAAGGCGGTGTGTAACAGGTGTGCCTGATTGATTGATGTGCAATCTGCACTGATTGCAGTTGAATATATTACACGGTCATTCGTTCGGCTTTAGTCTGATTGCTCGGTGTTTGATGTCGACTGTTCTGCTATTGTGCTAGCGGAGCGACATGGCGTATGAGTGATGTGTGTCGTCAAGCGTAGCTGACAATGATTGAATTGATAGTGTTTTTCGAGAGAGTGGATTGGCAGAATCGGCTAAAGCGTAACAGAAAAAACCAAAAGAAAGAGTAGGGGGTAGTTGAAGAATGCAAAATAATAGTCAAAGAAAAACTATTTTGTATTTTTTTTTTAATTTTCTGCTCATTGTATCTATTACGCAAAGCTATTTCTATGGGAGAAAAAATCTTTGAATTACAGTAAAACCCACTTGCGCTGAACAAACTTTAATTTTGTTATGAGACCTTTTCTTTCTAATCTCTCGCTAATCTCCCGGCTTGGTGAGGAATCACACTTAGACTGTTTCAGTATTGCGTGAAGCCAGACTAGAGACTCTACTAGTTCAGTATTAGCTATCGGCAAAGCGCCTGGAATCTTTCACAAATCAGCTAAGCTCTTTTATTGCTATTTTCGCTATTTCATCTGGATGCCTCAATGAATGAGATCTAAGTTATTTTACCATTGATCTGGCAAAATCGGTACATTTGATCACATCTTCTGCCAAACAGCTAATGCAGCTGTCATCTGGTAAGATATACTGTTCCGATCGGACAGTATCCAGTTAGAACTGTCATAATCCGTAAAAGGTAAACCTTGTGTAAGCGAAGAGCTTCCTAGAACTCTTCCGATAAATCCCGGGCCAGAAGAAGCTTGCGATTTTACAGCTGCTGGTAGTTGACCAACGTTTGCCGATAACGTAGACCCGACTGTCGTGAGAATGAACTTCATCTGAGGTCTAACCGCCCAGTAGGATTCAGAAGTAAAGTTTTCTATGCTTATTTTTGCAAATGTAATCCCAAAATAAATATCAGTACGTCTGAAAAATTTGGCCACAAATGTAAAAATCTTTACTATAGGCATTTCCTTACAAAAACCGTAGCAATACAGTTTACAAATATATTTTTTTTTTAATATTTTTTCGTGCAAAACTCAAACTTTCAAAGTATAACCACAATATTACACAAATAACCACATCATTAACCTCAAACTATCTGTTTCTTCAAAACAATTTCAACTGCCAACGTTGCAACAATCATACTTAGCCTACTTTGCAAATACTTTATTACCCAACGATGACGGCAAAGGCCTAACTCTGCACATAAATCAGTTAAGAATTGTGTCAAAGATATACCAAAGCGCCACAAACACACACATACACACGCATACGCATTAGAAATATGTGACCAAAATAATTCCTGACATTTGTGTTAAGAAAATAACAAGACTTATGTCAACTTGTACGACTATTTGCGGCTGCAGCAACATATTCACATACACACATGCGCTTACTCATTGTCACATATTCACGGGTCTGCAAGTATATGCACGTATTTCGAATAAGTGAAAACAAAAGTCATGCACAACAATTAGTTTCCGCAACGGAAATGCAGTCAGCAGGCGCTATAAATCGTCTCAGAATGCATGCCAAGTAGTGGAAGTTGGCGACAGGTGATAAAAGTAGTCAACTTCTTTTCATATGTGTGTGTTTGCAAATTTGAGACTTTGCGGTTTCGTGCCGACAAAAGGTTGGTGTGCAAAAGTGAAATTGGTGACGAGTGACCAGAAATTTGCCGCCGCTAACCCCTTTACACAGTCATGTCTGACAAGAAGAGTGTTGCATTGAAGCTAAAAATTTCCAGGCATACTAAAGCAGAGCCTACTAATTATTTAAAGAGAAAAAAATTTTATTAGAGACAATAAGTTGCAGATGTTAGATTATATGACCTGGACTAAAGTCACTAGGACCTATAATATCCTTAAAATGCCTCTGAAAAAAATAATCCGAGGGTATCCTCAAACCAAAATTATGTCTGCTTCTGGCTGAAATCCCATCAGAAAGTCAACTGTAGATAAAACCGAAGAAAAATAACTTCATCCATCATAATTCAAGCAGTGGCAGTTGAGATCATCTTCTTCATTTTCATATATTCTGTTTCATGTTTGAGACACAAGTCGAGATTCCGGTATAATAGACAGTATGGAATGATCTACAACCCAACGGCGTTATTTATGAACAGTCAAGCAACGATCATGTTTATACCTGAACTATTTCTTTGGCATGTTCTGTTTAATCGAATAAACTAACCTGGTCTAGAATTTCTACTCTCTAGCAGCTACAACGTTGAGCAGCTAGTCTCAGGTACTGAGAAATAGTATACCATGGACATGATCTATTGGGTTTATAGAAGTACCTAGATCTTTAAAGGTGGTTGGTCCTTCCTAAAGCATTTCTGGTCTGTCCTGCACGGAAATGCGATGAGAGCTACTATTGTTCCTACGACAACCGTGTGACGGTAACCGGCGTGAACCCAGATTATCCGGCCAAGTACTATTAACTCGACACTTTTGCTCGAAACTACTTCAGGCTTATTTACTGCCGCTACAATAACAGCAAGAACACCAACTTTTTCCCTATAACCTCAATATTCTCAGAAAAATTCTCTCCGGCACTCTTTAAGCAGTCGTCATCGTTACGGGCTGGTAGAGTTAGGACTATATGGTACTACAAAATAATATTTGAAGAAGTATTTGCTTGTTGCTTAGCTATGCTCATAGTGTTCTCAACGCATTGTCTACAGTTCTATGTTACTTCCAAGTGTTTAAGCCCATAACTAATGCCTGAATTCTTCCTTCAGAATTTTCAAACCCTGACCACGTCTAGTCACTTTAATTTTTGCTTTAGTTCTATACTACTGATATACGCAAGAGTGTCAATGCAGCTACACTTCAATTTACACCTAAATTTTTTTTTGCAACAAAATTCACTTTTTGCATACAACCAAAGCCAAGGAGTGCCTTAAGCCTACACAAGCTGCAAGTATGTCTGTAAATTTGTATATAAAGTCAAAAGAGTTACTTTGCTGCCATGCCTCGTCATAAATAGTTAAAAGTGACAGGCTTTGCCAGCTGCATTGTTGAAATAATTTGCAATGGAGACTCATAATTAAGCCACAGAAAAGGAAAAACAAATACAAGCCAACAAAATAAACGGTCAGCGGACTAGGCCGCAAGTGAAGGCCAGGTGAAAGTGGCAACACCTGAGTTAACGTGCGGACATGCTATATGCAATATACAAGTAGTTGTATGTTCACATATTCCTCGGCAGAGAACTCGCAAAAAAAAATCAGCAAATGGATGTCAGAGCACTCTAAGCAAGGAAAGTCGCCTATTTGCATACACCTTCTAGGGCATGTCTGCGTGTCATGTTCACATGGCAGGCGAACAGTGAACATGTGCTGTCAGCTACAGTGTAGCGAAGCTAGTGCATTTCGGTGCACGCCCTAAGTCAAAAGCAACTATGTGGGCATGCAAGCGTTTCCTGTACGAAGATGGTTTGAAAAATCGGTGTAATCACTGAAAAGGCAAAATGTAAAAATTTTGCCATGATTTTTGAAAAGACTAATACCACATGGTTGACAGTTAGCTGAACAAATTTTGTAAAACAAATGAAAATTAATATACGTAGTTAATAAAGCATTTAAATGTCGCAACAGAAAATTAACGGTTCAGGAGAAGACATCATGTTTTAGTAGTTGTACTTAGGGGAATCCACAGTGATGCTGTTGAGATCCTTCCTACGCTAGTTATACCAATCGTTCAGAAGACTTAAAGTATACTCTCACTGAACGTAGAAGCGTCGATCATTTGTCTACTGTAATTTATAGTGGTTATAGTGATCTTCCATATTTTTAACCAATTCATAAGACCATACATACATTTTTTTTTTATTTTTTTCCCAACATTTCGGAGTGTTATACTCTTCAACTCCATAAATTGACAAGAAAGAGTAATATGTAAGTTTTATAGAGAAATTATATTCATAAAATTAAGAGTTATATGCGATAGCTTATGAGAATTCAAATCATCAGCGGCTATTCAAAAATTTTAAAAAGGCCAGGGCGCAGATATTTTATGCAAATTACTCTTCACTCCCTAAATACCTTACTCCTCAAACCATTCTCGTATTTACACGCTTTAGCCCCAAACTATGTCGCCAACAACAACACGCATGTCATTGGCACTTGCATGCTCTCATTTTTGCTTGCAGTGTCATGCAACAATGCAGTAATCCAACAAGCCAACGTTTCACCGACCACAAGGCGAGACAAAGCAAAGCAAAAACAAGAAGAAGAAAAAAAAAAAAAAAAAAACAAAAAAAGAAATTTGAAAAAAAGTAAGAAAAATAAAAACGAAGCCGGAAAATTCGCTTGAAAGTAAAATTGCATGAAAGTTCGCAAGAACAGGAAGGATATGTGTGGCAGCAGGAAATATCTATGCACTTAAGCATATTATCTGCATGCCAGTCCCTAACCATGTTGCATTGTTGAAGAGCAGCAATTTTAGCTGAAACACTACACAAAAATGGCTAAGCGGAAAAGCGTTGGAGCGACAAGCTGCTGCACACACAGCTGAGCAGTTGTAATATTGCGTCGCTATTGCGTGCTTGCGAGCAACACATGTCACGCAAATGTGCCACTTTATTAACGCAAACTCCGAGTGCGTCATTTTATGAGCTGAGCTGCAATGAAATGAGATGAGTATGTCAAACTATCTGCTGGCTGGCATGTAGAAGAGCGCATGATGGGCTAAAAGTACTTGCAACTGCTTTTGTTAACTTCAAATACTGTCTAATTGGTATTCTTGTTATTGTTGGCTGAATGATATTACAGTTTACAAAATATTTAAGGTACTTTATGCTGACATCCGAATTGCCACGATACTTCTTCCTTAATGGCATAGACACCGTTTATGCGGTTATAGCGAGTTAACATTGTTTCTTTTCTACGCTATTCGGCGTCTATTGGAGATACCAAGTGCAGCCAGGTCCTTCTTCACCGGATCTCGGTGGAACCTGGAGTTTTTCCTCTACTTTTGCTTCCCTCGACTGCTATTGATTCAATAATTTCTTCAATATTATGAATATTTTCAAAGCTGTTGTATTCGTATCCTCATCTACACGATCAATATGACCCAACCAGCGTAGCCGCTGTCTCTTGATTCCCTGAGGTATGTTAACGTAGCCGTATATCTCGCACAGATCACGCTGATTTTCTGCTATATTCAACGTTTCCTATAAGACTATAAATCTTCAGCGAAACCTCTCTCTCCTAAACGCGACTCAACAGGAGTTTTCTATGTGTCTATGCCTCTGCACCATATAGCAGCACGGGAAAGATGATGGACTTGTAGAGTTTGACCTTTGTTCGCCGAAAAAGGACTTTACTTTTCAATTGCCTACTCAGTCCAAAATAGCACCTGTTGGCAAAAGTGATTCTGTGTTGGATTTCAAGGCAGCATTTGCAGCTCGTATTACATAGTTTTGTAGGGAGGACCAAATTCTGACCTAGCGGTATTGACGCAGCTCATTTTTGCGCTGTGGAAGGCTTTAAAATCGACGAATAGGTGATGTGTGTCGATATACTTTTCACGTGTCTTTGCTAATATGGGCGTATGGTGAATATCTGGAATAGTATAATAGGATAATAGGTTCAATAAGTAACTTTACATAATGCGATATTAGCTCGCCTTAAGCGCTTTACGTTTCAAAGTAATCAATATTTTTTATTTTAAACAGAGCACACTTAGTTCTAATCTTCGGACCTGGTTTCATCCGATGCTACTGGCAGTTATTCACCGCCGTATTTGAATAACTCATCGGCAATCCATTAGCTCTTGCCACTTTGTTGTTCTTCAGGGTAATTGATATTCGCACCTCTTTATCTCAGTCGGGCAACGGAGCATATATTCGCTTAACCATCCTGGCATTCAGAGCAATTATTTAGAGTGATAGTGACTTTTGTTCCGCTATATAATGTATCCATACATTTAACTTTGCAACCAACCAACTTCTTATACTAAACTCATTTAGTTTGGAACTATACTTTAAGATAGATACTTCAGCAGTTTAGAATGTTCGAGATTATGCTTAAACTCCCCTAAGACGATGTATGATTTGTAAGATTTGTTGCAAACAGCCGATTAACTCACATTATTTGCATTTCAATGCAGGCAAACTAACAAATAGTTAGCTTCGAATAAAATATACATGCAACAACTAGACAAATGCGTATCTCTTACCAAACTACCATATCATGCCACAGAAAGTTTAACTTGCACAAACCCTGATCTTACACGCTACACATACAAAACTTGCTAATTAAATAAACGGACGTGCTGCTGACCCTCAAATACTCATGCACATATATAATAGGAATGTATATATATATACTATGTATGCCTCAAGCGTGTGGTTATGTGAAAACTCGTACATCAAACTTAGTATTTTACCTACAAATTTGTATTTGCATTAACAGTAAATTAAAGTAAACAAAACGAGAGCGCATTGCCAGCATGACGCAGCAATGTACGTGCAACAAAGTTCATATTATGTTACAAACTACATATATACATACATACCACATGGTTACATTACGTGTATACACGTGCTTTTAGTAAGTTCCTGCAAATCTACTGCACACCAAGTCTAACTGCACGAGATTTTTCCAATTCCCTTAAGTAACCGCAGTTTCCTCATTTGCTTTGCAACTTCGTGCTTCTGCGCACACGTACGCTAGATAGTGCCGCCGAAATGCACCGTTATGCTGCGCAAATGTGTATCAGCGCATGTTGGCGTTAATGTGCGAATGTGTTAATGCACTTGGGTATATTTAGCAACCACTTTGACAGCTACAAATACAACATAACTAAGCATGTGCTCACTTACGACAGTCTCAAGCAGATGCTCGGGCATTTTTTGGTTGCGTATATGTTGTTGTTGCTTGATTGCTGTTACAGTTGTAACAATCTTACTAAATGAATGCTGAGTAGTTGGCAGCATTGTCATAAAAAGTAAATTTTTATGCTTGCGGCAAAAATGTTTATTATGTGATAATAACAGCAAAGCTGTATTTTATTTTTAAATGAGATTTTTAGAAAATCTTGAAAAATGTTTATAAGTATACCTATGCATAACATACATATTCAAAATCTACAACCCTTTGAGGCTACATGGCGTATGAGTAACTTTTTACGCATTCAATGCAAATATTTTCGTTATAATTAACACCATTTCATTATTTACCCCTCACAGAATACCAACTCCACAATAATTGCGCTTTTTCAAAACGATTATAATTACTGTTTCCAGCCAAAAATGCTTTTTCTTCGACTTTTCTTAAAAAGTATATTACGCAACCTTGATGACATTTCGACCAGAATAAAGTATACACTTAGGCGCCTTAACCCAGTTTAGCAGATTTCTCTGGAATCACTGCAAAAAGCAGAAAGGCGAACAATTAGCGCGAAATGTACACAGAGCCATTATATAATTACAGCTTTTTAAAACGACAAATATAAAAAATGAGTTGTGCACACAAATTACTGAGCCAACGCATTGCCAAGACAAAAAGTCGGAATTCTTTGCATGTAAAATTGCTGGTTGTAGGCAAAAAATGGTTGCGGTTGTGTGTACATGCGCATTAAAAGTCAATTTCTAAGAAACACTCTCAAGCACAATATCTATTTAATGAATTGTAGTCGCGCCTTTTGGGTGTTGCGGCGCCGTTAAATAATGAATGAGCGCAAATTACGAAACAAGTGCCGAGAGAAAAGATTGCAAAATGTATGTGTGTCAAGTGTTTACTTTTAGATGTGGGAAAGACATATTTTTATAGATGCTTCTACTGATTCTTAATTGATAAAATTAAGCAACACATAACTGAGGGGGAAAATTATTAAAAATAAAAATTCAAATTTTGAATGGATTTAAGAAAATATGGAAGTAAGAGAAAGGAGAAAAAACGTTAGCTGTGGATTCAAAGAGGTCATAATACCCTGCATAGATGTTTTCTTATATTATTAAAGGTTGCAACAAAATGTTAAATTTAACTTGTGCGTTCAGTTTGTATGGCAACTATATGCTACAGTGGCTCGATTTGAATAATATTTTTGTAGAGAGTAGCGATATCTGCGGTAATAAACTGTACCAAATTCCATGAAGTTATTATGCCATATAAACAAGTTTTTCATACATGGACTCTAGTGTCACTGAGTTGCTTGTATGGCAGCTATATGCTATAGTTTTCCGATTTAGAAAATTTCTTCAGATATTATAGCGATGCTTTGGATAATAATATACGCCAATTTTCATGAAAATATCTCCTCAAATAGAAAAATTTTCCATGCATCGACTTGAGTTTGACCGATCACTTTGTATGACAGCTGTATACCATAGTTGTCCGATCTGAACAATATGTTTGGAGATTATAGTTTTGCTTTGAATAATTATCCGTGCGAAATTTCGTGAAGATATCCTAAAAAATAAATATTTTTTCTTACAAGAATTTTGACGAACATTTCGTATAACATCTATATGCTGTAGTGACCTGATATCGGCAGTTCCTCCAACTGAGCAGTTTCTTGTGGAGAAACAGACGTGTGTAAAATTTCAGATTGATAACTCAATAACTGAGGGGCTATGTTGCACATATACACATATTCCTGGCGAAATAGCAATTTTTTGTCCAGAATTGTGTATGCTATCTATGATAAGCTATAAAAGTCAAAGTCAAAATTTAGTCACATTTTTATTGGCCTCAAGTCCAGCTGTTCTACAATATAACGTACATTTTTCAAATAATACTTTATAAGCACATTTTACCTCAGTCGCACCTGCTCCTCACACACCCAGAGATTAATAAGACTTCAAAGCATACACTTTCAATTGCATTAAACATTTTATATATTTGCTAATGCCAACAAAGGATTTTTATTGCTGCGTAAATGACACGCACGCACGTTCGGCACAGCCAAGAGGCAAACGTGTGCCTTTGAAACATCATGTAGTCTGCAGTATGCGCATAAAAGCCGTTTATATAAGGAAAATATTGTTCATACTCAAAGCGAAATATTTTTACACTGTCTGATTTATATGCTCGTTCCGCATAGTGGGTCATACATGCCACATTTATGTATTGCCAGCGTTTTGAAGTTAGCTCCAACCACATGTTTTGGTTGGCGCGCCATGGCGTATGCGTAACTTCAATGCCGGCACGAGTGTACGCTTTTTTTGTACGAGAAAAAGAATATCAAAGAGGTATGCTGTGTAAAAAAATACCTGGCATTTGTTTAAAAAGTGGTATTGTGCTGCTGAGCAAAGCACGTGTGCAGTTTTTACGACAACATGTGTATGTGCTTTTTATATATTTTTTGGTTCTCCTATTTTAAAAAAAGCTACAATTTTGTCTAGTTAAATTCTAAAAGTTGGTTGTGAGTTAAAAATTTTGTAATTCAAACTGAAAAAAAAACAGAAAACGTTACTTTGTTCTTACTTTTATCAAGCATTTCCTATTTTGGAGCCACCATTACGTATGAGTAACCTAAATGGCATTAAAGTTTTTTTTTATTTCCTGAAGAGGTTTTATTAAGCTTGCCGTGAAGTTTGAAATGCCCATAAGGAAACGTCGGAAACCTATAAGTTTAAATATATATAAACTGCGTGAGGAGCTGAGCCAAATTGGCATTGGACGAGAAAGAAAGTTAGCTTAGGATGCTTGATCTGTTTACACCTGCTTTAGTCTTTCAGTTTTTGAGATATTACCCTGAAATTTTGCACTCATAATTTCCTCCCTAAAACACCACTATAGTTTATAGCTGCCGTGCAAACCGACCGTTTCAAATTAAGTTATTGCAATTAAAACTTTTTTATTTGACAAGATATCTGCAAGAAATGCAGTATATATTATTATTTATTGTTTTTGTTGTCACTTTTAATGTTTTTCCTTTGACATACTCAAATTAATATTAATAATTGCAAATTTACTAAAAACAATAAGCAGTAAATTCACCTTTTCCACATTTTTATTACACAACCGAGCACTTCCTTCCTACAACTACAAATATTCTCTACTCACTCTCTTCATCATTAATCTCGATTAGCTTTAATTGCGTAATGCCGTTTAATGCGTGCTGAAAATCCATTGCCACCGATTTGTTTCGCATTTCCTTTACGCAGCGTACTGTATAATGGACCTTGAATATTTGGCAGGCTAGCTTAGTGAGTCAATGGCCTACTCACTTTATCTAACTAGCCGCTGCAACTGCTGTTTGTGCAACTTTCAACACTTTATTTAATTTCTGTGTTTTCTGTGCTGTTTACTTGTAAATGTGTGCTACTCTCTTCCCTTGCGGTTTCTTTCTATTTGTCTATGGTTTCACACCCACGTAGATATGTACATACATACATACCAAGACGGTGATCCATTCAGCCGGTTTATCACAACCATTTATCAAATTATATTCAAAGCGAAAGGAGTTTCGCACTTTGCACTTAAGTAACCCATGATTTAATGTGATTCGAGACTGTGTGCTTTTAAGTGTAAATTCAATCAAAGGCGAATTTACAGCACTTTAGAGTCGAATGATATTTTACTGGCAAAATTGTTTCAATATTTTTGG
Organism: Bactrocera correcta; assembly: GCA_027475135.1. Lineage (NCBI taxonomy): Eukaryota > Metazoa > Arthropoda > Insecta > Diptera > Tephritidae > Bactrocera > Bactrocera correcta. Next base: position 106,867,273 of record CM050323.1, read on the forward strand.
GAGAGGAGATTTCATTGAGTCGTTATGTTCGCTGAAAGTTTAGTTTGAAAATATTATAATATTAAAAAAATATATATGAAAATATATAATATATATAGAAAAATTAAAGTTTTTGTCTCGTAGTACCATTATGCGATACAAAATAAAGAATAGATTAGCAATATATGCGCCAAAAAGTATGCAATACTTTTATTTATTATAAAAAAGTTGCCTACCTTTAGGGGTATTTAAATTTTTCTTTAAAAAATCAAAAGAACAAAACAAGATTAATTAAATTTAAAAAAATTATTAGCAGGGATATAATAGTAAAATTATTTCTCTTAAAATGTCAAAAGAACAAAACAAGATTAATTAAATACTAAAAAAAATATACAAAATTATAATACGCTCAAAAACTGTCTCTTAAACATTTGTCAGGTAAAAAATAAAAAATTATTTAACCTTTTTCAGATCTTCGACATTATGTGGAGTGACCCGCAAATTACCGATGGCTGTAAGCCGAATGCACTACGTGGCGCTGGCACCTATTTCGGTCCCGATGTAACCAAACAATTCCTAGAAAAATATAAATTAAAGTTCCTTGTGCGTTCACACGAATGTAAGCCGGACGGACATGAGTTCACACATAATAAACAGGTAAAAAACATATCACTTAAATGAAGTAAAGAAAAATAAGGCAAAAATATTTCAGGGAAATATTAAGAAGGCTTAGCTACTCAAAATTTTTTTACTTCAAAGATATAAATTATTTATATAGTGTATTTGGGAAACTTTATTTTAGAAGCTCAGACATTGTGGCATTCAGTCACGGTTGAGGGTCAACACTAAAGACCTTCAAACTACGCCTAAACGGCAGATAGTATGATGATAGGTACAATCCAATGAGCTTTCATTTAATTTTGCGAGAGTTTGTGTCGAGCAGAACTTAGCATTGAGTCTTTAAATTTTCAAAAATTGTATTTTTGACGGGGTAATGATTATTTTTCAGTAAATAAAAGGTTGGCATAAATGTGAAAGCCAAACAATTATTATAGGTGAATAATTTTCTTAAAACCCTGCTCTCTCTAAATATACTTTTCACTTGATAATACTAGGCAAGCGATTTATTTTGATTCATGTCGTTGATAAACTATTTTCTAAAGCGCCAAAATGTAGGCCACGTTTTCTACTAAATCTTATAAAACCAAGACTACAAATAACAGTAATATAATACAATTATGATAAGAACATTATTGTTTTTATAAATGATATTAGCTTATAAAGAAGAAAAAAACTATTTTCTAGAATTAAACATTTCTATTTTATTTCTTGCATCCAGGTGATCACAATATTCTCGGCATCCAATTACTATGCCGTTGGTTCAAATAAGGGTGCCTACCTGAAGTTCGGCCCCCAATTGGATACACAATTTGTGCAATATATCTCAGCGGCATCGAAGACTGCCAGACTATCATTCCAACAACGCATAAGTATCGTCGAGAGCTCAGCGTTGCGTGAACTGGGCGCGCGTTTACGCGACCGACGTGTACAACTCGAAGAGGAGTTTTCGAAATTGGATCCCAAGAATACCGGTAAACAGCAAGTGCTGCAGTAAAAATATTTCAACTACTAAATACTTACTTTTCAGGCGGCGTAACCGTCGCACAGTGGTCCGACACAATGGAGCGAGTGACGCAGATGTCTTTGCCATGGCGTTTGATGCGCGACAGATTGGCACCGCCTTTTTCACCGGAAGAACCAAATATCGTTAACTATCTGCTGACGTTGGAGCTGCTTGAAACGGATGTTATAGTAAGTGGAAAATATTTCGAAATTATTGCAAATTGTCTTTAATATATTTTTATGCTAATAATTTATGACCTCAACTTCATTTTCAGGTCGAGGAAGCGGAGGCTTCTACAAGCGTCACCGATGCTCTGTACAAAAATAAGAGCAGCCTGGAAGCAATATTTCACATACTGGACAAAGATCATTCGGGTGTGTATGAAAAAAAGTGCTAAAAAGTGTCTTATCCTAAATTGTGTTTAACTTCATTTAAATTTAAAACTGATTTGTTTCATGCTTTCTCTAATATCCGCAGGTCAAATATCGTTGGATGAGTTTGGTGACGCGGTGGATTTGCTACGTAAATACATGCCATCAGCTGGTTCGAAGAAAGAACTGATGAATATGTGCCAAATGATGGACATAAATAAAGACGGTTTTGTGGATCTCAACGAATTTCTGGAGGCATTCCGTCTCTGCGATCAAGCACGCAAAGCGCCACAACCCACAAAGCCCAAAATGGCACGGCGCAAGTCACGTAAGTGTATTTTATATTTATCTACATTTTCAAAACTAGTAATTTCCCTCCAAACAAGTCTCCATTTTGTTATTAACGGCATTATAATTTTCTCTCTCTACTTGCAGTGTCAGATTCATTGCGCGTTGCCGAGCTCGCTGAACAACTTTCTGTGCAGAAATTCGCAGATACGGAAACCGACATCGATCCGCGAGATCATGTGTCAGTGATACTCAGTGAAAAGCCCAAAATGTAAACAAAGTGACGGACACATACACACATACATATGTGAGTACTCAAAAGTAAGCATAGAATCTACTAATGGTGGAGGCACTAACAACTAAAAGCGAAATAGACATTTACAAATTGTCAAAAGTATAATTTGTACATAATCAAAAAACTGTTATAGACTAATTTTGTTTAATATGCAATGTTAATTCCTAAAATATTTTTATTTCTATAAATAATTTTTTTAAGCAAACTATTTCTCACATATACAAACATATTTACGTTATGTAAATTGTGTAAATAATGAGCGTTAGATTTTTGTATTAGCACCGTTATATTGTATAGATTTACTTTACTTATGTACTTAGACTCAACGAATGTTTTCCGCTGCTTGTACCAGATTCTTACTCCGTCCAAACAACACTACTTCTAAGTGCTCTCAATAATTTATTTGTTTAAAAATAAAATAATTCAATTAAATAAGATAAATATATTTTATGGGTTCCTAATTTTTAAAAGTAGCTTTTTCAACATAGATTAAAAATAATTGAATTTGAATTTTTTTCTTTCTAAGCTCACATTTAGATACTCATTTATTATGTACAGAAATATGGAGATCATTAATTTTTAGTAACATTAACTTTAAATTAATAAAAAATTAAAATGTATTTAAAATTGAAATAATTAATATTAATATTAAATTAGTATAAAATTAACAATACTAATTTTAAGCTTAAATACATTTAAATACTCTATGAAAATTAAAAATGCCTAGAATTTTAGACCCATCACCTTTCTTACCAATAAGCTTAAGCGTTAATTAGCATAAATCGAAGCGCAAAATCCCAATTTCAATTTCTAAATGCCTTTATTTAATGAGATCTAATCTGTATGAAATCATAAACTTTAATTCCAAATTAATATTTTATATCGTTGTATAAAAACGGTATATATTTAAGCTACAAGTAGTTAGGTAAAAATTTTGATTAATAACATGCTGCATAATTCAAAAATAATTTTCAGAAATTTTAGAAACGCAATTTAACAGTTCCTATGCATATAACTAGTCCCTGAAATGAATTATTTAATTTATTATAGCTTAATTTCGTCAAAATAGTTTAAAATTTGCAGACGAATTGTCATTTATTTTGTTTTGAAGTGAATCTATTTCTCGTAATATGGTAGGCGTGTTAATAAAAAGTTTTAATAATTTTTGTACAAAAAAAAATGCTTTAAAAATTATTTTTTTTTGAATTTATTCTAGAAAGTATTAAAAAAAAATCTTTGAAAAATACGTTAAAAATTTATTTAAAAAAATATGTTAGAAAGTGTAACAAAAATATTTTCTTATGTAAAAAAAAAATATACAAAAAAAATATTTATTTATTTACAAATTTTTTTATGTTTTATGTTAGAGAATTATTTTAAAAAATTAAAAAATATGTTAAAAAACTTACTTTTAATCATATTTTAAAAACAATTTTTAACATAATTTTAAAATATATACTTTTTAATATATTTTAACATATTTATTAACTTTGTTTTGAACTATTTTTGGTATTTTCATGTAAAAAAAATTAAAAAAAAAACGAAATATTTTAAAAATATGTTAATGTTTTTTAACTATATGGACTTATGAAATAATTTTTTTAAATACATCTTTTAAAATATTTTTTCTTTTATTATTTTCTTCAAAAAATTTTTTTTTACGTAAAAAATATTTTTTTGAAATATGGTTTTTTAAATTTTTTTTTGCACATTTATATTTTTACATGTATGTTTTAAATATTTTTTAACATATTTAAAAAAGTATGTATATTTTTAAACAAATTTATCAAAATATTTGTTTAACATATTTTTGAAATTTAATTTTTTTGTTTCACATTGCTTGGCCCTGCAATATTACTTAAATTTTTAAGTTCTATGGCTTTAAAAAGTTAGTTAAAAGAGAAGGTTCTACTAACGATATCTACTGAAAAATAATTTATTAATATTTTTTTGTAACATTTCTAGTCTCTACTAACTGCCCTTGAATTTTTTTGTAATAAAAACATATATTTTTATTTCAAAATCCTCTAGTTATGAATTATGTTTAAAACGAAAGCCAATATTACAATTAGCAATTAATTTAAATAAATTTGAATTATTATTTTGTCCTTAAATTTTTAATTTTCATCAAAAAAGTTTATAAAAATTTTTTTTGCTATATAAAATCTACCAAGAAAACCAAAGAAACGTGAAAAGCTTTAAACATAAATATAAATATATAAAATTATTAAAATATATAGTATATATGTACATATGTATGTATATTCCATATTTTCTTTTTTTTTTGTGAATTTTGTTTAAACTCTTTTAACTTGCATAGCTTCAAACATGTATAATTAAAAATATACAAAATTGCATAAAAATATATAATAATATAAAAAAAATATTTCAATATCTAAAAAAATACTTTTGTAAGCATTTTGCGGTTATATTATAACCCATTTGTATGTATGTATTTTCGGCACCCTTTTTTGATTAACTAACATAAAATATTGGTCTTCGTAAACTAAAGAATTTTTAACGGCAAAAAATTAATAATCAAAGAATTTAAGCATTTAAAGCTACTGCACATTTTTATATACAAAATTTAGTGAATGATGTAGAGAAAAATATAGATATTTTTAAGCAATGCAGAATGGTACTTAAAGTAGACTAAGCTATAATAATATAAAATATATATAATTAAATTAAATGTTACTTAACATAAATGAAAAAAAACGTTAAAAAATGAAAAGTGTGAGGTTAGGTTAGAAAACTGTGAGTAACTTGAAATGGTAAGAAGGCTTTAATAGCGTTAATACGCCGCACCAGGTGGTGCAATCGGGGACCGCGAATACTACAAAAGTATTTAAGTAGATTGCATAACGAAAAAATCAAAAAAAAAACATAAATAAAAGAGATCAGGTGAAAGGAAAAAATAATAAAAAATAATAATTTTGAGAAGTGTAGGGAGCAAAATAAATAAAAAATAGAAATTATTCAAAAAAAAATAAGAATATAAAACAAAAAATAAAAATCATTAAAACAAAAAATAAAAATTAATGCTAAATAAATATTATTAAAAACAAAAATTATGAAAAGCAAGAAAAAAAATAAAAACTGAAAAAAGGAAAAATATTTATTAAGTTATAATCAATTTTATGACACTCTTCACATAAAAATGCATAAAACATTTTTGTAAATATTTGAAGCAATCAATATATTGAAAAAACATACTAACTTTGCCATAAAATAATTTTTAAATAAAGCAGCAAGTTTGAACAGTATGCACATTATACCAAAACGCAAATATATATAAAAAAATTAATGTAAAATATATTTAAATATGCAAAGCAGGAAATAACATTCCCATAGTTATGTTTAATAAGAAAAAAAAATAAATAAATGTGTGCTAATAATTTAAACTTTTTGTGAGCAACTAGCAGTCTCTATGAAATTAATCAAATAAATTTATTATTAAGTATTTGTGTGTCATTTAGCAAATTAAAACTACTTAGCTAAGCTATTTGATTAAACATTAAAATAAATAAATGTTAGTTAAACAAATTATATTAACAAAATCTATTTAAATGTCAGTTTCGTATTGGTGCGCGCTCCATTTATATAAAGACTATACATTTTTCATTAAAACCTTTAAAATTTTAGAAAATATAACATCTCCAAAAAGAGCAAACAACCAAAGACACATGCCAGTTTTGTAATATTATTTTCCAAACAAAGATATAAAAATATGTATGTTTTTAAAACACCATAAAATATATTACTAAACACTTTCCTCAAAACTCTCACCACCGCAAAACCTCCAATAAAACACCACTTCCTTATACATATATATATATATATGTTAAAGCATAAGATTTCAAATATTTAAAAAAAAAAATAGAAATATTATTAAATGAAATAAAATGTTTAAGAAATTCTATCAAAACCATTACAACTAAAGTGTTTCATTCCAACTTTTGGGGGTCATGCGCTGAAAATGTCGTAAAGCAATAATATTGTTTCGCAGTGCTCATAACTAGTGCCGCCACTGTAGTTGCCAGCAGTGTGCGTGAGTCCTAACCACAAACAGCGCACCAGACATCTCACGTAAGTACTAGGCCAACAGCAAGCAAGCGCAAGCAACTGCAGCATGGTGAGCAATCGACGTTTCTTCCTTTATCATATTCGTACTTACGTTCCACAACACACTAACAATGTCTATCGCAATTGCACACTATCGTGAAAGAACACTCTCAGTGAAGAATGGATTGCTGTTTCTGTTCACCTATTACATTTCACTCGAAATTCACTAAATTTAAAAGTTTTTCAAGCGCAAGCAGAGCCAGCAGAAAAAAAATTCTCAAGGTCACAAAAATCAGTAGTGTGCGAGTAAACATTTTGTTGAAGTACCAGGTGCCCAGTTCGTATATGAAAGCAACCGTCCAAAGTGAGCTATCATCGTTTTTCTCTCTCTCCATATTCCTACGTAGGCATACTAAATTATGTCCCACAACACGTGAGCTTATTTACTTACATCAATCAACCAATCACAGCTTCCTTGCCAACAACTTACCCTTACATAAAGCTTCCATACAAACAACAAGCACTTGTATCGATCGTCCAATCAGTGACATTAGTAATATATTTTGCCCAAGCCTGCTGCTTTTTCTGATATCCTATTAGCTTTTCAGGTTCATGTTATTGATTTTGAAATTAATTTGTACGCAGTGCATGGACAGACAAAAAAATACTTCGCGCATTCATATTCTGGCAAAGCAGCAGGCATGCAGCGAGCATGCGAAGGCAAACAGGCAACAACATTTCCTTATTGCTTTACCTATGCTTTTCTAGTATATAAAAATTAATGCTTGACAGCACAATAATGTGTATCGATCAGCCAATCACAACTGCATATCATGTGCCAAAAATGCAATCAGGTGTCATTTTCGTTGATGGTTTATTGCTTTTGAGCTCCTAGTGTTTCTTATGAAATTTGTGGCTTTGCTCAAAATCACAGCGCCTCCGCAGTAGCTGCACCGCAAGCAGCATGAGACAGTGAAGCTAAAATTTTCAATAATGCTTCTGGCAAAATATTAGGCAAACAGAATTTATAGTAGATGACTTTGCATTACAAAAATTCATTCCCATATCCTTCGCAACAACGTATAATATGCAGTGTTGTTTGTTGGAAGTTTACCCACGCGCAGAAGGCATATGAAAATGTAAACAAAAGAGAATGTGATCATGCTCATTTATTTACACCAACAAACAGCATGTGTGATGTGGAAGCTATTTTACAACAGGACTTTACGCATTCCGATGTGGCAGAGTTACCGCGTGGTCCATCATTATTAAATATATTATCTTTATTCTATAGTTAGGTATACACATATATGTACTACATATAATAAAATTAAAAAGTTGGAGGATTTTGGTTGTGCCTTTAAGAAATTTAATTGTTTTTAACTTACCTACCAATAACGTGGTCATAATTGAGCAGAAAAATATACATATATGCATATATTTATATACATACATACTTAAGTCAAATGGACCTAGAATTTAATTAAATACATTTATTTACTGTATTAAATTAATTTTCAATGGTTATTTCAACCAAATTATATACGGGTACCTTACCTTTTGTTGTACATAAAAGATTCTGCTTATTCAAGACATTTTCACGAAACCTTTTTTGATAAGCTGCTTTAGATAAAGCACCACCATGTACTGAAAAAAGCTTTTTTAGACATAAGAGCTTTGCTAGGAGTTTACTAAAGGTATTTGTATTAAGAAACCAAACCAGTTAGATTTCTGTGAAGCTCAGATTACGTACGCAACAAAGCCTTAATATACCAATGAGCTTTCAGGAAAGCTAAGTTTTATTTTGCAGTAAAGCTTTATAAAGCACTGTGCCAATAAGCTTTTCTGAAAGCACAGTGGCAATGAGCTTTCAGCAAAGTTAAATTTTATTTTTCGTTAAAGCTTCATAAAGCTAAACAATTCGCATACTCCTTAAAAGCTTTCAAGTCTCTAAAAGCTATTTTTCTACTATAATTTTTATAGCAACTAACTTTCAGTATATAAAAAAATCACTTTGGTATTTTATTTCATCAATAAATATTTATTCTGCATTAGTTATATTACTTTGGTATGTATTGTAGTTATACATATTACTATTTATTTCTGGTTTTTTGGTATATATGCGTATTTTTGAAAATTATGTACAACTTTTATGCATATTTTTTGATATATTTGTATATACCTTGTTGTAGTCTTAAGGGCTATGAAATAAATACTTTTTCGGCTGTTAAAAGCAAACTCATTATGAGTAAAAATATATGGCGAAAATGGCAATTCCCTAAAAACTAATTAACTTAGTTTGCGAGAAATCAAACAACTAGGCTATATGCTAAAACATCACTAATAGTTAGCTGAATTTTATATTTTTATAGTAGTTGGTGATTTAATATTATTTTTCTCTGATTCATACTATACCAAAAGCTTTTTACAATATTTTTAAGTGTAACTTATTTTAAAAATTATCATTAAATAAAATTGACTAGAACTGTTTTTGTTTTTCGAAGAGTTAGTGCATTTTCGTATAACAAAAAATTTTAATCACAAGGCCGCTAATAGTTTTAGAAAAATTAAAATAATTTTGAGTAAAAAAAATAAATTTCGTTGAAAATAAAATTTCTAAAAAAATTATTATAGTTTTTATATAAAAGTATATTAATTTAGAAAATTTTTTCATTGATTTTCTTTACAAAATAGTTTTTTCAGACAAACTTAAATAATTTTTACTTAAAAAAATTTAAAATTTTTGTTAGAAATATTCAAAGATCTGTGTTTTTAACTCAAAAAAATAAAAGAAATAAGTATAGAAAAAAATTAAAAAAGAAATTAAAATAAAAAATAATAAATACAGAAAAAACAAAAAAAAATTACTAAATATAGAAGAAATTGAAAAAAAAAATAAAATATTATTTTCTTGCCCAAAATATAAATATATATTTTTAAATTATTTTAAATTAATTTTAATAAACTACTTTTGATTCCGAAACAGTTAAATGCACATTAAGCGTATTATTACTTTAAATTTTAACCAAACCAAATTCGCGCTAAATTCTAAGTTTTCGTATAATCAATTAATATTTTTCTCGCTCCAAATACATATATTAATTTCGTAGTGTTTTATCATTACTAAGTAATTTAATTTTTAATATTTTTTTAATTTTTTTAACTTTTGTATATTTTGTTTTTTTTTCTGCTTATTTCAATAAAGTTTCGTTTTATTAAAGTAATTCTTTAGTTTCTTGCTTTTATCAAGTACTTTTCCTGCTTAAATTTATTTATTTTATTTTTTGAATTTGCTTTGCTGATATTTTGTAAAAGTCTACACCTAAGTGCGTATTTATCAACTAATTACTACTTTTCGTAGAGGACAAATAGGTACGAAGTAAGTGAGTACAGGCTTTAACAGATTTGTTTAGGTTACATTTTAATTTTTGGTATCAGGAAGTTTAGCATGAAAATATTTGTGACAGCGCAAAGTGGAGGCAATTTCAAAAGTTAGCAGGGCTAAGGAATGCTCAAGGCATTATAAATTTCGCAATCAAAGTTTTAAGTAAACAAAATATATTATCAATAAAGTATATAATTTAATAAAATAAATTTTCCCGATGTGTAATATTTATATATTTTTATATGCTTTTTATGTCGCGCAAACAGAATTATCTTCCAGCAATACACTGTTGGTCCTAATCAAGGAATGAAGGCAACCCTGTTAGGCATGTGTTAATAATTTTGCATAGCAAAGAGTGTGTGAGAGAGAATTGAGAACACGATCGACTTGTCATTGCATATGGCAGCCGTTGGCAGAGATATCACTGTCGTTGTTGTTTGCACGAAGAATGTAAATAGCAGAAAAACCTTATGCATATGGCGTGCGAAAGCGATTCTAAGAAATGGTACTCTCTGAAACATAATAACAAAAAATTTATTATGATTTACATAACACCTGCTGGTAAATGCATTTATTTTTAGCTTTACACAAATATTGCACAAAATGGTGGATATGTAAAAAAAATAAAATTTTTGCCAAGAAAATTTGAAATAAATAAAATAAATTTGAAAAGTCGAAGCTGCCTGACCTGGACGTCTCGACATTTAGTAGGACTGGACTATGATATTTTTTTCATTGTTTTCGCAATTGGATAATTTTTTTAAGACCCACAAGTATGTTTTAACCATAAAACGACTGCTTTGAAAATTCTATAGTGATTTGAAGGCAACATGGGTTTTCTCGAACAAAAAATTGTTTTTCAAAAATATTTTTTTATATCAAAAATTAAATTTTTTTTTTTACTATTCCAAAGGTACGTATTTTACAAAGATTTTGTGTAATTTTCAAGAAAAATATTCAAAATCGGCCATTACGACGTTTCTCCGGCAGTCGCTCGGAAAAAGGCAGAACTCTTACAGGACCATCAAAAGTATTAGACGAAGAAGAAATAAAAAAAGTGAAAATAATATTTTATGGCGTACGTTTAAAAAAAAAAATTGATATTTTGATGACAATTTGCTGACGTTTCGTTTTTTAATATTCATAACTAGAGGACCCGTCCACGCTTCACTGTGGCTGATACATAGATAATCGTACTACCATCCATATGTATGATTTCTATTAGTTGGATTATAACTATTAGTTAATGATATATAATATTTTGTGAAGCAACTTGTGTTAGTTTACCAGAAAATGGATCATAAAGCATTTCGTGTGTTAATAAAGCATTTGGCTTTTTGGGGAAAATACTGTTGAATTTGGGCTCAGGAAAAACCACCGTTGAAAAGGTATTTGCTAACCTGGAAACAGGCGAAATGAGCACAGTAGGTGCTTCGCAAGTTCATAATCCAACAAAAACAACGAATAACTGATTCTGAGAAGTGTTTAAGTGCTCTCTAATCGGAATAAAGCCGAAATTTTTCGTCAGTGATAGAAACATAGCGCCATCATTTCCCACTGGAGTCCAAAAAGGCGGCGGGAAAGGTTATGACAACAGTCTTTTGGGATGCACGTGATATAATACATATTCAACGACTGATTACTGAGCCAGTTATAATCTATTTCACTGCGTATTTGGTTGCATTTCTTTTCTACTGTTCCAAATACTTAGCAATTGTATTATTTTTGAGGAAGAATCTGTTAAAAATTGTACACATATATTCAAATGATGCCTTCAAACATGAATTTTGAACAAATGCTTATGATTTAAAATATAATTTTTGTATTTAGGAGTTTTATGAAATTTTGACATAAAGAGATAAAAGGTATTCTATGTCCTTACCTTGGTTCTAAGCTACCTCTCCACCAATTTTCAGCCAAATCGGTTCAGCCGTTCTTGAGTTATAAATTGTGTAACTAACACAACTTTCTTTTATATATATAGATTGAACAAAAAAACATCCTATTTCGAAGACTTGTGTAAATTTTCAATAAGATTGATTGAGTAGCTCACGAGAAAACTTGAACAGCGACTTTCTGTAAAGTTTTGAGAAAAACGCATTTAAAGCTTTTAGTAACTAAAGAGTACTAAGAATCATAAAACCGATAAGTAGGATTTTACTTCATGCGATCCAGTAACACCAAACGGCAAACAACAGCCCATGAGCAATGCTAGTAGAATCAAAGCTACAGATAAACATCGACTATTGTGGGATTTAGCCAGGCTCCTGTCACAGATTTCATAAAAAAATCGGAAGACTGGTTCTTTTGCTCGGAAAAATGTGCCTAAAAAGTGTCGAAAGACTACAGTTGCCGAAGACAGGCTCATCCGACCAATCCCACGACTGTCGGGTGTACGTAATCGGAACGGACCCAGATTTTTATTCAGTCAAGGACTGTTATCCCGGCTGAATTCCGCCGTTACAACGGCAAAGATATTGACTACTGCATCGCTTTAATTCAAGTTCAGTATTGTACAGCTAAGCTCGTGTGCATCTTTTCGAAGCTGTATCTTCAAAACTGTTACTCGGATCTACTTAAACATTCAATACAATATTCTAGAGATCTTAAAGAATTTAATAAGACGATCAAAAAATATTTTTTGAAACCGTGAAATCCATGTAACCTCTTAAGGGGCTTGATAATTCTCTGAACAATATGTTTGGCTACAATTTCTTACGATAACCTCAATTTAAGCGAAACTGGTTTTTGAATTTTGCCTCCACTTCCCCGCCAGCCATTTTGTTTTGAATAAACTTGGCAGACATTTAAGAGCTACTATAGATATTAGTTTTAATATGTACGTTTGTATGCATATGTATGTATGTAAACATTTTTGGTCACAAGGTATTCAAATACGATCAATGTGATTACTTAAAAAACGCCTTCGTTACGCTACTTTAGTACAATACACATAACCATATATTATAATTTATACTGTTAGTTCTCTTATTTTGTTTTTTTTTTTTTTAACTACACAACTACTGTTTAATAATTACTGTTATCATTATGTATTTACATGGAAAAGCAAACGAAACAGATACCTATAATTAGTAATCAATGGAACAACTGCCAGCTAGCTGCTAGCCCTTCCCCTAATTAGTATTATGACATAATCATTTACGCTTACCATTTATATATGTATATGTATGTGTTGCTGCATGCGTGCATTATCAAGTAGGTTTGTATGTATGCACTATATATAACCCCTCAAATCATTGTGAGCTCAGCTCGTGTGCGCTCAAGCGCCACCACAAAATAATTCCAATTACTTATTACTCATACATTCGTTTCGATGCGATACGAGCTTGGCTCTTTGACTAGACCGCGTTTCTCCAGTATTGCACAGTCGGCGCTGACGCGCTTCAATTTTGCCGCCATCGTTGAGGAGTGCTGCATGCGCGCTTTGATAGAGGTTACCGTTTTCGGCTTCACCTGCTCGTATTTGCTGCACTTTTGCTTGGACATATCGTGATCGCTTTCGCTCTCGTCGGCGAACTGTATGTCGTCTAAGCCGAGTAGGCCGTCGCTTAGTTCTGGCGATGTCTTCTTCTCGACTAAAGTTTCTTTCTCCACATAGGAGCCCGTCATGGACTCGGTCATGGAGTCGGTGATGGAATTCACCAATACAGCGGGTATTTCGGGTGAGCCACGCGGTGTTGCATGCGCCGATACCGCGTCCGCCGCTTCCACCGATACAGTTGGTGAGCTGCGTATGTTACGTGCGGATTTGGTGCTGCACAACTGTTGCATTTGTATGACGACATCACGTGCGCCGCTGCGTAGCGAAGAGGTGGAACGTGATTGCTGTTTGGCGTGGCGACGTTGCTTGCGCGAAAAGTAGGGTGTGGGTTGTTTACTGGCCGCGCTTGTGGATATGTTTTGCTGCAGCAATGTGTTCTTTAGATTCATTTCAGCGGTGGGCGAGGAGGCCTTCGACTGCAGTTGACTGCTGAGTGGCGAGAGCTCATCGGATGAGGGCGTTGTATTGCTGGTGGTGTTGGCGCTCGACTCTGTGTTGCTGCGCGCGCTCAAATAATGCCCATAACGCGGCATTTTGATCTCCTCATAGAGCGGTTCAGTCTCGTCGGGCTCCGGCATGGGTTCAGGCGTTTTATCATCCTCATCGCGCAGATCGGTGATCACCTCAAGCGGTGGCACCCAGATCAGTTGCGCCGGATCCATACCCAAATAGGAACCCGGTGCAGCGCCGGCATTTATCACATTGTAATCGTAGTAATCGAGCTCGAGCTCTTCCTGATTGCCCAGTGAAAATTCGGAACCGGGTCGTGCAAGTAACTTTTTGCGATTCTGCTTCTCTTTGCTCTCCTTAGGATTGGTGGTACGTATGGTGGCTGTGCTAACGACGCTAGCAGCTGGTGAATAGCAGCCCTGAAAAGCATAAGCAAAATGAAAATAAGTTTAATAAAGATATATAACCAACAAGTGGCGCAAAATGTGTGAACTTCAGCGGACTTAACTCACATTTGTCAGCGAAGCGCTCGCACAACGTGACACGTATTCGCGCAGCGACGAACGCAATGAGTCGCGATCACTAAGCGTCGTTTGGTCTAAGTGTTGTGCTGAATGCGGCATCAATGTGCCCGAGGGCCCATAACGGTTGAAACGACTGCTATGTCTGATAGGTGGACTGGCGCAAATTGAGCTCATGCCTGACGAAATGATCGACTCGGTGTCCTTACCGCTGTCCTTACGTGTTAGTGTGCCACTAAAAATGCCGCTTGTCTCGCCGGCGCCCGTAGTAGAGCCCAAACCCTCCTCTAGTGAAGGCGACCGACTGATGCCACTCACAGATTCCGGCAATTGTGAGATTTCATTGCGCAAAGTGACAACTGAGCTGTTGCTGCCACGCTCTTCATCGCTGCAAAAAAGAGTTATGCAAAATGAGTGAAGTCAGCGATAAGGTCTTGTAAGATTGGTGCGATTTCTTGGAAGTTTCTTCTTTTCAAGTGTTTTATGTGCATACACACTTACCACTTTACCATGCGTGTCGTCGTTTTGGCATCCTCTTCTTCTTCGGGGTCATTGAATTCCGTTTCGCGCGCCAAATTCTCCGCATCGACGCTCTCCCGCAATATGGAGTGACGTAACTGATGTTTCGGACGCATCTTCACCAAATAGATGACCTCCGATAGCAGCGTGGTAGTCGAAATGGCGCGTGATGGCGGTCCTTGCAAGGAGCTCATTGAGGCGCGTGGCGTGTGCAGGCGAGAGCCTTCATCACGACGACGCGCCACTGCCAAATGGTACTTGCGATAACGTACAACATATTGCGCACCTAAAAGTTGAGGCAAAAAGTCACATTGAAAAAGCAAATGGCGATAACGGTACAGATTTTTATTTTTCGTAAGGCTGAAAGTCCGCAAAACTGCGTGCAAGCAGAGTCGAGACCAGCAGCCAAGAAAGCTATACGGCACTAAAATATAGAAAAGGAAGCATTTGCCGCAGCGCGATTTGCTAACTGTCCTTTAATGTTTGCGGCTTTAGTTGGCTATCTTGTAGCATATATTTTGTAGGTGCTTAAAAGTGATCTGACAAGCCACTAATAGCTGCCAAAGCCGCCGAAGCATTACGCAAATCCTACAAAAGCAAATCAAGTGCTGCAATAATCGAAAAATTCCTTGACAGCCAGTTAATGCGCGCAGCAGGGCGCAAAATGAGGACGTTTGGCAGCGTGTAACGCTGTAGGCGTCAAATACAACGAAACAACTGTAAATTTATTGCCTATCAACTGCGTTAAAGCACGAGCTAAAAGCTTTAAATGGCGAGTTTTCTGAAGCTTTGTAGGAAGAAAATATATAGGTTATTAAGTTTTGTGTTAACCAGTTACAGTCCATGCTGTTTGACAGTGGGCCAAAATCACTTGAAAATTTAGTAAACTGTTTGTATTTAATAATTAAAAATTAATGGTTATAAGATTCGTGGAACAAGCTGATTTTGTGCTTCCGCTACATAGTCATAGAAAGAAAAATATACTGTTGAAGCAAAAACTTGACTTGATGATAAGTTTCCGAACACTGCCGCAGGAAATCGACCCTCAAGGATTGCTATGCCAAGTATAGAGGTGATGGAATGAGCACCGAAGACGGTGAATGCAGTGGAAGTCGAAAAGAGGTTGTTACCGACGAAAATATCAAAAAAGTCCACAAAATAATTTTGGATGACCGTAAAGTGAAGTTCGTCGAGATAGCAGACAGTCTAAAGATATCAACTGAATGTTTACAATATATCATTTACGAATATTTGGGTATGAAAAGGCTCTGTGTCAAGTTGGTACCGAGCGAGCTCAGTTTTGGCCAAAAACACCGGCGAGTTGACGTTTCGGAACAGTGCTTGGAGATGATCAAGCGCAATAAGCTCGAGTTTTTGCGTCGATATGTGACAACGGAGCTTGGTAAGCCTTTGGCGTCTGTACTTTGAGTTGTGCATGGTATAATTTTTATTGACTACCTTGAAAATGGAAGCGCCATCAACAGCGACTTTTACATAGGATTTTTGGATTGTTTGAAGGACGAATAAAATTATCGAAAAACGGAAAAGAGAGAAAGTGCTGTTACAGCAAGACAATGCCACATGTCAGAAGTGAGTGAAAACGATGGCAAAAATTCATGTATTGGACTTCGAATTGCTTCTGGACTCACCGTATTCTCCGGATCTGGTCTCAAGCGACTATTTCCTGTTTTTAGACCTCCAAAGAATGCGACCTGAGAAAAAGGTTTTGTCCAATGAAGGGGTGATCGCCGAAACTGTGGCCTACTTGAAGCAAACAATAAATCGTACAAAAACATGGTATCGGAATGATATATTTAAAATTTTTACCCACTGTACCTGGTCCCACTACCCACAAAACTATTTACTTATTACAGACGAATTCTTAGCCTACCAACTCAGTACTATATATGTATGTGTAATTTGCATTTGCATTTATATTAGTGCGTATACTTGTATATATATGTATGTACAACTTATTTTGCGGTCACATGCAACCCTTTCATTTGGCCCTTTTCAATTCTAAATTTGCTCACTTTTTCACTAGATACAAATATTCAACATTTTGGCTTGGCTTGCACTGAGGAAACACTCATTGCCATCACCCAGCCGCATGCTCTTCGCCCGCATTCGTTTGTGGTTTTTTTACGGTACTTACCCAACAAGGCGCTGATCAAGATAATGATGCTGGCAAAGACCACCGCACTCAAGTGGACCAACGTAAATTTCGAACGACTAAATTTTGGCTTCTGCGAAACGTTGCGATTCTTTGCCGACAATCTGCTGGTGGCTGCGGCCAGTAAAGTAGTTGTTGTCTCATTGCGCGCTGCTAGCGGAGACAAAATGCATACATGGAAGGGAGCAGAAAAGAAAAAAGAAAAAAAAATTGTAAAAATGAAATGGAAAAAAGGAAGAGAAAAATGTGCGAGTTACCATAGTGAAAAGTCACACAAATACAGTAAAGTTGTAGAAAATATGCAAAAGTCAACATCATTAGCATGAAAGCGAAAGGACATTGTGGCGAAGAGCGAGTAAAAGCAAACACCAAAAAAAAAAACGAAAAATGCAAAATAAAAATTGCATAAAAAGTGGATAGAAATTTGTCGCATTCACATTACAAATAGACTTATTTTATTAAACTAACACCAAAAAAAAAAAAAAAATAAACAAAAAAGGAAACAAAGTTTGCCGAGGGAGAATGACTAAAAGGAAGCGTAAAACAAATACTGTTGTCAGTGATGCCGCATGGGTGACTTATAAATGGAAAAGAAGCAGAAATTCGTATTAAATTCACAACTGTGTTGGGCAAATTTCTTTAATTTTTCTGTTGACAATAATTATTTGTATTTACTTTTTATTTATTTTTATATATTTTTTGACGAAATATCTTATAAAAGGTTAATAAGTGGTAAAAGCTTTTCTGAGCATTTGGAAAAGATGTAAAAGTTGCGTCGGGTATGTCAACAAGCGCAGAAAACGTTGAAGAAGTAAAGAGAAGGTGCGGTGAAATCGTTGAATTGTAGTCAGAGAAGCTGAAGTAGACAGATTCAGCTCATTTCAGTTCACGGAATGATTAATTCAGTTAAAAATAGTCGTCTCGTGGGTTCGACAGCTTTTGTAGTCACTATAATTTGCTCAAAAATGTCAGAACAAACGATAAATTTTACGACTACCACCAGAAGTGGTTCCAAGCAACCGCAACGGTCTACGATTTCTAAGAAAACAAACTTTCTATGTCATTGCCGTGACGAAATTATCGGAAATAAGTAACACCGTAAAAAGACTATTCACTTCTAGACTTTCATCATTGTTTTCTGCAAGGTCCGGGCACCACATGCGAGCCATATTCGCATTATTAACATTACCATCTGCAGAAATTGCAGGGCAGTAGACATGAGAGAGACGCTGGAATATCTCCTCTGCTTATGGTTGACCTTATCTAGTACTCGGTAGATATCTTAGATGTCTAAGAGCGTTGCAGTACAAGTGACTGGATGAAGTAACAGAGCTAGATATCAAGTCTCTTTTAAAGAGGCGTTGAATTCTTACACAACGAGAACTTTAGTTCGTATTAATAATGAAGCTCCATCGGCCTTACAAAGCCTATGTATGACATGAAGCCAGCCAGTGTAACCTAACCTAACCTAACCTATGTCTGTCAAGATTTCACTTCCTTTTTTGTCTCTTATTTCATATTTCATATTGGAAGCTCCTATATGTTAGAAATGTAAAGTAGTATAGACATTTTCTGCCTCGGTACAATCGCCTGCTAAAACAAACTTCCACAAAATCTTGGCCGAAGCTCGAACCATGGGTTTCACCTTACAAATGGGTTCACATTTTATTTCAGCTGTATGTTGGGTTCGAATAACATTTGAAAGTGCAACTTAGATATGGATTTGTGGAGCAAAACAACTGTTGCTATATTTTTAACATTTTTGCTATTTAAAGTGTATATTTTTAAATATTAAGCATCAATGGACTTGTATTCTATAGAATTTTTCTATTTTCTAAGCAAAAAGTTATGGCAATATTGGATGTAAATATTGACTATCCTCATTGAATAAAATGGTGCCTATAAATCGGCTTGGAAGCACCCTTCAAACTTTCTATTAACACACATTGGAAGCAAAACCCTCCACAATGAAAAATTGCTTTTAAATTCAAAAATTCCTAAAATTGCTACAAACTGGCGCACATCTATCAGAAAATACAATAACTTTGAAATAATCTAACACGCTGAGCCGTAAACTTTGTGGCATCATATATAAAGGTTTGTTAAAAACTAAAATTACGCGAGATTTAGGCGAAAGCCTCAAATATTTATGTGTGAATAGAAAAATTGATATGCAAATACATGAGACACGAGCGCAGTCCGGTAGGAGCGGTATGCTGCTTTGGAGGATTTTCACTCTGAAACAAGAGTTGATTGAGAGCTCCCAGCTGAACCCTTCACCTCTGAAGAAATTGAGGATTGCGATTCTGCAATTCCACTCATGACTGAGGAGTGGACAGGCGGGAGAGGACTGAAGAAACTTATTGTCCCTCAGTCCTCTCTGCGACGCCAAGGGGACAAAAGCTATAGCTTCCTAAAGAGCAAGTTTACGAATTCTCAAAAAAAAAAAGGCGCCAGACTCAGAGTCCAGGAATGGCTGGAATGGCTTCATAGAAGAGAAGCAATGTTCAAATGGTTAATGAAACCGACCCCGTCCCTTCGGTTGTGGTGAGTGCTAAAGGCAAAACGTCGACTGGCGAATCTGTCCTCGGTCTAGAGCGAAGAAAATGTCGGTGGTTTTGAGGGTGGTTTTCTCCTTTAAGTATCTAATTTTTTTATCCAAGAAAGTAGTTTAAAATCACAGATTTTGTAGGCGCGCGGTGTTACATTTTCACCTCAAATCCGCAAAAAGTCGCTGACTTATCAAACTGCACTCTTATACACCATATACAACATATGTATGTATATATCTATATACATAGTATACTTGCTATATCTCCATAAACCTTAATTTAATACGCTTTACGTGCAAACACCAAAGCGAAGGAAAACCAAACAAACTCTACAATAAACTGGCATGTGAAAAAAGTCCGCGAACAAAAAATAATATTCGAACAAATATAAGCACACAGGCTCCTGCCTGTTCAAACACATACATATACATATATCTACAACTCACCAATTTGTTCGACATTCGCCAAAAAGCCACCGGTGCAAGCGGCATTAACGCTGCCCGCCACCGTATTGTTGCTGCTGTTGTTGTTGCTCTGGCCGTTGGCGGTGGACGCTTGCACATCGCTCACCTCGCCCGCATAGAACTCCAGCAACAATTGCGCGCCACTCGATTCTATTTGTGTTGGCATATTTAAATTACTTCCGCCGTTCAATTCAATGAGCAACGTCGATGAGAGCGACGGACCGTCACGTACTTTGATGTACTGCGCCGGACAGGGCAAGCGCAAAAAGTTCAAACTCAGCGCAATATTCTCCTCGCCATCCACCTGTAACGAGAGCGAGTAGCGAAAACATGAAATCGTAAAACTTTGGAAAAATAAATACAACAAAAAAAAAAATACCGTTAATAAAACACACACACATTGTTGAAAGCATGTGTGTGTACATATATGTGTGTATGCGTCGGTGCCTGGCAACAAAAATATTATTTAGTGGGTGTATGAAATATTGCTCATATGCCAGCGGGCAGTAAGCACCAACAACTAGACCGTTAGTTTTGGACGCTTGCTGCGTGCCTAGACAGACCGGTGCTCCATATGCGCACTTTGCCTTTACCTTTGCATGTGTATGTGTTTTTGTTGTAATAAGTTAGAGGATGTGCTTTTGGTTGTGTGTGTATCCGCTGTTGCATATGAAATTCTACGTGCTAGTTCTTTTTTGTTTGTGTAGTTGTTTTTGTTGCCTTTCTAAGTATCAAGTTGGAGTTGTTTTACGGTTGTTCACTTCATTAAAAATGCATGCGGCTGTTTGTGCTCGGCCATTTGTATGCAAAACTCCGCTATTAACTAACAACAACAGCAATAATTCAACTAAAAACTGTTATAATAAAGAGCAGACATTTGTGGGTGCAGGGTTGCAATTTTTATGGCGGATTAGGTTAGTTTAGGGTAGGATCATTGAGTGAGCGCTTTTTTGGGGAAAATGGTTTCGAATGAAAGAATTTACGGTATTTTATTTGTGTTTTTTTGTAATAATTGAACTGTCAAAATAGCTGGTTCAAAAAGTATTTTCAGAGAGAGTAGAGCAGTTCTTCATTGCTGCACAACTGAAGAAATTATCACTGTTCAATTGAACATTCGAACTTGTGCTTGATTCTGAGATTAAAAATCGACAAAAAATATATCATATTGAGCCTGAGCTTGAGCTTAAAAACAGCCGAATAAATATTTCATATTAAACTTGAACTTGAGTTTGAGTCTAAAAACTCCGGATAAAATATTTCATATATCAAAATGTTGACTACATTTTGTAGCTAATGCCGCAATGAGGGAACTTTCATATATCCCTCTCACTACTTGTGTAAACTCGGAACTTTCATTTCTGTCAAAAATTCTGCACAGCTTATTGAGACTTAAGGTAGAAACTAATCAAACAGTTTTGATTAGCCAAAAACATTGCGAACATCTGAACCTTGTTCTGATTTGGTTGGGAAAAGTTAAGAGCAAAATGTAGTGACGAATTAAATTATACTATATTTAGAGAATGAGAGTAGGAAAGAAGAATAATATTGCTACAAAAAAGTAAATTATGGCCCCAAACAAGCACAAGCACATGGCCACATGGCATTAAGTTAGTACATTTATGGTGCATAGGTTAGGTTAGTTTAATATGATGGCCAGTGGGCAACGGAAAGACCAGTTTTGGTTCTTTGCAATACCAGATGGAGTTCAGTTACGAGGTCCATGAGAAGTAGTCATCCTTTGGGATGCCTGAGCTTAAGGCGATTTTTAACAGATAAAACTCTAAAACACATCTAAAAATTTTTCGGGCCATGAACCCCCAGTTTCCTACTCTTGGAAAAAATTTCAAGCACGCTGTGCAGAGTTCATTAGATATTTATATAAAAAATTTGAAACTCCCTATGCAGGGTACGGATGTTTGGAGTTTGGATATTTATATACATATAGTATATCTTAATATAGCACACCATAGAAATGAGTCGGAGTTTCGCGGCCGTCTTGCTTTCCAAAGAGATTTATTGACTTCAGGTGAGCTCAGTTATTTTCTAGTGTGGAGTGTAAAAGGTCTGAGCAAAGTTCTGTAAACTTTTAAAAAGTGATGTTAGGTTATTTTGCATTTTAGGTGACGATATGTATTTAGGTATGTATGTAGCTGTCATACAAACTGAACGATCAAATTCAAAAAAAGTACTCATATGGTAAAAAGTAACAGCACTATTTTTCAAAATTTGCGCAAATAATTCACGTTAAAGCTACTTGATATATTAAATAGCACTGAATTAGTGTTTTGACATGTTGAAAATTATCGCACTAAAGCCACCCGCATGCAGAGGCAGCTATCTACAGCTACAATCGCAACTGCGGTGAGGTGTCCAATATGTGATTAAGTTGTGGTTGCACTCGGAAAGCTTTATATGTGTGCTGTGTGTGAGAGAGAGCTTTAAAACTGTCAGTGATTTGATTGAACATAGTGCAAGCATAGAAAAATTTATAGCAACAACAACAGGAAAAGTAGCAGCAATAAATTCTGTCAGTGTAATCATAGTATTAGTAACAAAAACACATATGTGTATGTATTTCCAAGCAAATATGTATATATACATATGTAAGTGATATATGTATGTGTATATGAGTAATCTGTTTTGATTTGCTAGGAAAGCCACACATTTATTTGCGTATAAATGCAGACAGACATACAAAGCGCAGTAACGAATGGCAGGCGCTCTTACATAGAAGAAATATGTATGTACATATGTATATATTCATCTAGTTACTGCGCTGATTACAAATTTCAGTATTCATAATTTATTTACTGTCTCTCAGGCATTTGATTTATCGACGCACTTTACTCAAGCGCACACAGAGCTATACATACATATACCTTCATAAGAAAATAAATAAAGTTTTCCTTTGTATTTTTGCCTACAAAAAATAGAGCACATACATATGTCCACACTCACATACATATGAATATATGAATCGCTGCTCATCTCTGTTAAAATAGTGTTGAACTTTGCGTACAAAAGAATGCACAGCATGCCAGCAAGTTATATTTGTCACCAATACACATGCATGCACACACATATCCAGGCATATGTTTGTGTATTTGCGCATAGCTTTGTATATTACTTACTCGTTTTACAAAAGTTTTTTCACACTAAAGTTTTTCAAAAAGTTTCGAAACACAAAACAGCAGCGGCAAAGTGGGTAAGCTGGTTAAGAGAGTATTAAAATGAAGAAGAAGCAGCCGCAGAGGTAGTTGCAGTGAAGAAAAACGCAAAACATATAGCAGCCACAATGAAGTGTTGTGCAAATCTTGAAAACAGATTCATATGTGCTGACTGCACATTTGAGAGCGCACATGAGTTAGAAAAAGGATGAAAAAGGTCAACTGCTGATTTGCCCACAAGCCACAAAATGGCAGCAAAATAAAAAGCTAGAAAACCAGCAAAAAGTAATAATAATAAACCAGCAATACATACTGTATGCTGTCAAAACAAATTTGACATATAAAATATTGTATGTTTGCACAGATTTTACAAATTCAACAAGTGGCCTAGCCGATAACAGGCGAGGTCAGGTGGTTTTTATTATATTTGACCTATTGCGCGTGCATATACAAATGCAAGGCTTGTATGTGAGCATTTTTTTGGTATATATGAGTATATATGTTACAGCATGTGACACACATACGCTTGCTTTATATTTTTCAACAGCTTTTTCTAACTTTTTTCAGCACTTTCAGCTGCTTATATCGTCAGCTAAAATGCAAAACAACGCATCATCGAACAAATCGTAACTAATTTTTTTAATGCTTACGATTCACTACAACCTACTAAGTATATGTAGCATAAAATATGCAGCTTTAGCCGTCAGATGTAACCGATATATAACCAATATACACGCATTTTATAACCAAAACTCAAATTTTGTTTTAATATGCGTGATTTCTATGATAACGTTTTTCTCTCGCCTGTAAACTTATAAAAAGTGATGTTACATTATTTTATATTTCAGGTGACGGTATACACATATATTTTGTTAACATACCTACATATATTTTTGGAAAAACTATGTTAATCTGACTGCTGGCTTATATTTGGGGAAAAAGTAATTTAATGAGTTGAAATTTTTAGTTTCAAAACTAATATTTGTCCACATTGGCAAGTGGAATAACAAAGTTTTTCAAGAGTTTACAGCAGAGGTCATATCAGAATATAATAAACACAACAAATAAATAAATATTTATATATAAATTTCTCTATATGCATATACTACTGTGGGCAAAAAATAGTTAGACTTTTTAATTTAAATTTTACAAGAAAATCAATTAGTCGAAATATTTTTTTTTTCTAGTTTGAAAACTGACTAGACCATCTGTGCCAAATGTCACATCAAAATAATCATTCGTGCTTAGTGTACGCTTGCCTTTCTGAAGAACATAAAGTGTATTCAACGTATTTTACGATGAGTGAAATTATACAAAGAAGAAATTCCATTACATTTTGTGTGCGAAATCAAATTTCCTTATTGAATAATTTCACCGAAATGTTGAAAATGTTGAAAAAATCCTTTGGTGATAATTGTTTATCGCGTGCAAGTGTTTTTGATTGGTCGGCCCTGACGACGAATCACGACCAAAACGGCCATCAACATCAACTGATGATCAACACACATCTATAAAATAAAGAAATTGGTGGCAAAGGTGAGCCGAAGCCAACAAACCACGTCAAAGCAGATCAAAAATCAAGGTTACGAAGACAGTTTTTTCGATTATCGAGATGTGGTGCACTTCGGATTCTTTCTGACCATTACTCAAGATCAAATGATTATTATTAATCTCAATTTACAATCAAGCTAAAGTTTAGGGTACCAGCATAAAATTATGCTGTAAGTAAAAATCAATGTCGCAAACAAATTGAAAAATTTTGCAGCAAATATCACCGTAAAATTTGACGGCAAGTCAAGGAGAAACTCTACAAGTGCCCAAATGTCAGCAAACCCCGCTCCAGCTGTCTACAGCACGGTCGGTCAGTTCATCTATTTATTATTTGATTGTCTCGCTCCTCTACCTCTGTCACTCACACTCACACCCAACTGTCTAACGGGACGCTTTGAAATTCATACAGCCATAAAAGTAAATTAATGCTGTCCGGCGTGACAATGACTTACAGCAACAACAACGACAACAAAGAAAACAATAACAACAAGCACGCAGTGTGCTGTTAGAGTCGATGATTATTGTGTCCAGCCAACTCGTGCCATGCAATAAAATATAAGTTTTTTATCTTAATACGTTTTCATTTTTTCGCAGCAAGCGCTGAGCTGAGCTGAGCTGGCGTTGGGCGACAATAATAATAATATATGTACGTATGTGCTGCGCACTACTGTGTTGTGTATTAGCAACTACTACTGTGTAAGTGTGTGCGCAGTCATATGGGGGGTATGAGCACTTAACAATCGCTACGTGTTAGAAACAAAGTCATTGCTATTGGGGCTAAAGCAGTTGGCGTCATAACAATAAAATTGCGAAAGAAGGACAAACGGGAGAAATAAACAAGCTTACACAAATAGATGAGCGTTTGTGCAAAATAAAGTAAGAAAGATGATAGTTGCATACTTGTGTATGTATGTGTGCAAGAGTGTGTGTTTTTGTGTATAGCAGAAGACTGGAGCAACCCGCAGCGCTATGCTAAAGGCTACAAATCCAGCAAAACAAACATGCACAGTCGGTAGCTAACCAAGTGAGCAAACGGTGGTGCGTTCCACAGAAATTTGATGAGAAAAATGAGATGTTAAAAGGAATTTTGGTACTTCGAAGTATACATATTTAGTGGAAAAAGACTAAACACTTTTTATATCTATTAATATTTTATTAATATTGGCAACGAAACAGAGCTGATCATGATCATGTTTTCGAAATGAATCGTTTCAACGACCTTCAGAGGTGTTCTTCGGAGAATAATATTTTAATATCCAACCAAAAATTAAAAATAAAGAAAACAAAAAAAAAAAAAAAATTATTAATTGCGTCTCCACAGTTGCATTTCTTTTAGACTAAAAGGTTATAAGAAGATTTTTTGGTTTATTTTGATCGCTCAGTTTGTATGACAGCTAAATGCTATAGACGTCTGATATAGACAATTTGTTCAGAGTATGTAGCATTGCCTTAGGTTATAATCTAGTTCAAATTTCGTGAAGATATCTTGTCAAATAAGAAAGTTTTCTATACCAGGACTTGATTTCCATCGATCAGTTTGTATGGAAGCTATATGCTAAAGCAGTCTGATCTGAACAAATTCTTTGCAGGTTTCATCATGTCTTTAGAAAGTAATCTGTGAAAAATTTTGTGAAGCTAACGAATGAAACGAAAAAGTTTTCCGTACAGGTACTTGATACCGATCGTACAGTTTGTACGGGAGCTATATGCTATTGTGATCCGAACTGAACAATTTCTTCTTCAGCCTATTAGAAAAAAAAGTGTGAAAAAATTTAGAATGATATCTCAAAAACTGAGAGACTAGTTTGCGTATATATTTGCGATGTTAAGTGTGTTCTCAGAACCCGTTATTAAGTCTTACAGAAGTCTTGCAGAGAGTTAGTAAGGAGAATAGGCGGTGTAACTTTATCAAAAGTAGCTACATGAAGGAACTCGAATCTGGTTTCCCGATGCGTAATACTTATATGCTTGGTAATTCTTATATGATGGAAGAATTTGAGGACTGCCCTCTGCAGAAATATCACCTTATAACTTTTGGTGAAAAAATAACGAAATTTTCAGCAAGTATCTCGGTTAACTTCTTCTGGGTACCCGGTCTTATTTGAATAGAAAAAAATTAAAGTGGAATTGACGTTCCGACCGACATTTGATCACAAAAGTTAAGCTGTTGAGTAGTTTATCTCACTAAACTACTGGATTAAGAACGATTTTGTTATACAAAAGTTACGCCGAGATGATTTGAATCTAATCTATTTGAAATCTTTCTGTACGATTCTGAGTTAGCGCCATCTGTTTGTCAGTATGAAAATTCATCACAGCTGATGATTTGGACACTACAAACTGTGAAAGTGGAAATATTTAGCAAACCAATAAAAGAAAATTAAAAAAATTAAAGAATATCAAGGAAATAAGTGAAAATGGCAGAAAATAGTAACAGAAAAAGGATTTAATGTGAAATAATATTGCCGAAGCCGATCTAGTACGGTTGTGGCGAGACAAAAACAGCCCCTAATGCAAATAAGGGCTGTTCTGCCAAGGCTAATGTCAGTGAAGACAGTCTAGATTAGTGAATATATCAAATTTAAGCTAATCCCTTCAAATTTTTGGTCCGAAGATGATGTTCGTGCTTCAGTTTGTCAGGCGAGACTAAGAGCTGTACTTGCTAACTGCGAGGGATTGTAAAGTTGAGTAAATTATTAAAGGTCCTATAGTTCGTCTTTTCTTTGGCTCTTATTCAAAGCTTAATCTTTTTACGACTCTCTTTCAAAGCTATTAAGCATTTAAATATTAGCAAAGTTCATTATTGAGCAAAATAACAATTTACATAATTAAATTTGAAAATCAGCAATTTTCTTTGGAACAACGCGCATATGACACTAAATGCGCTGAATTTTTTCAAAACAAAAGCAAACGATAAATGGGAGATATGGAAACAGGAAAGTTAGCAATTCATTTAATGTGCATTTCACACACAAGCGCGCTCAACACGCACTGCAAACTTTTACACATTAACTCGAAAATGCATGTGAGCAGAAAACCACGCGACACTCTACCTGCCAGCACTCATAAAAGCAATGGTGCACACTAAATTGCTTTTCGTAAAGTGTGAATAGCGTCTCAAGAGCGATAAAAAAATGCGCAGCAATTTTGCCAAAGACACACTTTTGAGTGGCAAGCATGACGACAATGAGGCGTGCACTTGCTGTTTGGCACGCACTAATACCGTTGCGCTGTCAACAATGTAGAGAACGTCAACGCACAACACCAAAGCAATGACATTCGATATCAGAGCAGCAACAACATTATGTAACATTATCAACATTATTGTCAACATCTTTATCAACTTTAACATCATTATTATCATCATTACCGGCGTCCTCCTCATGAGCAAGCCCAGCAAACACTTCATTTTGTGTGTGTAGCTCGTGAACAAGGCAGCAGATCTGCGCGAATGCGACGACGAAAGTAAAAACTAAAGTGAAATGTGTATTACACACTCACCGTCAATGCAATCTTCTGCGTTTCTCGCATTTTTTTTCATGCTTTATCTGTGGCATTTTTTCCGCTCACTTGAGCACTCTATTCAACATCAACTTCAATGTTTGACTACCATTCAAGTATAGTACCAATCAACAAATCCACTCATGGCTACACAGACACATCTATATGATGAATACAGTCACAAGGTGACACACACTAGTACATATGTACATGCTGCACATACATAAGTGTGTCAACAAATGAGCGTCGTGTCATTGCAGCGCGCGCTGTGAAGTTCATTGATGTCACACAGCACACATTATACAAACATACACCTGCCTGGCGATTCAATAAAATGGCGAGCATAAAATATAGTAAAGCATACCTCATGGCGGCGCGGCACAGCAGGTTGACCAAATAAAAATCACATATAAAAATAACATTTCCTGCGACTCACTGTGCACTATTTTGCACAACACGGCGTATGGCGTTAGCCGTTATGTAAGCGCAGCTGGCAATTTCCTGTAGACACACTCACAGACACCACACATTATCAGCCAATCACATACATATAAACATTAATTTTTTTATATATGTATAAATAATATTCTATATATATGTATATATAGATCATTTATGCTTATCAACTTTTGTTTGATTATTGGCAGTTGTGTCATTGCTCCCTTAAACTTTCACGTGAACTTTAACCCACAAGTATGCCTTCGCGCACATGCACACGCACACATTTACCACCTTCCGTGCTCGTCAACGCCGTATGACCACTTGACGTGCGCCCACACATGCATTCCCACGAATGCTGAGTGTTTTTATTTACCTTGCGTTGCCAAACGTCGTCCCCACCAAAGCGTTCGGCCTCATGTTTCTGTGTATATTTGGTTACACTATCACGTATAGACAAATTTCACCCACAATTTACCATTATTGCGGGTTGACCCCCATTTGTATGCATTGGCATAGTCGAGCATGTGGTTGGTTTTCCTTTGGGGTACGCCGACCCAGCAAGGAAAATGTGGCGTAGTTTGTAAAGCAATGGAACATAACTTTTAATGCAAGATCGTGTCAATTCAATCGAGCTTTTAGTAGCTAGAAAAGCTTTGTTTCTCGAAACAAATAAAGAAAAGTCTAAGTTTAAAAAAAAACTCTACTCTTTTTAACAGGTCCTAACAATTATATCTAGTAGAGCCCTGGTCTTCGAAACCAAGTGGAAAAAATTCTACAGAAATTTAATCTTTAGCAAATCATAAGAATAACAACAGGCTATAAAACAGGAGGCTATAAAAATTTAATAAAATTTAAAAATGAAACTCATTAATTTTTCGAAGCTTTTCGAAGCTTTTAAAGCATAAAGTTCTCCTCTCATTTAAGTGATGGGCACAATTTATACTTAGGCAGGTCCTAACAATTATATCTAGTAGAGCCCTGGTTTTCGAAACCCAGTGGAAAAAAGCTTGAATTCTAAAGAAATCGAATCTTTAGCAAATCATAAGAACAACAACCGGCAAAGGCTATAAAAATTTAATAAAATTTAAAAATGAAACTCATAAACTTTTCGGAGCTTTTAAAGCTTAAAGGTTTCCTCTCATGTAACTGTTGAACACTTTTATATTTTCGTCAGAGAAGATTGACCGAGTTAAAAAAAAATTACTAAGTCTGGGTATAACCGAACCCTTGCAGCTTCCAACGATCAACTGGAATTTCGCAAAGCTTTCTACAATGCATGGCATCAAATACCAACCTTTCGGTAATACCAAGCCTCTGTGAGGGCCAAGAACATTTGTACCAAGTGTCTTCAAGATCTCTTAACTTTTACTCAAGTTATCGCTTGTGCAGACAGACAGATAGTCACTCGGATTTCACCTCGTTTCATCATCCTGATCAGTAATAAAACCTTATATCTACATCGATTAGTTTCAGGTGATACAAACTACCGTTAAGTGAATTAAACTAATTTACTTAATAGCAACATGTTGCCAGAGGATAAAAATGAGACGAGGAAGCAACACTCATAGAAATTTCTCACTGGGTACACGCCACTAAACATTCACCTTTCGACATTTGTATCTGTATGTATAAGGAAAAGCTATTTGCCAATGCCCATTCACTCAAGACCCTTCAAATTTACCTTAACAAATTCTATGCTCTACACTTGGAGAGCAAGCATATTTAGAGGGAACAAAATGCGCTTTCCCCAAAGCCGCCTTACAACTTCGGTCTCTAACCACTGAGCAATAGAAAGGCGAATAGTTTTTTTTTTTTCTTTTTCATTTGCAATGCACCCCAACAGCAGCACCGAGTGGATGAACTATCATTTTTGCCCCTCGAATGCATCTGAATATTGGTTTTTGAACGAGTTCGTGTGCCACTTTTCAAGCCACCACTCGGCGCTCGTTTACTTAACAGTTTACTGCCACTTTCTGCTTTCTTTTTTGCTATTTTTCTTTTTTCCACTTTTTTTTTGGCTTTAGACATTTTTGCTTTTGAATTTTTCATTTCGTTTTAGCCAACCTCGGTTGACGGCAGTTTTATCCCCTACCGATTTTTCCAGAGTGGCAAGCCGGAGTATATTTGCAGGTATGTGACGTAACACGCGCGTACGTTGCGTTATCACGTTGTCAGCGCTGCACGTGCTGCTATCACTACCATTGCTGCTGTTGTTGTGCTTGTTGTTGCTGTTACGGCTTAATTGCAATGCGTTAAAATGGCGCTTTTCCATACAATTAACATTGGATTTTCAACAATTTGCCCGCACACTCAACACACACACACACACGTCCAAACAAACTGATCTATGCACAAGTGAAAAGTGTCGGTGCGACTGTGTGCGAGTGTGTGTATTTGTGCCTTGTGTGTGGGGGGAAAAAGTATAAAAAATATCAACCGCCAGCTACACATACATACGCAGACTTTTCTGTGAGCATTTATATAATTCTTGCAATATGTAAGTGCGTCGTTTGTGCGTGTATTCAAGCGTGTTTTTGTAAATGGCGAAAAATTGTTCGGTTTTACAACTCAACAGAGCTTCAAATTGGTTTCACTGCTATCTGAGCGATCCCGTTGCCTGAATGCCGCCGCTGAAACTTGTCGCTGCTTTATTTAGCCTTTAAAGTTAATGCTCGCGCTGTGCGCTTTGTTATGGGCGTTATGTCACTCACTCACTCTCTCTCCCTCTCTATCGGTGTGTGCGTGTGTATGTATGTGTCTAATTGGAAATCTATCAGGTGTCAGGAATATTTAGTGTTTGATTTTTTCTTGAAGTTGAAGTAATCATTCTCTAGATCTGATCCGCGGCGACTATTTCCTGTTCTCTGATCTCAAGAGAATGCTTGCTGGAAGAAAATTTTTATCGAATGAAGCTGTGATCGCTAAAACTCAGACATATTTTGAAGCAAAAGACAAATTTCACTACAAAAATTTTATCGAAAATTTTGAGCGCAGCCCCTTTAAAGGAAGACTCACGTCATCTTGTTGAAAGTAGAGACCGTCCGCATCGGTTTCATCAACTTCCGGTAAGGAAAGTCGGTGAACATCGTGTTATAATGCTTGAGGGTAAAATCATTTCTTGCCTCATTTTGAAAGAAATAAGGCTCAATGGTTCCGTCGTATCACAATATCCAAGAAACGGTCAATATTTGGGGAAGCAATTGCGTTTCCTGAAGGACAGGAGGATATGACTCAGCCTATTGACGACAATTTTGTTTGGGAACGAAGCTATTAAGCCCAAAATGGGCTTCAACTGAGAAAATGATTTTTCAGATTTTCCGATTTTTCACAGAACGTGAATTTGCGTAATAATCTCGAATTGTTTGCGCATCCATCGCATTCGCCATATCTGGCCCCCAGTGACTATTTCGTGTTCTCAGGTCTCAAGAAAATGCTCGCTGAGTAGAAATTTTCGCCGAATAAAGAGGAGATCGACGAAACTGAGGCCTATTTTCAATCAAAGGACAAAAATACTACAAAACTGGTAACGAAAATTTGGAGGGCCGCTCTGGTTGTACCCAAAGTGAAACATGACAAATGAACATAAAATGGCAAACCTCACTGAATACACTGACAAAGTTTGATATAAACCCGGGCCAGACATTCAATGATAATTTCGATTTTTAAGCCAAATTTATACATAATTTTTTCACATTTTTTCTTGAAACTCGATTGGTACACACTGTTTTTTTTTTTTTTTTTTGTTTTTAGGTAATGATCGAATGGGCGTGAATTTGGTTAATAATTTCGAATTTTAATTCAAATTGAAGAAAATATAATTTTTTTTAATTTTGTTTCTGAGAATCCTCATTGTTAGACGCTGTATTTTTTAGGTAAAGATCGAAGGAGACTGATTTTTGATTAAAATTTTGATGTTTTAAATCAATATTTGTCAATTTTTAATTTTTTTTTTTTGAAAATGTCTAAGATTTCTAAAACATCAATTGAGGCTACTCTTTCATTTTCTATTCGTTCGATTTCCTAGCGGGTTTCACGTGCGAACACCATTAACGCGTGGTAATTGAAGTTTACGATATCTCTACGTCGATATGTGAAAGTCAATGGATTAAATGGCGAATTGAGACATTCGAGGAGTATTCAAATGACAGCTCGTTTATTTTTTGCCACTTCTTCTTCTCGTTTTTTGCCCTTTTGAGCGTCATAATCCATATACGCTTATGAAACAAATATGCGAGTGCATAAAGAACACACACAAACGAGCAGTAAACGTATATGTAACAGCTTGGGGCTTGCTGCAGTGCAGAGCAAAATATTCGTTTATTGCCACTGGGACAAATATACACAAACCCAACTATAGTTTACATACACAAACACATATACAATCGTAACTTAAGTGGCGGCAAATGAAATGATGGCAAAGTGGAGCGATTATGTTTTTTAATTAAGTAAATTGAAGCTGCTGCATGCTGACTCGTGGAGGGGAGCGCACTAAAGCGACATGCAGTGCATAGATGATCATATGAAATGGACAATTTAAGAACTGCTAAACGCCATAAATGCATTAGCGCATATAGCTGTATATGTAAAGCTAGCTACATATGGATTTGTATGTGTGAAAATAAGTGCTCGTGGCTGCCATGCAGATAAGTAAGCTGGTATGTTGGTTAAAAAATATGCGCTAAGGATTATGTGTAATATAAAATTATGAATATGAACTCGGGATAATCCCATGGCTCGTTAGCGGTAAGCCAATTAATGCTTGCTAAGTTGTTTAAGTTATTAACTAAATTATGTAAATCAAGGTTCACTAATAGGTAGATTTAAGTAGATGAAATGACTTGCTCACAAGCAGGCCAGAGGGGGAAGGGAGGGCACCGGTTGACCATCCTTCTGTCTGTACATATGCGAACCAGTCACTTAGTTTTTGAGATATCGGTCTGAATGCATACGTTCTTTTCTCCCGAAAAAAAAAGCTCATTTGTCGAAAGGGCCGATATCGGACCACTATAGCATAAAGCTGCCATACAAGCTGAACGATCGGAATAAAAAGCTAGAATGGAAAACTCTTTCATTTGAAGAGCTATCTTCACGAAATTTGGCCCATACTTCGATACAACCGAGGTTAACGTTTCATCTAAGACCTATACCGAATTCGCCGGATTTTGCTTCTTGCGACTTTTCCCTGTTTTCAGACTTCAATAGAATAATGCTCGCTGAAACGTAATTTTACGACAATGCGGAGGTATTTGCCGAAGCTCGAGTCTATGTTGAGCGGAAAAAAAGTTTTTTGACGATGTGGTCCGAAAGCTAAGCTAAATAACAATTGAAGACGTACTTTTTAGTGAAGGTAAAAGTAAAATTTTTCCCAGAAAATAATACTCTGGTACAAAAGCGAGGTTAGAAAATAGAAAAATAGTTTCAACTGCAATTATTTAAATTTCTCTATTTATAATTTGCAACTCCACTCACCTGTATAAGCCAAAAGGAGCGTCCCGGACAGCTTTGTGTGGCGCCTGCTAAAATGCGCTTCGGTTTTGACGAGCCCAAATGTACAATGCAGCCACAACGACAGCCAGGCCCAATCTCCTGGCTGACCTCGGTGCGATTAGCGGCAGTAAAGGTGGCGCCGCTGCTTTCGTAAATGCAGTCCCAAGTATCGGCGATGGCGTTGCCACATTTTTCAGTCTGCACTGAGGGACCCTGCAGCAAGGAAAAAAATTAAGTTAAAATTAAACAAAATTTTCTGAATAAAAATGTAATGCAGCAGAAAGAGGCAAACTGAACTAACCTATATGGTTTTGAGTATAGCAATAAATAGTTTATATGCGTTGTTTTTGTATTTATTACAAATTTATTAAAATATAAAATAATTATTTTTTATATCAAAATATTTACATACAAAAAACTATATTTCAATATCTTCAATAAAACAAATTGATCGAGAATTCTTCATCGCCCTCGTCGTACTCCACATCGTAAATGACACGTGAGCCGGACTCGCTACCACGCTGCGAGGCAGTTTCGGCGGCTTCGGAACGTTGCGGCACCTTCATTGAAAGACGCTCAGTTGTCGGTGCTTCAACTTCAGCTGCCGGCGTTGTAACGACCGATTGTTTTGCGCGTGTTGCAGATGAGCCATAGTCGGCGCTGCTCGATTCGCCCTCATCTTCGCCCTCCACTTGCTCATCCTCGACCGGCACAACCGTCTCGATGGCCTCGTGCGACGATGATACATACAAAGTGGAACCCATTTCCACATCAAATAAATTTTCACCACCCAGTTCACGTGCTTTCGGTATGATTTTGCTCTCAACCTGCTGAATTTGATATTCGGTAGCGACAACATCAGCAGAAGCTGCTTTATGCGCGGTACGCTTGAAGATTTCCATCAGCGAAGACGCACTACGCGGCATGAAACCCATTTTGCCGGGACGATAGACTGAGGAGGTGGAACGGGAAATCGACAAAGCCGAAGGTGTGGGCGGCAGCTTGTCAGAGTGACTGCTTACAATATCCATTAATTCGGTGAGTAAATCATGACGGCGCAGTTGACGCAAGGCATCCTGCGACATGCTCTCTCTGGCTGCATGCTTGTCGCATGGTTTATCTATAGCATCGATGGCCGAACGTACGGTGCTCTTGATCTGTATGATGATGTCACGCAGACGTTGTATTTCGGTTTCATGCTGCTGATGTATCGCTATAAAACGTGACTTCTCCATTTTCAGCTCCTCGATGCGTTGTTCTAAATGACGCATCTTCTTCGACATATCCTTAAAGTTGAAACGTTCGCATATATCGCGTTTCACTGCGGTTTCGTATAACTTGCGATACTTAGCGACCTCCACGTACTTGGACTTGAGCTTCTCGTAGTTGTCGGTGAGCTTCTCAATTATCTTAATCTTATTCTGCGAGTTGCGTATCAGCTGCTTCTTTAGCTGATCCATGGACGCGTATTGCTCGGCCATTTCTTTATGACGCACAACTTGATCATTGAATTGTTGTTGCATTTTAATTTGCGACAGCACCAAGATGTCAATTTCTTTCTGCAAAGCGATATTTTCACGTATTAAACGACGTGTATAGCCGGCGTTGCGTATCTCACTGGAGCGCGTAAAATCCTCCGACACCTGCAGTAACTTAGTTTCAACCTCTTTCTTCAACGCATCCTTCTCCACGACCGCTTTCTGTTCCATTGCGTAAAGCATTTCGGTATGTGCACGCTCCTTCTCTTTCAATTCCGTCTCTTGATCGTCGAATTTGGAGAGCAAAAGATCACGTTGCACACGAAATTCGTCGAGCGAGTTCAATTTGCCGTTGAGCAGCTTAATTTCGGAAGTCAGCTGATCATGCATGGACTTGTACTTTGTCTCCAGTTCTCTTATTTTCTCTGCGGATTGCGCATTCTCCGCTTCGCGTATCTTTATGATCTCGGTGAGCCGTTCCTCGAGCTCGTGTATCGTTTCGTTGCGTTCGCCGAGCGTACGCTCCAAATGCGCCGCCACATCGGTGTGATCCTCCTCGATTTCACGCAGTTTATCTTTGAGATTGACATTATTGTCATCCAGCGAGGCGAGATGTGTGCGCAGACGTGCAAGCTTCTGATTGAGATCGGTTATGGTGAGTTCGCAAAAGGCGCGATCCACATTGGTCAGCTTATTTGGGTCCTTCTTCTCCTCTTTCTTACCTTTCTTGCCTTTACCTTTACCCTTCTTAGGTGGCATTTTTGCAGTTTGCTTATTTGGTAATGTTCGGCGTGGACGTCACTTACTGAACTCGGTTTTTATAAAATTTGGAAAATATTTGGCGTATTTGGTACTCAAATGTTATAAATTATGTCTATTCTGAGGGAAAATTATCTCCGTCACCGCAAACTTCAACGTTTTCTATGAAAATATTCCCACTAAAAAATTTGTTTTGATTTATCGAACAAACAAAAGCAGTGATGACTGCCACAGTTCCTTGGCAACCATGCAACAAGTTGACATTCTCCGACACTTTTGTGTTTGTGTGTGTAAACATATGGCAGCAGTAAGTTGCCAACATGCCGTTATTTGGGCTAAATTCCTACACATGCAAACAACCGAGAGCGGAACGAAGAAAACTTAGCCGCAAGCCCATGTAGATGGCTGGTTAAACGTGTACGACTAAGTGCTCTGTGCGTACACTTTGCATATTCTTAAGCGCCGCGCTCACATGCTCTCACAACTCAATTATATGCGCCTAAAAACAGGCTCAAAATAATTTTACGACATGTCAAGTACCCATTTCAGCGACCACCTAGAAGCGGCGGCAAAGAGCATGTGGCTTAACCAACATGATATGCGTCTGCGTACTATTTCATGCACAGTGGGCAATTTGAGTAAGCACATGGAGAGAAATTATATAAAATGAAGTTGCGTGCAACACTATTCGTACGAGATTTACATGGTATTATTATTAGAATCCTATAAATGTAAACTTATAATTGAAACGAACTCAAACGCCGCTCCCGTCCTTGTTCTTCGAAAGCTCAACAAAACTTTTTCGGATATTTCCGATATCGGAGGCACTCACGCGGTGAGTCTAAAGCTTTTGTAGGCGTAAATTGCGTAATTTGCAATGAGAGATATGACATCTGGTCCATTCCCAACTTTCGCTGGACTAAGGTCATGGCCATCGAACCCATTCCTTCGAACGCGGTTAGACTGAGGCGGATCGTCGAACTACGGATCACTCTTCAGTCTACAGCAGCTGTTCGAGGAGAATGGCAGAGGTAGTGATGGTGGTGCGGAACTCGTACTTCTGTAGAAGACGCTGGAGGATGGAAGTCCTGCAGATTAAGACCCATCACGCAAGGGCGGCCTCCGCCAATTTCTTGTTTCGTCTGGAAAAAGCCGGAGCTGAGGCTGTCTTTATTCAGGAGCCACGTTTAGGCTGCAGAAATATATCTAGGATTAAGACAAAGAGCCGTACGGACAAGCATCCACAGCAGTCCAACTTTCGATATCGGAACTATACGATCTGTACAAGTTTATAAATTTTGTGAGAAGCCATTTCATGTCAACAATATGCAGGAAAGGTTGAATGAGATTTGGAACCAACTTTATACTTTGGAAACAACGTTGAAATTAACAAATGGCTGATAACTTAACTGTCTGAAGGATAAATCGTAGTAAGGCGGAACTTAGAGTAAAACAAATTTTAAGAAAGACCAATAATAAGTAGAATAGTAGAGAAAATCAGTCCCTATTAGCTCTGGATTTGACTTAGGTTAGGTTAGGTTACGAGGTCGATCCGAACAGGGATATTACTTGGACAGCTTAGAACGTCGGTTTTTTGTGATACCAAAAACTCCGAAATATATTGGATCATAAGACCCTTATAAATCGACAAAGTCCTTAGAGCATATCATAAATGTATTGAGGCAGCTAATATTAGTTTTAACTAAGACTGCCGAGATATTTCATCCTCCATATTACAATGGGTACTTCCACCTCACCCTCTGCCATACAACTTTTTACATCCAGCGTCTGCCAAGATGTTTAGCTTTACCGCATGGGGTGCCTATTGGACAATGTTCAGTAAAAACTCTTACAATTGCGACAAGATGAACTTTGTTTAAGGCAAAAGACGAAGGAGTTTTTGCTGGACTTCTTTTAAAGGGTAAGTATGAATACGAGACTCCATATAAACAGAAAGTAACTGCATTCCAACCCATCTAGACCTAAAACAATTCATTGCGAATTTTCTCGCAGTTAATTTGAAATTCTGACAGCAACTGTAGCAAAACACTGTAGCACCGTTCATCTGTCCGTCCAACCGTGCGACCATTTATGGCATAGCCACTTAAAAGTTTGAACTACTAGCTCTCGGCGCTGCAACACTGCACTGATATGCGCGAACATGGCTTTGCACTAAAAACTGCAGAACTTTCGCACAGCTTTTCTCGTAATAATTTTAAATATCTTTGCCAGCGCCAACAATGCTGACACGCGTACATATGTATTTATGTATGTCGGTATCTATTAAGTTGTAATGCTTAGGGCTCAGCAACACCCGTTTATGAGCGCCGAGCGTGGAGAAAAGACCGCTTTGAGCAGAGTTGCATAGACATTGCCCTCAAGTGTAACAAAGATGTTGTCTTCAATATCATTGTTGGTATTGCTATTGTTGTTGCCTTTGTTGATTTTATGCCACTGCATTTGTGTATGTGTGTATGCGCCTAAAACACTACTTTATGGCAGAACAATAAAACAGGCGGGCGCGTAGGTGTATGCGTTTATGTGTGTTTATGGGTAAATGATGTCGTCAACTAGCAGTGTTGCTGTAGTTGTTGTAGCTGGTTGCTGGTTGTCGCACAAAAAACGCTGCGCCGTAAATTCCCAACACAATCTAGTTCAAGTGTTGGAACGCTGACACCTTCCCTAAAGGCACATAAACTATCCGAACGCACACACACACACCTACATATATATCCATAAATAGGCAAAAACATACATACAAGTTTATACATATAAATATATATATGTGTATATATAATCGTTGTCAACAATAAGCGTATAGCACAACAATGTTAACCGCAAACCCGCACTATGTGCTGCAAACAAAAGGCAGCGAGACCACAATAACAACAACAACAACAAGCGTATAGTATACAGTTGCGCGCGCCACTATCATTGCTTGCGCTGGTCCGCACAAATCGCCTTATGACAGCGCTCTCATGCTCAGGCGCCACCCACACCTACAAGCGCCTACCGCTTCGCACGCGCCGCGCACCGCGATTGCCTAGCGACGGCACTCAACAACAACTGACAGCTTTGATACGGCGCCGTTGAGCGCGCACAGCAGCGCGTTGGCGAGGCGCGAAATTATAATTTCCGCATATAGACAAATGCAACGCTGCGCGGGCGGAAATGTGACAAAGAAGAAAGCAAAAACGCGGCGCGTTGCAAGTATAAAAGTAAACCGCTAGCTGGCGTCGCAGCAGCACAACTATTGTGCATGAAGTATTATGTGTAGTGGCACAAAAGCAAATATGTAATATGAACGTGTTGTGCAACAACAACAACTACAAAGCATGAATGGGGGAAAGTACCATATATTAAGCTTGTCAGTCTTATCATTTGCATTGTTTTTATTGTAGGCTTTGTTTGGCGCGCAAAAACTCATTTTCGCCGACAATGAGTTATTGCTGTTGTTGCTACTTTTACCTACTAAATATTTGCACGCATTCTTTTTTTGTGTGTGTGTTATAACTCACATACACATATGCTTGTTTGCGTGCTTCTTCCAGCGTTATTACACATTTTTTGGTTTCATTTATTTTGTCCTTATCTTCTGCTTGTTTTTAGGTTCTCATATACTTTTTTGTTGTTACTTTTTTTTGCTCTTCGGCGCACTTTTGTTTTGTGGCACACTTCTATGACTGCTGTAATCACTTTCAACAGAGTTTATAATCTTTATGATTACTCACTTCCTCGATAGTGTGATAGCAACCAAAGCACCACCCTGCGCCGCCCAAGCCTCAGCTGAGACCGCTTCATGCACACCATTGTATTTGGTGAAGTGTTTTGCTGTGCGTGTCCTGAGCTGTGGACTCCTTGTTTTGTTTTTGTTTTTTGTTGCAGGTACAGTGACCTCCACTTAATGGTAGCAAGCGGAAGCTTGTAAAGCAAGTTTCAGCGTGTAATTAACTATGGCGTCATAAGTTTTTGTAAAGTTTCTTCTTTGCGAAATTTTCATTTTTCTTGGCTCAACGCAGTTTGTCGTTGGCAATTAAGTAGCGACTGTGTAATTAGTTCATTTGCTTGAGCAACTTAAATTAAAATCATAAATATATTGTCCGTTGCGTTGGTTATTTAGTTATGCGACAGAGTTACGAGGGTGAGTCAAAATATTCGCGAATTGGTTAACAGATATACTAAGTAAATACGCTCAGAGATATGTGGGCCAAAGAAGTATGATAAGATAAAAGTTTCAATGAAAAGTACAATGCAAACAAAGAAAATTGAAAACATCTCTGCTTAGTCTGCTCTTTCATATACTGCAACACCAGATTTTTAGAAAAGCAATTTGAAAGCGGTCTAACAACGCTAAAAATCACTGAGAACAACCGAGTAAAGTTGCTTCGGAAGTTGCTTGAGATGACCAACGACTGTGCGAGTTATAAGACGTGGTATAAGTACGTTTTCAAAACAATAAAGAATAAAAAGTATCTTTACGAGGTCTTCATTGAAATTTCCATTTCTACCCCTAACATGGCTATAACCGCGTAAGCGGTCTCTACGCCAATAAAGAAGAATACCACTAACATCTTTTTCTCAAGATCTGGGCTCAAATCAATATTTTTAACCAGATTTTTTTCCAATAATACATGGAAGCAGTATCCCGATATAATGGGTATAGAGTTATTTCAACTATCAATAATGCTAGACTTTATCGAGCATAAAGTCTGGAGCTCAAGGATGCTTATGTAGACAAATTAAAATTTCTTTCTTTTTGAGGGAAACTTTGTTTAGGATCACTCTAATCTGTAAAACCAAATTCATTATAACTGAAAGAGAAATTTGATTTATAAATAAAATAAGAAGGAAAGAAGAAGGAGGAATCAAAATAATTGTGAAAATAATAGGGGTCGCATACAAATTTCAATATTCTTCTTAATCGATTACGTAGGTTGATTCAACATTTCGGGATTTGGCAAGCGGAGAGTTACAATTTGACAACTGACAATTTTAACGTATAGTTTAACATTTTTGATGGTGTACATACTTAGAACATTTTGACATATGAGTGATATTTCTGTTGTTTACAGTAACTTAAAATATTCTCATCGGTGAAAAAAATGAATGAAATCACCAATATTTTCCCAACTTTAGACGTCGATCAGCATAGTATCCAACTTGCAGTATCCAACTTGCAATAACTGATATTTCAAGATCGTCATGTAACCTATGGTGAGAGAAGGACAGGTATTTGGGAAAAACTGAAACTCGAACAACTCGCCATATCGCAAACATACCACTAGAGCAACGCAGAACAGTAAATTCTGTGTAGCACAAAACTATTTGTTTGCCTGATTTCTTTTAGGAAACTAATAAAACCAACCGCGGAACACGGACCACTTTTCAGCAGGACAATGCGAGATCTTACACATCGGCTGAAACGACTGTATTTTAGGGCATGCAAAACCTCGAATTGATCCTGACTTGTTCCCGTTTGTAAAAAAAAAACTAAGAGCTCAACGTTTTACGACACCTGCAAAGGCGATTTGCGTTCAGAACATATGTTTTGGAGATACCTCAATCAGAGTGACAAAAAGGTGTTTGAGAATTGGTTCAGGTTCAAATAAAAAAGTGAATGGATCTTAATGGAGAATATGTCGAAAATCCACAAAGCGATTTTCGCTGATTAATATATGTTTTTTTCCCTAATCGCGAAATATAAAAGACAGCCCGCAGCGGGTTTTTGAACACCCAAAAAGTGAATTAGAAGAGCAAGTGCTTCGACGAAAATAAGACTGCGTTCACAAGGAATGAACTTTATTGCTCAAATTAGTATTTTGTGGACGATGACGACCGTGGAAGTCACGGACTCGCACGTCTCACTAACAAGCTTTGTATTCATGTTCCGAACTAAGAAATTCGAGACACTTGAGTTATAAGCTATACGAAATTCTTTGTTTGTTCTTATCAGCCACCGAATTTAAGCGTCCACAAATAACACCACCATTCATTATCAACAATGGCGCAACAAAACCGTCCAATTATTGGATTATATATATCACCACTGATTGTAGCCATTAGACTTTAAATATATAACTTAAATTGCAACTATAAATTTACGATTTACGAGTCGAACGGACAGGGGACAAAACCTGCGCTGTAAACTGCTGCCCACCCAGCTGCGGGGAGTGTGGACTTTGGTGCTTTAAAAGTTTACCCACGACAAATGTGCGCGCACAACAAGCCGGTAATGTGATGCGTTTAGCACAACAAAAGATGCTGAAAAGCAACAACAAAATAAAACAAATATAAACAGCGAGAAAGTGTGTGCACAGCGAGTAACAAAATAAAATCACTTAACTAAACGCGCGGGAAAAGTTTTAAATTATGCACCACAGAATGCCATTTGCCAATGGTTGGCCAAGCGGCAAAGTGGTCTAACGATGCGCTGATCTGGCAGCGGAGACGGCAACGGCACCGGCACCAGCACCAGGCACACTTGGTTGCAAACAGCGGTAAGTATGGTCATTTAAGGGGTGGCTTTGTCACTTATGCCGTGGCTCAGTTGGTCGGTTAGTTGTTTGGTGGGATGGACGACTAGCTTAGTATCTACGTTGGACTACTTCTAGTGCTGACTTGTGGGCTTGCCATTTGACGCGCCGCAGCTATTTAGTTACGCTTTGAATTGTACTTACCTCACAGAATTTAGCGCCATAACGCGGTGGGGGTGAGTCACAAAATCGATAACGATTACGCGTGCCACCCAGACAATTCGTCGAGCATGGTGTCCATTCGCTCCACGGTCCCCAGCCGCCAGTGTCGGAGTCTGACATAAAGCGATCAGCGTGGCATTATGGCAAGTGGGCGATAGCGCAGGCATATGAGATGCGGTAAAGCGATTCAGCCGTGCAATGTGATTAGAGTTGTGGCGTAGTCAATGGCACAGTAGGCAGCGAGTCGGTTGACGAAGTCACGTGATGTCCGCAGCGAAGCAGCAGCAATAAAAAGAGAGGAAAACAATTTTGCATTATTAATGACAAATACGATACATGTGGTTGATATAATTTTATTTTATTATTATTATTTTTCATGGTTGTCGATATGAGCTGAGCGGGGATGAGCGGAAGAAAAAAGAGGGAAGAAAAAAGAGAGTTTGCAGCATGAATGGTGCAACAGACTAACAAGTGTTATTAATGGCACACATCACAGTAGTCAAGTACGGCTAAATATATTAATCCCGAAATTCTCTACGTAAAATAAGGTGATCCCGAAATCCCGAGAATTTTCCAGATTGATTTTTTAGTATTACATAAAATTTCAACGATTTGAATAAAAGAAAAAAAAAATTAATTAAGGAGCAATCCCGAAACATTTCACATCAATCCCGAAACTTTGGGATCACACAAATTAAGTTGATTAACATAAAGACCCAAAGATAAAACTAAAATAATGCAAAAACTTAAACAACAAACCCGAGATTTCGGGATCCCGAAAATTCGATTGGTTAGCTTTCCAACCTCAAGCAAATACATTAAACTCCTCACATCGGCTGCCTTAATGCGCATTAATATGAAAGTCATCTGAGTTTGTGGACAAGTATGGCAGACGAAGAGGAACGAGGGCACCAATGTGGCAGACAACTAAACTGGGAAAATAATGTATTGTTGCATCGATGGCGCTACGTTGCAATTGCCAAGCAGTCGGCGTTGATGTTGGCAGCTTTACATCATTTAACAATGGATGGCGTATAATGCAAAAGCAACAATACCAACAACAATATCTATAGCCATCTTAACAATATCATCAACCCTCGAGGCCAACATAATCAAATGCGTTACATGCGAGCAAATATGAATAAGCACTCAAATGAGTAAATACTCACACAGACAAATATTGTTAAATGTGCCTCTTTAGATATAAATGTGTGTATGTGTGTGAAAGCGTTGCATTATCGTTGACGTTGACGTTGTCAATTTGCC
This sequence comes from Bactrocera correcta, assembly GCA_027475135.1. Taxonomy (NCBI): domain Eukaryota; kingdom Metazoa; phylum Arthropoda; class Insecta; order Diptera; family Tephritidae; genus Bactrocera; species Bactrocera correcta. The sequence goes on from CM050323.1 coordinate 106,911,866, forward strand.
CCCAAGGCTTATACGCGCATTTGTGCGCTTGCCCTGCATACGCGAACTGTCAACTTGATAGCAATAACAACGCACACACACATACACGGATGACAGTTGCGTAGATGGTTGTGTGTGTGGATGCAATGCATTTGCCAGCAATTTTCATTGTTTGACTCGGTCCATAATGACCTAAATTCGTTGTCATTTACACGGACGTCTCGATGTATGTGTGTGTGAGTGAGTTTGTTGCAAAAACAAATAAGCGACAATGTTGCAAATACTCATCGCTTTTAGTCAACGAACTGACAACAAGCACACAAGTAGGTGCATAGTGATTAGGAGCGCGACAATATGAGTTGCATTAGTGTGTGTATGGATGTGTGGGTGTGTTTGCTTATGTCACGAGTACTCAATGGGTTATTCACTAGCTAATAATATTGTAATCTAATGTCACCCAGTTGCGCGCGTACATGTGTGTGTGTGACAGCGTTTATGACATACTTGTAGTTCTAATCACCTTACAAATATGTTGCACAGTATTAAATCTGATATGCTTAGGTCATATATATGTATATGAATGCCTATCCAGTAGTGTAGGTGCATATATCATTTGTGCTATTGTCAGGCCAGGTGGGTTGGGAAAAACAAGCAGCATTATGACGCAAATAGAGGCTGTTTGCTGGATAGTTGTCAGGACTAGTTGACATCACCTAGATGCTAACGGGTACTTAATATATTTTTGACATATTACATTAAGTCAAGGAGCCACTTAAAAATACAACAGAAAATTTAATTTTAGGCCATTTAGAACTTGATGATGTTGCATAGAGAGTCTCTTTAACATCATTATTCTTCCATACAGTGTAACTCTCTGAAACTCAGAAAATGTCCAGTAAGCACTTGAAGATTTCAGTGTCATAATTTGCAATGATTAAGAAGTGCTTACCACTTTCTAAAATGCTCGTATTACCAAAGGCGACTTTATAATTAAGAACGAACGAAGTTAAAGGCAGCGAAAAATTATCGAGTAATCTTTCCAAAAAACTAGGCTGATCAGGATGTAACTACTTATACTATGTGAGCACCTAAATTTTATGTAAAACCAAACTGAAAGCATTACTTCAATATAAATTGAATTGTCCTAAATATGGTTACCAAGGGGGCAGAGAGAAATGTAGGAAGGCATATGTTGTTATTATTGTTGTTGCAGCGGCAGAATTCTGTCGAGTTGACAGTCCTTTGCCCGATTAAAAATTCTGGGTTCGTGCCGGTTACGTAGACCTGACTGTCGTGGGAATGGATCTGTCGCCTTATACTGCTGTAGAGGTGCAATTGCTCTATAAAACCATAGTTGAACCAATAATCTTTTATAGGGTCGTTGACTAGCGGAGGGCGATCTGAAAAACTAGCAGCGGGAGGGTGTTCAAAGAGCGACCCGCATCGGCATCTGTAGTGCACCAGGACTACCTCGATAATGGCACATTTTACTCCTGTCACCTATAGTCTGTAAGTCCTTGACGGCGAGGTCTGCTATAAGACTTAGGGAAGCTGGGTAAATGAGGGGCCTTGGATAGGGATACATTGAAATACTCCAGTTCTGCTACTACATCCCTTCCAACTTAGATTACCGCAGAATCTTCTCCTCACAGTTCGCTCTCGGCTCAGACATCTGCGAGGGGCTTAGTCAAGGAGTGCATGACTTCATTAGCAATATCTTTTCCATATTAGACTTATATGCGTGTTCGGTCACAGCAGACTATCTGAAAACTGCGAAGCCAAAACTGCTAGGCCAAAAGCCTATGGAGGATACCCATTCCTCAACTACATCCGATTGGTGTTGAGTCGCTTCCCCAATGCCTTCAAGCGTTCCTTGCGACCTTTGGCCCAGCCAGAGCCGGCAATTAACCAAAACTCCATCTTTCTGACCCCGAGAGCTCAAAGCAAAGTCACTTTTTCATTTTTTTGTTTGGAGGACGACGAGGTAGAATCACCTTGTCGCATCCTTTTCTAATGCCCGGCTTTTCAATTATATCGGCAGACACACTTTTGGCGAACCTAGCGAAGTAACTGGGTTTGATATTTACCGTCTTAATAAATTTGTGTTAAGCAGAAAACGGTTCGTCTATCGATGGGGGGGAGCTGGTGATCTTATTTATGGATAACACAAAGGACGAACTTCTGTCCGAGTCAGATTCATCGATATTTGAATCAACCCCACGAACTAACCTAACCTAACCTTAATCCAAAATATAATATTCAATAATTTTATAACCAGTATCAGAGAGTTTATCTCTCTGAACAAATAATGCCGTGCTCACAACGAAACATGCACATAGACTAAGGAATGGTCAACCGCGTAGTGTTTGATTCCAGAAATACAATAAAAATATAATGCATATAAAAATGTTACTCACCACTGACTGGCAATGTGGGCACACAATCCATTCGCACGTCCGCTACGGCACCCGATATGGCTTGACTCACATAGACGAAGCAGTACTCCACGAACTTCTCGGTGAATAGTTCACAGCTGAAGTAAAGCGAATGATGACTCTTCACCACACGCTGCTCGGCGACATAATGCAACGTGGTGGGCGGTTTCAGCGATGCCACATCAGCGCGCAACTTTGCAAATACGCGCACGCGATCACCCTGCTCCAGTATACAACCTGGATACTCGTACAGCACACCGATGCCCATATGCGGATCGCAAGGAAAGATGCTGCGCGCATAAACATTAAACACAAATTTATCGCTCCAATCGACGCTGAGAAAGCGACGTGTGATGGGCACATTCGGCGCTGGCACCATCGGACGCAACTGCACCGCATAATTTCCAGCCAAACCGAAGAGTTCGCAACCCAGCTGCACGGTCTTATGCTTTGGGTAGCCGCGCACTTGCTCCATATATAAAATGCTCGATTTGCTAACATTTTGTGGTGACACATCGCTGCAGCTGCGTTGTTTACCGCAATAGATGAGCTCCAACCAAAATTGCGGCAAATCCAGCGAGTTGCTCTCGTGCCAAGCGCGCTCACAATTGACTTCCGGAAAGCGGAGCACGACCTCGACCGGTTGTTCGGGGTAGGTGCGCAAGCGCGTCGGCGTCACTTGCATGTCGGCGCTCGGCCATCGCACGTCCAGAGTCTGACGCAAACGCTCATCGATGACCGGCATCAGCGTGGTGGTAGTCATTGTGGGCAGTGGCTCGTGAGCGCTAGCATTCGCCGCAACAACTGGCTTGGTAGTCTTTAAATTGGTTACCACCTGCATTTCGTACAGGCCGCCACGTGTAAAAGTCTGGCAGGGGACCGAAATTTGTGTGACATTATGGCGCGGATCGGGGAAGACCGGTATATTCTGCACGATTTCTTTGCGGCGCCGCTGCAACACTTTGGTTGGACGCGCCGACTGATTGTGGGTGTCATTGGACGCTGCTGGCGTCGTCACTTCCGCACTTGAACTGCTCGTTAAGCTGCTATTGAACTGTGCATGCTCCACGTATGCACGCGCTGTATCATTATCCGACGCCGCATCCATTGCATCCACAAAATCATCAATGATTTTACTAATTACCAAAGTGCTTGTAATGGTATTCTCCACGACGCCCACACCGCCGCCGCCGACACCCACTTGACGGAAACCCAACCCATCTAATGGTTGTGTCGTGCGTGATGTCGTTGACGACGTTGTCGTCATTGTAGCTGTCGCCGTTGTCCTGCCCACAGTGGTTGACGTTGTTGTTGTTGTACTCCGCACGTTTGCTTCATCAGCCGCCACTTCAACGCCATCTTTAGCCCCAACTCCTGCCACGCCCCCAACAGCATTGCCGAATGCCACATCTTCGCCGCTGAATTGTATCTGTACGTGTAGATCTCCGCTTAGGGCAGTGAATGAGCTCGGGGACATGAGACGACCCTTTCGTACGGCGAGCACGTGACCTTTTGTTGGCGACAATGCAGACAATGCAAAATATTCCCGGCCGCAGATAAAGGTAATGGCATACAGCAACGTAGCGCAGCATGAAAGTAGAAAAGAGACAGAGGAAACAATAATAATAACAACAACAACAATAAGAGAAGCATAGATAAAGCCGTAGAATATGAAAAAGATTTAATGCAAAAGCTGTGGGCGAAATGTGAAAAGGAAAAGCTGGCAAAAATTATAAATTGTCGTAATTTATTTGCCTTTACTTTTACGCTCGTTTGTTTATTTGTATTTCTCTTTTTCGGCCTTTATTGCCATGCCGTCCTTTATTTCTGTTTCGCATTGGATTCTGCGCGATTTTTCTATTGTTTGCGGGCGAATGTCGCCCCAAAGGTGCATATACGACTCTCTACCTAGCCACAGCATAAGCTATAACGGTATATGGGTTCGTGTGTATTTCTGTGTTTTGGTGCATTTGTCATCTGGATATTTTATGAATACACGAGCACGTAGTGAGTGTTATGAGTAATTGTAGTTGGCTTACAGGGTGTTGAGGGCAATTTCAAGTGAAATTGTGAGGTATATAAGCATAAGTGTGCCAGGAGTGCTTTGGTCTGCAGGTAAGTAAGCTCTTGCTGAGTGATGCGACGTGACTGGCATTATTTCGAATGAATGTTTGTCAGTAACCTTGTTGTAAAATTTTATTAAGACTGAACTTTATGAAATAATAAATCAAAATTTATTATAATAAAATTTTCTCAAAATAACTAAGTGCGTCTTAATGATATTTGTATGAGAACCTAAGCTAATATTTACTTTAAGGTGTTCATGCTTGAACTCCGATTAAGATTTAATACCGAAGTGGCAATAAATAATGAAAAGTAACACGTGCTCTTTCAAAATTTTGGCCATTCATTAGAATAACTCTTTGATATATTTGAATTGGAGAGACTTAACGGTATAATAACTTTTATAGATAACAAATTTTGCTCAAAGCTGAGCTGAGCCGACTGTAGAAGCATGTAGTGAGGATAATAAAGAAATTGGGTACCAATTCTGGTAGTCCGCACTCGTTTTATTTTCATATTTATTGGGGTCTCCAAGTCTTTTCAACCCATAAGGCCAATAGCGTAAAGGCAGGCCACTTTATATGGAAGTTAGCAAGGGAGAGCACTCAAACCGTATATGACAGCTGAGTCTGACGGGAAACTTAATGAGCGCTTCAATAGCTATCGATACATAAGTGGTCGCAAGATTTTTCTGACCATTAATACCGATTATCAGTTGTAAAAAGTGCTGGGAGTGCTCCAAGCGGAGCGACTGCGATGGAAGCAACATAAATAAGATCAATATATTCGTCAACAGTCAAGCGGCATTTAAGGCAGAGAATAGAACGTCCTCGGGAGAAGAGAGGCAGTAGATGTAGTGGCTGCCGGAATTTCTGCAAACGAATAGTTCATGATTTGTTGAAATGACGGTCACAACTTAAAGACATCATCGTATATCTTGCATTATTAGGAACTTGTTTAAGTATTTAGAGCTCACAATTCAAGACAACTAGCTAAGACTGAAATTAGACATCAAGCGCTTTAAGTTGCAAAACCTCCAACGTTCTGATGGCGCATATTCAGCTCAAATTAAACTGAACCTCATCTGCATTACTAAGGACCAGTAGCTATTAAAGTATGGGCCATTATAACCTAACCTAACCGGTCTACATAAGGACCGTATAATGTGTTGACGAAAGTCCAAGTGCAATCCACTTCTGGGATCGACCATATCATCTAACCTTACCTAACCTATAGTCAATAAAATAAGATAACAGAGCTGAGTTTATCGATCATTTTGTGGCATGGTGATTGAAAAAAAATCTGAGAACCGTCATAATTCTCGATTGCGATAGCATTATTTATATTACCTGAATCAATAACCGAACTTTTAAGTCAAAAGTGACCCAAGATCAAAAAATATATTACAATTTTTAAATAAAATGAAATTACCTTAAAACTTTGCCGAATTAACGCTTACACAACCAAAAAAGTTCCGATATTGATATGCTTAAGAGAACAACGGTATTATTTATCAAGAGCATTATGTCAAAGCTTGCATAAATACGAAAACTTTGTGCAGCAGCAGTTGATAAATATTGCAGCGATCTCACATATCGAAGTAAGTAAGCCCGAAACTTGCGCTTTATGTGTGAGCGCTTAGAAAGTTTTCTACTTCAATTAAGCTAAGAGCACCAGCCAAAAAGCTGCACATGAAAATACACGTAAGTGTATGTACTTAGAGTGCAGCTGCGGCACATAATGGGTGCCTGAGTTGAGCGCTCATGTATTTTGTTGGAATATTAGTGAAACTAACCGCTAAGGCAACAGCGTTTGTATATTTTATATTATGTTGCCTGGTTTTAGGCGCCCTAACCATTTAGGTGCACATATGCTTAAGCTTAATGCATGCGCAAGTATTTAGGCAAACAAACTAAAACTTCCACACCTAAGGCACCCTTTAAGTGCCAACTGTCATAACAAAACACAGCACTGACAAGCTTTTAATTATGCCGTTATGGAAAACACCAGCAAGTGACTGACAAGTAAAAATATAAACACCGCAAAATTTACCCAAGCCATATATTTATGTTAAATGTACACATACACGAATATGTATGTGTGTGTAGGTGTGTAATTGCATACTCCTACCTAGGAGTGAACAGTGATGACAATTATGGACGCCCAAAATGCATAGAAAGGTGGTAAAACAACACACGATGATGTATGTACTCATTTATTTGCTTGGCATATTTGCCTACAGGTTATTTTGCATACACCCACAGCCATTTTTATAAGTGCACGTTAGTAAGTATCGTTTCATTATACATTAAGTTCTAGTGGAGTACTGCAAAAACTATATGATTAGTTGACAGAAAGCAAAGGAGCTAAGTTCGGCCGGAACAGGATTTTATATATAGTATTCATCAGGTAAAGGGCTGCACTTGCTAAGAAGCCTGAACGTGTCCATAAAACGGCTCTCATAGACATCTCTGGTGCTATGCGGACTACACCTTCAGAGCGCTTAATGTTATTTTCGAATAGTTCGCCCTAAGGCTCTCGGAAGTTGAGCAAATCAAACGGTCCGAACAAGGACACGCTGACTTTCTCTCCTTCTTTAACTTTATTCCTGAAAACATGGATCACTACGTCGCAGAGGCTAATCGTGACGGCATTTTCTCTGCCCACATTCCGACGAGGGATATATAAATTGGAAAGAATTGATGGAAAAGAAGCGTAAAGAGTTTTATCACGGATGGGTCGATGCTTGTAGGAAAGGTTGGAGGAGCAGTTCTCTGTAGAGTGCTCCGTCAATCTTAGTTTTAGGCTAACGCACCACTGTAGTGTTTTTCCGACTAAACTGCCTGTTAATAAGGTGGTGGTAAACGTACTACTATGCAAACCAGCCACTTTCATGGATGTAAACATTCAATCCGACAGCAGCCTGGCATAATTAGAGCTGAACTCGCAAACTGTACGCTCAAAGCCAAGCAAGGAGTATATATTCTTACTTGAAACAACTTCAAGATACCTCATCCTCAGACGCGTTTGGGTGCTTAGTCATAGCACAATCGCTGGCAACTGAGAAGCCGATAAGCTAGCCAAGGCAAGGGTGTTTCCCTCTCATATCGGAAGGGGACCTAGCTGGATCTTCATTCGCGTCTTGCTTTCTGGAACTCCAGCAATGGACCTCGTGCTTTGCAGGCGCGGTTCGACGACCAGTTCCAAGAGATTTACTGAACTACTTATCGACGAACCAGGAGACTTAGTCGTAACCGACTTTAACAACCTTAACAAATTTGTGATAGTCTCAAAGCGCTTTGTCGATCCGTAAGGGTCTGGTGATCAAGTAAATAGAAGTTTTAAGTAACACGACGGACGGACGTCTTAAGCTGTTCAGGATCAAACTCTTAATCTAACCTTCTATGCAAAAGTGAGCTTAAGATGCCACCTTTCGAAAACGGAGAATGGCTTCGGTAGAACGCAGAGAATGCCCGAAAGGAGATGGCAGCTTACAATTGGATCAGACCGGACATATTCCACGGCTCCCAATGCTACAATTTAAGAAATATTGAACAGCTGGGGTGGAAAAGATTCAAGCTTTTCACCAAATCCAGTGAGATGCCGGATAAGTCTTTTAAATTGATTATCACCCGAGGCCTAATGATGGCCTATAGTATAAGCGGCCGACTGCGGCCCGGCGCTCATGCCCCGCTTTTTTTAACCAATCTATCAATCATACCATATATACATACAACAACATTTGAAAACGAAAGCTTTAAGTTTTAGATTGATATCTCAAAAACTGAGAGACTAGTTCGCGTATTTACAAACAGACAGACAGGCGGATAAGGCTAAATCGACTCAGCTCGTCTTGCTGATCATTTATATACATATTTTATAGGATCTCTGACGATTAGCTTTGGATGTTACAAACTTAAAATGATCCTCTTCAGTGTATAAAAAAGTGTACCTATACCATTGCCCACCAGTGTATTGCATACACGCAAAATACATTAACCGGCATGTCATTATATTTTATGTGTTTTGCCATCACTCAACGCATCACTCAATTGACTTGTGTTTTCTTTAACTTACGAGCTGCATTTGGACGCACAATCACACGCACACAGATATAAGCACATATCAACATATATATGTATGCGTATGCCAGCTGCGGTGTATTATTTTATTATTACGCTCAAGTGCTGTCATTACGTGTGTTATTATAATGCAACGCATTGTTGTTGTTAATGTCGCTTTTGTTATTATTACTGCTTTTATTGCCGCTATGTTTGTATTGTTCATTTTTTCCCCAAACAGCTCTTCACGTTTTATTCTTTTTTGTGCATATACTCATATCCGCCTGTATGTGTGTGTGTGTTTGTGCGCGTATAAAAATATACATATGTAAGTATATAAATGACATTCATTTTATTTGTATGTGTTGTTGTACTCACTTGTGCGGCATAATAGCAAAATTATTGTTGATATTATAATTTTCCACTTGATTCCTGCACGACGACAGCGTGTGCCGCTGCCACTGCCGCACATTGACAGCCATTGCCTTTTGTCACGCGCCAGCCCTCGTTCTGGAGTTGACTCCAGCTGCTGCTGTGGTTGTTGTTGCTGCCGCAGCAGCAACGTTTCGCGCACGAGTGTTTTGTGTGCTCGTTTGGCTTTTTGCTCTTGAACAACTTCCACGTCGCAGTCATTGGCATTGTGCTGTTGCTGCTGCTGTTGTTGTCGTAGTCGGTTTTTGTTGTCCCTGCTGTCATCGCATTGCTCATCCGTGCATTTGTGGCGCTGATGCTGTTGCGACTCAACGGTCTTCGTGCACATTCTTCTGTGCTCCTTGATTGCATACGCGTCTGTCGCCGCCACTGCCACTGCGGCCGTTGCTGCTGTTGCTCTAATACTGCACAAATTGTTTGTTGTGCGTGTTTTTGTTGTTGCTGCTGCAATCGCGTTCGTCTGGCGGTGATGCTGGCCTCTCGCCTGCCGCCGCACTGCCGTCTCGTCCGTCGCCACGGTGCACGCGCTCTGTTTGTTTGTGCCGCAAGCCAGCTTGTGGTTCTTCTTCTTGTTGTGGAGTCCCTACTTAATCCTCCGCTTCTTTTTCTTCCGCCTTTTTGTGTTCCAACTGCTGCTCTATGGCTCGTGCCTGCAACTTCTTTGGCTATTTAATGCTTTGATCTTTGCCGCTGCTCATCTTTCGGCGCTGCTTTAGTAGCCAACATTGTTGTAGGCTTTATTGTTGTTGCTGCTACTAGTTTTACTATTATGCTGGCGTGTAGCGGCTGTTGCTGCAGCTGGTGCTCGTGTCCTCCAGCTTGTCTTGTTATTACAGCCTCAATGTTTGCTTTGATTATTTGATTTTAGTGCTGGAGCCTTCAACTACAACAACAATTGCTGCAACAATTGCGCTAACGCCAACTACAATTGAGTTTGTCCTCGGCCGCAAATTCAACTACTGTTGCTGGCTGGCAGCCACAGTGGCTCGGTTTTCGTTTGTTGCGCAAACTTTCCACCCACAAAGTTACCGCTGGCGTCCCGTTACTCCCTCGCACACTCTCTCTCTCTCTCTCTTTCTCTTTCTTATATCAATCGTCTCCGCTCTGCTCGCTGCAGCTTCTTCTTTTCCTACACCCACTTGCTGCTTGTGTTTTATCACTTCTTTTGATTGTGTTGACTTTTTTCTTGCTCCTTTTTACGCTTGTTCGCAACTGTGTTGGCGCCTTCGTTGTGTCGTCGTGTCGTCTCCTGCCCTGATTTGCTAATGCCACAACTTTCAATCCTCGAAATCAACAAATCAACAAAATTCGTAAATAACCAAAAATCTTTGCAGCTTCAACTTTTGTCGAAAGTTGCCTCCACCGCCTGCACCCTCGCGTCTCTCGCTTCAGCTTCGCTCTACAGTTGGTCTCTGCAAGTATGAGATTGAAAGAAAGTATGTGTAAAGGCATAAATATCAAATGGTAAGCTTATAAGTTGATTTGTAATTTATTAGCGAAAATAAGTAGATTTCTTGTCGGCTAAGTGTTCTGATTTTTTCTCTCCTCTCTTTGCTTCATGAATTCGCTTTCGTTCGTGTCTCAAGAAATGCGTAATGGTTCAATGTGAATGATTGAATAAAAATAGCAATATGTACTTACAGTCCATTCAGACCTCAGTAAGTACATACATATAATAAATATATATTTACAATTGAAATTCTATAGAAAAATTGTACGAATTCTTGGTATGACATTTACTAACTGTACTCGTACTTATGTCGCTAAGAATGGTGGAAGAATCAAAGAATTTTAATTGAGCACTGAGTGCTTTTAATAGCGTCTCGCTGTCGGCTTTGTCCTTCATATAGTGGACGCTGACATAATAGGCTCTTATGAAGAAAAGAATAAGTACCGAAAATTTGAAATTTTTCATTACCGAAGAATGCTGACTTGTGGTATGTCGAAGAGATTAATGATTGTAAGTTTAAAGTTGCTTAACTATGAGTGAGAGAGTAATAGACTTAAATATAAGGACAAAACTGAGTAATAGACTCAAGTGACATACAAAGTCAAAACCAAGCTTTATTTTCTTCGAAAAGCAGCTCACTATAAAATAGAGCTCCTTGTTAAAACAAACGGCTCTCTGTGGCAAAATGAAAACCATACGAACTAGAGTTATAAAAAATATTGTGGTGCATTAACTCTGGGTCAGATAGACGTCAGAGTTTACTTAACAGTTACTTATTCTTTGCAAAATATTTTCAGATAAGCAATACCTCTATAAAAATGAGTAAGCCGTAGAACTAATTTGAACTAGTTGTCTTATGATTTCATATAAGAGGTTATATCCAACATGTAGAAAAAAGTAACCAACGATCGGTTACTTTCTAATATACGTGATTCTGAAGGAAGGTGTGAGCAGATTTTTCCGGAAGAGGCCAGGATAAATGAAATAAAATATCTAGACTCATGCTAAATTCAAAACTCAGGTGGAAAAAGCAGTTGAATGCCACGATTTCAAAAGCCACCAGAGCACTAATGGTATACCAATATCTGGCAGGTAAAATCTGGGGTTGCAAGCTAATATAGATGACGAAGGTGTAGAGACTAGCATTCATATGCATCACGGGTGCTGTGTGCATGTGCCCAACCGCTGAACTTGAAGTGATTCTTGACCTCACTCCGCCCCATACCGTCTTCGATACGACAGCAAAAAGGCTGTCTTCAAGACATGGCAAGAACTGAGTAATAAGCGCCATTGTAGAGAGTCTATCTTTTGGCCTTCCTAGAGACGACTTCAGCAAGCGGATTTACTTTAAAAAGGTATTCAAAGACTCGCTGGGCAACAGTCTTAAATAAGAGGACCCCACTCTTATAGCACAATTTACTAGGCATTAAGCAAGCAAACGAAAATTAATACTCCCTGCATATCCACAAATTTGAATTATTCACAAATTGCATTTAATGAAAAGAATTTGGATTTAATTTCACAAGAAATGTTACAACTTTGCAATTAGGTATTTCTTAAAGAAATCTTCATTCATTCATTTCATGTAGAACACATAAATTTAATGAATTCCACAGAAATTTTTAATTATCATTTAATAACAAGGACAGTATTAAATTACTTTTGTTATTTTCCTTTTGTATTCGTATTCGTATGTTTGTATGTATTATCAACAATAAGTATTTTATGATGAATTCTATTTAATTGCATAATTATATCGTACCTGAAGCAATTAAATTGTTTTATTTGTAATTTTGTCGCTCAACCGGCAATAATCGGCAAATCACATAAGCATTGATATTTCGCCATAAAGTCATTCAGGCGAGGAAATGAAATAAATACGAGATTTAACAAGCAATTTGGATAGGAAACGAATTGAAGCAACAAAACAAAAACAAAAACAAAAACAGACAAAAAAGCAAATAAAAAATGAAGCTTCATACAAGCAATCAACGTGAACTTCATATTTTTGTTTTTTATTAATGAATAGCACACATATGTCATACAGAAATCTACGAGGGTTGTTTAGTAAGTTACTGGTTTTCCAAACAAAAATATTCAATAAACTTAAATCTGGCATTATGGTGTTGGAAATCATCATCAAGAGACGGATAACTGGTTTCAAATGAAAAATTAGGCTAAAAACAAAGTATTAAGTCCGGGCCAATTTTGATCATATATTATATACACAAATTTCCAATAATAAAGGGATTGGCAAATATTTCTTAATAAAATCGATTCTTATGTAAAAATATTTAAAAATAACTAGATATCAAGTGAGAAATTTGGCTAAAAATAAAATATTTAGATGTTTTTATCAGTCCGGGTCAAATTTGATCAGATCAATAGAGTGAAAAATTAGGCTATGAATAAAATATTTAGATTTCTGTGTCAGTCCGGGTCAAATTTGATCATATCAATATCGATCATATATAAAAGGTATTACAAAATAACTTACATATCGAACTTTTTGATTTAATTTTAGTCTTCGAAGAAAAAGAGCTGTTGACGATTTTAAATATTCATATTTATCCTTAAAATACCGGACAAATATATCCACACAGCGGTTTTGTTCTAAGCATAGGAGATAAATAAAAAATTCAAAGCAAAAATTATTTTCGAAAAATTCTTTTTTTATCCAACTAACCGAAAATATACTGCTTTCACATTTACATATCTGAGAGTACATTCCTATTTCCACATACATACGATTTGACTTGTCCTTTTGCCTTCTGCTACTGACCGGAAAACGCATACCCGAAACAAATAAAAATATGAAGAAAAGCAAAAAAAAAAATAACAAAAATAATAATAACCAACTCTTTCGGTTGCCATGTAATATTGCCTTGTCCCACTTGGACCAAATACAATATTTACAAATTAATTACAGAAAACTGAAATTCATTCATTTCCTGCTGCTGCTACTGCTGCCGCTCGAGCATATAGCGACGAGTCGACAGCACGTCTGCTTGGCTTGGCTTGGCTCTGCTTTGCTTTCGTTTTATCTGCTCTGTGTCAGTGGATTGTCGGTCAGTGCTTGTTTGTTGGCACACGCTTACACACACACACATACACTCGCATGACCATATTTATATGAATATGCTATCATTTACAGTTAGTGCTGTAAACTGCTTGCCGCGTTGCCGCAACGCAGGCGCAAAATTGAAATCGCATGCAATTTCATTAATTTAACGCTCATTCTTCGCAGCGAACGAACGTTCAACAGCCAAAGTGCAGAGTAATCGCACATAGTTGTCGTATTGCATTTTGTTTTTATTGTTGTTGTTGTTATGGTTATAGTTTGTTTACGCTGTGCGTAATTTGTAATATGCATAAATGTCGGCTGGTCGCTGTTTATACAGCCATTCATCATACGCCCTGTTGGCCGACACACTGCATGAAAGGAGAGCAAATGTAGGTGGGTTTGTATGAATGAATGTGCGTTTACATGAAATTATATGTGTGTTTGTATGAAGTTATTTGTGTGTTTGTATTAAAATATGTACGTATCTATACAATTTTCGTTTGTGCTACTGGCTGAAGTGAAGTGGGGTGCGAGTGTTCTTAAGTTCAACTGCTTTGTCGAAGTCTGTGAAGTTTTGACCATTAAAGCAAACAACATTAATAAATATGCACAGGCAATCAAATTTAATACACACACATACACCCACAAGTGCTTTTATTTACAATATTCATGTATTTGCTACTTGGCAAGTAAGTGTTTGCTTGCCTTTGAGTAATATTAATTCGTAATGACTTTGCCTGCCCCAACTAATGCACTGCCACTTTATGGAGAAACTGTATACTAGCATTACAAAAACACTTCAATATGCACATAATTGCATGTTAAACAATAGTTGTTGCAACACACACACACACATACCCATGCACTTTGTCTATTTATTTGGCCATTAGTGCTCGTGCACTTCAAATTCGAGCTTCTTAAGCCAAGTCTGATTTGGTTTGTCTGATTTGCGCCTACTTCGAGACTGTCTAATAGTTGCGCCACTGCTGCAAAGCCCGTTGAAGTTGTTGGCATTGCAATTGCGGTTAATTGCATAACATTAGCGTTCAATAGATTCGACTAACTGCTGGTATTAAGTTTGTTTGTGCATTTGTGTATAGATTATATGAAATTTAATTGAACGTGCATATCGTTTTGAGCAAGTGGTATCCGAGGAAAGCGGATAGATAGTTGGCCTCAGGTTAAAGTGTTTCGTTTAGCTGCTAAGTAGTGTTATGTAAATACTATTTGTTCTGGAATATCTACTTAGCGGCGACTCCGAAGCTAAAATTCGTGCAAATATTTGTATTAACAAATATTTATCGAATAAGAGCAATTTAGCCTTAAGAGGTTATATAGACTTGTGAGTTTCAAAAATCGAATTTTTGTATTACACATCAAATGTGGATATATTTGAATCGGCTGGACTGATTGATTTGAAATATTCACACCGCCTTCTTAGATATGCGTATTTGTCATCATATCAACGAAAGCATATATTTTTTGGTAAAAATTTCGATTTTTAAGCCAAAAAAAAATTTTCTAGAAACTGGTTTTCGGATAGTCCCTCGATCATTACCTGCACTCCTTTGTTGAAATAAAAAAGAAATGGTTTTGGGATTTTTGATAATTTGAAGAAAACAAAACTTTCCCAAAGCGAGATATGACATAATAGTCCCTTCTGAAAAATTTCTTTTTTTCAGAAATTATACCGTTGTTTTTAAAATAATGCTCACCGAATTTCGTAAAGATATCTCGTAAAATAAAAATCTTTTCCATACAACCACTATACAGTAAATAAAAAAGACGAAAAAAAAATTTTTTTTCTGCTTGCAGGTGGATACATTCGCTGATGCATTATCGAATTTCTCTTTTCCTTTTTTTACTAGGCTGGGTAGTTTTTTTTCTAGAGATTGTGTCATAGGGAAAAAAATAATGTATCTTTTCTTTAAAGTTAGTCTCCAGAAACGAACTATTTGGCGTTTGAAGTTCGAAATTAGGCTTGTTGGTTATAAAATTATTACAAAATATAGCAAATAGTTATTTCATTAAAAGTATGGCCTTTATCCATGCTTTCGTTTTATTTCAATAACAATATTTTTGAAACAAAAAAATCGAAGTTTTTGAAGATCCGATTTTGACCACTTTCGGTATTTCACATTAAACTTTCAAAGTCCGGTCAGTATTTTCAAAATAAATATATTTTTTTCGAAGTGTTTCTTCATTAACTATAGCAACTGTCGCATTTTATTACTTTACACGGTACTCTCTTACTGCTCGCTTAGAGAAAAACGTGCCTACAGAAAAAGGCAGCTCACTAGTAATTAATTATATGGTAATTCAAATCAAAATCACTTGTATTAAATATTGAAAATAAAGTGACAATTAAATGGAGCAATTTCATTCGCCCTTAACACTGCTTTTATTTCACTTACTCATTTTTATTAACTCAATTTACCAATCATTAATTTTTATATTATGCCACTCAATTGTTTGCACCAGCAAATTACTAAAAGCAAACACATCCACACATAACTGTATATACATACATACTATATGAATATAATGATGACCAAGTGCCACATTGTACATTTTAAATAAATAAATTTTTACTTCAAGCGGCAACAATTCACTTTTCACACAATTAATCATGTTTTGCGCACGTAAGTGTGCAAAAACACTAACAATAACAAGGAAAAATTATTGTATTAAATTATTTATGGTCAATTGAAAAATTGATATCTATTGACATTTTAATTCCAAGTGGTTATAAATTCAGTTGTTAAACAAACGGCCGACACCACAAGCAACACACCCACACACACATGCATTGTAGGGTTGCCATGCAAACAGCATGTTTATATGGCATGTCAGCAGATTCCACAAGAGTAAACGAAATTGTTAAGTAAATCAAAAACTGACCAAACAATTGTGTAAGCATGATGTTTGACAAATGTGTGAGATTGCCAAGAAATGCACAATGGAATTGGATATGGCACATTGGCACGCCGGTGCACTGGAGGAGCGCCGACACAGGAGCTGAAAGCAATGCGCATTGAATGCACCTAAGGGGATTATCAGGATATGCATGTGTTTGCTTTGTGCTCTTAGGTATTTGTGCACGTGTGTGAAGCATATGATTTGTCGACATCATTACATACATATATACTTGTGTGTGTTCGTGTCTTGTCTCCATTGTTTACTTGCTGGATTTATTTATTTTATGCGCTTTAGTTTTGAAGGAGATATGCTTTTGTCATTGTTAGTTTTTATGTGCATATGTATATGCAAATTCTCTGGTTAGTTGTCGGGCAGAATTATTCAAATTTTCAAGTTTTCTGG
This sequence comes from Bactrocera correcta, assembly GCA_027475135.1. Classification (NCBI taxonomy): domain Eukaryota; kingdom Metazoa; phylum Arthropoda; class Insecta; order Diptera; family Tephritidae; genus Bactrocera; species Bactrocera correcta. Next base: position 106,928,672 of record CM050323.1, read on the forward strand.
TATCTACAAACAATTATGCCGGTTGGTGTCTTAAAGACTTTATATTTTTATGCTATACAGTTATATGGAAGCATTCTACAAAAAAGATTTGTAAAGGTCCAAAACGAAGCAATTTCTCTATTATTATTCTAAGAAAGTAGACGGTCTTTCAGTGGTTATAAATGTGGGAGCCATCCAGTCTGTCATGCACTTATGTTGTGGAAGCGTGACCTTTTCATCTTTATTGATCCAAAGGTCTTTAGTTTGATTTGGGAGAATTCCAAAATGTGATTCCACGAAATACTATAGTTTGAGCGGAGGAAACTCGATAATTTTAAAAAGGAACTCCCTCCATATTTATGGAAGTAGTACAGTTTAATCCGAGAGAAATCTAAAATGTGTAAGAGAAACTCTCCTCATCTTTATAAATCCAAGAAGAACCGCAGTTCAAGTCAAGACAAATCGAAAAGGATAAGAGAATCCGGATCAAGAAACACTCTCCAAATTTTTGGATCCACGAAATACTACAGTCTAAGGCGAAAGAAATCCAAAAAAAGGTAAACGGGACATCCCATCTTTATGGATCCAAAAAATTATTACAGTTCCCCATAAAAAGTTGCATTGAATAATTGCGAATCAGACAAAGTTGAAGTAAAATTTAATTCTAGCTCAAGAAAATCTTACATGAATCTTCAATGGGTCCTACATTGATAAATTGTACTAAAAATGAGCCAGCAGTTATTCCTACAGGGTAGTCAACCAATATTGAAAGCTGACCCTTGCTATAACCAAAGCATACAGATCACCACGATGATTTGATGTCTTTTAAATTTGTCACAAAATCTCAAATATTTGCATATAAATTTCCACATAGTGAATGTATTTTTGTTTCACGGCAATTCCGTAAGACAAACATGGAGTAGGCTTAGTTTAAATTGCCTTAAAGTGCGTGATGATTTACATGTTTATTTATATTGCTCTCGAACTCAATTATTTAGCACTGTCAATTTGATTTTCATTAATTGAGAAGACATTTTCCAAAGCAAATATTTGAGATCTCCATTCATTTTTAACAAAATATCAATTACATGCTCGTAAGCAATTTTTTAAGGTGTAGCCTAAAAGTATGCTTTTTAAAAACACAAAAGTCCTATATGTATCGACGAACGATTGAAAACTGTGTTCGGAATGTGCGGCGCTAAAACTACGTCGATTATGTGGTCAAATAGTAAACCAAAAATGTATTGGCAGCTAAAAGTAGGCAATGAAAAATTACAATACCATTTGATAGCCTAAAATTATGCTAAAAAAATTAAATACACCACTTAATAGCCTAAAAGTATGCTTAGGAAAATTAAATATATTAGTATGTGATGTCTAAGTATTAACTGATAAAAATCACATTATTTACTTGCATTCCCCACCACTTTCCAAAACAACTAATCAGCGCTGTTCAGTACTTTCCCTAATATCCTCATCATTGCCTGCATTCCATATCCATATATGCTAATTTGAAAACTTTTTATTGATCAAAGAGCGCCCAACGGCTTCCTCGCCAGCATCCGCTGCTTTGATACGCGCACAAAGAAAGTGAAATCAACGAAAAAGACAAGGCGACTGATAAAGTCAATGACTTTGCAGTAAAATCGATGCGTTGCGACTTTATTACGCTTTGATACTATGTGGCGCGTCTTCATTTTCCATTTTGCCTTCATTTTCTTTTTTCCCCTTTTTCTATGCCTACATCCGCTTTTCAGTGTCCTTTTTTATTTGAAAAAATTTGAATAAGCATGTGAATGCTGAATCATGAGAAATAAAAAAGCAGCGGCGGAGAAAACAGTAGGAAAAAAGACGACAGCTAAAAGGAAGTCGAGGCAGCCAAATGGTGCTTTTTGGCACACAGCCAGTAGAACAAGCGCATACATGGGTCAACCGTATAATGGCGCACACACAGTCACACATACACACAGCGCACATGCAGGCAAGCGAATTGGCAAGCAGCAGCAGTTTTGCACGTGTGTGTGTGTGTTTGGTTGCACTTACAATGCGATTGCTTGTAACAAGCAATACTTAGCAGTGCGGAGATTTGAATCTGAGAAAGCTGTGAATCGACCGCAATAAAATTGCCTGGCAACACTTGCAACACACATACTCACACACATGTGCAATCAAGCGCATGATATTAGCAGGCTGCTACAAGCTTTTAGGCGCATAGACAAATGTGCCAATGACTGCACAAACATGCATACATATAAATAACATACATATATGTGAATTCTATGAAGGCAATGCTGCCTGTGTTTATGTGTGACTGTGGGTGTGTGCTTGCGTGCAAAGTGTTGAAAAGACAAATATTTTCTAATACTTGCTCTGGTTTTATAATAATGCAAATAAATGCTATAAATTCTCAGTTGGACTCAATGAAGAGCGACAGGCTGCCGTTCACACACACCTACATACAAATGTATAGACATAAGTATGTGTACATATGTATATGTTTAAATGGCAGTCCACCCACTAACCGCATGCACATACAGCTTAACACCCAGCACTGACGCCAGACGTCACTTAACCAAATCCACCACATCGAGATGTGGTCACTGACTGGAAGGCATTTTGTTGCCACTAACGAGTGCATATAGCCAGTTATAACTTTATACCCTGTACAGCGTATATGAAGTTTATCACACCCGGAAGAAAATGTCGGAACCACTTAGTATATTGACTGATAATTTACAGTGGGAGCTGAGTTGATTTAGACATGTCCCTTTGTCTATCCGTCAGTACTCATGCGAGCCAGTAACCCAATTTTTAAAAGATCATACTGAAATTTTGCTAACGTTCATTTCTTACCAAGAAGTTACTCTTTTGTCAGAATCGTCGATATTGGACCACTATAGCATATAGCTGTCATACAAACTGAACAAACTGACCTTATATGGAAAGCTTTGTCATTGGACAAGAAACTTGGCATGGATTACTCTTCAAGGTAAAACTATAATCTCCGAACGAATTGTTCAGATCAGACCACTATAGCATATAGCTGTCATACAAACGATCAATCAAAATGAAGTCCTTTTGGGGAAAACTTTTGTATGGCATGGAATATTCTTCAAGACCACACTATAATCTCCGAACATATTGTTCAGTTCGCACCACTACAGCATATAGCTATCATGCAAACTCTCAAATCAAAATCATGATAAAGCTATGAGAAATGCGCTTGTTAAGGGTATTATTTCCTCGATTTTATGCATATATTCTAATACATACGTATACCTCTGCTAAATATTTGTGGTTTTCTTCTTGATGTCTCTTTGTTATGATTATTTTTTTGCTGTTTTTGGGCATAAAAATTGAGCTGTAAAACTAAGCCACTGTCGTCTGGTCAATAGCACCGAGAGCTAGACGCTGCTGATAAATACTGTAAAATGCTCTAAAGTAACAACAAAAACAATAAAAACTCGTTGCTAGCAGTACTTTGTAAATTTTGTTGTTGCATTTGTCATTGTTGTTGTTTTTTGTGCTGTGAAATATTTAGTCATTGAGCTGAACAACCATAAAATGACAATTTGTCAGCAATAAAACTGTAAACAAAGCAGACAGACAATACATTTGCCATTTGTATCTATATGTATGTATGTACATGTGTATTTTTATGTATACAAATAAATTTTGTGCAATTTTATGGCTCCTAACCAACTTCTAGTGCTTAAAATATATATGAATGTATGTGTGTGCGTGTGCTTGCCGAAGTGGCAGTAGCAATGTTGCAGCGTTATTTAAGTTGTATTGCTTGTTCTACAGTTGTATTGACAGAGCAAATGCTGTCGTCAAGTTGCTTGTTTGTGAGTGATTCTCGTGCCCTGGTTGCCTCAAGCAATTAATAGATTGAAACATAATAAAATATTGTTTTATTGACCTTCGCTCAGCTGAAAGCAGTCGGTAACTTTGACATTTCCGACATTTCATCTACGGAGCTTTAGGTAGGTCAGTCACAAAACTTGAAATTTCTTAGAAAACTCGCAGAAGCTGAAGATAAATTCTTTCGGGTGTTGTTACCACAATAGTTTGGTCTAAGGAATGAACCTGGATTTTTATCTGGTGAAGAACTGTCACCTCGGTCCTCAATATTACTTTCCCTTCAGAGAATATTGAGAAAGAAAGCTAGCGAAAGAATCCCTTGATCTATTAGTGAATTTAAAATCATTTCACTATAAGCCTGCAATAAATTCTAGGACATAGTGATATCCCTGGGAACTGAGAAGCAGATGAACTATCCTGAGCAAGCACTACCCTACAATTCGACTCTGGAAAATAGGGAATTTATATGCCTCTGGCTACTTGCAGATATCTAATCGATAAGCATAGCTGAGTATTAATCCCTGATCGCTCGATAAGCAGGAAAATTGGGCATGAATGGAATATGGGCCGCACATATCTGTCTATTAAAATTTAAAAGAAGTGATATAAGAACTCTGGTAGGAGTACTAACAGGTCACTGTCTAATTGGCAGACAAACCAATAGACTGGGATCACCATATAAGGACTATTGTAGAAGCTGTTGGTCTAAGGTTTCTTGTCGAGCTCTCAAACGTTGCACAAATAAAACTTTTCGTACTGATGAACTTCATCAGAAGTAGTGGGAATAACTTTTGTCCCAATGGTATCACAATGAGCTTCCTAAAGACCCAGGTAGGTCCTCAAACAGTCACTCTATCTACTTACCCACGCACCATCCCTTCAAACATTTTCCTTTTACACACCATACTATACTATATTTATCTTCAGCAAGTAAAACTTTGAAATATTTCCTATCCTCCAAATAAAAAAAAAAAACATTAATCACCAGCAATCTCCACACCTTAAAGACTTTAGCAAGGTAATTAGCACCCGAAAATTTAAATTCACTTAACAAAGTTTATTCAACTCTGGCTCGAATTAGACATTTTACAACTACAAGCATTAAAAATTAACGGATTTCAACAGCCTGTTGCCATATTTATAGCTTCCATTAGGAGCTCATGTCACCCGCATAGCAATTGTCTTATCGAGCAACTTAACGAATTTGTAAGTTCACTTTCCGTATTTACCTTCGGCATTAAACGGAATTATTTCTTATTTCGCTTGTTGTCATTTCTCCCTTTTTCGCTACAACAATTGTAGCGCCAACAATAACTTCCTGCTTCGCTTGCGTAAATAAGTTATTTCCTTTGAAACCTGCAATACTTTTTAAGCTTTTTTCAACCACCTTTTTTCTTCCTCTTCTCACTACTTCTTCCTTTACCGTTGCCTTTCAGCGGTTCTGTGCTTACAGCAGTGATACTTCATTTTCTTTACACTCGATACCTACAGTCCCTACACCTTGGCTTATCTTTGCGTCGCGTTGACTTGTTAGGTTTATCTACGGTGTAGTTTATTAAGATAAAAGTCCAAGGATAAAAATACCGGAAAATTCCTTTGTTATCTATTTTCATTAAACTTTTTTATAAACTGTTACTTTGTATTTAGTCATGTTAACGTATCCTTTTTGCTCAACTCTTTCGGCCAAACAAATTTTTCATTAATTTCCTCTTTCTGCTTTGACCTCAATTGTTGTCCCGAGTGGGTGGATTTTGTTTTATGTTTTGTAGGCGGCTTTTAACTCAGTCTTTTTTATGGCTTTACAGCTTTGGCTTGACTTTTTTGTTTTTCTTTGCCTTTTTTGTTGCTAGCTTCGCTTTGCCCTTTTATTGTTTTAGTTTATCGTTTATTTTCTGCTAGTTGGTTCGGCGTTTCAATTAGATTCTTAGTTGGGCAAAGCTTGCCTCTTTGGCGCTGCTAAACACTAGGTTTGTGCATTAGTTTTCACTGGGAAAATTCTGGCTTCACTCATGCGTCCTGCTCAATCTCTAATCAAACACCCCCATCCTGAAACCGAATATAGGATGTGTCTTTCATAAACAAATTTGCTTAATTTTACACTGAGTAGCTTTTATTTGATTTTTTTAATGTAGTAAACTAGTAGTTCTAGTAAGGAACCCTTCTAAGGCAGCATAAATAATCCATATACAGAATAATAGAAAAGCAAAATTGTAACCATACCATTTCACTTCAACCTAGATCTATGCACAGAACCTATTCTGCTCATACGAAAAGTCTAGCAGACTTATGATCTGCAAGTATGCGAAGTCTGTACTGAGTAGAAATCGATTTCTAGTGAGCTGCTCTAGTGTTAAGTTGAGAATAGTGTTCTCTAGTCTAAGTAGTGCTCTAAACTGGGAACTTATATGCAGAAAAACTTCATTGAAAATTTTAAAAGACAACCCTGATTTTTTGTTCTTCTCAAATGTTGTTAATTAACTATATGGTATATAGAGTACCGCAATGTCAGTTTTTTTGAAGTAGGTTCATCGTAAGCACGTGAACCGTTGAACCTCGGAATGAAATGATGGAGCCATGTTTCATCCATTGTCACCTGTCGACGCAAAAATTCCAAACTTTGCTCCAAATCATCAACTCGTCGTTGCTTCCACCTTACAGAGAGCTTTTTCATACCCAAATATTCGTGAGGGATATTATGTACGCGTTCAGTTGGTAACTCTAGAGTACCTGCTATCTGGAACAACTTCACTTCACGGTCATCAAAAATTATTTTGGGGACCTTTTTGATGTTTTCGTTGATGACAACCATTTTTGGCGTCCGCTGCGTTCACCATCTTCGGTGCCTATTTTAAAACGTCTAAACTTAGCATGCCAATACTTGATAGTTGATTTTTCTGTGGCAATTTCCGGAAACTCGTCATCACGCCAAGTTTTTGCTTCAACTGTATTTTTTGCCTTCAAAAAGCAATATTTTATCAAGAGGGGAAAATTCTTCATAACCATATTTTTCACAAAAATAAAAGTTGCCGTACTCAAATTGATATAATTCTCAAACTAATCATCTGAATGCTGTCAAATTTATACACGCGCCTTTTGAAGGTTAAGGCTAACTTATAATTATTTAAATTTAATTCGAGTAGCGTTTTAGACCAGGTTTCAATTGACCTTTTAAATACTCGTTTAGAGCAGAGAAAGTTATCAGGATACTAAACCTAAGTATTAACGGCTGACAGCCAAGTAGTTTCTGGTAAGCCACTGACTTCTGTAAGTCTCCACTTCAAAGGGAGTGAAACATTAAATTATTACTTCGTGAATCCATTGAGTAGGAAAAAATTATTGATCTAATAAAAAACAAATGGTGTAAAAAATATTTCGCTTTTAAGAAATTTAATGAGACAATTATTACTTGAATCGCATAAAGCTCGCAAGGCGAATGGGAAATTGAGATATCCAATGATCGGTTCGTTACAAAAAGCAACAGCTTTTGGTTGTACAAATTTCACAGACTTTAATATGGCAAAATATGGCGCAGCAATAAAAATCGGCATTTCATTAAAACGTAATCAAGGCTTGTCCACCAACACACACACACATTTTCAGCGAACGCGAAATAAATGAAATTAATTAAAGCTTAAACAGTATGTTGGCGCAAAATACAAAAACAAAGCAAACATTGTACGCAGAAAAAGCAATAAAAGCAACACTAGTCAACCAGAAGACCAATATAACGCGCTGGAAGGAGAACAGCAACAATAACAATGGCCGAAACAGTTAGAAAATCACACCTACGCACATTAACCGCCTAAGCGTCGGGGCAATGCTCATTCAGTCATAAAATCTGCCAAGACAATGTGGTGCTACAAACGACAAGGCAATAAGAACGTTCAAAACAACAACAAAAACAACAATGGAAAAACAGTTATCAAGAAATGGCTGTAATTAGAGTAATGACAACGACAACAACAAAAGCAGCAACTAAATAACAATAACAGTGGTGAATGTGCGATAACAGCAACAACAACAACACGAATGCCATTAACACACCACAGCTGGCGATTTAAGATGTCGCTGAAGATAAGCTAAGCAAATATGGCAGCAGGCGGGCGCGTGAATGCGTGCCAACAGCGCCGCCGCAGGACTGAGCCTAATATCGATAAGTTAAAAGTACGCGCACATACACATAAACATATTCAAATGTGTGTGTATTTGTGCGTGTGGGTGTTTGCTTCACGGCGCATCGCTAATGAGCAGTAATTAAAAAAATATTCCAACTCATCACCGCGGCAGCAGGCCGCGCACGCACTGCGGGTAGGGGGCGCGCACACACACATATATACATAGAGGACAGCAAACGCGCACCGTAAATCCCATTAAAAGCAGCAGCCTCCACCGGGCATAAACTCCGCGCTATTGCTCGCGCACAAATGCCACACAATTATACACAGTCCAGCGCATAAACAACAGGCGAAAGCGCGTTGAAAGCGAAAACAACAATAACACATACGCAAAAGGCGAAAACAAAAACAAAATGGAAATTAGAAGCAACAAAACCGAGCCATGCCTTTAACCCAATTTACACCTCCACAATTTAGTATTGCCAACTTAAATGTGAGTGTGTGTGTGTTTGCTCAAATTAATGTATGCACACACGCCTGCATGTATGTGTGAGTGTGTGCAGATGAGTTGGAAATATTTATTTGTATGCATAATTGAGACAGCGTGGGCGCCGCACACTCACACACACACACAGATACGCAAATGTCGATTTGCATAAATATATTTGTTTGCTTATGTCCCACTTATTTGCATATAGAGTGCAAGTGTATTCACCTGTAGGTGTAGGTGTTTTGGGTTGTATTTGTGTTGCCATGACATAACCCGAAAATTTCATTAGAAATCTGTACAGTTTTGGTTGCATTTTAATTGTGCTCAGTTGGTATGGCAGCTGAGCCACGGCGCACTGATTTGCCTCCGGCAGTTGCTGGCTGAAAAATTTCTGTCCACCTGTGCACTTTGGGTAATTTATCAGTGTTGACACAAAATTGTTGTTTGTAGACGAGTTTCTCACACATTTGCTGTTGACCTGGGTGTGTGTGTTTGTGTGTGGTGAAAAGGAAATAAATGTGTTTTTGGCATACGCTGTAAAATTCTGCGAGTCAAAAGTTATTTTAATATTAATTTCAGATAGTTGAGAGCGTTGTTGCGCAGATAATATAGCCCTGAAGGAGTGTAGAAAGAAGGAATGTTAACTTCGGCTGCAATGGAGCTATAATATCATTTACAGGTGCTTTCTTTTAGCATAAAAAGGTATGAAAGGTCTTTGTATTGATATCGCTCGGCCAGTTTGTATGGTAGCCATATGTAGAATAGTGTCGCGGTCCCAATAATTTGTTCGGAGGTTTGTTAAGTTTTATCAGTTGACCCAATGATTGAACTACATATATAAAACACTATTCCGACCATATTTTGTATGCAAGCTATAGAGTAGCAATAATGATGAGATCTGAAGCTAATGAAAGCTCACAAAAACTCTTGAAATCTCACAAAAACCGATGAGAGTACACAACAACTGACGAATGCTTATAAAAATAATGAAAGGTCATTAAAAGCTCTGTAGCACATAACCATCGGAAGAAAACTCATTTAAAATTATGAAAGCTCATAAAAGCACACCAAAATCCTTGTAACAAGATCATAACCATTGCATGAAAGCTTTACAGATTTTATGAAAGCTCACCAAAATCTCTGTAGCAAGATCATAACCATTGCATGAAAGCTTTACAGCAGAGATGAAAGCTCACAAAATCTGCAGCAAGATCGTAACCATTGTTTGATAGTCCTCCAGCACAGCCTCGGCAACACGTACAAAAGCTTTTTTAAATTTGTCCACGAATGATTTTCTTGTTTTCAAAAATAAGAGGTTTGTGGTGCTTAGCGCCACCTATTGTTAATATGTTCACGAATGAGAAATAAGATACTGTGGTTCATTAAAAAATAATCTTGACTTTGAAGGAATTGGAAACTACTTGGATATGAAAAAAAATTCTCAGATTAAGTTCACCATTTATTCATTTAAAAAGTATATAAAAATATTAAGCTCAGAATCCGCGTTAAAGTTATGCGGTAATTCTGTAGCCATGTAGAATACTTAAAAATATATCTTTCCTACTTTGCTTTCAAAACCAAGCCAAATATTAATTAAATGTGTTTCGCATTTGCCCACTTTGCGAAGTAATTTAAAATGCCATTAAATCATTTTCAACTAAACAAGATTAATGATGGCTCCCCCCACCAGTTGTCTCGGAATTGTTCCTTATCCGTCATAGTTAAATGGCATTTCTCACAGTGCAACACATGTGCTTCGGGTAGCGAACGAACAACCGGCACTCATTAACGCTGTACAAATCTGCAAAGCAATATACAGAGCCAACAGTAATGGCAGCAAAGCATTAGTCACTGCCGAAATTCAAAATTTACCGTTGCTCCAATACCAACCAAAATAATCTGGTATAATATTTAACTGGCGAAACAACACATAATTAAGGTAGCAAAACAGGTAAGGTAAGCAACAAATCGGCAAGCGGATGCCCGTGCAAAAAATAACCAAACCAGCAACAAAATATAGACAATAATAACAACAACATTGCCAAAGGCATAAAATAGCGCTGTGCCACCGTTGGACAACAACCACACCTGCTATTGGTGAACCCCAACCGCCCACAGCGAAAAGGGTTTGCAAATAATGAAGGCATTTACAATGAGTTGGCACATTGCGGGACTGCGGCGTGTGAAGCGCGCGCGGGTGCGACGTGTCGGGCGCTGTGGCTCAGACATGTGCCGCCGCTGGGCGGTTTTGTTATGCCAAATTAATGATTGTCCGCGTAGTATGCGGACTACCACACACAAAAAAGGGGTAACGAGCCAAACAAACGGTTGCTGCGAAACCCCAGGATTTCTTCAATGGCAGCACCGATTTTGATTACGTGAAATTTTCGGGCGCGCCAGCCTTTCAATGCGGTTTGCGGTGGAACGTAAAAGCGAGCGCGCGCGCGCTTTTGCGGTGGCGGTGGCGCTGTGCGTGTGTGGCGCCAAGGGTTGACGCAGAAATTTAGCCACTCAATCATGCGCTTATTCGTGCATACGAATTTTTCCGTGCATTCATTGTGTTTCTGTACATTTTTTGTTGCCTTTTTCAGCATTTCCGCCTTTGTTTTATTTTGTTTGGCTTTTGTTACGATTTGTGGCTCGCGTTTTGTTGTTGGTCTCTGCAAGCGCACAAGTGGTTGCTTTGTATAAATATGCTGCGCGCACAAGTCAATGAGCGACTCGTTGATTCGTTGTGCGCGTCGTCGATATTTGCTTGAATGCGCGAAATTGCCAAAGCTAAAAGTATAATTGTTTTGGCTGCCATCAATTGCGCGTCCTTTACATCCTTACGTCCTTTGTTGCGTGCGATTGCTCCGATTGCTCCCTCGTTTGTTGTGCTTTTTTTTGGTTTTTGATTTGACCACAGAAATTCGCAGCGCCAACGACAACAAAGCAAAAGTTATTGCATTTTCTTGATTTTTTGCGCGCGCTTACCGTTAACGCTCATTTTCAATCAGTTCGCGCTTATATTTTGCGCCATTCTCTGCTCACTGGTTTTCCGCTGCTTCTGTTGTTATTTATAGAACTTTTTTTTGCAATTTCATGATGCTTTCCCACTTTACTGTTTCGTGTTTGCAATTTTTATGTCATGCTATTTAATTCACTTTCTCGCACTCGTCACCCCGCCGTCAATGCTGCTCATCACTTTGGCTTCTTTTCAATTTCCTCTACCGCCCTGCCGGCACCCGTCCGCTCAGCGCGCCACTAGCAAGCGCTCCACAACACATAACGACACTGCTTTTGGCGCAAATTGCTCTGGTTTATTGAGCAGCGTCGATCTGGCAGTCCGTCAATCCGTACTTCAGCTGTCGCTTTGTCAACCTTGACTGTCCGTTAGCCGGTGAAAATTCTCGACAGAGTTGCTGTTATTGTTTTTTATTGCATTTTCACTCTCCACTATCTGGTCTTGTTTACCTTTGCGTGTTGTTGTAGTCAATTTCTGTTGCTTTTTTTATTGTATGAGTAAATATGACTGCATGTGTATGTATTTTGTGCAATGTGGGGTTGATTTGTGTTCCGTTAACGCTGCATTTTTCAACGTGAAAGACATTCCACTTTCCTTGCTTACTGCACAGTCTTTTGTCTGCCTCGTCAGTTCATCGTCGATTGGGCCGTTATTCCCGGTAACAGTTGTCCAAGTACCTCTTATATCCCTATCGCTGCTACAATGGCTGGCTATCCGCTGATAACTGCATAACTGGTGAAGTCGCAAAACACACAAATATGCGCTTGACTACCTTATAGGGAAATTTAAGGAAAGCCCATCGAATAGGTATTCAGAGAAGCGTCTGATTAATAATGCAACCGATGAGTTTGATATTCCATAGATCAGCCATAGCTTAAATCAAGAAGGCGGGGACGGAACTTGGATCAACTTATTGGCTCGTCAAATTCCGAAAAGATAAATGCTTTGACAGAAGTACTTAGGATCGACAGTTCAACTAATTAGAACCAACCGAACTACAGAAGAATGGTCTCAAGATGATGGCACATCAAAGAAAAATTTGAATTTTTAGATTTTCGAACACTTTGCAAAGCCCGAACTAGCTGAAAACTGCTGCTTAACAACACTTAGAGATCCTATGACTAAAAGGAGCTCTCCCACCTTGTACCATATAAATAGCAAATAATTGATGTGGAAACCTGAGCTGCTCCCGTCTGCTGCCCATTTCAATAGAACACGCACTACACAATGAACCTTAATATTAATCCCCATATTTCCAACATTTCTCGCTGGGTATACTCGCTTACTGCTTTCATTTGTCCAGCGTCGATTGGCGCTCGACGTTCTTCTTGTTGGTAATTTGGTGAATGCTTTTAAGTATACAATCATTTCTTTTGTTGTTTTTCACAACTACCCACTTTTTTCTTTAAGCTGCCATTGTGAGTTGTATTTTATTTCAGTTAGTTCTGTCATTGCGGCGGACAATCGGCCCCAACCTCATTCTATCCACTGCCTTCAAACAATTTACGAGCTTGAAAATCCAATAAACACCCAAACCAGCTTGCCGCTTGGTGGTTGAATTGTTGTGGAAGTTCCCACAGGAATTTATAAACATGAGACTTGCCAGATTGTTTACAGTATGGCATTTACTGCATTGAGCTTTTAATTAATACTAGAATAGTCAGTAACTCAAAAGTAAGTGCATTGGATGAGGGTGCGTACATCCATTGGGCAATGAGGAGTTATGTATAATATATAGCTTACCAAATATTGGAGTAAGCTTTGATAAAACTTTCTTATATGTCTTATAGGTTGTAAGCGGTATGCTAAAGATCCATGTATTGTAAGAGAGGAGGTCATTTAAAGCAAACCCAAGATTGAGTTGGAAAATTGTGAAATAGCTTCTTAGATCGCAGACAATGTACCGTTCACATATTGGGCCTAAGGCTCTCATATCTGACTCCAGCGGTAATAAAAAAGCCAAACTTAGCCTATGTCACCCTAAAATCTATAAGTATTTGGAATAAAGCATCACAAGTGGGGTGTTTCAGTGGCAACAGGCCTTGTTGGAGGGCCGGGAAAAGATCGCTGATAAAGAAAGTGCTGGTATACCTGTTTTTTTGACATCAAAGGTATCGTTCACCATGAATTTGTTCCTCCTGCACAAACCGATCTTAACAAGGCCGACATCCCAATACTTTCACAGCCGCCCTACAGCCGAAATATGGCCCACCGGACTTTTTGTTTCCTTGATGTAAAGGCCGATGAAATGCAATTATTTTGAGACGACAGAGGGGATCCAAGCAGCATGCCAAGGAGAATGCCTTTCGAGACGGATTCAATTCTTGGAAATCGGGGACGCAGGAGTCTATTTTGACAGCTTTTAAAGAATTTAAACGTTTCGTTCAATACATTTTTTTAAATCAACTCAGTCCTATTACATTTTAGACAAACCCTGTAACACTGGTTAGCTAAAAACATGAGAGTCAGAGAGCTTTAACTTTGTCGGAAGGTTGGTAAATAGATAGGCTTTGAGTTCGTAGGAAATGTTAAATTCATACAACTTCTGGCAAGAACTGTGGAGAATTTCGTTACTATATATGATCTGCACATTAACGTCATGGATTTATATGTGCATATAACCCCTCATATGGACCTCATTAACTACAAAACTGTTCGCAGATGGACTCCTCTGAAGGACGCCTGTTTAAACGGCCTGCGCCCTCCGAAACTATTTCTTAGAAACTTCTTTTCATAGCTAGTGGTCTTTCTCTATACAAGCATAGATAACAGTATCTTGTGCTGAAACACTCTACTCTACCCTACTCAAAGTTAATCTCCTCCACATTGCCTGCAGCGTCAAGCAATTTAATAAATTTTTGTTCAAATTGGCAACCCTCCCACACCAGTCAACACTACAACCGTACCCCCTCACATTAATATAACGGTGTATTATAGGAAAACGATTTACGAGCACAGAAATTGTGCCTATCACACTGCCACACACCCACAACAGCCAACAGCAAACAATGTATTACCACAACAGCTACCCTCTCGTAAGCGTCGCACATGAGAATTGGCAATTTTATACACATTTATTTCTTATTGTACGCCAGCAAAAGGAACAACAACTTACTACACCTTTTGAGCCACACGCCACACGCCACACGCCCAGAAACAACCAGCAGGCGAACACCATATCGCAACACTTTGGCGCTGACAGACACACTATTATATAAATTGCTGTTGTTATTGTTGTAGCTTTTATTTTTGTATCACTGCAATGCCGTGAAAATAATTGCGCTGTAAATTCGTGGGATTCAAGGGTGCGACGCTGAAGCGGGTAAAGTGACGATAAAGCGGACTGAGTGTGGATATTGGTGAGTAAGCGGCTAGCCAGCTGACTGTCAAAGGCGCTATAAGCCAGCATTGGCAGTCTAGCGCGCCCATGCTTTGTACGTCGGTCGTCGGCAAGGTTGCTATTGTTTTCAGCCATATGAGTGTGGATTATGTGCTGTCCTCCTGTTTGTAAACACGTGTGTATATATTGTTGTTGTAATGTATTGCGTTTATTTTTATTGTCAGTTGCCAATTTTGTCCAATTTTCTTTGAAAAGATACGGAAAAATTTATAACAATTGTTGTTGTGTTTTTTTTTTTTCTTTTTTGAAGGCGCTCTCAGCGGTATTGTTTGGAAATCGTTAAAATTTTCAACGAACAGCAAATAAAATTGCAGCCCAAATGAGTGGGGAAATCGAAAAATAAATGAGGAAAAATTGTGGAAAAATATTTAATGCTTTTTGGCGCACACAAACACACACATGCGCAGTGCGCTCGGCATATGTTCGCACACTCCATATTTCAAACTGGCATATTTCTTATTGTCTACTTTTCACACCCACATTCGCTTAATGCTTTGCACACGGACACAACTGCCAGAGGACGGCTAGCCGAGAAAGGGCCCAAATTTCTTTTTGACTTTTTTAACATTGTTATATCCTGAACAGGGTATATAAAGTTTGACACGAGGGCTGTAACACCTAGAAGGAAGCGTCGGAGAAACTATAGAGTATGTATATAAATGAACAGAGTGAAATTCACTTGATTTTCTCTCCAAAAAGCTACTGATTTGTCGGAATCGATAATATCGGATTACTATAGCATATAGCTGCCATACAAACTGACTGATTGAAATCAGGACCATGTATGGAAAACTTTCTCATTTGATGAGATACATTCATAAAATTTGGCACAAATTATTTTCCGAGGCAATAATGCAATTTCCCTAAAAACTATTTAGATCGGACCACTATAACATATAGCTGTCATACAAACTGACCAACCAAAATTAAGTCCTTGTATGGAAAACTTTTAAATTTGACAAGATATCTTTATGAAATTCGGGACAGATAATTATCTAAGACAATTATGTTATCTCCAAAGAAATTGTTTAAATCGGATCACTACTACATATAGCTGTCATACAAGCTGAATGATCAAACTCAAAATAAAAAGTTTTTTATGCTCCTTAATACTATAAAAATTGAGCCTGTGCAGGGTATTTTAGCTTCGGTGCAGCCGACATTAACGTGTCTTCCTCTTTTATTCTTTTTTTTCAAAACTTGTGCTCAAACTCTCTGCAAAATGAAAATGAAAATGAAAATGGTCTTCGTGATTTGACATTCGGAAAAATGTGATTTTCGCTTGATATTTTAAGTGTCATTTGCGTTTTTTTTATTTTCTAGCATTTTATGCTGAAAGCCATGCAAACATACATACAAACACACTACTAACACTAACAACAGCGCTAATTTTTCATTTGCTTCCCCATATCCATTTTTCACAAATTTTTCCACGAAACTTAATATTTTCTGAAAATATATTCTTCCATATTTTTCAAATACATATCTACATACATACACACTATTCAACCATGGTGAATTTGTGCGGCATAATGTGGCAAGTGGCGTTGAGCATGTAAATCGACTGGCAAATATTGACACTTCCCACAATGTAGCACAAACAAACACACACATACATATTTATGACCAAAAAGCAGCTACACGCACACACACATATACACTCATAAGCAAAAATCAAATAAGTCAACGAAAATTCTTAAATTTCGCAAATACACATAAACAAATAGCATTTACATACGCAACGGTACATAGATGGCTCGGCATGCGCTCGGTTGTGTATGTGTGTGTGTAAGTATCTCTCGATATCTCGAGTATTTGACAGCGCGCGCTTGAACAACATTGAAAGACAAACAACACTGCGGTTAGTTTGCAACACTGGTCGTTAGAGTCCGGAATGTGGCATTGCCCGCGAGCCAAACGGCAGGCACCCTTAGCACATTTATCATACTCATATTCGCAATGTAACCCAATAACGGAGCATTGCAAAATATTGGTAAATATTTTTTAGAAAAAGCAAATCCAACAACAACACTAACGAGTACAAAAACAAATAAGCAGGAAATCTAAAAAAGTGTAGCCATCGAAATATATTGATGTTACTGCTATACAGACCCTGCAGGAAATTTTCTAGCTTAGAAGCGGTTCGTTTCAAAAAGCACGAAGGATAATTACCTTTAATACTTCTTTCTGGAATATATAGAGAAATTAGTGAATTAAATATGATCAAGTTCTCGGAAGTATTAAAAAACTCCTTTTATACCGAACCAGCACTAAGTGTTCCAAGAACTCGTCAGGCAACGATTTTGTTTATTAAGGGGCTAACCCCAGTGCAGTTCAGGAGATACAGAAGTCAGTAAAAACGATATACAATGATATTTGAAATTTCCGAACGGGCTGACGGACGGATAAGGACAATATGGAATGCCTTAAATACATGCAGGACAGGTTGTTGATCCCTTTACAGATTACAAACTACTGGCATCAAATGCGCGCCGGATAAGCATAAGTAACAACGATACATGCAGAAAGTTCAGAAGAAGAGAGAGACGCTGAAACATCTTATAGGAAACTGTCCAGCAATACCTATAACCGGTCTTAAGCTTACAAGCTTCGCAGTTCAAAGAACTAAATGATATATCAAACTTATATATCAAGTCGCGCTCCACCTGGCATTATTAAGGATAAGTGTGTCTATCTCTGGTGTAACAGCCGGACAGTATAAAAAAACTTAACCTCTTAACCTAAACCCTGTCTAGATCCCTCAAAAACGGTCAAACTTTGACCGCTAGTAAGTGAGTAAGTAGAAAGGAATTAGGAAACACATAATCAATATTAAAAAATAACATTTTCATCCTCGGAATAACCTTCCCCACGGTGGCCTCCAAGGCTACTTTTTTTCATCGAAAACCTATCAGAAAATTGTTTATGAATCATGTTCCAATAACTCATAAAAATCGTGCTCAAGTAGATTCGAGCTTCGATAAAAACGCGTTTAAAGTTTTACGTTCTCAAGCCGCTTGGGCAGAACGATTTGACATTACATACAGTAGAGAGAACAAGGATATTTGTATTAAATTTTTAGGACCTGAAAGTATATTTTTACTAATCTACATTTCTAATTAAACTATTTAAAACATACTTTTGAACTCAGACTTGGGGTCAGCGTCCTAACTTTACGTACGTTCAATAATTTTGATATAAACTGCTGAGATAACACTTCTTAGATAAACATATGTATGTATGCAAATCCGAATCCGAGCTGGATACATATGTCTGATCTGTCAGAATGATCCACGTGCCTGTACCGATACTCTTTAACAAGCTCACGCTTCCCCGCAGGGTTGCAACACACTGTCATGTGTATGCAGTTGAAAGGCATGCAAATCCGTTCAGCAAAAACAAAGCAAAAACGAGCGCACCATGTCCAGCTGTGTCCAAGCGCGCATAACTAAACACATTTCGCCCAGCGCTATAGAGGCTTCCACTGAGCCACACAACAGTGGCGATAAATATTGAAGCAGTGTCAAGTGTAGCAGCATTGGCATGAAGCAAAGGCAGCGTGAGGGAGGAAATCATAGAAAGCGCAGACAAAGTGCAGCACATTTTTTAATAACGCCTTTTTTCAAACCAATTTCTCCAGCTCTTTACTATTTTTGACTCAATACTTTTTCAGTTTTTTTTTTTGCGATTTGCCTTTTGAATTTTTCTCCGCGATGCTGTTTGGGAAACACGGTAGAATGCGACAAATGCGAGAGACAAATATCGGGAAAAATAACAGTTACACGGATGAGCAAACTGTGGAAACGGAAAAATTCCGCAGCGCTCTTGACTGTAATGGCTGCATAGCGACTCTGGCGGCGGTGGCGGTGGCGGTGGCAACGTGATGTAAAGTGGAAATGGAAATGTCAAGCGAAGTTTGGCGCACACAAAAAGCGCGCTAGACATGCAATTTTTTCGGCAGTTTACAAAGGCGCATAGAAACCGAAATGTGGCAAAACGAGAGAGAGAGCGTAGCAAATGGAAAAAAATGGTTGAAAGTGCTACAAAAAATAGGAAGCAATGAAAATTGAAGAGCTGCAAACAATGCGAGCAAATTGCATAAAACATATAAATATTCTGTAAAATAAAAGGCTAAAAAATTAAAAGTAGTAATTTGGTAAAATTTCATAGATATTTTATAGACTAAGGAGTGATAAAAAAAACATAATTAAGTAAGAAACGTTTTTATTATCAAAAAGAAATAAAAAGCTGGTAATTAATGTGACATGTTAACATAAAGTCAATGAAACTAATTTCTCTTTGTTAACTAAGAAAGAAATATGGGGCTACTGAGCTCGGTGCTACTGTACTGTATACATACATACATATGTATTTTATTTCAAAACATACATAAAATATAAGAGATTTACATACAAAAAGACTGTATTTTAGCGTTATAAAATGTCGCAGAGGGACAACTGTCAAACCAGCTGTCAAAGTAAACAAATATGTTTGACATTTATGCTCAATATATTTTGACAAATCATCACACAAAGTCTTGAAACACAAAAATGTTTAAAAATAATGAAAATCTGTTACCGAAGCACTTAGTTTTCTCGGAAAAGTTATACAGCTCTTCGCTAATCCTTTTCGGCATTTCATTTCTAAATTTCAGTATCAATCCTCTAAGGACAAATTGATATCAGCAATGCAGACGATGTCACTTAATTGTGACGATCTTTTGGTCACAATTAATCTTGACTGAAATAAGGCCAAACTTACTGAACTTAATATTAGGCCAGTTCCCCGTTGCTGCGGATGAAAGTAAGCAGTGTAAAGCCATTGAAACCATAAAACCTAAAAACTGACTTCTCCAGATTCCTTTAAGTTCTTCACACTAAGCGACGGAGACGTAATACTATAATGTTACCAGATTGAACATAGTTTTGAGGATCTCAAACGATAGGTTTCACCTTTATCTAAGTTCCTTTCTTGCTGAATAGTAGTCTGAATAGTAGTTAAGCAAGTTACAGTTAGGGCGATCCCACCAAATCTTAGATCTATCTTTTGAAGGAGCCATTCTAGCAAAAGAAAATGGAGAACTGTGTGAAAGTTCAGGAAAGTTAGGAAAGTTCTCTGATTACTATTCACTTGGAAGTGTGCAGAAACGTTTCTTTTATATATGGCTCAAGCAGCTCACGACTTCCGGTCCAAGACCAAGTATCCTCTGGGTAGCCAAAGAACATCCGTTTGAAGGCGAGCTAAAGTGAAAAGGCAAAACATCCCCTCCACAGGGTTTTGCGCTGAGTTTAGTAGCCGTCACGTAAACACCGCTCTAATGAAAAATTACCAACAGCCCTATGAGTCCCTGATCCGATGTTTTTATGATATTAAGCATTGAAAAGCTCTCGACGCGATGGCTATCGCCCTTACTCATTTTTAACAAGCGTGTTTCCAATTCACTCACTTTAGACCTCTTTAAGCGCAGGAGTTTCTACATAGTTTCGTACTTGTCGACGAAGCGGGGATCTATTGGATCACAGCAAAGATTAAGGAACATTCAAAACAGGGGTATTTCGGCCGGGGAACCGAATGAGGTGTAGACTGTTTTATCAGCCAAAAAAGTGATTGCCAACGTTATCTGGCATTCTCAAGGTGTGATCATTGTTTACATGGAGAAAGCCACCAGATTCACAGGTATCTATCAAATTATTGGGCCGATTCGATGCCGAGTTGCAGAAAAAGTAGTATATTTGGAATACAGACCATCTTATAAAGGTACACCAGGCTAAAATTTACTTCAACTTCGTAATTACAGAAAAAGTCTTAAAATGGTTTGCGTCTTTGGAACGGGGCCGAGTTAGAAAAGGTATATTTGGGAAACAGACATCATAAAGGTAAACAGGCTAAATTTAGTTCAACTTCGTAATAACAGTAAAAGGAAAAAGGGTTGCGTCGGCAACGGAAGAAGATTCAGATCCCTAGGTAGTGAGTTACTTGGATTTGATACCGAAGTCAGAGCTTAAGTTTGAACCGCATTCGAAGCACAAATCCGTGAGAGCTAATAAAATCCAAAACTCCTTGAATTTGCTCACGTATAAGTGCCATAAAAGAACATTAGCAAAAGCAGAGCTGAAAAATAGTAGAAAACTGCAGCAATTAAAAAATTAACTGCAAAATAAAGCAGTTATCAAACGACACATTTATCAAAGGAATTCAAAAAACAAAAACACTCAGCCAAACACTCAGCAATTGAGCGATTTTAAAAGCGAACGGGAAGCATAGCTCCGAATAAGTGCCGACACAAGGCCATAGGTTGCAGCACAGCGAAACAAAAACAATTTGCAAGTATTTTTCTGCCTCACGTCGAAATGGATACGCGTGGCACAGCAACCTGCATATAACATATTCATATCCCGACGAAAATAAAAATGCAAAATTAAAAAAATAAAAATAACAAACAAAATGTTTATCTGACGCGCCTTTAGTTCGTTATGTGACTATACAAAAGATATTTACATATGTACATGAGTGATACTCAATTGCAAAGTACAATGGCTGTAGTTTAGAGGGGGATTCAATTCAAAGAGAAATTTTTTGAAAAACATAGCCCGCGCTCTTTATAACAGAGTAATGTGCGTTACACCCAACGAAACTATGAGCAGGAAGACTTTAGACTCATAGAATTTTCTGAAAAAAAAATATTATAAAGTGTATGGCTAACTCTCTGAGAGCAGCTCCCTCTCCTTATCTCATTCACTCATTTTGTCAAGAACATCAAAAGTTAAGACTTAAAATTCGATGTCTCTAGTTGCTTTGTTGTCAAACTTTCGTGTATTATAGAGCAAAATGAGAGAGAAGACCACAAGCTATACTTCGGACCTTGTTGTACTATCTATTGCAAGTATTTATACATAATTTTCTCTATAATACTCGCCACGTTTAGAACAAAGTTTGGAAATATTTTAAGCTGTGTTTCTCAGACATTTGGGTCTGCATAACCAGACTCAGAACCTTGAGACGCCATAAACTGGATAAACTAAGCAATATATACAGCTACACATACCACAGACCCTCTGGGTTGTTCATAAAAAATGCGCAAGCATGTCAAAGTTAGATTATGTTTGGCGATAGCCTCCGAAGTCGCTGATATACAAATCCAGCTACACAACCCATACAATTCAATTGCTGCGAGCAATCTGTCATAAACCCCCAACGAAACTCCTTCATTGCCGTGCCATCGCCGACCACCGACGACTACTGGATAAACACCCACACATCGGTGTAGCTACGCATGGAGTAAATGCGCCACAAACGTGCCACATAGCTGCCACCAAAAGTGGACATGAGTGGTGGTCGAGCACTCAATTTTAACTTTTGCCTGGCCTGAGCTTTTCTGCGCTTTTTTTGGCACAATTTCTAGCACATATACACAACGGCAGGCATACTTTTTTCCTCTCACAATTGCTCTTTTGAAAGTTATGAGTTTCTGTGACATATTTCAGCAATTTTTTGACAATTTTACCGTTATTGCAGTGGGCTTAAATGTGGCATTTACAGTTAAAGGCCGAGTGGATCTGCATGCAGCTCAATTTAGTATGCACTATTGTTTTGTGAGCGTTTGGAAATTCATATTTGAATTAAAGCAGTCGTTTGTTTCGAGCAATTTATAGCGGAAAAATAGTAAAAAATTTATTTAGGTTGATGATTCAATATTTAACTATAGAACGGAAGGAAAACAGTTGGACGAATAGTTTAAGAAAGGTGAAATTGTTAGTAAATAAGCGCATGTTCATCGGAACAAAGCTCTTTCATGAGTCCGAACACATTTAACCCCGGCCTTAACATTCATAATTCGAAATAAATCGAGCAATATTGTTCAGAAAAAACTCTCTCGAGCTTAGCTTTACCAGGTTATTGAAAACAAATACCTGCTAATTGACATATTTTTTACAAAAAATGCTAGACAAGCATCATTTCGGAGACTTACGAAGCCTCAGAACCGAAATATGCTTATATGAAAAGTATAATAACCAAATAACCGTTTGTAAGAAGATTAAAGGAAATTGATGAATGTCTCAACAGTCAAAAAGGAAGTTCATCGGAGAAGCAGTTAAAGTTGAGGTGTTTAAGGTATATTTTAGGGTTTCAGGGTCGATTCTTTTCTATTAGCGTTTGAAGAAATTGTCAAAATTAAAGCACTTTTAGGAAGGATTTGAGCCAGCTAAACCTATTAAGGTTTATACATTAAGTATATACTTTCATTAAGAATTTATTCTGCATTTAAAAATCTAAAAATCAGTTGATTTGAAATTCAAGAATGAAATTGTCAAATTTTGACTTTTTTGAGATCTCTAGACTGCTCAAACACCTTAACATAGGAGGCGAATAGTTTTCCGAAGAATTAAGGTAATGTTGTATTTTGAATTCTAAAAATTTGCTGAACAGAAATTCGAGGAAAAACTTTAATTTGATTTATTATTACACGAGGAATGCACCGCGACCTTAAGTCTATTGTGCCCTCTCCTAATTTACTAAGACTCACATAGCCCCAGCATATTGATAAAGTCAAATATTCTACTGGGTGGTAGCGAAGTGATGCGATCTCTATTTGGAAACATGGATCCAAGGGCCTTAAGCCCGCGCCTACAAACTGCTGTGCAGTCGAAGCAAAAACTTTAGTTAAAAATATAATTTTCTTCGAAGATTGAAGCTAAAGCAATTGAAGCTTAAAGCTTTATTTTATGACTTAAGCTTTCCAAAGCTCGTCAGGTTGTTAAATTATTGCATAAACATGCTGAGAACTACAAAAATGTTATATATTTTGAATGAAAAGATACCAACTTGCCTAAGTAGTGAAGTACGACTCCAGCGGTTGATTTCTTGACTTTCACCGGCTCTCCAATGTACACATAATTACCTTAAAAGCAAAGGTAACTTGAAGCGCGTAACCAAAAAACGTACACTTTTTGTTTATTAAAGAAAAAACGATGACTACTTAGCATTACTTAAAATACTTCCACATCAAAGAGCATACAACGCACACGCCAGCAGCCGCAAGGATGTATACATATGGACGTACATATATACTATAGAGGACAGACAACCACAACGCCGACTCCCAGCAAACTAAACGAGATGTCAATGATTAAAAGTTTGCGCCCTCATCAGCACCACTGACCAGCCAAGAACTTTTAATAATGCAAAGTTATTTTTAATTTTTTTTATGTGCTCCCGCTCTCCCAGTATATTTTTTCTCACTACTTTCATTCCTTAGCGTTTTTTACACAGTTCATTAAACTTAAAATATACGCATTTTTAGTTTTCTAAACGAGGCAAAAGTACCAGCTTGCTGATAGCGAGAGGGAGAGAGATAGAGAAAGTGAGCGGTGGAAAGGTAGCAGCGACGTGAGTTCGAGGTACAAGCGCGTGTTTAGGTAGACCCAAGTAAGTGGTGGTGGCAAAAGTTAGAGTGTTGAATAAAGTGAAATTAAAAATCGTAAAAAATACTTACTTTACGAGCTTCGTACGCGCGTACCGAAGAGAAACGTCCTTGGCAAAGGAGCAAGTTTTCGTTGCGCGGTAACTAAACACTTTTAGTAGAGTAGAGTAGATAAAAGTGATAGTCGAAGTGGCAGTGGGTAAAAGTATGTGTGGTGTAGACTCAAGATGCATGCAACGCTGGTAGTTGGGGATGATGGTGCTGATGTTGGCGGCCGTAGTGCCGTGGACCGCTGGCGCAGCGCAAAAAATGTGGACTAATTTGGCGTGCGCAGCGATTGCATTCCTCGCATTCAGCGATTTTATTGCCAACTATTTGGAAATTAGTGCGTATTTTCCAGGTGAATGCATGATGATTGGTGTGCCCCGTTATATGTATGCGCGTCTGTGTGGCGAAGACCAACTTTTTGTTGACTGAAAAGAATGGCGAATCAAAAGAATTAGTTATTTAGCATTGTTTGTACGCTAAGACGATTATTTGCTTTTTATTTGTTTATTTGTATGTTTTTACGAGAAGCGTGAATTTAGTTGTTTAATAAACACACGAAATTGACGCGCTTGAACGCGGCTATAAAAAATAATGAAATGGAAATAAAAGTTAATATTAAGTTGAACAAGTCAGCATTTTCTTTTTTGCGGAACTTTTGAAATTCATGGGAAGTATCTTCTTTATTTGCGTTTAACTGCTGACGATAAGGAAGCTGATAAATTAAATATGTAACAGTAAACGTAGTTTCATTTCTGAAAAAGTCGCGAATTAAATTACGCTATGCTTGAAACAAGTTGGTTAAAGAAGTGTCTTTACTTTGACAGGATTTAGCGAGTGGTGAAACGAACAGTCAAGTCGTCTTAATAACATAGAACGCTGGATGTTGTTGCAAGTAATTAGCTATGGAAGCAAAAAAAGTAAACCATTTTGCATATACATTGTTGTTGTGCCTTACCTAATCTCTTCTTCTGCGATGGTCACTGTCAAAAATTGGTTTAAAAAGTTTCAACAAGTCCTGAAATCACGAAAGGTGCGACCACCGAAGACAAAAGGCTTCAAGCTTCAAGAAGGGTTTCAACGTTGAAAGATAGCTGACACTGTAAGAATTTGGAAGAAAGTGAAGGCTATTCTAAGGACCGGAAAGATGATATCCAATGTGATCCTACATGAAGAATCGGTCACAGGGCTCTACTATATTGATTATTACATTACTTTAAGGTCCCGATATGGCAATTTTGATGTCAAAGGTACATCGAGTATTGGAGGTCCTATTGTTGGATATATCGATATACTGTAATAATGAAAATCGACTACTCCGACCGTCACTTAAGTACGGTTGTGATTAATCAGAAGTTAAAAATTGCACAAAAAACAAACGACCGAAAACCAACCTGGAATGAATTTCCACCAAGGATCACTGTTTTATCGCTAAAAAATCGATTCATTTCTTAACTGGGTGTTAATCGGTGATGGAAAGTAGCTCACTTATGATAAAGTTAGTTCAATGGGGATGAGTCGACGCAAAAGGTGGCCAAGTTATTATTGACGATCGGTAAGGTTTAATTATGTGCTTGAAGATATTTGCATTATTAATCTGGTACGACCTGCTTCCTTACGCCCAAACTCTTAATTTGAATATGGACTGTCCGCAATTGGACCGTCTGAAGGAAGTAATGTTCAGAAGTAGCCAGCTTTGTCCAATAGTAGAGGAATTGTGTTGGATCGGAACCAACCAAGTCACATAAATCGTTAGTAACCCGTCATCAGTGCCGGGGGCTTGGTTAGAAGGTTCTTATGTATCCAACATACAGTTTATTTCTATTTGCGACCAATTTCTTTCAGATTCTAAATTTTTTCTCTATTAAAACAATATCCCATCAAAACTTCAGTCTTACTCGCATCGCAGGTCAGCGACAGAAAATACGCCAGAACTCAATTTTTAATTTATCAAAAACTCCGCATTACTCAAAAGTACACTTTTTATCAACATATAATCCGAGCTTGCCGGCATATCGCACCCTCCACACGCCCCGAGTATGCGCAAATTTTAATTAAAAACGCATATTTTGCTGTTAATCCCACAAACTACCAAATAATGCGCTAGAAATCAACACAGCACGAGCCAGAGCACTAGCTCAGCAACACACACATGCACGCGCGCGCACACGGAGGAGCATATCACCACTAATGGCACGGTGACGCAGGAGAGCCGGGTGCAAACGACAACTATCAAAGCAGTGCACTACGCATTTTCCACCTTGTCAAGCGGATTTGAAACGTCTGAAATACAGAGCACACAGCACATACCATAAACTAAAAGTAAAGCAACAACAACTATAACAACACACACAGTCATTGCAGTAGTAACAATAAAAGTGAGCCTCTATGCCAACACCACAACAGAGCAACCACCATCAACATCAACATTAACAACAACAACAACCACAACATCGACAGCGGCAACAACAGCAACAACCACAACATCAGCCGTACAGCATAAACACTTTGCCATAACACACACCACCACCATCGCCGCCACTTAACTCCAGCGCTGCATTGCGAGTGTGTGCACCACATAGTCATACTAGTAGACAACAGAGGTAGCGGCAACAACAACGACAACAACAAAATCTAAAACGAATTTTCAATGGGATTTTCATAGAGACACAGCACTCAGAGTGAATTGCTGCGTCTGAAGGTTTTCGATATGCCCGCTGCAGCGAGTGCGGCGTGTCGAGCGACACACGAAAAAGCAACCCTCAAAAATTGCCAAACAATCATGTCCATATCTCGGTGGTGTGTGTGTGTGTGTGCCATGCATGAAGCCTCGAAAAGGACACGGCAGGATAATGAGCGAATATGCACGCAGCAGCAGCGGCGGAGCCGACGCAAAAAGCGCCTGACACGAAGTGCGACAGGAAGGCGAACAAGCGGCGACCGACGCTTAAGCGACCAAGCGACCGGGGCATTGACATTGCAGCGACAACACAGCGTGCGTGTGTGTGTATGTGTAAGTGGCAAGTCAAGGGATGAAGGTCGACAAGGGACGATGAAATGTAGGAACAAAGTGCTCATTGTTGATATATAGTTCGTATATGTTGTCCGCCACGGGCCTTAGCGTGCCGCCTGATAGTCACAGTAAGTGCGACATGCACACGATTGCGGAAGAATACCCCAACATCTAGTAAAAGTGCCGTAACTGTAGTTGCGCACACACACATTTACATATTTACCTATGCAAAAAAGAAGCACGCAAATACTGCAATGGATCGGAGCCGTGTATGCCACATATTCGTGTCAGACTGCAATTTCATCGGATGAACAGGCGACTGTCGATGTGAGACAAGGGCGGTTGGCAGTAGGGCGGCGCACACAACACACTACTTAATCGATCTGAGACGTAACTGAAGCGCAGCAAATGCATTAGACCAAATTCAATTGTTGTCGTTGATGGAAGGTGAAAAACTTCAGCTTCGGTCCGCTTCGGCAAATGGACATATGGAAAATTCTCAAATGACAAGCATTTAGGTGGCTTGGCAAGCGTTGGACGGTGCTTTTGAGTGACTAAGTTGTTAAGCGTTTGAAACAGTGGGTGTAAGTATTTCCCGTAAGCTTGAAGTTGGACTGATTAGTTTTCCATAACAGCAGAACGGTAAAGAATAGATAATAAAACAGTTCTTTTACTGCCAAAAACCAGCCCGAACGATCTGAAATAAAAGTGAAAGAATGCTAAAATCCTCATATTAGCCTTACTATGAATGAGAAATTTCGGTTTGTGGTTTAATTCAAAAAGACTTGGTAATAAATCGTTTCCTTTCTTCTATTAAAAGAACCAAGAGTTGCAGAATTCACCATATCCATAAATTACTCCAAGGTTGGTTTCGTAAAACGAATTTGTAGGCCGATAATATCCAAACCTGAACTATCCAAAACATATCGTTCACATGAGTAAGGTATACCTAAGTTCAAAACCATGTTTAGTTTGGTCTCAAACCTAATTCCAGGTTGAATGAAATTGCGGGTTTGCCACAATAAGGACTGGTTTCACTTCTAAGCTTGTTAGGTAACAATAAATCAAGACGGCAAAAGAATCCAGATCTTAATCCATATTCCCAACGAATTTTCAATCAATCTAAAAAAAAGAACTCTTCTATGTCTTCACAGAATGAAACATTTTTAATCCCTGAAGCTAATGTACACATTTCTATGTATATGGTATTTAGTGTGACTACTGTGGATCTCTGTTTAGAATATAGATTAAATACATTTTCATGATTTGTTTCATGGGTCTGAAGTGATATTTCCAAAGACCACCTCGAACCAATGGAGCTAATACGGGAAAATAGATCGTAGATTCAAGAAATGTTTGAGTAATGGATAAAAAATGAGAATAAATGATGACAAGACGACGTTTACTTCGAACTTAGCAGAAATATCAGTCAGAGGGTTCTAAAGGAATCTCGCTCAACTAAAATATATAAAATGAGTCTGCAACTAAATATTAATTGCCACTAGTATCAACAATCCCTTCCACAAAAAATTTTCGCCAACAACCGCACACTGTGTACACCCCTCAAGCGCTCGGGTGGTGAAAAACGAAAATCTAACAATTGTTAATCTGGACATGTGTTTGGAAAAAGTGTTATTTGTGTTTGTATACATGCTCATAGCGACACTGATTGCCATCGTATATGTAGTTGTAGTTGTTGTTATTGTTGTTTGATTGTGTGCGGTAGACGTCAATTGCCGTTGTCGTGGCTGTGGTAGGCCGTTGCATGTTGCACTGTTTTTCCGGCGTGTTGCATGTTTGATGTGCTGTTGTGGCTATTTGACGACTTTACATTTTACCTATGTTATTGTTCACTTTCAGCTGTTATTGCTGTTGTTGTTGCTGCACTAAACTCATTTTCATTGCTGCGGCTGCAGTTTGTTGTATGTCCGTGCTGATGCTGATGCTGTTGCTGACACCGCCAACGTCGCCGCCGCCGCAGCCTAATAGGTGTTTGATATTTGCCTTGCCTATTTACAGGGTGTTTTTGAACGATCGATAATCGCAGGCCGCAAAGCATGAGGTACGCATATGCTGCAGGTACAGTGGGTGGGTCTCACATAAAAATGGTTTTAAGAAATCAGAAAGTTTCTGGGTTTTATGGCCTTTTAGAAAGAGATGCTTCAGACCTGGACAGAAGACAATATTCTAGTCCAATTGTAGTTTAGGGGGGTTTCCAATTAATTCCCGATTGTCACTTTTTCTTTCAATTATAGTTGAGTTTTAGCTTCCTCGAAGACCTTTTCGTAATGGCGATCGAGAATAAGAATAAGATCCATAGAGAACTCGCATAGATTCAAAATAGTTTCCTGCCTTTCCTGTGACCCTGTTATTAACCAAGCAAGTTTTTGGCCGAGAGTATCTCAATTGACAATACCTTATCTTTGAGAGACTTGAGTTGGAAATTTTAATTTTTAGATAAGTGGTCTCAGTTCGACTTGTACAAATGCAGATATTTCGGTTTGTTTTTATAGGCTCTACAATTTTGGAATCGATAAATTGCAATGATGAAATATGGGTCAGTAATGTTTCGGTTGTACAAGAAAGAGTATCCAGAGCAAAACAAATAACTTTTTGAACTCAAGCAATACTAGATAAAGTTCAAAGATGTAGTAAAGGCAACTACGGAAAATATCACAAGAACTTATTGTTGTAAAGTATAAGGGTTCATACAAAAATGGACTAAGTTGGACACGTAGTCGAAAAAGTCAAAAGAATTCCTTTTTTACTTTTATTTTTTGACACCGTGCAACACCGACCCCATGTTAACTCGTACCAACAGTCAATCGCATGCACGCAAATCGACCATTGGATTTACCGAATGACAATCGCATGTTGCATGTTGCATGTGTCGTAACTATGTTTCACTGCAGCATTGTAATGGGTGATTATCTAATTTCCAAATGCTTTTCCAATAAGCTTTACAACAGGGATTTACTATTGTGCGCCCAACTGACGCCACACCCGCGAATTCGACAGAAATTGTTAACGCACGACACGAAAAACTGGAAACACTTCAACGCGCACATTTTTGTTTAGGAGTTAGATTTCACGAGCTCATTTGGGAGTCAGCCGCACGGAATTTAGCCCTACTAGTAAACATGAGGGCGTTAAAAGAATATATAGCTTGAAACGAGCAAAGTTCGCTCAATTGCAAACAGTTGGTCCTGTTCCGAAGTGTTCTCATTTGTCTACATATTATTCAACGAATGTACTATGTAATATGACTCTATCAAGCGAATTGTAACTGAGTGAACCTAATCACAGTGGCTTTGGGACTTTAAAATCAACATTTTATCAGATATTCACCATGCGCCAAATCTTGGAAAAGACCCAGGAAAAAAGGATCGCCACACAACACCTCTTCGACGATTTTAAAGCTGCTTCTGACAGCACGAAAAAGAGCTACCTTTACGACGAGATGTCTGAATTTGGTATCCCCGCAAAACTAATACTGCTGTGCAAACTGACGTTGAACAATACGAAAAGCTTCGTCAGGATCGGGAAGGGCCTCTCCGAGCCGTTCGATATCAAGACAAGACGACTCCCTTTGGTGCGACTCCGAGGATCTGCTGCTGGAGAAAATAATTCCAGCTGCAGAAGGGAAGGTACTATCTTCTATAAGAAAGTACAACTGCTGGCGTACACCGGTGACATTGATATCATTGGCCTCAACAATCGCGCCGTTAGTTCTGCTTTCTCCAGAATGGATAAGGAAGCGAAGCAAATGGGTTTGGTAGTAAACGAGGGCAAAACGAAATATTTCCTGTCAACAATAATCGATGGAACGATATATAAGATATACGACGACATTGATATTGTTCAGCGAATCAAAAGACAGCGGCTACGCTGTCTAGATCATATTGTCCAAATGGATGAAAGCACTCCAGCTCTGATAGTACTCGACGTACTACGTGCCAAGGAAAGCAAAGGAAGAGGAATGTCTGCAGACCAGGTGGAGAATAACCTAGCTACACTTGGAATCTCCAATTGGCGCCAAACAGCGAAAGGAAGAACGACTGGCGCGCTGTTGTAAACTCGGCAATAAACGGTGTCTACATTAATAAAGAAGAAGAATTGATAATTGTAATTTTTTGGAATTCTACCGAGTTGACAGTACTTGGTCGGATTAAAAAAGAGAACAATCTCGGTTAAGTAGACCCGACTGTCGTGAGAACGAAATAAACTTGTAATGCTTCGTTGTGCACTAGCACAGACTAAGTTCCCCAGCACTTTCCTGCAGGGCCCTTCCCCGCACATATGCAGAATTTCGCAGATCCAGTCACCCGTTCAGTCAGTCAGCCATTCAGTCATTTTATGTGTTTGCTTGCCCATTATTAAGTATCACCGGCTAATGTGGTGTACATGTTTAACTAATGACCCATGTCACGAAACCGTTGTCTATTCAGCCTCTTGTTCCATACATAACCAAAGTTCGCTTGCTGCGTTCGTGCATACGGTTGGGTTATTCGTTATTTGTTGGCTCAAAATTGCATTGCCGTAAACATTGAACAATGTTGCCACTGTATATGGCTCTATGTATTTATGTGTGTATGTGTGTGGAGTCGCTGTTGTTTTTGCGCATTCGCTAAAATTAACAATGTCAGCGTGCTCGTACGCTCATTCGCTTATACGTTCGCTCATAATAATGACCCGCAGCGGAAGTGGCCATGCAAGCAATATCAACCAGTCAGGGTCATAAATGTTGCATCGAAAAATTAGCTCAACTGCTGGGTAAGGCCCATAAAACCCAGTATTTACTATGCCCCATTCACACATACTACACATGTGTGTTTGTGTGTATGACTGTGTGTAAAATCGCAGCAGGCGCTCGCCGGACCGTCGTTTGAGTTTGTATGCGTTCGGGCAGCTGCGCAAATTACAAATTGAAAATGCCATTCGTATCGGGTTTTTGGTGGAAATCATTGCTTCAGGCGGCGCACGTAATCAATGCGAGCAATGAAAAGGCGGAAAAATGTTGCCAACTACGCTGACCCTATTTTGTAAGCAAGCGCCGTCAAGCAATCCAACTGCGGCCGACAATGCTCCGGTGCAGACAGGCTGACAGTAATGCAATAATGCAGCTCATCTGTTATAAAAATTGCATTTTGTTGTGCTCACAACTCAAAATGGCACATTAACGAGCATTACGAAATCGTTCGCACACAACTGCGGGGCATTTTCAATTGTGCGCGCGCGTGTACCTATGCGCATGTGTACGTACCCCTGTGTGTAGATATGGCGCGTTGCTTACAATGAATTTTATGCGAATGACATTAGTGGATAATAAACACATTTGCAAGTTTAGCGTGTGTGCAGCATTTGGCAAATTGAAATAATGCCAGCTATAATTACTATAGCCGTTGGCTATTGCTAAATTTTGACTAAGTTTCCCAAAAATTCTGTTTGTTCGATAATCAAATTGAATCATCGAATTTCACGTTCTTTTGACAATTAATTTTTTCTAATTGCTATAATTAGCAAAGTTTAGATATATTTTTTTCGATAATCAATTTTATCGATAATTAATTTTATCGATGATAAACTTTTATCGATATAAATATATGTACATTTTTTATCGATTAACAATTCTGTAAAAATCGAAATTTTTTTTGTTGAATTTTTATCGATAATCATTTTCATCGATATCAATTTTTTATCGATTATCAATTCTGGAAATTAATCGGAATTTTTCTTTGTTTTGTTGTTGCTGAAGAAAATGCAGTGGTTTATCCGGGCACAGACTGCATCTGTCTAACTATTTTCTACAAAACCGACAATTGTAAGATAAACTCTGATTTAGTAGTGTCAGTTGGTCATTGAAATCTGTAAGAAAATCGCCCAAACATTAAGTGCGATTTCACAACGGATTTCGTCAGAGTAAGTCCTAAGAAGCAGCAAATCAGTAGAGGTGATGGCTTCCGGAAAGCGGCTGCATATATACTGTGTTCCAGACTTCAAAGAAAAGAAAAACAAAGAAATAGTTGATGAAATTGCCAAAAGTCTGGGTAAAGAACCAGTACCGGATATACGGAAGTCACTAAAAGTCACACTATTGTGGCCAATAGATGCCCAATTATTAGGTATTTTATAGGCCGTGTAACACATTGCAGTCTGCTTTATCTTATTTTGCATGTCTCCTTGAATTTGAGACACTTCCAAGAAAGAGCAATATTGTCTTAATTACAAATAGCAATAACCAATGCGCACTCAAATACACCCGCACAGCATAAACAGAAATCAACAAATTACTGAATATTTAATTAGAAATAGCCTAATGAAGTTAAGTCGTTGTCCTGCTCCTCACCAATGCTCAGACGAACAGCTCACTTTACTAATTGGTTTATTTTGCACGCGCTCTCACTGCGAATATTTAATGATTTATTTACACAAGCAGCGGCGCTTCATTTATATCACTTTTAAATTACATTTACTTACGCTTTAAGCACAAGAAAATGGCAGTAAATAAATAAAAACAACAACACAAACACTATCTACTACTGTTCCAAAGTTGCCTATAAGCATTAAAAAATCATTACGCAGAAAAAAAAAAAACTGGGGAAAAAATGCCTGAAATGCAAAACTTTGTCCGTCCTGTTAATGCTGCTCATTATTGGCATTTCTGTCATTTCCGGTGCATCTTAGTTCGTGCGTCAGTGCTGCCAAGTACGCTTTCATGCCTTGCCCACCCATACTGCTTGCAGGCGGCACGAACAGCCAGTGCGGCTGCAACGACTGCATACATTTATAGATCCGCCTGCCAACATGCATGTGCGTGTTGTTAGGGGTATATATAGGCATAGATATATATATATATATAGCTGTGTGTATCGGCAGTCGCCTCCAACGCAGTTCATTATCTGTGCTCGATAACTTGGAATGACTTAAAATAAGTGACTTTTATTACTGTCAATGCATTGGCATTGCAAATGGATTTTTGTACGGCCTTTCAAGCCCACCAAAGTGTTTATAGACACTTTTCTTGTCGGTGTCCCATGAACGACACGCAGTGAAGTTGTTACTCATTTTCGTAGCGTTACTTAAGTGTGAAGATGGTTGGCGTGAGCGAAATGCAATGTAATATGAGTAAATGCCCTGTTGGAATTAAGATCCATTCGAGTATGTAAGCAAAATTGTACCCATACCCTAAGCAGGGAGGCTTTCTTATATTGGCCAAGCGGAAGGATAGAAATAGATGCCGATATTAGTTCTTCTTAGCACACAGAAATGATCAAGCAACACAAACCTAATTCCAACATCGAAATATCTCAGATCTAATTTCGGAGAATATCAAATAATTGTGACTCAGTTTGTTTTCTCGAGAGTAAGGCAGGAAGTCAAACATTCCACTTTCTCAAAATTACGACTGATAATTATTTTACTCAGAAAACTTTATGAGAGTACAATATCTTGCAATGTCATTCGACGCTGCTGATCAGATAGGCTTTCTTATAGTGACCTAGCAGAAAGGTAGGGATATATGATATTAGATCTTCCGGTTTTAGTCATAAATTTACTTCTGGAATCACATTTTCCATCCAAGATCTAGTCTAATCGTTTTTGAGGGATTTAAAGGCGTATACAGTAATTTAACACGAGATGACGTTTGATATATTGCGGAAAATATCACTGTAGATATGTGCTTGTTCAACAGCAGGTGGAATTATTCGTCTGCTGATCTCAGGATTCCTATTCAATATTTCGAATAAAACAGCAACTTTTCTAACCCCGGTACATTGAAAGACATTCTTCTTAAAATTACCTCAGATCAAAACCTAGTCTAGATCAAAACCGAATCTAGAAGCTTCCATACGAAAGCAAATAGTTTGAACCTCTCACTTTTTATCTTCACTTTTTATCTAAAAAAAAATATCTCAGAGGCTTAAATCTCTCTTTCAATTGTTAGACAATTAGAATCAAAGAACTTTATCAGTGCTTTTCAAAGCTATATTCCAGGAAAGGCAATCTATAACTTTTTCCTACAGGGCACTGACACAGGTATATTCATATATAGTTGCGTTTACAGCAATCTTTTCCACTTTTTATGTGAAAAAAGTGGAGAACTCATCATCTGCATTATTTTTTTATATGCATGTACTGCTTGCCATTGCAGTAGTTGTTGTTGTTACATGGACAGTGGCGGCATGAAGTGCGATGCACTTAACTTTTATTAACACTTTCGTGTGGAATTAGTTTCATTGTGCAGCATTGTAGCCCCTGACTGCAGAGAAAAAATACGGAACAATATGAAACCCCTGAGAAAAGTTGAGCAAAAAAATTACAAAAATGTCAAGGAAATAAAACTAAAGATAACTGTGGAAAAATGTAATGGGCAAAAAAGAATTAAAATAAGCGATAATAAAATTGAGAGAAATTGCAGACTAAAGTGCTGGCAAAGCGTGACCTGGATGTGGAGCGGAGTAGATGAAGACAAGGGTTGGTATATGTAGTACTTAAAGTGCTCGTAAGATGGATAGGCAATAGGTAAAATTTGCAAGCGAAGCCTATAGTTATTGAAATTAAAGGTTAAAAGGTTACATTTCCCAAACGCCCTCAGGCCTGCAAATCCAATTTCGGATCATACTTGTCGGTAGGGAACTGAGTAGATAATTGAAAAATTCTTTCTTTGCGCAAAAGGCTCTTAGATTTTATTAGGTCCTTCCTTATATAAACTGCAGAAGCGTAGAGAATGAAAATATCCGTTGAGAAGCTCTTGAGGTGCTTCGAAGAGAGGATCTATGGGACTTCAAGTAATGCGAATATCGAAAGAGAGGAATGAAAAACTCTATAAGTCCGACAGGTAGCGCTGAACCTCAATTGGACCTCTGCAAACATTACTCATGAATATTGTTCCCAAAAACTGATGAAAAAAATAAACACCAGACCTTAGCAGATCGACGAGGCCTTTTCAACTTTGAGGTAAATATTTAATTATACTATTAAATAGAGAAGAACTAAAAAGAATCTGACTAATTTTTAAATGCAATATCTCAAAATGATCTGTCCATCTCTTTATACAAGCTTGTTCTCATGAACACTTTCTTACGCAGTTTGTCAGCTAAGCTTTTAGTATTGCTATAGAAATTTTGAGCTGCAATTGGCTAAGCCATAAACAATGCTTATCGGTTTGACAACGAACTCGAAGGTTTTCGACTCAATAAAATCGCAACTTTTTATTGCAAAAATATGAGCTCACTTCCGCGAACCACCAAAGAGGTATAAAAATGTTACTTAAAGGTGACCAAAGGTGCCAGAAAAATCAAAAAAAAAGATAAAAACAAATGTAATAGCGAAATGGTAAAAGAATAGCAACCGCCAAATAGAGAGCGTGTAAAGCGCACGCTCTCCATTCAACGGGTGATGTGGTTGTGCGGCCATAATGGCTTTGCGGTTGCAACGTCATGTGCACTAAGCTCCTTTTATTGTTGTTGGTTTTCGCGGCGAAAGCGCTTAGTTGTGCCATCGCGTTAAATACACACGGCGCGCTTTATATCCTGACCACATATTTTTACTTCCCCACCGAACAGATATGCATATACCGTTACGTTCAAACAGTTGTGAGAATACCTTTTGTCACATGCACTTGCAAGCTCTGCTCGTGTGCAGACATTCCGACAGACAGGCAGCTGTTTCACGCTGAGCGCCCGCGCTTTGTCTCGTCTGCGGTTGGTTGTCTTCTTTTGACTGTCCTCCGCATTTCAGCAGACGAGGATGTACGTATATATATGGCAGACAACATCTCACGTTTAAAACAGTCCCTAGATGTCCTTTATTTCTATATAACTATGTAGGTGAGTATGTCGCGCTTTAACAACTATGGTATGTGTGGCCACAATCGTAGCCATAGCATTCTATTTTTCACACCACTGCCTGCTGGATGCTTTGGAACTATTTTAGCGAGTACTTTTTCTACGTTACACTCACAAATGCAACGCTGCTAATGTACTGAGTATTTGTTTGAATGTTTTCCGTATCAAAGGTAGCCGAAAACGGGATTTCGGGCTTCAAAATTTTACGAAATACTTGAGAAAAAATCGATTTTTAATACAATAATATCAAGCAAACAAAATTTCTTGATTCCGAAAATGATAATCCCGAACGTAGAAAATCTCTAAATGACAAAATCCCCCAAAATTTCAGTCCCGAAATCCTAAAAATAGTAAAGACTGAAGGCATGCCTACCTTTTAGTACCAATAAACTTAATATCAGGACACGAATAATTATAATCCCGAAATGATAAAATCCCGAAATAACAAAATCCCGAAATTTACGTCCCGAAATCTTTAAAGTACTAAATGATTGCGTACCGAAAATGAAATCTTAAAAAATGTAGAAATGACAAAACTCCGATAAACCGAAATCCTAAAAGTAAGACCTGGTATGGTATGCACCTCAACACTTCATTTAAATAAATTCCCGGGACAACTTAAAATAATAATCCTAAACTGAGAAAATCTCGGCATGAAAAACTCCTGATGTAATAAAATCCCGATATGACAAAATCCCAAAATTTAAGTGCGTCAATCCTAAAACTAAGACCAAATAAAATACCTCAACACTTGATTTAAATAAACTTAATTCCAGGACACGAATTTAATTATGGGACACCAAAAATAAAAGTCCCGAAATGATGAAATTTCGAAATTTCGAAATCCTAAAAATATATAACATAACTCAACACTTAGTGTAAATAAACTGAATTCTGAAATGCCAGAATCCTGAAATTTCAGTCCCGAAATCTTAAAAACAACACCTGATGGCATACCCCAACACTTGGTTGAAATAAAGTCAATTTCGGGACACCGAAAATTATAATCCCGAAATAATAAAATCCCGAAATTCCGAAACTACTACGGTAATGCATATACTAAACCACATTGCTCGTTGTCTCTTTATCTGCCCGCGCACCATTATCTTGTGGCCACTCACACTGGGTGGCACAACAAATTGCTAGCTGCGCATTTTTGCATTGTGTGGCAAATTACATGCACGAAGTTGCATGTGTCGCGTTCGCCAAGTTGCACAACTAATTTTTTTCTTGCAGCAGCGGCAGTCGGTACAACAGGTGGTATGAGTGTGAAAATAAGTAATGAATGTAGCGCATTCATACCACATGTTCAGCTAGCGTAGCGGCTGTGGCAGCAACAAGCAATACGAATGCGGAAAACAGTAAAAAGTGACTTGTTCTATTCTGCCTTGTCGTACAGAAAAACTTTTGCAAATTAGTGGATTCAACAAATTTTGATTTACTATTCCACGTAGTACTCTCATACAAGGCGCCTTCACGCGCACCCACACACACACACATATATTTAAATGTTTACTATGAGAAATGTTACAATGCTTGGCAGCTGCTCACAACAGTATGTTAGTTAGTTAGTTAGTTAGCTAACTACAAAAGCATTTAATTGAGTGTTCGTGTGTGTGTGAGTGCGTGTGTTTGTGATTGTGTCTTACGAGTCATTTCGTGGCATTTGTACTGCATAATTTCGCGTGCGCATTGTGTGGTGTTGCCGGCTTTTTACAAAACTAAATGAGTTGGAATGTAATTATTGTTCATTGTTTGTGGAGTATTTTACTATATGTATTTGTTGTAATGCTTTTAGCATTACAATTTAATGGCACATACAAACATAGGGCGCGAAGGCAAAAGCGGGAACAGATACATATACATACATATAGACTTATATAGCAATACAGTTACGTATAGCAGGAAGAAACCCACGACTCATATTGTGTGTGTTTGAAAGTGAAAATAACTAAGTGTTGCTCCTTTTTGTGGCATGCTGCAGGCAAATTAAATTGGAAAAAGCGCTAACTGAAAAATGTAATGACAGAGAAAGTAATTATTCCGCATTACTTGTGTAATGGCTGTTAAAATTTAATGATTGTTTTTGCAGTCTAACTTTCTCCTCATTTCCTTCCGCTGAGTTGGAGTGGCTTGTATGCACCAAATGGCATTTCCATAATGGTTTTCAGGGTCTTGTATCGCTGTTCATTTCTCTGAAAGATTCTAACGATCGAGTTTTCAGTGAAACTAAACTTGAACTTTGGCAGTTCATCACAGATTTTACTACCAGAGACTCACTTTTCATAACAGTATTTGTTAGCCATAAAAATACAGAAGTTGACGCAATTAGTATAAATATCTCCTGACAATGAGGTGCCTTTCTATTGCTCGGCCTAATTATCCCATGGAATTCTTGTCTCATTAGCCTCACGGTTTAAGTCGGCTCCTGACGTATTATGAGCTTTAAGGACAGTTTTTTTTTTTATGGGTCGTAACTCAATGTGAGCTTCGGCATTCAGCGCTTTATTCGGCTAAGCTAAAAAATTGCTGAGTCCCAAAAGATGAGAACTTTATTCAGCTATTATTTTCTTAAGCTGAACAGATCCATATATTCTTTCGCATTCAGCTATTATTCTGCTAAGCTGAAAACTTTATTCATCTGTTATTTTCGTAAGCTGAATAATTGTTGAAAACTAAAAGAATTAAAGTCACAGAAATAAAGTTCGAGGTTTGGAAATTTTTAGGCAGAGTGTGGACCGTTTATTTGATATACAAGTTGGAGATGCAGATAGCAGAGCTTCACTCTAAGCTCATTCTGAAACCGTAAACTTTTTAGAGTGAGACCGATAAACTTGCAAGATTATAACCGGAATACTAACTGGGCACTGTCTGGTGTTTAGAGCCGGACAACAATGAAGCATTTCTTGGGAACTTGTCCCACAGAGTCTGTTAAAAATCGCGTCAAGCGCACGCATCCTAAAGAATGACTACTGCTTTTGGACCTAAGTATTGAACTCCATCTGTTATCACAAAGGACCAAAACTGGTCTATGCGTGGCTTATTGGCCCACCAGTTTAACCTAATCTAAAAATTTCATCTCTAACCCCTTTGTACAAAACTTTGGTTGAAGATTTTGACAGTCCATGCCATTAAAGCCACTTAGTTTATCCTCAAAACTGACACCTTTTATTACTTGAACCATAACGCCAACGAAAAGCTCAACACTTCGCATTAAAGCACATTTCATTTTTGTAATAAAATACCATTAACCAAGTTATGTGCGCACGTATGTATGTGTGCCGTGAGCAAAAATTTTCAAAGAAGCAGAATTGAGGAAAAAACACCGTAATTCCACCATCATTTATTCATATTACCAACATGTAGTTAGACGCCCTGCCCTACCTTGCCAAAAGCTTAGCCGTTAAAGAGAATAAGATAAACGCTCGAAAACAGCAAAAACAGAAAAAGACATAAACGAAAGCTGGAAACCTAAAACATACCAAAGGGCGACTTTTTAGCATGCAAATATAATCCCTTCTAATCTCGCAAAACAAAATTTACACCTACAAAGTGAAGTTGAGACGACTTTAAACGACTTCACTGGAGCTAAGATGGGTTCAGTCGGATCAAATAAGTACGAGCGTGAGCGCACAGACCATTGTATGTATGTTTTTCTTCGCAAGTATGTATGTGTTGCTGTATAAGTATGTATATATGTGTGTGTCGTTACATATGTATGTGGAAGTAGTGGCGCTTGGGTGCATATGTTGCTGGCGCATATGCGAATAATAATGCAGTGACAAGAGGAGGGAAATATGGCTGAAGAGTAATATATGCGTGTGTATGTGTGGTAAAAACCAAAGGCAGACAGCAAGGTAGACAGTGCAAATGTAAAAAACGTGCATTAATGTCGGGGGGAGTGTACTAAATGTGTGGGTGTGTGGTAATATACATATGCAGAGTAGTACATAATGTGTGTATATTTATTTGTATGTATGCATGCATGTAAGCATGTGTTCGCAATTGGTTGTGACGGTGGTTGGCTTTAGGCACGCGAGGGACGTATTTTAATAGACTGGAGTACAACAGCAATTACGAGTAAATTATTATGCCACAAGCACACACAGACACACATACATACGCATATGCTAACATGCACGCCCACATATGCAAGCACATGCAAAATAACATGATTGCGAGGAAATGTGAAACGAAACGTGAACATATGCAATGGAAGTCAACGGCGCGCCAAGGCAGCGAGTCCCACTGGTGAGCGCGCCGAGCAGCGCAGTCAATGTGCAATGGTAAAATACAAACAACAACAAAGCGGGAGCAGCGAGGAAAGTGCAAAATGAAGAACGGTAAGCGCAGCGAACGAGCGTGAAAGCGCAAAGCGGTGGCGCGCAGGTTGCCAGGCAGCTAGACCGAGCAGGCGTGGTGGAGGTTGTGCAAGCTAGCGGCAAAAGTTCAAATTTATGTAGTGGAGCAAAAGTGGCAGCCACGAAAATGAGGTGAAATCAGCGACAAGCGTCACACACACACATACAAATGTAACATGTAGAGGTAGCGGCGACAGCGGCTTGTGTGGCAGCAAAGGTAAAAGCGCCAAAGTCACAGTCACAGAAGGAAGTTAGTCGTTGTAACGGTGAAGACATGCAACGACTGTCGCTAAGAATTATCGCGCATATCAACAAATAAGTAAATACGAGCATATATTAAACAAACACACACACTGACAAAGATGTACGAGCATATTTCGGCGCATTTGCGTGGTTCACCGGCGTCACCTTAGCACCCAGCGGCACTTTTTTGCCCAAGAACTTATGCGGCAACTTGTGTGTTGTGTTATATATATACACCCGTATATATGTATACTTATCTGTGTAAATGTGTCTGTGTTATTAAAATGAAGTCAACAATTTATGGCCATAGATGCAGACGAAGATTGAATATAAGCGCCGTTGGGGAGTGAGCGCATTCGTGTGTTGTGGCATAAATTTTACTTTAGTCACACAGGCGCAGCAGCGACACCCATACATATAAACGCAAATAAACAAATGCACACACATATAATATGCGCTGTAGACATTATTGCCAGGCCGAAAGTTTCCTGCTTCAATTGACAGAGTTTGTGCACCAACCTAAATTATTAAGTGCCACATGGGTTGCACAGGAATGACTGTTTGCCTCACCGCTGCGCGCGCCCCGTGTGCTGCACGTGCAGAGATGTTGAGGCGAGCGCCTAAGTTGAGCTGCGCTTTGGCGCATGCATTTTGCAATAATCCACAGCATGCTGCAGCAAATGCAGCAAAAAAGTGGAGAGGAGCGTAGTTGTGGCATAAAACTTAAACTTGCTTTTGCGGCTTAAACCAATTTATTAAGTTTTGCATACAGCCAACGGATCGAGTTTTCGCTTGCCACCAAATTAACTTATTGCCTGTGTCCTTTGGCATTTGAACTTGGGTATTTTAAAATTGAAAAAGTGTGCTTGAATGAAAACTTAAAATAAATTTACAAGCATTTTGAAAGTTGCATTTCTTGGAGCGTCCGTATTTTATTGGTTTTGCTTTTCTTTATATTTAAGGAGCAATTTCATGATGCACAAGGGAGACCAAGACCATCTTTTGAAGGAAGTTTGCTGACGCTACTACGGTCAGCAAACGGCTAGTTATGTAGCTTACAAGCAGCAATTAATAAAGTGATTTTTATACAACACAAGGGTATATACGATTGCTTAAATTTTTGAAACCGGAAAACTTGATAGCTGCTTTAGTAACATGCTACTAAACG
Organism: Bactrocera correcta; assembly: GCA_027475135.1. NCBI lineage: Eukaryota > Metazoa > Arthropoda > Insecta > Diptera > Tephritidae > Bactrocera > Bactrocera correcta. Next base: position 106,971,626 of record CM050323.1, read on the forward strand.
ACAACTAAATTTAGGACAACTAAAATTAATAATTCCAAAATTAGAAAATCACGACTTGAAAAAATCCTGAAATTATAAAATCCCGATATGACAAAATCCCGAAATTTGAGTCCCGAAATCCTAAAACTGAGACCAGATGGCACACCTAAACCCTTAGTTTAAATAAACTTAATTTCAGGACACCAATAAAAATGATAAAATCCCGAACATTTAAGAATCGCGAAAATTGAAAAATAAAACCTCTTGGCATATCTCAACATTTAGTGCGAACAAACTTAGTTCCGAGACAACAAAAATAATAGAATGAGAAAATCTCGATATGAAAAAATCCCGAAATGACAAGATCCCGAAATCCCAAAATTTTAGTCCTCAAATGTTAAAAATAACACCTAATGTCGCTTAGTTTAAATAAAGTAAATTCCGGAAAACCGAAAATTATAATACCGAAATGAGAAAATCCCTTTATGGAAAAATCCCGAAATTTCGAAATTGCTAATGTAATGCATATACGGGGTTTTCAGTGCGGCACAGAGAAGCTCTCTTGTAAGCTCGTGTTCGCTAAAAACTTAAAAAGACAAAAGATAACCAATTTTGTGGACATCGGAATTTTTGGAGATCAGATCTTCAAGTAGAAGATTGTTCAATAAAGCGCACAAAGCGGTTATAGTGGCGACAGGACGCTTTATAAGACCGGGTTTGCTATATACCAGTCGGAATTAAAGATGATCAAGAGAGTCTTAGGAGGATGGAGTGATGTGTAGAAGTTCACGCAAGGGGGGAAAATTTTCTGAGCGCCATTCGCTTATGAGCGGCCAGAAACGACTATTTCACATATGGCTCAAGCAAGTCACGAATTCCGGTCTTTGACCAAGAATCCTCTATATAGTCAAAAAACATCCATTTGAAGGCGAGCTAAATTGAGAAGGCGAACCATCCCTAACCTGTGTTTTGGGGTGGGTTTAGGACCCGTAACACACCCAATGAAAAGCACGGCTATAACCGCGTAAGCTGTGTCTATGTCAATAAAGGAAGAAGACCAAGAATCTCAGGGAGATTTTTTCTAAAAAGCGTACAGTTTTCAGAAAAGAGGGTTTTTGAAAGGCATTTGAGTAGCGAAAAGTCCTTAAAAATACACCTTGATGCTCACTATCTTCCGGAGGGCTTCAGGGGGGCGGTACAATCGTCTTAGCTCTTCTGGACGAGCGTCACCTCACGTAGGGATAAATTCGTTCAAATCATTCTAGTTCACGAGACCTGATGGCATCATATCTGCGCAATTTCAGCGGACGGTAGAGGTGGCCCCCATCTACGCGAACTGTGTCAGATTAGACCAAATCCGCAGGGCTTGGAGATTGATTGATAAGGGTGGTATTCATCTTACGAAGGCCGTTAAGAGGTCATATGTGAACGCCAAGGGTTCCAGGCCTATTAGCCACTTCTCATTTTTGTTGAAGATGCTGGAGAGGCTTATAGACCTACACATCAGAGCAGCATACAGAGAGATATACTATTCGTAGCAACAAACAGCCGTCGTTTCTACGATAGTCGGGTCTACGTAATCTAACAGGACTCGGATTCGGCCGAGGTCTATCAACTCGGATTTAATTTTTCTGCGCTTTGACTGTCATTTTGATTAATTCACGATCGAACGCTATGACTGAAACATAATATATTGCGAAGCACATAATAAACGAAATTTATTTCAATTAAGTGCACTTCCATTTGATAAACTTAATCATAACACGCTCGGCGCTCTGCAAAGCGCACACAAAATATAATAACTGCGCACAAATAAATATACAGACAAATGGTACTTAAAAACTTGCTAATGTTAACTAGCTTGGTTGCATGCAACGGCTCACAGCGCCACCATAGGCACTTATGCATTTTCGACATGCTGTGTCGCTCAGCTGCACTACGGTTGTTTACACGCAAAGCGTCTTATGGTCTAGTCTAGTACAAACTGCCAGCACTCACAGCGCCAACGGCATGACAATTCAACTTTCGCTCTCCGCTCAACGCCTTAACAATTTGTAAAGCTCTTAACTATTTATACTGTCGCTCTTGCTTTGTGTGTGTGGCTATCTTTGTGTGTGTTTGTCTAACTGTCAAACTGTATTTGTGCTCATGCTTGGCACGGCGTCGCCTAACTGTCTGTCTGTACGTTTCTACGTCTATCCAACTGACTGACTATTCGTCTACCCTTCTATGAGTCCATCAGTCTATGCGTCGGTGTCGGTCTCTGAGTCTTTCGTTCTCTGCGTCTATTTGTCTATCTGTCTACTTAGGTACCCAACAACTAAGTAATAATCTGAAAGCATACGTAAGTTTATAGCAAAGTGTTGTTGTTGTATGGCGGCATTGCGACGAAAAACACACCCAATGGTATTTAGTGTTGCATGTTGCATGCGCAATCTTCATTTAGTCAACATGCTACTCGAAGCGACAGCACTCTGAAGTGGCTGGGGTGTGTGCGAGAAGTGCTAACCTCTTGCTTTTGCAAAAAGTTATGTCATTGCGCTTATTTCTTATTCATTTCCATTGCTATTTCCATTTAAGTTTTTGTCTTGCGAAATGTCTTTCGCACTCCACAGTCAAGCACCCACACGCCTGCGCACTCCCTTTACGCTGCCTGCGCCGTTGACAGCGTCATTATGTAGTTGAAAGTTGCATTCTGCATTTTGCAATATTTACAGCGACATATTTTAGCTCGGCTCGAGCTCGAGCGCCATACAATTTCCACTTGCAACTTACGCTCAAGTAGTCGCTGCAAATCTCCATGCGAAGTCGTAAATGTTGCCGCATTTAATAATATCCTTCTGCGCTCTCTTTTCTTTTTTGCAATGTTTCGAATGACTTAAAAGCAAATGTATTCACAGGAGATGAGCAAGTGGCTCAACAACTACACCTGCGGTAATGTGGAGCGTGGTTAACATTTGTGTGTGCTAAAAGGCAAGAGTAGGTGCTGTTGCTTTGAGTTCGCTGCTGCTGCTTGGCGCTTGGTTGGCCGACTTGACTGCGTCTGCGTGTTGGCGTTAATTTGTTCTGGGTTGGCAATTCGTTCAGGGAACTTAACTAACTATTCGCAGCTCATATTGCGGCCATGAAGTGTGAGCACTCACGCACACTCAAACATATGCACATGTGTGAGCTTGCAAAACTAATCACACTGCCATTCATTTGCATGCCATACATTTGTAACTTTGGATGTGTGTGTATGTGTGGACTGGTGTTTATGCATAAATGCATACTTCTTTGCCCGGGTACATAATTTAAGTGTTACAAGCATCATCTCCGCTGCTTAGTTGGGTAAACTTATCAGTCTCCGTTGTGGCAATGTCGACATGTTGGAGGGCGCACAATTTTACATATTCCCTACTATATTTTTTACTACGATTACGGTTGGTGCAGCTTAGAGCCTTAATTTTAGCTTGATTTTGAACCATATTTCTAGCTAAGAATAGCGCTGAGGCTCAGCATAAAGCATGTCCCCTTGAACGTCTTCCTGTTCCAGCTCAACTTAAGACCCTTCCTCCACGATACTTGTTTTGGAAACAAATTTCAAGCTGAAAACAACGCTGAGGCTCAGCGCAAAGTAGGACCCTTTGTATTTCTCTTAAGCCTCAGCTCTTTTTATCCTCTGTTTCAGTTTCATATACGTTTTTGGAAATTCATTTTAAGCTGAGGATAGCGCCATAGCTCAGTTATTTTGGAATCCAAGCGCTTTTGGAGCCTCCGATTTGGCTCAACTTAGCTTCTAGTTCCATGATATTTTTCAGAGAGTCTCAACTTCCACTTCAAGTCCATTCTCAGAACTCTCCGGAGCCTTTACAATTTCAGTCTTGGTATCGGATTCTTTGTTCTTATTGTTTTTGTAGCCGATACCCAGACACTGTCTTGCTCGCAGATCGTAAGTGTATTCTCTTCAAAATCATATCACGGAAACATGTCGAACTGGTTTCATAGAGGAGGTTACAGTCATGTGGGGACTCGTTGGATGCTGAACTTAGATTAAGAATGTCGTAGTAAATTCTGCATAAGTATCGCTTCGCTTATGACAACGCAAGCTAATATGAAGCTCTTCTGCTATGAGTGGTGGTTTTACTCCAAGGAAGCCATTCACTGCGATTACTCTTTAACAGTCTACGCTTAAAACTAGAAAATCGTGCTATTTTAGCTCTGTCTTAAATCTGATTTAAACGTGAAATTAAGATTTTTGTATCCGTCCTGCCAATAAACTCTTTCTAAGAAACAGTTTCGGTCGCAAGATTAAGCTCAGTTTTAGTTGCTATGATAACCTCAATGACAATTTTAAACTCAGTCTCACTTTAAGTTCCAATTTCTTTAGGTGCTTTGTCACGAACTTCAAATGAAGTATGAAGTTTTGTTTAATTTTTGTATCAGTCTTAGTTGTAATCTACGGCACAATTCACCTAATAGTCCATGTCGGTCCTTTTTTACACTTGAACTGCAAGTTTTAGTATGGAATTCAGTGTTAAAGTGTTCATCTAAATTCCAGTCTGAGATTCAATTATGGTATCTACCTCCTAAGCCTAGGGACCATTTAAGGTATCAATCTCAGAGTCTTTCAAAATTTCAGATTCAGTCTTTATCTAATATCCGGTCTTATTTAGTCTCAATTACATTTCCCAATCTCAATTTCATTATTCAATTAGGGATCCGCTCCAAGAGAGTTTAGTTAGACTTAGCTCAGAAGTCGTCCTGGATGAAGGGTCCAGGAATCGGTAATAATCCATACTAAGTCCAAAAATATTATCTCATTACGAAATGTACTCTGTTTTGGTAACAAAATTAACACTAAGGATTCGGTAATTATCCACATTTCGCCTATCAACATTATATTTCTACGAAATGTACTCCGTTTTGGGAAAAAGGATCCACTAAAGAATCAGCAGTAGTCCACATTACGTCCATCAACATTCTCTTCTTATGAAATGTACTCCATTTTGGGAAAAAGAGTTCACGAAAGAAACGGAAATACCCGAATTTACGTCCATCGAAATTACCATCTTCCGAAATATACTCTAATATTGGTAAAAAACGGCCCAGTATACACTTTAGAAACAACTTCAGAAGAATGACCCAAAAGGCTGAAGATCCATTGTACAAACTACTATTGAGTATAAATTCTAAGCTTGATTATAGTCTAAAAAGACATGTGAAGATACAGAATCGATATTTTTTGAAATTTTAATGACATGACTGCAGAAATTAGAAATTACTTTTCGTCCAAGAGACCGTAAAAGAACCCTGAAGCTGCTTTGTGCTTGATTATACAGAATTCACTTTAACGTCACTCAAATAGTTTTTACCCAGAACGATTAAACCAGGCACTCAGCTGAGATGGTTTTCACCCGCAAAACTTAAGCCAGGTTACTCAGTCAGAGGCGAATTACAATGAAATCCTCCTCTGCTTAATAGGAATAAAATTCCATAGAAATGATTTGTACAAAATTAATATGTCAAAATTCGAATATAATCTGTGCATACAAACGTGATTGCAACAAATTTGCGTAGCAACACCATCCAATCATTCAATTTTAATGAAATACAACAGAATTATGTGGCACTTGTATCAATTTGCTACTGACAACTGACGGAACTTGCTACAGTTTTGTTGCAACATTGTTATCATTGTCAGTGTTGTTGCTAGGTATAATTAAAATTTCAATTTCAATTTCATTTTAGATGCTCCGAACCAGAATTGCCCTCGCTCTCAATTTATGCATGCATACATTCATATAACCGAAATTGTTTCAATTTCATTTGTTGGATATATTGTCGGTTATGTTTTAAGATTATTACTATTTTGTTTTTGTGTGTGTGTGTGTGCGTTTAAATGGAATACACGTTTTTGCTAGAAGACTGCATTTGCAGCTAGCATTTGAGGTATATTTATAAAAATTTCACAGCAGAGCAAGTTTAATTTAAGCAATTTCCGACACTTCCCATTTTCAATAAAATATAGTGAATAACTAAAATGAAAATCTCTCTAAGCATGCTTTAATAAAAATATATATTTTTTGCAACCAAAATTCGGAGAGCAAAAAGTTAAGCCAAAAGCTTCAGAGTATCAACTAGAACAATTTACAATAAAAGAATTAAAATCTCTAGCAAAATCCCATAGCAATTATTTACATGCAGCCTCATCGAATGTTGCTTGCGGTGTTATGGAGATGCGTAAGCACTGCTAAGACCTCTTGTTTACAAATATAAAAGTTTGATTTGAAATGCAATCCAGGCTCCATGATTGCCCCAATCTGACTGCAATAATTGCTCACAAATAAATATTTATAAAGTCTACGAGTATAAACAAATAACAACTAAGAGCTCAATTAGAAAACTGCAAATGCTTTTCCAATTATTAGAGAGAGCAATGCAGAGATATCGAAAGCTGGTAAATAAAGCTAAGAAGAAAAACTTTATTAAAACAAATTTATCCTATATTTTTAGCATTTGTTCATTGCAGTAAACATAAATTGCTGTAAAATTTGAAAGAGAACGAATAGTCAGGCATGAGTGTGAGGCATGAATTTGCTCTCTTGCTCTCTCGCATTAAAAAGCCGGCCAAAGTATCAGAGCTAAGCATACCTGATTTTCAAAAACCTAATAATATTAAAGATTGGACCTTAAAGCTTTTGAAAGCTAAATTACATTTTTTAACTATAATATTATGCACAACGGGCCTTTATAAGAATACAGCTTTTTAAATTTTAACGCGAAGAAAGTGAAGTTAAATCTAAATACTAAAAGCTCCATAATGGAAAACTACTTCTTAAGCTCCCTGGCATATTTCCTAAGTTACTTTGGGTAAGATACAGACACATACCCAGAAAAAGTTAAAAACGTAAATAGATCCGTAGAAGTTACCTAAACAAAAACCAGTCTCAATGTCCGTGTAGCCTTAAAGCCGTTGAGGCATCGCACAAAATCTTTCACTCCTCAAATAAGGGAAAAATGGCCTTAACGTTTAGCTTCACATACGAAATAAAGTAAATTCCTACTGAATGTGGATATGTACATATGTATATGAAAATGTGCGGCACATTGTAATGACTATATTCTACAAGTTTTAATTAATTACTTTCTCTAATGAAAATTTTTCTACGAAAAATTATCCTCCCTTTTGTTGGTGCATCTACTCTTGCAGCTTATTTTTGATGCCGGATATTGCAAAGCACTACATCAACACTCAAATACTTTTTTGCAAGGCATGCAATTAATATTTCGATGTAAGTACCCTATAATAAATTGGACTGGGTCGAGAAATGATGTGGAGAGCAGGTATAAGCTTTTTTATGCGAAGGGGAAAAAGAAATGATTTCAACATGAACTCTCACACAGCTAACACTATTTCCATGCTTTGAAACAGATTTTTTTAAATAAAATTCGAAAAGTTGATAAGAAAATTGTTACAGAGTTGCCATCTATTCGAAAATGCCAAACAAATATATTTATAAAACAAAAAAACTATAAAAACGGAATTAGAGGGGTTTGAGAGAGTTTGCAGGTAATAAAAAATATTTGTTGGTGAGGGTTGCCATTTATTTATAAATTCAATATAGATAATTTTTAGATAAATAAAATAGTACAAAATGGACACAAAACTGAATTGATTTAATGTGAAAGTAAAGAAAATGTTTATAGAGTTGCCACCATTTCTAAAGTGTCAAAGAAAGATATTTATAATTAAGAAAACTACAAAAAGAGCAGCCAAATTGGAGAGGTTTGTGAGAGTTTACAGTTTAAAAATATTTTTGATAAGGGTTGCCACCTATTTACAAACAAAATCATAAATGAATCAGTACGAAATAGACGTAAAACTGTATTGTTTTGAGAATACTTTGAGTTGAAAATTTTTTCAGTAAGGGTTGCCATCTGTTTAAAATTGAATGCAATTTAAAATTTTAACAATAATTCAAGGAACTGAATTATAGCAATATGAGAAGTATTGACACTAATTTTAAGTATGCTTCTAATACACATCCTTAATGCATGGCTTTTCGACCAATTGCCAACCAGTCGGTTTTCTAAAACTAACACTAGATTTCACTTCCTTTCATATACAAAAGCTGGTTAGTGCAAACATGCTCATGTGTATGTATGCTCACATATGTATGTGTTGGTCTGTATTTTCTGCTAACCAACCAAACATTATTGGCAACAACTTTGATTTCCCATTTGCCAAAATATTCTAAACTTTTACACAATATTTCCACTCGAAACTAGCAAAAATGCATTGTAACAATTTCCGAAAAGTTTTAGTAGCTCTTTGAAATTTTTACCAGCAGCAACGACCAGAATAAAACGAAAAAAAAGAAACAAAATACAAAAACAAATTACTACAAGTATAATATTATAGAAGACCGACAAGTAAAATTGAACGATTGCAGCCAAAGGCCACAACAGCTGCCTCAACAAGTATAAACTCAACGCAACTCTTCGCACTGGTTCACTGCTGCGCTGTCGAACGCAAGTCAAGTTAAAATATTTTAATAGTAAGGTATTAGAAATAAGTGGACTGCTATACACGTAAGTATGTATATGTATGTATATTAAGGTGTGCGTTATTTCCAAAAATGTTTGTAAGGAAACGTCTAAAACCCTATAAAATATATGCCTGAAGGATCAGCCTGACGAGCTCCGAGTCCGTATCTGTATATACGAGAATTACTCCTTCAGTTTTTGGGATATCGACTTGAAATTTTATACACGTTCTTTTCTCATCAAGAACCAGCTCATTTGTCGGAACGGAACTACCATACAAACTGAACGATCGGAATCAAATGCTTATATGCAAAACTTTTTCATTTGACGAGATATCTCAACCAAATTTGACACCAATCATTATCTAAAGCAGCAATGCGATTTCCGAAGAAATAGCTTCGATCTGATCACTATTGCATGTAGTTGCCATACAAATCCAACGATCGGAATCAAGTGTTTGTATGGAAAAGTGTCTCATTTGAAGAGATATCCTCACGAAATTTAGTACGGAGAATTATTTGATCTAATGACGTAAGCCATGCAGAAATTGTTTAGATCGGATGAAAATAGCATGTAGCTGCCCTACAAATAGAACGATCGGAAGGAAGTGTTTGCACGGTAAACTTTTTTATTTGACGAAATATCTACCCGAAATTTAGCATGGATAATAACCTGAGATAGGAAGGCATTCTCCGAAGAAATTGTTCAGATCGAGTCACTATAGCATATAGCTGCCATACCAACTGACCGACCCAAGTACTTGTAAGGAATCTTCTTGCATTTTTTAAAGGTACAGGTATGATAACTACGGTGCAACATAAATTATTTTTTTTCTTATTTTTAATTTAAGCCGTGTCCTGTAAATCAACTTGGCTCATAGCGACCACCCTAATACACATATATGCACATGCCCCCAGTCACATTCCACGCACTTCACCATCGATCACATTTGAAAAGTTAATGAAGTCGAAGGAGCACAGCAAGCAGCAAAGTTGTAAGACACCAACAAAAGCAACAAAAAATGCAAGATTTTTTCCTCATAAAAATGACGAGAAGCCAAGCAACAAATTTATTGCATTCATGACGGTGAACACAGCGCTTTCAAATGCCATCAATAAGGAGCAAAATGTCAGCCATTTGGCGCAAATGACAAGTAAAACGCATTTTCCATCATATATGACAACAGTGTTGCCGGATGCTGAGGAATTCGTTGCATGTTGGGGAGTGTATTGAGGCTACCCCCCAAATTATGTGAAATATTCAAGTAAGTAATTGACGAACAAGGGCACATTGCCACCGCATGCATTAACCGAAGGAAGAATGAGTGGAAGTAGAAGCAGCAAGAAGGCGGAAAAAAGCTATCAAAACAAAGCAGTAAATTTCAATAGAACAAACGAGTTGAATATCCACAAATTTCCAACATACACGCACACCCCACACACAGGCTACTCAATCATAAGCGTACAGATCATAAATACCATTTTAGTTGGACGAACGAAAGAAACTCTTCTATGCTTGCACCGCAAGCATGAAAATAAAGCTTTTCGAAAACTTATTCAACATTTGTGCGAGCATTTGCATTAGAATTTGCTTGCTTATGTACTTTGCCGGCATTGCGCGCTGTATGAGTGAGCAAACAAACATATTTACAAAGCCATAGTCTTTCACACAGACACACACACACACGCACGCATGCATTCATAAACTATGCGAGTATGGGTGTGTATTTGTGCTCGCATGTAAAGTTTAAATAGAGCATGCAACCACTTGGCAGCAAAACCTCAGCTTGCCACACTCTGCTCCAGCAGCTGCCAATCAGAGCATAGATAGTGAGCGCCTGTAAAAACAAAAAACTGTGAAACAGTGAAGTTGGTCACCCAGTTGACTACTTGGTGTCGTCTAACTGACGAGCGGTCCATTGCCGCAACATATACATCTATACATATGTATGTGTGCGTATTTTTGTAGTTGGTCAGTTGTTGGCAGTGGACAACAACCGGCAGCAATTTGCCAACATTTACTTAAAATTTGACGCCTGTAACAAATTTCTATGTTACAGATACTCGTATGCATGTGAAAGTAGGTTTTAGTGGATCATGATGACCCTGTGGGAAATTATTATTAAGAAAATATTGTTTTTGTTGTGTGTTTGCAGTGGTGGATTCTAAAGTTGAAAAAAACTAAAGTACTAAAGAGGGGAATCGCTAAATCGACTCAGCTCGTCACGCTGATCATTTATACAAAAAAGCACCCGGAAATTGGGATTTAGTTTTATCATACATAGAAGCGTGGTACAGAGGCGGTCGAGAGATTGTTGAAAACATGGCTCATTCTGGACCATATAGTCTTAAAAGGTCTTCAACTGATGAAAATATTAAAAAAAAGTTAAAGATATTGCACTTGATAATCGTCCGGCAAGTGTTAGAGAGATGGTAAGAGAGCTCAAGATCCTCACGAGTCCGTTCGAATGATTTTAGCGGATTTTTTGTTGGTATGAAACGCGTTCTCGCTCGACTGGTCCTGATAAAGCTGAATTTTTTTCCAAAAAAGTACCAAAAACAGGTCTTTGGTCCAAAAAGGCAATGAATACCATCGATCAATCACCATATTCAGCAGATTTGACTCCGTTATTTTCGTTCCCCAAACCGGAATTACCGCTCCGTGGAACCCGTTTTCAGTCGATCAAAGAGATAAAACAAAATTCGCTGAAGTGCTTATGAAAAGTGTTTCGAGACTGGAATAATCGCTGGTATTACATCTAGTGGGAATTACTTTGAAAGCGACAAAATAAAGACTGATGAATAGTTTATTATTTTGCGTTTTATTTAAAATTTCCAGGTACTTTTTTGTCACAACTGGCAACTGACTGAGTTTTAGACAGTCCTAAGTTCTCAATATTCGAAGAAATGAAGTTATAAAGGACTATTCTACTTGCCCCAAAAGCGCCTAACTTTGTCAATTTATTTCGAAGTAAAGAAAAAGGCTCTCGCCCGATTCGAAAAATGATGTTGGAGAAAAAATGAAGTTATTGAAGGAGTAAATTAGTCTACAAGCCCCAAAAAAATCGCACCTCTCTCTCTTAGGAGCTCGTCCGATTCACGAGAAAGGAAGATATTTTAGTTCATGTGGCTAGTCTACAGACCCCAAAAAACCTAGCTTTGTTAATTTATTCTGGGAGTAAAGAAAAATAAATCGAATCTCTCTCTTTCAGGATCTCACCTCAATTTGAAAAATGGAACTGCGGGAAAAAGTGAAGTTTTTGAGGGGTTAGGTTAATCTAGAGCGCCAAAATTAGCCTCTTTGTCAATTTATTTTTCTCTACCCTACCATTTGAAGAATGTTTTGGGGACCCTAAAGTGTGCTTTAAATGAAAGCTTTTGTTTAAATAAAAGCTAAAATAACAAGAATTTGCCCCCACCAGCAACAATAATTTCTTGCTGACCGCTCTAATTCCTGCAGCATTGCATTCAATGCATTTGTGGCCTGCCTTGCTTATCAGTTAAACAAATCCAGTCATCATTATAAATCCAAACATACTCAAGAACCAACGGAGCCCTAAAACGATGTTTTGCAGATATGATAAACAGCCATGAAGGAACATATATCAACCTTAAGCTATAGAAACGGACACAACAAGCCCAAACGCATAGCATAGCACTGAATAGCATTCCAATAAACACGCACACAAACACAAACACATACATATACTATATAAGCATGACCAGTTAGCTCAGAGGCTAAGTACAAGGCAAGACAGCTGGTGTGAGCACAGTTAGGCGGCATACAGGTGTTTTGCGTGCGCTCACACGTCTCACCTGAGGTACATAATTAATTTTCGGGATTTATTGGGCACACAAGCCCGCAGCTAGAGCATGAGGCATGAATTGTAGCAGCTGTTGCAACATAGCTTAGACTATGTGCTGTGGCGTGTTTGGGGAAATCAGTTTGGTTAGAGAAGCAACAACAAATAAATAGGCGCCAGCTCTGCAAGTGTGTATATATATATGCATATACATATATATGTATGTAGGTGTAGTAAATGTGTTAGTAAGTAAGTAAGTAAATTAGTAAGTGAGTGGGTAAGTAAATAGTTGACTAAAGCAGTGCGGTAGCGTCATAAATGCCAAGTCTTAGTCAGATAGTTATTACATATACATATATAACTTACTATATACATACATAGAAGTACATGTTTATATATGTATAAGCAAGTGTACAAGCTGACCATGCGTTTAACTGCACTAGCTTGTAATGAGGTCGAGAGCCACAGACGCTTGTGCCCAAATATTGCTCTTGCCAGCAATCTCGCCCCTCGTCGTTGCACAGCGTGTTACGAGTATGTGCTCGTACTCGTTGTAGCTACCACCAGTCGATACGCCACACACTTCATCTTCATCTTCATTTGCATGCTTTGGTTTACAACTGCATGCTCAATTCATCTAATGGAGTCCTTGAAATAGTGTATGTATGTATGTATGAGTAATGTGGTATTACATAGCACTCTTGCTCATGAACTATTAAAGTAGCATTAGTATATACAAGTACTTGTGTATAGTTGAGTGGATAATGGGTGCGGAGAAAACTCTACGTTGGACGCAGTGTTTCATAAGGATACGAGTATACTTCCGGGAGTAAGCTTTAAAAATTAAAATTTCAAATATTTGACCGACTTGTTAATACAGATCTAAAGAGCTTAAAAGCTCACTTCATAGATTCACTCTAGACTCTTAGTATCTGCCGCCGATCTAGAGCCAGAAGAAAGTTTTAAAAATTAAGTTTTTAAATATCAGACTAGATTTTAAAACAAACACAAATATAGAAAGCTGAAAAGCTCACCACAATTTCAAAAAAGTTTACAAGCCTTCACGTAATTGTTTCAGATGTAAATATGATTCTCTGACATTTAGAATCTTTCACTGAGGTAGAGTCGAAATAAAGATTTAACTATTTACTTTTGAAATTGTGACTAACAGACCTAAAAAGCTCGAAAGCTTTCATACAATTTCAATTTACTTTTGAAATAAGTGACTTGCTCTCAATACAGACCTGAAAATCTCAAAAATTTACTTCAATTCCTAAAAAGTTCAAAAGCTTTCACACAATTTTTTTAGCTGTAAAAATGACTTTCTGACATTTTGGACCTTTCACTGAGCTTGAGTCAAAAGAAAGCTTTAACAATTTACTTTTGAAATACGTGACTAACAGACCTGAAAAGCTCAAAAGCTCACTTCAATTCCGTAAAACCTCAAAAACTTTCATATAATTTCAATTTACTTTTGAAATATGTGACTAGCAATCAATATAGGCCTGAAAAGCTTAAACGCTCGTTTAAATTTCTAAAAAGTTCAAAAGCTTTCATACAATTGCTTCAGAAGTAAATATGATTCCCTGAAACTTAACATCTTACGTAGAGCCAAAAGAATATTTTAAAAATGTATTTTTGAAAATTTTGAAAGGTATTTTTAAAATTTTTGAATAGCTCTTTACAAAGACTTGAAAAGTTCAAAAGCTCTCTTCAATTTCTAAAAAGCTCAAAAGTCTTCATACATTTCTTTGAGATGTAAATTTGATTCTTTGACTCCTAGCATATTAAGATGCGCTTGAGACTCTATTCGATTCAATTGAGCTTTGACTTGAGGTCTCTCTGTAAACTAACTAACTAAATTGACTTAATACTTATCGATCAGATTCTTTCGCTCGCTTAAAGTCTGTATATGATATAGGCTATGCTATATATCTCAAACGGTTTCGATTACTACTCAACTCCTCACACTCTCACCAAACTAAAACACCCTGTATATGATTGGTGCCAGAAATATGCTTACTATTTTAAACTGCCTCTAGTTATATGCGTACTCAAGTGGTATTATGCTTTGCCTGCCCAACCATTAACATAAGCCTTTCACTTCCGCACAAGCACTAGAAAATCACACCGTTAGAAAACGGTAAATGCGTGTGTAGGCGCGTACACTTACCGACTGGCAGGCAACCTAGTCTATATTTAGGCGCACCGGTGCTGGAGTTTTCAAATTTTGATTTATGATAGAAAATTTCTCTTTTTTTAATTCTACGCCACAAAACTACTTCAAACCGCTTAGGCGCTTAAACAGCTTTGGGGCTTTAACTTCCAATTAAACGGCACTCAACTGCAATGCAGCTGCTTGACTTGCGCTCTTGCCAAAGACTCTTGCCGGAATTGCTTGCGTACTCATAAGCGCGCCAAGCGCCAGCCCCCTGCCACCACTGCTATTGGTAGCTATTGGTGCTAGGTAAAGCATCTCTGCTATGCATTGAGCGCTGCCTGAGCTGCTCAATTGTTTATCTGCCTGCCGTTGCTTGTAATAATTTTGCGCAAATTTTCAATTTCCCAAATGAGAAAACGTTGCTAAGTTTGCTGGCTCAAGGGGGCTTTAAAATTTTCCCTGCCTGCCTTGTGTTGGGCGGCTGGCATGTGAAATGGCAAGCCATAATTTGTTGTCACACAATTCAGGCGGAAAATTGCGAAAATACAAAAATACATAAGGTATTTATTTTGTTTGCTAATCATTCGCAGCGCTGCGCCTGAAGGTATGCCAAGTCATTAAGTTTGAAATTTGTTATTTTCCGTAAGTTTTTTTATTACTGCGACACACACACATACACCCATGCACATACACAGGCGTGCCATTTAAATACGCGCATTTGTATGCTTATGCGCCTAAAATTATGCTGCAAAAAATGATGCCGAAAATAAAGTTTACTCGCATTTGGCGCGTAATATTTGTTTTTCTTGCTTGTTTTACTTCGGCATACATTTTTTTGCGTTTGTATGTTTGCCTTTCTCATTACAGTAATGCTTTGTTTTGCTTATTTCATACTTTCACTGCTTGCTGGCAATGTTTGCTTGACGCGTTTGACGTCGAAAATCAATAAGACGAGAAATTGGTTTTTGTGTTGTTACACGCGTGCCTGCGGCGCCATTCATTTATCACTTTTTGGCGCGCGCGTGCTTTGGTTGGCTGATGGTGCGCCGGGTGGTTTCGTAGCCTAAAAGTATGCTATCAAGTGGGAGTGGTGCCTAGCGAGCCAAAGGCTGGCATTGCCTACGTCGCCCCACCCCGTGACATTCCCTCTAGCCTAATCTCACATCCTCTACATTTTAAATGCTTTTCCAACTGCTGTTAATCCGCTTTATGGCAAAATAATGTTGCATGCATTTGGGCGTAACATGCGTGCGTTTGTCGTTCGACACAGTCGTATTCGTGTTTATTTATTTTGGCCATTTTTACCAGGCTTTGCGATCATAAATTTTTATTTTGCTATACGCTTATCGCACGAAACCAAAACAATAATTTGATGTCAGCCATGATTGGTTTTATTGCCACTTCGAATTTCAACGCCCACATGCGCTACGCGCTAGCTGCTAACGGTACTGCAAGGCAGGCACATGAAATATCACGCACATGCAAGCAGATATATATACATATTTATGTATGTATATGCCGCTTAGTCGCTGCCTGAGCTGCTCAATTGTGAATAAATATGTCAAGTAGCACAAGTTGCCGAATATTGTTCGGATTTAATCAAGCTTTACTTTAACTTTGCTGCAACTTTGTTACCTCATACCCTCTCCTCGCTCTCTTTCTATTTTCCTGACCCTCCATCTGCCTTATTCCCTCCCTCTCTTACTCTTTTTCTCTCCCAAAATCTATCTCCATATTATTCTATCATTTATTAAAGCTTGTGATAGCGCCCCGTCTTCTCATTACCCCGCTGTCTAACTCTTACTTATCTTAATTCAATCGGCTGCCTTTGCATGTGTCTCGCATTGTAAACACATCAAGTAATTTGCATAATTTTAGGATGAGACCACATTTGTCATCCTATTAATTTAATTATTATGCCCAAAGATAAGACACAGCCAAATATGCGAACACACACACACACAAGTTCATTCAAAATGTTGTTGTATACTCAGTATATATAAATAGCACAGCCGTTGCCAACTGATTTCGGACTTGGTCCCTATAAGAAATGTCAATATAGGTACAAATGTATTAACTATTAAACCCAAAGTTTATTGTGAAAATTTGCTCATTTGAGATTTCGAGCTTGCGTCCTTGAATTCGGTAGGATTTGGCCGAGATAACATTAGTAGTCGTCGTAAATTAATATAAGGAAAGCTCGGCTAACTTAGTTTAGGAGGAAAAGCAATATTTTACTTCACGAAGTTCACTTCGTTGTAACATCTGCTTCACAGAATGCAAAAAAATCATCCACTTAGTACAAAGACAAGAACATCATAGATCTAAGGACGCGGCGCATTCCTCGTCTATCTAATACAAAGAAACACTAAAAGCTACTGCGACCCCAACTTCAAAGCATAAAAAGTTTTATCAATAGAGCTGAATGAACCCAAAAAATGTAGAAAACCATTCAGAAAACTTAATAAGATCCATGTGATTCCAATAAGAGAGACTTTTCCTTATTCACTCTAGGAATGTAGGCATATCATGGGTAGGGAGGAACACGAGAAAGTTAGGAGCTCTCAAAAGAGACAGCAATGATCTTTACATAAAATTGTATTAATGGAATGAGAGCTTTCTGCTTGCGATTTGCATTTTCCAAATGAATTAAAAGCCCATCGTTTCGAGAACTCGGTCTACTCGAGTTGGTGTTTGAATACCCCGTTTGAATTTTTGTCACTTCTCAATAATTTTCATAGCCGGTAGTATGGTTCAATTAAAGTTGCAACCAATTCTTACGCAAAAATCAATTTTTCTATTACTTCTTTAGCAAAGAATGTCTTCAACTCAATCACCATGCTTTATGAAATTTTCACAGAAAGTCATCGAAAGGAAAAATTATGTGCTTTTTGTCTTAACAGAATGCTGAAAGCTCCGTTCTCAGATTTATAAATATGTATACATGAAGTTCCAAAGGCTTTTCATGCCCGATAAGAGCTATCCTCGCTCCAATCAGAGAAATTGTAAAAAATTGTATAAGACCCAGCGAAAGCTCGAATAATAAACAAACTGAGAAACTGAAACCTATTTGAAGCTCCGAGTTTTGTCTATTGAGCTCTTAAAATATGTAGGTTAGTTAATAGGATAGTTTTTAAGTGAGTTATTAAGTTGAGGAACTGTCGGAATCTGAGGGTTTTGTGGTTTACTGATCTTTTTAAATATATTCGGTTAGTTATTAGGTTATTTAATAAGTTAGTTATTGGGTAAGTTATTGGTTAAGCTATATGTTAGTTATTAGGTTATTTATTATGTTAGTGTTCACCCACATAGTACCATTAACAATTAGTAGCGTTTCCTACCGGGTTTCTGAGCATTAAGTCTGACAGCAGTTGCAAACAATAGTGATTTTGCATTTTTACCGAAAACTAATTTGATTTATGGCATATCGTCGGATTTGCGATTGCCAAACTAATGCAAAGTGCTTATACATAACAATACAGCACTTTACTAGGCAATTAGTGCGTTTTAGAAGTAAATAATGGTAAAGCTCAGTATACAGAGAGACAGCAAAAAAAGTTGCTATGAAATCTGCAGGCAGCAAATCAAATAAGCTAACTGTGTATTTGCTAATAATATAAATGCCAAACAAAAAAAATTTAGGAAATTTTGCACATTTTTGGCACACACACACACAAACTGCATATGTGATGATGTGCTCATTATGTGCATTAAGCTCAACCGCGGTGCTGGCATTATTTACCCAACCAAATTTTGTTGATCCGTCCACTAATCAGTACGAAATATTTTAATATTTTATTGTGCAGGCAGTGCAAATTATATGTGATTAGCGCGCTGTATGTGTGTAAGTTTGTGTGCGTGTGGTGTATGTGTGCTGTGCTGTGGCTTAATGCGATTTAGTGGTGTGTGCATTTAGGCGCCTAACTGCATTTGCGCGCCATATTTATTTATATCGGGCAATAGAGTGCGGTGTTGAGTGAGTGAGTGTGAGAGAGCTTAACACACAGCGTAAATAGCAAATAAACCAACTTTTCAACAATTATTTGGCGTTGAAAAAATCTCAATTATTTCGGCGCGCGAAATTCACTAAAGCTGCGGGCGCTTTTCGTACCACAACGACCGCTTTTTACATTGAAATTCGTTTTTTTTTTCTTATTTTGATTTTGATTTTAATTTATGCGCGCAGCTGTATTGTTTCAACACGCTCAACACGTTTCTGATTGGTTTCATTATTATGCTCATTAGGCGTTCAGTCTCACATATGCAATGCAAATTTTTCCAAATGATTAGAGATTGCCGATATGCATAATGTTTATTTATTGGAAATGCAAATAATTAAAAACTCTTCTGCAAATTATAGTTAATTTCATTTGATATTCTGACATTGCTATAAAGCCGAAAATTAACAAAAGGTCACATAGCATTTCACTGCCTAAAGGTATACTACATTTTTCAGCCATATTTATTATTCTACATTAATATGTACATATATAAAAGATATTTTTCGATTAAACTATTATTTTTTATGTGTTTGGTGTATTCAAAATATAGGCGTGGATTTTGCTTTATTTTAAGCCCAACAGTTTGCTAGAGCATTCCGTAATTTAATGTTTTGAACTGGTATTGTTGCATACATTTAGGTGGGCGTGTGATTAATTCCGTGACGCAAACAATTTACTATTATCATAGAAGCTAAGTTAACAAAATAAAATTATAAAATATAACTAAAAACGTTACCTTCGGCTGCACCGAAACAAAAACCCTTCACAGACCTACTAAAGCATATAAGCGTATAACTTAAACTGGAAACGAAGCGGTCCAAGGGTTGAGAACAAATTTTGTGAAATAAACAAGTTTTACATGCAAAACTTAATTTTGGTTGGTCAGTTTGTGTGGAAACTATGTCCTACAGTGGCGATTCCTACAAAGGAGCAGCTTCTTGGTAAGAAAAATACAAGAAATTTAGATCAATCCTTAAATCCTTGGTGCCTTGTGTAGAAGTTCACGCAAGTGAGAAAGTTCTCTGAGAGTCATTTACTTGAGAGTGGCCAGAAACGATTCTTTTACACATGACTTAAGCAGCTCACGACTTCTGTTCTAAAACCAAGTATTCTCTGAGTAGCCAAAAATAATACAGTTGAAGGCAAGCCAAAATGATAAGGTGAACAATCTCTACCCATTGTTGTGCGCTGAATTTGGAAACGCCACGTAAAACCTGAATGAAATGAAAAAATGAAGTAGCCTCGAATGAGAGATCCTCTCCTCCTTTCGATGACAACTTGGGAAGGTGTCGCTGCCCAGCTGATTGATGTCCTCGTAAGATTGAAGGCTGATATCACCGCCGTCCAGGAAGTGCGATGGACGGAACATGGGCTGAGACGAGTAGGTTCCTGTGACATTTACTGCAATTACCATATAAAAGAACGCAAATTCGGTATAGATTCCGTGGTGCGATGGAGACTCCGTCGCCGAGTCTAGACATTCACTCCGGTGGATGAACGTCTAGCCACAATCCGCATCAAAGCGAAGTTCTTCAACGGCTCTGTAAACTGACGTTGAGCAATACCAAAAGCTCCGTCAGGATCGGGAAAGACCTCCAAGCCGCTCGATACCAAACGAGGTTCTCAAGTTCTGAGAGTTTTCGACTCAGCACCCCCTGGGAGAAGAAGGGGAAGTCCTCCACTCCGTTGCAAAGACCAGGTGGAGAAGGACCTGGCTACACTTGGAATACCTCAAAAGCTGACGAACGGTTGGGACTAGATTTTAGTCAGTTGCTATCAACGCAGAATGGCTGGAGGACTTACGATCGATATCAAAATTAATCGGTCAGTGAAAGTAAAACTTCAAAGAACAACACTTCTTTGACTAGATTGAAGAAAGTGCCCGCAACATACGAGTTTTGCCTAGCTTCTTAACGCGCATCGTAAAAGTATGCAACACATTTTAAAGACCGACGTTTTCTACAACAATAATTTATCTTTCAAATCGGCAGTGGCAATCAACACACGCCTAACAAAGAGAAAACACTACACATGCCACTCACAACTTTCGCCAACTCTCCGCAAAATGGCGCACATATACTTCTTACTCGAGTACGTGTATAAATAATTACTTGTCTTTCCATTTACGTTTATCTCTAAAGTCAATCTCACTGATTGCCTGTCCTTTCACGCTCCCCTTTCTACCAACAACTGCTTAACAACTCAATGCCCCACACTAGCACCATTTGCCATTTTGCTATCTGCTCACACCTGCTACAGCACTAGAGCCGCTTGCCTGCTTGCCAAGAAAATAGCTTAGAAAACACACTGCCACACATATGCGTGTGCACATGAGGCGAGTTGTTGGCAAATCGCAAAGAAAAACAAAACGTAAATCCATTCAATCGACTTTGTTTACACTTAAATCCCCCAGAAACACACACACACTCACACAAAACAACTGGCACGAAAGTTTCTTTTGTTTTGCAGCAACATTGGGCTAAGCTCCCAAATGTATGCAACACTTTTACGGAAAAATGTAATAAATCTGTCAAACGCATGACCTGCAGTGAACTTCAATGTTGACACACATTAAATGAACTTCAAAAGCTAAAACCCCAGCATTTTATACACCGACGACACAACGAAGCAACGACCCGAAGCGGTCGCCGGCCGTAACAGAAGCTTGAGTGCGAAATATTTTAATCTAAATAAAGTTGTTTTGCATAGTACGCACCTCATGGCGCCGAAAAGGCGGCAACAACACACAAATACCCAAAGCGGCAACGCAGAGCAGCCGCATAACACACATTATGTAGATTTAAATTTTTGATTTATGCATTTTGTAATTTTTTCTAATCAGAAATTCAGAAAACTTTGACAGGCGAGTGGCTCCTACGCAGAATAAAAAATGGTAAAGCAAAAAACAAAACCAAAATAAAACAAAAGTGAGAGAAAATTTTTGAATAACAAAGCACGCACTTAAACAAGAGCATAAAATAAGCGAAAACGGCAGAACAAACAAATAATGACATGCACACATACATACACGTATAGTGCGGCAAGTAAGAACTACACACACATAAAAGTACATGCGTACTTATTTACATGCACAGCAGCTGTACAATGAAGAAAATAATGTATTTGTGCGTGTATGCGTCTTTTATCATTGCTTTTGTGTGCGTATTTATTTACTTGCGCATGTGTGTGTGTCCGTTTGTTAGCAATATCGGCGCTTAGCTTGCGTGACGCCTGAAAGTCTGCCTCGCTGCGCTACTAGCATCTTTTTAGCAAACCAAAAACAGAAAAGTATATTGGAAAACAAAAGCGAAAGCAGTCTTAAAAACAACAACAAAAGCTGGTGCCAGCTGTGTGCATTGTAGCCTTTAATCTGCTTCGGAACCCAAAGGAGCCTTCGACGCCATTTGAGGAGAAGGAAGTCAAGCGGCGCGCAGCGGTAGATGCAACTATAGACACATACATAGCCAAACGCACGCATGTACAGTGAAATTTGCTGTCATATGAGGCACACATATACATATAAAGATATGCGCATACACGCATACATATATAACACACACACACAAATATATGAAAGATCAGATTTATAGCGCCAACTCTTACGCATATTCATTGAAAACAGAATAGTCTACAATAACAACAACAATAGCAGAAATAATCGCCTCAGTCATGGCAATAGCAATAACAACGTTAACCAAGGTAACAACAATAAAAACAAAAGCAATAAGAACAAACGCGATTGAAGCAACAACCAAAACAATTGCAACAACAACAAAATTCTCATGGAATAAAAGCAATTGCAACAACAACAACATTTTCATGCATGCGAAAACAAATATGCGCTCTATTGCATGCAAATAGTGAACTGACAACAAGCAAATTGTGTTTTCGACTTCTTCGACGTCTTCTGCTCGTTCGCTCTGCTCCTTACCAAGCGTTTGAGCGATAACTGCAAGATGGTGCTGTGTTCAACGAAGACAAACACTTTGTTAAGTGAAAGCATAATGGAAAATGATGTTTAACTGCACGTCAATATCGAGATGGAGTAATTGATAAGGTTTTAATTGCAAATAGTTGAAAGCGTAGGCAAAATATGTGGTTGCTTGTGATAGGATACGCTTGTGGCTAAAGTTTTCTTACAAAATATCGATTCCTTGTTATACTAGGGTGGTGGTGGTAGTGCCACGGATGATTTTGGGTGGCAGCAGAAGTTCAACTAGCTTCTGAGAAGCTAACCGATTTTGCACATATGTTTTCTAGGTGAGATTAGAAACGTGGCGTGAAGCAAAATATTTTGTAAGAATATTGAACCTACCGATTTTGATAATTTACTTATTATTTATCGACAAAAATGCCCTGAACCAAGCACAAATCAGCTTAGGTGTTTTATTTCTATTTCCGCTATTTCACCTGGGCGACTAAAAGTATGAAATCTGAGGTGTTTTTCCCTTGATCTGGCGGAACAAGGAAGTGTTGAATCTTCTTCAAAACATCTGGCATATGGTAGGTTATTAAATTTTGCTGCACGGATTCCGTTTGTACAGTGTCCAGTTAGAAATTCTACAACCATTGAAAGGAGAGACTTGCTGAAAATGAAGAGTTCCCCAGACCTCTTTTGACTTATCCTGGGTCTGAAGAACATGCTGATTTGGTCTGAGGCCCAATAGTCCAGTAGCTCCTATTCGTTCCCATTCAAGGTAATTGAGACTGAAGTACCTGTCGTACCAAGCTCATAAGATTTACAGTATCCTGTGATATCGCTACGGCCAGGGACCCAAACCAACCTAATCATTAAGTAAATCGCTGCTATAAACAAGACATCTTTTCACTACTCCTGAGCGCACAGTCAGTGAACTCAAGGCTAATATCGCTGCTCTACTATCGAAGAGGATAGTATTCACTTTGAAGGAGACTATTCTCGGGAGCAGTCGATCTTCTTCTTCTTTATTGGAGTAAAAGCAGTAAATCTATTGCTACCTTTATGGCAGCCACCTCCGCTTGGAAGGCGCTGTAGTGGTCTGGAAGTCCAAAAGTGGAACTGAAGAAAAATTCCCGACAGTGTACTCTAGAGCCACTAAATATCAAGCCCTCATTGCCTAAGGCAGAGCAATAAATATTGTCTTCTCAAAGCCAAGCCCAGAAGGTAGTGGGAATAACATGGAATGAGATCCATAGCCTCCCAGTATCTCAGACAAAAAACTTTTATCAATTTCGGTACCATTGATTGCACACATCCTCTACGATTTCGTGTATTCCATGGAAACATTTCAAATTTTTATTGGATTGCCTACTTATTCCAATAATTTCGATGGCTAAAGAAGACTTTACATCGAATAATATAGTTTATAGAATGAGAGTTAAGTACAGCATAATATCTCAAGACTAACAATATACAGGGTAGGCCATTTAAAGTTGACCCATCTGGCAACGCTGTAACTTTTAACAGCGCTGACAAATCGGCTAATGTCATACCGCGTTAGAAGCGTCATTCGAAAACAATTTATGCCATGGAACAGTACACTCCAAAAGAACGCGCTGAAATTGTTCAGCTTTATATTCAAAATAACTTTTCAATTGTGTTAACTCAACGTGCGTGCAAAAAAAATAAAGTGAAAAGTGCTCCAGTTAAGAACACAATTAAGTCTTTATACGCAAAATTTGTGAACACCGGTAATCTCAGTAATGCCAGTCATGCATCCAGACAACGCACAAGACGTTCTGATGAAAATATCGAAGCTGTACGAGCCAGTATTGAGGAGACTCCATCGACATCGAGTTATCGCCGCTCTCAGGAATTAGACATCTCTCGCACCACTCTCCGACGCATAATTCATAAAGATTTGAAGATGTTTCCATATAAAATTCAAATGGCACAAAAACTAAACCCAGCTGATTATCCGCGACGCCTTAATTTTGGCAAATGGGCCATCGAAATGGCTGAAAACGAACTTGACTTTTGGCGAAAACTCATCATGTCAGACGAGGCACATTTCTCGTTGAATGGAGGCGTAAACAAGCAAAATTGCCGATTTTATGCCACCGAAAATCCTCAATTAATTGAAGAACAGCCTCTTTACGACCAAAAAGTAACAGTTTGGTGCGGTGTTTGCGCGAATATGATCATCGGACCGTATTTTTTCGAAGACGATGATGGAGCCACGACAACAGTCAATGGTGAGCGTTATCGAGCCATGATAACGGATTTTGTGATACCCATTATTCGCGAAAATGACATGGATAACTTCTGGTTTCAACAGGACGGGGCTACATGCCATACAGCTCGACCAACAATCAATTTATTGCGACCATTTTTCCCCGGGCGATTGATATCGAAAAATGGTGATGTTGACTGGCCACCGAGATCACCAGATTTGACGCCACCAGACTTTTATTTGTGGGGTTATTTGAAATCCAAGGTATACGCTAATAAGCCAAAGACCTTAGCTCAACTGAAAGCCAACATTCGACGTGAAACAGCCGCCATATCATCCGAAACATTGGCCAAAGTCATGGAAAATGTCGAAAAAATAGTGCATTTAGCTGTCAAAGCTAAAGGTGCCCATTTACGCGATCTAATTTTTAAATATTAGCTGAAACAAATTCCCTTGGACCAAAATAAATTATTTTTGAAATGAACAAAAAACATTGTTTTCTTTTGTTCTTTTTTTTTTTAGAAACAAATGGGTCAACTTTAAATGGCCTACCCTGTATTTTCGAACTGCCTCGGGGTTCCAAACTAGCTTCCAGCCAGTTTGAGGTTAAATCAATGCTTTAGGGTAAGTATTTATACCATGGTTTCTAAAACTGCAAACACCTCAATAAAGGTCGCAAAATCACCAACTTCGAAGAGTGCTCTGAAGCTTGCAGTGAAGTGTGCTATGCAACCGTAGATGCAGTGATTGCTACCAAATCCATTCTAGACACTAACAACCGCAATATATTATATTATCTACGAATCAAAGGTAAATTTAGGTTACTAGTCGGAGTAATGAAGAGACTTATAGCTGTTTGTTATCAAAGGCACTTCCTGGTACTTTTTTTTTTAATATACTTAGGTCCGAACTATGAACCCAAACCCAACTCGAATTAACGACGTATATTAAATTAAGGACAGAGTATATTTTTCATAACCCGAAACTAGTTTTTGGTGACACTTCGCTATGCACACATGTTTGCAGCGGTCAAGCAAACCATACTCGAAACTCAAGTACGATGCTCAAAGAGCCATTCTTCACAGCAGTAAATGACCCCAACTGCATGGAAGACATATTGCGTGCCTAGTTATACAAAGCCTAAACAATCTTGAAATCCACTTAACAAATCCCTCAGATTGCTTATGCTAACTTTATCCTTTAGCAAAATAGAATTTCACAGAAATACAATTGGAATACATTTATTTGGACTAAAGGAGTAAATAAGTTACATAGTACGACGACGAGCTATAGGAAAATCGTATGCAAATATTCATGATGCCCCATCAAAGTGTTTGCGTGCGTGCCAGCATGTGAATGTGTGTGCCAGTGTGAGTGGGTGTGAAGATGTGCGGGTATATGTGAATATGCGAGAGCGTATGTGTATATGTGCGCGTTTGTGCGGATGTGGCCAAGCCATAGCGCTAGCATACTTGATTGAATTTCTTAAAGGCACGAAAAACACAAACACAATCAACGGAGCAAAACAGCATACAAACACCGAAGGGATACATGTGTATGTGTATACTATGTGCGTGTTTGGTTGTTTATGGTGCCTTCTTTGTATGCTTGTACACACCTACACGTATATACATGTTTCTATGGCAAGACAAGCCAAGTGAATGCTGGCAAATAGATGATTGTATGTAAATAAATTTATTATACTGTGTGCGTGTGTACGTGCTGAAACACACAAACTTGCATAATATATATACTACATAAAAACATATGTATGTATATGCATATGTGTGGCATGGATAGCTGTCTAGAGATGAGCATTGATATGTTATAGCTTAGCAGTAGCACTCAGCCGTATTTGCGCTACACCGTCTAGCCTTGGCACAGCTCGGGCGCTTACAAACCATTATAAACACACACAGTCACATTCAAACAAGTGCATAAGTGTATATGTGGCATATGTGCGTAATGCCAATCGCTGTCAATGTGCCTGGTGTGCCTTTTATGGCTGCAAGTAGCTGTAGTATGCGTGTGTTGCATGCAGCTGTTGGCAAAGAGGTTAATATGTGTTGGCTGGATGTGAAAAGAAATATATACATGTATGGTAAAGCAAGAAAAAATGTTAGCTCAGCTGCAGCGAAGCTGTAATACTGTAATACCCTTCATAGATGCGTTTTTTATAGCATAAAAGGGTATGAAAAGTAGTTTATCTCGTTTAAGATCGGTCTGTTTGTATGGCAGCTACATATATGCTATAGTAGTCCGATCTGTACAATTTTTATAAATAGTATAGCTTTGCTAAAGGTGCCTATTTGTGTCAAATTTGAAGAAGATAGCTTGTGAAATAAAAAAATTTTTCATGCAAGCACTTGGGTTGAACCGGTCTGTTTATATGGCAGCTATATGCTATAGTAGTTCGATCTCAACAATTTTCACGAATATTTTAGATTGATCTTAGGCAAGAATCTGTGTAAAATTTTGTAACGGTATCTACTCAAATAAAAAAGTTTTCCATACAAGAGGTTAAGTTTGATCTATCAGTTTATATGGCAGCTATATGCTATAGTAATCCGATCCAAATAATTTTTACGGATATTATAGTTTGGCTTTAGGCAATCATCTGTGTCAGATTTTAGGAAGACAATTTGTCAAATAAAAAAAGTTTGCTATAAAAGCACTTGAATCCGATCGTTCAGTTTGTATGACAGCTGTACGATACAGTGTTTCGATATCAACAATTCCGACAAATAGGCAGCTTTTTGAAGAGAAAAGGACGTGTGCAAAATTTTGAAACGATAGCTGTTTATTAGCTCGCATATAGGGTGCTCCAATGCTTTCAATGCAAGCTTCATGGCAAACTTAATATACCCTGTTTAGGGTATATATGAAATAGAGCGCAACTATAAGTTTGTGTAAGCACATATAAATATATATAAATATGTTTTTATGTGTGCGCCTTTGAATGTATGACACGCTTTTCTGCATTTTTATCAATTCAGTCAGCTTATCTGCTCACCAACTCGTAAGTAAAAGTATCGCATCAAATTTGCGCATGTATATGTGTCACAGCAATTTACATATCTATACATCTATGTATATATATATGCATGTAAGTGAGTTTATTATTTTTTCCACACACTATTTTCACACAAGTGCGGCACGCCGTGCCAGACGCCTGTGATAGCGTCAGCTGTTGGCGCATTGGACCAAGACGTTAGCGTTGATTTCGCATGCACGTTCATACAAGTACATATGTATGTATATACACACATGTGCTAAAATGTATGTGCGCTTTCAAACAATTTTCTGATTTGTTATTTTTTGCTTAGATTCTCCCTTTGCCTTCAAAGCACAAAAAAAATCAAATCGGAAACGAGTAAGGAATGTATGCAAAGGAATTGCAATGAGCGGCTAAGGCGCATATCAATGAATAACTATGCGTTAGGCACCCCACTCCGCATCGTCCTTACCCTCCTGCTTATATATATAACTATATGTGCTTGTATAGTAGAGTCTCCCTTCAGCGCTTCTCGCCTCGTTCGCATAAAAATGTTAATGAACCAATTTTTCAGCACTTTCGCATATCTTTCGCACGAACGCAGCCGCGCTGCTGCTGCCAGTCAGCTGACTGACTGCAGCCCTACTGACTCGTTATTTGTTGCCATGTTGTAGGGCCGTCGCGGCAGCAGCAGTTGCCGCTCTTTAGTGTGCAGTGAAATTCCGAAATAAAAATGTTTTTTTTTCTCATCTTTTCATCACGCACACACATGCGTAAAATTGCGCTGAGAGTTACAAGTGTATAAATAGTAGAAGCTCATACATTGTTGTCGGGGCCCGCAAGGACTATCAGCATGCGTGCAAATACTCGCCGGCGGGACATAGCCTTTTGCGAGAGCTTACATAGAGAAAATGCATACTTATCATAATATACAGGGTGTTGCATAAAAGTTTGGAGTATGAGCTATAAGTAAAAAAAAAAGGAAAATAAGGTCATATCGATATCTGCTAGCCTAGATAAATCTGCAAAAATCAACACCCAGCTATCACAATCCCTATTTTTAGCTCCTGATCACTCTTTTCTTTTCCAGAAACGAAAAACTTCGCTTCGGAAAAAGAAGGGGTGAGTAAATAAAGCTGCTGGCTTTGGAAAAATCTCCAAAAGTCAGCACTCAGCCATCACAATCCTTATTTTTGGGGAGGGGTTTTTATGGGGGGTTTGGGGCTTTGAAGGCCACTTAGCTTACTAAAGAGATTCTTGCGACTAAATTAGACTTAAATACAAACAGAATTGAAAGACACTTCCCACATTATTCATTTTAATTAGTCTAACCTAAAACTCTAGAACAGACTCAGACAATTTTTTGTCCCATTCGGACTCAGCGTTATAAAAGTATTGTGTTCATGAACGAGTTCTGGATGGCGATGTGACAATTGGAGGGGAGACCTTTAACTGCACAGAAAAATCTTAAAGATACGATTTTTTCCATTCAGGTTTTTTTTTTTGGGATTTTCAACTAACAATTTTATGAACTTTATGAAATCTTAGGGCAAAAATACAACCAAATAATCTTTTTCAAAGTTTTAGATCACAATGAAAGCTCAGAAGCAATCCATAATTAACGGAAATTTGCCGAAATAAAATACTATTGCCTTCATTGCTTATGTCACACCCTGTATGCAGTCAGACAGCAAAATATCCACTTTAATACGCACCAATTCCGTCAAACGTCAATAATAATTTTTTGCCATCCTTCCGCCAACCGCTTAGCACACAAGCGCACATACGCAAACACAGCAAAACTCATACAAACACATATCGCACATACACACAAGCATGTTTTTATTATTCTATTTTGGTGTTGGTTTTATGTGTGTTACAATTTTTATTGTTGGCTGTTGGCTTAGCAATTTGCCTGTGCATTTGTTGTTGTCATTGTTTCAATGGTTGTTTTTGTTGTTGTTAGCGGTTATGTTAACTTCATCGCCACGAATCTATGCTTTGTTTGTGTTTGATGTTTAAACGAGTAGTACTAGGGATTATTATTATTATGGCTATGACTGTATTTGGGTCAATTCATCGGGGAGGCTACATAAATGAATAAATTCACACACACATGCATACTGCACACACGTGCGCACACACATTTACATAAATATGGCGCATATTTTTTGCGCCTTTAACCTAACAATGTCTAATAAATATGTATGAGGCGTAAGTTGTGCTAAAAGCATTCCCCAAACGGCCGTGATTCCGGATAAGCGCGAAATTTTCGCCAATTTTTTTTTTTGTTCAGACGCTTCGCTCATTGTAATTTCGTGTTTCTCTTTTTTCAGTCTTGCAAAAGTCAATTTAGTGGCAATTCACTAAGGGAAAACGCGCCGCTATAAAAGCTCTGATATTTAATTTTTGCCGCTGACGCCGCACAAAAACAAACATGGATACCGTTATGTCAACATGTAGTCTGTTGTGCAACTATTTAACTTTGAACTGTCGAACCGCGTTGGGGGATTTGAAGTTCGATATTGCTAAATTCATGCATTTCAGCGTGCCAGATGTGAAGCGACGAACAATTGGATGTGAAAATATAATTAATTTTAATGCCGTAAAAATACTCGTATGTTCAATAAGTATGCATTTGAATTAATTTTAGAAAATATAATTTTGACGGTTTTTGCGTGCTTTACGAATCTTCATTCGATCACGAAAAGCTTTTTTGACGCTTTTAGGAAAGCTTTGCCAATACATATACATATGTTACAACATACCTTAAGAAGAATTAAGCACTTGATAAATAATTCTTTTTCAGCCTACGGTTTTTTTTTTACAATCTCTCCTAATAAGCTGTTTGGAATGCTTTCGTAGAAAGCTTTTGTAAACACATATACACTATGCTAACAAAGATAGTTAAATAATGAGCAAAAATATTTTTTAACCTGCGTTATTCTAAATTTGTTTATTTTTTAAACTTGCAAACTCTAGTGGAAAGCTTTTTTGGCGCTTTTCAAAAAAAGCTCTCTTGTTATATGAAGTCATATTCAAAACCACGCCGACCATTCAGACTCAACTGCACTAAAAACTTCCATTGTCACTAAGAAAGCTCTGCAAGTGTTTCATCCACATAAGATCTCCCTAAGTAAGATCTATCAACAAAGAAATTTACTTAAAATATCTTTGATAAAGCAGTAAAAAAAAATAGCGATTATGGAAAATGCTTTCAGAGAGTTTTAATAATATATAAGTACCATTAGTTCTTAAGATATTTGAGTTGATGTGAAAAGAGCTTTCTATATATATATATTTTTTTTTTTGTTTTTAACTTGTAATCTCTCGTGGAAAGCTTTTTTAATGCTTTCAAAAAAAGCTCTCTTGCTATATGAAATCATATTCAAACCCATAGGTTTTAAGTACACTAAACACTTCCATAACACTTCCATGGGAACCTATAAAGCTAGATAAAAGTGTTATCCACGTTAGACATCCTTTTCTCTTATCGTTTTTATTAACCTACATAAGGGTGATTTTTTATGGTAAACTAATCATTTACAGATATTATCAAAAATATTAAATTCAAGAAGTTTCTCACTTTACAGAACTAAACCCAGTAAAAATAGCTTAAATAATGGCAAATAATTATTAATGAGCCTCAATTTAAATTAATTACATATTAAACTCATTTAACCTCAAGCACCGCAGGTTCACACAGCTACACATACACACATGTTTATATGTATATACATGAATTTACATACATACACATACTTAACAAGCATGCATATTTCATTTCACACACACACCGCAAAGCATTTGACCACCAGTTTCGAGTTTAATCAGATTTCTGGCATTATTTTATGGATTTTAGTTTCGTGTTATTTCCTCAATTTAATATTGATTGCTGTGGTTAACCGAAAACTATAATTTCTTGGAAATTGCCCGCTAGCGGCAACAACAAAAATCAAAGCAACAAATAACAACACGTACAACCACAACAACACCAACAATACCAACAACGCCAGTAATAAGCAAACATGACGGCAAAAACAGGAGGCAAACATCAGTAAGCGCCGTCAACAACAGAGGCCACGCAATAGTTTTGAGAATTTATTATTGTTACCCGATTTGCACGAAACGAAATTGTCGGAGGCTTTCGCCAAAACGAAAATATAAAAACATTATAGCAACGGAAAAAAACTAAATTGAAACGTGAAGCGCTCTTTCCAATACATACTTATATGTGGGTTTGTTGTTGTGTACGCTTTCGTATATTTATTTTGTAACAAGCAATTTTGAATTTTCCATTTCAGCGCTCAGTAAATGTATAAACTAAATATTTACCGTTTTTTGGAATATTAGTGAAACGCTGGTAGCCCAAGGCTTCGAAAAACATTTCGATAAGTTGAGTTTATTTTTTTTTTCGAGTCAAAATGTTTCGATATTTAGAATTTTAAATATTTATTTCATAAATCAACAACTATCTCTATGAATCACCATGTTTTAAATTTTTAAAACAATTTTCTAATTAATATGGCAACACAGCTCATGGTATTTTTGTTGCCACAACCTTTTCATAAGCGTGTTTTGGCTGAAAATTTTTGCATCGAAGGCATTTTAGAAAAAATTTTGGTGTTAAATTTCATTGACTTATTTAGTTAGTTTTAAAAACTATTGCTTACTCGTGTATGTTATTGATTCGGAAAAACAAATAATGATAGTATCATCTACAATACCCAATTATTTACCGGTTAAAGTACTCAGGATCGATACGAAGTAAAACAATGCAATACACTTTCAATTCAATTCGATACAATTTCATTTAAAAATTCAAAAAAATATATTTATGTATAAAAAATATAAATTTTGAATAACAAAAGGCACACCTCGTGAGAAATTTTTAGAAATCGGTTTTTGATCTGAATTTGTTTTCGATGTAACCAACGCAGACTATATGATTTATACCAATTGTTGTTTTTTAGATTCTGTAATTTTCAAATTTGACACAACAAAAGCAAATTCTCATTAATTTTGTCAGTCTAAATTATTTATAAAAGTTTTTTTTCCATTTATACCAGTTTTGTTTCATTTATACCAGTTTTTTGTTTAGGTGCTCAATTACCCTCATTTGGCAAATCGAAACACAAATTTTTTTAATATACATTTTCCTTAATTATACCACTACATGTGGGTTATTACCAGTCTATTCAAGTTATACCAATCTGTTTGATTCACTCCAGTTATCTTTAAAATTTTCTAAATTCCAACTTTAAAGGGATAGAATATGACTATATGAGTATATTTGAGTTAAACCATTATTTTTATTTATACCAGTTTTTGTTTAGGTTGATTTGACAAATATTTGACAAATCGAAAGCATCTATTCTTTTACAAATCGAGAGCAGTTCCTATTTGAGAATACCAATCCATTTGAGTTATGCCAGCCTATTTCACTTATACCAACTGTTGTTTTTTGATTCTTTACTTTCTAATTTTGTCAAAACGAAGGCAGGTTTTATTCCAAAATATCAGTATATTTGACTGATACCAGCCTATACTTTACTTTGACAAATCAAAGGCCTCTTCTATTTAATTACACCAGCGTGTTTGAGTTATACCAGTTAAAATTATTTATACCAGTTTTTTAGCCAATTGTGCAAATAGAATATGCAATATTATTGTTCTTAATTTTAAATGAAATGAAGTTATCAATTTTATTTTTAAGACTTCGATTCGTTTTATAGTATGTAAAATATTCACATAAAAATTATGGCACTGAAAACAGACCTAATAAAAAAGTTTAACAAAATACCCATTTTAACCATAAACTCGCTACTTTGCAACACTAATATTTATAGCCGCCAGTTTCAGCCGAGCTTCTCTGCATAAGCTTGATGGTCATAATTAAATTCAGTGATGCAAATGTATTTTCACTTTTGTTTTTGTATTACTTTTTGCTTTCGCCACTACATTCATTTATTTTTGTTAATTGCATTTACTTGTTATTTATTTTGTGCGTGTATATGAAAATATTTCTTGTATTTTCGTCTTTTATATGCAGCCAGCGCCCACCCACTGCCAACGCCAGACGTCGTCGCCAAGCAAAAACAACAATAACAACATAAACAAAAATATAAACAAGAATATTTTATTCATTCCCCAAAGTAAAGTCGGAGCTACCAGGAAAATGTAGCGAAAAATAGGCGCCGACTACCGACCAGCAGGCAGGTGAGGCGCGGCGCTGGAGCGGTGTGGTTGGTACGGTAGCAACGCATATTTGCGGCGCAGTGGTAAGCGTCCGCTTGCCGGCAATTTTCTTTAATTTTGCTTATAAAATTCTTATGAAATTCGTGTTTTGTTGTTAATGACGTGATTTCAGCGCAAAGCAAACACAAAGGCGGCGCTAGGCGGGGCGCGGCAAACACAACACACCGTTAAGCAATATTAAGACTCATACTCTGCCGCACAATGTGGCAATTAAAGTCATAGTGGTAAGAAAATGAAGGGGCACACCGGAAGTCAGGCATTGCTTGTAGACCGGATGTGCTTGAGTGTGTAGGCGTGATTGTGTATACACCGTTATACATATATATATATATGTATATGCAAATATGTTTATAAATAAATGGACCGACAAGCAAAATACTTTCACTAACGCCCCACAAGCCTGCCACTTCTTAGGTCTTAGTTGTTGCAATGTATTTTTGCGAAAGTGTTATTAAGGAAATATTTTGAGGCGTTGAAGTGTTGACAGCAGCAGTGCGTTTGAATGAAGGGCCACAAGTGCTAAAAAGCATGAAGCAGCGCAAGCAAAAGCAAGAAAAAATGAAGGCAACCGAAAGTGGGCGCATAGCAAACGGCAAACGAACTAAAGTAGTGGCAAGTGTCGAATGTGGCAGAAAAACTCAACACTTTCAACGATAATTAAAGCCTTGGCCAGCATGACAGTGATGTGTGCTGTGGATGGCGGGCCGTGAATTTGGCAAGTCATGAAAGTCATCAAAGTTTGGGTTATTAAATTGCCTTGCCGCCAGCAGCTCGCCTCGGCCTTAATAGACCGAAAAAATTGTTTTTAATTACATGCAATGCTTTGTAATTGAAATTTAAGCAAACCGCAAATATCTGTACATATGTATGTGCCTGTAAATACTGTTATATCGTTGTACAACAGTTTTGTGGCATTTTTGGAAGCCAGCACTGTTTGGCGCCTCAAAATATACTATGCTTTGATGGGCATTTTTTAGATTTAAAATTCTAATGAGCCGAAAATATGCGAGGCGCACAGCGTTGATGCTCGTTAGTGTTCACGAACAGAAGGATGCGTTATTTTAGAAAAATAATACAAAGTCATTGCGCTTTATTAAAAACGAAAATGTTCATACTTTTTTAGAAAATGTCAGCAACATAAGTCAATCTATGAAAACTTTTGGCGCTCGTCTTTAATGCTTAAGTATATCGTCACCTAAAATGCAAAATATCGTAACATCAACAAACGTTATAATAGAAACCACAGATATTGAAACAAAATTTGGGTTTTGGTTATAAAACGGTTATATATTAGTTACACATTGGTTATGTATTCGTTATGTATTGGTTATATCTGATGACGGAAGCTGAAAACATTATGCTAGATGTATGTAACATGATGTAGTGAATCGTAAGCAATAATAGACTCAATTTCGATTTCTTTGATGATACATTCTTTCGCATTTTATGTGACGACTAGTATAATAGCCTTAAAAGCATTTTTTGAGAATTATAAAGAAACGACAGTACCAATTGTTTTAAAGTTTGTAAGGTATTTTTGTACAAATGATGCAGTGATTACGCCCTTAACCATGGATGGAACAACAAAATATTCCAAAAAAATAAAAAGAAAAAATATAGAAAGAGCAGGCTACAAAAAACAAGGTCGATGTTTCGGTACCACATGAATTGTCTGTGAAAAATTTAATGGACCGAATTAACATCTGCGATTCTTTGCTGAAATGAAACAGGAGACGAAAAGTGGAGCAAATCCAACAATAATATGCATATCATGGTCCAAGGGTGATGAAGCTCAACAAATGGTTGCAAAGCCAGAATTGAGGCGTCAAAGGTTAGGCTGAGTTTTTGATGGAATGGGAAAGGAATCACCTACTATGAGCTGCTGCAGCCTGGTAACGATTGATTCTACATTTTACTGACAACAACTAAGATTGAAGCAAGCAATCGAAAATCGTCTTCCATCAGAACAACGCTAGACCACATACATCTTTGATGATTCGGCAAAAACTGGGAGAGCTTGGCTGGAAATGTTTTGATGCATCCACCATATAGCCCAGACCGTGCACCATTGAACTACCATTTGTTTCAGTCAATGCAGAACTCCCTTGATGAAGTGAAGTTGGCTTCAAGAGAAGTCTTAAAAACCACGTGTCGCAGTTTTTAGCAGAGAAACCAGAAAACTGTTACACTGATGAAATAATGTTTCTAGCGGAAAAATGACAAAAGAGCGTCAACCAAAATGGTACACATTTCGTTCATTAAAGTTCAATAAAAAAAAAAGTTGAAGTTTGATTAGAAATACGAAAAGACTTTTTCGACTACCAATATTTATTGTGGAAACTATTCAATTCTTACATATCAATGCAAATTAAAACGAGTTGTTGGCGGCATTTGGGCAAATTATGCTTAAGAAACTTCATTAATATTATTTTTAATTTAGTTCCCCAAAAATAATTACTAATAAAACGTTAACTATGGCATACTTAACAATTTTATTTCGCGAGAATTTTAATTATACTTAATAAGATTTTATTTTGGTATTCAGAAATTAAACGAACACTAATTAGTTTAATTATTTTTCGCCAAACAAATCACAAAGTTGACTACTTAAAATTTAAATTAAATTTTTTCCTAGCAAAAATACATATGCTATTATAAAATGTATGTGCCGCACGCAATCATTTAATTTACAATGATTTTCTTTACCAATTAACATTCCAGCTGCAGTAAAAATGAGAAAATTTCTTTTTATTTTCATGCCGTTGAATACACAAAAATTTATTGCCACCTGCAATTAAAATGATTTTCATTATGCACGAGCAATTATAAAATACAAACGTACAAAGATACAAACATACATACATGCATACACACATATACGTATAAATATATAAGTACACACAGAGCAGCTCAACTGAAATTCACGCACTCATTTCGGCAGTCACGTAGCAACAATTCTCTGCACCCCTCGCACCCCCCGCCGCCGATTTAATGCATCTATTGCCTTTCAGTCATAAATAAAATGGCATTAACTCTCAAATAATCCTGTTGGTCGCATAAAAAAGACAAATTATGCCTTAATTCAGCAGCTAGTCGAAATTTCGAAATTGCGTAGCATACTTTTAGGTCATTAGAAAGGCAAATAGCAAGGAAATGAAGTTAATTTTATTTAGCACACCTGTGTGCTGAGTGCATGGGATTATTTGGCTTTGCTTTCGACTATATTTTACTTTTTTTTGTAATATTCCACTGACCTCTACGCAGCTGCAGCCATACAAAGTTGCTCTCAATTTAATTTAGAATACTTCGAAAGGGCATTGTTTGTGTGCTTAGATGTTAAGGGAAGCATGGAGTATTACATGGCAAGAAAAGTTCACTTTATTTAGATGCCTACACTAATATTTAAGTGTAGAAAGCGTACCGAAGATTAGATCCCACCCACTTTATTTTGAGACAGTTTACAACTTAGCCTAAGTGGAGCCCAAAAACTTGCAGAAGAAGGTGGTTGAGGCCGGAATCCACGTTTATATAGTGTATAAAACGGTATACATTTCCGAATTAAAAAGATTTATACTTTCTTCTTATTTTAATGACGTGTGTGTAAGCATCTGTGGGTTCCAGGACCGAGCAGCAAAATATATTTCCCCAGTAAATGGTAGATTACTTTAAGCAAACATGAAATGAAATTATACACTCACGTGTTACTTTTAACAACATCTGAAGATACCTAAGGTAACATTGGACTTATTCGAAAAGGAAAGAATCAAACTAATCATAGACCCAGCAGAGCCATCATTTTTACGACCAGGAACAAGCCGCTGCTACCTTCATCTTATGCCTTCTAGTCCTGACTCTAAAGATCTCGAAAGAGCACAGTTATACGGCTTCTGGAACCTTCTGGCTGAGAATGGAACTTAAGAGATCTATTGAACAATTGTAGGAGTTTCAACTGAACACTGGACACACATAGGATTACACTAAAAATCTTGTTGGACGCATACTGGTAAAGTTACAAGGAGAAAGGGGAAGCATACAGACGCTTGCTCCTTCGAGATCCACCGTTCTTAGACCTTCGAAGAAATAGTGCCGTAGTATGCTTTTGATAAGGCAGGAAAGCTGCATCTTTTGCTCCACATTTTTCCAAGGTCCATTTTTCTTTAGCCCAGTGAATAATCGACTCGGCTATAATCGCGTAAGCGGTGTCTACGCCAGTAAAGAAGAAGAAGTGAATAAACAGTTCCGTAGTCATACTTTGGGCCTACCAGGCCAGCCGGAACTTTTGATCCACACAGAAGAGCTTTTGACTGTTCAAACGATATCCTTCATGATCTTTGCCACATGAATCAGCCCGATGACCTAATGTATTTTTCTTGTTGGAAAAGATTGAATATACAATAAGCTACGGCTCCTCCAAAATTTAAAACAATTTATATTGAGATCATGTGAGATCGAGCTTAGGCGTACTTTTTCTCAAATTTGGGTGTTCATTATAATATTTTATCAAATGGAGCATGGTGCTCAATGTTCAAGCGCAAAAAACTTGTTAAGCAATCCTGTTAGACTCTAATTCTAGCATATAGTCTTTTAAGCTAACAATCTTCTACATTTCTACCACATTCTACATTCCACTTTAACTCTTGCTTCAATTTAGCATATTCCACTCCACTCTCGACAGAGTTGCATGAATAAAGCATAAGTTTTGCTTTTCTCCACTTCTTCATGAGAAACTTGCATACATAAATTTCGGACATTCTTGAAACTTTCTTCCGGTTTCCTCTAAGTTACATATTTCAGTTATTCAACAACCTTTTCCGCCAGTGTAGCCACACACAATGCTTACAATTTGTTACGTTTATTGAAATAAAATGCAAAAAATGTTAATTTTCAGATATCTAGGCTAGTACAAAGCACAGCCTGCCAGCCGTTTCCTGCCTGTGCCTCACCGGGTTTAAATGAATTTGTAGAAGATAAATAAAAAATTATATATGTAATATTAAGATATTTTTCCGACGTCTCACTCCACAGATTTATGCGTAACGCGCACACAACGGCGCGTAAAATGGAGGAAACAAAGTGATAGCTGTAAAGCTGTTGAATAGTGCGCACGCATTCATTTGGCAGCACGCACATTCGTCACTTCCGTTATGCCGCGACGGCCATTTGTCCTCGGCCTCACCGCCGCCGCTGCTTCAGCCACAATTTCCGCCCTACAAAAATATGCTAAATACGCATTTCAGTTTCAATTTGAGTTCGCATTTCGTTTATTTATTCTTTCCACTTTATTCACAAATTTCGCAAGCTTAGCCCCACGCTGCCGACAAGCTGTTGGCTGAGTGCGCGCAACAGTTTCACCTGTCGCCAGCGCCATATCGAAGTTTGCCTTGACTCTGTCGTACACTTTCTTTTAAGCTTTCCTCATCCCAGGCGCCGCGTCGATACTAACGGTACTGCTATAATCTCATAATAACAAATTCCTTCCGTACAATTTCAAAAACTCGGCAGCCCGTAAGTGAAGAATGCTCATTTCGCATTGCCCCGTCGGCAAGCTGTGTCGCCCCTCGAGCGTACAAGCGCAGAGACCTCACCAACGGCCTCGCACTGTGCCACACGCGTCAGCGGCTTGAGGCGTCAACGAGCTGCGTTTGGCTGTAAACAACCGACGCCATAGTGGATTATAAACTTCACACGGCTGGCAGGGTGGAGTGCAGCTTGAAAGGCGCTGAAAGCAGATAGGCCAGCGAAGCCATTGCAACAGTCGGCTAATGTTGGCACTGTTACAGTAATAATAATAACAACAAAGAGAGTAAAAAAATGTGAATTTAAAAAATGGAAGAAGGCAAAAGGCGCTCATTTAAAAGGTGAAGCCGCAGCACAGACTTGTACATACACACATGCGAGCACTGTATGCTTTGCTGCTTCACATGCTGGGCGGGGGCGTATGAGTAACGTCGGCGCGTGTGCGTATGCCAACACAACGTTCAGTGTAGCTGTTGAAGCATGTGTGTGAGTAGGTAGTAGGAAATACAGTAGATATCTACGCATCCGTAGTTGCTTTACGCATGCATGTATGCATGAGCTGTTCGGTGTGGGTGTGCAATTGGAGCGTACAATGAAGCAAAATGATAACTTGTTAACTTAAATGGTGGATGAAGGCGCTTAACAAAATATTAGCGTTAATTTGAAAAAAAAGAAAACGTTAACTTCGATTGCACCGAAGCTAGAATGCCCTTGACAAATAAAAAAAAAAATTATTACATAAAATATTGATTTTGTTCGGACGGTTTGTATAGCAGTTATATGTCATAGTGGTTCGACCTCAACAATTTGCTAGCATATTATTGCAATGACTTAGATCATAAGCAGTGCCGAATTTCGTAAAGATAGCTCGTCAAATAAAACAGTTTTCCGTACAAGCATTTGATTCCGTTCGTTCGTTTGTATGGCAGCTATATGCTACAGTTGTCCGAGATGAACAATTTCTTCGAATATTGTAGCGATGCTTTGGAAAATACCTAGTCAAATAAAAAAGTTTTTCATACAAAAACTTGATTGCGAACGTTCAGTTTGTATGACAGCTATATGCTATAGTGGTCCAAAATCAACGATACAGACAAGTAAGTAACATATTTAGGGTAAAAAGACGTGTGTAAA
Organism: Bactrocera correcta; assembly: GCA_027475135.1. Taxonomy (NCBI): domain Eukaryota; kingdom Metazoa; phylum Arthropoda; class Insecta; order Diptera; family Tephritidae; genus Bactrocera; species Bactrocera correcta. The sequence goes on from CM050323.1 coordinate 107,012,154, forward strand.
ATTTCAGATCGACATCTCAAAAACTGAGGAACTAATTCGCTTATATATAGGAAAAAAAAATTAAAAAATAATAATAAAAATAATAATTAAAATAACATTTTTGAAGCTACGTTTTGTAATTGAGCAACTTCTTATTTCAAACTTAAAAAAAAATGCAATTTTCCTACATTTTGTCCCACTGTTCCCCCTCTTCAACTAATTGAAGTGAGTGTGTGCTTGAGTCCTCTTTTTCAATTTATGTTCACAGCTTTAACGTTAAGCGAAACACATCCGTATCCATCGTGTTTACCCAGAGTGCCAGCAATTCAGGCACTTGTAAGGCATAGACTGGCCCAGCGCAACGCGCCTTCCCCAACCAGTCGTTTGGTAGCACACCTTCACGCAACCTTTCGCAACGCTTTCATGGAAGTAAATTAAATTTTTATTTTTATTACGAAAATATTTTATTTAACCTTACGACAAGCAGGCAATGAACACCATTTATAAAATCATACACATACATACATACATACATGCATATGTATGTACATATGCGCATATGGTATGGGTCGCATCAGTGTAGGCTGTGTGTATATTTCACTTTGGTGTAGTGCCTCGCCACTCTGCCTACTTTGCCACGCAGTGTGCCGTACCTGTGCGTCGCATTGATCTTCGTTCGCGTGAGTACTTGCTACCGGGAGACCAGTGCTATCACTCCAACGCTGCTTGGCTAGTGGATGCGCGGAAGCGTAAGTGGCCATCACGACCGCCATAACCACCGCGACCAACAACAGTTATCCAACCGTTACCCAGCAACTGCGACAGCAAGCGCAACAGTCAGTGAGAATGTGTGGCATGGCGCACATCTTTTAACTTGCGTCTCGATTCCACTTTTCCGCGCATATAACATTGTCGTCGTGTAGTTGCTGTAACATTGAAGCGCGACGAGTGCGTTGTTCGGTATAAATTGCATTTTCCGTTTCCTTTCAGTAGTGCCCAATGCTCATTCCGTCGAGTACTCGTCTATTTGCGTGCGCACTCAAATATGCTCATCAGTGACGGCGTATGTTCATTCCGAAATGAGTTTTCTACATGCTTTTAATTTTATAGTGAGTGTTTCTATAAGGGAAATTCATTTCTTAATACCATTTTTCAGAGTTCAGCTCAAAATCGTGCAACAGTTGAAAAATAAGAAAATTCTTACAAAAAGTTGAAGGATTCCTCAAATAATGAATGTATGAATGTTTACTGGAACCAACTAGAACTGCGTTTTTCTATAATCTCATCTATATTTCATTTTCCTACCGTATTTCTCTCTAGAACTCTCGCCGGCCTTCACTCGCCCTCCTTATTTCTATTCCACATTCCAATACTTTTGCAACCACTCTTCCAATGCTCTCACCGACTCTCTCTTGTGTACTGCACAGTGGCTACCATCCATCCTCGGTATTTCTCTCTAGAACTCCCGCCAGCTCTTAACCGTTCTTCTTGCTTCTACTCGGCACCCACATTCTACTTCTTCAACTTTCCCTGACAGTCTCGAATCTCCTTGACTTTTGCTGACTAATAAGATTCTTCTTCGTGCTTCTTGGCTTTAGCTCTTAAGCGTTCTCCGGCTCTGCTTGGCTCTCACCTGGTTTCTCAAGCTCTCACCGATAGTCACATTCGAATGGTAATAATATTCCCTTCTCAAAATTTTTGACAGTTATCTGAGCACAATTTTTTGAAAATGTCTTCAAAATAACTAAAATGACAGTATGATCTTGTCAAAGGACAAAAACAATACTTAAGCACCCTGTATATATAAATACTACATACGCGCCCAAATGTATGCTTCTCCGCCACATCGCGTAAATTTAAATTTCACCAACGATTCCACTATTTATTATACGTTTGCCCGACAGTGTAATTTCGCGAGCAGCGCCAATGAGCTTGTACGTAATTTCTTGAAATGCTTATGGTGCGCTCTCTAATCTCATAAACCGTTTGAAAATAATAATAAGCCAATTGAAATTATGAATTACCCGCCACAACGTTTAGCATGAAAGCAAACGGAAAGCAACAAAGAATACAAGTAAAACCGACAAAATAGCATAACGATACAATTTCCCGCCATATTTTTGCTCTACAGCCAACGTGTGTTTTGTATCGTTCGCTCCCTCCCTCCCGAATTGTTGGCATTGCGCTTTCTTATTGTTTAGCTTATGCTAACTTTTTAATAGCCCATAGGGAGTTATAAATTCAAATTTAAATTAAATTCCCAAGCAGAAAAATAAAAGTAGCAAAAACAAAAATAAAATATTTATGTGGAAATATTTGTATGTGTGTATGGCTGTGCGCTTTGTAATAACTATTTAGATAACACTTGCACGTCGTAAATCTCATTTTACGAGTAGAGATAGTGTAATTAGATCAAGCGCACGCTTTAGGTTTGGCTAAAGCGACCCGAGCTTTTGGTGTGTGTGATATAAGTAATGTCCGAAAGATTATATAGTATATTAATTTATATAACATATATGAGCATTTAAATGAAAGCTTACAATTTGTTTTTGGTAAAAAGTGAAAAGTGAAATGAAAATGGCTGTAAATTGTGTCAGCCTTCATGTGTAAGTGTGTGGAAATCATAATTTGTGGCTTAAAATAACTGTAATTAGTGTGAGTTTATTACATTTTGATAGCAACGCTTGCGGCTCTCTTAAATACATGTCTATTTCAAGGCGTTAAGTATTAAGATTTACTTTTCCTCTGTTGATAATTAAGCTGTGTGTTGGGCAAGAATTGCCAAATGCTTGATTTATACAATATTTATACAAAATGGTTCACTATTGATATACAGCCTTCCTGCCAAGTAGCATTAATGATTGTTAAGTGATTTGGAAATTGAAAGAAATATATTCACCATAAACCCTGGCTCTATTTTTGTTAGATTTTTTCTTTATAATTAGTAACGGTCTGAAATACCTTTTTCCTTTTAAGGTTTAATAATGCGCTCTAGCCGAGAATGTGGAAGAGGTTTAGTAGGGGAGGAGAATAGCTATACCGACGACTCCAAAATGAACAGCGGGTATTGACAGAAGTATACTCCTACGATCTTCATATCATATTCCCAACGGAAGTACTTACTAGGCATATAGAAGGCTTTTGTAGTTATATTTAAACACTACGGAAGATACAGAAGGCGCCCATTCAGATATCCAGACGGCACTACTAACCTTGCAGTCCCTAAAAGATCAACTCCAGCGTAGTTAACGATCGAGGAAGGCTCTATGCTCACTAACAGGAGCATTTGACTTAGTTATAATTGGGGTTCTCAGTCATAGGAACATTTTCGGCAACCAAAAAAGAGATGAGCTGTATAATTCAGGAGCCTCTCTAGACGAATCCTAGGCAGTGACAATACCGTGTTCGCTAAGAACGATGAAAAGGGAGCTCAATACGCAATTTGAACTATAATGGTGCGAGGATAGCGAAACAGATAACCATCAAATTATTAATCAGATCAAATTATGACAAGGCCAAAAATAAGGACTTATTACATAGGACCGGGGAAAGTACATACAGACTTACAGCTATGGTAACGGCTTTCATAGAATAGTATCTACAAATTTTGCTGTTAGACTAAGAAGTTGCCGGAAACTCTATTTTGTTTAGTTTCCATGGAAATAGTGTTTTACTGGTGTGGATACTTCGAGATACTCTCAAATAAACTCAGAAAAGCGAGACAAATAGCGTGCAAGATCAAAAAAAATTTCTAAATTTAGCTAAACTGTAAAACAGTATAATTTTTGAGATGGAAAATTCGAGAGGGAAGCTTGAAAAATTTAGATTTTGCAAACATGTTTACTGGTCTCAATGAATACCCTCATCTATGGAGCCTATCTATTTTATATCACTAAGATCAAGTAGCCTACGAAATAAAAGGAATCATATTTTAAACATGTTTCATAGTCACAATCTCTTGAAGATATAACCAATAATAACCAATATATAACCACTGTGTAACCAATATAACCATTTTATAACCAATATACAAATTTTGTATCAATATGAGTGGTTTCTTTTATATGGTTTTTCCTTCGCCTGCAAATTTATGAAAAGGTATGTTATGTTATTTTGCATTTTAGGTGACGACTTCTACTTATACTATCAGCATTTTTTTTTTATTTAAAAAATACTAATATGGAGTTCTAAAACTACTTGAGCTCTTTTCTTAAAAAACAAAACACTGAAACTTTGTTCGACTGACAAATTTGAAGCAACATTTCTATCGACAACCAGTAATTACAAGCAAATCCTATAGTTTTACTATGGCTTAAGCTAAGCTCTTAGTGAAGCGTACACTTTTTTTTGGCGACCTTCAAATTGAAATAACTTTTTGCATATAAAATTAGTTTAAATGCAGACTAATATGAAGTGTATACAAAACTGAATATGCTTGATGTTTTTTTTTTGTTTCAAAGTCAAGCCTTAAAGCAACCCTCGTAATGCAGCTTAAGACTGACAATTACTAAATTAATTGCTTTTCAATGGAGAGTGGTTACTTTTTCTCCCTTTTTGCTTCATTTTTTTCTATCCAGTCACATTACTTAATTTACGGAAGCCCTACGAAACAATTACCAAAATTCAACATCAAAGGCAAGCAGGAGTATTAAGCGCAGGGCAGAGAGAGAGAGAGAAAATGGAATTACAGACGAAACTTGAAGCCGGAGACAGGCAGACAAGCAAGCTAATGAGTGCATAAGCATATATTTTTGTATTATTATTGTTTTTTATACTTTATTTATTTATTTATTGTTTGTTTTTACTTATTCTTATATTTTTTATATTGAGTTATAGACTGGCACCGCAAGAAAACTGCAGCAGACATTAATTTGGTAGTCACAAAGTCTGATAAAAATAGCCAAACGTAGACTACACTAAATGAGTTAAGATACTTAGAAAATAACACTGCATGATATGTGAAGTAAGCAGTGACGTGAAGGCGGTTGCTTGGATAGATAAAAGAAATAACGACTAATCCGCTTGCCAGCACTGAAACCGGCTGAGGTGCGCGGTTGACTAGGCGGAGGCATACAAATTATAGCAAAGCCAAAGTAGAAAATGCCTGCAGACAGCACGAAGGCGACAATTGTAGGCAGTCAGACGCTATTAAAAGCACGAATCACAACAAATACGAAAAAAATCTGCCAGCAAATTGTGGATTTCCCGGGGTAAAAGAAAATCATTTAAGGCCAACCACCGCAATGTGCCATTGTCTTCCGGCTAAGTGTGTGTGTTTGAGGCTTGAAGTGGTTTTTCGCTGCTAAATATGTGTACGTGAGTTTGTGAGTGTATGTGTTGTTGTCAAAGCGCGCAGTTAAGCCGCATTGGGCGCATGCATAAATTCTATTTAACCTACTTACTACTTACCTTGTGACAAGCGAGCAATTTCCGCTCACCAAATCGAAGGCGCGTCTGTCTATAAATGTATATGTGTGCATATATATAGGGTGATTTTTTTGAGGTTAGGATTTTCATGCATTAGTATTTGACAGATTACGTGGGATTTCAGACATGGTGTCAAAGAGAAAGATGCTCAGTATGCTTTGACATTTCATCATGAATAGACTTACTAACGAGCAACGCTTGCAAATCATTGAATTTTATTACCAAAATCAGTGTTCGGTTCGAAATGTGAAAATCCGCTTTTTTATCGACAAATTTTGTTCAGCGATGAGGCTCATTTCTGGTTGAATGGCTACGTAAATAAGCAAAATTGCCGCATTTGGGGTGAAGAGCAACCAGAAGCCGTTCAAGAACTGCCCATGCATCCCGAAAAATGCACTGTTTGGTGTGGTTTGTACGCTGGTGGAATCATTGGACCGTATTTTTTCAAAGATGCTGTTGGACGCAACGTTACGGTGAATGGCGATCGCTATCGTTCGATGCTAACAAACTTTTTGTTGCCAAAAATGGAAGAACTGAACTTGGTTGACATGTGGTTTCAACAAGATGGCGCTACATGCCACACAGCTCGCGATTCTATTGCCATTTTGAGGGAAAACTTCGGACAACAATTCATCTCAAGAAATGGACCCGTAAGTTGGCCACCAAGATCATGCGATTTAACGCCTTTAGACTATTTTTTGTGGGGCTACGTCAAGTCTAAAGTCTACAGAAATAAGCCAGCAACTATTCCAGCTTTGGAAGACAACATTTCCGAAGAAATTCGGGCTATTCCGGCCGAAATGCTCGAAAAAGTTGCCCAAAATTGGACTTTCCGAATGGACCACCTAAGACGCAGCCGCGGTCAACATTTAAATGAAATTATCTTCAAAAAGTAAATGTCATGAACCAATCTAACGTTTCAAATAAAGAACCGATGAGATTTTGCAAATTTTATGCGTTTTTTTTTTTAAAAAAGTTATCAAGCTCTTAAAAAATCACCCTTTACTTGTCGTTATCCTGCGCTGCGAAGACACAAGCACCTTTGCTGTAAGCGCCTATGCGACTGCCACTCGTCTGTGATGTGTTAATCCTCGTGAAATGACAGGCGTGGATTTTGCTGCTACGAATGGGATTAAGCGCAGAATGTCGTTTGTTTTTATGCGTTTAATTTAATTTTATGTTTTGTTTGATTTCGATTTTCCACCCACTTTCTATGTAATTTCGTATTTTTCTTCACTTTTATTTTTATTTTATTTTTTTGCAATTTTATTGCTTTTCATTTATTATTTGCAATCGCTTGCCACGCGCACTCATAGATTCGTGTATTTATATACCGTTATATATTGTATTTTTTCGTTTATTATTTTTCACTTTGCATTCACACTTTATCCTCGCACTTTATTTTAGATTAAAAGTGATTGTTTTAACATTTAAAATTCATTTGATGTACGTTCAACGATTTTCAAGCCACACGCAGTGCAGTGTATGGTGGCACACGGCGCTAGCGCATAGCCGTCTACACCAGCTTACAATGATTTAAGCCCCGTTAATACGCTGCAAAAATAACAACAGAAACGTTTCCTAGTGTGTGTGAGTATGTGAGAGAGAGAACGCAAAAAATAATGGTTTAAATATTATATATATAAAAGTAAAATAAAGTGTTAATATCGCCATCATACCATTATATGTGTATGTTAGGGTGAGCTAAAACGAGATAATAGCGTATTTACAGTTTAAAATAAAGTTTGGACAATTAAACAAAAAAAATTAACTTTGGTTGCAATACCCTTTACAAACACAGAAAGTTTCTTACAAGCACTTGATTGCTATCGTTCAGGTTGTATGGCAGCTATATGCTATTGTGGTCCGATCTGAACAATTTCTTCGGAGATTGCATTGTAGAATTAGATAATGTTTTTTGTTAAATTTCAAGAAGATATCTCGCTATATGAAAAATTTTTCTGTACAAGTACATTACTCCAAACGCTCAGTTTGTATGGCAGCTATATGCTACAGTGATCCGATCTGAACAATTTCTTCGGTCAATATATTATTGTCTTAAATAATAAGCCTTGCCAAATTTCGTGAAAATATCTCTTCAAATAACAAAGCTGTCCATACAAGTACTTTATTCCGTTCGCTTGGTTTGTATGGCAGCTTTAAATATAAAGGTACGATATGGGCCATTCCGACAAATGAGCAGCTTCTTGGAGAGAATAGAAAATATCAGATCTATATATCAAAAACTGTGGAACTAGGTCGCTAAACCAACTCAGCTTGTCATATAAGTTCCTTACAGAGTCTTTGACGTTTCCTTTTGTGGGTTACAAACATCGTGGCTAACTTAACATGCCCTGTTCAGGGTATAAAAATCTGTTTTCCGGAAAATTGCCAATTTTTTTCTAATTGAGAAACTATAAACCAGCCTCATAAACCTAATTTCATAAATTCGCTTATACGCCTTTTAATTATTACTTTTATTCCACGTTCAGCCGCCCAAGCGGATTTTGCAATATTATCGTTCATTAACCCTCTTCAAATTATTTACTCCTAAAAAATAAAAATGTTTTTCAACAACCCTCACATTTGCTACCAACAATCCAATGCTACCAATGCTGCAATGCACAAGTAACCGAGTCCATATAAATACAAGTGCAAGCAGTCGGCTACATTTATAGCGACTAGTCGTACTTGTATTAAATTACCGTTCGCTTTTTGCTGCCCTTCCATCATTTTATTACATTTAATGCTTTAATTTACACAATGTCACTGCCTTTAGCAGCTTTCTGCTTATCCCTGTTTTATTGTGAATAACATTTTTTGTTATTGTTGTTGCTAGTTTAACATTTTACATGCACACATACATACTTCAATTGATGTGCAATTGAAACTTCTAAAAACGAGTTGAAATAATACCGCAACAACGTGTGCAACTGTTGAAAGGCAGGTAAATGGCATATGCAAAAACAATAACAAGTGATATTATGTGAAGAGAGTACACGGAAAATAATTTTAATTAGTTTTAATTATATAAGGACTGGAACTTGGTTGGTGGGTTTTTATACGTACACTTTATAGTCCATACCAGGCACCAAGTGAAAACCACCGGTTATTGTCTATGATGACTGACTGTGCTGGTAAATAATTTCGCTCAAGAGAAGCGAAAATCGAGTGTTCCAGCTTTTTTACCTTCAAATCGCAAGAACCTTTCGAACAAATAGACATATGTTAAATGGTTGGTTGTTTGACTGAAAAGAGAGGGACTTTAACCCCAGAGTCCAGGCGGCTACACTTAGGCCATCATTAAGCCCATTGTAGAGTCGAAGTTGGAACATTGAGAGCCCCGTGAAATATGTCCTGTCTCATACGGCTGAAGGCTGGGCATTGGTATGCATAACACTTCAGCGTCTTATCAACCTTCGGGCATGCGCTGCATTTCGCCGATTTTCTCATTTACTGAAGGTGCAATCTTAAGTGTAGGTGCCCTATCATAACCGATATAATGTTACTAAGCTCCCTTTTGCCTAAAAATAGGTATTTTTTGGTCTATTCATCATCGACTCTACCCCACAGTCACATTGGGGGATGCCCTGCGCTGCTTGTGTTTCAAGGATTGACATTTTCCTCTAGGGTACATTGCTTCAAACCACCCTTGAAGGAGCTGAATGGAGTGAGACAGCCTTTTCATTCTCTTCTATTCCTTTATGAACGTGTACCCAGATGATGTTACCAGAGTTACCCCTTGAGAATCGAGTTATAGCCCGCTTGCATAAACTAACGCTATGAGACTTCGTATTGACACTACGTTCCAAAGGTCAAAAATCATGAGATGGCTGGCCGTAAGCCTTGTTTCATACTTCACTCGTATATGTCTTGATCTCAAGGATAACCTTCAGCGTCTTAGTTGACGCAGTTATTTCTAAGGTTAAATAATTTTTTATTGATGGGAATGTAGTCATTATCTGATAGGATATCGTGATTTTGAAAGTGACAGATGGTGCTGAAGAGATCATTCGGGAATTGTGCTGTACCGACAATCATAGCTATCTCTATCTATCTGGCTAGATAAGAATGGGATAATGTTGCTTTACGGCTTCTACTTCTATCATTAAAATATAAAAGACAAGTTCTATAACGTGCAGAATGACTCATAAGTTCTTGACAAAGAGAGAGAGAGAGAGAGAGTTCAATAAAAAATATTTATTTTTTCTTTGCCACACAAATTTTCTGTCAGTGTACGAAACAAACTCAACCAGCGCATTGTGGTAAATATTTCATTTTCTGTACTATATATGTAATAAACATTTACTTACATATATATTATAAGCACAACGACATATTGTATGAAATGAAAGAGCAAAGTTTCAATTACAAAGCCTTGTAAATTTTTGTAGTGCCACCAGAGAAGTAAGCCAACTAAGCGAACAATCAACGCAAAAAGCCAAGCAGCAGCCAAACAGTTAATCACACAACTATCTGGCTGCATACCGACGCACATACATACACACCTACTTATGAGGGGAAACCGGCGAGCGAGTTGGCGCTTGTACGGGAGTGGAGAGTGGAGCGCGAGCGTAAGTCAACACGGCAACACTGGCTGACACAAAACGCAATAATTTCAGCAACTACTAATTACAACTGTTGAAGAAGCATCAAATGGCAAGCAGTGCGTCGAGCCACTTGCCAGCGCACTCACGCAATCATTCACCAACACACACCAAACTCACCGAGGAGCTCGGCAGCTAAACGTCAGCGCACCGACACTTGCCTTTATCGTTTGTAATATGCTTTGTTTACTAAAATGTTGTTCGTATTGTTTTTAGGTTTTGCACTTGTTTGCAGTTGCTGTTGTTGTTGTTGCTGCTACTGTTGACGTATTGTCATTTGATATCCTGTTAACGACAAAATGCATTAAATAAGCGAGCAAATGAAAGAGCAACAGCCACATGCAACTCACCACGAACGAAACGGAGTCACAAAAGTAATTGTAGAAGCAGACGAAGTGGAAATGGAAGTGGAAGTGTAATAAGAAGAAGAAACAGACGAAGCCGTGCTTTTAAATGAGCTATTTTCAAGTGAGACAGCATGAAATTCTTGATAATTGCTGCAGCGTGTAACAAAAATAACAACAGCAACAATAACAAGCTAGAGCTTTAGCTACGACTGCACCGTAAGTATAATAACCTACACAGTTGGATTTCTTATAGTTCGATCAGTTTGTATGGCAACTATATGATATAGTGGTCCATTATCCACGATTCCGACAAATGCTTAAGGAGCAATGAACGGGTGCAAAATTTCAGAACGCTAACTAAAAAACCGAAGAATCACTTCTTATAGCCTATTTACAGAAAGAAGGACGCCTGTTCAGGGTATACAAAGGCATAGGAGAAGTGGCAACGACAGCAGCTGCTTACACAGCCTAACCCGCCACCAATGACAATGCTAATGGCACGGTAATAGCATGAAAATTGTCAAACAGCAACAACAACAACGACAACAACGACACTAAAAGATAAATATTGCCAAAGCCATTTCACTAGCTGTTGCTAAAAACCAAATTGCCAACTTTCTCAAATTTGTCGCCGCTTTTGTTGTTGCTGTTTGTTGTAGTGTAACTAGGATTGCTCATGTCAATGCGCACTCACCTGACACTACTTGGGAGAAATATGCTGCTTCGTCTCGTCTACCACCTGCCGCCTGCTCTAAATAATTGCTGCCGAAGACCCGAGCAACGAAGCGAGGCACACTAAGTAGCTGAAGTTTGAGTAAAGCTCTTTTACAATTGCCAGCTTAGCGCAATGATTTCAACTGTTCGTATGTAGTTTTACAATTTAAATGACTTTTGTAGACGTAGCGTCTACTTGTTTTTCGAAACTCATATGGATTTGTATGTGTGTATTATATGATTTATTAGAGCATCATTTTGGAAGGTTTCAAATGTGAAAGTAGGCGGAAAGCTTAGTTGCGCTTACAACTGAAGCAGGCAGAACAAGCTTTGAATTCAGAAAATTTCTGATTTCAGACCGAAGGTGTAGACTGTTTGCATTCCAAAGGTTCCTTTTGAACTTTTTGGAAAGCTCACCAGTCAGGCGCTTTTTACACAGGTATGATATTAGGAAGGCTTAATGCTCTTAGTGTGCAATTCTTTTAAGTACATTCCAAATCCCGGATTCCATTTTGTGATCACTACACATTTTTTAAGGCGATCAATATTAAACCCAGCAAGTTCGCTAGCTTCACCAAAAGTGTGCCTACCGAGATAATTCAATCTGAGTCCGGCAAAATTCGGGCAATAATGAAAGAAAAGACAAGATGATTCTACCTCGCCTTCCGACATACAACTTTGGCAAAGAGCGTCCGACAGAATATTGAGCCGGCAGAATATTTAGCCGGACTGCATGTAAATCCATTGGACGGTGTCCAGTCAGAACACTTATAGTTATAACGAGGTTGACTCTCATACGGTGCACTCAGGACCAGAAGGATCTCGCAGTCACACAAGTTCTAGTTGTTGACCAGATCTTGTTGAGCTCACTGGAGGACCAAAGCTCCAACGGATGAAACTGGGGAAGTGGTGCGGTCCCTAGCAAGCACATCGACTTTATAATTTATGGCTGCGGCCGGGCTCCCAAACGAGTCTAAAATGTAAGAAGCTTGAATCTATTGCTAAAGAAGTCATGCGCTCCTTGACTAGTGTTGAGCGCACATTCAGCAAATTCAAAGCCGGTAAAATCGCCCGGCTATCAAACACCTCTCTGAAGCATCTACTGCTGCCTTGATAGCAACCAACTCCACTTGAAAGCCGCTACAGTGATCTGGTAGTCTGGAACTGGAGTTGATGGAAAACTCCAAACAGAAAACTTCACTATTTTCCCTCTGGTCTGGTAGTCCGAATCTCGAGTATCCCTGTATCCCTTCTCCGACGGCTATGTACCGCCCACAAATCGCTCACGGGTGGCTGAGCTCAGAAGGAACCGTAAGGAGAAACTAAAACGTACAAACAACTGAAATATTTTTAAGACCACCTAAAACTGCATCATCCCTACTTTATACCTGCTAGACCCCTTTTTCACGAGTTTCTCGAGCACCGGCGCCGAAAATAATCAACTCTCATATACAAAATACCAATTGCCCTAATTGCGGCTAAAGTGAATTTTATTACCCATCTTCCTTTGAACTTTGCACTTAAGTAAAAACTTCAACAAAAAAATATAAGACAACACATGAGCAACTCTGCGAAGAATGCACTTTTCGCAACAATCGAGCGCTACCCGACAGCGCAGTGCCACGAATTTAAGCCAATTCTGATAGCTTTTACCGCACAATTACCTTTTAATTGATTTCCTTTGAGCAGCGCGTATTTGAAGAGAATCGCTGATGGCCACCAACACCGCGCTACCCCAACGCTGCCACAGAAGCGCGCATACGGGGTTACCGATGAGACACACATACGCCACTACTGCGCCGACGACGCCGATGTTTCACTCGCAAGCGACAAAACTTAATTAAAAGAAGCCGTGCATGGAAACGTACATGAGTGGCGGATAACGGTGGATTGGAAGCGTGGGAGCGGCACCGAGAGCACTCAGCGAATAAGTAAGCAAAACAAAGGGGCAAAACGAAAAAAACGTGCAGAAATACAAACAGCAAAAAGGGAGTCTAAACCGAAAATGTGGAATTTAAAAGCTGCAGTTAAATTTGTTACACTTGTTTCCAGCCACCGCAACAACAAGCAAAACAAAAGTTACTCGCAACATGCACAGCGCCAAACAAAAACAATTACAACTACAATGACAACAATAATAACAACAAACACAACAACACAAACCGCCACAACCGCAAAACTGCAAGAAAAGTCAGTTGCAAGTGGAGTTGCAGAGTTTAGAAGAGAATCGATGGAACGTGCGCCCTGCCAAGCCGAGTCGCTGCAAGCCAACGGAACGCGCTGCGAATGCGTTCTCCCAGCATACGATTTGTATACACCCAGGTATACCTATACGTATTTGCATAGTTAATGGTTGCCGGCGATTACGCTAAAGCAAAGCACACTTCAAAGCCAACCAAAGCAAAGAAACTTAAAAAAAATCGTGTTGCAAAGAGCCAACACAATCATCAACAACAACACCAATAGCAATCGCAACTATACAGTTGTATAGAAAATATGCATCTATAAACAAACATACAAACCTATAAATTTTATTTGTACGTGTATAACAGTAAAGTAAGCAACAACTTTTAGCCACAACTAAGCATTGCTGGCTGTGTTCACTGCATTTTAACTAAGCTTCAAAGTACATAAAAGGCGAATTGTATTCAACGGATATCTGGAAGGCGAACAGTGATTGCTGACATGCATTAGCAATGTGGAAAATCGGTTAAAAATAATTATTTAAGATTCGAAATTTTTCCGACTCGCTGAAATGCCGAAACTTCCTGAAGCACAATGTTCAAAAAAGTGAACGAACTTCACTAATTTTGCTAGTTACATCGCTCCGGAAACCAGAAAGCACCTGTTAATAGACTGCCCAGCTGCCTGCAGATGCAAGAGTAAGGCCCTTAGATCCTAGTTTCCGAAGAGGGATCACATCGCCTCATTGGAACTCAGTAGTATATTGAAATATATCAATGTGCTGTGGTTTCGTGAGTATCTGTGACTGTTCGGAGTGCACAATAGACCTTGGGTCGCAGTGCAAACCTGATTTATTAACCTAGTTACTTCCCTCTGTAGCGTAAGATCTTCTCAAAGTTGCAACATCTCACACGATTGAGGGCAAACTAGACCTTAGGTCTCTGTGAAAACCTCATTTATTAATCTATCTACTTCAGTCAGGAGCATAAGACCTTCCCAAAGCTGCAAAATCTCACACAATTAAAGGCTCTGATCGTCGTCTGGTCCCCAGGTGATTTTGTCATTGGCTAATGTCTTAACTATATGTCTATAAAGGTTTTCTGGTTGCAGTCGCAGCACGGCTTCTCAAAAAGTCCACAAAATCGTTCGCAAGCTGCTAAAACTTGTAAATTTCTCCATTTATCGGATAGAAGACCTACATTACGAGAACTCCAAGTACCTCCAGTTATATTTTGCTCTACCTTTCGGTCTTTTCGGTAGACATGAGCTCTCCAGGTTAACTTTGCATGCGGAGCCGAGGACTTCGACGCTTTGTTACTGAGCAAAGAGTTCACTTTCTAACAGCGAAGATTTTTTTAATTCATTGAATATTTAAAGATCGCGACCATTTGAATCTAAAATACCACACAGTTGTAACGAGATGAACACATTATACTAAAATATGTTTCCGGATTTCAAAATCTGTCTATTAAACTAGATACTTATAGTATTACTAACACATTGAATTTCTATGCACAGCAAAGCCGAACGTTCCACTATACATTTTTAACGATACTACCGAATCAAATTCGAGCAGCAAGTTGCTTTTGCAACTTTCAGCGGTTCGTACAAGTTCCGCATGCATTAACATTTTCTTCAAATTTTCTTAGATGCAATCAATTACAGCAAAGTGAAGTTCTTTTCAGTTTTCCAACAAACTTTGCCACTGTACACCCCAACAAGAGACAACGCATGCCACACCGGCGCTGCCACCCACCATTTACTACTTCGTTTAACGATACTAACTCATCCTTTTAAAAGTTAAGTAGCGATTGCAAGCGCCCTTTTAAAGTTACAACAATCTCCTTGTGCCTTTCGTACGCTCGCTCGGCGCGTTGCAGCACGCACACATTGAAGGGATATGCGAGTATGCGCGCTAAAATGGCGTGGAATGAAGGAAGTAGCAATAAAAGAGATGAAAGCACATGAAATATGCAAGCAAGTTTAAACAAAAATACAACGACGCGCTGCCTTCCTCAATACTAATTCCACGGCTATGCGTTACAAGGTTGGTCATTCCAGGCGAACCTACATACCTAGGCATATATGTATATGTATATATTAATAAATAAGCGAAAAACGTTTACTTCGGACGCAGCGAAGTTATAATACCTTTCAGAGTTGCATTTTTTATAGCACAAAAGGGTATAAAAAGATCTTCAACTTGATTTTGAGCAGTCAGTTTGTATGGCAGCTATATGCCATAATGGTCCGATCTAAAAAATTTCTTCAGATATTGTAGTATTTGCTTAAAAAATAGTTTATACCGAATTTCGTACAGATATCTTGTGATATACAAAATATCTCCACACAGGAACTTGGTTTACAGCGGTCATTTTGTATGGCAGCTACATGCTATAGTGATCCGATCCGAACAATTTGTTCGGAGATTATACAAATGCTTTAGAAAAGAATTCATGCCAAATTTCGTAAATATATCTCGCGACATAAAAAAGTTGTTCTCATAAGGACGTGAGTTCGATGGGTCAGTTTGTATAGCGGCTATACGCTATAGTTGTCCGATCTGTACGATTTCTTCGCATAATAAAGATTTGTGTTGGATAATTATCCATGCTAAATTCCGGTATGATATCTCGCCTAATAAAATAGTTCTCTATACAAGGGCTTTAGTTCGATCGTTGAGTTTATATGGCGGCTATATGCTAAAGTGGTCCAATATCAGCGGTTCCGACAAATGAGCAGCACCTTTGGCAGAAAACCAGCGTGCATATTTAAAATATCCTGTGAAGGGCATAAAAAATAGCAGACGCGCTTGCAACATTTGAATAAGCATGAATGGCGTAATGGCCGAGCGTTGCAGGATTAACCCTTACACTTTACTTTGGTCTCGGTTGGTAATTGAATACTTTAGCGTAAAAATTGTAATTTTCTTTAGATGGCAGTGCAACAAAAGCGCACGCAGTTAAGTATTTAGTTGACTTCGGCAAGAAAATATTGTCAACATTTTTGTTGCTATGGCTTTTTGTTCGTGCAACACGAGTCAGATAACGGTGTTTGCACAGTTAAACAGTGAAATTAAATAAAGCATAATAATAAAAAACCGTATGGCTTACCGTTACGCGGAACACTCTTCATTTTTTTTTATTTTTTTATGTTTTTTTGTTGTTTTTTTACCGTTTTTGTTTGTTTAAATATTCATTCATTTGCCAATTGGAAATTGCACTCAACGCATTACCCGCCAACCAACCAACAGAATTGCATTTAATTATCAGTTTCATTTTACGCTACAATTAACGCACACATACTCACACGCATTCGCACATACACTAGTGCATACTATCATATGAGACGCATTTGTTTGTATGTATGTGTGGGATGCGTGACGTCCAGTTGATGTCTGCGCAGCATATTGCATTTAAAGTCCTTAATGCTGCATATGTATGTGTGTATGTGCGTGTATTACGTATTATGGGTATTTTATTGGTATTAATACCTTTGCGTAGCATAATTTTTAATTAACTTTTTTTGCACAATTTCCGTTCATCACTCGTTTTGCAGACAATATAAGTCAGTTGGTATATAATTTAAAGTGAATCCTTTTCAATTAATGGTAAATTGTTATATTTTTCACTTAAGCAATATAACCAACTCATAAACATAACTACATATAGATATGTATATGTTTTACATATCTACATATATGCTTACATACATATATACACACATAAAGTTATAAAGGCAATTCTAATCGATCAAAGCTGTCAATTTTGAGCGCAAACGAATTAATACTTTGGGCTGCTTTTAGGTATAATGGATTGATAATTACAGGTTATGAGAGAATAAGATAAGTTACAGCACAAGTGGGAGTATGCAACTGTTAAGATTTTTCATTGCAGAGCATAGGTAAACGGCTTCAAGCGCCATTTAAATAAATACATAAAATAAATTATTTCAAGTAATCGGATATAATAAAAACAAGTAATCAAAAAAGTTGTAAAAAACGTTAACTTCGGCTGCACTGATGCTATTATACCCTCTACATGTAGCATAACTCACTATAGCATAAGCTGCCTTGCAAACCGACCGACGAAACTTAAGTCCTTGCATGGAAAACTTTTCATTTGACAAGATATCTTCGCGCAATTTGGCACAGTTTATTCTCCAAGGCAAACAATAGAGTCTCTAAATAAAATTTTCAGATCGGACCATTATAGCATATAGCTGTTATACAAACTAACCGCTGAACATCAATTTCTTATGAGAAAAACTTTTTTATTTGCTGAGATATATTCACGAAATTTGGCATGAATACTTTTCCAAGAGAACGCTATGATCTCCGAATAAATGATTCTGATCGGACCAATATAGCATATAGCTGTCATATAAAATGATCGCTGAAAATCAAGTCCTTATATGGAGATCCTTTGTATTTGACAAGATATCCTTACGAAATTCGCTGTAGACTATTTTTTAAGACAATATTACAATATATGACGAAATTTTTCAGATCGGATCACTATAACATATAGCTCCCATACGACATGGTCGCTCAAAATCAAGTTCTTATATGAAAAACTTTTTTATTTGGGGAGATATATTAACGAAATTTGTCATGCATTCTTTTTTAAAGCACCCATATAATCTCCGAGCAAATTGTTCTGATCGGACCACTATACCATGTAGCAGCCATACAAAAAGACCGCTGATAATCAAGTCCTTATAAGGTAAAACTTTTTTGTTTGACAAGATATCGGTACGAAATTCGGCATAAACATTTTCTTTAAACCATGCTACAATATCTGAAGAAATTTTATAGATCGGATCACTATAGCATATAGCCACCATACAAACTGACTGCTCAAAATCAAGTTGAAAAACTTTACATACCCTTTTATGGTTTTATGGTATAACAAATACGAGTACACCAGTATAGCGTATTATAGCTTCGTTGTTGCCGAGTTGAACAGTCTTTCTTGTTTCTATTATTTATGTATGCCAAAAATATTAATTCCATCGAGTGCAGCAAGCAGACATTTGCACTTAATCCTTTGATTTCCCTTCGCATTCAAATCCTCTTAAAAATCTTTGCAACACTTCCACTGCATGCAATCGCTTAAATTATACTCAATCAAATATATGCTATTTCCTTAAAATATCCTATTCGTTTAGCAAAACAACAACTGTTACAATATTATTTGCATTTTAATGGTCTCAAAATATGTATGTAAACACACCAACACACACGCGCACAAACACATATTCATGAATTCACATGCATTTATGTATGAAATATATACGTGTAAGTTACCGTTGTAGCCGGAGACATACCATTTAGAAGAAAATCAAGAAAAAAGAGGAGAGAAATCCGTTTTTCTCACCAAGCAGCAAGCAGCAATTTTGGTATTTGCATAAAAACTTTTCATTCGCCAAATGCAAGTAACTGCGAGAATTTCGACGAAAATATTTTCCACAATAAAGTTACAAACTCTGCCATAGAATGCAAAGTGTGCGCATACACTGGACCGAAAAACATATGTATGTATATACGTGTGTGTGTGAGAGCGAGCCGTATTTATTTCAAGAAACTAAAACTATGCACTTCCGACACACTGAGGCAACGGAGGCACACAACACAAGGACACAGTAGTGTGCCACATTCCGGCAGCCGTTGCCACTGCCGTCGATGACTTCACTTCAGGCGACTGTGTGTAGCTTACAAAAACACTACAGCGCGCCGCAGGGTGTTGGAGTGGCGCGACCGTTGAGCGGCGAGGCGCGGCGTGGGGGACAAGTGGCGGATGCTGTTATTTGCGCTTTAGCTGCAAGCGTGATTTTTTTCTTTGCTCGGCTCTACTGCATGCGCATTTACTGTTTTGATTTTGATTTTGTTATTGTTGTTTTGTTTTTGTTTATTTTTTTCGGGTTATTTTTAGTACAATTTTCCCTTGGCTTATTTGTGCTTTCGCCATGCCGTTCTCGAGTTGAGAATTTTACACTTTTGCACTTAAATCCGGAAGCAAAGCTGCTTAAGCGGCGCAAATTGGCCAACGCGCTTAGGGTGCAGCAACAACAAGCGTCGCTGGCGCCGCCGCATACACACTGGGGCACAGTTGTGGCTCTGCCATGCCGACAACAATTTGCACTTGCCCTTACGCCAGGGCACTTTCAACAGCCACGTCGAACGCCGAACGCTGAACGCCAGACGACAACGACGACGGCGACTATGCGACAGTTAAGACAAAGCTAGCGCGAGAGTAAATGCAATGATCATAAGTGGATGAGTGGGCAGCGAACGGAAAGCGGCATTGCACGTCAAGTGGCATGGCAGCAACAGCAACAACAACAACGGCAACAGCACAGGCGAAAGTACAAATTCACAGCCGTTTCCGGATTTCCGTGCGTACTTCAAGTATTTCCATGCGCGTACAGTCAAATGTGGCAACAAAGGCATCGCAATAAAGCCAACAACAATAACAATTGTGCAAGCGACAACGTTTTACCCACCGACAGTTAAGCAATTTCACCGACAATGTGCATCACGCCACGCACAAACACAAACGCGCGCACACTTCACGCTCACGCTTACGCAAACAGCGCACAGCGCAGCCAAAAAGCAACCAAATAAAATGCGAAAACCGTAAAGAAAACTGGTGAGCAGCGAGAATATGGAATATTTCGTTATTTTTTTCGTCCATTGAATATTTCCTGGATTTTCTGTAGCGCGAAATAGGCAGCAGACATTGCATGTTTACCAACGGAAATGACAATGTGCGGACAAAGTGGGTGGGATGAATGCTGGTCTGCATAGTGCCCCTTGTACCAATAAAGCATATTCGAGTTATGGAAAGGAAAAAAATTAACTAAATAACCGGTAAATGCATACTTTTTGAACAAATGTGACAACAGAGCCATCTATCGCGCTATTTTTTGTGTGCTGTTAAGTGGACTCGCCTTCTAAAAAAGGTTTATAACGAGGTTTTCAAGCGACAGCAAATGACGCCATAGTTTTTCCGCTCTTTTGATATTTGTCTTCAGTAAAGTTTGCCATTTCATCATATACGATCCAACAACGAGTCGAAATTTTTAAAATTCACTACCGAAATTCGAAATTCGTTAACCTCAACTTTAAGAGCGCTATGTCCAATTTATGGTCGTCATAATCGTCCTGTCAGATCAACAATTGAGCGACTAGTGGTAAAATTTGAATCCACAGGCATCTCTGTTAAGAAGTTGTGCAATTTTGTGAAAATATCCTGGCCTACTTCCTTACAAAATCAAATTTACGCAAAAACGGAACGCGGTTGACCACCAGAATCGTCGTATTCTCGTGAAGTAACAACTTGAAAATGATCCGGATTTTCATCGAAAAATCACCTTCAGTCAATAAGCAAAATATGCGTTATTGGTCAGGCAGCAATCCACACGTACTCGATGAGTCGCCATTGCATCCCGAAAAAAAAACGGGCCGGTGGCGTTTTTGGGTCGTACTTCTTCCGTGATGATCAAGACCGCACATTACTGTGAATGGGAATCGCTACCGCTGAATGATAACCAAATATTTTTAGCCCGAATTGGATGATATGGGCTTAGACAATATGTGGTTCCAACAAGACAGCGCCACAAGCCACACAGCGAATGTCACAATCGATTTGCCGTTATACTATTTCGTTTGGGGCTACGTTAAGTCTATAGTCTATACCAACAAGGCAGCGATGATTAATGAATTTCGTACGAAAATTGAACGTGAAATTGCGGCAGTATCAACCGATTTATGCTTAAAACTCGTCGATAATTATGATCAGAATCTGGACATCAAATGTACTTTACAGGAATAAAGAATTTAATTGATATCTTAAGCCGTTTGTGAGTTTAGTCATAAAAAAATTTGTCAGAACGACCAAATTTATTGATGACATGGTGTTTCTATTATATAGAAGTCAGGTTTACATAGTCGGAATAAAAATATATTTATCGCATTTTTACCCTAATTGGTTGTTAAAATCATCATTAGATTTTAAAGGACTGGCTGAAACTTAAGTTCTCACTCGCGAGAGCAAGACTAACACAGCAAGCGATGGTTCGTTTAATCAGCGAATTGCTAATTTGAGCGACCGCGAAAGCGCGGTTATATTTGAGGTTAAGTGAGGGCAAATACAATAGCAAAAAAAAAGTTTTTTGATTATATTTTTGCAGTACTTGGTGATTTTACACACTAAAAAATCAAATTTATCTCACTGAAAACAAATCTAATAAGAAATTGTTGAAATGAAAACAGTATATTCATCAAAAAATATTTAAAAGCTAGAGATTTTATAGCCATTAGCATGGCATATGGGATATTCACTGTTACAGCTACTGTGGTAGGTTTTGAAATACAAAAAGCTAAACGAAATTGAATTTGTCTTTGATTAACTTCACATTCTTTTTGATGTTATTGTATTTTCGGCGTTTAAATTTTATTTTGCTGCTTTGTTGTTGGCTGTATTGTTGTTATGGTTGCTGTTGGTCTTTCAGCATCTCAATTTACTTCCTGTTGCTTTTGTCCATTTTTGCAGTATTTCATATTTTTTTATTGAAATTCTTTTTCTACCTCTGCTTGTTTTTATTAGAAACAGCAGCGACGCCAAACTGATGACGAAAAGAATGCTACCACTCACACACATACACACACATGCTTGCATATTTCTGTGGTGTAATGCATATTCTAGCATTCACACAAATGCGCATTTATCCAGATATATTTATACCCCTTTGCCTTAATACACAGTATAACCTCGCATCCTCTACGCTTGGCACACATGTGTGTTTGTATGTGTTTGCATTTTCTCTCATTCACTGCTGGTTTGTAAAGTATGTAAGTTGGTTGATTTCGTTATTTAAGTAAACTAGGGTGGTTTGGGCGCATATCCTTACAGCGCACATGCACATACATCCATACTCATATAAAATAATATGATGCTGTAAGCTTGCTCATAATGGTACTACAGCACCCAGGCGTCCGCTAGTGCCGCTAGCCATACATGCTCAATACATGTGTAAACGCACACATGTACATACATAGTTACAACAAGAGAAAACGTTAACTTCGATTGCAACGAATTTCCTAATACCCTTCACAAATAAAAAAAAAAATAATTCCACAAAAAATGGATTTTCTTCAGTCAGTTTGTATGGCAGCTATATGCTATAGCTGCCCGATCTGAACAATATTTTCGAGGATTGTAGAGTTGTTTTGCAGCATAATTTGTGCAAAATTTCGTAAAGATATATTGACAAATGAAAAAGTTTTCCATACAAGAAACTAATTTTGATCGGTCAGTTTGTTTGGCAGCTATATGCTAAAGTGGTCCGATCTGAACCATTTTTATATATATTATAGCTTTATTGTAAACAATAATCAAGTGCCAAATTTCGTGAAGATAGCTCGTCAAAAAAAAAGAGTTTTCTATACAAGCACTTGATTCCGATCGTTCAGTTTGTATGGCAGCTATATGCTATAGTGGTCCGATATCGGCGATTTCGACAAATTAAGAGTTTCTTGAAGAGAGAACGATGTGTAAGAAATTTCAAAGCAATATCTCGAAAATTGAAGCACTAGCTCAGCTATATGGAGACAGGCAGCCAGACGACAGGGCTAAATTCGTCCTAATTATTGTATATTTATTTTATGGTCTCTCCGACGTTTCCTTCTGGCTGCTACAAACTTTTTGGCAAACTTGATACATACAAGTATGTAAACACCGTTCAGGGTATAAAAATCTGTCTGTATGAGTGCAGCCAGCCAGCAAAGTTTAGTGTAGTGAGTTGAGGTAGCATATTCCCTGCCAATTTCTTGTTACCACCAATGTTTTTACCACTTTCGCCTGCTCTTAATATTATTGTTGTTGATTTTGTTTTTTTTTTTTTATATTTTGTTGCTCTCATTTCGTTGTTATTGCCGTAACATTTCTTTGTTGTTACGAGTATAGCTTTGAAAGTTCAGTTGATGCGCTCAATGCGCCGCCACATTTCTCTATGTGTGTGTACATGTAGTGGTGAGGTACAGAGTTGGCATGTAACTCGAATTTTCGGAAGATACTACGCACACATGCACATACCCATATACATACAGATATGAATATATAATACATGTGCTCTTAGGTGGCAAGCAGTTGCGTGCGTCTGCGTGCGGTGGTTCACCAATGTTGCACGTTGTAAATTACCGAAAACGTCGCAATAAAAGCGAAAGTGTAATATGCACACAAACGGTTTTGCCGTTTCATCGTTTACCGTAGTAGAGTAACGTTTTGGCGCTCATGGCATGTGTGCGTCCGTACAGTGGTACATATGTGCCGAATATGTAAAATAAAATGAATGTAGGGTATACAATTTTTAGTGGCAAAACTATTACTTAGAGCTTGACTATTTGATTGGTATGTGGCAAGTTAGTTCTCAATATTCTAGGAAATGGTTATACCAATAATTGAAAGAGAGGGAGAAACAAAGTTTTCCAGAACCCGAATTAGGGTATTCAGAGCATGGAAACCTTATAAGATTCATTATGTCTCATCTATTTCTCAGAAAAAGTCATTCCTACAGCCTTGCGGTGAGCTTCATGGTTGTCGTTATATCAACAATTGTGGGAGAATCAGATAAAAAGCTTCCTAAAACGCATTTTAGGATATAAACCCTATAAAATTTATTATACCTCATATATTTTCCGAAAAAAGTACAATATTCCCACAGTCCTGCGATGTTCTTCATGGAAGTCAAACTTGGACTTCGATATTTAAAATTTTGCTAATATAATAAATGAAGAGAGAGGCAGATGAAAAGTTTCCTACGAGGTAATTTGGAGTTCCTAGGGTATTTTTACAACTTTTACAAAAAAACAAAAAATCTCTCCCTATCTCCAAAGTTTATAAATATCCGTAGGCACAAGGACTCTTAGTCCCAATCCGCAGTTTAAAAAGAAAATTAACCCGTTAGCTACCATATTGCCCCACTGTATGTTTAAAAATTAAATTTTATGGTTTAAACGAACTGAATAAATACCCGTCAACTATAAAACATACATACACACACACAAACACAAACATACATATATAGAATCAGGTGAACATGAAACTTTGGCGTTTACGCTTTTGCTTCAAGTTTATTTTTGGGAAGCAGAAGAAAATATGCACTTTGTGTCGGCCAACAACAACAACAACAACAATGCAACAGCAAATGTGTAAATAAGTATATAGTAAGTATACGAGTAAGTCTGCAGGTCTGCAACAAATAGAAACGTCAAGAGTGACAGCGAATAGCGGGCGAGAATTTGCGAGCGCAACCTCATCAACTAAAGCGGATGTCTAAATAAGCAAAAACAATGTGCATTTGTATGTATGTACGCTTATTTATGGCACATAGTTACAGAAAATAATTTAAAAAACAAAACAAAATATAAATAAATAAATGAAAAATGCACGAAAAACTAAAGAGGTGGCAACTAAGCGCCACCTGGAGCTCAAATAGCGCACGGTACAATACATAAATATGTAAATATATACATATATATTGTATATACAATTTATGGCATTTATGTTTATCTGTGCAAGTTTGTCCAAAAAATGTGGCACGCAAAGTTTGTCGCGAATTTTCAGAGTGAAAAGAAACATTTTAAACGCGTGGGTGTAGCTGAAAATAAAAATATGTATTTCAAAAAGTTAAAAACAAAACAAAAACAAAAAAATTTTAAATTCGGCAAAGCCTTAATACCCTTTATAGGTGCACTTCTTGTAGCATAAATGAGTATAAAAACATCTTCAGCTTGATTTTAATAGCTTAGTTTGTATGGCAGCTATGTATGTGCTAAATGCTATAGCTATCTGAACAATTATTTCGAAGATTATAGACTTGCTTTTGATAATAATGTATGGCAAATTTCATGAAAATATCTTATCAAGTAAAAAAGTTTTCTATATAAAGACTTTATTTTTATCGTTCAGTTTGTATGACAACTATATGCTATAGTGGTTTGATATCGACAATTTCGACAAATAAGAGGCTGCTTGAGAGGAAAAGAGCGTGTGCAAAATTTCAGAACGATATTTCAAAAACTGAGGGAACATCTCCGACATTTTCTATTGTCCATTTACCCTATGCACGGCATAATATTAAATGCATAGTTCTACACAAATACCGGCATTTAACCATACTTATATATACGTCTAAAAATAAATTTTAAATTTTTAAAAATTCTATACGGAAAAACACTTAAACACCATGCCACAAAAAGCGTGTGGAGCGTGAAAATATTTTTAAAAGGAAATAACAACTGCCAAACCAGCTGCAAATAAAATACATACACATATATAATAAATATATATTTATATGCCATGCAATTTTTGACAGGTTGGTGTTGCAAAAAACGTTCGAAATATATTGCAACGAAACGCTTACGTGGAGCTTAATGCGTGGTTCGGTTAGCGAAACATACGTTTCATGTTAGTTTGCCACAAAAAAAAACTAAGACAAAATAAATGAAAAATAAATATATGAAAACATAAAAATATATAACAATAAAAAAATACAAAGAAAAGAAACACAGCGAAGAAAACACAAATATTATAAATAAACACAATGTATTACGTCATTTGTGCTAACAAAATGATAGACGTGCAGCTTTAGCAACCACTGAAGGCGGCAAAAATGTGCGCAAAGCCACCAATGCACCGTTGGGTGCTGCATTTTTCTTACATACTCACAGACACATTCATGCATGTAAGTGTGTGTATGCTTGGTAGTAGACCGTCACATACTTTGAGGCGCAAACCAGCTTCATTACAAGTAAAATAGAGTTGAGTAGTGTCGGTTAAAAAATAGTTGAGAGCACAAAGCGCAGTGACTGTCTCGGTAACAGTGAGAGCAGCAAATAAACATACAAACAAATATATCAAGTTGGCAGAGATAGATGGTTGTAGTGATGTAGCATATGAACAGTGTTGCAGAAAAATGTGATCACTCAATGGTATTGGAAACATAACCAGAAACATAACCGGATATAACCGGTATAAAACATCAGGACTTAGTCAATAAAGTAAAATATTATAACTACATTTTATAGTATGTAGAGTTCCAAACTGGAACTATTTTCAGGCTTGGTGCAGATCTTCTGTTCAATTATGTTGTAAACTGTTAAAAAGTGTGGAATTGAAAGAAAATATCGCTTTCAAGTGCGATGTTGAAAAAAGTTTTACAGCTAAAAAACCTCCCAATATCAAACCACTAAACATCTATTAAATACAGAGGAGGTTGTACTTTTGACCCAATGACGCTCCAACTCCATTCATCCAACAGAAGAATATGTTTGCTGGACGTCTGAAAAAACCTACTCATTCGATTCGTGCGTAACTTTTTCTAGTTTGGAAACAAGAGGAAGGCCGTCGGAGCCACATCTGGAGAAAACGGTGGATGGAGGAGGAGTTGATAGTCTAATTCGATCGGTTTGACCTCGCGAAGGTGGAGTAGAATTATCAAATGAAAACTGTTTCGAGTATTTCTTGATCTCTGGTGTGTACCAAGGAGCCGTGTTTTGATGACGGTTGCAGAAACTTCTTCGGAATGCGTTTAAAAAGGGTCAAGCACTATTGAGAGGTTGGACCCTTGACCTTGTGATCCTCAACTACTTTAAACCGTCTAAGAAATACGTTTTCTAAAGTTCTGAAAAGACCTTTTCATTCGCTTCAAACTTCGACTCGGTGCGTGACTTTTTCAAGTTCGGAAGCAAAAAGAAGTCGTTCAGATGTTCGTAGTCTAATACGACTGCGAAGGTGCAGTCTTCTCCCCATACGAAGTAGATTCGGCAAATTAAGGCCTCTGTTTCGAGTGTTCCTTGGTCTCTGATGTGTGTCAGTGGATCCGATGCTAAAACGCCTGTGGATGACGGTTAAGCCTCCTCAAACACCGACAGAGTTGTCATGCCCGATATTTCAAAAAAGACATAATGAACTTTCTCAGCTATCTCGCACACCTTTCACCTTCGGTCTTATGAGATTGAAAACTTTTGTCACGGTTATGTGATCCTCTAAAAATAATCGCGCGACCATGCGGACTCCATCGAAGGTGATTAATAATTGTAAATAATACCTAAGCTCCCTTTGGTTCCACTCCCTTTCAAAAAGAGGGTCAAGTCATTGACCGATATTGCTCTTACAGCAAAAACTTTTCAGAACCTTCAGGTTTTTCTATTTCCAGAAGTGGCATCCACTGTTCAAATATTTTGTAAAGACTCAGTAACAACACATTTTTGCAAGTCACTGTGGTGCCATTAGACACAGCTATATATCGCAACTCACACGCCCAAAGCAACGACGACAGGTAAGCGCGCCGGCAATGCACGCTAGTGACAATGATGATGACGACGCGTCGTTGGTGTTGGCACCGTCGGATTTACATGTCCTCTGCTAACCCTTGCCAGTGTCAGGCGTGGGCGTCTGGACGCCAATAGGTATATTATTAAATGAAGTGATGTGGAGTGGCGTGGCGTGGCGCGGCCTGGAGTGAAGCGGCATGAAGTTTGGCGACAAGCAGTACTGAGTCGTGTGGCAAGCGTAACTGAGTGCAGTGCTTCAACGACTCTCGTTTACTTGCAACTTTTTTCCGTCGCTCATTTTTATGACTTTGAATGGCAGCCGTAGGAAAGTAGTAAAAAACCAAAACACAAAATAGAAAAAAAGAACAAAAAAGTGAAGAAAAACTAGAAACGTTGATATAAACGTGAGGTGCGCTTTATAAGCTGTAGCCACAAGCAGGCAACAACACATACCCACTTCCTCATACATATGAATGAGTGTGAAGTGGTGTGAGTTACTGTATGTGTGGGAGCATCTGAAGACACCTACACATGTAGTTACAAGTCATTTGAATCCAGTGTGCTTGCATGCCTGCGCCTTCGCCTTCGCTTTGGCTGCCTGCGGGCACTCCTACTGACACTTCTCGGATCGGCACTTTGTGGGCTCCAAGTGTATGTGTGTGCGTGTAAGTCAAAGCTGTTACTTGACAGGCAAAGTAAGCGTAGCATGTGAGGTTACATACATATACATACATAAACATACATACATACAAACAGGAATATAAAAGGATTCTCACACGAAATGGCGCAAAGAAAAACGTAAACTTTTCAAATGAATTTCACTTAGAATTACGAGATTTTTACATTTTCACTTGTTGTCTGCAACATTTCAATGTTTCCATTTTTATTATACATTCAACTCGTTTGTTGTTGTTATCGTTCTTGTTGTTGTATACCATTGCATGTGTTTATTTGTGTATCTATTGCCTAACAAAACCTACAGCCACCGCAAGCCAGGGCAGCCATTGAGAGGCGAACGGTACGTCACTTGGCGGTAACGTTAACGGTATTGCCAATGCTCTATGGAAGGAGGTTATAATGAGGAAATGGTGCCTAAAACTATTTACATTGACATATTGAATGTGTCTCCGACCGCTGTCACTCTGCGCTAAACTCGCGCCATTTCACCCAGCCAACCAGCCAACCATCCATCCAGCCAGCCAACGGAGCTACTGCAGATATCAGCCGCTCCTCTGTTACTTTGCATTATCAAGCGTGGAGAATTCAGGGATTTCAAGTGCTTGTTAATTTAGATTAGGGCGCATTTTTCTAGATTACTTAAGCGTGTTTGGGAGCGGCGGGGAGCTATCTATCGCTTTTGCTTCTATTTTTTTACGCTCAATCTCTTTTATTTTTACTTTTTTTTTGCTATCACACAAGTTGTTAGCTTAAGGAATAGATTTACTTTTGCGTTCGTTGGCATTTGTTTGTCTATTGACGGTGTCTATTTGACAGCGCCGGCTTTGGTATGCGCTAGTGTAACGGTATTTGTGCGTTCGCGTGCGCTTGGCTGGCTAAATTTTAAAATGATGATGCAGTTAAAGAGCGGAAACGGTAACACGTTTTTCTAACCCATCTACTTGATTGTTTTTAAACCTATTTACACGGTTGTATTTACACACATACATGTATGTATGTGTATACTTTATGTATGTACTGTTAGTATATAAATATGTGTATCCGCATACCGAAGAATTTAGAAGACCTTATTGCAATGTTACATTAGTTTCAACAAGCGTATTTAATTTGAAAGGAATTTCAATGAAAAACTAAGAAGGGGTCGGCTGCATCGAAAATAAATAATAACAATTGTAATAATAGAAAAGTGCAGAGTTTTCGCTTATAAAATCCGAACGCTTTAAAACCGCGACGAATTTTTAAAAGAATTTTAAGAGAAGAGAGAAACCTTTTTACAAAACCAAAAAAAAGACTAAAATATACATAAATAACAAAAGCCGTTAACTTCGCTAGCACCGAAGCTATAAAACCTTTCACGAGTCTATTTCTTGTAGCATAAAAGGGTACATAAAGATTGTATCTCGATTTTTATCGGTCAGATTATATGACAGCTATATGAAGTAGTGATCCGATCTAAACAATATCTTCGAAGATCATAGCTTTGTCTTGGAAAATAATCTCTGCCGAATTTCGTAAAGATATCCTTGCAAATAATAAAAATTTTCCATGCAAGGACTTGAGTTTGATCTGTCAGTTTGTATGGCAGCTATATGCTATAGTGTTCTAATATCTGCGGTTCCAACAAATGAGCATCTTCTTAGAGAGAAAAGCAATTTTTCAAGCAGACATTTCAAAAACTGAAGGACCGTTTCGCGTGTATAGAGACACACACACGAAAAGACGGGCATTTTTAAATATACTAAGCTCATAAAGCTGTTCATTTATATACTTAAGCTGATCTATAAGGGACCTAACCAGTCATAAATAGATACACGTACTGAAATCGCTGAGAATACTGTCAAGTTGACAATTCTTTGCAGGATGTAGTTCCGTATCCGTACCACACATGTAGACCTAGTCATTACAGAACAACCTGAAGTCATCCTAGATTAATATCTTTTTTTTTGCAGTCAAAATCAAAAAATAAAAGTCTTCATGTTTGGTTATGATGTTCTCCAGATCTAGCACCAAGCGATTATTTCCTGTTCTCAAAAGGAAAAGAATGCTCGCTGAGAAGAAATTTTCGATGAAAGAAGAGGTGATCGCCGAAAATGGAGCCTATTTTGAAGCAAACGACAAATCGTTCTACAAAAATGGTATCGAAAAGTTGGAGGGTTGTAGTGTACATATATAACAGTTAAGAGAACTATGCTGAATAAAAAATATGAATTTTGTCAAATATCGTTATATCCATGTTAAAAAAAAATAATTTTAAATTCCAAGAAGAAATAACCGCTTAAGGAGTTCTGAATAACTTCGCCCAAGTAAAGCTCTATCAAAAGAAATATGAAAATTGGCAACATCGCCTGGTATTTACTTCAAAATCAAAATACTTCTCTTGGTATTTAAATCAAAGTCAGTGATCAAGTTATTTTGAAGATCCTTCAAAACTGCTAATGACGTTTCAATAACAAGTTAGGAATTATACATTTTTTTTTTTGCTTTAATCATCATAATATTTTGGCATTTTGTTTTGGATGTGTTGGTAATTTACTCGAATAAAGATCATTTAAGTTAACTTATTATCAACAGAAATTCTTAGAAAGCCTTAAGTAAACTTATTGTCAACCGTAGTTCATAGCCAGTCCGCTTAATTAGAAATTATACCTTTGCAGAAGTATATGAAATTCCCTCAACCAAACTCTACCAACCTAACCTCAAAAAATGATGTATTCAAGTTGGGCAAACAACTGGGAATTACTTCAAGCATTCATAAGCCATTCTTAATCATAGCTTACTAAGTAAGTCGTTATGCGCTTGCACTACAATACCAACCTGCACAGATAGGATTTTATTATAACAAAACTCTTTAGGGCTTATACGAAATGAAAGCTCACTTACAACATGCCAGAAGTCAGGATGTGAGTAAAATTGCATGCACTATAGGTGTATAGGTATGTATATATTTTTAAAATTGTATGCTGAGAAGTCTATGACAGTTACAAGCCGAGGGATATTATATTTTAAACGATTTAGTTACATATGCTGACATGCAGACACGCACACACAAACTCACACTACAAGAAAGCTGCATTCAGCCACACAGGAAGCACGAACTTCTGCGCAACCATAACCATTACGCCAAGCCAAGCCATAATAATCCATGTTTTTAACAAGCTCAAGGGTATGGGCTGCCTACACGTACATACGGGTATATGTGTGTGTGCGTGTGCGTGTGCGTTGTAAATGATTGTAGGAGAACGCAATGATGCTGAAAGCGATTCTAAACAAATTTGTGAATTTTCATTTTAGTGCTCATTTTTTTCTCCAACTTGCAGCCGCCATTCAACGCACGACAAAGAATAAAGCATACAAGCAGGAGGACAGGAGTAGGGGGCCTTGTAGGCGCCGTGTGTCAATGTGCTGGTGTGAGTGCAATAAAATATGTAAGGGCGCACAAAGCAACGGAAAGGCAAAGTAAAGGCTGATGACTGTGTAGACATTTGTATTAGTTTTGTTTTTTTGCAAGAAATTTATTTGAGACACACACACATGCGAGTAAGCATGCAGCAGCACCGCAGCCTTGTAGATCGCATATACACACTCATGTCTATGTATGTATGCGTGTAGGCAATTGCCAAATGCGCGAATGCGCGTCTGCGCCGCTGTCAACCGATAAATTGCTGTGTGCGCCTATCATTCAAGTCGATTGCCTGTCAAAAAAATTCAAATTTCCTTCACTTTCATCTTTGATACGTCATAAGCGGCGACGTAGTTGACATCAAACTGATTTACTTGCTCAACAAATCTGCCATGGCGGGGAGGTGGGCGCTTTATTAAAGTTTATATGATATAGTAACATGTAAACGCATGTGTGTGTGTGTGTTTGTGTGTGCAGCCTAACGAGGCAATCATGTGTGGCATGTATGGCTTTTGTTTGCGAGATAATGACTGCCTTGCGGCAGGCTGCACGTAATATACATGACATTACTGGAATGCGTTTAGGTGAAGCCATCGAGCATTAAATGGAATTTTGAGGAAATTGAAATATTAATTAAAATATGTCTGAACGTTAATGTGGTGTAAAAAAATGTGAGATTAACATAAGGCTTCTGATTTGTTAAGTGGAAATTATGCAATTATGACAAGTGGTGGAGCTAGGTAATGAATTGAGCGCGTGACGGCTAAGCCAAGCATAATGGTTTCGAATGCCGAAAAACGTTGGCTGCAAAGAAATCTGAAGTCGCTGGATTTATCGGAAAACTTCAAGACGATTATCACAAATATGGAAGGCAAACACTGTCAAATATACGCGTAGGATAAATTGAATCCAATTCGCGTGATTGGACCAGATATCAGAGCTCTTTACAGCTGTAAAAAGAGAGAACAAAAAATCATCAGAATGTGGCAAACCTCTACCAAACGACGGTAAATCTCCAAACTAATTTCGAACAACCATTCGTAGATAGTTAGGCAACATGGTCACCTAGACTCCCCCCTAACCCAAAAACTGAGTCTATGTGGCTGATTTAGAGACTTTCTGTTCAATTCCATAATGACCGTAGTCCGTACTGTCTAACGTGTACAGCGTGCATAGTTGATTCTTAGCTGACCACGACCCACATCCAGGACGGCCATCAACATCAACAGATGATCAACACGTCAATAAAATAAAGGAATTGCTGCTTAAGAATCGACGATTAACAGCCAGAGTTCTTACCGGCATCGGTGGAATATCGGAATGATCAGTGAATGCCATTCCGAAATATCGTTTAGGCCTAAGAAAAATGAAAAAAACGATTGGTTCTAAAATCACTAAATTTTTTCGAAAAACAGCGTCGTGTTCGCGTTTGTGAAAGAATGCTTTCTGACCTTCAATCGGCCGAATATCGTGGCAAAGGTGAAGACATAGAGGAGCAAATGGAATCCGAAAACTCGCGTCAGATCAGTTCAAAATCAAGGTTTTTTTTATGCAAATGTGATCTTAATTCCTTCCTACCGGCCAAGTTGTCTACAAAGAATACTATTTAAGTGTTTTACGTCGTTTCCGCAAACCTATTCCTAAACGGAGGTTGAAATTATGGGCTGACAACTGCCGCTATCTAAGACTAAGGTTGAAGCATATTGGTGAATTGGCTGGAGTAGGTATTGGCCAGCTCAAAAAATTTGTGACTGTCTCTAGGGGCTTTGTAGATACCCGACAGTCTTTTTGATCAAGCATCTCCAGCAGTTCAAGTGGGATTATTCGTGGTCTCCCAAAAATTAGCCTATGTATTTAGGTAATCCCAACCTAATCGAAAGGTCGGAAAAGAGATGTATTCATCAAACTGGTCTTACCAACCATGAATTTATGAATATGACATCGAAATTGTTCAGCAATCGAGCAAATAGCGATCCGAAAATAAACCCAACCCGAAGCTATTTTGATCTAATGGCATACTTCAAAATTTTATATATATACTAATCAAAAGACGACGGTCCACTATACTTGGCGCTGCTTTGAACTATTTGCGCCCTGAGCTTGCTACCAACTAATCAACCAACTTGCTCAAGTAAATAGCTAAGGACTTGAAGAAACAACAACCACAAGAGAAAATATTTGCAATCAGGCAAATCAGAAATGAAATGAAATGCAGTTGAATTTACATATAAATATACTCGTGTATAATTCAAGTTTTGTTTATTTTTCGACAAATTATAATTTTTGAGCCCTTCTTTTTTGTGCACCCTCAACATTCTCCGTAAATTTTGCTTCACTATGACCTGAATATAAATGCTAGCCGGCATATTTTATTAGTGCATTTCCACAAACAAACAGACGTCAACACACACACTCACATATATGCAAACACAATTTATATCCGCACATATACATATTTAATTGCCTTGCATGCATAAATGACAAAGTTTGGACACGTCCAAACTGCATAGTGCCAGTGATTGCAGTGGAGCGTGCGCCAAAAACTCTGCATACAACAACAACATATCACATTTATTAGAGTCCAACTTATATAGTATATATATATATGTATGTATAATCTTTTTTTCTATGACTCATGTCCGTAATGAATTGAGTCAACTTTTAAGCGCATATTTCTCTCTTTTTTTACATACCGAGTAACTCGCATAGAGCTCGGCCTCATACGCTGAACACAATGGTTGCGACACAACATTGCATCACGACAGTGAACTGAAAACGGCGTTGTGCATCCTACTACCTGAACGCATGTACACAAGACAACACAGCTCTCCATTTTGCATGTACACAATTTCGTTGTGGCCATACTAATACCTTGCACTTCAATGAAATTTTAATATTTTGTTCAAAGTGAAAGTTTTTATGCAAAAAATAAGTAAATAGGTATATATTTTTGTTTTAAATTATCAATTGTTATTACAAATGATATGACAGAGCTATAATAGAGCTATTTTATGCTTTTATTTGTAAAATAACGTCAAGTTTGTAAGAGCTGTGAATAATTTTACATTTTACATATTAGTGGCATCACCACTCTTCCTCATCTCTCTATCTTCCATTCTACTGTCAACTCTACTGTCGTCCTACTGTCGCAGGCAAATATAGGAAAATATCGAAGTTAGCGAGAACGACAACTGTCGGCCTACCGTCGTGGAGTCGTGCAGCTGTCTAAATAACAATGTCCATAAGAACGTGTGTATTTTAATATTTGACAGCTGTCGGTTGTCGTCCGTCGCAACCATTGTGTTCAGCGTATCAATGTTGTTGGTCGACGCATGTGTTCTTCAACTTCTTCTTCCTAATTTAGCAGAAAGAAAATGGACATCTCGGTAAGGATGTGTCACACTGATATGCTATTCAGACGTAAAACTTTTAATGGGATAGAAGTTGAACTTTATTTCTCTATTACTTTGTAAACGGTGAGTGACAGCATGCATATGTACATATGTATGCACATGTACATATCTGTGATAACTAGCAGTTGTCATCAACAATAAATTAAAGGATATTGATATAGTGGACCAAATATGTTTATATGCAATGCAAAACCAGTTTTTAGCTAAACAATTTTCCTATTTATTTATCGAAAGACTTAAGCAGCGACAAGAGATCCACCTAAACAGAGCCCGAACTCCTAAAACCTTGGGTATGTGTTATATGAACTCACATTCAGGCTCTTACCCACACATACATATTCGAAGCTGACCAACCTGAATATGAGCCTTCAGAATATGGGAAGGAAAGCTAATATTAGCTCAGAAGTGAATTCCCACGACAGTTGGGTCTATGCAGCCGGAACGGTTCTCAATTTTCAACTCGGCAGCCTTAGACCCTATTACCATGAGGATGGATTACGGAAAAAATTCAGACCTACTC
This sequence comes from Bactrocera correcta, assembly GCA_027475135.1. Taxonomy (NCBI): domain Eukaryota; kingdom Metazoa; phylum Arthropoda; class Insecta; order Diptera; family Tephritidae; genus Bactrocera; species Bactrocera correcta. The sequence goes on from CM050323.1 coordinate 107,047,761, forward strand.
TAGGCAACAATTGGAACTAAATTACCACCCTGAGTATGATATCATGAGGATATGGAAAAGGGAATGTAGTAATAATTCAGAAGATGAGAGACAACAACGGCGAGTTTTCCACGGACCGGACCTCGACTTTCAACTTGGTATTCCCCAAGTAGACGACATTACCAATATGATAAACCTCAAAAAATTAATAATTACTACAGGCAACAATCGGAACTGGATTTTCTAACTCTAAACGAACAACTAAGAAGAAATACTTACATAACGACTAGTCAAAACTAGCAGAAAAAAATGTTGCTAGGATAGTTGAACAAAGAATCAAATTGTTAGAGCCAAGCATATTCAGTTAGTTTTCCAAGCATATTTGGTGTACTTCAGACAGTATGGACCCTTGCATATTAAGATAAAAGGATGTAAAGCAAATCGAGTTGACTGACAGATTGGTTTGGAAAGAAGCGGAGATCAAGCCTGTAGGTTCCAAACCATTTCGGAGTTCTTTACCACACCACCATAGAAAAACTCCGGCTAGGATAATGGAACAAAGAACCAAACTGTCAGTGGCCATAGTTAATTTTCCAGGCATATTTGTTGTACCTCAAACAGTATCCATGTCCAGGATCCAAGGATATTTTGACATAAGGTCATTACGCAGACGAGATGGCTGACAGTAGCTAGGAAAGCAGCGGAGAGGAAAACCTGTACGGCTGAAACCATTTGTAGTGATTCACCAACCTTCAAAGAAAAATACCGGCAGCCTCCTAGAAATAAATTACTTATAACGATGCACATTGGACGCTGCATACTCAGGCGTAACATGCACAAAATGGACATTTGGTCGAGGGAAGACTTTATTTTCTGCGATATCACGGCGGAGGTCCTGCGCACATATTCCTCGAATGCGGAGCGGGTGCAAGCAACTGGACCAAAGTAACCGGCATGACCTTTACGAAAAGGTAATACCTCACCTTTGAAACACCAAGTTTACTACTAGGCTTCCGTAATAATAATGTGAGTGAAAGAAGGAGAGACAAAATAATCAAAATTTCATACGCTTTTAGTACATAGCTATCGTTATGCATACAAACTTAAAAACTAGTGATGGTATGAGTTCGCTAGCAAATTAATAAAATTTAGGAATTTATGCTGCTTGGCTGTTACAATTCACAATTAGAAAACTCTCCATTTAGAACGCAAACACATAGTTTAACGTTAATGAGTGACCATTATTCTAAAAGACGTCGGTATGAAGCTAAAATTTATTAAACTTAAAAAAAAAAAGAAATTTAAACGAAATCCATTAAATTTATGACAACGCACTTTAAAATTCTTAAAATGAATAATCAGTAAAAATTGCTTTCAAAGCTCACCTGTATTAAATTAACTCCAAAAACATTTATCCCAGCGTATTTTTACGAATGCATTTATGTATTATTGGTAACTGTAGAGATATAACTGCATCCTCCTGTTATAATTCACTAAACACATATTTTTTCTGATTATTTACCACATAAATATTTTTAAGCACTAATATTTTATTTTTTATACTTAAGCTGTTCACTAACACTATTTTATTTACTTATATTTTAGTTTAACGAATAACTTTAGTTTAACGTTATAACTTTCACACTTTTAGGTTTTTCATTCCTATTTAGTAATTTTGGTAATTTTTTGCTTTTTCGCTTTATTTTAAATAAGTTTACCACAGTTATCCAATAAGATTTACTTATACACAACAAATCTTTTCTTAATTTTTATTTTAATTAATAAACAATTTCCTTTAATTTGTTTTTATCATAAACAAAAGACAAAAGACTTATGTTATTTTGAGTTGAAAGTCTTTTGATTCCAATTCCAATTACAATTTACTATGCTTTCCGCGGTATATTAAATTATCTATTCACTGGACAATTTTTGTTGTTGCATATTTATTGTCAATGCTGTCACCGGCTGAAAGTCGCCGACGCGCAAAATATTAACAAGCAAATATTTAATATTCTTAATTGCCAATAATGCTCGCATCATCAAAATGCAAGACACGAGACTCACTATGCCGTTTAGTAACTGTATATCAATGACTTCGTCGCACTGTCGTCAACGCGTATTATAAATACCGAGTAAAACGAAAACAACCGTTCAACCGTGCTACAATTCACCCACGTCCAATTACGGCAACTTACTGACATCGACTAGGATACACCACGCACGCCAAAGCATAAATCCGAGCCAGCGCCAGAGTCGTGACAGAGTCAGTGACGACGAAACGTGATGAAAACATTGCTTCGGCGCTGCGCGATAGCCATACAATTGCCGAAGTTGATATCCTCCAACAACACAGACCGGCAAAACAACGACAACAGACACAACAACAGGCACACATATGCATATAGGCAGGGGGTGGTGAATGTTGTGTTCCTATGTTTATAACGCAGTTGTTGTTGATGGTGCTGATGGCAGCGATGGTGGAGTGGCGGTGCTCAAAAAATCGAGCTGGTGAAATAGCAGTGTTGGAAAAGGCTATGCTTCACAGGAATGGGTTACAGCAAATGCAATCGGTGGTTGTTCGAAGAAAGTACGTAACTGTGCGCTGTATGCGCTTGTTTTGGTGCCACAGCAAGTAATCTGCTGGTTACACTTTGTGTGTGCTTGTACACACATATTCACGGCGTGAACGCACATTTGCGAGCACCAGTGTACCAATGCACCGGCAGGGGGTGGTTTTGGGTGGCAGTTAGCGTCTCTCACACAAGTCTGAGGGCAGTTGGTGGAATGTGGCGCTCTCTTGGCACAGTGGTTGCAGCCAGCTTGCTGTGCACATCCAAAATAATCTAAATATGTAGAAAAACTCATTTTTATGCACTAATTACTATTAAAATAATCGTTTTAAATTTAAATGTTGAAGCAAAAAATTTTGTTAACTTTTAATTAACCGCAAACTAAAGGAAATGAATTAGAGGGCACCGGAAAATAACAAAGATGGGCGAACTGCATTACCGGCATCATATCGCGATAACACAAAATTAATCGATAATTTTCGGAGTAAGAATTTATTTGCCAGTATTACATAAGTTAAAGAAAAAACTTTCCCAGAAAAATTTAAATAAAAAAATGTCTCACTATAAAATTGGATTTCGTATATTCAATTAAACTTATACAAAGGCTTAATTTTATTTTTAGTCACAAAATTTTAAACATCAATTATAATTCCAGCATAAAGTTGTTGAACACCCATAAAAATCTTTTACAATTCGGAAAAATGTGCTTATTATTTGCAATTCATTTCCGTTCGGACAAGGCAACCCTGTGTGCGAACCAAGCCATAAACCGACATTTTGTTTTTCAAGCAAGCGAAGAACGAAAAATATTATACACACCCGATTCAATCGATTGAAGCCATTCAAAGCGGCAGCAGCAAGTGTACGACGAGCAGCAGGAAAAAGTGAAAAATTAATTCAATTTGTCCATATATAGTCAGAAAAGTAAATCAATTTAAGTGAAAATGGGTGATCAACGAGGCACACGCGTTTATGTCGGTAATTTAACCGATAAAGTGAAGAAGGATGATCTAGAAGGAGAATTTACAAAGTATGGCAAGTTAAATTCAGTTTGGATTGCTTTTAATCCACCAGGTTTCGCTTTTGTTGAGTTCGAGCATCGCGATGATGCCGAAAAAGCCTGTGACGTGCTCAATGGTACAGAATTGCTGGGCTCACAATTGCGTGTAGAAATCTCCAAGGGACGGCCACGTCAAGGTCGTCGTGGTATGGGCGACCGTGGCCGACGTGACTTCGGCCGCCGTAGCAATAGCGGTGGTGGTGGCGGTGGATACCGTCAACGTGGCTCCGGTAGCGGCGGTGGACGTTACCACGACCGTGGCTACTCCGGCGGTGGTGGCCGTCAAGGTGGCGGTTACAGCAGCCGTGATGGCGGCAGTAGTGGCTTCAATCGACGCGACGTTTACGGTAGCAGCAGCGGTGGACGAGATAGTGGACGCTCATTCGGCGGTAGTGGTGGCTACGGTAGCGGAAGTGGCGGACGCAGTGGTGGCAGCAGCCAAGGTGGAGGACGCTTCAGATCGCGTTCACCAGTCGGTCATCGCTTCTAAACACTAGTTCAGCTAAGGAGAGAACAAAGTAATATAAAAATAATAATGTGTTTAAGAGAAGGTAGCAAGAGGTGATTGTTGGGATCTCGCGTGTATGTAGGACCCACAGCGCAATTTTAAAATTTTTAGGAGATTACTAGTACGCAGTAACAAGAGAGTATTTGAGAAATGCAAAACTGCAATTCGTTTTAGAAATGTAAGGGCTATCGAAATACAACACAAAAACACAGTGTGTTTAGTTAAAAGATTCAAGAAAAAAATTCATTAATTGATATAAGTAAATGTAGAACAAAAAGACATCATGCAACCGAAAATAAGCGCGATGATGATGATGATGATGATAATTTGTAACAAAAAAATGTCTACCGCTACCAAAATTTAGTCGCTATTTATAAGCTAATTCGAGACAACAGTTACTACGCAAACAAATATAACTTTGAAATAAATATCTTCAATATCTATATATACTTAACAGTATTCGTAAAATTATCTGGATGTATTGATTTTACTTCGAATTTTCGTTTATACTACCTTATATTAATTTTTCGCTAAACTTATCTACACAAACATATTTCAAACTACGACATACGACGTATTTTATATTCTACACTTCCAGCCTCAAATCCACGCCTTTACACGTTCGCTCGCGTATACGCATTATCCAAGCTCCAACCTCGCAACTACGAATTGGCTTCGTTTTGTATTATCTTCGCAGACAGAAATATAAAGCAAATCTTCGAACATTCATTCCAGCTGCATATATACGCGTTTTTGAAACACGCCCACGGCGGACTAAGTAAGCGCAAAATCTATCAGTTAGTCACATTAAATGTCCTCCGTTTGTAATATTTCAATCGTACTTCGTATGTATATTACGCTCACGAAACACGTTTTCCAAAACTTCCAACATTTTTATACTCAGTCCTACGCCTTTTATTTTCGTTTGCCACCATTGCGTCGCACATTTCCGCTTTTCATACTCACCGCACAATATTTCGCAAATCAATCAAGTAATCAGCCAAACTGAAAGAAAACCAAAAACGTATCGTATCATTCGAAACCGAACGCGTCCAACTATCTTCTGTCAATCTCCGTCTGCGCTTCCGTATTAAATTCAAATACTCTTCGCATACCAAATTGAAAAAGATGCTATGCTTCGTACTTGTCCATGTATATACCCGACCACCCAAAACGACTACCGTATCCATTTTAAATGCTTAATTGCAATAACGTCGCTTCGACATGCTTCGACAACAGTCGGTAGGGTGAACGCGCTTAACATAAGCAAGCCAAATTTTTGCTTGCTACAACCATGAATGCACTGCATTAACTTTACACAAATAACATGACCGTTAACTAGAACTGGAGCACAACTGAATAACTATTAACTTCTAACTGACTGACTATGCAAACACCTCCATTTTCTTCCCACTAACTATGACTTTATTTTAAATCCCGTTTTGGTTCCAGCAACCAGTAAGTATGTTTTAGATTTATAAGTAATTCTTTCTACATATAAATGAAATTTCAATACATTTATAACAACTGAACAAAGTGTATAAATTTATTTTCGAGGTTTATACATCATGCCTCAAAGACTTCCTTTATTTTTGTATTTGTTTTGAATGAACTTGTGGCGATTGTTTATGTCGCTAATGTCATACTTAAATAAGTTCATTTACTTCTGAACAAGAAAGCAATATTATGACAAACAGTAATTTTAAATATGCATCTGCAATATCCTTATTTATATTGGAATAAAAACTAATAAAATATATTAACACCAAGTTTATTATTTAATAAAAAAAATCGTTGGTGAATTTAAGTATGATGATAGTACATATACAAAATTTATATTCATGAGCACGAACAGAAAATACTACTCAGTCCGAGAGTCATAGCTTTCTTCCCTTATGAATCACTAAATTTTATTATTAATTAAAAAGTGAATTCAGAATTGGCATTTTAATTATAATTTCGCTTCTATCTAGTATGAAGTCACGCACTAAGTTCACAAAAATACAATTTTCGTGTATTATCTGCAAATCACAGATTCATTCGCTTAGAGCATTTTATAATTGTTTTGAAGGAAAAGCTCTGGTGGCCATGAATAACAACCTCTGTGATTTGTGGCAGTAATAATCACAAATTTGTAAAGAATTTGTACAATTACTAGCCGAGGAGCAACTGCTATGAATTATACCGTAACTCCAATCATCCGGGGTATAAACACTGATTATTAAGACATCTTCCCGTTTTTATGGTGTATTTTTTTATAAATGCATAATAAGAGCGGAGGATGGAGTCGTAGAAATTCACGCAAGTGAGAAAAGTTCTCTGACCGCCATTCACTTGGGAGTGGCCAGTAACGATTCTTTTACATATGACTCAAGCAGCTCACGAAATTTTTCTTTGACCAAGTGTCCTCTAGGTAGCCTAATAACCTCCGTTTGAACGCGAGCTAAAGTGAGAAGCGAAGTATCCCCTACACAGGGTTGTGCACTGGATTTGGGACCAGCACATAATAAGAGCAGTTATTTTCACTATTCAAATTTATTTAGTCGTGAAAAAATTTCCTCAATTTATACTAGTAACAATAAAGCCGTGCAAGAGAAAATTAAATGATAGCATTAAATGATTTATTTACAATATCTATCTGCTTTCATTTTACTACGGCGATCTAACAGCGCCTCATGTAAAGTGCCATGGTCTTTTGCCACTTCTAGTTCCTTGATGTCATTCTTGTTGATGCGCAATTTCTTGTCCTGGAATTTTTGGAACTTTTTTCTATAAAGAAAAATTACGTAATTTAATTACAATCTATATAACTACACTAAGCTATAACGTACACATAATTTTTCTCTACTTCTGTTAAGTCGCCCTTTTCTTCCTTTGGTTCCTCGTCCTCCTCTGCTTCACGTTGTGCGTTGCAGCGTATTTTACATATTTCATGTTCGGTCACTTTTCTGCGTAGCGCTACACAAGCATCATCTTCAGGATCGATTGACATGAAAAAACCGGTTTCGGATAATAAAGCCATTTTGCCATCCTATAGATTGATAGTGACAGATATTATTTGCTTACGCTTATTCATAATTATATCTTACTTGAAATATGGGCTCCCACTGCTCCATACTGCCGACCGCCTCTGAGCGCCCGGTAACCATGCCATCTTTTTCTATTTTCAAATATTTTCCGTAACCAGATTTAATGGATATCTTTGTCTCATTTATTGAAAATGCTGTAAATACTTCTTCTGGGTCTGGGCCTTCGCCGTCATTGTGCGGCGACCCTACCGTAAATAGTCCATTATCAAGTGCTTTTAAATAAGCCCGTTCTCCAAACTCAATGGCAACTGCTCCGGTGATCTCAGGTACACTTTTTGCCAACCACCAACCGCCATGACGAAGTGCATCCTCATCTACCTCTGTTTTGCGTTTTTTCGCCTTATCTTTCCCTTTGTGCTCCTTGTCTCGTTTGTGCTTTTTTGACTTTCTAAAAAAAATCAAATTTTTATTAACCGAAAACATTAACATCATAAAATATTTACTTTGGCTTTTCGCCCTTTAACACCAATTTTCCAACCCTGACGTTATCATATGCGGACATTGCAAAAAACTTTGGAAGTAAATAAAATTCTCGTTTGTTTATATGGCTGCGTTCAACGTAGGTAATGTGCCTCCGCAAGAGTAGATATGCAGCAGAGTTGTATTTTGAAATAAGCAGCTATGCATTCTAATGTACATATTTTTATACAACATTTTAGTCGATGTGCTATTTCAGTTGGATTTATTAAGCCATTTTTGTAATATAATTATAACTAAAACAATTTTAAATGATATTTCAAAGTTTCACAGGCTTCTTCAAGTTTAAAAATTAAAAATAATGGGTCTTAGTACTTTTTAATGACAGAATTGGTACATCCATTCAGGTACTCCAACATTCACCCAACAACAAAAAGCACATGCCAATTAGATTTCAATATTGTAAATTGTCAAATGCGCAGTCACTGAACATACACAAACCGTTCTCCGAGCTGTAGTCGAATTCATTCCACAGAAATCTAAAAACACCAAAAAGAGAAATTCTTGTTGCCATTATAAAATAGTTTCATCAATTAATCGGGTAATAAAAGGTTTGCTTTAATTGATTATTTAATTGTGTATTGAGTGGTAAATAAATGCTAGTCCTGTCAATGATATAGTCCGTGAGTTACAAAAATAGCGTTGAAGCCGCATCCAGAATAATGAAAGAACCGCATGCAGATTTACAGCATCGCTGACAATGTCGACGTATTGGACGCTTCAAAATATAGCAAGAAGTGTCGGGTATGAATAAACTATGGGGAGTACGCGAAAAAAGGATCCAATAAATTGTATAAAAATGTTGGGGCAGGATGTGCTGCGAATGGGCACACCAAAAGGAAGTGTCAAAATTCAGTTAATAACTATTACCGATATATGTGAAATGCCTTGTATTCTTGCCGGTAATGTCGAGAAGAATATGTATATCTGTAATAGGATATACGCACGCTCTGGAATTTGCAAAATATCAAATTATTAGCTCCACCTACGCTTTAAAGCCAACGTTCCTGGGAATAGATACAAACTCGTTGTGTGCGAAAGTGTTCATTGTTACGATTTGTTGAACTAAAGGTGCTTGATAGAAAGCGTGGCGTTGCTTTTTAATGTGGGAATGGACATATACTATATATCCGAGTGAATGAATGAAATATTTATTTGCAACCACCGTCTTAAAAATTTTTTATTATAAATACTCTTTTTTTTTAGTTTGCGTCAACGTTGTTGCTCTGTAGTTTCTCCGTATAACGTTGTGTTGCGCTCTTTAATTCGCATCCGGCCTACCCAGCACTTTTGTTTACGGCGCTTGTTTGACATTTACTACAACCACCAGCTGTGAAAAATCCCAGTGCGTATTAAAGATAAGCTAAGAAGCCTAAAAGCAGACCAAATAAAGTTTTTATTTCAGTTTTTTTTATTAAATATTCAATTTATATATTTCAGCGCAATTGCCTAAAGTAAAGCATAAAGATTTGAGCTAATATAACTAAAAGTGAAGCAGTCAACCTACATTTTATTGTAAAAGAATCATCCAAGGATACATACACATACATACATATAGTGATTAATGGAAAAACAACTACCGGCCTGCTAATAAGATTTATAGACACATTCATTGGTTCATATTTACATCTAAGCAAATTATCTACACAAATATCCGCTCCCGTTCTTAAAACCTAAGCGCACAGTTATAATAAAACATCAAAGTGTTTGCTATGCCCCGCGGTAAACGACGTTCTAATCACGATATGGGGGGCGAAGAGGAGCGTACAACTTCCAAACGACCACGCGGTGGTTATGCGACAACACAAAATACCAGCAGGTAATCCTTTAAATTTAAAACCAATTTTGGTTTAACACGAAACATCCATACTTGTGTATATAAAGCAAAGTGAAAAATCATTAAATGCGTATCAATTAAAAAAAATTAAAAATACAACAGCAACAACTGATTATATGCAAATCATTTAAGGTTTACGTTTGGAATTTTTATAAATATTGATTAAATAGTTTATAGCCACAAGTTAATATGGTTCCACTCGTTGAATATTATCGGGACAAATAATAATAATTTTGATATAGACCATGTATTTATAGAATTTCCATATCATTTTCATTGATAACTGTAGAATTTGCATTTTATCAGTACATATTTTTTTGCAAAATTGTTTTTGTTTGTTGTAATTTTACTGATAACAGTCATGGTCTCATGGTGTGATAGATGTGCTATTTCATTACGATTGTTAGTCATAAATTTGAAAGTGGAAGAGTTGCAGCTAAAAGCGCAATAATGAAGTTAAAAATACCAAAGATCAATATAACAAACAGGTAGTGACCAAACCAAGCTTAATATAATAAACTCGGTAGAGAAAACTGTGCTTAAGCTACATATATCAATGTGACATATTCAGTGTGTAAAATGTGTTTATGATGCAATAATGAAAATACTTTCATTGTAATGTTCATTGATTTAGGTTCCACCGAAACAGCGGAAACACGTATTGAATTATCTCAATTTTTTCTGATTAGAACCTAAATTAACGCCTCGATTTTGTCTCACGTATCATTTACTTATACGCGTGCAGCAGTTTTTCTTCACTTTCTGCAATTATTAGTTTCAATTTCCACCAGTTTCTTCATCGATAATACTGTTGACGTTTTTTTATTGCGCTGCTCGTTGTTCGTATTCGTTTGCTGTTTGGATTTGTTGTTATTGCTTAATAGTGTGGCTATTTATAGGAGAAGACAAGCAACAACAAATATGAATGTATACGAAAACGCTAAAATAATAATAATCAGCTGCAAGAAATATATTTCTTTTTTTATATTATGCTTTGCACATTTAGTTACGCGCACTCGTATTAAAAGGAAATTTAAATATCTTATATTGACAATTCCTTTAAATAAATGGAAAAGTAAATTTGCATACGTACTCTTTAAATTTAGGTTTATACATTATTTGCTAAAATATATTTTCTGTTTGCAGACGTCACATCAAGGCTGAAGACAGTTTCAGCCAAAAGCGTTGTGTCGACTGGTTTTGCAAATACACAAACCCAGATGAGCCAGATACGCTAGGTAAATGTTAATAATTTCATTATATATATTTATTTTAAGTACATATTGGCAATTTAATGCATACAGGTCCTGATGGTATGGAAAAATTCTGCGATGATATTGGTGTGGAACCAGAAAATGTTGTGATGCTTGTGCTAGCCTACAAAATGGGCGCTACACAAATGGGTTTCTTCAGCCGTTGTGAATGGTTAAAGGGCCTCACTGAGTTAGAATGTGATTCTGCTGCAAAAATGCAATCTAAATTAGAATATTTGAAAAGTATACTCAACGATCCAAATGTCTTCAAAAGCATATACCGATATGCCTACGATTTTGCCAAGGTAAGACTTCTGATAGTAAATAAATAAAAAGTTCTCAATTCTCTTCAATCAGCTTTAACATATTTATTTATTTACGCTCTACCTTTCAGGATTCCGATCAGCGTAGCATGGATATAAATACAGCAAAAGCAATGCTGCAATTGCTGCTCGGCAAACATTGGCCGCTTTACCCGCATTTCGCGCAATTCCTTGATCAATCAAAGTACAAAGTTATTAATAAAGATCAGTGGTGCAACATACTAGAGTTCTCACGCACAATTAACAATGAATTAACGAACTACGATATCGATGGCGCATGTGAGTAGTATTTGTAATACGAAAAAAATAACAGCAATCAATTCAATTTTATGGTATTGTTATTTTAGGGCCTGTTATGTTGGATGAATTCGTGGAATGGTTACGACTGCAACGCACATGTACGAGTTCTACAATATTAAGCTGAAATTATCTTTAAAATACTGAATTTATGATATTAAAGCAAACGCAAAAACCGGGATTAATTTCACAACTACATCAAAAAGATCAACTATAATGAAACTCAAGTACCACAAACAAACAAAGACAGCAAATTCCAAAGGAAAACAATAAAACTAATATAAAGCTTGTAAGGACACCAACACCTACCACAAGACGTATCAATCAGTCAACCAAACCAATTAATGCAAACAAACAAAACAAAAATTATAATAATAATTCTCAGCAAAAAACTGCAGAAAAAGCATGTATAATGAATGAGTACATTTAACGTATTACTGTTAAATAATTACAACACGAACACAAGAACTCCTACTACTACGATAAAATAGTAATTACTATAATTTGCTGCTTAATAATATAAATCATAATGATTAAAATAAGTTACCATTAATAATGAAGGCGAAAAAAGTTGAAATAAGAGGACAACACGGAGTGTGTTAGGCATAGCACAACAGACTTAACTACCACGGTATACCTATATACAAAAGAAATTGTTATAGTGGCAACATATGATACATATGAAGCGAGATACTTTCCCCAAATGACGCAAAAATTGAAAACAACGTAAACAAAAGCATATAGTCATATTTGGAACATTTAGTATTTAGTAATGGTAATAATAATGATAATAATTATAATAATGAAGGTGATGATGACAATGAAGGAAAGCATGTTAATCAAGTCAGTTAAAATATACTGATAGCGTGAGACTGTGGAGTAATTAAACTAACGCAAGTCAACTTTGATAATTAATTTAAAAGAAAAAAAATAAGATCTGAGATACATACAAAACATATTCAAAATTTAAAAAGTAAAAATAAACATAAAAATAATAAGAATAATAATGCGTTTAAGTTGTAAAAAAAAAAAATTTGTTTTTAATTATTGTAATGAATAATACCTTATAATTCTGGAAAGCGGTTGATAGGTTTAGTTCAGCCTATATTTAAATATAGAAAGGCCGAATGTAAATGATAACTTCTATTGCACTTGTGTATTCCTATTGAAAATATTGCTCTAGTTGCAGGTGTTAGCCGGATCCATAGCAGATCGCGCCGAATTAAAAATTTTGATTTTGAACGTAATACAAACACATTATTATCGTAAATTTCGAGATATAGAGAAAGTTCTTTAAATCCTGTAAAGCATTGCATTATAAAGAGCTCACACGTTGAAAAATTTTTAGCCGTAAGTGAATTCTATATTGCCATAAATAGTCATTTAGGGTGTATTTTATGTTCTAGTATAATCACATAATTGAAATATATTCAAAGTACTGTGCGAGTATTATATGTATATGCCAACACTCAAAATTTATTATTGTTAATTATCAGCACGCAAATTATATTTAATAATTTTTATTTTGATTTTGAGTAAATTATTTATATCTCCATAATCAATATAAATCAACTCTGTATCGAATGTATTCACAATAGTTGAGTGACAAGAGAAACTTCGAAAATTTCGCACAACAAATATCAAACAACGTTGAAGTGGATTTATCAAACATAAGAAAGAGCAGGACAACATATATTATGCTAGTGCAAAAGTTATTCGAAAAGAATTTTGAAAATTCTGGCACAAACGGTTTTCATTATCCTCCACGATCATATTTTTCTAAGCACACTTTCATCGCTTGTTTGTGCGCTTTGGTAGATCGTTAATCCGTTCGTCAGCGTTGTCTTGTTTGATTGATTGTTGATTTTTTAATTGGTTAAGTATAAACGTTGGCTAATTAGTTTATAGCGGCAAAGACAAACGCGCGAGATTGTTTATATATATACTACGCTAAAATTGGTTTGTTTCACGCAAATACCGCATATATTCTTCGTGCAGTCAACGCTTGCCGGGTATATTGTGTATATAAAGAAAACGAAAGGTAGCGGATTTAGGTTTAGTTACGGAGGATTTGTGCAGTAAACGTGCGTGCGAGTGTACGTGTGTGTGTTTAAATAAGCAGCTGAAACCTTGCACAACATGGCACAAAAGACTGATGATAAAACGTCTGATATACCAGAGAGGCTGTATGATGCTACATCCCGATCCACTTACAAGCGTATGCGTTTCTTTGGGAAAGTAAGTACCTCTGAAGATCTAGCAAATTTTAATGTTACTTAGATATTAGTATTTTCTGGCCCAATAAGCGTCACGATATCTGACCTTTACAGGGCATTATAGTAATATTCTATATTAAAGGTGCAATTTACCATTATTGCATTAGAAGGATTGGTTTGGTGATCCTAAAGATTTTTTATACAGAGTTGCCAAAGTTATAAAATACTAAATAAGTTCAATTACACAGGGTGGCTTTGCAAAATGTTATGAGATAGTTGATGTGGAGACCAACAATGTATATGCGGGCAAGATTGTATCTAAAAAATTAATGTTGAAACATAATCAAAAGGAAAAAATGTCCCAGGAAATCACCATACATAAAAGCCTGAACCATGAAAATATTGTTAAGTTTCACAGTTTCTTTGAGGACAGCTTCAATATCTACATTGTATTAGAGTTATGCAAAAAGAGAGTAAGTATTGTTTTTAAAATAAAATTATTTGAAAAAATACTTACTTAAATTTATAATTAGTCCATGATGGAGCTGCAGAAACGACGTAAAACAATTACTGAATACGAGTGCAGATACTACATTTATCAGATTATACAGGGTGTTAAATATTTGCACGATCATCGCATCATACATCGTGATCTCAAATTAGGCAATCTCTTTTTGGATGACTTACTACATGTGAAGATTGGGGATTTTGGTCTTGCGACGCGCGTTGAGTACGAAGGTGAACGCAAGAAGACACTATGTGGTACACCAAATTATATAGCGCCCGAGATTCTCAATAAAAAGGGGCACTCCTTCGAAGTAGATATTTGGTCGATTGGTTGTGTCATGTATACGCTGCTGGTCGGTCAACCACCATTTGAAACAAAAACATTAAAAGACACATATGAGAAAATCAAAAAGTGCCAATACAGGTTTGCATTAATTTTTTGGAAACATTAAATACCTCGAAGCTATCTAATTTCTTGATATTTGCGATATAGAGTACCAAGTTATCTACGTAAATCGGCGGCTGATATGATTGTTGCCATGTTACAATCCAAACCGGAATTGCGACCAACTATTGGAAAACTATTGAACTTTGATTTTCTCGCCTGTTCTCCAGTGCCCATGTTCTTGCCCAGCTCTTGTTTGACTATGGCACCACGATTGGAAGTTAATGAGGCATTGAGTGACGCTATGGGTCACCGCAAACCTTTATTAGAATTGAACGGCATAAAGGATGATACACGGTTGGAACACACTTTCCTTAAAAATAACTTGCACGATGCAATTACTGCCTCTGCACAAGTTTTCCGGCATAACGAGGATTATCGTTCTGATATTGAGAGCCTGCATCAACAATTGACCGAACTCATTTATGCCAAGGTAAACACACAAAATTTAAAAAACAATGTAAATGGATTGAAATGTGTGTTGTTTTTTTTATAATAACCATAGCCGAAGCTGTTGTCACGTAATTTGGGCGATGAAAATACAGATCCTGCAGCACAACCACTTTTCTGGGTGTCAAAGTGGGTGGACTACAGTGACAAATATGGTTTTGGTTATCAATTGTGCGACGAAGGAATGGGTGTAATGTTTAATGACACTACGAAACTCATATTGTTACCAAACCAGATGTGAGTTCTCACCAAACATAAAATAAAATATAATTTGCTCAATAATAATGTATTATTATTATTTTTATAGCAATGTGCATTTCATTGACAAAGATGGCAAGGAAACGTACATGACCACCACCGACTACTGTCAAACCTTAGATAAGAAAATGAAGTTGCTCACGTACTTTAAGCGTTACATGACCGAACATCTTGTTAAAGCTGGTGCAAACAATGTAAACTTCGAAAGCGATCAGATTTCCCGCATGCCACATTTACATTCGTGGTTTCGCACAACGTGTGCCGTTGTTATGCATTTAACCAATGGTTCTTTGCAGGTTTGTAAATTTTCTAATTTGAAATAAGCACAACTGTTACTTGCCAACTTTTTACATTTTAGTTGAATTTCTCCGATCATATGAAGATTATTTTGTGTCCGCGTATGAGTGCCATTACTTATATGGATCATGAGAAGAATTTCCGTACTTACCGTTTCTCAACAATCAAACAACATGGTTGCTCCAAGGATCTTTATCAGAAAATGCGCTATGCTCATGAGAAACTTAGTAAAATGTTGGAGAAAATGCTCTTTTAAAATCAAACGATTCGATTTGTTGATTCAGTAGAAAATCCTCACACTATATGCGTAGTCATTTGGCTTCCAGCGTTAGATTGGTAATTTTAATGTATGCGTTAAAATCATCCAGCGTTCTAAGCCGTGCAACACAATCAATTGATTTTTTGTCCTGCGAGAAAAAGAAATGAAACACAAATATTTTTACGAAATGTTTGTTTTTGTATAATTAGTTTTATTTTGTAGAATCATATTTTTTTCCATCTGTTAGTTTTTTGTTCATTATATTTGGCATTTATTTCGTAACTTCCATGGCGCATACCATCTATAAATGTACATGGCGCTAGTCGTCTCATACAAACTACCGATACGACCTTTGACGACCTAATTTGCAGCAGTTATTAGGAGTGCCTTTTTGGCTCTACGTCTAACATATCGCAGATTGCTGAATACATACACAAAAAATATATACACACATACATACATAAATAACAAAAACTACATTTAACCATAGGTTCTAATAAATTTTAGTTTGTGTTTTTAATGCTATTAAATAAAAATACAAAATCATTTTTAAATCGAATGATTCCGGTGTCTGATTGCTGTTTTGTGTGTATAAGTTGCCATTTTAAAAACAAACAGGAATGATTTGTTGGATTATGCCTTCCAATTGCCGTATGTTGATTCGAATTCCCAGTTTCAAATTGAGCGCGAAACAATTGTTTCTGAAGCCTTCCGCACATCCGTGCAATTGTCATTAGTTTTTACTTTTGTACAACAAATTCGTAAATATTTACGAATTGCAAACCAAAGGGATTGAGATTAATTGACAGCTTGACCTACCATAAGGCGACATCTAGCATTGAAAAATTAGTTTGGAAATGCATACATCTGGTAGCACACGTTGAACGTTCTCTGCGAAAGGCAGCGCAAAACGAAACGTAAAAATAGCAAACGAAAGAAAGTCGAAATAAAGAAGGCGAGGAAAATTAATTTTTTTGGTGAAGACAATTTTGAAACGTCGGAACAGTAAATTTTCCCACGACACACTTTCAAACAATTGGTAGCATCGAGATGGTAAGTGAAGTCCAAATTGAGTGCAGATAAAAGTGTCGTGCATTTATTGCATACGCAACGGATCAATGTAAGGGGGTGGCGGCGGGCAACAAATGCAAGACTTTTTCAGCTGAGAACCAATGGAATTCGTATGCGTTCACTGTTTGATGCAAACTAAACTAACTATTAACTTTTGCTAACATCTACAAAGTACCTTGACTGGCTGTGTAAAGCTCATATTCATAATATAAAGTGCATAATTGTTTTTATAGTTTTATTATGAATAAATTGTTTGCATCAGATTCATAACACCAATGAGAATCCAATAAGAAATTTGTGAAAGCAATTTGTTGAATAATACGTTCGTTCGCGTACAAAAACAGAGAACAATTATACCTTGGCATTAACAGCAAATGTGTATGCCAATTTTTTTTACATAATTGTTGGTGTAACATTCTAACAATACTTTCGTTTATTTTATGCTCATCATTTTAGAATAAATTGAAGTCCACACAAAAAGATAAAGTAAAACGATTCATATCGCTAACACAGACGGGCGAGCAAACGGCTATATACTGCCTCCAGCAAAATGATTGGAAGTTGGAGTTAGCTAGCGACAATTATTTCCAAAATCCAGAATATTATTACCGCGAGCTGGATCGCAAACGTATTGAACAGCTCTTCCTGCGTTACCGCGATCCATGTGAACCCCAGAAAATTACCGCGGATGGAGTTATACGTTTCTTAGATGATCTCGCTTTAAGTCCTGAATCTAAATTGGTTCTAATAATTGCCTGGAAATTTCGCGCTGAAGTGCAATGTGAATTCAAACATGATGAATTTGTGAATGGTATGGCAGATCTCGGTGTGGACAGTGTAGATAAGCTCAAATCGAAATTGCCTCAACTGGAAATGGAGTTAAATGATATAGCCAAATTTAAGGACTTCTATCAGTTTACTTTCAACTATGCAAAGGATCCAGGTCAGAAGGGAATTGACTTAAATATGGCCATTGTCTACTGGAAGATTGTGCTCAGTAGCCGGTTTAAATTCTTGGATCTGTGGTGTAGGTTTTTAGAGGTAATTTAAAGAATATGTTATAACAATAAAGCTGCATCAATATTATATCAACTTTATTAAACGCAGGAGAAGCATAAACGTTCCATACCTAAAGACACCTGGAATTTACTGCTGGATTTCGCCACACACATTGATGACAATATGAGTAACTATGATTCAGAAGGAGCATGGCCGGTGCTAATTGACGATTTTGTTGAGTGGTGTCATGAGAATCATTTAATGGCCACGCAGCCACATCAACCACAACAGCAGCATCATCAGATGCTTCAACAACAGCTTGCTAACTATCAGCCTCAAATACAGTCTATGCAGGTACAGCAACAACAACAGCAGCGAAATATATCGAGCAGTTATCAGCCGACCTCGCATAGTGCTAACATTAATTATGGCTAACGTTTATTTAATATCTTAATTATTTTAATAATAAATTTGCTTTTATTCTTATTATTATAAATAATTATAGTATAAACATTGAATTAGTGAACGCTTCTTTCAAAACCTACAATCCCACAACTTATATGTATAAACACACAGTTAATATAACCATAAACACCACAAACACACTTATTTCAAGTCGCAGCACTTTCCCGGATCTGGATACTGAATCTCTCAGCTAAAGAAGCTCAGAGTGCATACTCGAAATTATATTTACAACTAAATTAATAATGTAATGTACGAAATTGTTAATGTAGAATATTTAGTTTAAATACCTTTCAAAAGCAAGCTTGTTTCAATAAGGATACAAAATAAAACCCTTTCCGACCTAAAGAAAGATATTACATGCATATATGCTAATACTACATCAAATTATTAACTAAAATAATAAAATTTGAAAAATAATATAAGAAATTGAAGCATAAACTAATTAGAGATTGTAAAAATGAAATTTAAAAATAAAGTTCTTTAATATGTAAAAGCTAATTGTATATGGTGTTATATGGTGCAAAGAGGGCCTTATAAAACAAAGAACTACGATAAAAAGATGCATATTTTTTAAGCTTAAATGCTGAATTCCTCAAAATCGATATATTTCTATTTGTTTATTTTTGTTTCGCCTTCATAACAATTTATGCACGTTCATACATATAAATACGTTGGGTAGTTATATGTACACAATAAGAAATTTCGGTACTTATTTGCGCAACACTATTGGAATGAATTTGACACCGCAAAATAAATTTCGATACGACAACGCTGATATTTGACATTTTATTTTGGTTAATATTTCGTTGTATCTGTCTTGACTTTTTCACACTGTATATCGAATCGTTCGCGAGCTGTGCAAGAAGTTTTCCAACGGTGAATAAAGTGAAAAATTTTCGCATGGAAATTTCGACCATATATTCTTTGTCAATTTCACGGAGAAATGTGCAAAAAGTGAGCAATGCAGGTTCTCTATCAGTTTTGTTTACAAAAAGTGCAAATTTGCAAAGTGAAGGTGTGGAAAAGGCGAAGTGAAAAACTAGCAAAAGAAATTTTTCTACATCAGCAGTGACCAGTTGAACAACAATAGCAACATCAACCACCAACCACATAGCTGTTGAGCAACAACAACAGAAACAATAGAAACTCCATCGACATACCTAGACAAGACCTACACCAAACGGTGGAAAAATGAATTAATTGGCAATATTAGCTGTAAGGTAACTTCAGGAAGCGCACGAAAGCAGCTGGATAAACTTTGCAAATTTCCTCTATGGAGGAAAGCCTTTGACATCGAATATACCAAAGCCAAGAAATTCAGGAAAATTCATCGAACGTGAACTAGATCTGTGTGTTGTGAAAAAAATATTTGTGTGGTTTTAACTATAAAGCATTGAATATCTCATAGAAAATCGTAAGTATTAATCGTAAAACCCATATTTTATTAAGTATATGTAAACCGAGTGTGGGTAGTAGGAAAGAGGGTGTAGGCACTATTGCGTTCGGTTGACGAAAGCGTCGATGACGGTCGGTCTGTGGCCACGGCCTTCATTGATCTCCTTGCATGGGGGCGTCCTTGGATCTAATGTTCACACATATGCACATGTAAATGCACCTGAATGCAAGGGAATCATATAATAAACCTTTCCACTCATTTTGGCGATTTGTTACAAGAAAGTGTGCATTTTATTGCTGTCCATTCTATTGGAAATTCGGCTAATATGTCGTGTTAATGTGTCGACAAATGTCAGCACTGGCTCTGAAGCAAGCATCTATGCAAGATAAATGTACATATGATAAATATTAAGAAGCACATTACAGTGGTTTGAGCAGATTTGTACACGATTTAGTGTATTGTGAAATATGTATTTGGTTTGTATGTATATATTGACCCGTGCACATAATATAAAAGATAGAAATGTAAGTAGCTGAAAGCAGCGAAAGATAAATAGACAAGCAACGAAATATATTCATCAGCGGTTATGCTGCGCAAAGACCATGAACAAATTAGATATATGTATGTGTTTGAATGCCGAAAAATAATAGTAATTCCGCAATGAAACCACTTAGAATAGAGTATAAAAGTCAAAAATGAAATATGACAAATTAGCCAATGGCTATTATTCATTTTATTTCATAGATACGAAAATTATAGCGTGAATGACGATGCTGGAGACACCAATATACGCACATACATATTTACCCATTATAATAATATACATTGTTGGACTGTGATTTACTTAAAAGTAGTTGTAATGCTAGATATTAAAGCAGCTACGCCTGTATGTATGTATGTAACTTCTGAGCATATTCGTTCATAAGGTTTTACACTATTCATCGCTTGTCTATACAAAATTAAAGATAAAATGTTTTTCACCTGCATCGTTAGAGACATTTTTCAATAATTACCAATCTGGAAAAGTTTTGTGAAAATTGACCCAGACAAACAAAAAAAAATGTATTGATTTATTTATCATTTAATACTGTTTGTGTTCCTATTTCGTATATATAAACTAAAAATTATTTATTAATTTGTTTTTATAGTAAATATTTACAGGATCTAATCTCTCTAAATTGTATTCTGGTTATCACTATTTTTCGCAACTCTTAGTTTCTCACTTTCTTGCTTTTATTTTTCTTATTTTATCATTAAATAATTCGGTCAAACGTCCTCTATCAGAAATGCAATCACATCAACACTCAAATTTATTTCGCTACAATACCTAACCATCTCCCCCCGTTGACAAATCAACACCAAGTTTTGTTTAGCATATGCCATTCACGTCCCACGACCGCCGCCTCCTTTTAGTTGTTTATATGCGAGGTGTAACGAGACAGTTTTAAGTCAATAAACCGCAATGACTTGGGCACTATTTAATCTGTCACATCTACTTGTACATATGTAAATGCACACATATGTACATATATACATACAAACAAGACTTGTACATATACACATGGGTAAATGCCTACTTATGTGTGAACATCTATTTGTACATCCCAATATACGTTTGAGTGCCCATCAGTTTGTTGTATTTACATTTCAGTGAACCGCTTTGATAAATAAAATAAACAATAGTGAATTTAATTATCATGTGAGTACCTCTATTTTGCAATGCTAAACCGAAAAAAGAGCGAAGAAATATCAAAATACTCGTGCTCGTACTACAGTGCTTCATTGACTTGCCTAGGCAGCTGAGATAAGTGTATTTGTTTATTGTGGAAGCAAATCATACATATATACATATGTACATATATTAATACATTAGTTCAGTGATATGTATGAATTGGACGGGCACACGCAGATTTGTGTCCACGTCTGCAAAGCATTCCAATGCCCGGCGTCGAGGAGGATGTCAAATGCTTGGAATTCAAGATGTGACTTAGAGACTTTGCCGTGTTCTTGTTTTTATTTTCTTCATTTTGTAATTTGGTTTTCCAATCATTTCGGTTACTCACCGTTAAGGTATTGAATAAAAGCGGAAATTGAATCGTTTTTGGCACAATGACTTGCCGCAAAGGTCAGCACTTATTCAAGAGAATATTTACATATGTATGTGTATATATACATACATACATATAAATTTGTACAAAAAAAGAAAAAAATGTTAACTTCGGTCGCACCGTGTCTATAATAGCCTTTACGAATGAAAAGTTTCGATTTAAGAACTTGATTTGATCGTTCAGTTTGTATGACAGCGACATAGTATATGCTATAGTCGTCCGATTTGAATATTTTGTGTGGTGATTACTGCACTACCTTAGCCCCTGTTCAAGCTATAAAATGCCAATATTCATGAATATGTTATAATAGTATTACCAATTCGTTAAGATCTTCTGCTGAGAATAGTCTGCACTGTGTGGCATCATTTAATAAACATTTAGAAGCACGTGTTCACCACTCACAGCATGTATGATAGCCACGGGTTTACATTTTGTGTATTATTGAAATTATATAAAATGAGATAATATTTTACTAATTCTTTTGTAAGAGTTCATTACTTAGCACTTAATAGGGAGCTGTGATTTTCGATTGCATGCATGTAAGCATTTAGCAAACTGTCTACTCACAGCACTATGTATATACTGTGTGCAAATTTATTTTGGTACGCTGATAAGGTGTTGAACCCCAGCAGGTAATTAAATTAACTATTAAATGCGCAGTTGGTGTTATTGCTATATTATCAGTTGTATTATTTGTTAGTATTTAAACCTAGGAAGCCTGCCGTCTTAATACGCTTGAAGAAGTAATAAAAAATTGTATGAAGTAATAAAAAAAGCATTAGAAAAAAATAAAATATTTGAAATTAAAAAAATATTAATAATTTTACAATGATAAATTAGCTACAAATAACGGTATATAAATTCAAAAATCTCTCATATTCGTAAAATATGTTATCATTTAGTTGAGGTTATGCTGAATCTGAAAATAAATATGCTTTTTTCTTTAGATTATTTCCAACAGGCATATACACACGCCTTTATTCATTATAATTTAATTTACATGTGATTATTATTCTTTTACGAATGACTGATTGCTGATCGGCATGCTTGTTGACTTCCTATTCTAATGGCTTCCTATACGATTTCTAATCTTTTGTGCCTCTGACGCTCCCGTTATAAAAACTGTACAAAATTTGTTGAAAAAATTAACAAAAGTATACTTACAGCTATGGACAGAGATTTAGCGCACTTGCATTCATAATTAGAAATATTACCGTTACTTTTAAGAGAGCGATATTTTCATGAATTTGTTATTAGTAGATTAATATTGCTTCTGTCGCCTCTTTAAATGCGTGGAAAATAACCGTTATCATTTCCCCTCAGATACCGTTAATTTGGTTCTGTTAAATTTCGTCATAAATTCGTTGGACAATGATTTAGCGCACTTATAGTTTTCGGTCAATAGTTCTGTTTGGTCTAACAAAGAATTAATCACAGTTGTGAACTTGTATTCAATAGTTTTAGTAATATTACAAATTTTAATAAAATGGCTAGAGGGAAATACTTTTCGATTGAAAAAATAAAAATTATTTGGGATCTTTACAAAAACGCTTCAAATCAAGTAAAAATTGCTCAAATAGTAAAATGTCCAAGAAAAATGGTATATAATGCCATCAAAAATGTTAAGAGTGATCCAAATTTGTTAAAACAAAACAAATTTCGTAAGGCTCCCCCTCGCAAAATAGCCCCCCGCGAGGATAAAATAGTTCTTAGAAAGTGTAAAGCTGATCCTTTCATATCCTGACGCGCGATTATGGTCGAAGTTAATGCAAAATTGGACTTAAAAGTGTCAAGCAGACTAGTACGAAGACATTTAAATGAAAATAATTTGTATGGACGTGTGAGCAGAAAAAAACCGCTATCGTCGAAAAAAAATATTAAATCGCGTTTTTCATTCGCTCATAGCCATAGATCAAAATATTTAAATTTTTGGAAAATGATATTTTTTTACGGACGAAACTAAAATAAACCGGATTGGTAATGATAGTAAACCTTTGTACATCGTGAAAAAAATCAAGAAGTCAATCCAAGGTATACCAAAAAGACCGTAAAGCATGGGGAGGAAATTTAAAAGTATGGGAGTCGTTTTCATGGCGTGGAGTTGGACCCCTAGTAAAGATAGAAGGGAATTTGGATAAATTTGCATACCTTAATATACAGAGGAATACAATGAAGCCATATTCCTATGATATTATGCCTGTAAACTGGATCTTTATGCACGACAACGATCAGCAAATGTGGTAAAATACTGGCTTGCGCAAGAAAAAATTCCACTTCTCGATTGGCCAGCGCAAAGTCCTGATCTAAACCCAATCGAGAACTTGTGGAATGATGTCAAAGAAAAAGTTGGGCAAAGAAAATTTAAAAATTGCGACGAGCTTTGGGCATGAGTACAGGAAACGTGGAACTCTGTTCCTTTGGACAGATACCAGAGGTTAACAGAGAGCTTGCCACGCAGATGTGAAGCGGTGATAACGAATAACGGTTATTCCACTAAGTATTAACCAAGTTAGATATAATATCAGAGAAATTTCACTGCACTTGCTAATAATATTTATTTTTCCTTACTGATCTTTTAAAGTGCGCTAAATACTTGTCCAAGCCAATTTTGACTTAATAATGTAAGCTGAACAAAACGTTGTATTTTTATTATAGAAACCTAAGAAATTTTGGACTACTTTAGTTTTTAGTGAGGCAATAAATAGTTTTTTTACATTATAACAATTCTACTTTCTTTAAATATAACATTATTAAGTATCATTTTTCACATTAAGAAAGTGCGCTAAATCTCTGTCCATAGCTGTATATTAATTGTGTATAAAAAGTTGGAGAGGTATTTAACACCAGTAGGTGTGATTTTGTTAGCAAGAATTTAGTTTTTTGTGCTTTCACTTTGTCCTTTTGATTGTTAACGTTGAAGTTGACACATCCGTTCTCTCTACAGTAGGCGCCATGTAATCGGAACGCACACGGATTTTTATCCAACCAAGGACCGTCAACTTGGAGGCATTCCACCAATTTACTACTGTGATGTTTTCGGCCAACATAAACAACACTGCAGTTGACACATAATTTCTGCGTCCATCTTTACTCTTTTCTTTGATCGTTTTAATATGAACAACGTAAGATTACACGACTGACTCACAAATCATTGTTTCGTTCCAAATTTAATCAATTCTTTGTTACCCTATAAGCGTTGTTGCATAAAAAGAAAGAAACATCCATCAGTATTCTGCTTTAGCATTTTTTGCCTTTAAATGTGTCATAAATTTACATTTTTACACATGATTTATATATATGTACATACATACATACTTATATAAATTTGTATATGGACATGATACTTTGCTACCGTTCGTAAAAAATCGCTGCATAAAATTACAATGACATTTTTTTGTATCCAAAGTCGCTGTGTTTCTTCTTCACGGAAATGTAGCTGACTTCGCTCGGATCGAATTGATTCAACATTTCATGTTTTTTCTGGTGCCTCTCTGTTCTTACATCACTTGGATTGGTAATTTTCATGCTTAGATTTTGTTTACAGTTATACTTTCCTCATATGATATTCGAATACAAGCGTTTCGCAGGGTAGGTGTTAGGAGACCCATTGCTACAGTCCTAATTTTGTTATACCCTGAACACGTTAAATTAAGTTTACCACGAAATTTGTGAAACTCTAGAAAGTATATGTATGTATGTATATATGTATAAATGATCAGCTTGACGTGCTCTCTGTCTATTTAAACTCAAACTAATCCCAGAATTTTTGAGTTATCGATGTGAAATTTTGCGCTACATAACATCACGCCGCGACAGTCACCCAGGCACTGTGTCTGCTCTGCTTATATAGCCAGCTGGCGGTCAGCTTCCCGCGAATTTACCCCATGACTCTCAAATAACATAACATCACGGCGCGACAGTCACCCAAGCACTGGCCAGGCACTGTGTCTGCTCCGCTTATATAGCCAACTGGCAGCCAGCTTCCGGCGATTTTACCCCATGACTTTCAAATAACATAACATCACGGCGCGACAGTCACCCAAGCACTGGCCAGGCACCGTGCCTGCTCCGCTTATATAGCCAACTGGCAGCCAGCTTCCCGCGATTTTACCCCATGACTTTCAAATAACATAACATCACGGCGCGACAGTCACCCAAGCACTGGCCAGGCACTGTGTCTGCTCTGCTTATATAGCCAGCTGGCGGTCAGTTTCCCGCGAATTTACTCCATGACTCTCAAATAACATAACATCACGGCGCGACAGTCACCCAAGCACTGGCCAGGCACCGTGCCTGCTCCGCTTATATAGCCAACTGGCAGCCAGCTTCCCGCGATTTTACCCCATGACTTTCAAATAACATAACATCACGGCGCGACAGTCACCCAAGCACTGGCCAGGCACCGTGCCTGCTCCGCTTATATAGCCAACTGGCAGCCAGCTTCCGGCGATTTTACCCCATGACTTTCAAATAACATAACATCACGGCGCGACAGTCACCCAAGCACTGGCCAGGCACTGTGTCTGCTCTGCTTATATAGCCAGCTGGCGGTCAGTTTCCCGCGAATTTACTCCATGACTCTCAAATATCATAACATCACGGCGCGACAGTCACCCAAGCACTGGCCAGGCACCGTGCCTGCTCCGCTTATATAGCCAACTGGCAGCCAGCTTCCCGCGATTTTACCCCATGACTTTCAAATAACATAACATCACGGCGCGACAGTCACCCAAGCACTGGCCAGGCACTGTGTCTGCTCTGCTTATATAGCCAGCTGGCGGTCAGCTTCCCGCGAATTTACTCCATGACTCTCAAATAACATAACATCACGGCGCAACAGTCACCCAAGCACTGGCCAGGCACCGTGCCTGCTCCGCTTATATAGCCAGCTGGCAGCTAGCTTCCCGCGATTTTACCCCATGACTTTCAAATAACATAACATCACGGCGCGACAGTCACCCAAGCGCTGGTCAGGCACGGTGTCTGCTATATTGTTTACTTCGGACCACTTTAGCTGTCATACAAACTGATCGACCAAAATCAAATCCTTGTAGGGAAAAATTCTTTATCTCAAAATATATATTCCCGAAATTGGCGAGGATTATTATTCAAGGCAACGCTATAATTTCCGAAAATATTGTGCAGATCGGACCATTATAGCTGCCATACAACTGTCCGTTTAATATCAACATTTGTTGCTATAAGTAATGCACCTGTGAAGGGTATTTAAGCTTCTTGTTGACTTGAGTTGTTTCCATTAAATAGCATCAAGATGCACGCTACAAATATGAGGAAAAGCTCTTCCAAACAGTTTACCAAAATAATACTTAATACTTATTGGATTTTTACATAAGTATGTACCTTCTGTATGTGTGTGTATAGAAATACAATCTTAAAGATGCTGCGAATGAATATATAGTTTCGACCGCAAAAGCATTGAGATGCTAATACTGGAGATGATTCATACTAGCCAATTGATACTGCAGGCTGTGTGCTGACTATGCCTCGGACCGCAAACTCGCCTTGATGATTGCAATTATAGTGCACGCCTCTAACCTCACACCTGCGCGGAGTTGTCTACTTATGACTTTTAAAACAATTTGTAAACTTGCGCATGTAGATACATGTATATGTATGTATGTAATTTTGTGTTGTTAAAGCGAAGTCATTTCTTTATTCGCGCTTGTTGTTGCTTTGTCTCCATCAACACCCACATTATGACACCAGCCTATGGCTACTTAGTATGTACATATGTTTGTATCTTTTTATGTAGGTATGTTTGTATGTGTATATGTTTATATATATTTATGCCTGTAGGTGTGCTTTCGTTTCCTTTCTCTGTTATTATTGTGCAGGTACTTAGCAAGTTACGCTTTGTTTATTTCTCATGAATCATAAGAAATATTTTTATTTTCCTTAATGTTTTAAAAATATTATTTCTTATTGGCTTTACGCGCTCTTTTCCCCTTTTTCGTAATAAAATGTATGCGAAGCTTTCTTTCGCTGAACGCGTGTGGGAAATTGCACAAAATATACATACATGCATATATTACCTACAAGGATATTTACATACATTTATACATATGTATGTACATATAAAATTGCAAAAATTCATGAGCGAGCGAGCGTATCATATGTATGTATTTTCCTGCCCGCCAATTACGATATCTTACTTCATGCCGTAACCATTAAAATTTCTTGTTATTATTGGAAAATATTTGGCACGCCAAACCTGAACAAAGTAATATATATTTATATATTTGTATATATGCAAACATATGTTATGTATGTGTTTGCAGTCGTCATTCGCTGCCCGTCTGGCCTGTTGTGGCAAATCAATTTTCTTGCTAAGAATGTCCGAGCAACATGCACATACATACATGCATACACGTGTTCGCGTTCGTTTGCTTGCTCATGTGTGTGGTTGTGTGCGTGTGGGAAATTAAGCCAACTGTCGCGTTGAAATGTAATCAGTTTTGTCCCTACGCTTTTGCATATAAATAAATACACACACACAAATGAATACTTGTGTTATTGCTTTATTGGCCAGCACTTTTCCGCGCGCCTCTACACGCCCATACAAACATATATACATACATACGTAGCTATTCATGTTATTTTTTCGGCTGTGTTGTTTCATTCAATTGCCACCATATACTATGTACATTTGTACATTGATACATACATACATTATATATTCGTTAGTATAAATGTATGGCCAAACAAATAAATTAGAAGGAAGCAATGGAAAGTCACTTAGTTCGGTCGGTCAGCGCGCATCTTCAGCATGAGTGTGTGTCTTATTTTCTACTTCAAGTGTTGAGTGATTAAAATCTGCCAAATATTTATGCAATTTGCGTATTCATACAGTACATACATAGATAGATACATATGTATATTTGAGGCTTGTTTGATTCATTATATATATTTTTATATTATGTGTCTTCTATTTGGCGGCCGAAAGTCTTGACTGGATTTCGCCGCTAGACTGGATTATTCCGTTCATTTGCGAGAAAGTACGTCTTGAAGTCCATTAAAATATCCGTTATAATATTAATTACAATTTGTAATGTGTTTTTGTGAAAATTTCAGTTTTCAATCGTGCCTTTAATGTATTTTATGTTGTGTTGCTACAAATAATTTGCTTAATTTTTAGATGACCAAATCTCTAATAAAATTCCAAAGCTATATAAACAATTACTATATGCAAATTTAAAAATACCAAAGTGTGCGGCGGATTTGTATGCGCAAATTCATAGTGAAAAAGGTGTTAAATAGTAAAAAAAAAGCTATTTATGGTTGTTTGCGAAAACCGCTAACTTATTGAGGCGTTTGTATTAAGTTTTCATATAATTTCTGTCATTTTCGAAAAACTAAAAAAATTTAAGGAACGTTCTCTGCCACTAAAGCTACAAGAACAACACGTCCTATTCCACTAAATTTTGTGTTGCCAATGGAATCACGGCAGTGTTTTGGGGAGTATGCTTTATCGGACATACTTATCGAGTGAAGGTCGTGAAGTTTTCGGAAACTTGTCTCGGGCGAGTCGTCCATCCATCTCGGTTAATGCCGATAGCATCGAAAAAGCTAAGAAAGAACAGAAGAGAAGCTTAACGACGCTGCGGACTCTACATTCGTCAACCACATAATTGCTCGCGACGAGACGTCGTTTTATACATATGTATGTTGAAACTGTCCAATAATCTATCGAATGACGCCCTAAGCCGAAACTTATAACTGTATGGTAAATTGGTTTAAGCGTTGGCATGTTCGTTTTGGTCCAGGAACCTTTTTTTTTAAGGCGACTGTAGGATTTGTATTACGATATCGGGTCCGGGTCAAATTTGATTTGATGGTTCATAAATATCAACCGAACATCAGCCCGCTGTGTGAATCTAACGGATTTTTCAATAAGAGCGCCACAAAAGTTTATTCAATTAATCAAAAACGGTTTGGGATATCAATGAAATTCTTTATTCCTGTGTGAAAATACATTTGATGACATTATGTATGGAACTTGATTTCTTTTGCATGGCCACCACCGATACTCCTGCAATTTCACGTTCGATATTCGTACGAAATTCATGAATCGTCGCTGATTTGTTGGCATAGACTTGTGTAGGTCTAACGGCGTCAAATCGCACGATCGAGACGGCCAATTGACCGGGCCATTTCGTGATATAACACGTTCACCAAACTTGGTTTTTAATAAATCGATTGAGACATTCACTATGTGGTTTGTGGCGCCGTCCTGTTGAAACCACATATTGTCCATAATTCGTGCCAAAAATATTCAGTTAACCTTGAGTGGTAGCGATTCCCATTCACAGTAACGCGCCGGTCTTGATCATCACGAAAGAAGTACGGCCCAATGACATCGCCAGTTGTTGTTTCAAGTTGTTGCTCAGCCCAATTCAGGAACATACGACGATTCTACGCGGTCAAGCGATTATGACGACTATATATTGGGCGTAGCGTTCTTAACGCTCGTTGTTGGATCGTATATCTTTCCATGATGATATGGAAAAATATAGCGTCGTTTGCTGTCCCTTTAAAAACCTCCTTACAATGAGCTGAAATTGATAACTCTTTACACGCCCAATGCAGTGTTTAGAGATTGCTGACGGTTACCCTGTTGTAACTTTTAGTTTATTACAAAACAACAACAAAAACTATCTACACTTTGTTGCACATTCCTGGAAATTGTATGAAAATATAAAAGATCCAAATGATGCCCGTTTTAGCTGCTTTCATTTCACTATATAATCCAGTAAAAGCTGTTGAAACTCGTTCGCCCGCAAAGCTTTGGGAATTTTCTTATCTCGAAGTGAAAAACCCACTGTGACTTTGCCTTAGTAATCATTAATTTATCAAGTGTCCTGTCCGCTTTGACATTTGATTTAAAATGTTTAACAAGTTTTGCTAATAAACATACAAACCAACACATAAGTAGCTGTTTTATCAATCTAAATATAAAACACTTCTAACGTCTAATAACATCTGCTAAATAAGATTAATTAATAATATTTGTTTAAGTATACTTACTCATATAAATTTATTGTATTTGTGAGCATACACACGCACGCATATACACATATTACAGTTGGTCATAATATATTATACTTACACGTGACTTAATTAATTTATTAAGTCTGTAAAATTTTATTTTAAGCGCAGGAAGGTTATTTAAAGCCTCAAGCCTTGTTAACACTCCGTTATGTCATTGTTGTTAACGATTATTCATTAGAGTAAACAAACATTTCTGATATAATCTTAATTTTCTCCATAAGTAGTGGCACATTAAAGTATAATTGAGCCATGGAATTCGTAATTGACAACAACAGCCAGTTGCTGACGTCACAATACATACTCGAATTTGTTTTTGAGCTTCTTTTTGAAATTTTCAAATAATTTTAAAAGCAAAGTACAACATAATTTCCATAATTGAAATCCAAATTGCACTACTTTCTGTAGCACAGCCTTAACCGAGACCTTAAGGGATTATGGGCTTCCTCGTGTAAAAAACCGTATTTTTCAACAACGTTTTTCTCATATAAAACTGAAATATTTAATTAGATTTTTTTTTTAAAAAAAACATACAAACCTTTTTTTTTCAAAATACATTTTATGAAATTTTCTTTAAAAAAAATTTCCTGTCGAAAAAGTTTAATTTCGATTTAATTTTTTTTTTTCGGGAAAATTTCCCCACTTACACTTTTAGAAAAATTTGGTTTCCACCCGACGGTTCTCAAGGCTGCATCTCCGAAACTATTATTTGGATCTACTTGAAAATTTAGGACAAAAATTGCAGAATTTAATACCATAAAACAATAAAAGAAAATTCGATTTTTTGAAACCCGTCAACCCATGTAACCCCTTAACTCGCCACTAGCACTGCAAAAAAATGTTGCCAATTGGTTAGTTCTAGCTGATTTTCGAGGGCGTAGTACTTAAAAAGGAGTATAACGCAGTCTGAACATGTCAAAGGGGGGCTTTTTTTAAAATAATATACTAAAATTCAATAAATCGATATTTCAAATAATTTTTGAGTTACATCCTACCAAAATGTGGCCGCTCAGTCAACTCAATTTATTGTTTTTAAACCTGTTTAGATTCAGGTTTTTTTTTTTTATTGGTTATAGCCCGGAGTTTACAACAGCTTCAATGATTACTCCGATCAATATAAAAATGTTTTCCATGCAATGACCTACCAGTCATTGATCAGTTGAGCCGAATTTTGGCTGGCCTTACACAATTTTTCGCGTCTCTTTTTTTATCATTCCTTTTATAATATATGCCGTTAGTAGGTATCAGATTTCATTTGAATTAATTTTATCACAGAACGTTTTTACTAAACCTCTTAAAAAAATTTTTTTCAGGTTCCTTAAAATGAAGTTTGGAAACCCCATACTAAGATAAAGAAAAATGATATCACTCAACAAAAGCATTTCTGCGATATTTCACCTTCAGGCCGAAATATTTGACGATTCAAAGCGAAGGAATATAAGAAAGTAGAAATTAATAAAAAAACAACAAAAAATCCTATAGTATAGCATATTAGTAGTAGCTCGTTTAAGTACTTCTACACGATCATCACACTCACACACACACAAACACACAGAAGCAATGTCGTGCTGTAATACAAATAAAACGATCAACTAAGCAAAAGGACAGCCACAAGTTGACACGGACAGTTAGAATTTCAACAACAAGGAACGTCAGTTACAAACAGCCTTGAAAATGAGCCGTGAAGAGCCAAAATCACGTACAACAAACAAAACAAACATAACTCATCCCACCATCTACACCACTAACATCCCGCCCACCACGCATACAACTGCAACTGCAACAGCCACACAATCAACTACAACAACAACCGCATCATCAATCAGTTACACCACCTGCAGCAGTGCAACAACAATAAATTCGGACGCCAACACTACAGCATTCCTAACGGCTAGCAGCTGTGATGGCATCGGTGGCAAAATCTCCACTTCAACGCCACACAGGCGTTGTGATGGCGGCGGCGCCACCGCTGACGGTCGCTGCGACGAAGCTGCCGGTGCTCCGCACGCCTCCTCCCTACGTGATATGCTTAGCGCCGCGTTTCTACCGGACGACAGTATTGCCACAACGATTAGTCCACCGGGCAGCCGTAACTTGAGCGCGGTCTCTGCACCGGGCAGCTTCATCAAGTCTACTGCTACTACTACTACCAATACTAACAATTCGACGGGTAGTCCGGTAGCCAAACGTCACTTGAGCGCTGCAACTATGGCGCGCATGCGTCCACAGTCGAGTTATTCGGCGCGCGCATTGGTATTCGATGACTCCGATCAAGAGTTGGGCGCTAGTGGTGGCAGCGCCAGTGGTAGTGCTGGCGGTAGTCCACGGGTCAGCTGCAAGCAGCAGGAGATAAGTGTAGGCGCTACCAAGTCATCGACAGGGTTGGATATGTTGAGCACATCGTCGAAAGTGTCGGCCGGTGAACATAACGTAAGCACGACATCGTTGATGACATCGCATTCATTGCTGCGTAATTCGAATTTGACCAAGTCGTCGTCGGGTGGCCTTTCGGGCAGCTCAGTGTCATTAACTGGACGCAGCTACAATGCGTTACTACGTAAGATCTCCTACCAGCACGGTTACTCCATGCGCTCGTCTAGCAATGGTGAGTACTACTGTAAATTTGCGCTCTTGTTGTGTTGCTAAAATATTATGGCTTGCATTTTATGATTTAATTCTACTGTAGATACATCAAATTTGGTGCGCATGCGTAATTCGTCGCTGGGTAAGTCGGCACCCTGTCTTACCGGTAGCTACCTACGCGGTAGCGGCGGCGCTGATTCCTCTCACTGCTTGACGCCCGGTCCAAACGCGCTCTCGCAGTCGCATTCGTCAGCCACTTGTAACGTACAAGCGCATGCCACAATGCATCATTGTCACTCGTCACCGAGCGCTGTAAGCGCTGCTGGCGCCGCGGGCGGTTCGAACGCGCCCACAAACACAACGAGCACATTGAACATTTCACGTTCCAACAGCGGTGTTGGCTTAGGTATTGGAAAGCATCATTTACATGGCGTGGTGATGCGCGGCAGCAGTGTTGGCGGCACATCCAGCGGTGTGGCGCATCATCGTTTAAGTTTAGTTACAGCTGGTATAAATGCTTGCACGAACGCTTCGCCGCGTTCACATTCGCCTTACTCGGCGAGTCCGGTAGACAGTCCGCGCATAAATTCACCCATGCAGTTTCCATTTGCACCCATAAAACGCATTGCATCGTGCCGCGGTGACGGCAGACGTTGGTCCGTGGCATCATTGCCTTCTTCGGGTTATGGCACGACGCCTGGCAGCTCAAATTTGTCGGTGAGTTAAGAAACAATAGATGTGCTTTAAGTGTTTAGTAAAATATGTCTTTCCTGCAGTCACAGTGCTCCAGCCAGGAAGCGCTCCATCAGCTACAAAACATTCCACCCGGTGAGGATGCAGCGCAAGATGCCGCCAATGCCATCACATGCTGTGTAGAGCATTTACAAGCAGCCATTGCCGCGGCGCCGCGCATGCACTGTCAGAAACACTGCGCTCTACTAACCGCCGCTTACACACCATCAACGCCCACGCCTGCTACAATGGCACTAGCAACAACGAGCAAAACAATGTCCGTCCCACAAACAACAACGAACAATACGAGTTTCAACAATAGCAGCACAAAAGAGTCGAACAGAAATGCCGCTGCCAACGCGCAGCAACCGCAGCAGCCCCAAGCCGCACGCCCACACTGTCCCAACTGTTGTGTGGATAGCAATGTTTTATGTGCTGGCGGCAAGGTATGCGCCGCCATTGCACCACCAGGCACACCATCGAATGCTGCCAAAACGCCCGCAGGCGCAGCACAGCCATGTACGCCCAACGCGAACGCAAGCTGCAGCGGTAGCGGCAATAATAGTTGCTCAGCTGGTTTTGCGGGGCGCATGTCGCCCTTTCACCGTCCACGCTCGCGTTCGCTTTCAAGTCCGTCGCGTTCCCCAATCGTGGACAACGAGATCGCCATGATGAACACGTTGTATAAGGAACGCTTTCCGAAGGCTACGCAACAGATGGAGGAGCGCCTAAAGCATTTTATAAATGAGAATAAGAGCGTAGCGTGCAACAGTTTCCGCGACTCGCAGCCAATTGTGCGGTAGGTGCAATTTAATGTGGTGTTTTGTTTGCAAAATTACTATTTTAACTTTTTACAGCTTTGTCCATCATCAAGTGCTTGAAATGGCGCGCGACTGCTTACATAAGTCTGAGGCAAAACTAATAACATCACGTTATTTCTACGAAATGAGTGAGAATCTCGAACGTTTACTATTAGAAACGAAGGATAAATCGCCCGAAGCTGCGGCAGAGCTAACCGGTGTCATTAAAAAGTTACTTTTAATCATATCGCGCCCGGCACGTTTACTCGAATGCCTAGAATTCGATCCGGAGGAGTTTTATCAACTATTAGAGGCTGCTGAGGGTCAAGCCAAAGCAATACAAGGCATCAAAGCCGACATACCGCAGTACATCATACATAAGTTAGGTTTAAATCGTGATCCGATCGCTGAAATGCAACAGGAGATGAAGGAAACACAGGCTGTTTGTGAAGGCAATCTCTCGGCGGCCGACATTACCGCCGTGGCTGATAATTCACAAGAACAACAAACACCCTTGCTCTTAAATTCACCACTCACCTGTGTGACAGCCAACTTCAATGCATCGAATACCCTACTGACCGCCGATGCACATGCCATAAGCAGTGGTTCGTGTACACCGCATCCACCGCTGCCGCTGCAACCACCACAAACACCGGTCGCGTGTGGACCTGACATGCCTATGCCCTCATTTGCATCGGCAATCTGCACGGCGGTGGCGAGTGCCACAACCACTGCCACAACGAGCACAGCCAAACAGCAGGCGACACAAACCGCACAGCCGATACCGAACGAACACGATTTCGATATCGTTAAATTGATCTCAAATGGCGCCTACGGTGCGGTGTACCTGGTTAAGCATAAGACTACGCGTCAACGTTTCGCCATGAAAAAAATCAACAAAAATAATCTCATTTTGCGTAATCAGGTGGAGCAGGTGTTTGCCGAACGTGATATACTCTCGTTTGCCGACAATCCCTTTGTGGTGAGCATGTATTGTTCCTTCGAGACGAAAAAGCATTTATGCTTGGTAATGGAGTACGTTGAGGGTGGTGATTGTGCGACGCTTTTGAAGAATATCGGACCATTGCCGCCGGATATGGCGCGTTTTTATTTTGCGGAAACAGTATTAGCGGTGGAATATTTGCACAGTTATGGCATTGTACATCGCGATCTCAAGCCTGATAATCTACTCATCACGGCTTTGGGGCATATAAAACTCACCGATTTTGGTTTATCGAAAATGGGTTTAATGTCATTGGCCACAAATCTCTACGAAGGCTACATTGATTCGGAAACCAGACAGTTCTCGGATAAGCAGGTGAGTGCGTGACTTGAAAGAAATCTTAATTTCGAGACCAGTTTTTTTTAATAATTTTTGGAAGACATTCTGAAAAGTCGCATTCTAAAAATTTCTTTAATATCCGCGTATTTAGTCTACAGTACCTCGTGAACTAAGCCTATCCCTACTTGTTTTTAAATACACTTATTTGTTTATTTAAGGTTTACGGTACGCCGGAGTACATAGCGCCAGAAGTGATATTAAGACAAGGTTATGGCAAACCGGTCGATTGGTGGTCCATGGGTATTATATTGTATGAATTTTTGATTGGTTGTGTGCCATTTTTCGGCGAGACTGCGGAAGAGCTATTCGCACACACGGTCAACGATGACATTGAGTGGCCGGATAGCGAGGATTGGGATGTGCAGCCCGAGGCAAAGGATTTGATAACACAATTGTTGCAGCAAAATCCACGTGAACGTTTAGGCACACAAGGTGGCGCTTTAGAGGTTAAGGAGCATGTATATTTCATAGGTTTAGATTGGAATTCGCTGTTGCGGCAGAAGGCAGAATTTGTGCCACAGTTGTCCACCGAGGATGATACGAGCTATTTTGATAGTGAGTTAATAATTTATTTATAAAATTTTACAGTAATACATAATAAATTAAATTAATTTACAGCACGTATGGATCGTTACAATCACGATTTAGCTGGCGAGGACACCGACGATACCGACGACACGCCAGTTTTTGGCTCATTCTCATCGTTAACGCCACAGTATCGCAAACAACATTACTCTTGGTCACGTGTACCCTCTGCCAGTTCCAGCACCACAATGACACCCACAAGCACCAGTGCAGCATCAGTTTCGGCATCTGCTTCGAGCGCCACTGCCGACAGCTCCTCGAAGCAAGCTGAGGTCAAGCCGGAGACGGTAACTAGCACCGCCAGCAAAACTGGCAATGTTTCTGTCAGCGATGGTAATACTACGGTGGACTCATCTATGGCTTTGGTGAAATGCAAAAATAACTCGGCGCTTTCACCGAGCATGAGCAGCGATTTCATAGCAAATAAACTGCTGACAACGCCACAATTGCGCAAACTGGACGTGAGTATTGCGTTTTATGCCATACAATTTTGTTATAGTATTATTTGTTACTAATTTTGTTCTTCTTCTTCCACAGCTTACATCCGGTTGCCTCAAAGTGCCATCCACGCCCGATGCTGACTATCTGCCCGAATTATTGCACAACATCACCATTGGCAATGACAACGAACTACGTCTGCTCAATCAATTCCTGCGCCAATCATCGATTTCCAGTCCATCGGCTTCACCGGCTAGCAGCGCCGGCAGCGGCACCGCTTATTTGCAACAACGCCAACGTCAACCGCAACGCCATAGCATGCCAGCAACGACAACGGCCATAATTACCACACCCGCTACACCGCCGGCAACGATTGTGAGCGCCGCGGCAGCTCAAGCAGCTGCAATGGCCGCCGCCGAAACGCATGCCACGCCGCACTCCACAACTACCGCTTTGGTGAAGGCAGCACATCCGCATCCATCATTAATACCAGCTGTTGCGGCGGCAACGTCGCGCAGCACACCCGAATCCTCAACAGCCACAGATAGTGATGACTTCTCACCACAAATTCATCGCAAACGCAAAGGTGTCTGCGCGCGAGACATACTACCACGTTTTTCCATATCCATCGAGGATGAGACGGTGAGTGGCGGCTCATCGTCTGCCGAGAACACGCGCGAACAATCACCACTTGCATTGCAGCATCATCACAAATCGATGGACGGCCACCTGGGCAAGCATCGTTCTCGTTCGATTGTTAAGTCCGCTTCGGCTTTGGGGCTGTCGTTGATGTCCAACGCTGTGGATAATCAACAGTTGGCACAGCAACTGTGCGGCATAGCAGCTGGCATACAATCGCCTGGCAGCGGTGCAGGCGCTAGTGGCAATGGCGGCTCTAGCACAGCAAGTTCACGTGACACTTCACCATGTCGCGATCTTTCACCTTTGGTAACCAACCTGAAGCCGCCTATCATTATTAGACGCGGTCCACGTGGTTTTGGTTTCACAGTGCACACGATACGTGTTTATTATGGCGATACCGATTTCTATACAATGCATCACTTGGTGATGGCTGTGGAGGAGGGTAGTCCTGCCTTTGAGGCTGGCCTGCGTCCCGCTGATTTGATTACACACGTAAATGGTGAGCTGGTGCAGGGACTCTATCACACACAGGTTCTGCAGTTGTTGTTGAGTGGTGGCGAGCATGTGACATTGCGTGCCACGCCGCTGGAGCATACGAGCATACAGAGTGGTGGGCGCAAGCGTGATTTAATGCAAAGTAAGCTGGCCAAGAAGGGAGTAAATCGGCAGAAGAAGCAAACGAAGAAGGAACACGACAAGAAACGCAAAACTTCACTATTCCGTAGGATCAGCAATAAACGTGCGTCGGCAGAGATACAACAGGTGAGTAAGAGCGATTGGTTTTTGTAGCAGTCCCGCAGTTGCAAATATCCTTGCTTTGTTATTTTGTATACCCTAATGTTGTTGTTCTAATGGGTAGTAGGGATTAGCCAAGTTGTCGTCGACGCCATCCAACGGAAGGCCCAAGAAACGTGCTGTGTCGACGGGGTCGGACCAAAGGGAGAGGTTTGTCAGATGAGTGGGGTTGGTCGGGCATGCAACGAGGTGGTCAGTGTCATGCGGAGACTCTTTGCACGCAGGACCTATATTGAATATATCGGGGTCTATTCTGGATAGGGGGAGGAGTTTAACCTGCTGCAATATCCAGAACGAAGATGCGCAAGGGTCACTTGTTTCTTGCGGCAACTCGAGCTCTTCGTCTGCAATGGGTGGTGGTTCGCTGAAAGGGAGTAGGTTAAGGTGTTGATGGCTCCTCTGTGAATGGCTGTCAGTGCTTGCCTGAAGTGAGTTGCTTCCTAAATCTGGTCGGTGTATTGTCTGATGTCCTCGACGCAGTTGAGGATTGATCTCTTGATGTTCCTAGGAGGCGGTTCCGCTCCAAGCAGGTAACCGCAAGGATGATTTTTGCGAAAACACCCCAGCTGGAACTGCTTGGGAAGGAGTTTATTATGCTAGCCATTAACTAGGAGCATAAGGGCCTCACCATGCAGGTGTTCATCCTGTTGTAGTCCGGAGTGCAGTATTCTGCCAGGTCTGGTGCTTCATCGTTTGTCCGTCTAACCGATGTATATACACTAATTAAGCTGCTCATTTATAGTCGTAGTAGCAGCAGAAAACATTCCTGAAGTAGTTTCGGGGAATGATGCTGAGTTAGCTGTCCTTGGCCGAATAAAAATCCGTGTCCATTCTTGGGAACGGCTGTTCATTTCTCGGTATCGCCGATATCGAGTTAAAGATCCTTTTATACCCTATATGCTATTTCCTGTGAAGGTTCTATAGCTTCGGTGCAGCCGAAGTGAACTTTTTTTCTTAGCTTGAAATGTCAATGCAATGATGGAAGCAGAGCTTAGCAGTGATATACTATATACATATATTACTATTTTTTCGCCTAGATCGCTGCGGGTATTGTCGGTTCTCCCACCAATACGGCAGTCGCTTCGGTTGTCAGCGGTTCTTGTGGTTCCGGCGGTGTTGGTAACGTAAACAATCGCAACTTATCGCCGATGGACTCATCGTATCATAGCAGCAGTTGCTGTCAATCAGCTGGTAATTCATCGCAATCTACTTCACCATCCTCATCGGCACCGAATACACCAACTTGCGGTGGCAGTGGTGCACAAACGCAGCCAACTTTCGCCAGTACACCAGCGAAAGCTTCAGGCTTGACGATTTCAACAAGCGCAGCGGCTGTGCTAATGCCACATGGCGCAAGCGGTACGGGCGCTGCTGGGCCCAGCGGTGCTATTGGTGGTAACATACCGGGTAAGATAACCAATAAACGCATTAAATCACAGAAATATAGTTCCAACCATTTCTGATTGCAGTATCACCCACATCGGTGCCACAACTGTACCAACGGCCATCCACATTGCATGGCCTCAAGCACAAATTGCATACAGCCGGTTGCGGCGGTAATAACGCTGTGGTCGTGTGCCCAACCGCTGGTAGTGGTGCCGGTGTGGTGAAATCGCTACACACCAGCGCTGCTGGTGCTTTACCGCCAAATCGGCGCAAATCTGTTGGTCATATACCACTTTCGCCACTGGCACGTACACCATCACCCTCACCGCTACCGGCCTCACCCACACGGTCACCATCACCGCTCGCATTTCCCATTGTTGGACATCAGCCCGGCGCTTCGAACACCACGCAGTCATACAGTCCGGGCAGCTCATTGCCCACAGTACAAACCATGGCGAGCGGCTCGAAGAAAAGCGGCTTCGTGCGCACCAAAAGCGGCGAACCCAGCTCACCATTACTACGGCGTGCGCTCTCGCCCGACCGTCTACATCCACGCAGCGCTGAAGCGAAGTGCACACTAATTTCACCGCTCTGCTGCTCGCCACCAATCAAACAGCCGCAACAGCGTGTAATCGGTGGTGTGTGGCGACCCAGCACTGGCACCGGCACCAGTGTAGGTGTCACCGGTGGTGCTGGCACGTCGTCTAATGCAGTTACCACACTGCCACCAATAAATACCCTGCAACAAAGTTTTACATGCATCGGTGGTGGTGCCAGCATGAATAATAATAATAACGGCAATGGTGCAGCAGCAACTGGAAGTGGCGATGCTGCAAATGAATCTCAAATGCCGATTGGTAGTGGGTTGAATTTGGCCGAACAGACACCCCTAACGGTTAGTACGCCCACAAATATTGCTTTGCCAGCACCGGGTGAGTTGTTGCCACGCATCGCAGAGGAAAAAGATTCACCCACCAGCACACATGAATCGGAGGAAGAGACTGCACCCGCAGTGGCTGCAACTACTAATCTGACAAGTGCAACAACTTTGGGTACCAGCGGTGTGAATGTTATGCAAACGATTGACGAGCATGGCGATGAAACAGCAGGTGGTGCATGTGACACAGGCGGCGCTATGGCAGCTAAGAAGGAGCGTGATAATAGTAATAGCGTGTCACGTGATAATCGTAAGAAAAATGGTAATTAAATGCTTATGCAACTTACTGTTGCCAAAAATATACAAAATGTGCTCATTT
The DNA here is from genome assembly GCA_027475135.1 of Bactrocera correcta. NCBI lineage: Eukaryota > Metazoa > Arthropoda > Insecta > Diptera > Tephritidae > Bactrocera > Bactrocera correcta. The sequence goes on from CM050323.1 coordinate 107,089,250, forward strand.
CGAACTACTTTCAGTTGAAGAAAAGTCCACAATGAGCAATGCGTCGTCTAGAAGTGGCAGCGGCGCAAATAACCGCAGCAGCAGCGCACCGTCTAGCGGTCGTAGGGACAGCACATCCTCAAGTGTCACGGCAGCAAAATCGACAAACTCAACAACAGCTACTTCTACCAAGCACAAGAAGCAGTAAAATTTGTTAGCAAAAGCGAACGACAGTGGTGGTGTTGGCAAACAAAGCAACATCTCACCCGAAACAGCACGAATATTTATTTTAAACTCCCTTTTGTATTTTGTATTGTAATATTTTTTTCTTATCGTTTTTCCTGCGGGAAATATGACTTGTGGAACGTTGAAATTTGAATGTTAATTAATTTGTAGGGGTTAAGCAGCAGGAAGAAGAAGACATAGAAGAAGCATACATGTGGGAGCGCACGCACACTGAAGAGAGAGAAGTGCAGAGTTGAATCACTTTATGGGTGGGGGAACGAAAGAATGTGTGCAAATATGTGTAGAGGGGGACAATGTACGCAAATACGTTTACAATTGGTGGTCACATAAAACACCGTTATAATGTAGAATGTATGAAAATTGCGCATAAAATTTTCTTTTCACTTTTTTTTCCATTGAATAGAATACTTTTTTTATACTTATTTTATGCAATATGAAGAAACTGCAACGAACTGCATTTTCGTGCGGCGTGCATAGAGAGAGGGTGGCTGCATGTATATTATAATATTATTATTTTCATTGTTATATGATTGTGCACATGTGGCTGTCAGCGTACGTTCAACGCCCATTTAAAGCAATTCGCTATTTTTATTATTATTATTATTAGTATTTAGTGATAAATAAAATTAATTGTAAAACAACAAAATATTACACATACTACATTACAAATTATGCGATATGCACACTAACACATCTACATGCAATATACAAAAAAGAAAAATAATAGTTGAAAAGCGCTAATATTGTAAGCGTGCTACTCGAAAAAGTTCAATAAAACAGTCCAAAACACGAAAAAAGTAAAAAAAAATACGATAAAGTAATATTTTTGCCATAAAAATAATCAAGAAATACAAAACAAATACGAGTTGCTTAAATAAATATGAAAATACATTACAAAAAAAAAAAAAAAAAACACATGAGAAATATTTTTGGGTCGCTATTAAATGAGAAACAAGAAAACAAAACATTTGTGACGTGTAAACAATGTTTAAGGCGCTTTTCTAGGCGCTAGCGTGCTGTAGGCTTGCTTATATTTTTACAAAGCAAATTTTCATAGCATGACGCAAGTCAGTAGAAAAGTGCGTCAAGTGCGTCATATAATATTTATTTAATGAATTTGCACCTTTAAGATGCACTGTGAAATTTTGAATGTGTAAAAACACATCATATTTCATTAACATGTGTCGATTTGGCAGGGAACGCATGCGCACTGTGTTGGTTTGTGGCTGTGTTGTATGAGAAGTGGAAAAAGCTAAGGTAACAGCTAATTAATGCGGACTAACAATATTAGAATTTTGGCTACAGATTTTCAAAATCTAGTTTGCTTTTGTTGTTACTGTATAAATTTAAGAAATAAATTATTGCAGACTTTGGAAATGTGCTTAGCCGCTTATGTGTACATACATATGTATGTATATAGCGGACGCAAAAAAATTATTGTGTTTTGTTCATTAATATGAATTATTACTGCTATTTTATGTCATTGCTTGTTACTCTGTTAAATGCGGAAAAATATCTATTTTTTTTAATAAATTTAAATATTGTATTAAAATAAAATATTTAATTTTTTTAATAGATTTTTAAAATTAGAAAAAATAATTTATTAAGTTTTTAAAAGATATTAATTCTTTTTAATAAACTTTTATTTAGGTATTTTTCGACAGCTATTAATTTTTTTTAATAAATAACTTTTATAAATCACTTTTTTAATAATTTTTCTTTATATTGTTTTTCAACAAATTTTGTAATATTTCTTTTAATATTTTTTTTTTTTAATTTTTTAAAATTATTAAAAAAATAATTTATTAAGTTTTTAACAACTTTTTTTGTTTAATAAATAAATACATAGATATTTTTTTAAATATCTTTATATTGTTTTTTAATCAATTTTCTAATTATTCTTTTAAAATTTCTCTTTATTTTTTTTTAATTTTTTTTTATTTTTATTAATTTTTTTTTATTATTTTTCATTTTTTTTTTTAAGAATTTTTTTTATTTTTTTTTTAATAATTTTATATAGTTTTTTCAAATAATATTTCTTTTAATAATATTTTTTTAACATAATAAAATAGCAGTAATAATTGCTTGTTGTTGTTAACAATATTTTTTTTAAATAATTTTTCTAAAATTGCAGTAATAATTAATTGCTGCTTAGTTAAATGCAGAAAAAATACAATTTTTTTTTTAATTAAAAAATTTGTCTCAAAACAAATTTTAGAATAGATTTTACTTTAATTTATCAAGTTTTTATCTTTTGTATTAACATCAAGTTTAAAAATTTTTTTTTAAAGCTTTAAAGTTAAAAAAATTAAGTTTTTTAGAAAGATAATTTTTTTAATATTTTTTTTTCTCAAATCAATTTTTGAAAATTACCAACATTAATTATTAATATTTTATAGTTGAAAATCTGCTTGAACTGCAAAAAAACTATTTTAAAATTGTGCAATAAATTACTAAACTTGCAATTTAACCACCAAATAAAAACAACTTACAAATACAAAACAAAAAAAACCAGAGAAAATCAAAGCAATTGATGTAAAAATTAAAATGCAAATACGCAATAATACGCCTAAATAAAATATAAAACTTATATATACATACATACAAGTAAAAACAAAAGAAAAATATATATACATATATATATATATAGAGCAGAAAAAACGTTGCTTTTAAATGTATAACAAAGCATGCGCTGTGCGCTAAACAACAAAAAGACGAGCAACTTAAACTGAAAATATACAAAACACGTCTATAACTGCTTATGTGTTGAAAAAAATTGTATAGTATACTCAAAAGGCTTAATATGTATTCAGTCATAAATATAATTCCCCAACTATTGGCAGCACACAAGCTACAATTCGTCTCAATATGCATATGTGCGCCTAAAAGTAGGCAACAAATTTACTGAAACGCAAAGTGCCAGTCAAAGCTACTCACAATTGGCAGCAAGGCTTTTATTTATTTGCCGCTTCACTTGAAACTTGTAAGCATACGCATATATATTTAAATGTTTATTATAAGAGAAAATTGAAAAAAAAAATGTTTGCTTAAAATTCTGCGTTAAATAGCAAATAATGTAACAACGTTGGCACATTTTGACACACACAATACATAATCATCTACAAAGTACTTGGGCAATGTGCATATGAGCACATGTAGGCTTGTTTTACTAGACAAAAGCTCTTATATATTGAAAGTTTCAATGTATTTAAATGATGCTACAAGTTTTGGAGACTATGTGCTTGCTTTGGCTTGCCAACGCACTAAGAACTCTTACAAAGTAGATACAGTTGTTGAGTTCTTTTGCAAGTATTCTCATAAGAAAATCAGTTTCGAACATGAGGACCATAATTCAGGAGTTACTATTATCGTTTTGAGTTAAAAAACCAAGAAAGAATACAATGTACACTCGGACTGTTGTCAGATAGAGCTTAACCTCTGCGAGTGCGGCGGAAGACTTTCAAAGCGATGCTGTTAAGAAAGCATTGAAACTCAACGTTCTTTGATTGGAATGGCAATTGTTCTATTGCATTTCTAAATTCCGATGCTGCCGAGGATTTTCTTAGAACGTTCAAAGTTCATATTCCAGATTGTAGTAGAAGTCAAGTGATATACTCGCTCCGAATAAAAAAATCTTTAGACAACTCTGAACATTTTTTTCCGAAGCTAAAGCTACAAATCTTTCCGAAAGCTATAAAATAGTGTTGGACAACGATTTAGAGTAACGTTTTAGGTTCTTAAACTCAAAACTTAACGCATTTCAGACAACAAAACAGTCCGACTATGTCATATGACTATTTGAAGAAGCTTTAAACTAAATATTAATTTAAACAGTAAGTAGTATGAGCGAGCAAATAAAGAGGTATACATATATTGAACTAACGAAAAGGTACTTGAGCAACACACATCACATAACATATTGACTACTATATTTACTCAGAAATGCTTGTGGGCGATGCACACCTTGCATAGGTCCTGCCAAATTGGGCAGTGTGAGGCGAAATGTATATGAAACGAGAATTATATTATATTATGTATATGAACTGCATTCTATTGTATGTATGTATGTATGTATTAACTGTGAATTATTTTATATTTATAAATGTATCGTATTTTTTTAGAATCTCTTTACTGAATTCTGGATTCAATAAAATGCTACCGTAAAACGTGTTTAAAACTAATATCAACAGTTGTTATTGTTGTTGTTTCAGTTGTTGTAGTAGCGACACAAAACATTTCAGAAGTAATTTTTAAAGATATTGCCGAGATTTTCTCCTTTTCCAACTGCATTCCTGAAAACATGGATCACTGCGTCGGAGAAGCAACTCGCAGCAGATTTTTCTCTGCTCACATACCGACGAGCGAAATGTGGATGGGGAGAAGTCGCTGGATAAGAGGCGCAGTAAGCTTCTTCACGGATCGGTCGAGGCTAGGGTTCGCCTCTTAGAGGTTGGAGGAGTGTTTTCTGTAAGGAGCTTTTCATTAATCTAAACTGCCCGACCACTATAGTGAGCAGAAGTGGCTGCTATCACGGTGGCGGTTCATCTTGCCGCAATCGTAGAAGTTCTTACTGGGCACTGTCCAGTAGGCCTTCAAGCGGTAAGACTAAAAATCTTGTCAACGACAACGTTATATGGAGGAGATTAAGGTGGAAATATTCAGGCACTTTCTCTTCCGCCGTCCAGCCTTTACAAGACTGAGATTGAAACATATGGTAGGCTTACCGTCGGACCTTGTGATCCTTTATATAGGAGTTTTTAGGTACCAAAACGGACCGGAGTTCCAAGCTGTCTAAGTAAAATCCTTCTCAGGATCGACCTCTTAACATAACATAACCTAACCGAGATGACAGCCCTTCAGAAGAAAAGAAATTGGATCTGACGCGATTTCGTAGAGTAGTGCTTGATGCCGAGCTAAAACCTATCCAGAAAAAAATAAAATTTTGCTATAAAAAGACAACGGACGATCTAAGCGTTCGAGGTTCTTAGCACGTGTGGAGTCGGTTTTGCCCGCGGTTTTTAGGAAATGTGAAAAAGGGCGACATTGGTCAGTGATTTGATTGTGTTTGCCAAAATTTTATTTTACTTGTCTCATCGTCATGGACGTCAGTTTCTGATAAGACCCGGTCGTAAACTGTCGGAACGCGAAGCCGCTCCGAAGAAGACGAATACTTTGCTAATGTCCGAAGAGATACGAAAAGATGGTTGTCGTTTTTGCGATTCACAGGGTGTTATCTATACGAGTATCCGCTACTTTCATACGAGCAAAACGGTCACAGGGCTCGACTATACTGAAATAAACCGATCGCTTAGAAAACTTTCCAAATTTCTATTTACGTTACTTTTGGTTATCGAACTGATTGTTTGAGATAACTGTTGAAACGTTAAGCAGACCTCAGAAACCCTAGGAACCCCAGCAACATCTAGGAGCTTTTGAGCGAAATTTTATACCGGATTTTGTATAAAATTCCTGTGCGGTGTTTTTTATAACGTAAAACCCCTATTTTGAAGAATTTTTCAATCAAGAAGCTACTAGTTTTCAACACTGAAAACTAATCGGATTGCGTCCCATTTTCAGTAAACTTGGAAACATTCGACTTAGCGGCGAATTGAACCACTCCTTTAAGTTAGACCGTTTCGGTTCGAAACAAAAAATTATTTTTCAATCAAACATTTTTCATTTGTTATAGTATTTTTATTGGAAAGCAGACAATTGGTGAAATTTAACTAAATTATTTAAATATCTAGCGTTTATTTGTTAACAAATTTTTCGATATCAAAAGCAAAAACAAATCACCAGCAATTGTTGATGGGATTTCGGTATCAGGAACTAAAAGACAGGGGTAAACATTCTAGAAATTGAGATCTTGAGTAAGTCAGTAACATTTCCACATTCTACCATACTGCAGGGGACAGCATAGAACTCGAGCACAAGGAAAGCTATACAACCGAACGCAGTCACAACGGTTATATTAAACGACATAAGACCGTATTACGTGAACGTTTTCCACACCCGAATGCCAAGGAAGCGCGCAAGCAACAGAAACAACACACAAAGCGCAGCGCCTACACAACAACACTTAGACCAGAAACAGCATCGGAGCAAAACACCACCACCGAAACATTGGGCAATTCGCCGGAGAGTGGCGCCTTGCTGACGACTTGCCGCGACAAATCGCACCTGGAGCGCGCAGTCAATCGCACTTCGGTGCAGTTGAAGCGTCTGGCACATGAAATTGATAATGAAATTGCCAAATTGAAACGGGAAAGGGACAAACTAATGTTCAGGTCGCGTACGCACCCGTTGATGCGCAACGCTGCCATACAAAACGATCTGCACACGAAAATCGAATCGTTGGACAAGCTAAAGGATTTCGATACACAGTTTGCCAATAATATCGAGTTTACGATTGAAAAATTCTCGAGCCAGCATAAGTTCGTTTGCACTTCACCACGTTACGCGCGCGACGAACAAACTTCGTGTCGGCCGCGCATGCGCACAATAGGCCTGCAGAAAGATACACAGCGAGGCGGTGTTGAGGATAATTTGCAAAACCTTAAGGCCAAACTCAACGCTGCCATACATTATTCGGCCACCAACCTGGCGGCTTTAAAGACGAAGGGCTTGCTCGACACGACACCGCCCAACTGCTATGCCTTCGACTATGGCGGCACGGGCGATGGTCAGAGCGCTGTGAATGTTTATCACTTGCAGAACTGTCGTTGCGCTGGCGGTTGCAATCCGAATGACTGCAATTGCATGAAGACTTGCGAGCGCTACAATAGCGTTGGCAATTACAATGGCATGTTATGTAACAAAAACACGTATGTGGAGAAGGCACTTACGCCGTGTAAAGAGTACAAATACTGCCGTGATGAGTATCATTATAATTATCCGTCGCAGAATAAATGTGTAGTGCCGGCGACGAACCAATCATGTGTACCATGTTCGCCTTGTGTGCCATGCTATCAGCCCTGCCAGCCGTGTCAGCCTTGTCAGCCATGCACACCCTGTTTACCGCCTTGTCCAACCTACAGTGAGTGTCAACCAGCCAAGCCGCAGGCAAAAGTTATCTATGGCAGGCGTGTGAGTGACTTAAATACAGAAGATTTTTATCATCCTACCGCCTCGCACGCCACGAAATCAGGTAAACATGGCAGTCCAAGGCACTCAAGGAACAAGGAGCGTTTGACGGTCGATGTGCCGAAGGATGGACGCACGCTTGTTGATATTGAAAGAAGTGGTGAACGCTCACGTAGCAAAACGCGTCGAAAAAGCGAGAGCGAAGATAAAGCAAGGCAGCGCACTTCGAAAGCTTATGACGTCTCTGCGCGTAAAGCGAATGAGAAGCATCAGGTGCGCGAGCGTAAGCCACGTCAGCGGAGTGAATCGTCGGGTAGTGTCGACTCCTCGGAGAAGGCACGTCAAATGAAGAGCAAGGAAAAACTGCTGGAAATAACATTCACAAAGGAACGACGTCACAAGCCCTCGTCTGAGTCAGATGAATGTATTACATATGAGCTGCCCAAAACAAGCCGAGAGTACTCACGAGAGACAAAACGCTCTCTGAAGCAGATGACGATTACAGCCTATAAACCCTGTAAGCCGGGCGAAAGTGAAGGCAAATATGATTTAGATCGAAAGAAGAAGCAAAAGAGCAAAGCACAAAGTGCCGATGACGATAAAACGTGGGACGAACGGTTAAGGCAAATGGAATATCCACCTGAAGCAGATGAATGGCACGCTGGTATTCCTACTATAACAGAAGTTCTCGATGATTACCGCATTGGTGATACCTATGCTAGCGATGTAACTAAAATGGTACAGGAACCCACTGAAACTCAATATAGGACAGGCTATGGAGAGTTTTTTCAGGTATCACCGCAGCGAAGCTATGACATAATGCCGGTTCAAAAAAATACAGTGCGAGATCTGCCGCCATCTCAAAGTCCCGAACGTGGACGACGCATACAACGAGAAAGCCCGAGGAGGCCTGGTGAGAAACCAGTTGGATCGCATGAAAGAGAACGAACTGTTAGCGGCACTGGACGAGATGAACAATCCAGACTTGGGCCCGACGGCAGACAACGGGAATCATATGAAAAAGATAGATCGGAAGTATTTAGAGCATATGGACTTGAAGAGAAACCCAGAATAGAGAAGGGCTACAGATCTGTTGGAAAACAAGAAACTGAGAGGAGCTATGATCGAGCTTTCGATGAGCGGCGGTCTTCAAGTGAACAGAAACCCAGATTAGATGAAGGCTACAGATCTATTGGAAAACAAGATACTGAGAGGGGTTATGGTCGAGTTACTGATGAGCAATGGTCTCCAAGCGAACAGAAACCCAGATTAGATAAAGGCTCCAGATCTATTGGAAAACAAGATACTGAGAGTGGTTATGGTCGAGATACTGATGAGCGGTGGTCTCCAAGCGAACAGAAACCCAGATTAGATAAAGGCTCCAGATCTGTTGGTAAACAAGGTGCTGAGAGGAGCTACGGTCGAACTTACGATGAACGATGGTCTCCAATCGAACAGAAACCCAGATTAGTTGAAGGCTACAGATCTATTGGAAAGCAAGGTGCTGAGAGGAGCCACGGTCGAACTTACGATGAACAACGTACTCCAAGCGACTATGTTCCATCAAGACAAGAGGAGGAAAGACGTGAACCAAACACTTTGCACGATGACACTTACGAACCTAAATTCACTTCGAGTACACCTCGTTCCGCACGTGACTATGAGCGAGGTATTAAATCAGATGAAAGGTATGATCCTCGTGGTTCACCGCGTAAAGCTTATGATGAGCCCAGGTCTGCGCAAACGCCGGGCAGAATTTATACCCCAGATGAAACACCACGTTCGGCACGCTATGAAACTCATAGTCCAACACCACATAGTCCGACACGTAGGATGGAGGACCCTCATACCTATACTCCAGACGTGAAACCTCGTTTCGCTCGTGCATTAAAATCGGACGATAACATAGAATTTGAAGGATTTTCACCCTCCCACTCCCGCGATGAGTACGGAAAACCCGAAGGAAAAAGGTCTCCAAAAGAACATATTAGTGAAACCGACCAGAGAGTGGTGACGGATCCCGGACAAACAAGTGAAAGAAAAGTTAGGAAGGAAGAAGATTTCAAACAGGAAGAAGTTAATTTAATGAGGACCGATCAACTTGGAGATATAGACATATCATCTAAAAAACCGGAAATTTCGGCCAAAGATATGAAATATACAGGGGATACACAAAAGGCAGGCACATATATAGATGGCTATAGTCCTAAGGCTGAGAGTACAGATACAACTAAAAGAGCTGAGAGCCCTACAGCTGGCACTCCTCGTACGGGAAGGCAGCCTGATACCGATAGAGGATTTACAGGTAGCGAGGACATATTGGAAAATGTACCACCAGTTCCAGAAATTACAATTGAGGATACAGACGAAAGCGGTAGGAGTGCACCTAGTAGAAGAGGTAATTCTTTTTTATAATTGTTTGGTCTAAAATAATCTGTTAATATATTATGCTTAGGGAAAAGCCCCGTAACTAGTTTACGCGAGCAGGCTAAATCAGCCATTAAAAGTGAAATGTCGCAGGAACCAGAACAATTAAGATCCCCAAATGAAAAATATAAGGATCGGGATAAACTGCGACAGTTGGATAGCCGTAGTCAGCCAGAACAAATAAGAAGTAGTCCGGTTAGACAACCGGGCATCCATGATGGGGCGATAATAGGTGGAGGCTTTGCTAGATCGGACGCCAGTGGCATCATGGGAGGGTCTGCAAGTCCACTTAGTCCTTTTCCTAGTCTTGAAACGCCAAAAATTTATATGAAACCTCGAGCATTATGCACTGATTACGGCACCGCGTGTTTTCCTCCAACTGAAGACGATTGCACTAGACGGACCAGTCTACGTGCCAACTGCGTTGCGAACGCGGGAGATGCTTATATGTGTCAACCGTGTACCACACAGTCAACTTCACCATCAGCGTCTCCACGCCAATGTTTATGTCCAGCAGAAAGTGGTAGTGCAATTCCTTATGAGAAGCTAGGCGATCAATACGAACATTCGCCGGTACGCCAATTAGCAGTTAACTCTCATGTGGCTGTAGCACTGCAGTCCGATACCGCAATTGTCAATTATAAGCCATTACCTCAACAAAGTTTATCGAAGAGCTGCATAACTTTGCGTTCGACCGGAACACAGTACTCGGCAACGATTATCGAGCAAAAGGAAGACCGCTGTGCACCACAGTATGTACCGCTGCCAAAAGAATGTAGTGAAAAATATGCGGATCAAGCGAAAAGCTCTGCAGCGCCATCTACATGCACATGTGACTCCCCACGTCAGAACCAAAAATCGCCGCTTTCAACTTCGGAGAGTATGAAAAAAAAGTACCAGTTTCTATGTGACGAAAACAATGAGGAGCAAAATGGAAAGGTGCAAATAAAGAATAATGAAGAGTGGTGTGGTAGAGTTGAAATAAACTCGGAGAAGAGACAAATTTTCACTGCGCAACATAAACAAAAACCACCAACTCAATGCGTAGATGAGCAGAACTATTTGTTACCATGGCAGCAGGATGAAAAATTTATACCGGGCCAACCAATAAGTAGTTGCAATATGACACCTTGGAAAAATGGGCCAATGAAGTTCTTGCAGACGGTACAAAAAAGTCCGCGCTTTCAAAACTACGCGGAACGTAGAACGCCAAGGTTTAATGCCACTATGCCGCCGCATCAAGAAATGCCGGAAGAGGAAGATAGATGTGCAGAAGAACTATCGCAGTACAAGCCGCAGACGCGTGTGCAATTTATAGAGCAATACAGCAACTGTGACCCGGCCTGCTATGTCCAGGATGGAGGTACATTTTTAGTTTTCGTCTATATTGTGTAAATGTCTTACTAATTTGGTACATATTTCCTAGCAGCGAATTTACAGAATGAAACAACCGAGTCTATGCGCGACTGCACGCCAAGAGGTGAGTTAAACGACGCTGACTTTCTTGTCTAAAAAACTATGTCGAAATCTGCCAAGTAGGTCTTTGTGATAGTGATCATATTAGACCGTAGAGTAACAAAGAGAGGTGAAACGAGATCTGGAGATTCCAATAGATGGCGCTTCTGTTCTTAGGTTATTTGACCAATTTGGCCTTGGCGACGTCGGAAGTGTGTATCGGTGCCCTGTGATGGTGGCAAAGCATTTTTCGTCAAATGTCAAATTGGCACATTTTTTCTGCAATTCGAAGTCGAGTCAGCCAATAATTCGATACAATAGACCTTTTCAACCGATTTTCCTTCTCCATCGATGTAGATTACATTTTATTAAGTCTTCGCTTTCTTTGTACGAGCTTTCCCGAGAAAAGTTCACTGATTCGACTGTTGCTGCTGTATACTAGTGGATCCATATTTAGTTCACGCTCACAAAACGAGACGGAAACTGCTTGGGATTGCGCTTTTGAGGGTCGCGATAGAAGGAGAGGCGTCACCGTTCCGTTCCCATGACAGTCGGTCCTAAGTAATCGGAGCAGACCCGGATTTTCATCCGGCCAAGGACTTTCAATGCGGCACCATTTCTTGAAATTACTTCGAGAATGTTTTCTGTCGCTATAACAACAACAACAACAACGAATCACTGTATGCACCATCCAAGTGCCTTTCCACACATGGCCAAAAGAAAACTTTGAGCCCGATTCGACACTATTTGTTTACGATAACGTTTTATGAGATATTAAACTGTTCTAGCGATAGTGGCGCCATCGAGCGGTGCGTGCATTTACTTATCGGACCACCTTCGAATATAATCGAAACATCAAATACAAGCACTTTTTTCATCATTTGATTTTCTTCCTCTTTTTCAATTATCACAGCCCTAACTACAGGGTTATTACTCAAAATTAGACTTTTTCGATGCGGTTTCGCATTAGAGCGCTGAATTTTCAATTTGCTAGCTACTAACAAAACACACATGCATACACATATTTTGGACAGCACTGTAGCAAAAACTAAACTTTCACTTACCAACAGAATTCTCAAGCACTGCATACATTTCCTACTTCACAGGACGCCTAAGCTTCGCTTATGGCGGCGAATACCAGCAGATACCGGAATTCACTGGCTGTCCGTGTATGTTCAAAACTTATCTAAATATGGTGACACTTTACTATCCCGATTATCGAGTACAACTGCGGGAGGATTGCGTCGAAATTGAGGACGATGATGATGATGAGTGCAATGAGAGATGATGAAATGTTATAATTTCGATTGGGTCGAAGTATCAAATATTTGAAGTATGTGCACCGCTAATTTATGTATGTATGAGTATAGCTGAGATGATGATTTGTTTTGTAATTGCTTTTTTTTTTTTTTTTTTGGTTTTTTAATGAAATCTGCATATAGTTTGCTCAGTTTTTGTGCTGGTTCACACTTTATTATTTTTTTGTTTGTACTAAAAACAAAAACGGAAACAAAAAAACAAAGAAAAACGCAAGACATTTTATAAAAATTATTTAAGAGTAAAAACGGAACAAAAGTTAAATGCATTTTCAAATTAAGTACAAATGCTTGGCTAAAAGCGAACGCTGCTTACAATGTCTGCGAGGGATAGCGTGGACTCTGGTCACGTGAACGCGCCTGACGAAAACGATCATCGGTGAGATTGTGACGCAGTTCCTGATTTTGTATTTGATATTCCTGCGCCAGCGTTTCCTGCTGATGACGACGTTGGCGTTCGGCGTCTAACTCACGCTGTAACAATGCAGCGAAGAAGAAAATGCTTTATTAGTTATTGGTTTAATAAAAAAAATTGTTGTACACACCAATAAATCGTCGTTTTGCTGGCGTTGACGCACCAACTCCTGACTCAATTTACTGTCGACTTTTATTTGCTCCTCCAGATCGCGACGTGTTTTCGTCAATAGCTCCTCGAGCGTTTCAGAGGAGACTTTCTGTCCATTCGAGGATTTTTCCAAATCCGCGCGCAGTTTTTCATTGTCACGTTCAAGCTGTCGAAAAAGTGTGTAGCAAAAGTGTTTAAAGCGTACATTACTATGGCATACCTTTCGCTTTATCTCATTCAGTTCAGTTAACTCGGCATTCAATTTATCGCGCTCTACATCGAGCTTATCGCACAGCTCCTTGCGCGCGGCCAAATCAACCTTCAACAGGTGTTGTTCATCCAAGGCATCCTCAAGTTCACGCTCCAGCTTAGCATTTTGCGCATTTAGCGCCGTTAGCTGAAAGAAAAAATTAAAAAAAAATATATTGAAAAAAGCACACAAACACAAATATATATAATATTGCTTCTTACCTTATCCTCTAGTTGTGCAATAAGTGCATTGCGGGAGCAAATTTCCTTCTTCAACGCTTTTATTTCATCTTCTAATTCGGTGATTTGTCGTCTTTAATGAAAACGGGGTTAATATCGGTAAATTCTTTCAACATTATTTTTTTCGTCGTTTTTTTTATTGTACAATGGCAGTGCTACGTTACGGCTACGTGTGCGTAAATCAAGATAACTAAAACCACAGATTGCTAAGAAGAGAGCTTTCAAATGTTTTTTGCGCTTACATACACTACATACATACATACACGCGATACAATCAAATAATTAGCGTATATGTCGCGCACAGCAGCAACAACAACTACGCAAGTCAAGCAGGCAGAGTTTTTAGTTAATGTAAAGAAGAGGAAGTAAGTAGAAATTTAGTCAATTAACTACTTAGATTTGGTAAACAAGTGAAAAGTAACAAATTTAATAGATTTAACGAGCTAAGAAAGTTTGAACTTACTTGTGCTCGGCTGCTTCAACTTCTAGACTCTGATTATTGCCCTCCAATATGACGGCGTCATGTGATAGACTACGATAATGCTCGAGCATTTCCTCGCGTTCCTTTTCCTGTTAGAGAAAAATATAATTTTTTTTAATTTTTTTAAATGTATCTGAAGCGAATGGTTTCTCGTTAAAAAAGCGATCGGGAAGGCCGCAACATGAAGTAAAAACGGTGGTAATCGAGTCGCGGTGCGCCGGCGCAGAAGGTAGTCAAACCAGTATTGACGATCAGAAGTAATAGGTTATGTCTTTGATAGTATTGGCAGAGCACCATCTTCTGTAAGCTGCCCTTTTACAGCCAAACTCTTAATCCGAACTTGTGCTGTCAACAATTGAACCGTGTTAAGGAAGTAATCCTCCAAAAGCCGCCAGCTTTGGCCAATGGGAGAGACATTATGTTCCATAAGAACAACGCCTGCTCGCATAGTTTGGTAATGAATCGCCAGAAGCATGGTTGGGATGTTCTTATGCATCTAACTTAGAGTCCGAGCCTGTCACTTAGTGGTTCTTGCCTGGTTCTGTCTATAGTGAGAAATTTGCTCCAGAAAAACTGGCGAAAGTTGACTTACTTAGATTTTTCCAATACGGACTAGGATTTCTATGAGAATAGCATTATAAAAGGTACCTACAAAATGGCGACAAAAAGGTGAGTATTTAACCTGAATCGCGTCATTCTAGACATGTTTTATATTCGAGGTATTTTAAACGATTTTCACTGTCGGCTGTTGATAGCAATCATTCTTTGGAAAAATAGTTTTATAACCTTTTAAACTGTTGCAGTTGTGATTTTAACCCCATCACATCAATCGTAATTATTTACTCTTTGACTTTAAGACAATAATTTTATAAATTAATTTTAAGCGCGTTACAAATATTTTGTACTTCTAAAAGTATACACTACTATATATAATATTATATAAGATAAACATCATACACCCACCTTATGCGTTAACAAATCCTCGGCTTTCTTCACCTCCGCTACATATTGACGCAATTGCTGTTTCAATTGTTCAATTTCAAAATCGGAGTCTTTCAGTTTTTTCTTAAGTGTCAAAATCTCTGCTTGACGCTCGGCCAATTCGTTCGACAGACGTCTGAAAACAGACAAAGTGAAAAGAAAATCACATTAGCCACACTGCTACTGCGACAAAATTAATCGCGTTAGCGAGCAATTGTTGCCAGAAAATCAAGTTCACACACCAACGCAACACAGCTGCATATTGCAAAATCAATAACGGTAACATTTACGCCCAAAATGACGTAAACTTCGTAATGGCTTGCATTAAAAAACCTGTTGATGGCTAATTTTCCCATAATAATCAACAAAAAATTATTAAACATCACACTCAGACATACATACATGCATACATACTAGTACATATTTTATATATACATATACACATTCAACTTTAAACTTTAAACAGTCAAAAATTAGTTGCTTTTGCTTGTAGCGCATTGGACTCACCCATTTTCCGCGATAGCTTCGTCTCGGCTGATTTTCAGTGCAGCGATTTGTTGGCGCAAACTTTTGCTTTCCGTTGAGGTTTCGTGCAGTTCGGCAGTACGTTCACGGGTTTTCGTAGTTAATTGGCTGAAATGAAATAGAAGTAAGAGACGAATCGATTATTTTGTGTTTTTGCTACGATTGATAAACTTAACTTAAGTAACGAGCTTCCTTCGTATTAAAAAACAAAAGACTTAAGAAACGAACCCGAATTATTGTATGATATTTATGAACAAAATACTTAAGAAACGAGCTCGGTATCACATTGAGGAGTAAAAGACTTAAGTAACGAACAGACATGACAGTGAAAAGCTGCATACTTAAGAAAATAATTCGAATTATAGTCGCATTGTGCTGATAAACAAAATTCTGAAGGAACGAACGAAAGACTTAAGGTACGAACTCGTGTCTTCTTTGTACATAGAAGACTTAAAAAATGAATTGGCTTCGCCTTAATATACAAAAGACTTAAGAATAGAATAAAATTCGAAATTACAAAACATATATAACATGTATTTTGCTTAGTAAGGACATATTTTTAATTAAAGAGTAAAAATTATAAAATAAAGATATTCGAAATTTCGGAAACCAGAAGCCGAAGTAATAGCTATAAAATTATGAGACATTAAACTACAGTTATACAATAACAAATGGGAGCAAAAACAAAATAAGTTATATGTATGTAGCACCATTAGCAACAGTACAACGCAAGTTCAATTGAATTAAGAAAAATAGGGGAAAAAAAACAAATACAAAATGAGCTAAAATCATTTGCCGGAAGTAGACACATTTAAGGTAAAGGTTATTTAGCATGGCAAAAGTTGTGCGAGAGCTAGATTTCAATTGTGTCATTAGATGAATGGATAAATAAAATAATCCGCTCTTTACTGGCTGTAATGGAGTGAAAAAGGTGAAGTGGAAATGTGTAAAAAAAAAAATATTTTTGAATAAAAAATTGTTTGCAAGTGATATTGGTTGACTTTTTGTTTGCTGTTTTTGCAAGTAGTTCACGAAAATTGCACCGCACCCACATAAAGAGCTGCAAACAAAGGCTTGTATAGTAAAAAGTAGAAATATATTTGTATAAATGTGAGTTTGATCGTGACACAGGGCGCAGCCGCTAAGCTGGCGCTGGTATTAGGAACTGATTACTATTATATTACCGTTATTTAATAGCAAATTCACATGCATTAACTTATATATATTTATTTAAGTTGAAGAAGAGAGGTAAATGCCAGAAATTGATACCGTTAGTGTAGATATTAAAAGTACTTTATAAACTAGTTGAGAATTGTAGCGCACAACGACAAATTTATAACATTTTTGTATAGGATGTTAAGTAGTTTTACATTAAGTAATGCTCATAATAATTTGGCAAAAGCTTTAGTACCAAAAGTTGTATATAACATGATAAAGTTCAATATCAAGGCTAAGCTGAGGCCAAATGTCGACTAACGAACCGTAAATCAAAACTATGAATTCACCGATGTGGGTTTCACTCAAAAATATGCTAATTACCTTACAAATCGGGCAAGTGCTTAATGGGTGTCACGCATGGTTAACTATTCGGTGAAAGACCGGCCAACGCACATATCCGCCCTCACTTGTCAAGCAATTTGTGCAGTCAATACAAGAGGGGTGGACGTACATTTAATAGTAGGCTGCAGGTGAGTAAGTATTTGGTTGTCAAAACGACTCTAGAGAGCGTGTGTTCGATTCACATTAAAAACATAAGTATAGAAATGGTAAGTGGAGGAAAAAATAGAGGATTACAACAGCTAGAAAACATATGAGATAGAAAAAATTTAACTCGAAAAAATGTTGAGAGAAAATGGCGTGTACATATAAACATTTTTAAACATAAAAAATAAAATAAACGCGGCCTAAGCCTTTCAGATTTAACATTTGCCATTCCACAAATATTTACAAAACCAAATAAATCATATTTTTATGGTCTGCGCTCGATTTCCATTGCAAGCACTCATTGAAGCACTAACACCATGCTTTATAGACACATATAATAATCGGCTATCACTATTTCCTTTTGTGCTAATTCGCGTATATGAACTCATATATTTATTGACATTTATATTTTATAACAATTGTAGACTGTCATTCACATTTGATATTTAGTAACTGGCGAAAATGGCGTGGTACGCATGTGGCATTTGTGCCTTGAATTATGTCAAAGACATGCTTAACCATATGCAGCGCAAAGTTTACATGATTTTTATACCCTCAACCAGGTATATTAAGTTTGTCTCAAAATTTGCAACAACCAGGAGGAAAACGTTGGGTACTACATTTAATATATACGTAAGCATATAAATTATCAGCACGATCGAACTGAGTCGAGTTAGCTTTGTCCGGCTATCTGTATATACCTAAACTAGTTCTTCAGTTCTTGAGATTTCGTTTTGTACACGCTCTTTTCTCTCCAAGAAGCTACTCATTTGTCGGAGTCGCTGAAATCGGACCACTATAGCATAACGCTGTCGAACGAGGTGAACGATAAAGCTACAAACTTCAAAACAATGGTTCAATTTGATACCAAAGCATATAGCTGCAATACAAAGTGACCGTTCAAAAGCAAAAAAGAGATTATTTACACCTTTTCATGCTATAAGAAATAAACCTGTAAAGGGTATTATAGCTTCGGTGCAGACGAAGCTTTTTCCTTGTTATTATGTTGTATTGTGCTATTTATTTTGATTTGCTGTTTCGCTAAAAGAGCATTGCACGAGTACTCGCACTTTTCATAACCTTTACAGTTTTGGTTGTTGTCTTTTCCAATTTTTTCTTGGCAACTTAAATGACAGGTTAATTTAAAACCGGAACACAGCTGTTAAACTTTTGCTATAGCTTGTAATTAATTTAATTTCCTATGCTTATTTCAACGTTTGAAAGTGTTGTTGGTTTCGTTTAAGTTCAAGTACGTGAGTACGTCATTTGTATGTGCTGCAAATGAAGCGTTAAATTTTCGAAACGATTTCGTAGTTACTATTTTTTGTGCAGATAAATGTAACTCTTTACTGCAGAGCTCTACTGCAATGAACTGACAAAACTTTTAGCTGATGAGTTCGTAAGATAATCGTACATGATACTTGAGTCTTGCTTACAAAGGAGGAGTTAAGACTCAAGAGTTAATCATAACTTCAGCATATTTGAGTGGATTTTTCGCCTTAATGTGGCATCAATATGTATATTTATTTTACTAAATATCAAGTTGAAGATTTCAAGAAAACAGTAGTAATAGAATATTTATTCCAGAAAACAACTACACATACATACATACATACTTCCCACTTTCGGCAACATGCAAATAAGTAGTCTCTACTCTATTATTGCAGCGGCATGTGGTTCAGAACTAAAAGTTAGAAGCTGTTTTTCCAAATTTATAATATTTACTAAAAATGATTTTTTTCGAATATTTTGGAATTTTTGAATTTTTAAAAGTTTCTTACAAAATCTTTTCTTACAAAATTACCTACATATGTAGATTTACCAAAAAATGTTTTTTTTTTAAGTAAAACCTAATTTTCCAAAATTTTGAAGTTTTTCTAAAATTGTTTACCAATTTGAAATATTTTTTCGAAGTTTTAAAGTCTTTTCGAAATATTAAAATTTATAAACATTTTAAAAATTTTATTAAGTTTTTAAAATTTTTTGAAATTTTATCGAATTTTAAATTTTTTTCGAAGTTTTAATTTTTTTTCGAAATATTAAATATTTTCGAAAAGTTGCAGAAATTATAAGATTTTTTAGACATTTTCAAAAATAGTAATTTACCAAAATTTTTGAAAATTTAAGTTTTTTTGAAAAGTTTTCAACATTATTTATTGAATCTGAAAATATATTGTATACTACATACTGCATTTTGTTGCAACGTACGCTATATAATTATTGAGCAAAAATCGTTTTTCTTTCAAAACATCTGATACCAACGAGGTCACACTTTACTCCAAAATACCAAACGTTCAAGGACAAAATAAAGTAACACCTACCTTTTAATTAAGCGGAAAAAATCTTCAAAAGGTTGCAGAGAAAAGAAATAATATCAACAGAAATAATACAACTAAATAAACCTGTAATTACCACAGCGAGCGAGGCAGCAGTGACAAACGAGTTTGCAATAAATTAAAAGCTAATACGTTTCATTTCTTATAAATGCAAGTGGTATTTATATTTATTATATATTTATATATTTTTTCGATTTTGTTTGAAAAGACGCTGAGTCCCGAAATGGAATTTTCAGAATTCGCTAATAACGCGTTATTATTGGTTTCGGTTACTTGGTTAGGCTGGTAACATGTTACTATGTGGGTATGTAAGCACGCTCACTAGCATTAGTCACACGTCCATTCATTCATGTCGTCAGCTAGTCAAAGTTACATATACACTTGCATATATATACAGTAGAGTACTATGCAAATTAAATTGTCTATTTGTTTAACTTTAGTATAAGAACCATGGAAATATGCTGCTAAATGAAAGGTCGAACATTGTCGATATGCCAAACACGTTCTTCAATGCCAGCACAAAGCTAGTACATATACTTAAACCCGACATATGCACATTCATACATATAAAGATATTTTCGAAAATATAGGTACGTCCGTAAAACGCAGTGAGTCAAGGGGACAGGCAGCCATAACGCCAAGGCAACCACACTCAGCCAATGCGTTTAAAGTAAATACAAAGCGCAAGTAAAGTTCTGCAATATGTGTAGTCGTACTCGAAGAAACGCTTTGAACCAATTGCGGAAGGTAAAACTTCCTTTCAATGCAATTTTAAAGAGGCACTTTTATTTTTTATGCTTTTTGCTTTCATCTTTCTTTAAGCAAAACATATTGTACGAGATTTTTTGCTCATTCAGCTGACTACTTTTATGCAAATGTGCTAATTACGCGGGTAAATAAAGGCCGCAATGAAATGGGCGAAAAAGTCACGCATTTCATGAGCTACCTTACGTACAGGGACTTGCAGGGATCTTGAAGATAAATACAAAGTTCAAATACCCCTACTAAAGTAACAGCGAACAGAAGAACAAGTGGGAGCGTAAGAAATATGCATGTGAACAAGAAGTTAACAGTATTTTGAAGCAGAAAAACATTTCAAATAAAAAATATGTGAAAGTATGAAAACTCATTTTTTCTGCTTTTACATATTTCGATAGTCTATACCTTAATAAATAGTAAATTACAATTTTAAACGAATATTTAAAGTACTTTGTGGGTCGAATGAGCACCACAAATCAGAGTACAATCTCAGCCGAGCACCGAGCAAAAGTATAAAGCTTGTATATATAAGAATATTGTATGAATCGTAAGGAAACATTGGCTGTAATTTACTCACTAGCCCTCTACTGAAGGAGCTCAGAGCCCGGTTACGTTTTCATATCATTTTCGGTTTTAACAACCCAAAGTTAGCAAGAAACAGCCTCTAACATCTAGGATGGAGTCATGTGTAGAAGTTCACGCAAGTGGGGGGAATGTTTCTGATTGCAATTCACTTAGGAGTGAAGGCGAGGGACCCGCCACGTAAAAAAGAAGAAGATCTCTACTCCGTTGAGAATATTAGGTGGAGAAGGACCTAGCTTCGCTTGGAATCAACAATTGGCGCCACATTAACGGCGTAGGCGATGTCTACGCCAGTAAACAAGAAGATTGTAATAGGAAATGTTTTAGAACATGCACAATCTATAGTAGATCTAGGCACATTTTGAAAAAATTTTACAATTTCAGAAATTACGAACAGTTTTTGACATTTACTTTTCCAAAACCTTTAGTCGGAACTTTTCACAATGTTCAAGCTAAAGATGATAGATTTTGTACTAACAGTACAGTACGTTAAAATAGTGGAAAATAGTAAAACGAAATGGAAATTGTGCTCTAGCATATAAATTAACTACCGGAAAATATTGAATTACACACGTTTTACATATACTACTACTCATAGTAGATGCTATAGACCATAAATATAAATTTGCATACAAAACTAATTTACAGTTTACGACCACAAATGAGGCTTACAAATTATGCGTAGCCCACAAAAAGGGTATCAAACTAGCAATACAGCCAAAATGTGGTTAAAATGAGATGTATGTACATATGTTTGTACATAAAAATAATAGGATGATAAAAAACATATACTGTAAGCATTGACAACCAAGCAATAGAAATTAAAACAAGCATAAAAAATATAACCATAACAACAAACATCGGTTCAATTGTTGACAAGCAAACAATAAACACTGAGCAATACACTTCAAAAGAGTGAGATGAGTGAAAAACTACCGATGACTCTAGAGCGGAGTAGCAAACAAAAAAAAAATATTCTGAGTGGAAGTGGTTAAAAGAGGCAGTGAAAAGTTTATGAAATATATTTTTTTGATAATAATATTATGCAAACTTCGACGAAGAATAGGTAAACCAAATAAATTGGTATAAATAAGCGAATCAACTCTTGTTTGCGCTCGAAAAATGCGCACAGCTGATTGAATTGAAAATAAATTGAGTGCAGACAGGAGCTCAACAGCAAATGAGAGCACGTTTGAGTGCAATGCTGAAAGTTGATAGTAAAAATGCGCCCGGCGCACAGATCAAACTCGGCGCTGGTGGCTTGCGGTGGCGTGTGGCTCGACTAGCGGTGCGATTGACGAGTATATACGATTTGTGCGCCAGCAAAGAATTTGATTTGGCGGGTGAACCACATAAATATCGTTTAGCGGCAGACAAGCATCGTTGAAGTCAAACAGCGACTGTGTTGGTTTAAAAGTCGGTTTCAATAGAAAAAAAAGAAGTTTTTTGGAATACATATAGAGTTTTATAAAAAAGTGTAGTAAGTGTATTTTCATGCTAGTGTCGTAATACCGCTCATATATGAATTTTGAACAACTCATCTCGATTGTTGCACAGCTAATATGATTGAAAGCTAAAGCATATTGTTATATCAACTTGATATCAGTTTACAGTTTTACGGTGCTAAATTAGACCACAATGTGTGCTGACCTCCAAAGGCGTAACAAATTATTTGTACAAGTGTTGAAAATTGAAAAAATAAACGCACATAATTCGAAACTGCAACGAATTATAAAGCGCAAACGCCTATTTTCGAATTCAGCGTAGTTTCGATTTGCATTATAAAACATAATAGTAACCTTGAAAGAGTTCAATCGCGATTGGCTTAATTTATTACGAATTTCGCATTCAAATTTGCAGCAGTTTCGATATGGAAAAAGAAATAAGAAAAGAAATGAAGAAATTGTAACATATGAAGTGCTGGCGGTCAATAAATCAAATCAACCTTGATTCAGTAATATTAAAAAAAAATATATGCAAAAAAAAAATAATAATAATAAATAAAATAAAAAATAATAATAATAAATAAAATAAAAAATAAAAATTATATAAAGAAATGTAATTAAATAAATTAACAAAAAGTAAATACTTTTAAATTTTATTGTAAATAAAAGCAAAATATTAAATAAAAAAATATACATAAAACCAAAAAATAATAAATAAAAAAATTAATAAAAAAAAAATAAAATTATGTATAATAATAAAATAAAAATATAGTTTTCACTCATGCCAAAAATTTTTTCTATTGAAGATAAATAAAAACTGAGTAAAAAATTATAAAAAATAAATAATAATTAAAATAAAAATAATAACAAAAGCACAAGAAGTCTTTATTTGAAAACATTGGCACACTAAAACTAAAAAAAAAAATAAATTAGTATAATAAAAAATTATAAATAAATAAAAATTATTTTCAATAAAATAACAAAAGATAGTGGGTGATAAAAGAATATAAAAAAAACACAAATATTATTAATAACACTAGTTGACAATTATTTTGCGACTGTGATGTTAAAGGCTGTTTCCCGCTAATTTTGGGTTGCTAAAACAAAAAATAATAGTAAATATTACCTAACACGTAGGATTTTTGGTGTTGTAGTCAAGAGGTGTAAGGTCAAACCACCGCCATTTATTAAAATGACAAAAGTAGCAGTATGTGATGGAAAATTATTGAACTCAAATTCGTAATGAGGACACCTCAAATACCTCACAGGCTCTTATCTCATCAGTCCAAAATGTTTCCTTCAGATTTGTTGAGCAGTGCAATTAAAAAAAATATTTAAATCATGGCAGTAGAAGACTATATTTTACCGCGAGAACAAATAAAAAGTAACACAAAAAATTCTAAAACAAGAAAAAAGTTAATTTCGTTTGAACCGAAGCTATAATAATACACTTCACTTATTCACTATTTCTTATGGCGTAAAAGGGTAAAAAATTATCTCCATCTTGATTTAGAACGATCAATTTAAACAAAAATAGAGAAACTATTTAAATAATTAAATAAAAATATAATTTCTAATATCCTGCCACAAAAAGGAAACATATTTTTTCTCGAGCCCAGAAGAATGAGCGGCCAATCAAACCGTTCGCTATTATAATATTCAATTCACAAACTAATTATCTGTTTCAAATATAAATACAATTAAAATTATAACAAAAACAGCAATAACAAAATGAATAAATAATTAGAAAACGAAGCCACTAATTGCGTCTACATTTCAATCTTAAAAAAATACCAATTCATAAAAACGTTTTTCAAGCTGGTCAGCCAAACCAACAAAAACTGTTTGATTATACTGAACAAAATAAATAAAATCAGTAATAAAAAGATAGAAGACATCACAACGCGCTAAATTCAAGGCCATAAAGAGGAGTTGCTGCTGCGAGCGCTGCGACTGATGCCGCTACTTATTAATTAGTTGTTTGTGATGTTGTTGCTGTTTTACCAATTCACAGCCACTTTTCTCTGCTGCATATCATCTTGTGTTTACCTTCTTTATCATCTTCATTCTCTACCTCATTTCAGCTACCTGTGCGCACTCACTTCATTCTTTGCCGCATACAAAGTTTATGAACTAAGTGACTGCCTCGGCTCAGCTTTCAGTGTATACATACATACATATGTATGTAGCCAACGAGTTGAATAACCGTCCAATAAGTGTGAGTGTGGTGCGGTGTGCTGTCGATGTATGGGTAATGCCTTGTAGACACAGAATATAATGTTCCATGAAAGAATATAGCAAATAGTGACATTGTGAAAAATAAAACTTCAAGAATGTGCGCTCGCAGGTGTGTGGTTTTGTGAAAGTGCCAACGAGTATTTGTTAAATTGTTAAAAAGCAAAAGAAATTATGTTCTAAAAAGTGAAACTTCAACGGAGACGGCAACCACAAAATTTTGCGCAGAATACAGCTAGTTTGCGGAAATACCGACAGACAGCTCAATCTTCATTGGCGGCGAAGACTAAAAAGGTAAATGGCAATTAGTGAAGTAATTAGCCGGAAATAATTGTTTTAGTTATATAAGCTGTTTTGTTTATAAAAGTGAACTTAGTATGAATATTAGTGATGCTACTTAGAATTTGGATGGATCAGTATACACAGTCATGCTAGAATGTGACAGCATAGTCTGGTCTTTAGTACGAGTCTAGTATTGACTTCATACGAACATAAAGAACATTGTAGCAATCTAGGAAAAAATATTAATCGATTCGGTTTGGTGAACCAGTCCGGGTCAAATTTGATCATTTGGTTTGATTTTAGTATTAAGCAGTATAGGACACTTCTTCCACAAATTTGAAAAAAGAAAGCAACAGAACTCGCTTTTTGCAATCAACAACAAGAAAAAACGTTAATGTTGGCTGCACCGAAGCTATAATACCCTGTACGGGTGCATTTCTAATAGCAACCACGTCTATATTTATATCTAACAGGTTTTATACGGTTTCGGATCCATGGTGTTTGATATAAACAACTTTCTTGGGTTACTTAATAACGAACAAATAGGTTTATGCCGATTTTATCCTGATTTTGATCGACCAGTTTGTATGATAGCTATTTGCTATAGTGGTCCGACTTGAAGAATTTGTTCGGAGATTGTGCCATTGCCTTAGACAATAATTCTGCTAAATTTCTTGAAGATATCTCATAAAAAGAAAAAGTTTCCCTAAGAAACTTATGATTCTGCAAGAAAAATATAATATTCTATATTATAACACAAGTTGTGGGTTTCCTGGGGGAAAGATCAAGACCTTAGATTCACAACTCATTCATAATATCATAACATAAATGGCAATGCAACAAAGTTACTACTATCCCCATGAGCATGGTTTTAATTGCACTTGCAACATCCCATCCGATTCGTAATGTTATCTCATCGATCAATAATAACCACAATATTGCGCAAGCGACAAATAAGGCAAGCGATGGCATTAGTAACCCACTAAACCAACAAATAGATATCGTGCTGGTGGCCTACAGTGCTACAAAAGCTGTTGCCACACCCCACGCGGCGCACGAATGAGAAAAATAGCAATGAAATAACAAATAATTACAAGTAATTTTCACAACTTTTCCAGTGACGACGTAATCAGCGGCACTTAATGGTAGCCGCAACAACAAAAGAAAAGAAAACCGCTAACAAGCAATTGCAGTGCAACGAAAATCGCCAACAACAATGCTGCCAATGCCTGACGGGCAAGGGTGGGTTGTTGGCTGCAGCAGCAGTGAGAGTGGTCCAGCGCACAAGCAAGCCTGCGCATGTGTGTTGCACATGTTGGTGCAACGAAAACAATTGCAAGCGAAAAGAAGTCAAGCAAGCGCGGTTAATTAACCGTTGCACCGTGTGGCGAACAGCTGTTTGAAACATGTTGCAGTGCAACGCATGCAGAGACGGAGCATTGCATGAGTGAGAGCAAATCTCGCCAACAAATGCCGGTTTTTGTTTACAAACCGAGTAAGATGCTGTTCAAATTGTTTCTGTTATTACATGGCATTCGAGGCCCAGCGCTGCGCTCGATGCCTTGGTGCGACACATCAGGCGGCTGGCTGCTGCTGCCCACTTTCTTGGCTTGGCTTATTTATTTACTGTTATGCAATTTTGCTTGACTTGCCATTTGATTGTATTTGTCTGTGGGTTGGCTATGCTTAAAATTCTTCCTGTTACAATTTCGTTTTCACTTCATTAAAAAACCAGTTAATATATTTTGTGATGAAAGGATTAAATGTTGAAATACATATGTATGTATATGTATAATAATGTAAGAAAAACTTCTTTTGATCGAGCTCATACGTAGGTTTCTTTTTATATTTCGCTATTCGTGTTGTTTACAGTAACTTAAAACATTCTTCTCGGCCAAAAAATGGAATTAAAACGCAGATTTTCGCGCGATTATTTTTACAACTCTCGACGTAGATTATCTTGTCAAGATGGCTTAGATGAACTTAATTCAGTTTTTTACAATGAAACCCCATCCAGGAGCAGTGTTTATCGATGATATGATGAATCTAATCGAGGTCGAATTTCGGGAAGGTCGTCGAAAAACGTCCGGAAACTATTGATGCCGTCCGCAAACTAAAATTGCGTAAAGATCGTCAAGTGATCTATCGTGAAAGCGAGACAACTATAGGCACTAGTTGATAAAAAATCCGGGTCCGTTTCGGTTACGTAGACCTGACTGTCGTGAGAACGGTCAAAAAAAGGCTCGTGTCGATTGGTTAAGAGAAATGTTACTAAAATACAATAGCAGTGCTTCGAAACATGTCTACGACATCGTGACAGGTGATGAATGGTGAATTTACGTATATGAGCCCGAAAGTAAAAGGCAGTCAACTGTATGGGTTTTCCAAGATGAGCCAAATCCAATAAAAGTTGTACGGGTACGAAGCAGTTCCAAGCTAAGAGATGCCGTGTTTTTTTGGAAAAACTGGACATGTCAGAACCATATCACTTGAACAACGCAGAGCAGTAAATTCTGAGTGTCATTTGTCTTTCAAGAAATCAAGAAAACCAACCGCCGAAAACGGATTACACATCGACTGAAACAACTGCACTTAAAACATCAATTTGATCCACCGTGAAGTCCTGATTTGGTATCGAATGAATTCTTTTTATTCCCGTAGGAAACGTTTTTCGACACTTGAACTGGCGGTTGATTCGTTCAGAACGCATGTTTTAGAGGTACCTCATTCTTAGAGGCAAAAGTGCTTCGATAATTTGTTCAAACGCAAGCAAAATTGTATAGAACTTAATTAATAATATTATGAATAACATAAGAAAGGGAACATAGAGGGATTTTCGTTGATTAATATTTGTTTTTGTTCTCTAATTCCGAAATATAGAAGACAACCTTCGTATATTGTATATACAATAAATCTATTGATGGTTTAAAATAATCAACGCAACAGCACATTAGTCCAGGTCAAATTCAAAAGTTATTGAAGCAAATGAAAGCATTAAACTTCTACTGAAACTTTGTATGCACACTTGCCTTGCCTTGAACCCTGTAGACATAAATAACACGTACAAATAAGTCGGTACAGGTTGTGCATAATACTATGTACACACGTATGTTTGCACATATGATTCTTCAATGTTAGCAGTTGCGTGCTTTCGCAGCAATATAGGTCATTCAAATGAGGTCCATGATACAACCGCAGACAAATACAAATGCAAAACTAAATGTGTTTACAAGTTCTGTGTTGACGCTACTGATATTCGCGCACATTCTCAAGCCAACAATGGCAAGGCGCATTTCGTGTTGGAAATTGAGACAGCGATTCATAAGAAATATGGAAAAAAAATTATAGAAACAATAAAAACAACGCGAATTGAGACACAAAACACAAATAAACAAACGATTTTATTGGGCAAATGAAATTGCGGTGGCGCATGCGCGGAGTGCGAAATTGATACTTGTAACTGAAATGAACGATAACAACAACAGCAAATGCAACCGACTGTGATTTCAGCGCAAAGCAATTGCACAAATTGCTGCACTGAAGCCAATAAAGTAACTGTGATTATTGCAAAAAAGATAAATTTCAAGTCAAAGTGTGCAAAGCAACATTATCAGCGCGATTGCAGCGCCTTGTTGCACACACATTAAGAGTTTTGAAATGCCGCAAATTATGCGCGTCGGCAAACAGGCGCATAACACGCTCTTGACTGCTTGCGACGCGTGATTTGTGGCGCTGCAAAGAAACATCCGTTGTGTGGCCATGTGGCAGTCTCATTTTACAGTGCAACACTTTGACTGGCAGGAAGCTTTTAAGTCACTATTCGCTACCGGCTGTCAACCCGGCGCAGCTGTTGCGCTATCTTGTTTATTGCGGTTTTATTTGACTTCTGAATAAATTGGCAACTGACTTTTGAGAGCAATAAAAATTTAAAACAACAAAAAATTTGATGAAACTTCGCCATAAATCTTCGAATATTCAATTTTGCGATAATTTAAAGTGTAATAACTGCAAGAGTGCTTCTTTCAAATTGAGAGAGTATTTTGAGGAACTTCAAGACACTTGGAGAGCAATTGTTATGACCCAAATAATTTGGAGAGCAACAGTTGAGAATTTCAATCATGCTTACATGCTTACTCGTTCAACAGGTGTCTAATTCATGATAGAGTCGTATAACAACACTTCGGGGTTCAAGTCTTGGATGTATCAATGATCTAAACAATTTTTCTTTCTCTTGGGTGTACTAAAAACGAAGCGGTATGACCTAACGAAAGGAAAATATCTTCTATCAACAAAAAAATATATGTATTATTGACTTTAAAGGCATAACCTGAGGAATCGAGAGAATTCGACCAACAACAAAAGCAAAATCAGCCGCAAAAAAAAAAACAATATAGAATTATTCTTGCTGACAAATACTACTTTTAAGGCATAAAAATATTAAAGTTCATTTATTTTGCTTCTAATTTTATATACAAAAAGGTGATTCTACAGCTTTTTGACTGAAATAAATGAAAAATACCAACGTAACAATGACAACAACCTAGTTAGTGGAGCAAGTCGCAATAAATAAAAGCTTTTCAGATCCGAAAGTTTTTCAGGAAACCACGGGTCAAAGCTCATATGCGTTTGTGAAGCCTTATCCTAGCGAAAGTTTTCCGCCAAAACACGTTTCAAAGCTTTAAAGCACTGCCTAATTCATTTGCAACTCGTAAGTAAGTAAGACCTAGTAAGACCTTCTCAAACACTAAGAATCATATGTTTTGGTATATCACACAAGAATTCCATAGATGTTTTAAAAACCAACAGAAATGACTGACTGTTACATTCGATCAATGGAGGTTACAAGGAATTGAACAATTTTTTTAAATTTTTCCAAAAACACCCTTTATGCTATTTATCCAACAAAAAATTTAGTCAAAAATGCGCACGAAATAGTGAATTTGTGCATATGTGAATTCAAATTAAATAAAATTTCACTTTTTCGCATATTCGAAACCACTGTGTTTGCAAATTTTTTTTTTACCAGGCGTCTGCATAATATTTTAGCCCAATTATTATTACCGGCTTGTGCTCTTTATTGCCATCCTCTTATCATTCATCTCTTTTTTTTGGCAGCCAACAGCATTTTAGGTCATGGCTAACGACCGGTCAAGCGTGATCTGGCGCGATGCGTAAATATGCTAATGTCAATATGTATTTATATAAAAAATATGTGTGAATTCATGCGCATGCGCTTATAAGTTTAAAATCTCGCGTGGGCCTTTAAAAGCTACTAAATACCATTTTTTTAAATAAATTTAAATATTTGATTTAAGGCAAAATAATGATACAGAAATTAAATGAATTGAACAGTGAAGCGTACCAAAGGCAAGGCCACATATGTATGTATATGTGCATGACAACAAAAGACACACTTCCCCTTCTTACCCCTATTTTCGATATTAACCCATATTAAAGGCAGGACACGATGAATTTTTGAACTTTTGACGAAACAAAGTTCGAATTCGATAGGGAAGGGTTGGAGAAAACAAAGTTGTAACTAGAAATAGACAGATAAACGGTATCATTTATGAGCAGAACGAATTAACGCTTCATTAGGATCGAGTCTTTGGAGTAAAGTCATCCAATTTTTCTTCGAAAAACAATTGAATATGTCACTTTCCGCAATGATTATAACTATATAAGCGTGAAAAATGATGGGGATCGTATAGGGAAGTTTGAAAACAACTTCAATAGCCCCAAGGTCACAAATTTTGTAAGGCGTACTCGGTACTCGGAACCTCCAAAGAAATCTTTTTAATATATTTTTGTTCGTTCTTTCCAAAAAAAAAACTATATGTGCCGACAAAAGGATTTGGCTTATCTACGTAAATTTTTAAATTTGCTTCTTAAAGCCCCAGCTTTTATAGAGAACAACCCCTTCTTAAAATCATATTTTACTTATTTTCGTTTTCTTTTCCTTTCAGCATTTAAACACCCTCAAAACAACACAGAATCTCAAAATGAAACGTCGAAAGCTACTACTCTGTTGGACGATCCTACACTCTGGTCTCAGCCTAATTGCTTTTCTCACATTACTGCTTAGTAAAACTACACAAGCGGCGATTGTGCCACCGCCTTGGAGCGATCCAGAAAAGAATCCCTGCGCCAGCATGCCCGGCGGTTGGCAATTGCTCTACTGGCCGCCGCTTAAACAGTGCTTCAAAATCTTCACAATCGGCTACCCGTGCCCGGAGACAATGGAACTGAGCCCAGCGCCGAATGTGGGCAAAACGAAATCGGCGCGCCTTAATGCACCAGCAGCTGAATGCCGCTGTCCGCCAGGCACTGCGCTAAGTGCGGAGACGAATAAATGCCATGAGATATTTAAGCGTGGTCCATGCGAACATAGTGCATACTTTGCGCCATTACCGGAAGAACGCGCCGCAATTAGTAGCGGACGAAGGTGAGTTTTTCATACAGGCTGCGCATTCTTTGAGCACACGCCTTCTTTTTTTCTACAACTGACAGGTCCAGCAATCGTTGGGGCAGCTGTAAAATGGCCAAACAATGCCCGGTGGGGATGATTTTTTGGCCGAAAGATGGCAGATGCTATGCGCAGTACACGAAAGGACCTTGTGTTAAAGGCAAGCTGCTGGTGTTGAATGAAGACGGACTGGGCGAATGTAAGGTATGTAAAATTGTTTAAATAGAAATAGAAAATATCACTTTTCTTTGAATTTGTTTTTAGTGTGAACCCGAAGGTGCACTGCGCGATTATTTTTACGACCCCGAAGAGACCTGTCATGAGCATTACACCAAAGGTCCCTGCTCAACACCCGGTGAGCTCTTTCTGCCTGGTGGCCGTTGTGATTGCCATCGGCATTTGCCGCACTACAACGAGGATCATCAAATGTGCTACGAATTGAGTATAATTACAAATAATTTTGTCTATTTGTGTTTTTTGTAGTCGCTAAATATGCACGTTTCACAATTGCAGACACACCAGGACCCTGTCCGCCGGGCCATATCTTCAATCTGCCAGACAATTTTACGGCCGCCAACACAGCGACAGATATACCGCGCGCACAGTGTCAGTGCAAGGACGGCTATGTGCCCTGGAATGATGGACTGTGCTACCGTCTCTACACAAGGGGACCATGTGGGCCCAATGAATTTCTGATTAATGCAACCAATTGTGTGCGCAACTTTTGCGGCAAAAGTCGTCTGTATTTTCCTGAGGAGAATACATGCTATCGCATTGGTTCACAAGGTCCGTGCTCATTGCATCAGGTGGTTGTATTCGACTTCACGTCGCGACCCTCGCTCGATGGCATTTCTTACAACGGCATTTGCGGTTGCTCCGGCGTCATTTGGAATCTCGATCAACAATGTTCGAATATCGATAATGGTGGCACAGAAGATGAGAATACATGCGAATCGACGCCGGGTATGGTAGAACTGAATGGTAATTGTTATAAATTGTATACGAGAGGACCATGTGGTCCGGGCCAATGGTTGGAGCCGCTCAAAACACATACACTCGGTCCGCAAACGCAACGCTTTTTAGATACGAAGGCGAAATGTGTTTGTCGGCCCGGCTATACACTCGCCGAGGATGCTGGCGACGATGAGCAAAATTCACCACGTGCGCGCATAACACGCTGCAATGCGCCCACGGTGGGATTAGCGAGGTATTTGAATAAGCAACGTGAAAACTCGAAATTCAATACAAATTTTAATTTTCCCAACTTTCAATTTTAAAACTAACAATGTCAGCCTTTCATTTGTCTAAGTATGTATGTATGTAAATATATTAAATTTAAGCCGAACTGAGCGCTGTAAACTCTGCTGCATACAAACTTTTTTCAATTTTTTATATAAATATTTTGTTAAACTTTCAACTCTTCTATTGTAAATTTTTTCAAACTATAAAAAAACTGTGTTACTATGTAAATAGATATTCTATTCAGCTATTCAGCACTTAATTGGGTTCTATATATATTGTATATATGTCGATATCCATATGTATATATTTAAATCATTCAATATTTACAACGCTCTGAACTATAAATGTGGCTATTTGGTGCATGCCAACCTCTGCTCAACTATCCTGCTCTCTTGCCAACATATCTACAACTACTCTCTGTGCCTGCGTCTGTTCCTCAGCATGCCCGCATGTTTGCCTTAATCGATAATTCTTACGTATTATCACTTATGTATATTTATATAAATTTACTGTCATAAATATTTTTCGATTCTCTTCATATTTTTAGATGGTTTTTAGAAATTTTCGGATAGCACGGATAAATCAAACATAATAGAAGGCATAAAATATTGTATTAAATTAATTGTAAATTAAAACGAAAATTTAATGTAAACATTAAACACTTAAGATCGTCAAGAAATTATAATTAATTCGAAAAAATAACTATTAGCTTAAGTAAAGCAACATTGTTAGTGTGTGTTTGAGATTTCTGTGTGCCATTTGAAATCAAATGTATGAAATAAAATGTATTAAATAAAAGTGGATGTGATTTGATTTAAAAGCCATGAGGTGACCTCAGGGGAAGCTGGCTGATAGCTGGCTCTATAAAAGTGCTTGGCCAGTGCTTAAGAAGTCATAAGGTGACTACAGGGTAAGCTGGCTCTATTAGAAGATCCAATCAGAACAATTTGTGCAATTAGATGTCGATAGGAACATAACGATATTAAGAATTCCGCACTATTATACCGTTTTTTCGAAGCTTGAGCACTTACCTTAATTTCTCCTCCAACTCTTTGACCTCTTTTTCCAACGCCAAACGTTTCTCTTTGCAAAGCTTAAGTTCAAATTCCAATTGATAAGCACGCTCCGTTTTAGCATCTAATTGCGTCTACATACATACATAAAAATATAAAAAATAAATAAAATATCGCAAATTACGCAGCAGAACATACCAATATTTTGTCTTTCTCACTTTCCAGTGAGACATAGGTCTTCTTGAGCGCTGCAACTTCATTGCGCAGCTGTGCAGCTTCACGATATGTGACCTCACGATTCGAGTCCAAATCGTTTAAACGCGTATCAGCCGTTTGAAGCTGCCGCTCGGCTATGGCAAGTTTACTTTGATACTCTTGCAGTGTGCGTTCGGTTTGCTCGTTCAAAATTCTAAAAGAAAAGGGGATAACAAAAATTAAATTTAAGTATCTGTAACAAATATCCAAATGCTTACTTAAATTGACTATTGCGTGTGCGCAATTTCGTATTTTCCTCTTGCAAAGCGAAAATCTGCCGCTTGAGCTCATCGATCTCCTCTTTGAGCAATACAATATGGGTTTCATGTGGCACTCGCGCGGTACTCAACTCACGATTCTCGCGCTCCAACTGTCGTAAGCGCGCATTCAGCTCACCGATATGTGTTTGTGACTTCTGCGTTTCCAACGATTGTGTTTGTAGCAGGGAAACATGCTTCTCACGCAACGTATCACGTTCACAGCGCACACGTTCTAACTCGGCGCGTGCGCAATCACGCTCACGTTCCGCGCGCAGAACCACTGCTTGTACGCAATCACTACTGGCAGCGCTGAACGTTGACTTAGCGGAATGATTTGAACGTGCGCTTGCTAGCGACGCTCCAGTGGCAGTGGCTGTAGCTGCGTTGGCTGAGTTTACTGTTGGCATTAGACGTTCTTGTTGGCGCAGACAAAGCTCTGCGCGCAGAAGACGTAGCTCATCATCTTTTGATTTGATTTGCGATTGTAG
The DNA here is from genome assembly GCA_027475135.1 of Bactrocera correcta. Classification (NCBI taxonomy): domain Eukaryota; kingdom Metazoa; phylum Arthropoda; class Insecta; order Diptera; family Tephritidae; genus Bactrocera; species Bactrocera correcta. Next base: position 107,123,864 of record CM050323.1, read on the forward strand.
AAACTCAACTTCCTATAAATAACAAACACATTTCAAATTTTTTTTTTTAAATATTACTTTTGGTGTACCTTTTCCGATCCGGCTTTGCTTATTAGGCGCAAATATTCTTTCTGGAAAAAGTCACGTTCAGACTTGATTCTTATTTTTTCTTCATCGGTGCGTTGTTCTTTTTGTTGAACATTATCTTGCAACTCTATGGAAGGTGAAAGATTAATGCTTATCATAATTACATAATTTCACTTTTTATTGTTTTCGATAATAAAAATTTGTAAACAAAGGTTGTGGATTGGCTAAATGTAAACAAAGGGGTCAATGACATCGGCAAAATGTAAACAAAAGGGTCATTGACCCCTTAAAATGTAAACAAAAGCGTCAGTGGCCTCAAATGAAAACAAAGGTTGTTGACTTGGCTAAATATAAACAAAAAGTTCATTGTTCCCAAATGTAAACAATGGGGTCAGTGAACTCGTAAAATGTAAACAATAAGGTAATTGACCCCATAAAATGTAAACAAAAGGATCAGTGACCTCAAATGTAAACAAAAGAGTCATTGACCCCACAAAATGTAAACAAAGGTTGTGGACTTAGCTAAATGTAAACAAAAAGTTCATTGACCCCAAATGTAAACAAAGGGGTCATTGACCTCGAAAAAGTGTAAACGAAAGGGTCATTGACCACATAAAATGTAAAAAAAGGGTCAGTGACCTCAAATGAAAACCAAGGTTGTTGACTTGGCTAAATGCAAACAAAAAGTTAATTGTTCCCAAATGTAAACAATGGGGTCAGTGAACTCGTAGAATGTAAACAATAAGGTCATTGACCCCATAAAATGTAAACAAAGGTTGTTGACATGGCTAAATGTAAATCTGTTAGTTCTGGTATAGACTTTATTTACTAAAATTAACTAAATTAAATTAATATATTACTTTTTACCTTTTTGCATGCCATGTATTTTGCCTTTCAGCTTTGACAATTTTTTTAGCAAGCGTTCATTTTCAGATTTTAGCTCAGCATCTGAAAGATATATCAAAACATAATAATATACAAATTATAATAAAAGTATTAAAGAAGATTGAAATAAATACAAACCCCTTTGTGTAAGTTCATTAATGCGTTCATTTAGACGACGTTTATCAGCATTTAAGGCGGCCACTGCTGACGAGTCATTAGAGTTGTTTACACCATCACCAGCCCCTCCAGCCCTGCGTCCAATTTGTGTTCTATTATCACCTTTCTCTGGTCTATTGCGCAATTTCTTCAACTCATTTTGTAAATCTTCCAACTCTTGTTCACGTTGTTCTATTTCGCTATTTGCTTGTGTTTCTACTGCCAAAGCTGCTACCTTTAGTTCATCAAGATCATGTTGCAGTTGTTTATTATGAGTTTCCAGTGAAAGCGCTCTTTCCATTGCTTCATGCATTTGTTCTTGATATTCGCGTATCTTATTTAAATTCTCAGTCTTCTCTCGTTGTAGGTTTTCAATGTCTTCAGACATACCGCGTACATCTTTAAAACAGCAGTCTTTTGCCAGAGCAGCAGGCGGACGACCGCCGGTGAGCAACTCGTTCAAACGGCGAATTTCTCGATCGCGGGATTCAATCTAAACATTAAATTTAAAAAAATATATTTTTCATTAAAAATAACTTTCAATAAATATTTATTGAAGGAATATATTTACCTTCCGCTTATAGAACTCGAGTTGGTCCGTCATGTTCTTCACTCTATCTTCCAATCTGTCTACTTCATTCTTTAACGCTACACTAGGCATTTTGTCCGCTCCAACGATTGCACTATCTGCCGCATGTGGACGAGTAGTTTGGCTGGTACATTTGGTGCAACGTATATTGCCGCCAGACTCCAAAAGTGGTGGAATGCGTTCACCTGATCGCACCGTACTTACAAACGGCTTTTTGGCTTTGAATACATACATATTTTTTGATTTTATTTAACTTTTTTTAAGAATAAAAGATATTTACCTTTGTCCTTAACATTTTTCATATTTGGCCCAGTTACTGCGCTCTGATGTTTGGCTAAGAGTGAAGACAGTTGTTGCTGAAGTTGCTGGCATTGCTCCTCTAGGTGAAATTTGTCCGTAACCAGATTACGGATTTTCTGACCTAATTCTGTCATATAAAAATGTACATACATATGTATATATATTCAAATTAGCAGGTTATTTTTAATTTAGCACAACTTAACAAACTTACCAAAATTTCGTTGCTCATAATCTTCTCGATCCTTTAAATTTTGTTGATGCAGCTGATTACATTCAGCCAAGAGACGTGAATTGTCACACTTATATGGTTCTACACCTAATTCCCAACAAGACTTTTCCTACAACGAGAAAAAAAAATGATATCATATGTTTTGGCATCGCATAAAATACTTATATTCTTGACCATGGCAACGGCTTGTGGTCACAACTGAATATTGAATAGTATTCTACGGATATACTTTGAAAAACCAAAATTATTTTACACTTTACCTCCAACAGGTCGACAATTTTTTTCTTTGCATCTCTTAGACTCTCCGTCGATTTAACCAAATCCTCAAAAAGCGCTGCAACCAAGGGTATACCAGCCAAGGGCAAAGTCTGTGTGTATCCCAGCACATCAAGTTTTTGTCGTAAATTGTTAAATACACCATCGCTTGCACTCATATTTTTTTCAATATAAAATATTCATAACATTTAATGTTAACATTCAAAAACCAAGCCGACAAAATTAATTTAGGCGCGCTCAACAATAAATGTCAAAAACTATTGTGAACTGTATTGTTAACAATTTCCAATAAGAATGATATTATTTCTTACAAATGAAAAAATACTAATTGTTAAGGAAATTAATTTTTTTTTTTATTTAATATGTAGTAAAATCGATACAATTAAGTTCTGAACATAACATCATTCAAATGGCCTCTAGAACTTCTTTTCAGAAACGAACTTGATGAACCCTATTTTCGATTACAAAATCAAGTCGCAGGTCATGAAAGCGCACGAGAAGTTGCAATTGGAGAACGGTTATTTTGATAACAAATAATTTGTAAACGTTGTTTTTGCGTATTTAATAATGAAATTGTTAATATTACTGAACACAATGAAATACAATTACATATCACTGCATATTATAAATGGAAAATACGGCACTTAAAAATCGTATCATTCCTATTGGAAAACCCCGTACTATCGTAAATATTTTAATTAGAAGTAAGGTAAAAACATTAAAAATATAGTTAAAATTATAAATATAAATAAAAAATTAGAACATTTTTTTATATTGTTTTAAAACATGATAGCAATGATGTACGAAAATTTCTTCAATATGCAGATCTGAGTAATTTGTTCTCTCATTGTGAATAGTAACAATGGAAGAAGCTTGCATTTATTTTTCCAATGTTTTATATCAAAAGTTGTTATTGGGCACAAAGTAAAAGTTAACCGGCTAAATTTTGCTTCCTTCTTGATAAATAATAAAAAAAAGTTTTTATCAAAATGTCGGATGCAAAAGCTGGTCGTTCTGGTCCCACCACATCCACTTATGCACTTATACCAAAGCCGGCCAATTTACAGTGTATGGATTTGCAGGAATATTTGCGCACGAGAACGGCAGAAACATTGGAGAAACTGTATAATTATCCTACAATTTGTTTAGCCGTATACAGGGAACTTCCAGAAATCGCACGGCAGTTTGTAATACGTATACTTTTTGTGGAACAGCCAGTGCCGCAGGCCGTGGTCGCATCTTGGGGTTCACAGCATTACGCAAAGTTTGTATCTTAGTTCCTTTCGGGGTATTTAATTGCATATTAATTTTACAGGGAGCAAGCGGCATCTACAGCATGTCTTACAGAACTCAACGTTTGGCGAGTAACTGCTATACCTGGTGGATTATCAGCCTGGGAACTTTGTCCAACTTTCAAAAAGAATTTGAAAGTAGCTTTACTGGGTGGAGGCAAACCATGGTCAATGTCCCATACGCTGGAGAAAGATTCAAAACCACGAGATATCGCCTTTCTAGATACTTACGCCATGGCACGTTGGCGTTGTGTCCTTCATTATATGGTAGGCACTGGCAGTTCAAACAAGGCGCAAGACAGTGAAGGTATTAGTCCGGATGCAGTACGCATACTCTTACATGCTAATCTCATGAAGCGCGATGAACGTGATGGCATTACTATTACCCGCCAAGGATTTCAATTTTTGCTACTTGACACACAATCACAGGTATGGCACTTTATGTTGCAATACCTGGACACCTGCGAAGAACGTGGCCTCTCATTGCCCGATTGTCTTTCAATGTTATTTCAATTGAGTTTCTCCACACTGGGGCGAGACTACAGTTCGGAAGGTATGAGTCCAAAAATGCTAACTTTTCTACAACATTTACGAGAATTCGGGCTTGTATTTCAACGTAAGCGTAAAGAAGGACGTTTCTATCCAACGCGGCTGGCACTAAACGTGACTAACAAACACGCAGCTGTACCAGCAGTAATAGCTGAGGATGACAAAGCGCAGGAGAGTGGTTATATTGTGGTAGAAACAAATTACCGTGTATATGCTTACACAGACTCCCCGCTCCAAGTAGCCGTTCTAGGCCTGTTTACTGAACTTTTATATCGTTTCCCCAATTTAGTGGTCGGTGTACTCACACGCGACTCCGTGCGCCAAGCGCTACGCGGCGGTATTACTGCAGATCAAATAGTTAGTTATTTGGAACAGTATTCTCATCCGAACATGAAATTAACTGAGTCGGCAATTAAATCTAAATCTCCACTACCACCAACTGTTGTGGACCAAATAAAATTATGGGAACTTGAACGTAATCGTTTCACCTACACAGAAGGTGTGGTTTATAACCAATTTTTATCACAAGCTGACTTTGTAACGCTGCGTGACTATGCGCAATCTATTAATGTGCTGGTACACATGAATGAGCGTACGCGCACAATGGTTGTCACCAAAAATGGACATGATGATGTAAAACGCTTCTGGAAACGATATTCAAAGAGTGGCGGATAATTTTTTACTAAGCTAAGTAAATAACATCCTCTACGTTCACGTATTTTGAAAGAGCTTGCAAAGTTTTTATATGTATAGTAAATAATGTTTAATAAAAATACGTACATGAGTGCTTAATATTACAAATGCTGCTCGTACTGGCTTGTTTGAATATATTTTCTCCTATTATAAAAAAATAAGACATATTGCCAAACATACAATTTGCTAATTTTACATGCAAAGCAAATTAACAAAACAAACGAAAATAAAAATGCAAATGGTAACAAACTAACCTTGAAACAAATCTTTACGCGTAAAAAATGAGTAAACAATAACTTCTGAAAACATTCGCAATCATCGCACTGGTATTTTTAAAATATAATCGGTCGCTGTGGCATACAAAGATTGTAGTAGCTTTTCTTATCCCAAAAGTCACCACCCTTCCAGCCACACCAACCCTTCGTCTGTATCGTGTGTAAATCGTCTGCGCCCGTATAATGCGGATCTAATATCAAAAACTTCACTTTCCCCGTTTGCGAGCAGTAATCGATCCCGATTATAGTGTGTGCCAATACTCCACCACCAATCATAATAGGTGTACCTTGCGTTTGAAAATGCATGGCCAAATCGGAAGCAAGATTAGCTACTTCGGCGCCCGAAGTTACGTGTTGTATTCTTGAGTCAACGTTAAGAAATCCTTGAAGGCACATGCTGACTTCCGTGGAACCTATCCATTGTGTGGATCCAACGAAACTGGGTTGCTTATCGCCTATATTTACTAAATATTTTTGAATTTCGCGATGCGTTGGTACTGGTTTTTCTGTATAACCTTGCAACAGAAACCATGAACAAATCGTCTGCAATGATCGATACGCACATCCCCAACCTTTATCTTGCATTTGCTGCTGCAAATAATGATAGTAATAGTAGTTTCCCTGCACAAGGTATTGTTTACCGTCGGTAATGCCACTAGGTCGCAAACCTATATGTGTGTTTACCAATGGCGATGGAGTACTGAGTTCATCATAGAAAAGACAGTGGTTGGCACGTCGAAAATATGGTCGTGTGACCGGTAATCCAAAATGCCGATGTAGTTTCTTGCGTTTATCCTGTACACTAGTTTCATCATCCGATACCCCATCCAAGTACGAACACGACAAGAAATGACCAAACTCCTAAAAATATTTAAATTAGTTTCGTGAAAAAACTTATATGAGTATTTGTATTACAAACCTGGGGAAAGAAATGGTAGCCAGAAGGTCTAAGCAACTGTGGTGTTTCAGTGGAATTCTCTAAACGTTCTACCATGCTTTGTTCGAATAGTCGCAATGAGCGACATATGCTTTCGATAAGTATGTCGTACAATCGACTTACTCTGGTGCTTTTGCAAAGCATCGCCATCGCTTCGACTTCCAACGGCATACATACTTTTTCTTCTTCTCGTCTGACACACATCGCAACTGCTGGTGGTGCCGCTTGGTTACTGCCGCCCGAACTATCGATTGCATTGCGCTCTCGTGTTTTACACCGTAGCACATTAATTCGTAGTATATCATACGCGCAACCTAGTGCTCCAAATACGTTCGCTAACGACACACTCGAACTTTGCACTTTCTTTTTGCCACCTTTTTCGACATTCTCATGATTTTCATCTGCACTGCTAATAGCTTTACTTACTGCATTTAAAACATTATTAATTAGCGATTCATTTGTTATACCCTGCCCTTGAGCTCCCGCGCTTGTTACATATATTTTAGTGGATTCTAAACAAAAAGCTAAACTGCCACCGGAGAGCAATTTACGTAGCGTATGCATTTCTCTTCGTACAGCCTATAAAAAAAGGTAAACATAGAATATATACAATAGTAAACAACATGGCCCTACCTCTACTGTTTGCTGTGTATATAGCTCCAGGCTACATTTTAGTTTTGTGAAGCAAAAATCACGATACAATTGTTCTGCTTCCATAACTTCATAAGGCACCTCTTCAAACTTACTGTGTATAAAAACAGATGCCCGCATTCCTACAAGTGTGCCCAACTCGCACTGCAATAATATTGGATTATCCGTAATATCTACGTCCTTTAAGATATCATTTATATGTGCCTCAGCATCGGTGCAGTCCCCAAATTTTACCAACCCACACAAGTCTAGTTCTGCAGGAAACTTGAACTGAATTTGTTCGTAATTCAGATGTCCAATGGTAGACTCAACATTAAAACCCATAAGTAACAATGTGCCTTCGCCATATAGCACTCCAAAGAGGCAGCCACTGCATTGCTGTTTGATGCGCTCGAGACGCTAGGGTAATTAAAGTTATGCTTCGTAATCTTCAAAGACATCAGGGGAACTCAAAATATTCGCAAACCACTTACCTTCAACAGAAATGCTGATATTTTAAGTTTCGGCAACATTTTAAGTGTTTATTTGCACGTTTCCCTTGAAAAATTTACAATTTACAGGTACAAAATGGTATGTGTTGGCAAATTTTGACCGTAAATTGTTGGGCAGTGAGAAGAATGACATTAAAAAGAATAAAGAACAATGACGGATGAGTTGTCAGTTGTGCTGCCAAGTTTACCATCGGCATGGTCAAAACAAAACCGATATATAAGAAGAGTTCAATAAACAAATAATACACAAAGAAAGTGAAATAATAACTTTATACATTATCTTAATAACTATTTTGGAACTCGTTCTACAATTCTTGTCCAGTTCTTGTCTTCTTGTTATCTGCATTTTATGCAATCTTTTATATTTGTTATAAAAAAAACAACATAAAAACCAATTGCTTTTATTGATCAACGAAACAACATAAGTAATTACGTGTAAATAATTGATTTAAAATATATTTTTAACATCTAAAGACGTGTTAAGTGTAAAAGGGAATTTCTAACTTCGGAAAATAGGATGTTATTTTACTAAAACAAAAAAAAATATTGTTTTTAAAAGCATGCGCCGTACATATTCGTAAAGTAGAATTAAAAATAAGAATTTTTAGACATTTTCCATTAAAATTGGTGCATGTTTCCGGAAAGTCGCCCTGCTGAACATTTACCCAATCTTATAACATTTACATACGAAATTAAAGCGATTTGTTCCAATATCCGTAGACACAATTTCCATAAAAACAACTATCAACGAAATTGTATAAAAGTTAATCTATATCTCCATATATATTATATACATGTTATTTATATATATTATATATATTTTTATATTTTAATTTGTTAAAAAATATAACAAAAGTGTTAACTTTAAACCAATAGGAAAGCAACTCTGCAACTTCAGACAGCTGACATACTCTGCTTTGTTTGGCTTTCATTACTTCTGACTCACTATTCTCTGAATTTTTCATAATTAATAAAATAAGTATATACATAAATTTAAGTAAATAAAATAAATACAATAAGAAACCATAAGGAAGAAGTACATGCTATTTGCATAGTGGAAAATAAGCGAAAGCAATTTTCTTGTGAAAGTGAAAACTAAACGATTTTCTGGATTTCAATCATTGCAAATCGATATTAGCAGACAATGAGACTTTACTAATAGTACTGAAAGTTTAACACCAAAAAATAGTAAACAATGCAGTATTATACCGAAAAGAGTGTAAAAGTTGCACTATTGTTGACGTTTATTACGTTGTCCAGATGCAGTGATATCACGCAGCAAGTATTTGGCGATGTAAAGGAAGGCATTGTTGCAGCATTTGGGGATTTCAACTCTGATGAGTTGACTGATGTCTTCTTAATAAGAGATCAAATGAGTACCTTAGAAATTCTATATGGTAGCATACCTATATAAATCTATTTAGTTTCTTTTCGAATGAGTATATTAATATTTTATGTATTTCCTTCAAAGGTGCTTATACGGAACCCCTCTTACGACATGGTCCCTATTGTAATTTCGATGGTTATGAAATCACTAGTGTAGTACCAGGAGATTTCGATGGCGATGCTTTAATGGATGTACTTGTAACGCTGCGGCCCAAACGAAATGCAGTGAAAAATATTTATAATGTGCATGTCAATTGGGGCGGTCCTGACGGTATTAATTGCTCTAATGTTGGAAATCCAATTTTAACCACCAAAGGTGAGCCTTTGGCATTGGATTTTAATCGTGATATGATCATTGATCTTTTCGGATTGGATGAAAATGGTGACCGAGCATTCTGGATATTCCAGCCTCAACGAAAAGCTCCAGAAAAGCGCTCACAAGCACCACCAAGCGGTTCTGAGCAAACTACCGCATCAATACGTATACCTAATGCCAACGCCTATTTAGATTTTAACGGCGACTTCACAGCTGACCTTATAGTACAAACTGAAAAGAACTATGAGGTATGGTATGGTCGTATTGAAGAAAAGGAGGATTTTAGTTATAATCACAGCATTGATATCGATATCATTGGTTCATCAAATTTCATGATTGGTCAAGCGGTATTTGCTGATTTTGAGTTAGAGGGCGTCGAGAATATTATATTACCTGTCTGCATTCAAACGGACTGCTCAAACTCAACAGTTTTGGTGTACGATGGTAAAAGTTTCCGTGATGTTCATGTAAACTTTAAGGATCCACAAGGTGTACTATGGGGCTTTGTTCCGTCAATTGAATCAGATGTTTACCTAAAAACCATCACAGCACGTAGCGGAGATTTTAATATGGATGGCTATCCCGATTTGATTATAACACTTCATACTATTAGTGGACCAAAGCGTATGCAAACTTTTCTTTTAGAGAATGTGCCCTGCAAAATGTGTAACAAACCTCTAAAACGAACTTTTGAAGTTAAATGGAATGGTTTAAGTCCAATGGGGAATGAAACTGTCGCCGGCGCATTCTACGATTTCTATCAAGATGGTATATAATCTTAAAAACTTACATACCTATGTAACAACATACAATATTTTTATCTTAAAGGTGTCCTCGATGTTATTCTCATTGAAAAAACTAAACAAGGAAAGTATCGTCCACTAGCCTTCCGTAACACGCTGGACTATGATGCAAATTTTGTAAAAGTTATCGTTCTTACGGGACTTATAAATAGCAAAAATCCTACACAAACGACACCATTAGGAAGGAAGCGACGAACTTATGGAACGAATTTACCTGGTCCACGTATTACCTACTCCACCACCACACAGGAGGGTGACCAGCAACAAGGTTCAAGTGTTCAACTACCACAATCGGCTTATTTCGCACTGCAACTGCCTTACACCATTTTCGGTCTTGGACGTACACCCAATTTCGTAGACTCGCTGACTGTAGGTTTGGGCAGCAAATCGCGTACTTGGACACAAGTTATACCGAACTCACAGATTATTGTTGTACCAAAGCCAGTGAGTGAACCTCAGCATTGGAAAGCACAGCTTTTCGTTACACCCAGCAAATTGATTTTAATGAGTGTGGTGGCGTTGGGTGGTACATGTCTGGTCATAGTGCTCATTATACTGGTTTTGTATATTAAAGAGAAACGTGAGGATAAACAAGAAAAACTGCAAGAAGCTCATCGCTTTCATTTCGATGCAATGTAAATCAGTGGCAATTGGAAATGCTGTACGCGTTTGCTCCTTGAAATGTTTATACATATATAATAATTTTACTCGATTTCTAGTGTAAAACCCTATTTTATTGCGAAAAGTGATTTTTATTTGTGTATCCCTATTGATAATACTTTATTGGTTATTTTTATTAATTATCTTTTTGAGTGGATCATTAATAAATTAAATTAACACCTCTAACTTAATAGTATTTATTACTAGAAACGGAGTGTATATAAAATATAGTATTAGTATTCTTTTTTTACCGTGTAAATAAAATGTTTGGATTACTCCGAGGGAAAAATGAGTTGTTTAGATAACATTATACAACACTTTTTTGACAGTGCAGCCAAGTGCATAAAAACGATCGCATGGCAACACTGTCAACTCCATGTCTGAGTTTAGCAAAGTGAAATCGGCGAAAAAAATCATTGTTCATTGCTCACACGAAAATACAGTAACTTAAGTAGTTAAGAAGATTATTTTCATAAAAAGCGAAACCAGAAAAGTCTTTAAAAGTGAGTTTTTTTACTGTTAATAACTTCGGTAATGTTCAAACTATAAATAAGTATATACAATGTCGATTGTAAAACTATTGAGGTGCTAAAAAGTCGAGTAAAAAAATAATTCTTCCAGATTGCATGGTGCATGTATGTGTGTATGTGATTTGTTTTATTTTGTTGTTTAAGGCCGCTTTTTTACTTTTGCCGTTACTGGAGCACCTAGTTAATAACAGAATTATTTAATCACAACAATATATGCATTTTTACAACATTGTGGCAAGAAACTTGAGGATGAAGAAGAAACTCTGTACGAAAATAGTCATGCTTCAAGGGATTGTGTTTGTTTCAATCAATTGCTTTGTGCTTAGCCTCATTAACGATACATGCTCACCTTGACGTATCACCGATGACGGCTAATAAACGATAGGCATGGAGCATTGACCCTCAAAAGAATTTGTTAAAAAAAATTTCATTAATGCGTGCATTTATATCAATAAAACCTCATAAACTGGAAACATATATTTGTAATATTTTTTTAAATATTTTTTTAGCATACAACTCACTTAAATTTCAATTTTAAACTGAATATATAAGCGAAACCTTATCAACTGCCCCAAATGTCCGCAAATACAGCATCCACATCGAATCCGACGAGATCGTCTAACTCAACGACGATGACTTCGCATATCTTAAACGCAGCTAGTACTAGTATGCCCAGCAGACCGGCGGTACGTGCATTAGCGCTTGAATACAAATCACTGCAAGAAGAGCCAGTTGAAGGTTTCCGTGTGAAATTGCTTAATGAAGATAATCTCTTTGAATGGGAGGTGGCAATATTTGGACCGCCGGATACACTTTATCAGGGAGGATATTTCAAAGCGCACATGAAATTTCCACAAGATTACCCGTATTCACCGCCATCTATACGCTTCCTGACAAAAGTTTGGCATCCAAATGTGTATGAAAATGGTGATCTCTGTATTTCCATATTACATCCTCCGGTAGATGATCCACAAAGTGGAGAACTCCCTTGTGAACGATGGAATCCAACACAAAATGTGCGCACCATATTGCTATCGGTTATATCGCTGCTAAATGAGCCGAACACATACTCGCCAGCTAATGTTGATGCATCGGTTATGTACCGGAGGTGGCGTGATTCGCAGGTAAATGTTTTTTTCGTATACCTTTATATACAGTACTTTTTTTTTTGGGTTATAATCTGAAGTGCTTACTAATTTTTTATATTTTTAGGGAAAGGATAACGAATACCCAAGCATTATACGAAAACAGGCACAGGCTGCTAATGCGGATGCTATAAGAGAAGGCATTGTCGTACCGATGACACTTGAGGATTACTGCCTTAAGCCGGCACGTAAAACATCTACAGAACCGACGCTAGACACAAATTTCTTTGACGATGATTATGATTTGGAAACTGAAGACGATCTACCAACCGATGATGATGATGAAGACGATGACTATGACCTTGATGAAGACAACACAAACACGAAACGTAAAGATAATGGCACCGCGGATGAATCTGCTGATGACAGTGGTAAAGGTGAGACATCGTAATCTCACATTCAAATGAATAATGTTTTATTTTTTTGCTTCGGAGTGTGAAATCAAGGTAGAAAAGGCAAAAGATAAAATTGTGTGAGATTTTTTTTAAAGAGGTCGCAAGAAATTTTTATGCAGCGCATATGTGGCAACAAAATTCAGGAATAATTTAGCACTTATGTAGTGTATATATTTATAATAAAACAAGAAACGACAAATGAAAAAACAAAGAAAGCACACTTATCCTTTTGCTAAACATAAAAAATTCAAATGAAAAAATTTGACTTCAAAAAAGCAATAACGCAAATTTACCGTAATATTTTTTTGTAAATGAAATGATAAATAAACAGACATACATACGTATACAATAAATAAATGAAATAATTAGAAGTGTGCAGATTAGTTTAGCAACAATTAAGTGTTTTTCTAAAAAGTAACAATAAAAATATTAAATGAAAACTTAACAAAAAATAATACATGTAAAGAGTAATAACAAATATTAAAGCCAAATAACAGAAATTAACTGACAACAAATAGCAACAAAATGCCATAAACGTAGCGCTATAAATATCAACTAAAACTTTAATTGTATAATGCAAATTCGACGCTTCGTACACTACATTTACTAAAACTATGCTTATTGACGTCAATTTACGACGAAAATAGTTTATGTTAAAGAAATGTATTACCACCTTTTACAAAAGTTATTTCACTCCAGCTATCTCGCTGTTTTCAACGTACCATCAAATGACAAGCTGGTTACTTTTTATTACCAGTACGAGTACAGTTATCACAATTGAATGCACATACAACAGCATTACATATGTATGTCTGTTACCCTTGAGACGCGTTTACATATTTTAAAATATTTAACTTTTACTTTAAACAAAATACATACACACAATGTGTTGTTTATGCAATTCAGTTTTGGAAACGCTGATTTTTTTCGTATAATACTAATTGTATACACGTATTTTTACTTAGTTTAATTTCGACACAGCAATACATAGCTTGTATTTTAAGTATGTTTACATAAATTTATTTTGGTATTCATCATATACATATGCACATGTACTGTTTTGTTCTAGAGCTATTATATTTTTATACTCATATGCGTACATACATAATAATTTGTAATGTTTTTATGTCTTTAAGATTTCGATTTTCTGCATTATTAGAAAATAGAAAACTGGCGTTAATGTACCAACGAACTATTTATTAATTATTTAATTTCATTTATATGTATGTATGTAAATTTTCTATGTAATGTATTCATACGAATACCGGTTTTAATATGTTTACGCTATATAAAATAAATTTAAACAAAATTTTGACCAACATTTTTGGCAATGAAACATTTTCTCTAAAATTAAATGCACAAGTGACAACTGAAATTGGCTCAAAGTAACACATATTTTATAAAAAAAAAACGATTAAATTAAAAAACGGTCTTACTAGAAACATTATTCCTGATATATTTTAAGCCAAACTTTAGATTTTTCGAAATCAGTAACATATGTGGGAAACTATTTTTTTTTTTACAATGCAACGCTAAAACTGCATCGATTGTAATATGTAAAACATAACAAAAATTTCAAACAAATTTCCTGTGCTAATGATTGTTTTAATTTTCTTTGTCGTTTATTAAATTAACGTACATAAATTGTTTTGCAATAAAGCAAATGTTAAGTAATGTAACATATAAAAAAAATTTAATTAATAATATCATAACAGGCATAATAGTTTGCGTTTAAAAAATCAGTAATTTTCTTAAACCTTACTGAAAACTCACAAAACTATCAATGTTTCAACTAACTATAGTGAATAATTAAGTGATTTTCAATTCATGTCGCAAACGCCGTTGCATTGAAAATTAAACATATTTTAATAAGGCATAGAAAGTAATATACATACATATACAATAAATATACTTGAGAAAGCATATATATAATAGCAACTGCTTTTAATTTATGCCAATATGTATTGACATACATACATACATACTTTTCCTCAATACATGCAGAACATTTTATAACTAAACATTAGAATTCCTCTTCATATAAAAGTACTAAATCTAATATGAAATATGTAGTAACTATAAATTGTAATATTCAAACTAAGTAAACGGAAAGCTCAGATACAGAGGTATAAAATAATTGATATGATGGACATACATACATAAGTATACTATAAATAAATATGTACGCTCTAAAAATAAATAAATCTTTAATGATGATATTCAAAACATGCAATAATATTGTATAACTAGTAAATGGAAAGCTAACTGTCAAATTCTACGATTGTAAGATATATTCTCTGAAAAAATATATAACTAAAGATAAGATGTGACACTCCTTGCCCAAATCTAAAACTGCACTGTTCCAAGAACGTGTAATTCTGTTGTCGAATAAATCCTTCACATTTTATAACCATATGATTAAAGAAAGTAAATTGTTAGTTTTGCTTATACAAGACTCACGCAGTAAGTAATTAACAGAGCAACATTTTGTCTAATAAAAGTGGCAGAAAACCATCAAATCAAAATTTTTGGTATAGCTCCGATTTGAAAGTCCCTGGCAGGATAAAAAACTGGTGCTTACTGGTTACCTAGATTACACTGTCAAGGAAATGGTTATAGTTATATAATAAATCGACAGCCGGTCTTGCATTACAGAAATTGTTTGGGTTTTATTGTTGCTTTTTGGATCGGAGAGTAGCAATTTTATTTTGAGTAACAATGTTAATTGTATTTTTCATTTTCGTTTAATGGTTATAAAAAAGGTACTTTTCTCCAATTTCCTTTGGAACAATACCAAAATAAACAACGAACAGCTGATTCCGATGCTACAATTCACAATAATGACAGAAGCAACAAAAAAAAAAAATTTAACTCGAAAAATTTAACATAATTGCACTTTTTACTTTGCATTTTTCGCGATTTCGCCATACCAACACAGCCAGAAAAAGCTCATTTAAATCAATTATTAATTTTTAATTTTTCAAATGTTTACTAAATTCGTTAGTTCCTGGCAATGCCTGTGTTTTGGGTGCTGTTATATTCTTAAGTTATCAGTTTTTGTTATTATTCCTAATTCGCATTTTACACTAATTTACAGTTCATATTCGTAAATATTTGTTTTCTTATCAGACATTTCTTTTTGTGATTTTCGCATCTTCATGTCAACGGCAATTTGCTTTAATATTGCTGCGCCTGTGAATGAAGAGAAAAAAGTAGAATAGACAAGATTTTCACTTTTCGTGAAAATTGAAAGAAAATTAAAATTTTAAATTGTAAATATACGATAGAGAAAATATTTCAGAAATTTTCATTGCAAATTCAAAGATTAGCAACCACTCACATTGGTCTGCGGTGCTGAGCGAAACGAGCGGAGTCAGTGGCTGGTATAGTGCGGCGAAAAAGATCGATTCTTACAGTGCCTAGGCAGACAACAAAGGCAGCACATTTTCCAAAGATTCTGCCAACTAATTGTGTTACTGTCTGGGAGTAGCAATACCTCAGAAAAGAAGGTTCTTGAGTTGTTAGTTCTTGTGGTAATTTAATGGCTACAGGCGGGGGAGGTGCCGTTGGGCTAAGTGGGTGCGGCAGCGGTGGTATCGGTGCAACAGCAGGTTCTAATGCTATAAATTTACAAGCGCTCCAAACATTCCATCAGCGCTGTGGACGCCGCATAACACTTTCCAATGGCAACCGCACTGCGGCGCGTTCTGTGCGTGATTTTAGTCATGCGCTGGTGTTTAGCGCCGAACCGTTGACAGACGATGTACTCTTCGAAGTGGTAATTGAGAAGAAGGTTGGTATGCTTACAGTGTAAGTGCTTAGTACAAATTTAAGTTACTCAGCGCACTTTTCACTTTAGAACCATTCTTGGGGCGGCAGTATTGAAATTGGTGTGACATCGGAATCACCAGAGAAACTAGAACTGCCTTCCTGTGCTACGGCAATGCGTAACGGCACCTGGGTAATGTCAGGCATTGATGTGCGCAAAGACGGCGTTTGTTTAATTGAATTCTATGGCACTGATTTGGAGACACTGGGCGAACGTGATCGTGTTGGCGTAATGCGCACTTCCAACAATGAATTAGTATTTTATGTTAATGGCGAGCCACAAGGTGTTGCAGCGCGTAATATGCCCAAGACATTGTGGGCATTGGTTGATTTGTACGGACGTTGTGTGCAAGTTTCACTCTGCCCTACGGATGTGGGTGGTTCAGGGGTCAGTGCATACGAATTACATTTTATAATCTTTATTAAAAAATGTCTTTTTTTACGCAGGATTTCGCCGAAACATCAGTCCAGCAAGCACATCAAATTGTACAGAATATCGATGTACCAATGAGTGTGGATGTGACAGTAGTTTCAACTGCATCGCCGACGACAAACAACGCCTGTGCAGCTAACAATAATAGCAGTGGCAGTGGCCTAGTTTCAAACATTAGCACAAACGCAGATATTAATGCTGCTCTTTCAAGTTTGGGCAGCGCAGGCGCCGCTGCGATTTCCGCAATTTCGCAAACTGGTTTGCATAGCGCTCTACCGTTATCTTCCTCAGCTGCGGCAGTGATTGCGAATAATACGTCCACGTTGCAAAACGTGGGAGACTTTTACGATACGGATAGACTGCGTTTTCACACACGCTGCGGCTCTCTTGTGAAGCTTTCGCCGCATTGTCGCAGCGCCGAGCGTCGACGACCGTTGGATGAGTTCAACAATGGTGTGGTGATGACACATCGGCCGTTGAAGGATAATGAGCTGTTTGAGATACGCATCGATAAGTTGGTGGACAAATGGTCCGGTTCCATAGAAGTAGGTGTGACTACGCACAATCCGTCGGTGCTGCACTTCCCAGCTACAATGACGAATATGCGCAGCGGCACTATAATGATGTCCGGCTGTGGTATACTGACCAATGGCAAGGGTACACGGCGTCAGTACGGCGAATTTAATTTAGATGAACTGCGTGAAGGTAAATACATACTTTACATTGGAGTTTAAAAATTTCATTCATTCATATTAATTCTATGCGTACATTTTGCAGGCGATCGTGTGGGTATGATGCGCAAGTCAAACGGAAATCTGCATTATTATATAAATGGCCAGGATCAGGGTGTGGCCGCAACTCGTGTCGCCCAAACGCTCTGGGGTGTCATAGATCTCTACGGCATGACCACTAAAGTGACGATTGTGGATCGCGATGAGCGGGAACAACAAAATTTAGTAACACGTCGCAATAATCTTATTCTCACAGCCGCGTCAGGTTTAACTAGCGGCAATATGGCAATCGATAGCATCGGTGCGACAAATGCACTTATTACGGCGAATTCGGCAACACCGACACCTGTATTGAGCTTGCTTAGTCCCGAAGGCGAAATCAATTCAACAGTGGCCGCTGCAGCGGCCGCGTTGGGCGATTCCACGCTATCTGGCACTAATACGCAGCGTAATGACGATCGTTTAACCTTCCATCCGATTTGTGGTTCGCATGCTACGGTCACACATAGTGGACGCACCGCGCTTAGACCAAAGTAAGTATAGCTCTTAAAAGACATTTTATTTGTTTTATTATTCACGAAATTCAACATGGGTTGTTGCCTAAGGCAATAATGGAACCTATAAAGAAATTGTTCAATGAAATAGTTGTCCCTTGTTACTTCCAAATCGAACCACATCAATGGCATGACATCACATCGCGGCTTAACAGTCGCCCAAGCACTGGCTAGGCACCGTGCCTGCTCTGCTTATATAGCCAACTGGCGGCCAGCTTCCCGCAAATTTACCGCATGACTTTAAAACAACATAACATCACAGCGCGGCAGTCACCCAAGCACTGGCCAGGCACCGTGCCTGCTCTGCTTATATAGCCAACTGGCAGCCAGCTTCCCGCAAATTTACCGCATGACTTTAAAACAACATAACATCACAGCGCGGCAGTCACCCAAGCACTGGCCAGGCACCGTGCCTGCTCTGCTTATATAGCCAACTGGCGGTCAGCTTCCCGCAAATTTACCGCATGACTTTCGAATAACATAACATTACAGCGCGACAGTCACCCAAGCACTGGCCAGGCACCGTGCCTGCTCTGCTTATATAGCCAACTGGCAGCCAGCTTCCCGCAAATTTACCGCATGACTTTAAAACAACATAACATCACAGCGCGGCAGTCACCCAAGCACTGGCCAGGCACCGTGCCTGCTCTGCTTATATAGCCAACTGGCGGTCAGCTTCCCGCAAATTTACCGCATGACTTTCGAATAACATAACATTACAGCGCGACAGTCACCCAAGCACTGGCCAGGCACCGTGCCTGCTCTGCTTATATAGCCAACTGGCAGCCAGCTTCCCGCAAATTTACCGCATGACTTTAAAACAACATAACATCACAGCGCGCAGTCACCCAAGCACTGGCCAGGCACCGTGCCTGCTCTGCTTATATAGCCAACTGGCGGCAGCTTCCCGCAAATTTACCGCATGACTTTGAATAACATAACATTACAGCGCGCAGTCACCCAAGCACTGGCCAGGCACGTGCCTGCTCTGCTTATATAGCCAACTGGCGGCCAGCTTCCCGCGAATTTACCGCATGACTTTAAATAACATAACATCACAGCGCGACAGTCACCCAAGCACTGGCCAGGCACCGTGCCTGCTCTGCTTATATAGCCAACTGGCGGCCAGCTTCCCGCAAATTTACCGCATGACTTTAAATAACATAACATCACAGCGCGACAGTCACCCAAGCACTGGCCAGGCACCGTGCCTGCTCTGCTTATATAGCCAACTGGCAGCCAGCTTCCCGCAAATTTACCGCATGACTTTAAAATAACATAACATCACAGCGCGCAGTCACCCAAGCACTGGCCAGGCACCGTGCCTGCTCTGCTTATATAGCCAACTGCGCCAGCTTCCCGCGAATTTACCGCATGACTTTCGAATAACATAACATCACAGCGCGACAGTCACTCAAGCACTGGCCAGGCACTGTGCCTGCTCTGCTTATATAGACAACTGGGCTTGTGCCTAAGCATATGAACCCTAAAGAAATTGTTCAATGAATAGTTGATCCGCATGACTTTCAAATAACATAACATCACAGCGCGACAGTCACCCAAGCACTGGCCAGGCACCGTGCCTGCTCTGCTTATATAGCCAACTGGCGGCCAGCTTCCCGCGAATTTACCGCATGACTTTAAAACAACATAACATCACAGCGCGGCAGTCACCCAAGCACTGGCCAGGCACCGTGCCTGCTCTGCTTATATAGCCAACTGGCAGCCAGCTTCCCGCAAATTTACCGCATGACTTTAAAACAACATAACATCACAGCGCGGCAGTCACCCAAGCACTGGCCAGGCACCGTGCCTGCTCTGCTTATATAGCCAACTGGCGGTCAGCTTCCCGCAAATTTACCGCATGACTTTCGAATAACATAACATTACAGCGCGACAGTCACCCAAGCACTGGCCAGGCACCGTGCCTGCTCTGCTTATATAGCCAACTGGCAGCCAGCTTCCCGCAAATTTACCGCATGACTTTAAAACAACATAACATCACAGCGCGGCAGTCACCCAAGCACTGGCCAGGCACCGTGCCTGCTCTGCTTATATAGCCAACTGGCGGTCAGCTTCCCGCAAATTTACCGCATGACTTTCGAATAACATAACATTACAGCGCGACAGTCACCCAAGCACTGGCCAGGCACCGTGCCTGCTCTGCTTATATAGCCAACTGGCAGCCAGCTTCCCGCAAATTTACCGCATGACTTTAAAACAACATAACATCACAGCGCGGCAGTCACCCAAGCACTGGCCAGGCACCGTGCCTGCTCTGCTTATATAGCCAACTGGCGGTCAGCTTCCCGCAAATTTACCGCATGACTTTCGAATAACATAACATTACAGCGCGACAGTCACCCAAGCACTGGCCAGGCACCGTGCCTGCTCTGCTTATATAGCCAACTGGCAGCCAGCTTCCCGCAAATTTACCGCATGACTTTAAAACAACATAACATCACAGCGCGGCAGTCACCCAAGCACTGGCCAGGCACCGTGCCTGCTCTGCTTATATAGCCAACTGGAGGCCAGCTTCCCGCAAATTTACCGCATGACTTTCGAATAACATAACATTACAGCGCGACAGTCACCCAAGCACTGGCCAGGCCCCTGTGCCTGCTCTGCTTATATAGCCAACTGGCGGCCAGCTTCCCGCAAATTTACCGCATGACTTTAAAACAACATAACATCACAGCGCGGCAGTCACCCAAGCACTGGCCAGGCACCGTGCCTGCTCTGCTTATATAGCCAACTGGCGGCCAGCTTCCCGCAAATTTACCGCATGACTTTAAATAACATAACATCACAGCGCGACAGTCACCCAAGCACTGGCCAGGCACCGTGCCTGCTCTGCTTATATACCCAAAGCTGGCGGCCAGCTTCCCGCGAATTTACCGCATGACTTTAAAACAACATAACATCACAGCGCGGCAGTCACCCAAGCACTGGCCAGGCACCGTGCCTGCTCTGCTTATATAGCCAACTGGCGGCCAGCTTCCCGCAAATTTACCGCATGACTTTAAAACAACATAACATCACAGCGCGGCAGTCACCCAAGCACTGGCCAGGCACCGTGCCTGCTCTGCTGATATAGCCAGCTCGCAGCCAGCTTCCCGCGAATTTACCGCATGACTTTAAAACAACATAACATCACAGCGCGGCAGTCACCCAAGCACTGGCCAGGCACCGTGCCTGCTCTGCTTATATAGCCAACTGGCGGCCAGCTTCCCGCGAATTTACCGCATGACTTTAATAACAAGATAACATCACAGCGCGGCAGTCACCCAAGCACTGGCCAGGCACCGTGCCTGCTCTGCTTATATAGCCAACTGGCGGCCAGCTTCCCGCAAATTTACCGCATGACTTTAAATAACATAACATCACAGCGCGACAGTCACCCAAGCACTGGCCAGGCACCGTGCCTGCTCTGCTTATATAGCCAACTGGCAGCCAGCTTCCCGCGAATTTACCGCATGACTTTAAAACAACATAACATCACAGCGCGGCAGTCACCCAAGCACTGGCCAGGCACCGTGCCTGCTCTGCTTATATAGCCAGCTGGCGGCCAGCTTCCCGCAAATTTACCGCAAGACTTTCGAATAACGTAACATTACAGCGCGGCAGTCACCCAAGCACTGGCCAGGCACCGTGCCTGCTCTGCTTATATAGCCAACTGGCAGCCAGCTTCCCGCAAATTTACCGCATGACTTTAAAACAACATAACATCACAGCGCGGCAGTCACCCAAGCACTGGCCAGGCACCGTGCCTGCTCTGCTTATATAGCCAGCTGGCGGCCAGCTTCCCGCGAATTTACCGCATGACTTTAAAATAACATAACATCACAGCGCGACAGTCACCCAAGCACTGGCCAGGCACCGTGCCTGCTCTGCTTATATAGCCAACTGGCAGCCAGCTTCCCGCGAATTTACCGCATGACTTTAAATAACATAACATCACAGCGCGGCAGTCACCCAAGCACTGGCCAGGCACGTGCCTGCTCTGCTTATATAGCCAGCTGGCGGCCAGCTTCCCGCGAATTTACCGCATGACTTTGAAATAACATAACATACAGCGCGACAGTCACCCAAGCACTGGCCAGGCACCGTGCCTGCTCTGCTTATATAGCCAACTGGCAGCCAGCTTCCCGCGAATTTACCGCATGACTTTAAAACAACATAACATCACAGCGCGGCAGTCACCCAAGCACTGGCCAGGCACCGTGCCTGCTCTGCTTATATAGCCAACTGGCAGCCAGCTTCCCGCGAATTTACCGCATGACTTTAAAACAACATAACATCACAGCGCGGCAGTCACCCAAGCACTGGCCAGGCACCGTGCCTGCTCTGCTTATATAGCCAACTGGCAGCCAGCTTCCCGCGAATTTACCGCATGACTTTAAATAACATAACATTACAGCGCGGCAGTCACCCAAGCACTGGCCAGGCACTGTGCCTGCTCTGCTTATATAGCCAGCTGGCGGCCAGCTTCCCGCGAATTTACCACATGACTTTGAAATAACATAACATCACAGCGCGACAGTCACCCAAGCACTGGCCAGACACGGTGCCTGCGTCGCTTATATAGGCAACTGGCAGCCAGCTTCCCGCGAATTTATTGCATGACTTTCAAACAATATGACATTACGAATTTTATATTTGCAGTGCATCCGATGACTTCAACAACGGAGTTGTGCTAACTCGTCGTCCTTTACGTCCAAATGAACTGTTCCAAGTACGGCTCGAGCGTGTCGTTACCAAATGGGCCGGCTCGGTAGAGATGGGTGTGACCACGCATAGCGCCGAAGAGTTAGACTTTCCTTTCACCATGACCAATGTGCGGTAGGACTCCTTAAATTAGACGTCAACTCCAATATTTTAGAAATTAAAACTAAAACCTAATTAATTGGTTATCTTACAGCTCCGGCACTTGGATGATGACGGGCAATGGTGTTATGCATAACGGCATTACGGTCATTGAGCAATATGGTCAGAATCTTGATCGTTTGCAGGTCGGCGATCGTGTGGGTGTAGTGCGCAAAGACGACGGCACGTTACATTTCTGGGTGAATGGCGTAGATCAGGGACCGGCAGCGACCAATGTGCCCGAACGCGTCTTTGGGGTTATCGATCTCTACGGTCAGGCAGCGCAGGCTAGCATAATAGACACATCTGAATGTGGCAGTCCGGATACGGGAAATTCAACCATCTCCAATACAACGCTCTACAGTGAGCCACCCTTGCGCTTCCATAGCATACACGGTCGGTAAAATGAACTAATCGAAATCGGTGATTTGGTGAGTTTTAAAATTATCATTTCTTTGTTATGTTTAGGTAAAAATGCTGGCATCTCAAATGGCGGTCTCACCGCTTCCCGTCCCAATTCGCTGGCCGAATTCAATGATGCCATAGTCTTCAGTAATCGTCCATTACGTCAACGCGAACTCTTCGAGGTTGTGCTCGATATCATGGTGCGTCACTGGTCCGGCAACATAGAGATCGGCGTGACGGGTACACGCCCCGAGGACATACAACTCGCCGCCAATGCAACCGACTTGGATGCCAACGATATGATAATACTCTGTGGCTCGATGATCTTTCATAATCGTAAAACTATACGCTCCAATGTGCTCATCGATTTGGATAGCTTGGGCGAGGACACACGTGTCGGTGTAATGCGTAATGGTGATTATGTGCATTTCTTCATCGATGGCGTCGATCAGGGCCCGGCTTGTGAGTGTCGTATGCCGAATGTGTGGGCAGTTATCGATTTGTATGGCCAGTGTGCGCAAGTGACGCTCACGCAATCGCAGCCGGACATACGTGCGCCATATGCGACTAGTGAGAATTCGCAAAGCTGTCAAGCAACTTCGGTTATACAGCCGGCAACGTCGGAGTTGAAGCATCGTTGGACCTGCATATCGGGCAATGTGACTTTATCGCAAAGCTGGACGGTGGCATCACGTATTACCGGCGCTTCAGCGGCACTCTCACGTTGCGTTGTGTTCTCCGAGCATCCGCTGAGTGTCGGTGCGCCATTCGAAATCAAACTGATCTCGCACAATTCGTTATTCGCTGGTATGTGATTGTTTTGTTGTTAAAATGTTTTTAAATTGAAAAATTATTGTTGGATTTCAAAGGCT
The DNA here is from genome assembly GCA_027475135.1 of Bactrocera correcta. NCBI lineage: Eukaryota > Metazoa > Arthropoda > Insecta > Diptera > Tephritidae > Bactrocera > Bactrocera correcta. Next base: position 107,148,177 of record CM050323.1, read on the forward strand.
GTCTCAATATCGGCGTTACCGATTTGAATCTCTCCGATGACTATGTGCGCAAGAATATACCGTTAAGTATTAAACGCATACCTGCCAATGTCTGGTATGTATCCGGCAATGAGGTGCGTCACAATTCGACGCTGCTGCAGCGTTCCATGGCTTCTTTGGAGTGGCTGCGTGTTGGTGATCGTATTGCGCTCGAGCTGACGCCAGCGCGCACGCTGCGCATACTGCTGAATTCAGAGGACATGAATATACACTTTCAGAATGTGCCCAATGTGAGTAACGGTGTTGTATATATTGTTGCTCTATTCATATTTAAAGTACATTTCGTGCTCGGCTAGGATGTCTACGTCGTTGTTGAACTGCAAGGCTCTACCATGGCCGTGCAAGTGATCTCTTCACAGGGTCCGACTTCACCGCTGCGTCCATGTAGTTTACGCTTACAAGACTCGCTCGACTTTGGTGTTGATCCGCTCAATAAACAAGACTCGATGCTGGAATCAATCGATTCGGAGATGCAAACTTACGAGTTCTCCGAGCTGCATGGCAAACATGTGCGACTCTTGGATGAACATCGTTCGGCGATGCGCGTACAGTCTTACAATCAAGGCGTCGTATTTGTGGGCAAACCGTTATGTAAGGGGGAGAGCATTAGTGTAAGTGGAAAAGCGTTTTTTGTTTTATCTGATATGCAATATGCAATTAATCTCACAACCTACAGATCAAAGTGGACGCAGTGAATCCCAAATGGAAGGGCACAATAGGCGTCGGTGTGGTCGCAGCGTGCCCGCAACCCACAAGCGTCTCACAATTGCCAATCTCCATTTTGCATTGTAAGCGTCCGTGCTGGGTGGCCACCCACGATTACATCAATATAAACGGTCAAAAGATAGCCTCGAAGTATGGCGAAGCGCTGGAACAAATACAGCCGGGTACAGTCATCACTATGACACTCTCGAATGTCGGCATGTTGGGTGAGTGCGCGACAAATATTTTCATGTACTGTTTGTGTCAGTTTCTTCTATTACAGTAATTATGGTTGGTTCCATTAATTTGGAGGACTTGGCGGCCGGTTTACCCAATCACGTTTACCCTGTCTTCGATCTATACGGAAAATGTGAGAAAATTTCGCTCATTACCAGCAACGATGTAGGCCGCAATAGTACGCCGATTATTGAGGAGGCCGCCGCGTTGGAATATGATAACTTGCAGGAGCAGGATGGCGGTGTGCCACAATGTGAAAAGGCCGATTTGGAGATGCATGAAAAGGAAACGGAGCAGCTGTCGCAACAGCAGCAGCAGGCAATGCAGACAAGCGGCGGCGCAGTGGGCGGTGTGGCTGCGGGCAGTGGTACCAGCAATGCAGCAATGTTAGTAAAAACCAATTTTTATTTGATTTACTTTACTCTAAATATATTTCTTAACCCGCAACAGGAATCGTTCGGTGATGGAGAGCGTGTCGGAGAATTTATTGTTGAATATTTCGATTAAAAATCGTACACTGGAGCAAAATCGTGCTGTGGAGTCGAATGCAGCTAACACTTCGTGGTAAGTATTGTTGAGTTTGTTGTTATGGTCGCCTGGTTGTAGTGGAACGCAGATGAAGAAGCTTCAAACTTGTCAGAACACTGCGCTCCGCATGTGTTCTAATAGTCCGATATCGGTGATTCCGACCAGTAAGCAGCTTCTGGGTAGAAAGGGTTTTGTGCAAAGTTTCGACTGCTTCGAACATGACTAAATCAACTCGGCTATAATCTCTCATTTTCTTTCTCTAATTTCTTATTATACTCTTTGTATTTACAAATACAGCTTCATATAAAATAAATTTTTGCTCTCACGCTCTCATTTCCAGCTGTCTACGCGAGTCGTTACAACTACAACACAATACCAATCTCAATATTCAACGCAGTCAGAGTACGCAACGTTTTCAAAATGCACTGAATGCGTCGGCTAACTCCACAATACCAGGTGGCGCTATGGCTGACACTGCAGCGGCCTCAACATCCGCCGCACCAAACGCGGCTGCGTCAAGTAATAACAACGGCGCCGCTACTACAACAACCAGTGCTCCTTACGTCCATGATACGAATAAAGATTACGAGGCGCTCGAAGAGGCCGGCGCTGTGGGCGGCATGTCACTGCAAAGCGAACTGCGACACTGCAGTTCCAAAGAGAATTTACTCAGCACTCAGCGTTCCTCCAACAATTTGGATGCGTTAGAACAGCTGGTCAGCAGCGTTGGCATACATGGCGCAAATGCTAATGCCACAGTGGCCGATAACATGACAGCTAACGAACGCGCGTCCGAAACCGATAGCAATTTAACTGCCAGCGCCACGGTTGATGCTGCAGCCGCAGTGGGCGTGACCACTGCTAACATAGATGGCACTGTGGGTAATGTTGGTGCCCACGAGCATGCGGTAGAGGAGCGCGCCGAGGAAGGGGACGATGTGGACGACGATGACGATGATGATGATGACGACGACGATGATAATGATGATCTTGAGGACAATGACAATTTGGATCATTTGTTACTATTGCAACAACAACATGATTTGTTACGTTTACGCTATCAGCAGTTGAGTCAACCTTTATCGGCAAATTTCGGTCCACTCTCGTCGACATCAACGTCCACACAATTTGATTCGCTGCAGTCGATACCCTCCATCGAACGGAAGGATTGTGAATATCTGAAGCTAGTACAACAGTTTCGTACTTCACTCGTTTTGCCGCAATCCTTCTTCCAACCGCTAACCGATCCCATTTGCTTTTGCGCGCACTGCAACGCTTTCACATCGGAAAAGCTACACGGTTGGGTCTATTTCAAGTTGAATCAGCAAACGGTCAACTCGGCCGCTGCGCAGCATTCGCTCGACACCGGCGAGTGGCTGCCGCTCTACTACATGACGCGTGTCGACAAAATCCGTGCCATACTGGATCATGGTCAACCACTGCCGTTGGAGTCGAGCTGCGAATCGCACACCAGCCTCAGCAATCAGAAGGATGAGCCCGGCACACGTCTGGAATTGCACTTTTCACCGAACGCTGCCGGCATTGTGTCAATGAACAGCCAACATAAATACAATGTCAACTCGCATTCGTATCGTATCGGCACCGCTTTTGAGGTGTACGTGCGTCGGCAATCGCTCTGCCTGACGAATAGCAGTAAAATGAATGTGAACGCCGCGGTGGGGGCTTCATCGAGCGCTGCAGCAGCCGCGCTTAGCTTATTGGAGCGCCGTTCGTCGGCGGACTTGTTGCATCCGCACGAATCGAGCAGCGGTTTGACGCTCGAACAGAGCAGCAGCAGCAGCGGTGGCGCCGGCAGCTTGAGTGCGGGCTCAGCGTCGAGCGCATCGCTCAAAGACATGACGTGGTTTACGAAGGAGGCAGGCGCTTGTGTCATAACAGCGCTAATACTGAAGTTGGAGAAAATAACGCCTTCAAAGAATGCTGGCGGTGGGCTCAGTCTCGCTTTAGATGGCAACTAAGCGTAGGCAAATGCAGCAAATGAAAAATACAACTAAGGTCTCGTTGAGTAGGTGGTTTGTGGCAGCATGGAGAGATAGGCTATATGGCTACGCTTCAATTAGCATTGCTAGTCTCTTTTTCTTATATTTTTTTCTTTATAAGATTACTATTCCAAAAAGAAATGATATACATATATATTTTGCACTTTTGCATACAATTTTATATATACAAACTGATATAACGTTATAAATTATTGAAATGTAATGCAAAATTATTTAGTTTTGTAGTTGAACTGCTGGTCCCTAAGGAGTCCATATTGCACATTCTTCATCCATTATTTATTTATACATTAACATTAGTTTACTGCACTGATAAGATGATGAAAATTGCTGAAATTTCAAGGTATAAAAAATAAACGTTTAATGTCAGTTGTAAGCTAAGCATGGTTTGAAAAGCTCTGCTACTTGAAAGCTTCTCAGAATATATATAAAATATATTGCAATAAGAAGCTTTGGATGTTTAGAAGATATAATGAAAATGCTTGCGAAATTTACTAAAAATAAGTGATTGGCATTATTTAAAGCTTTTTCCAAAATTTTGTAATCCATTTTCCAAAGCTCTAGACCTCATAGCTTTGAGTTTTAGGAAAGTAAAAAAAAATTACTTGCGAATTTTATGAAAAATTGTTAGTGATATTCCTTGAAGCTTTTTCCAAAACTATGAAGTCTATTGAGCTTTTTCTAAAACTATGAGATCTAGAAAGCTTAACATTCTTATAAAATATAGTTAAAGTACTTGCAAAATTTACAAAAAAAAATTTATGAGATGTACTTTGAAGCTTTTCGAAAACTATGAAGTCCAATGAGCTTTTTTCGACACTATGAGATCTAGAAAGCTAAGAATTCTTAGAAAATATAAAGAAATTTACGATAAAATGTTAGTGATATACTTTGAAGTATTTCGAAAACTATGCAATCTAGACAGCTAAAATTCAAAAACTTCTCAAGATTTTTATTCCATAACTTAATAATGAAAAGATGTTCACAATCAATCAAAAGTGGAATGCATAAACTAACGAATTGCAACAACTCGTACAAAAATAGTATTTTTTTTTATTAAACCAGAGCTTTCGTAAACAAAAGTTGATAAATAAACTTGCCAACGCTTTTTATCATAAACTTTTGCTAAGGATTTTTCTGTCAAAAGCTCATGCATTAAAGCTCTAGCTACAAGCTTACATACTAAACTATATTTTTTGTGAAAACTGCATGAAAAATTGTAATGATTTAAGATTGCATCTAGTTGAGCTGCGTCTTCTTGAATGAGCTTTGAGTCACTTAAAAACGGATCTCTTTTTAACTCAATGAAAGCTGTAAAGAATTGCTGCAGCTTAAGTTTTGAACATAGATATTTGTGCTTTATTTTGTTGTCAGGTAAAAGGTACCAAAATGCTTAGCGATTTTCGATATTGAAAGCTTTGAGCTTCCATACTAAAAAAACCAGCAATAACTTCTAAGCGTGTGCAAGCTTTATAAAAGTAAGTGGCTGATTTCAAATACTTAACATTTGATTTTAAAATTTGCCTAACAAAAGCTTGCTATAAAAGCTTCGAGCTTTGAGCTTTCACCCGAAATCATCATAACTTGCATGGAGCTTATTTTAAATGGAATTGATTAAAACAAATTTAGTAAATCAAAACTTTAGAAGAAACTAAAATATTTATTGTAAAATTATAACTAACCTACTTTGTAAAAAATATAATAAAAATGTTATTCCAAAATTATTTTTTTTTTCAGAAAATAAAATTCAATCAAACTGTTTGAAAACAAATTCATTAATAAGAAATAAAATGAAACACTAACTCCTATTAGGAAACCTAACCTAAAACAGTAGTTTTGGAAAACAAAAAAAATTTGATTTTCAAAGATATTTTCTAAAAACCATTTAACTGAAAAATTGTTAATTTTAATTGAGACCAAATATTATATTACAAATGAAATTCAGCTAACAAGCAGCACTGAGTAAATTCATATATACACACATATATGCATGTATATGTATGTATGGAAATTTGAAATTCTTATATTCTAAGTCTAATTCTACGATTTTGTATGTAATTCTAATTATTGAAATTAATTGATTTCGAAAAATTGAACAATTGATACATTTTATTGTATATATATAGATATATACAGGCGTACCAACATACTTACATATGCACAGTACTCTAACGACACATACATACCCACACATACATACTTACACTTATGCATGTGAAAGCTTGGAGAAATTGTAATTCGATAATTGTTCATCGAAGCTACGCAAATCAAATTAAAATTATATACGAGTACCACACACACATACACATTCACATACAAATGGAATTTCATTAGAAGAGATTATAATTTCGCAAATAAATAATTAATGTTATGATTACACAATTGTGCACAAAATTATGGTTGTTTCTATTGTTGTATGGCATTAGCACATATGTATATGTGCCGTTAGGTATGTATGTATGTATATTTAAAGAAATTTCATAGAAACAACAGTTGAGCACTTATTGGAATATGGAAGGGGATATACTATCGAATAAGACAACTAACAGTAGTGTGCATGAGAAGGGAAATCTTCCACGGTTCTGGCTCTCCAACTTGAGCAGTTGGTATGGACGATAATCAGGTTTTGCTGTATAAGGTTTAAATTGGTCGCTACTTGCCAGCACAATGGCCCTAATGACGGCTTAAGTGCGATCGCCTCCCATCCGGTGTTCATGCGCAGAAAAAGATCTTTTATCTTCATTGTGATCGGTTTGTTTGTATAGAAGCTATATGCTTTATTGGTTCAAGGTCAACGGTTTCAATAATGAACAGCTTCATGAGAAAAAAAACTGAGAGGCAAGTATGCGAGCAGACGGACATGGCAGAATCGACTGAGCTTCCTTTTGGGGGTTACAAACTTCATGGCAAACTCAATATACCCTGTTCTAGTAAAAAAATAGGTCTTTAATGAAAAAATTAAAAGGTAAATATATAACTAAAGGTGTGAATACAAAAAGGTCGTGTATAATGACAACATACGTGTGTATGATTGAGTTTATTAACATTTATTTTGCTAACCTTGAGCCAAATAAGAAGAAAAAAATACCACATGACAAGTTCCACACTCCAAATGTATGGACGTAATGTATGCAAGTATCTGTAGACCTATGCTCAATGTACTTATATTTGTACAATTATGTGGTTACCCAAGTACATGCATACACATGTATGTGTAACCTGTTAAAAATCGCAAGAGACGGCGTGGAACCATTAAACTTGAACTTGACTTGATTTTTCAGGCGAGATTACAAAGCAGAACCACGCGGGTGCATAGTGATAGATTTATCAATATGTAGTTAAACATTTTCAGTACTGCTTTGCTGTGGCTATTAAAAGGAAAATTAGATGTTTTTGGTAAAAGAATGTGCATGAAAGTACCTACATACATGTATGTATACTGTATCTGCGGAGCTACATTATTAGGTCACTACAATTTACTAAATAAGCAAAAAATAAAGTTATAATACGGAATTAACTCCTTCGGGACTCATTATGCGCAGGGGAAATGTATACGAATTTACATTGAATATTGAATGTTGCGTATACGTCGTGGAGCACCGCACTAGTTTGTTTACTTAATCCATATGATACATGAGAGAGTTGCTTCATTAGCTGTTATGAGTGCTTACACGTTCTGACATACATTATATATACATATATATTTAATATATACCGTTAATATATATATATCTATATATAATTGCATATATGAGTAAAAATATCGACTATTCAAAGCAGAGAAAAGGGGTTCGTTCTCTTGCCAGCCTCTCAGAAAGAGTTTTTCGAATGTCAGTATTCTGTAAATATCTAAAATATCTATAAAATGTGCGAACATGCCCTTAAATAATTTTTAAACTGAAATAAGCTTAAAATCAACAGTTGACCACAGCAAGTTCATCAACTGTTACGTTGTAGGGCGACAGCTATTTGCCTTATTATTTGTATATATGTATGTATGTATATATTTAGATAATATGTATTCATGAATGTATGTGTTTTGCGTGCATTTACTCACTAATTGCTTGGCAAATAGCCGAGAAAGGGGAGTTAAGTTCAAAGTGTCGATCAATTACTCACCCGTCTGCCTCGCAGCCAGGTCAGTCAGGCCAGTTTAAATATTTATGTCGCTTAAATGACATTTAAACGTAATTTACAGCGGGGGGTGCGCGGAAGTCACAAAGTAAAGCATTTAAAGTATAAACATTGTATTTGCACGTTGAAGCAGTTATTAAAGTGGAGATTTTTTTTCATTTTGCTAATATATTATTAATATAGAGATGTAATTACAATTAGGGCTCACTGTTGGTTGCAATCAGCTGCTGCTTGGTTAAGACACACCCAGGGGGATTACAGATTTGCAAAATTTACTAATTTATCATAATTTGCTGTTGAATTAAAGGTTAATTGCAATATTTAATTTATAATAAAGTCACTTGAACACGATACCACAGCTTAAACTTGGTTCAGAGGTTGCTGGTGGAGAAGAGTAAGTGCCAATTTACTACTTTTGGACCAGAATACTTTAAAAGACATGGAAGCTATATGCATAAAGCAGGTCCCAAGACGTGTCTCTACAAATATTGAAGTAGCAAGGATAATAGAGTTCTCTCCAAGGGTTATATACTGACTCTCCAACGACCCTGCAACTTTTTGATACCATTTTTTAGTATGATTTGTCCCTTACTTCAAAGTAGGCCACAATTTTGAGGAACATTTCTTCATAGAGAGCATTCTTTTGAGATTTGAGAACGAGAAATGTGAAAGCATTTTGGAGCCCAACTCATGGGATTTTTGTCGTCGTTTTCACTGATTTGTTACACGGTGCATTGAATTGCTGAAACAGTATTTTATCTAAGGCTCTGTTTATGGCTTTTATAAGCGATTTTTCTTGACCTTGTCCTTTTTTTATTTCACAAGATATTCTAAATAAATTTGGTATGGGTTATTTTCCAAGGCAATGCTTAAATAATCTCCAAAGAAATTGTTCAAATCGGACTACTGTAGCACATATGTTGACGTGACTCAAACTGACCGATCAATATCAAGATGAAGATCTTCAAAAATTATCTACATAAAAAACAAGTTTAGGTCTCATTTGAGAGCTCAAGCTTGCTCTAACCGCTTAACTCTTAAACTGCTGCTCGTCTTAATATCCATTCCCCTTAAATTCATTCCTCCAAAGCGATTTCGAGTCACCTTGTAGCTGAAAGAAAGCAGCTGTTTTGCCTCAAATAAAGAAAAATCGACGCAATTATTACACTGACAGCGATCGAAATCATTTGTCGCATTGACAGCGGTGAAAAATCCACTTTCTATAATCGTACATCGTTAATTATCGGCTAATAAAGCATTATTCATTCGCCACTGTCAAATTGTCAACAAAGCACTCACTCGCTCGGTCGCTCGCTGGAGCTCATTACACATGCTTACAGGCAATTTTTATGTTTTTATCAGCAACTAAGCCGCTGTACGGGTGGCTAATAAAAATGTTACATTCCAAATTATTGGCTAAACAATGCGCAACCTGTGTACAAACAAATATTCAATGTCACGCCTCATCAGCCAGTCCAAAGCGCAGAAAGTCGCTACTACATGTAAACCAACTAAATTGCTTCTTTGGCTTAGATAATGGACAGTGGCAGCACAGCGCATATAAATAGTTTGGTCGCTGTATGTTTATTTTCACATGTGTGTGTGCACGTTGTCGTATATATGTATATGTATTTGTACAGTATATGTGTTTATTATTTCACTTTTGTTTGCTTTTGTTGTTATTAATGCATTATTGTTATATGAGCACACATATATACATATGTCTACATATCCACGCAAACACACACGTATAGTTGCAAGGGAACTCATTATAGAGCATTTCGTTGCAGTTGGTGTACTTTCACTGACCGTTGACTGCTGACCGCGTAATATTGTTTACATTGCAGACAAACACACACACTAACACACTTTTCCCATGTGCACCCGCACACATGCGCCATATTTGTATGGTAACGGCGCGTTAATTGTATGCATTGGCATAATAATATATGTGTGTGTAGGCTTATTGCTCAGTCTGTGTTGACTTCTCATTCATGCATACATAAGAAAGACTGTAAGTACCCTTGTACGTGTGCGTGTGCATAAAATTATTATTATAATTTGTGTTTGCCTTTGTATTGACTGACCATAGATTTGTGTTAGTGCCCTAGTGGATTATAATTTTTTATGACAATAGTGAAATTATTTTTTTAGATTTCATCCACAGATCCATAGCACAGTTAATGTCGCGCGTTGGTGAAAAACGGTTGGAAAAGCGGGAAAAACTTGAAAATTGTATTTTAGTAGAGAAATTGTTGAATGACACAAAGCGACGGTAAGGATTTTTCAACGTGAAATAATCCTTTTTATTCAAGTGAGTGAGAGAGTAATAAATTTGAAATATTATAAAGAAAAATTTATTTGTGATAAAAAATAAAATAAATTAATTAAATTAAAGTAAAAAAATTTTTCTAAAAAAGTTAAAAAATGTACTTATGACTAAAAATAAAACTAATTTTTGAAGAAAAAAACAAAAAAAAAAATTAAATAATTTTTTGGAAACACGAAATTTTATAACAGAGTACCAAAAATATTATATATTTATGAAAAAAAAATAAAATAAAATTTTAAATAAAAAATAAAAATATTTTAATATCCAGAAACACATTTTTTTCTTTTTTGGAAAAACAAAAATTTCTAAGAAAATTAACATTTATGATAATATATATTATTTTAAAATTAAATAAATAATTTAATATTTAGAAAAAAATAATATATAAAACAACAAAAAAATCTTTTTGTTTGGAAAAAAATTATCGCGAAATTTAAAAGCCACAAAAAAAAATTAAAATATACAAAAAAAAATTTACTTGAAAAAAATAAAATAAATAAAAATAAATAGTGCATTGAAAAATGTATTAAAACTATAAATTTTTATAAAAATTATATCTTTGTAAAAACAAATAAAGTAAAGAAGTGTTTTAAATAAAATAAAATAAAAAATTAATGATATAAAAAATTTATTTAAAAAAAATTATTAAAAAAAAAAAAATTTTTTAAATGTGTAAACGACTAAAAAGATATTTTTGAAAAAAATATAATAAAAAGACATGCTTTTAAAAAAATTATACTTCACTAAAAATTAATAAAATAAAAAATTAAAAAAGTGTTTTAAATAATAATTTTGAAAAAAAATTTATATTAAAAAAAATTTAAAAAATACCTTACACGAATCGGTCACTTTGTATGGCAGCTATATGTTATAGTGAACCGATATTAAAATTTTTTTTGGAGATTGCACCATTGTCTTAGACAGTAAGTCATGACAAATTTCGTAAAGATATCTCATGAAATGAAGAAGCCTTCCATACAAGCACTTGATTCTGATCGTTCAGTTTGTATGACAGCAATATGCAATAGTGATCCGATATCGGTTTTCTGACAAATGAGCAGCTTCTTGAGAAGAAAAGAAAGTGTGCAAAATTTCAGATTTGTACCTCATAAACTGAGTGACTAGTGCGTGCATATACAGATAGACAGACTCAAGGAGATGACTTTATATTATACGTTATGGGGTCGTCGATATTTCTGTGAACATTTAGTTAAATCTTGAAAGAGTAAAAAATAAAATAAATATTTAGAAAAGCAATAATATATGTAAGTAATAATAGTTCACACTTTCAGGTTTCAAGTGACCTTGTAGAACAACTGCATGTCTCGTGACTGCTAAACCTCGCCGCTATGTGTAAATATAAAAATTCACCGTGGCATATTATTAAGTTTAACAACATTCTATTGTCGTCAATTATAAATATTAAATAAAAAAAAAAACAACAAAAATACATCTAAGCAAAGTTCAGGGCATTTTACGATGACCGGCCTCGACTTAATACTTTCGGCGGCGCTGTGTCTCACGTGCGCAAATCTAACGGATATACGTCTACCAGAGGGTCTAATAGAGTTAGATGAAAATAATACCGTTGTTACTATATCGCCAGATTTGGCAGTTGACGAGCCATCCTTGGATGATGCACCACTGGAAACGGTAAAAACAATCATCGCTAAGAAGGAGAAAATGGATAAGCTAAGAGAGTGGATAAAGGGTCGAAAATTGGTGATTGCTACGTTGGAGGATTATCCGCTCAGCTATACGGTTATGGAGAATGACACGCGAGTGGGCAAGGGTGTGGCGTTTGAGTTGATCGACTTCTTGCAAGAGCAAATGCAATTCACTTATGAAGTTGTGGTGCCGGAAGATAATATAATTGGTTCGAGAGAGGACTATGAGAAGAGTCTAATAAAGATGCTGAATAACTCGGTGAGTAAAGGGGCAAGTTTGAGACTTTTAGAATACTGGAGCAAAGATAGGATATTGATATGTATACATTATATAAGGAGCTGAGAAACCGACAAGCTTTCGAGAGGTTCATCATAGACCGCTTTTAACTCTAATTATGGGAATTAGTTGCTTCTCAGTTCATTCCAAGACTTCTAATTAAGGAAATAACTTATTTTTTTTGTCTCGGGGTACTAAAAATATGATTAAATTGTTTGATTTCTCAATTCCAATCAGCTGAACTGGAAGTTATATGAAGTTGACGTAAAACATTTTACATAAACCGGTTGTTTGCAGGAAGCCGACTTGGCCGCTGCTTTCATACCGACGCTAAGCGAGCAGCACAGCTTCGTTTTCTACTCGACCACCACTTTGGACGAGGGTGAATGGATTATGGTGATGCAACGTCCACGTGAATCGGCTACTGGTTCGGGTCTGATGGCACCATTTGATTTTTGGGTTTGGATTTTAATTTTCATTTCACTGTTGGCGGTTGGACCAATTATTTATATGCTCATTATATTGCGTAATCGTTTGACTGGTGATAAGGAGCAGAAGCCTTACTCGCTGGGTCATTGTGCCTGGTTTGTGTATGGTGCATTGATGAAGCAGGGCAGTACACTGTCGCCGATCGCAGGTAAATGAGTGTATTTTGATTTAATATTTTTTTTTTAGTTTTTGAAGTAGGCAGTAGCCGCTTTCCGGAGAGTCTAAATGATAAATAATAAAAAAATTATTTCTACCGTGAACAAATTGTGTTCAGTGCCTCTAAATATTTGCCTTTCGTGATTGCTAAATCTTCGATAACAAGTTTTGGAAAGAAATTCATAAGCAGCTGACAAAAACTGTAGGAAATAGTCAATCTAGATGACAATTATTTGCTTTTGTCTTACGGCATATATATATAATTAATGTTGTTGTTGTTATAATGGCAAAAATATTCGCCAACTGCATTCATATCTTTGTTATAAATACTATCCGCGCATCTTCTGGCTGCGCAAGCCCTACTCGAAAAACTGAATAAAATGTTACTCATACGCACTGTATAACTTGCCTTACTCATGCTATAAAAGCCGTAGTTGAAAACACTTTATTGATTGGTTATTTACACAAGAGATTTAATAATTATTACAAAACTTATAATTCATATTACTGACATCGAGTCCAGTTGAAAAAAATCGAATTTGCATATGCACGTGTGTGCATGTAATTTTAACAATTTATCATCAACATAGCAAATATTTACGCGCGCTAGAAAATATAGAATATTTTTTCTTGCATTTACAAACAAATTAATTTTTGTAATATTTGTCAAATATAAATGCAACAACAAACACATATTTTAATATTTGCCAAATATAAATACAACAACAAGCATATGAAAAAATTGATGTTTTTTATTTTTCTACACTGCAGATTCAACACGCCTACTCTTTGCCACCTGGTGGATATTCATTACAATATTGACTTCATTCTACACTGCAAATTTAACAGCTTTTCTCACGCTATCTAAATTTACTTTACCCTATAATACCGTTAGCGATATACTATATAAGAATAAACACTTTGTATCGGCACGCGGCGGCGGCGTGGAATATGCGATAAGGAATGTAAGTGCAGATGTCTGTGCATGTAATTAAAAACACTTTTTAAATAAAAATTTAAATACATGAATAAGTTATTGCATGTAGAGTAATTGAAATAATTTAAAAGAGTAATTAAAATACTATAAAACTACACTATAAATGCATGTACCAAAGGCCGAGTTAAATCATATATCTATAGGCATTATATGGTATATAATTATAAATATATATTAATATATCTGCCTCTTTATAAATTTTTAATTTTAATAATTATTATTTTTCAACTTTTCCACCATTCCAGACCAACGAAAGCCTATCCATGCTGACAAATATGATACGCAACAACCACGCCGTATTCTCGAGCAGCTCGAACGATACTTTTAATTTGCAGAATTTTGTTGAAAAGGATGGCTATGTATTCGTACGTGACCGCCCGGCTATTAATCATGTGCTTTACGCAGACTATCGCTATCGCAAAACCATTAGCATGAATGATGAGAAGCTACACTGTCCATTCGCCATGGCTAAGGAACCGTTTTTGAAGAAGAATCGTTCATTCGCCTATCCGTTGGGCTCTAATTTGAGTGAGCTCTTCGATCCCAAGTAAGTTGAAATCTAATATTATTAAATACAAAACTTCCTGTAAAGTATGAGCTTAGCGTAATGAGAAAAATTGACTCTCGCAAGAAGGCTATAGGTCCTTGGACGATGTATTTCTCAACAGTCTTTTTCACTTTCAACTTTTTGTGCTTAACTTGAAAATACGGTTCTTGGTTCCGTAAATAAATACCAACCCCTTTCCTTTAACATTTTTCAGACTACTCAACCTCGTGGAATCCGGCATTATTAAGTATCTGTCGACTAAAGATCTACCAAATGCCGAAATATGCCCACAGAACTTGGCCGGTACCGAGCGTCAGCTACGCAACACTGATCTCATGATGACCTACTACATTATGTTCGCCGGCTTTGTTACCGCCATGGTTGTTTTCTTTACCGAGCTTGTATTCCGCTACCTGAATCACCGTAATGAGAGTAACAAGTGGGCGCGTCATGGCGTCGGACGCACTACAAATGGACTCTCGATGCGTGCACCGCGTTGGCTGCGCCAACTGGAGACGGACAGCGACAAGCAACGTCTGACTGCTTCACCCTCGGGTTCGACCATAACACCACCGCCACCATATCAAAGCATTTTCAGCAACAATCATCGTCACCAACACCAACACCAACAAGATGAGGCAAGCCGTCTGAGTAAGGAAAGCAGCTTGCACCGTTGGCGACGCGCCGGCCAATTCGGCGCCGGAGGCTCGAATTTTGGCACCTTAGCGGCCGGTGCAGGTAGCGGTGCTGGTGTACTGTTGGGCAATGGTCAGCTGCATGAAGGTAGTGGCGCTGGTGGTGTACGACGTTTGATTAACGGTCGTGATTATATGGTTTTCCGCAATCCAAACGGGCAGAGCCAATTGGTGCCGGTGCGTGCACCCTCAGCGGCGCTCTTTCAGTATACCTACACGGAGTAAATGCTATTAAATCCAGTGTGTGGTAGTAAAATGTGGCACTTTACGAACTAATTGGCAGTAATCGTAGAAGGAAGAAGAGTTCGTCAGAATAAATGTGTGGAGAATATCGGGTACGCTCAACTGAGTCCTTGCCTGCAGCAGGAAAGCCTGGTGAACAGTGCAGTGTTGGATTTGTTTTGTTAAATCAAATTTTACAAATATTTTCGTCGTAAATTGTTACTCATACTTTCGTAGTTGTTGGTATAAAGTTTATTTAGTCGATACATTTTAGATTTCTATTTTCCAACCTTTTGGGTTTACACACCTGCGAATCACATCTTAAATTATATAATGACGTAATGAGCAATAAATTTTAGAATATATTTGCACAAAAATACTACAAATTGTTAATGAATCAAAATATTTCTTGTGGTAACAAAAGAACTAAGTTACTCTGTTTACCCCTACGAAGTTCTATTCTAATATTTGACATAACCTGGAAAGCAGTAACATAAAATAGAACCCCTTGTTACAGCTTGTAGATTAATTGTGCCTCAGAAAGTATCGTTCTAATTATTTTAGGAGTTCGGTTCCATAAGTACCTAGCCTTAACGTCCGAAGGCGCTATGGCTCCGTCAATTCTAAAATGCTACTGGGGTACGCAGATGACACTGATAACTGAGTATTCAGCGCAGCCTTTTCCAGCTTGAAAAAAAGAAGCAAAAGATGTTGGTCTTGTTTGGAACGAGGGCAAGACAAAGTACCTGAAAGGCACACACAAGGATTCCTCACGTCTTGGGAACTACATCACCGTTGGTAGCTATATTTGAAAACTTAGGGACTTCGTATATCTCGGAACCAGCAAAAATTCCACAAATAATCTGAGACTGGAGATCAAGGAGAATAACTCTTGCCATCAGGTGCTACTTGGGATCGATAGACAATTGCGAAGCAGATCCCTTTCTCGATGAAAGAAAATTACACTATAAAAGCATGTCATTATTGCTGTTCCTATAATACAGTTCAGAAAGTTGGACGATGATGACCCGAGATGAAAAAGTACTTGGAGCTTTCGAGAGATAGAGAGAGAACAGGAACCACGAACTGTATGAGCTCTACCGCGGCATGGTTATGGTAAGCTCAGGTTAGGCCATGTTGTTAACGTGGAAGTTGATGCTTCAGCGAAATGGGCCTTTGATTCGAAACCCTTGGGTGGACAACGGAAGCAATGGCGCCCACGCAATCAATAGAAGGATTAAGTGCACAGCGAAACTACTAAATATTCCACAAACCACTGCGATAAATCAATCAAAGAATATAATTTTACCGATTTCTGTCCGAACATACTACATTTGCATGAAAGTAATTACATTGCGTAAAATCGGTAATCTATCAGCAACTAGATGTAGAGGGCTGTCCACTAAAAACGCCCACGAGAAATTTCCTAATGCACTTGTGGGCGTTCAACCAACTCTATGGTATTTAAACAAAGTGCTGTTTCGGTATTTGTTGTTGATTGTTTTGTGGGTGCACATGTGCGTAATTATTACAGAACTAGCCTCTAGCTCACACTTGTACCCATAGTAACCCAGTAGGGCATACTGTCTTAATACTTAGGGTTAGTTGGGAGAGTTGCATGCTTCGCTTAGGATTCGCACTGGAGGCAAAAGGTAGTATATATTCAGATTTTCAGTCTTCTAAATAGTAATCGTTAAATATAATCATATATACATATGTATGCTTTTGGCGAAGATTTGACTACTTTTCAACTCTTATTGAAAACAAAAAATTATATGAGTCTACTTGTAGAATATTATGATTGATGGTTATGTGCACTGAAATGTATAACTCGGAAGTTATAAAGCTAAAATTTGATATCCATCTCTCACTCTGCTCAATTTTTGATAATTTTTACAGATTTCAAATAATAATCTTTTTTGTGTATCAATTTCCTAGCGGGTAGCTATCAATCATTTATAAATACATCTGTACTGCCAATTCAGAGGTGCTAAGTGATATCTGTTAATGCGTCCAAATTGTGTTTATTTACATAAAATAATTGTTATCGGCAAGTGTAACAAGAGATCTGCTAGATACGGGTGGTGGTTGTAATTGTGTGCGCGTATTTTTGGAAAATTCTCAATAAATCAGGTGAGCATTGAATGTTACCTATTTAACCGCCTTTTTTCGTTTTTCCATTAAAATTTCATTCAATTTATCTTATATATGTGCCGGGAGGAGGATGAGTTGGAAATATACAGGTAATTTCGAATCCATGTACAGCGCTTGGAAGACGGAGGATGAAATACAGACATACAACATCTTCGGCGAACTATGAGAATGTGCCGTCTCAAAAAATGTATGATAGGCTCAAAGCGCTTTGTCGATTTGTAAAGATCATATGATCCAGTATATTGAAGTTTTGTCTATCGGAATGGACCGACGTTATAAACTGTTCAAGTGGGATCCCTCTTAGAACCGACCGCCTGAGCTAACCTAAGCTAACACATATGGCTATACAACTAAACTGTATGACTATTAGCCACTTAATTAGCTGCAAGACACCAGATAATGAAATTCAAGTGAAGTGAATTTTCAAAGAATCAATTACTGATTGATTACTAATTATCATATACTCTTTTTTATCAATTTTTTTCTTCCTTTACCACACCACTTTGTTTACAAACACGCCGCTTCTGCCTTATTTGTTTACTTTCTTCACAGTGTCCTCCAACTACAGTGATTGTCCTTGCCAACACCAATACTCAGGCGCATGTTTGATCGATAAGCCGAAAATATTGCAATTTCTCAGTGCCACATAAATGTTGCAACGAATCGGTTTCACAGCATTCTCACACAATAATGCCCAATTTGGAGGCACCCATTGGCTACGATGAATCTTCACCGGAGAATTCCTACTCTGCCGAGGCTGATGTGCCCACAGTGGGCGCACCCATGCAGCCGCTGCCAGCTGGCGCTGTAGAAATACGTGTACAGCCACCGGGCCAGCAACCAACGCAAGCGCCTGCACGACGACTGCCTGCCTTGAGTCCGAATCCGGTGCGTGTGCGTCCATTGCAACGGTTCAGCGAGTTTGACCGTGAATTGGCGCTATTGGAGGAGGAGAACTACTGGCCAGTGGTGCCGGTCGTACAGATACTACCAATAAACTTGCCGCCACAACTGCCCGAGCCGTCGCTAGATGAATTGCTGGTGAGTAGTCGTTAATATTGTGGGTAGTTTGTGTAATTTTTATTTAATTATTTTCAAATATACAGCGTCGTGTCACCGGTCGTAATGATTTGCATAATGTGGACACTGTGCGCCTACGCGTTATCTCTTATAGCATCAGTTTGGCAAGTTTGCCGCTCTTTCTGCCACGCCTACAGCATCTCGACTTGAGCGGCAGTGTGCTTTGCTCGTTGCGTGATCTCGGTTATGGTCTCCTACACTTGAGCTATTTGAATGTGAGTAATTGTGGGTTGAATAGTTTTGACGGCACTAGCGGATTGCCGGCTGTGCGTGTAATTATCGCTGATGGCAACATGATACAGCGTGTGGACCCGCTCACCGATTTGGTGTTACTGCAGCGACTGAGCGTGCGAAATAACCGCATCAGTGATTTGGGTTTACTCACTTTCTTAGGGCTTTGCCCTAATTTGTTGGAGTTAGAGTTGCAAGGCAATTCCGTTATACACAATCCACTCTATCGCAGCACATTGCAACGCAGCGTGCCCACATTGCGTGTATTGGATGGCATACCGCTGGGCGAATCATCTGTGGTCGCACAAGCCACAGTAACCATTGAAGCAACCGGCGGCAACTCTTCAACGGATGGCGAGGTTTCATCGCTTTCGAGTGAGTTGTACTCTGACTCTTCTCGTGCCGAATCGAACGCGTCATCGTTAGCGCTTGTGCCTGGCGCGTCGCATAGGCCTGCCACGGCCCCTCAGCCGGCAGCGAGTGAAGGCAACGTTTCCGTGCAGTCGCCCAGACCGGCCTCAGGTAGTGATGTAGCAGTCAGTATATATTATTATTTTTAAATATTAATTTTTTTTAAATATAGTTGCCCACACAGCCGAGTTACGCCGCAGCTCACTTTCCATGGGTGCACCAGTCGTGGGCTCAGTGCTTAGTTTGGTTCGCCGCAATCGGCGGCAGCGTCGTCAAGCTTGGACCACGTCGTCAAATAGTTCCTCCTCAAATTCATCTCTGCATTCTCCTTTGGAGCATGAGAGTTCGGAAAATCGTCTATCTGCTTTACCGCAACAGTTATCTAGTGATAGTAATGACTAAATGTGTACTGGATCGACGGAAATTATTTGGTGTATATTTTTTTATGAAAATGAAATTATATATCTTAACCATTCGAATACACATAAATATACTAGGGTTATTTTCTAAAACCTTCGCTTACTGGCTGTGGAACTAGAGATATCTCGTTTATAACGCATTTTGTTCTGCTGACAGATAAAATCGTCCAAGGAAAGCAGTGTTATGGCAGATCATTTTATTGATTACCTCGTCTGTTGTTTCGGAATGGAGTTTTAAGGAGCTTGAATAGAGAGAATATGGGATCGAAATGATTACTTAAACTCAAAATGGTAAAGGGAGTTTTAAGGAGCTTGGAGAGCAAGAGAGGAGAGAGAGAGAGCATATGGATCTGAATGATTCCTTAAACTGTAAATTGTAAAATTTTGTTTGGGTTATAGAGAGAGAATATCAGATCTGATCGACTTCTTAAACTCAAAATGATAAAACTTGGTTGAGAGGGGGTTTTTACCATTTTAAAGAGTAGGGGAGTTTGCTGCATAATTTTTGCTTGACGTTGGTTAATATAGTGTTAGTAAGCGACTACTACAATAAAATGGAGTACGAAGAAACTTGGAGAGAGAATGATAGAGAGAGATTATGGGATCTGAATGATTACTTAAACGTAAAATGATAAATGGAGCTTTAAGAAGCTTGGGGAGAGAGAGAGGGCATATGGAATCTGAATGCTTCTTTAAACTCAAAATGGTAAAATTTGGTTCGAAGGAGGTTTTTACCATTTTAAAAGGAGGGGCGTTTGCCTACTTTGGTGTCCATGTCTTTCACTTGTGATTTCCACTTACCATTTGGCCTCATTTTTTCTGCAGCCTTTTGGCACAATTCTTGCATAAAACATTAGAATTCCTACATTTTGGTGTCAAAAGCGTTTTCTTTATTGTATTTTTTTCTGTTTTTGTTTTGTTTTGTATTTTTGGCGTGTGTCAAGCGCATTGTCGTTGACACATTTGAACAACTTTTACACCAGCCATTTCACTGCCTTGAGGCACTCAAGCATTCAGGCTTTTTATGACATGCTGAGTGTGCCTTTTATCGTTTTTTTTCATACTTTTTGCTAATATGCTGCGGCTGCTGCTTCTTATTTGCTATATGTTTTGCCTTGCGACAAATGCGGGCTTTAGCCGCAGCTGCCTTTGGGGCGCAATATGCGCTTCACTGACGTCAGCGTTTTGTTTGCAGGCATCCAACGGACGCTGCGCGCGTGTGTGAGTGTGTCAATGAGCTGCTGCCTGTTGTTAATGCGTGTGACGTCACAACAAATGCGTGCGCCCAACGAGTAGTGATTATTTAGTTGGCACAGACGCGCTTGACCCGCAGCGCACGGGTTGGCTGGCTGGTTACAAAGGAGCGCCGTCGAAAATTGCGTGACACAGCCAACGCAGCGCACAGTAAACAGCTTCTCTGGCAAGCCGGCGCGGCAAACGGATCTAATAAATCGGTGGCGAAATTGTTTGGCATACACTTTGCGTTGATGACATCAAGTGTAATATAAAATCGTACATTTTTCACACTCGAGTTTTTTGTTGGTTCGCACGTCGCGGACGCGGCGTGACTTCATAAACTCTGAGTTTTACGTGCTTTAGTGGTGTTGTGTACCGTATTTAGTAAGTGTGTAGGGGATGCGCTGCTATATATGCCAGTTCGACCTTTGCATAAGTTTAGAAACTTTTTTCCACTTTTTTGTTTGTTTTTCTTGCATCATTAAGATGCCAGCAGCTTAGCTAACAGCCGCGTGTCCTCTCTTGGTTGCTCTTCTTGGTTTATTTCCTTTCCAGCGGCAACCCAAAAGATTGCGTTGGCGTTGTTGACCTTTTAAAAATGTCTCAAAAGCAATTAAATACAGTCGCGGGTACTTTTTGTTGCCATAAATGCTGCCAACAGCAAAACCGAGGAACCAAAAACAAGCGCGCAGAAATACATGCCGCCTCCACGCCCACTGCTGGCCAAATAAGCACTTGCTAAGTGTATATATGTATGCGTAGCCACCCACGTCCCGCTCAGCTTCCTTCATCAGATTCAGCAGCCCTCCACCGCGTGTTGTGCTATTGTTGTGACGCTTTTAGGATTGTGGCGACGACTGCATGCTCACTTTGTTGCTCAAACACCCAAACCAGTCAGCAGTAAATCCATTTATTTATTTTTCACCGAAAACAAAACTATGACAGCAAACAACAAATGTGCAGCATGTGTAGCTGTTGTGTGGCCGTGTGCTATTGTTATTGTTGAACTTACTGCTGCCGGCTTTTCCGTGTTGTTGCGACTGCTGTTTATAACGCCTGCCAGCTAGCCTGGCATCTCGTCTTATCTGAGCTTGTTTTTGCTTTTGCCTTTGCCAGCGATTTGTATATACATACATACATACCTCAATATATGGGAGGTTTTGCAGTTATGTTGCTTTTCTTTGTTGTGTGCGGATTTGTTGATTTATTATATCCTGAGCTTTTCCGATTGACGTCATCATGCAAAAATGTGCGCTACATGCGCACTGCCAACTTATGTTGTTGTCTTTTGTTTTGTTTTGCAGTGAGCAGTGTAAAAGAACGAAAAAAATAAACAGTTACTAGAAACCATGCGCCTCAACCAGTCTTCGAAACGTTAAAAGCTGCGAGCATTTGAGCGCCAGCTGCTAAAGAGTACGTGTAGCGCTTAAAGAGCGCAAAAGATATTGAGTACTCTTACCCTCTGCTCCATGGTTTTTACTTCGCACCGAGCACGTCATAGAATTAAGTGCGCACGGTGACGACAGAAGGTGGCGAAAAAAGTGGAAAAAAGTATGCGAAAATATTTGGAAATTGTAAGCAAAGATGCTAGTACATAAAACTCAATATGGAACGGCATTAATACACGGCGCGTAAGCGAAGCAGTGGAGGCAGTTTGATTTTATCTAATATATTTGGCACTTTTTGGGTTGTAAGGCCGGAAGTTGTTGTTGTAGAGGCAGAAAACATTTCTGAAGTAATTTCGAGGTATGTTACCAGTTGACAGTCCTTAGCTGGTTAAAAATCCGGTTTCGTTTCGGTTACTTAGACCCGCTTGTCGGTAAGGCAGGTCACTTCTAACGATGCTACTGGCTAACGCTAGTGACCTACGGTCTTTACGATTTGTAAGGGAGGTTGTTGTTGTAGTAACGGCAGAATACATTTTTCGAGAAATGGTGCCAAGTTGACAGTCCGTGGTTGGCTAAAAATCCTGGTTACTTAGACCCGATTGTCTGTAGGACAGATCACCTCCAACGGAGCTTCTGAACAACTCTAAATGACCTACGGTCTTCACGATTTGTCATAGTTTTAGATTTGGTCTGTTAAAATTTGCGTCAAGCGCAGGATAAAGGATGACTACTCCTCTTCGATCTAGCAACTGAACTCCATCTGGTATCGCAAGAACCAAAACTGA
The DNA here is from genome assembly GCA_027475135.1 of Bactrocera correcta. Classification (NCBI taxonomy): domain Eukaryota; kingdom Metazoa; phylum Arthropoda; class Insecta; order Diptera; family Tephritidae; genus Bactrocera; species Bactrocera correcta. Next base: position 107,170,921 of record CM050323.1, read on the forward strand.
TCTGCGCAGTTAGGTAGATTTGTTAGGGTCAGACTTTAGCGAAGCGGTCCTTAGATATATTATTATTGTTATATGCTTGATAAGATCACTTTGCTTTCAATCGAAAGGCGGAAATGTAGTAGAATTCTCTTACTATTTGAGATCTCAAGGCTAGCAGATGTTTCAAGAAGGTTTTAAGCATTGAAAAGTTCTTCTCTCCAGTAAAAAAATTTCAAAAAAATAAGAAAAAATCAGTGGGTCGACTGGGAGTAGGATATAAAGTGGTCTTCCTCCATAAGGGAGGAAAGGAAGTTCAAAGAAAATTAATATAATAATTTGCTTTTCTTTCTGTGTAAATTTATTCGGACTTCTACGAATGGGAAAGCAATTGAGCTAAAAATAGCACTTATCCTTAAAGTGTTCAACAACACAAGCACAACTTATACAAATAAAGTAAATAGTGAAAGCTTGGGAGTAATTACCGAAATTGCTCCCACACAAATGCGAGAAAAGCGAATGTGAAAACGGCGTTTTATTTGTAGGCTTGTAAAAACACCAACACAACAACAAGCAAGAGAGTAACAATTGTAAATCACTTAGATAAATAGTTATTTGGACGCATACAATATGAGAACGAAAGAGAGGAAACATAATAGCTTAGAGAAAAGTTAGACTAAGTGCACAGTGGGGTGAAGAGAAAAAGGATGGAGTAGGGGGGCAAAGCAAATATACCAAAATGTGAGTTTATACGAGTATATGAGAGTACTACATATATGCCCGTTTATATCACTATTTCCGAGTTTATATGAAATTTTGTGAGTTTTTCTGATTTAGTACTGTATAAATATTTATACGAGTTTATACGAGTTCTATAGGAGGATTTATGCGAGTATATGCCAGTTTGTACGATTATATGTGGGTTTGTGAGAATATATGCCAGTTTATACGATTATATGCGGGTTTGAACGAATTTATCCGAGTTTATACCAATACTATATGAAGATTTATACGAGCATATGCGAGTTTATATGATTAAGTGTGGGTTTTAAGATATTGTGCGAGGTTGTACAAATTTATGCGAGTTTATACTAGTACTATATGAGGATTTATACGGGTAGATGCAGGCTTATATGATTATGTATGGGTATATATAAGAAAGTGCTAGTTTATACGATTATTGCAAGAATTTATGAGAGTTTATACCAGTTTAATATGAATATTTATACAAGTATATGCGAGTTTATACGAGATATGAGTATTTATGCGATAATATGCCATTTTATACGATTATATGCGAGTTTGTAAGAATTTATGCGAGTTAATGCGATCACCTCCTGCATGCTTGTGTATAATCTTAGTATATCCACTGATTTTAAAGAGTGTTCTGCAGTTTATTTTTCGCTACCATTCCGCAACCAATGAAAACAATACTCGTAGTTATAAGCGTGACATTTTCACAATTCTACCCCCAACGTACGCTAACTACGTCCCATTCGCACACGCACCTACCCACTTACTAGCCAAACACAGTGTGCACTCGCTAAGGTTTTGGTCGGTTGACTGCTTTGGCAGCGATACGCACTGCTGACGTCATCATAAAGCTTTGACTACAACAAAAACAAACGCCATCGTGTGAAGGAAGAGAGAGTGGTTTGGCAGAGCAAGCTAGTTCGAGCTGTTCATGGCAGCAGGCAGTCAACAAGCGCAGGCATGAAAGCCTGCTGTGCAGAGAAAGCCTTTAACAACAGCCAATTTGGGTAGCAAGTAATGCTTAGTCAAGTCAGTCGCTTAGTAGCCGTGAACGCGAGCGAACGCGTCGCGAAAAACACGCTCGTACTGTGAAACGCTTGTCAATTGTGAAGTGTTATGTAGTGTTTGTGTGCTTTGTTGTGACAAAGTCAGCAGGAAGTAAATATCAAACAGTGTTGTGAGCAAGAAGAAGAATGATTATAGTGAAACTGAAAGGATATATAAAGTTGAGAGAGTAAATTAATATACATTTTTGGATTTAATTGGAGCACAGATATCAGCGATAGTTTTTAGGATTTGGGAATGAAGGATAAATGTATGAACTGAACACAGATAGCTTGGTAGGCAATTGCAAAGCGTATCAACATTTGAAATACTAAATATTTTGCTTACTCAGAAATGCTATTTAGGTCAAAACGAACTGGACCACGACACGAAACCAAAGAATTGGCGAAAAACGTAAAAATAAAGCATACATGTGAAGCAAGGAACAGCAAAGTACGAGTACGAATGTAATATTAGTATTTTGCACAGGAAGTAAATGCTACAACAATTGCAGCTAACAACAAAAACACACGCAGCACGGATACGCTCGCGTTGATTGAGCGATAAAAGCGCGAACTGACAGTTAAATGAAATGTCAGAACTTAATTAAACATAAAATCAATAAGTAGTGGAAGTAGGCGCGTGGCAGTGCAACAACAAGCACAACAAGCGCACAAGAAGGCGACGAAGAAGACGAAGCAGAGGCAAGGAAACGGCCGTAACGCGTTATTGATGGCCCGCAGCGCAGCAGGGCACCACAAAGCAGCTTCTGAGCGTTTCGATTGAATTCGATTTTTTGTGGGTCAATGAGAAAATAGAAAATTTATGTAAAATAGCAACAACAGCAATAAAACATGCAACTTAAGTAGTGCATATTTGTTTATTGTAAATATTTATAAGCAAAAATCCAACAGGCAAGCAACAAAACGACAGTAATGCAAGTGAAAATCGTTCACACAAAAATGAAAAATTAAATTTTGAAAAAAAGCGCGTGTGAAATACAAAAAAGTGCAAAGTTTTCGAAAACATTCCAACAACTACAATTTTGGCGTATAAAGTTGAAGGACGAAGTTGCTTGGCACGCAGAAAAATACCAAAAAAAAACAAAAAAAAAACTTAAAGAACAAAAATTCTAAAAAGCAACAATAAATAATACCTTAAAAAACAACAACAACTAACACAAATGAATTTGTAAAATATTGAAGCGCTGGCTGGGCTTACCAAGCATCGAACAGGAACTGCAGCGTTTATACACAGAAATCGCTTATTTCAACAAACGCTGAAAGACAGCCCAACAAAAAACATTGTTTCAATATAAGCAACAATAACAAAAAAATATCAAGAGCAAAAGCCAGCACAAGAAACTGCAAAGGCAGCAAAAACTATTTGAAAAGAACCCGAGCAGCTGTTTCCACACTGAAAGCTTGGCATTTTCAAATTTCAAGCACACGCGCGTTTACAAAAATAGCAAAAAATACCAGAAACCACAACCCACTAAACCGTAATAACAGTGCAGTTTAACAGCAGCCAAGACGCAAGCGCCAACCAAGCGTTTTGTGTAGGTTGTAACTGAACGAAATTTGCATCGCGTCGCCAGTGCCAGTGCCAGTGCTGGAAGATGGAAGCCACCCCGAAGGTGCATCGACATCGTCACCGACGTTCGGATTCGCGTCATCATCGGCACGAGCGTCAGAGCCAAAATAGCAGCAGCAACAGTAATAATAGTAATAACAGCAACAATACCAATGGCGGCAGCGGCAGCGGCAGTCGTAGCGGCCAACAGCCGAGACAGAGCAATATTATTGCAACAACAACAACGGCGACGACGATAGTGCCAACACCAACACAAGCAGCGGATGCGTTAACTAACACAACGACAAGCGCGACAGTCGCGTCGAGGACGAGGACGCAGCACGACGCACCAGCAGAGCAGCTGCAACAGTCGCCAACACAACAGCAAACGCACTCAAACGCAATTCAATCGCCAGTGCGTGAGCGTCGTGGTCAAGCGCGGTCTAATCGCGCACAAACCGGTGCACAGGACTTAGCCGCTAACTCCACCGCTACCACCGCTGCTCGACGAACTTCAATCACAAGCATTGAGATACCAACCGCACTGGTTGTTGAGGACGGCAACGAGGATGGCACGTACGACGAGACAACAGCCATCTGCGCCAATGTGATTGTCACCACAGTGCATGAACGACGTACGCACTCCATGGATACGTTGGATCCGTTGGGCCAGACAACCTCTTTAAGTCAGTCGACCACATCACAACAAACTGTGCTGCTGGTGAATGGGCATTCACCGCCGCCGCAAGAGGATGAAGAGCAGGCGCCCACTGCAAACGGTGAAAACGCTGCTATGTTAGCGTGTGGCACGAATGCGGACGTTGGCGGTGTGCCGTCGAAAGAAGAGGGCGCCACGCAACTGGAGTCACCCACAGCACCGAATCCTAATGGCGGCGGTGCGGGCAGCAGTCGCAACTCTTCTGGTGATGCGTTGAGTTTACGTGAAACGCTGCAACAGCTACCGCCTACGGTGACACATGGACATCGCCATCGGCGCACACATTCACCACAATCGCCGGCGCGGCGCACACAAGAAGTGGACGCTTCGTTTCATCGCGGCATATTGGGTTTCATGGATCGTGAGTTGAAGCACAGCTCGCCAACGCCATCGGCACTGAGTGTGGGTAGCGGTAGTGCAGCAAGCGGCGGTGGTGGTGGTGGTGCTGGTGGTAGCGGTACAGTGCGTAAGTTGCAGTCGCTGTCTGATCCACAGGCGAGTCCCGCCCAACGTTCGGTACGTTCGCGCAGTAGTCTGGAGAAGAGTCCGCGTCGTAAGCGTAGCAAATCGGAATCGCGTAGGCGGCGTGAACGCAAACTCATCGCCGCTGGTGAGCTGGAAGTGCGACAGGCGAACGAGACTTTGATGCGCTATTTGAAGCAGTGCTCGGAAATGAATGACGCTTCGTTGTCAGGCGAGTTGGAAATCGATCAGAACTATGATGAGCGGAGAGTGCATCGGAAGACAAAATCGCAACGGGATAAGCGTGGGCATCTAATAAGTGAGTATTCGCTGCGGAAGTCTAACTACTAAGGTAGTTGGAGGAGGAGAATGGGTAGCTTGAGGACTCAGTGTTTTTGTAGAGTAGAGATTAGTTTGTCAGCGACAGTCTGACAAGCTTACAATGTATGCGTAACTTTTATTCTTTACATTGCCACTTTATGACATGTCATTAAGTGTCATTCGGGCAGTATTCAGAAATAATTTCCCAACTGCCAAGCGCAACGAAAGTATGTATGCTCGTGTATTCACTATTTCTTGCACAGTATATTACAAATCTATTATTAGCCTCACAATTTGTAGCTTGTAGGAAGGTAGCGCTCAGCAAACCATTTCACACTACCTCCCCTGCCATCCACTTATAAGCGAAAGAGTATATTTCTGCCATTACTTAAATTGCATCAGCTTCTTAAAGGCACGAGAAAACAACAAAGAAGCTTTGAAAAACGAAATCCGAAAGCTTCTATTCTAGTTAACTATATAAATCACTTCAGGCTCTTTAAGCCATTTGCTGCTGAAGAGCGTACTGTATGATGTAAGAGCGCCACTTGTCGCATGAAATTTCCCTTACGTTCGTTTGTTATTGCTTGTCATGTAAAAGTTTTATAATAAATAGATCGATCCGGTCATGGTCTTACAAATATGAGCATGTAAGTTTCAAGCTTGAATAGTTTTGGTTATAAGTTGTTGTACGAGTATAAAAAGTACATAGTAGAACACAGTTAAGAGCTGAAGACCTATTTTTGACCATGTTTACACTGTAGAACAAGCATTATGAAAAAATAGAAAGTCATTATTTCAGACCTTCTTTCATCTGGAGCTTAGCAATAAATTTCGAAATGAAAACTTGTTACTGTTCTGACCACTTAGTACTGATTTTGGGAGCTGTGGAGTTCGCATGTAATAGAATATTACTTATTAAAGGCAACGTTCTCTAGACGATGAAACTGATTTTGTATTTTATTTGAGAGAATTTTAGCCCTCAAGCCTAGTATCAGTATTACTGAGCTTGAGACCTTAATTTTCTAAAAGTTTTGTGTTAAAAATAAGACCCGACAATATGTAATAATAATTATTTTTTGGTTAACTAAGAGGCCTGAGTCCTTTTGGCAACTGTCTGATAATCTAATATGAACATTGGAGGTCCTATAAGAGCCTGATTTTTAAGTAAAAGATTAGATGTTTTCATCATTTTCAAAAAAATTTGTGTTGCAATTTTCTCTTAGCACACACAATATATACCACTCTCTGCACATACTCTCTCTTTTTTCTCACTTAAAAGTGCTCTCTTTCTCGCCATTTATTTATCTGTATCTCTCTGCTTTGCAGGCAAACTTTACTCAGCTGGCGGTCTCACCTCCATATTACGTGAGCTTTCCGATGACATTGTACCCGCGGAGGGTGAGGAAATCTACAATCCATTCACACCGGTTGTCTCCCCCACCGAGGATACGCCCGCACACATTGACAAAATGTTCCTGCAGACGTCATCGGGATATCGACCAGTTGAGCACTGCTATTATAAACATTCGTTTGTGGGTGTGGGCGGTGTGGGCGGCGGTAGCGCTGCTGCTAGCGGTAGTGGTGGCCCAGGTGGTGGCGGTGGCAGTGGACGCGGCGTTGGTGTGCATCGTTTGTCTGCCGCGGGCGGCAGCTTGGCTGGCGGTTTGGAGCAGGCGGGCATGTTGCGGGCGAGTAGCAGTTTCGGCGATACGCGTTGCCTACTCGATGCCGAGTGTGGCAGGTGAGTGCGAAATAGAAAAGAACAACAGAATTTAGCATGCAGTGTGCGTGGGGTGTCTTATTTGTGTGGCTGCAGGCTAAATCTGTGGCGACAAGTTATTGTTGGCAAATGTCATGAGAATGAAGGCGGGGGGATTATTTCTTGAAGTTCAATTTTAAGTTTTACTTCGGGCGGTAAAAATATATTGCTTATTTATGTACATATAATTACAGAAATAAGTTTATAAATATATTTGCGCCGACAATTGACAGTTAAAATAACTTCAAATAAATGAAATATTTTATGCGTAGTTGTCATGGCGTATACGTAACCTCAGCTAGGTGCCGTTGAGTTTATAACTAGTTGTCATAGCGTATACGCAACCTCTGCTAGGCACCTTTGAATTTAGTTTTGCTGTCAGCTTACATAGATATAACTTAACTTAATTGATGATTGCCTCACTTTATACGAGTATATTATTTTAGTTACAATTTCTATTTTCATGATAATTACCACAAACGATGAGCACCCTAGAGGCCATAAGCTTATGAGACTTTTAACATGTAATATGCGCTGTTTTACAACACCTTTATTATACTTCAATTATCTCGAATTATTATTCAATGTATCACTATAGTATAAGGAATCAAATTTTATTGATACTAAAAATGGTTTTGTGAGCTTTAAAGCTAAAGAGCGGTGTGCTGTATATCAAAGCAAAATCCAACCGCAAAGTCTATGACTGAGTCCGATTTTAGGTTCTGCGGACGGTGTGCTCTTTTTAACTAGTCTAAGTTCATATCTCTTTTTGTTGGCGATCAACTGAAGTGTAAAGCTACACTAATAGATGGTGGAGCCTCAAGCGCTGATCAACTACAAGCAGCTCTGTGATCGTAAAGTTCTTCCGCCTCAGAGTAAAACGTAGAAGGTCTAGTGAATTTCTCACCTTCAGAGAAGTTCAACATTTAATAAACGTGGAAGTTCTAGCTTGCAACTAACCGAACCGGATTCAATCGGGTTAGAATGCAAATTTTACTGGCTGTCAGTTGAGTCAGCATAAATTGCTTGTCAGAGGATGAGAAAATATTATTTCTGCAAAACTTCCTATCCCTGCCATCTTTGGAGTCAGACAACTAACTAACCAAAAATATAACCGAAAAACTTTCACAAACTACCAACAATAGCAAAAAAGCGATACTTGCCCTATACATTGTCATGAGGCTAATTCAGCAACGTTGTTATCTAAGCTTTCTAGTAGAAGTTTTATAGTCAGCTTTCTTTGCATAGCTCTGCGCAGTTCAGTTACATTGTGGAATTCGTAAAATCTTTTTATGCTCAGAATTAATTTTGTAAACTGTACTTATTTGGGTTCCACAAGCAAACACACAGTCTCACACACACACTTACAAATCAAGTGCACATCTTCAGGGCTTCGCTTTTACCGCTATATTCAGCCAATTTGTAGAAAATTCCATGCTCACACACCTTTTCTTCACTTCGCAATATTCTTTATTAATAACAACTAAAAACCGTGCAAATCGTAGCATACTTGTAGGCATCAGCACAGCTAAAGTGCGCAGCAAAAGGTCTGTGTGCCTATGTTGCATGAATTCAGCCGAGTTTATTTCTGGCAGCCGCTGCGAAAAGCTGCCAGCTATTTTTAGACTCTGAAATTGAAAAAGCGACGCAAATTCTACAAAAATATACACAAAACGCACAATCGTTCTATTTATGGGCTTGCAAGTGTGGGTGTGTGTTATATACTATACTAGTATATAATATATATAAGCCCTGTTGTATTTGTAGTGCTGAAAAGTGTCTCATTTGCGAAATAACCAAAATTTGCGTCGAAAAACGCTTACGCTCACGCCAAATTACAAGCACTTCGTTCACACACCCACACACATGCATGCACACAGCGTTACGTGACGACAGTGCTGCGTTGTAGGTCGTCGGTTTTTATGTGTTGCGTGTCGGCGCAAGTTTCCTAATGACCTTAGCGTGTGGGAAACCTCCTTGCTGATTCGATTTGGCCGGCGTGTGTGGTTGTTGCGAACATACGCCTACGCGGCCAGACATGCTGCTGTCGACACAATGGCCATCTCAGCGCGTGAAGTTGATATTTGCTGACTATTGGATATAACGGTAGTTGGTGGGCGTTCGATTTGTTCGCTTGGCTGGCGTGGTTGAGCAGGATTGTGCTTGATTGCGTCTCTTATTTGTTACGTTATTCTGCTATTGTTGTTTTTGCATAATACTTATATTGTTACCCTTGGAGAGTGACTTGCTATTTATAAGGCACAAAACAAGGAATAGGTGGAATAACCCACTGAAACTGTAAAACATTGGAATGTCTGGTAAGAGAAGTCGTATGTTTATACGCAACCACTCCAAGCGAATTGAGGACTTTATATCGAGATATTATTTGGATAATTCAATAAGGACTTTAAATCGAGGTATTACCTGTCCTTTAATTATTGCAGAAGAAAAAATAATTTTTCAAAATATTTTTGAGGTTATGTTAGGTTAGGTCTATCATACTGCATGAATACCAATCGGACCACTCCTGTCCAATTAGAACTCATACAACCACTGAAAGGTGCTTCTTGCTGAGAGCGAACACTCCCTGTTCCTCCTGTGATTAACCCTGGGACAGAAGGACCTTGCGACTGCATAGCTGCTGGTAGTCGACGAGCGCTTGCCGATTTGGTTTGAGGCCCAACGATCCAGTATTGGGCCACAGAAAGCCAAAAGAGCACCCAAGTACTCCGTCCCGCTGCTATTGAGAATGAAGTGCATGTTCTAGTAAGCTCAGCGACCTTACAGTTTCCTCCAATCTGCTATAGCAAGGCAGTCAAACTAGTCTAATCATAATGCGGTGTGCTTTTTCCAATTATTCCGCGAGTACAGCATTATAGGCTTAACTATGGTCTCACTGTGTTCGCTGCAGCAGTACAAAGCAACTGATACCTTCCTTGCCCTTTGCTCGATGTTTGGTTTCCATGAAAGCTTCCTGTCTAGATACTTAACTCTGTCGGCAGTCCGAAGACACGTTCCTCTCATTGATGGTAGATGTGCCTCCGGTATTTTGTACTTCATAGTGAATGAAACTAGTTCGGTCTTGCTAGTATTGAAAGAGAGCTGGATTTACACAAAGATTGTAATTGTGCAAATCCTGGCCGCAATCGGCAAAGATCTAAGGCATGTACATCTTCAAACTCTCACATATAATATAATACCATTCATTGCAACCCACTCCCCAGTGTGTAGTACCATTTTTTCTTAACAAATATTTACATTTTGGTCATAAAAGCCAATTGCCTATTTTTTATTCCTTTACCATCTCCCAACAGCTTTCTTTATAGTCTTTACATGCAACTTAAACATTATCTCATTACAATTTGTGTTCTTGCTTTTATTTCTTTTTCTATTTCAGGCATCGTCGTGAGATCACGTCGAACATACAATTGGCCTGCGTCATTCAACGAATTTGGATACTCATCTCGAATATCTGCCATGGTTTGCTAGCTGGCCTAGCTTTGGCACATTTGCTGTTCGTGTTGAGCAGCCATCCCGTCGATTGGTCGCGTTTACTCAGTCTTGCGGGCGAGACTGTGACCCAAGCGACGCAGGAGGCGGACGCAACAACCGCAGCACCAACAGTCGCGTCAGCCATGCTGGATGCTGATGGCGGTGGTGGTGTTGACAAATCTATGTTAACTGACACGCAGCAACATTTCAGCTTCGTGAAGGATTACGCAACATTCGCTGAGATCTATCTGAATACATTCTATTGTTTGGCAATTGTATGCATGGTTTCGGTATTTGATCGGTAAGTCCTTTGTAATAGCTAAATTAATTGGATGCCTGAGTGTGAGCCGAAAATGTGAGCTTAGTTACATAAATTGGTTGCGAGACAAAGTTGTTATTAAGTTGAGACTGGCGCTGAAAATAATATGAATTATTTATAGTCAAATAATGCTTGGTATAAATGTGAGGTTAACTGCTCTGCAAGGAGATGCTAGGGAGATGAATAGATAGGAATTGCTGGCTGCCAGGCAATTGTTTAGATTTATGACGGAAATTTTTGTAAAGAAGCTTGACGGTTAAACTCAAGGGTAGGTAGGAGGTATTTGTTGATAGATTTGGTAGATACTATTCGGCAGAGATGCCTCATATACCGAACTGTTGACCGATCGATTGTACTGATGGACCCTAAAAGTTCAACAGATAAACAGAAAACTTTTTGGTACGGTAGAGTAGAACAAATAGCCTTGTATTTTTAGAAAAGGGAAAAGAAACCTTTGAAAACTTGGTAGAATGTTGAGCATGTACAGAAGTTGAAAAAACTTTAGTGTATTACCTTTGTGAATACTTAATCTTCAGTCAGTTGAGACGTAATATCTTCCGCAGCTTCCTTTATACTAAGCTACAACAAAGAGGAGTTATTAAATTCGCCTAATACAGGAATGGCTGGTACAAGTTAGGTCAGTAGGCGAGCCGAAAGAGAATGCCACTTGGAGAGTCGAGAGCGCCAGTCCGTTGTGATACCTAAATACTCCTAAGTATTGCTCAAAAAGAACTTCGAAAATCGACAAAATTCTTTCAGCCTGCAACAAATTCCTAGATGCGGTTATTGTTCATTCCGGCTACTTAACCAGTTGCACCTAAGATTGTATAGATGTTTCAACTGAAGTCTTGCAAAAGCTGGATAATGTTGGAGAGAGGGTCTGGATCTCACTTTTCTCTTTGCAATATAGACAGTTAGCGTCCGATAATATAATTAGCCTTACTGTAAACGTACTTATTAGACAATATCCAGTAAGAACCCTTACGATTGAACGCTAGTTCTTTAGATCTTCTAGGTTCTGCTTTACATCAGACGGATTTCCCAGTCGCATAGGTGCCAGTTGTTGATCAGTGCCTGCTAAGACCACGCTGAGTCCAAAGGTACAGCGCTAGAACTCAAGAGGTAGCAAACTCATCGGATTTGCAGTTTTCAGCGATTCCGCCATAACGAGACATCCAAGAGACTAACTTGAGAAGACAGTAAATGAATCAAACAATGGAGGCCCGTGGCAGAAAAGCTCTTTTGCTTTGAAGTTGTTGAGTTATCGATGAAGATTGGTGTGAGTTTCAATTACGTAGTCTAATTCAGACCTCACATGATCCTCCTAGCAATTGCCATAATGTTAGAAAATAATAAAGAAGCAGAATGGTAGATATATAGTATTGTTCGCCCATTTGTTTACGTCAATGTGAGCTTAAAATGCTTTGAAAATAATAATTTTGTGAAAAGAACGCTTCTGGTGCATAACTGTGTATGTGTGCGAGTATGTAATTGTCTGTAATATCTGAATAAATATTGCCATATATAAATTTTGCAACCACAACTGTGGAAATTATGAAGCAAGTCATGTGTGCAATGAGCAGCAACGAGCGAATAAATATAGAAAAATGGCAAGTGGAAACGAAAGCGAAAAAAAAAAACAAGAAATTGCTAATAATAAAGAGATTGCGAGTTAAAACTGCACACAGGCGCATGTAAATATAGCCATGCAGGCATAAAAATAAATGTTTGGTTGGCTAAACATAAAAAATTGGTGCTTTGTGGCAATATTACCAGAACTGTTAGACAAAGGTGTGCATTTTTTGAACAACCTTCAGCACAGAATAAAACCACAAATATTAAAACGCGTCTAGGAGAGGCAAGAGTATGTATAGAAATGATAAAAAAGATAAAAATCTGCGAAAAATGCCGCAACTACAGTTACAAGCAAGCGTATAAGTACATAAAAATATGTTATATTTTTCTTCATATGTAATTGTATGCCGTTTTAGACCCATGTAATCTACAATTGCAATGCATTGCATACAAATAGGCGCAGGCACGTGTGAGCGCAGAGGCTGCTTTCGCATATATATATCGTATATGTTGTGCTCGTAATGCTCTGCTGGCACTTATGCAGCATTTACAATACGCTAAGGCCAACTAAATGCACCCTCAACCTCAGCTTACATACTTGGGCCCGCATAAGCGCACCGTAATAGCGACGTCACCGCTTTGTTATGTACGTAAATTACTTGTATTTCTGTTAGGAAGGCCACTGCCAGCCAGCTGACTGATTGCCATTGCCCGTACACACGCACACACATACATGTGTGCACGAGTACTTTACTCTACTTACTACGTTGCACATTTTCAAGCGTTTGTAGAATTGACCTTTAACGTTCCGGTTGTAGAGTGAACTCTGAGCGTGGCTGCATTGAAGGTAGACATGCTAAAAATCTTGTTTGAAAAACAAAAAATAACCATGGAATGTGATGTACTGTCGCTCTACAAACACCATGTAAAATTGCTGCTGTAGAAATTTCTATGCATATATAATATAGTCCAACGAAGTCGTGTCTGCGGTTGCAAGATTGGGTTGGGATAGGTTAAGAGGTCGATCCCTAGAGAGCTCTCACGTGGGCAGTTTTGAACAAAGGTCCATTGTGATACCTAAAACTCCTATATACTAGATCATAGGGCACTACATATCGATAGAGCCCAGAGAGTCCACAAATTTGTTGAAACGGGGAAATGCCGGATGCTGCTACATCTTTTGGTTCGCCGAAGGTGAGACTACCAAGATGTTTCAGCCTTAGTCTTGCAAAGACTGAACAATGAAGGAGAAAGTACCTGGATGTCTGGATGTTTCCACCTCCCTTTCCTTCATACAACTTTGGCAACTAGCGTCCGAGAAGGTTTTTAGACTTACCGCCGGAAAGCCTATTTGTTCAGGTTAGTGGTTCTGCAGATCTCCTGTGTTTTTCTCTAGACCAAAAGGATCTCACAGTCGCACAGGTGCTGGCGGTCGACCTCTCTGCTAAGCGCACGCGAAGTCCATTGGCTTAGTGCTAGAACTCAAAACTTCAATGGAAATTCAATTCAGTCCCTTTCCGATGTGAGCGGGGCTCATCACAGCAGCCATTTTTGCCTGCAGTTAGGATTGAAGGAGAGCTGCTTACAGAAAACTCCCCCTCCAACCTGCTCTTCTACTCGACTCATCCGTTTAAAAAATCAATATGTTTCTACTCCAATGACTTTGCCCCTGGCAGAGAAAAAGCCGATATGAGTGGCCTTAGCGACGTAGTGATCCAAGTTTTCAGGAATGCAGTAGAAACAGAAGAGAATTTTGGAGTATTTTTGTTCGGACCGCTTCATATACTTAGCTTCCTGGAGCCTTATAGCCCACTGCGCAGCAATACAGCTGCTTTTTCGAGCACTTTGCACCAGCCGAAGACACTATGGAATATTTTTGGCTTGATTTCGTAGAGTCAAAAAAACACTAGCTTTGGTGAGAATCTCCACATTTTTCCTACAGCTCCTCTACAACATTATAAGGTAGCCGAAGCCTTCTTTACTAACTTCTAAATATTTGGCTTCCATGAAATCTTTTTATCAAGGATAATCCGCTGGGATCTGAAAAATTTACAGATTTAAAAGTTTTTCAACTTCAAAGAGACCTCATTGTAAAAATATATTTTTATTATAACTTCTTTCTCACACTCTCACACTCTTAATATTTCAATTTTATAATATTTTTTGCTCTCTACTAAAGCTTGCCACTTCAAAATGTATGTATGTGTGCTTGTCTGTGTGCCATATTTTTCATTATTCATATGAGTGCCGTTAGAGAATTGACAAGCAATTCCGCTAATGGACTGCAGCTGTATTATTCAATACTTATTTGTATTTACTTTAAATGCATTTTCTTATATAAAATACGAAAAGACTTTTTCGACTGCCCAATATATAAAATATGTGTTTGTATACACTCATATCAAATAGTCGTATATTATATATGAGTATATTTCCCCACTTTACGAATACCTATACGCCAACTATTTAGAGACTCGATTCGATTTCGGTAGCTATTGGAAATTTCAAGATCACATTGCCCTTTCCAGCAAGAACACAAGGACTTTTTTCGAGTAAAAAATCAATATTTTAAGGATTAAATGTGCAGCAATGTAAATGCAAATTAAGTTGTGGTGGTAAGGAAAAATCAGCAAACTTGCGCAGCAGTCAAGAGCGTATTACAAGTTCACTTGCTAACTATTAGCCACACTAATTGTTGTGGCAGCTTGTAGGCGGGCACAAGCACTTGCCTGCGACTTATTCATGAGCTGCTCTAACTACTTACGCCATTAACAGTAACTTTTGCTAAGGTTAGCGTTCGCTCCTTGCACCAGCATTCATAAACTGGTGCGCAAGTATGTGTGCGTGCGTGTGTGGGGCCTGTGCTTGCCGCAGATAATAAATCATAAATTTCAAATACTTCCTCACGGTCATCAGCGTAGGCGTGCGCGCTAATGTAGCGAGCGTTAAGGCGCTGAAAATGTGGCGGCCGAAGTGCACTCGTAATGATGGCGCTGTTTGCATGGAATTTTAACTGTAAATGTAAATATGCATGTGTGTAGGCACGCTTTTGCGCCACTCGCAAAAATTAATTTAATTCAAAAGCAAATACTTTTTATTTTTAGCACTTGTGTGAAATATAAATATGAAAGTAATTATGGTAAAGTGTTGAATGCGCAAAGCACACACGCACACATATACAAGCATTTTATTTTTTGTATATGCCACCACATTTTGTCATTTCATCACGTCAAACATGGCGCTTGCTCATAATAAATACAAATATTTGTTTACATACATGTTGGTGTTGTTTTTGTAGTTGTGACTGACGCGCTGTCATGCTTGCGCCTTTGACATTCGCAATAAAAATTCTACTATTTTACTTTCGTAATGAAATAAATATGTATGCTTACCCATACATGTCTGCAGCAGTGAGCTCATTGCTAGCTGTTTGCAGTGTTGTTCTGGGGAAGTCTGCCTTGTTGTTTTAACTATTATTACATTTGCTTTTCATTGCGCTATTGCGCTTTTCGCTGTTGACATTTTTAGCGCATACCGACACGTTTTCACATAAATAAATATGTATGCGCTCACTTGCATTTGTGTTCGATGCTTTTCTTCCGCCTACGCACATTACCATTGTGGCAAGTCATAGCCACCCTGTAGGAAATATGCACTCAAACAAAATTTCAATGAAGGTGTCATATAACTGGTTAATATTTGCTGACAAATAGAGTAGTATTTGGTCCATACAGACTGAAGTTTTTGTACAGAATAAATATCAGACGAGACGGTTTGAATTGTCTGCCTTTACGAACTTTGGAGATCTCATAATTATTAATATTTGAAGATCACGATCTGATGAGTTCGGGTGTTTTCATAAATTTTGCATGCTCGAAAACCATGCTCTAACCAATAAACTTAACTTTCGCAGTCGATTAAATACATTTGAGTTATTTTTCGAGTTACAAGTGACCTTCAACGGCGTCAGAGTAAAAAGTTCTTCCACTGCTGTGCTGATTCTGGCTTTCTCGTGAATGAAAAAATTCTCCACAACCAACTTATCGCAAAAAAATTAAAAAGACCTCACCTAGTTAGTACTGGTTAGTTTGCCATACAATATAACCAGTTTATAACTGGTAAAATAATAATATAACTGGTTTTTAGCTGGTAAAATCACTGAATACTAAGAAAGTACATTTCAAGCAATGTGTGGATTAATCTAGCATTAAATTTCTTTAATTTGGAAACTAAATTGTGCTTTAGCGCTGGTGTTTCTGTATTCATACATGATTTTCTATATTCACATGTGACTGCCATATTCGCTCTTATGCATTTATAGCATTTCTACTTTTTGCTAAAAAGTTTTACAGCGTGCAAGAATCACAAGTTCACTATTGAAAAATAGTTTGACCTTTAACACGCCAACTTTCCCAGCATAAAATACTTGCACGAACTGCTGCAGCTGCTGCCTACAATACGGATGAGTTTATATAGACATATGTTATACTTGTATATGAGTATCAAGGTGAACCAAATTTTGAGCTTTGCAATATAAAATTATTATTTTTCCAATGAGTTATAAAGTTCTTAAGATGAAAAAATTGGTTTAAAAAAATCAAATTTCAGTCGTTAATAATTTTTTAAATCATTAGCTTTTCGAAAACTGGTCAATTTCCTACAAAATCTTTGAACTAGCTATGTTTTCAAGTATTTGGAAGCGTGCTATGAATTTTTCTATCTGATAACAAGAAAAAATAGAATACCGTAAGGCGGTGGACCTTCCCATTATAATTGAGAGCTCATACTTGGCGAGACTTTCTTAGTTGTTTCTAAGCACCTATTTTTCAGAGTACGAAGCGAAAAAAAATCTTTTTTTTTTTGGTCCACCCGGTCCACCCTAATTTGTATTTACATATAAATCTTCTGTTCATAATATATTTGTATCCCCCTCATTTTACACTTTCGTCATTTGTGGTATTCTTCGTCATTCCGCCCTTTCAATTCACTTCCGTGCATATGATGCCTTTGTGTTGCTCTTTTCATCGCAGTGCTGCATGTTGTTTACTGTTATTATTGTTTTTGTATAAATTATTTTTTAAATGTCAAATCTGCCTGCTTGTGTTGCATTATAAGCAGATTTGTTTGTATTCTTCTGTATCTGTTGTTATTTGAGTGGAACATCCTAGAGTCAGATACCACAAATATACCCTGTAGGAAAATGTGAACTGTTTAGATAAGTTTCGGTGCGAAATTGGCATAGTTTGGGTGTAAAAGTAAGATATATGTGTCATGGAGACAGCTGTATAACGTATAAAGAAAATGACACTAGGGAAGTGTGACTTCATAAGCTTTAAATAAAAAAATTCTAGGAAACTCTAGAGACTTCATAAGTTCTAAATCACCAAAAAACTTTTGTCTATTTTGTACTGTAACTTTTTCCTGCTGGGTAGTTATCTCCGTGCATAGATTTCGGTATATGAAAGCGGCTTCATTTGATTATTCTACAACTGGTATAATGATGACTATTTTATGTATTCTACAGCACTAAAGCTTTTGCCTTAGACATCCGTTACCTACGTATGTATGTATATATAGACTGTTATGACGACGCCATGAAATGTCAAATGTCATCGTTGAATTTATAGAAATTGTATACTTTTGTTCGGAAAATGTAAAAAATTTTTATGAGATATTATTTACATACGAAAAAAGTTTAGGTGTAACACTGACTCGGTTTTTAATCCTCGGATTAATTGCCTGGCTGTTAACATTTATGAAGTAGAAGCATGATATTACTGAGGTTAAGCTTGGTTGTACCCCTTGACAGCTTTTATAACAGTCATAGCAAGGTGTACCCAGTCTGCTGACAGTGACTAGGAATCTTGGGATAGAGTATCGTTTAGCTTAGTTTTAAGAAGAAGAAAGCGAGAAAGTACTGTTTTTAAGCAAGTTTTTTTGCTCTCTCTTTCCAGTATGGACATTTGCCGTTGGGACTTCAGCAATGCCACCGAGTTCATCTCATTTCGTTGGCTCATTATTGCAATGATTTATATAGCGACAATAATATTAACGATATGCTCCGACTCGATTGATGAACGACTCTATTACAATAACAATGCGAATGTGACGCTAACACAGGAAGAAATGGTGAGTGGATAAACAAATAAACTAGTTAATTGTACAATTAGTATAAAAAATTGAGTTAAAATATAATTTAGTTTAATAGTTTAATGAATAAAACATGTCTAAATTGAAAATTTTAAGAAAAAAAACTTTAAATGACCGGCTTGCCTATTTACTAATTCAAAAAGTCGAAATCATTAGCTTAATTTAGTCAATTAACAAATTATCTGCACTAATTGAGTCAATTTGCTACTTTTTTTTTTATAAAAATCGCAACTTTTTACATTAATTTCATACTTAATTTGAAAATCACAATATTTAAGCATAATTGAGTCAATTAGTAATTATTCTTAATTGAGTCAATCAGATACTTTATTTTACGAAGCTTGCAAGCTCTAACCTATTTTTTTGCCCTAACTAAGTCAATTAGTATTATTCAATTAAAAACTGTTAATTAACTCAATCAGTTACTTTTTTATGAGAGTGACAATCTCTGATAATAATTTTATGCCTTATTAAAGTCAATAATAATAGTATTACTCAATTAAGAATTGAAATATCAACTGCTAATTGAGACAATCAAGCACTTAGTTTGAAAATCGCATTCATTAGATGTTTTAATTTAGTCAATTAGTAATTTGTCAACAATATTTTCTAATTAATTGAATTAAGAAGCCATCACTATCTTACAAACTTTATCTTTATACATTTTTATTATCTTCCGAGCAGTATAGCAACAGCGTATTGAGTGTCTGGAGTAGTTTATCGGTGACGCGCAGCATTGGCGCCATCTGTGGCTGGATAATGATCGGTTTGACGCCGCATGAGGATCTCTTCTACGAGCATTTGCTAGATCTAACCAAATACCAAGTGATAAATAATTGAATGTAAGGCAAGGGGTGCGTGCGTGATGGTTGGTGAAGAGCGAATGTGCTTAAGGCGAAACTCATCAATAAAAATAAAAAAAAACACAGTTACGTAGATAATTAATAAATTGTACAGTTAGGTTAAAGCAGTAGTAAAACTATTTATGCAAAATATATATACATATATATCAAAAATAACAACAATTATATTACTAAAAAATAGCAAATGAAAGCAATGTGTGGCAAGGTTTTCGTGAGGAAAGCAAATAACTGAGCGTATGCAAGAGTGAGCTAAATATGTGAAAAATATAAATAATTACATAAAATATCTAAATTGTAAAAAAGCTTTGTTTTTGCGGCAAAAAAAATTGTATTTTTTATTGAAATTTCGGAAAAAGCTTGGAAAATTAGTTATTTTGCTAGTTAAAAAATTGTTTTTTGATTTTTAATAATTTTATATTTTTACATTTTTTTTAATATTTTTTGTAACTTTTCTTTGTATATAATTTAACGAAAAGTATATATATGCAATTAAAGCTTTAAAGTAAAAATGTAAAATTATATAAAAATTACCACAACATACCTATAATCGAAATGAAACAATTGTGAAATTATACTTAGAAACATGTAAGCCCTTCAAAGGCCGCTAGAATCAACCGAAACCAAAAATTACCCAAACCAAAAAACAACAAAAAATTTAAATAAATACACTAAGCTTAGTTTAGCGTGTAGTCTTAGCTGCTAAACACATACCAACCTAGTTATCTATGCGTTATGTATGTGATTGTATGAATACATATTTATATATGAGTGTGTGTAGTAGTGAGCACTGTTAAATATATTTTCAGTGCTTTGACATAACTATTTTGTTAAATAATAATTTTTCACAAAAAAAAAAAAAAAACAGTTTTTGTAACAAAAATGCAACTCAAACACATGAAATCTCAAAATATTTGTTATACTTAAAATAAAACTGAAGATTCTCTGTTTTTGTATTCTGCAAGCATGTAAAATACCACGTTGACTTCGCTAGAAGCTAGTAGTTAAAGAGCATTTAGCAATATTGTAAAATGTTTGTGATTTTTTGTGAAAAGCTTCAAAAGTTCTTTTGTAAATTTTACAGTTTTATAATGTAGCCTACTTTCCCAGGATCAAAAGGATAATAACCACACTTAGATGTGATTTGTGTACTTTGTGTGTAGAAATTGTTACCTGCTTTGTAATAATATTAAAAAAATATTGAAATAAAACGAAAATATAAACAAAAAATATAAAACAAGAAGACATACTCATATATTATATAGTTAATTACTGAACAAACGTTTGCAAAAAAAAAAAAAAAAATAATAATAATAAATAAATTGAAGCGTTGGAGAAAGCGAAAAAAGTATTCCAAAATTTCATTTTAATTTTAATTAATTTTATTAATTAATTAATTTTAACTTTTAATTGTTAATTTAATTAAATTTTAATTGATAAATTTTAATTTAATTATTTTTAAAATTTAATTTGTTAATTTTAAATTTCTTTCCAAAAATAAAAAAGTTGCAACTGATATATTCTGTGATTAATTATTAATTAGAATATAACTATAATGTATATTATGAGCCCTCAAAATCTGTAACACTCATTTTTGCCTTAATTCATTCAACTTTGTATTATTCAATTAAAGTTGCAACTGAATTATATTTTGTTTAAAATGCATTAAATTAAAATTTAATTTAAATTTGTTAATTAATTTGGCTCAATTAGCAATTTTTTTAAACTCTCAATCTATAACACCCTTAATTAAGTCAATTAGTTTGTAAATAGGAATCTTTTATTTTTAATTGAATCAATAAGTTAAAAGGTTTTTTTGTATTAAAACTAAAAAACAAAAAAAAAAAAATATTATTTAATACTACAGTTTTATTAATATTAAGTTTTCAAACTCAATATCGAAATAAGACGACGAGAGCTATAAGCCTCTGTATTATCAGCTTCATAACATTGACTTCTACTCATAGCTGAGTATCAGATGAAGTATACGTCTAGGCGTACCTTCGATCATTCAACTCAACTAGTATAAATAATGGCTTTGGTGACTTCTGTGAGTGCTTAATATTTAATTTAAAACTAAAAATTTTTGATTTTATATGTTTGGTTATATAATATAATAATATTTACTTTATTTTTAAGGCAAATATTAAATATTTTAACAGAAAGTATTTCTCAAAAAATTATAAAGTTATACTTCAGACAGGTATCACGAAGCACTTTGTATAAAAAATAATAATTATCCGCATCAAAGCAAAACATGAGTTATATAAATGCAAAAATAAAATAAAAATTATGAAATTTGGAGACAATTCGCCATTAAGTAACCATCTTCAAACATTTAAAAAGTACTATTATAAATAAACAAAATATAAAGTGACACACTCTTATGAAAAAACGAAATTAAATTGTAAATATGATACAAAAGCATTACAGCATCTTACCAAACACTCACACAAACATCAACATATAGCTATTTATATATACCCTTCAGTTATAGCCAACTGTAGCTATCTACATAGCTTTAATAGATATTTTCACATTTCCAAAACCTTCGTACATACCAGCTTTGTATTTGTACTACTTACATAAGCATATATATACGTATACATAAGTAATATATTTATATGAAAATATACGAGTACTGTTATGTAAATAAATAAAAGAGAACCTGTTTATATTGTATGCGTTTTTGAGTTCTGCGTTAATTATATTATAATTAAAAAGATAATAATTATAAAAAAAATTCTGCAGAGTAAGCAACAAATATTGCAATAATTATAGACGTCAATATTTATGGAGAATTATTGTATTATAATCAAGTACTATTACCAAAGAGAACCAAATAATAACAATAATTATATATAATATATTGATGATAACAACAAAGAACAAGAAAACAACAACAAATGTAACAATAAATATTATTATGCGCATATTTGAGAAAATGTTAAAATGAATACCGTTCTTTTCACTTATTACGAAGAAAAGGTTTTCTTATCACGTGAGTAATGCATGCTGCAGTATATAGGCCCTAAATACCGCTTGGGTGTGTGTGAATCTCATAAAATCTGAATTTTAAGCTAAATTGATTGGCTATATAACAAAATTTCTCGCTGTGTACTTTACGTGCAGCTTTTTGGTTTAAAAGCTTGTATAGCTCGCTGAGCAAAGCGCTGCTGCAAGCTTTCACGCGGAATTTTTTTTGTTTTAGGCTTTACTAAAGAAATTTTCAATGTATATAAAAGCTCAGATGAAAGCTTTCAACCAAAAGTTTAAATGGGCTTTGGGCTTGACTAAAGAAAAGCTCAGAAAGCTTTTAACCAAAAGTTGAAATGGGTTTTGGGCTTGACTGAAGTATGCCAACTAAAATAATCGATAGAGGGTACATTTTGAAAAGCTTCTAATAAAACTTGCAAGCTTCGCGTCAAATTGAAAGTATAACAGACGAAAAGTTGGAAGACTGCATGACATATTATATACAACCACCATATACATATATCATAGTCTTGTAGAAAACTTACTGCTCTAAAAATTGTTTTTTTTTAATTAAGTTAAATATTTATGAGTTGTTTATGGTCAAACGATTAGGTTTACGAAAAAATCGTCAGAGACAATGTTGTGACGCATTCAATTTCCCACAAAACCTATGAACGAGATAATTTTTCAAGTGGTTGGAAGCGAGCTATGAATTTTTCTATCTGATCACAGAAAAAATAGGAAATTGGAAAGCGGAAGACCTTCTCGTTACAATCAGAAGCTCATATTTGGAAAGAGTTTCTTAAGTAAGCTTTTTAAAATATATACTTTGAAGGGAGAGAAACACTCCAGACAGGCTAGCATAGCTTAGTGACAGGTTGACAATTGACAAATTCGTGACAAGATACCATTACTCGGTGTCAGGTTGACAATCAGCTGATGATTCGTGATTTGTCAACACACTGCAATTATTCTATAACTCTGTAATAACTAATTTTCTTCTTTACTCAATTTATGCTAGGAAAAAAGCTTTAAGTCAAACATACAAAATTTTTATAAATATTTTATTAACTTTTATTTCAACTTATTCAAAATCAGTTCACAATACTTAAAACTAGTTTTATATTATATATTTAGTAACAAGTAGTATGTTCGTTTGATAATATTTGGACTTAATACTAATATTGTCGGCATGTTAGTAGCACTTTTTTTGTAAAATTAGTTTAACTTATTTAAAATAATTTATGATTGATAAAAATATGCCACTTCACTTAAGAATATGTGTAATTAGAAGCAAGTAAAAAAACTTCTTCATTCTTTTTTTTATTTAGGCACAAGCGGTGTTACCATATTTTATTAAAAAAACTTGGCAGTATGTGAAAAAATTCAACTTATTTTGAAATATGCTTAAAATTAAATTTTATAACAATTACAAACTGATTTTTAAAAAGAGTGTTTAAGTGACTCAGAGTGCAATTTGGCATTTCTGCTGAGTGTAAGATTGAAAACTATCAAAACAGTAAACAACTTCGCATTTCTTGCTCTAATCTACACCAACATGCTGGCATTGTTGTCACAGAACTCATAAATATTGTCAACAAATTGCATTTCCGCATTAACAACGCTCTTCGGCGCTTGCACTTCATGCTGCACTTCTTCCACGAATTTGGGCATGAGCGGTACACCGCAATCATTTGCGCTCTCCGCGCTACTTAGAGCCATGCGCTTGAGGTTATTCACAATCGATATGTCCTGCTTGATTTCCTGCTTCAACTCGCGCAATTCCTGCTCGGTTTGTATGATTTGCTCGGCATACTGCTCGACATTGCGTTGTATTTGGCCAATTGAGATTTCCAGCTGTTGGTCCGCCTTGGCGTACAACTCATTGTGCAGCTTATGAAGTTGACACTTGTGTGTCAAACGCTGTGTGAGTTCGTACTCACGTTTGTAGAGCGTATCGATTTCGTTGGTCTTCTGCGCCAGCTTGTGCCGCAGGGAGTGCCGTAAGGGTGCATCTTTGCGTCGACGTATACAGTTATTTGTCACTTCGTGTATTTGATTTGGCAGTTTATCGCGTGGTTGCGGATTTTTGCGCTTTGGCGTTTTGTTGCCGCGTCGTTTGCGACGCATGGACACGCGCGTCTCGGATAGGCTGTAGAGCTTTCTTTTTAGCATCTCAGCTTTTGTAACGGGATCGTGCGTATTGTAGGCGGGTTGTAAGGGCATGCTGGTTTTTGGTGACGCCGATGAGTTGTCATATTTCTTATCGGGTAAAAGAACGAAGATGATTTCATCGGGGCTTTCTTCCTCTTTGATGGGTAAAAGTATATTTTGTGGCTTGTTTAAAGCAGGTGGCAGCATTTTATTATTTCGTTTTGGGAATTTCAATAATTTGGCAAAATATTTTCGTAGAGTTTGGAACCAGTTAGCGCTTGGTTTTGGCGGCGCTGGTTCTGCGACGTCTTTGTGGTGCTTGAGGCTAAGCCGGATCTGCGAAGAAAGAAATATAGATTTTTGTATATAGATAGATCAAGTTATTAACTTTTTGAAAGAAGAAGATAATCAAAATTGAGCTCGCTGACAGAGAGCTCCAAGCTAGGGAAGGAGTACATAACCTCACTAGCTCTCGTCTCAAACTACTTCCAAATTATATTTGTCTGGGTGCCTGCCCACAACGGAATCCTTGGAAACTGTGGAGCTCATGAGCTCGCTAGAAAGGCCAACTTTACTCAAATCCCATTAGGATGGGCTCGAACGTTAAGTCTATGGGCTTCGCGCGAGCTCAAAAAATATTGTTCTTCTAGCCTTAAATAGTCTGTTTACCAGCTCGAAACATCTAACATATGCATATATACAATAAATTGATTAACGGTAAAACACCTAAACAAAGCTAACAATGCCCGAGGCATTGCCTTATGCGTTTTTGTTGTTAATTTTATGACGCTTATTTTCTTTTTATATACGCAGTTTTGCGTGTGGCGCCAATATTTTTTTACCACTCGACTGCTCCAGCGTTATATAATCACAGTTTATGAACAGGTAAGAACACAGAAGAACTACAAGCGGGCGGTCTAACAACGCTCATATATAAAATGATGTACGTACATATATAAATTCATGTTTGTTATATATGCTTTTCGAAAAAATAACCCGCAAATATTGGTGTATAAGTGAATTACCTCATTGTGCACACGACTCCAGGCCTTCCAAACGGGCAAAATTGCCATATTGCCATCGTAGCTGCGCTCGATACCGCGCCAACTTTCCGTTATAACATAATCGTTGTAGTCACGCGATGCTGCGCCAGCTATTCGCACATAGTTTACACATACATACATGCATATATATACAAATATATGAATGAGCACGCCAATAGCGGGTGTCAGGCGGGCGTCAGGTGGGTGCCAGGCGGCGGTGGGTAGCAAGTTGCAACCCCACAAATCGCGTCCGTCCGAACGGAAGTGAGTCCATAGTATGCGGAAAGTACCGGAAGCATAGTCCATGTGTATAACAGTAAAATAACAAGTAAGTAGGTAGCCGCAGAGTCAAGACACGCCAGAGTTGCCGGGTGTTGCCGAAAGTGTAGGTGTAGCAGGTTGGTGGTAAAACAATGCCCAAAAAATACAAGAAATCAATAGTAATTAGTATATAGTATTTAGTATGTGTATATACATATATTTAGATATATGTTTTTATATTTCATTGCTATCGTGTTGATATATGAGAATGCGCGCAGTTCGTCTAAATATTTGCATTTCGAAATCAAAATACTTATTATTAAACACCGCATATAAAAATGCTAGAGAAAGAGAGAGAGAGAGAGAGAGAGAGAATGTGAGTGATAGTACAGAGTAGGCATATGAGGCCTGCTGACTCTGCTGCGCTCCCCCGCTTTCTCATTTCTGACACACGCCCACACAAATAACCAACAAAGCACTATACCTCGTTTAATAGTCTTACAAATAGCAGCGTTTTTGTTTTTATTAACTTGACTTACATTTAGTGCGATTGGCAAAATAATCGTGATTGCCGCCATTACGGATTTCATCATCAATCAAAGCTTTAATAATGTCATTGCAGGTGGTGCGCTTATTTACGCCGGACACGTAACGTGGTTCCTCGCCCAGCCAAATGGGTATCTCCTTGTGGCCTTGCTCCTACGAGTGACGAGAGAGTCAAAGAGAGAGAGTGAAAGCGAGGGAGAAAGATAGAGAAAATTATTTATTTTATTTAGATATAAAAATATGCTGTATTTGCGTAAGATAAAAATGTGCCTATGAAAGCTTTCAAAAAGCTCAAAAAGCTCTTCAATATATCATAATTTAATCTCACTGGGCTTCAATACAATTTCAATCTAACTCACCTCGGTGCTATTAACACCACTCAAAGATATCGTGCGACTTCGGCTGCTCTTCGTGCTGCAGCTACTCGCTGCATAATTTCCGTGCTGACGACCCTTTGTGTATTTTCGATATTTATGAAACTCTTTAACATTTGAATTTTTATTGTCATTATTATTGTTGTTGTTATCTGCTTGTTTCAATTGTTGTTTAATGGCATTATTTTGATTTTTCAAAGGCAAGATCGGGCTATAACTGCTCAGTTCTTCAGGTTCTTTTAGCAATGAGGGACACTCATCCAAATTGTCGTAGATGAGCGTGGAGTTCTGTTGGGCAGCCATGAGGAGCTGATATGGCTGAGTGTACTCAAAAAAGCACCTGAAAAGGAAATTATAGTAAGAATTAATTAGAAAATGTGAATGTGTAGTTATATAATGGTAAGATACATGTATAATGCTTTACAAATTTCCTATCAGTTTATTTAAAGCATCAAGAAAGCCACTTTGTATTTGTTTTTGAACTTTGCCATCTAAATTCTGGCTATTCGCATGTTACATTTATAAAGCTTTAAGGATTTCATATACGATTTCGTAAAGCTTTTTGCGTGTACCATAAAAGCTTCTTTTTGGTATTAAGTACATTCTCTATGAACTAATTTTCGGCTATGCTACAATTATAAAGCATTAAGAATTGCATTCACGATTTGGGAAAGCTTTTTTGCATACCATGAAAGCTTTATTTTTGGGTACTAAGCAGATTCTCTATAAACTAGTTTTCAGCTTTTAAAGTTTGTTACTATTTTTCGTATGTCAAAAATGTGCCAGCTTTCATTATTTTTTATGAAAGTTCCACTAGCTTATAAAGCTTTTTCATATAAGATTTCAGAAAGTTTTTTGTGCCTTCCATTCATTATTTGCAACTACTTAAAGATTACCATTATTTGTCATATGTCAAATATGTGACAGCTTTCATGCTTATTGTTTATGAAAGCTCCGTTAGCTTGTGAAATAAGGTAAAGCAATTCCGATTTCTTTATTGCATATGCCACTTACCAATATTAGTACATATTACATTCACTACTCACACATTTATAAACCCGTTTATTATTACTCATAACCTTTCTACAAATTTAATAAGCTTGTCATAGAATTGATGAAAGCTTTTCTTGGAAAACAAAGTAACGCAAATAATCAAAAACCACAACAAAGCATTATAAATGGAAAACTCATAAAGTTGTTGTTACGAATTCGTTTTGTTACACGAATTGCATAGAATGTGCCTGCATTACCTCAGAATAACGGTAACGTTGTATAAAATGTAGAATATGCGGTGGTGGCTGGCTGGTTGCAGTGGCGTTGGCATTTGACGTCGCTTTGGTAGTCTAACGATCAATTTAGATTTGTTGCCAGCGATAAAATAAATTATCCCTGTACATTAAAGCCACCTCAAACTAACGCTGGCACCTGTGCATACCAATTTACATATGTATATGTATAACTGTACACATTTATTTATGTTTTTTGTAGAGTGAATTCGTTGGTTAGAAGTTGTGTGCAGCTACCCTCAGGTACCTCAGGTAAAGAAAGGCGCAGAAAGGTGCTGATGTCAGGGTATGGTATATATTTGGTAGTTGAAAAGCCGTCTCAGCCCAAACGCGTTCACCTGCGCTGACGTGCAAATATGCCATGCACGGAATTTCCGTGACTTGTACGTACCGGAGCCCGTAAAACATATTTTCATATGTTTGGTGCCTATTTGCATTTACCAACCCAACTCCATTGCATGCGCGTTCTTGTATATATTGTACTATATGCATGTAATCAAAGTGCTTTATTACGAAAATGTTTGGGTAGTTTTCGAGACAAAAAAAATCTATGTATATTGAGAAAACAACACCAAAATTACAACTTTAATACAGGGGCACTTAAAAAATGGAAAAGTATAGAGTAATGTTTTGGCGTAATTGTAGTTGCTGTGGTGAAATTCGTGTTTGGGGAATTCGAAGTTACCGTTAGTTAAGTGGAATTAAATTTTCAGCATTGTAATGTAGTTTTGTAAGTGCTACATTGAGTAAAGCTGTAAGTAAAGTATATGCAACTTAACAGCGTTTCTCTCTTTCATGTTGTGCTAAGTTCAATTTTCGATGGATTTCGGATATCTATGTACATAGCCGACAGAAACTGATTGATGAGCTGGAACCATAGCATAGAGCACAGCTAGCTAAATCTCGGCGAAAACAAATCTTTATATTTCTGTCAATTTCTCTACCTTAATGGTTGGGATCACATCCTCGATATTAGTCAAGTCTCGGCAAAGAGAAGTCTGTATGTTTCTGTTAATTTCTTCACCTTAATGGTTGAGATCACATCAATGATGCTTGTAGAAAAAAGTGTAGATCGCATTTTCTCCTTGAAGTTATAAAGTTAGATGTTTACTGAATCAGAAGGCAACAAAGAAGAAATGAATGAAATGAAACTCGGCCAAATATTTATTCTAGACTTTGTAAATTTTTTTGGGAAAATATTCCCTTTTGTTTGTCTTAATATTACCCAGGGCATGCTTCTATAACTTCTGGTTCGCTGAAGAATTTGAGAGAAAACTTTTCTGAAGTTATCTACAAAGCAACACGCAATTAGCAGAATCAGCCTATTTGTTTAATTATAACTACGGTGATATACATAAGTCTAGATGTCGCTGCGGCACCGCATCCAATGCGAACGCTATCTCTCACCAGTTAGTTAGTTGTCTTAATGTATTTACTTCTCAAACTATTGAATTTTTGCTCACATCTCGAATATTTACATATATTTGAGAATATACTTCGAAAAGTTGAAGTTGATCCGGCGAATAGTCTCAGAGATATGAGCTTTTAACTTTAGTGCAATCGGCACCCAGCACTTTTCGCCTTTCGATTTTCTCAAAACGCTGTTTTCAGAGTCGGTGACGACAATTTATCCAAAACGGTAGGGGGGATTGACTTGATATATTTATACGACTGATCATTTGACATTCATTTATAAGAATTATAGTTATATAATTACATTGCAGAGCTGATTTCATATGCAAATCTGCTGGGTACGTTTAGTGCAAGAATGAATGAAGGCTCCACTGTGTCAGCAATGTTCTGACAACATATATATGTATTTGTATATATGTATGTGTATTTTGAAAATAGTTTGCGGTTAATGCACGCTACCATTCAATGCAAGTGGCTATTAGGGTTAAGTAATTGGTTATAAAAATAGTGAGTAAGTGCAAAAGGAAACAAACAGTTTGAAAATTAAAGTCCTATAATTTATATAGGAACTTAAACCAATACATACATACAAATGTTTATTGTTTAGCTCTAAAATGTAAAAGATAAGTTCATATTTTTTCATTGATATTTATATTTCATATTTCAACTTGCGTTTGCGCCTAACCCTAATATCCTGTATATGTAAATGTGTGTTAGACCCGCCAAATATTAATAGAAATTCCATAATTGTGATGTATGTGTGAAAAATAAATAAAGACATTTTCAAATCAATAAAATATACCAACGAAAGGGTATATCAAAGGTTTAATTACTGTCAATCGAAGACGCCACAACTGTCATTCGTTTTATTCACAGAGCGGCTGTATAATCGCGTGTTGCCTAACAATAAAAATTGCCTCTGGCTGAATCATCGCTCTTATGACTAAACTGTCATAGATATGTAAAAAATGTAAATATGTAGCATTGGTAGGAATGAGAGTGATTCAAATTAAAGAATATATGAATTAAAAGCTTAAATTTTTGTTTACAATTTTAAGTCCTGATTACGAGTTTGAGTTCAAGAACTTTCCATTAGAGACAGCTATGTTTGTAATTTTCATCCATTGACTACAACACAAAAAATACTGTAAACGAACCAGGTCGAAAATTATTTGTTCGAACATCAACTCTATTTTATAGAATATAGCTAACCTACTGAGCAGCGTTCCAATGATTCTTGGCAGCTAATACACGTATTTCTAAGAGACGACAGGAGAAAATAAATGAATAAAGATTGAAAGATATATATGATATAAGATTGTTTGGACTAATTCACTTGTGAGAACAAGGTATTGTTCTATGAATATATTGAAGTACAATCTTCAAGTTATGTTAATGTGAGCTAAAAAGAACGGAATTAACCACTGTCTTAGTATCTCTAATATAGAGATAGTAATTCTATTTTATATACGGTTAAATTTCCCTTAACATTCGACAGGAATTTCTTCAGCACCTTTCAAATAATAAGTATCACTAATATGAATAGATGGTAGTAACTTTATTTTACAAACTGTTAATATTCTCTTAACATTAGACAGAAAATTTGGTGAGGATAACATTATTTCATAACATATATATAAATTATATCTGCCTTTATTTTCACATATATTAATGCGCCGGAAAAATCAAAAGAATTTGCAGTATGATCGACACACTTAGCTTTGGCACCCAAAGAACCACAGAGTATTGCAAAAGTCAACTGTGAATTCTCCCAGTGCCAAGGATTAGCATGCGATTTTTTATTAAAAAAAATTATCACGCAGTAGTTTTACAGAGGTAAAAGTAAAAATCTATTTTGTTAATAAAAAGAAATTTCTGCTGAAATATTTTTTTCAATCATTTTTTTATAAAATTATTTTTAATATATTTTAGAATATTTCATGAATAAAAAAAAACTTGTTTGGATATTTTGAATAGAAAGAATTTTATTTAAAAAGCTTTATAATTTTTTTTAAATTATTTTTGAATATTTCATTATTAAAAAAATTGTTTGAAATTATTTTAATAGAAAGAAATTTGTTTAAAAAATTTTATAATTTTTTTGTAATATTTTTGAATATTTCCCTTTTACTGAAAAAAATTTTGGACTATTTTTAATAAGAATATATTTAGTCTGAAATATTTTTTTTCAAAATTTTCTAATTGAACATTGTTTTTAAGATAGTTTTAAATATTTTGTTGTCATTGGAATTTTTTGATAAATAAAAATTATTTGAAATATTTTTAAATTTTTTTTTATTGAAAATTGTTTTTTAACATATGTTTGAATATTTCATCCTTATTAAAATTTAGAATATTTTTCAATAAAATAATTTGTTCTGAAAATTTATTTTTATAAAATATGTTTTTAGAATGTATTTGATTATATAAATTTTTATTTTTAATAGATTGAATATTTTATTACTATTAAAATTTTTTTGGAATATTTTTTAATAAAAATTTGTTCTGAAATATTTTTGGAAATATTTTTTTATTAAACATTTGTTAGAGATAGTTTTTAATATTTAATTATTATTATCTTATTAAGATTTTTTTCAATATTTTTTATAAAAAAAAATATTCTGAAATATTGTTTTATTTAATATTTTTTTCAAGACATCCTTCCATATCATTTTTATTAAATTTTTTTGGAATCTATTTAATAAAAAGAAACTTGTTCTGAAATATTTTTTTTATTGGAATATTGAATATTTTTTTGCTATTAAAATCATTTTTGGTGTAATTACAGTTAAATTCGTTCTGAAATTTTTTATTAATTTTTTTAAAGACAGTTTTCAATATTTTATTACTATTGAAATTTTTTGTTTTTGGAATAATTGAGAGAAAAAAAAGTTGGTTTCGATTTTTTTTATTAATTTTTTTAAAGTGGGTTTGAATATTTCATTGTTTTTCAAAAATTTATTTTTTATGAAAAAATTTTCATTAGTGCCATAGAAATGATTTTATTTTTTTAACGCCAAAACTTACCCAAAAATGTAATATGAAACCAAAAATGCGCTCCTCCACAGCTTTTTATTATATAACGTATAAATTTAAAAATTATGCCGTCTTCAAAAACAAATTTCAACAAATAAAAAAGTTTTCTCCGCGTACTTGAAATATTTCACACTGCCACTTCGCCACCAATAGAAGCCACTGCTTACACAAAATGATAATAAATTTTACTTAAAACATGAACAGCGAAAAGAAAGCAAAATTAAAACAAAACTGTTGATCGTTGCGTTGTAGGCGCAGGACTACATGTTAGCCCTGCGAGCGTATGCGTTAAACTGACTAACTGAATTCGAAATGCATGACCCGGCTAGGCTAGGCCGACTCGTTGGCTGGCTAACTGCTAGCACTGTGACTACAGTGCGAACGAGGGAGGATTTTCGTTTCCTTTGCGGTCGCGCCGCCGTTTTCTTCCCTAGTTCTGTATTTTGTTGTTGCTTGTATAGTATTATGTTGTTGCTTGCATGAGTATGTACGGCCAATTAGACAAGTACGGAACGCGCTGGCAATGAAACAGTGCTGCTTTATGTTATGTGTATGTATGTATATGAACGTAGTTGTAGTTGTGCCAGGAATCGGAACAGAATTTGAGCCGCTAACCGGAAGCGGACGAACGTTAGCGCTAGAAAGCAGGCAGTTAGGCGCGGAAGCAAGGTGTAAAGGTAAGCAAAAAACACGAAAAAGAAGGAAGGCAGTCAAATAAAAAATCATATAATGCTGCAAGTATTTGTTGTTATAAGTATTTTTGTTGCTGTTGTTATTATTTCAGCAGCACGCTAATGTTGTGTGTGTAATTTCCGTTGACGTCGTGGCAGCGAAGCAAAAAAATCTAACGTTCGTTTAGAGTTATAGTAAAATGCATAGCTGTATGTATGCATATAGATGGCTATATAGGTATATATGGTGACTGTGTATCTAAGTGTATGTAGCTGTATATATGGCTTATATAAATATGTATATATATTACATGTAAGTGTGTATATGTGCCATGTTAGAGTTGCTGCTATTGGCCTGTGACTTACTTTCAGCCAGCGCCGTCCGCTGCACCTGAACAGGATCGGTGAAATTCTGAATTTTTCGCTCAATTTTCTTATTGTCAGCGCTTTCGCACTGAGCGTTAGGAGCAGCGCTGTCGGCAATGACATATGAGTGGGTGTGGCGTCGGCTTATCGCAGCTACTATGACTTCCGTTACTACTCATGTGTATGTAGTTGCATATATGTAACTGTATATCAATGGGTTCTGCCAGTAAAGCCACGAAATATGCCTACATTTTGGCCGCCTATAACGGTAATTCAAATTTTTTCTTTTTTTTTCTACTTTTTTACGTAAAATTTTTCTCTACCGGCAATTCGTTTAGTAGTTGGTATTTTGTATGTGTATGTGAGGCGTTTTGATTTGGCTTTTCGGTAACTAAGACTACGCGAAGTTAATAATGACTGCGTGTCGGATTGGTGGCGCCTAACTAATTTCCCAACTTGCAAACGAAAAATCGAATATTTCACATACAACAGCAAATGAAAAACTAAAGTCGAATAAATGCGCAATAACAACAATAACAAATATACCACGAAATTATAGCGAAAAGTGCTGGCGCTAACGGCAAAGACGAGAAACAACGACGAAACGAAACGCACCGTATCCTTGGCGACGAGTGACTAACTGAATTTTTATTTGCTAGCACAAAAACTGGAATAAAAAGCGCAAAATTACAGTGAAAACAACAGAACAACAAGAAAAAAAAGAAAAAAAAAACAACAACAAAAGAAAGGATGAAAACAAAAAAACCAAATAGAAATAACAACAACAAAGAGAAAGACAACAGTAACAACAACAATCGCAAGAAATGAGCAAAACAACAACAACAGCAAAGAGAAAAAACAACAACAAAAAAGAGAAAACCAACAACAAAAACGAGAAAAAATCAAAAACAACAGCAAGCGAAAAAGCAAAAAAAAATAAAATAACAACAACAAAAAGTACGCGCACTATCCCTTGCCACTGTGAGCGAACCAACACGTTAAAGGCGCGCACACACATACATATAAACATATGCAAAATAAAACATAAGTATATCATATATTAAACACATGAGTGTGTGCTGCTATATGTAAATTAAGGTTAGCGCTGTTGTTGTAATGACGAAAAAGCAGTAGAAAACGAAGAAGCAGAAGCCAATGTTATTATAGTTAGCGGCTAACAAAGCGCTAGCGGTCAGCAAGTGCGGGGGTTGCACCAACACAAATACAAAAAAACACAAACACACGCATACACATGCAAAAATAAATAAATTGACGAAAAAACGCGGGCAACGAACGCATTGGCATACAAATAACACACACATATAAGGACAAACAAACAAAATTACATACATATATACATTCATACATTCACATACATTCATACATACATACACATTATATTTATACATATATAAACCATTTATTTGATCAAAGGTTGCGCCAACAATCGCACAAATATTGGTTGAGAAACCGTATGCCAATGTGGCATGCGGCATGTGGCATGAGCGAGTGACAACATGCAATCCTGCTGCCAACGCGGCGCTATGCTGTTGTTGTTATTATTGTTTTTTTTTTTGTTGTTGTTGCTGCTGATGTTGGCGATAGCGCCAGTGCTGGTGGTGGTGGCAAATAGTCGTTGCACTGATAGTGCCAGTACAGGCAATTATACCAACACTGCCACGGTGTTGTTGTTGCTGCTGTTGTTGTTGACTGGTGGTAGTGGCGTAATTGCTGGAATTACCATCATCAGCTACGAAGCTTACGCAGCAACGTAAAAATAAACCCATCAGCGCACTCATACATATTTAAGTACATGTGAAAAAATGTTATAGGGATGCAAATACTGTGTTGTTGTTATTGTTTTTTATATGGCTGTGTCAGGTGCGCGCAGGCCAGGTGAAAAGGTCGCGGTGATCGTTGCGCTGCGATATGCATTCATGTACATATGTGTATGTAAATATGCATGCGCTTATTACACTGCAAGGATGAGGGGGCGCGTGAAAGGATAAAAAAGGTCAGGAGTGATATGTAAGAAATGTCGGAGAATTTTTTTGGAACTTTTGTATGTTAAAACCGTTTGAAGTACGGTACGTTGGGGGAGTAAGGGTGAGTGAACTTTTGTATCGACTGCGTTGAAGCTATGATACTATTATAGATGCATTTTTATAGCATAACGGCAAGGTTAGGTTAAGTGGTCAATTTCAAGGGGTATCCCACTTGGGCGCCTATAAAGCCGGTCCGTTATAGTACCCAAAAACTCCTATATATTAAATCACAAGACCCCTATGTCAGTTCCGGCAATGTAGTTTAGTGTGCCGAAGGTAAGCTTACCCAGATGTTTAAGCTTCATTCTTGCAAAGAACGGCGCCATGTCCATTGACCCATTGTTAGAACGTAAGATGAGATCCACCTTGGTACCATTCCGATGTAAGTCGGGCTAGTGTGCACCCTTTGGTTAGCTCGCCGGCTTTGTAGTTGCCAGGAATTTCGCTCTGACTAGGCAACCAAATGTGTCTGATGATGAAGTAGATGCTATTACTAGTGAGGATAGACACTCTTTGCTCAGCGCTAGTATCCGCTCTGCTATCGGAGTGAATGCTCATCTCTCTGAAAGAGGCCTCACTTCATAGTAGTACGTCTACCACCACCTTGACAGCAGTCACTTCGGCCTGAAAGACACTATAGTAACCCGGTAGCCAAAAGTTAAGATTAACGTAGATCTCCAACCTTCCTTCGTGGCTAATTTTTTAAGCATCCTCCACCAGAGGAATACGTGAATTTCTTAAGGAGGGTAGGTACGTTTGGGATCTTACACTTTCTAGTAAATAAAATAATCTCAGTTTTACTTGGGCTAACGGCAAAGCTGCTCCTATGCGCGGCTCTGACTCCAGTCAAGATCTGGTCTGGTTTCGGTACCACGTTTTACTGTTCTTGATATTATAAAGCCTCTCGAAAGCTACCAACAGGATATCTATTCATGTGTCGTATTCTAAGCTCCTGATAAGGAACTCATATAAGCCTCCCGAACTGGCTCTTAGCAACAATTTCACTCCGCAACTTTTGACAGCAATATTTTTGTCAAACTTCAACCACAACTGCTTTAGCTTCGCAAAGATTAATCAATATACCGCTTTGAGCGCTGCATTTGCTCAAGTTCACAGTAGTCGTGCCATGCCGTGTCTGCTATGTGGCGCCAAATCGTGGTCGATGGTTAGGTGTCGCCAAAGGAATTTGCAAATTTACTGTTGTTGTGGCTGGCGATATAATGACTGGCACGATACAAAGTACGACGTAGTGTATAAATAAAGTAATCTGGATATTTTTAGCAAATACAAAAAAAAAAAAAAAAAAAAAACAAAAAAGAAGTAAAAGAAAATTGTAAAAAATGAGTAAAAGAGAAGACATATGCGAAAAATTGAGAAACGCAAAATGAAACATTAAATAAAAAATACAAATAAATGAATCAAGCGAAATTCCTTGCTGGCCGAAAAAGTGTGCCAATTGCCCATAATTTATGGACTAAGTGGAACTTTTCCATTAACTGCTACACAGTTGTAGCAGAGGAGTCATTGTCTAACTGTAATCTGACAGTTGATAATAATTTGTTGGTGTACGCTGAGCGTTTCTGCTGTTGTTGTTGTTTTTGAAAAATCTATTCGCTTTGTTGTTGTTGTTATCATTCCATACATGAACGCCACACCTTGCTGCTGTTAAAGACCAATGCGAGTGTGTGTAAGTACGTATATATATATGTGTGTGTATTTGTAAGCAAGCAGGGCGTCTTTTGCTTATTTATTTTCCCGGCCACCAACAAATGTGGAACTAGCAAAGGTTCAACTCTAACCGAAGTTTTGCTATACATTTGTCGAACTGTGCATGCTGTTTGCTGGTCACATTACTTGTTTCATCAAAAAGTGTTACGAAATTTGAACGTTTGAATTTCGTTGCCATCAACAACAACAACGCGCTGCCTTCAAATTCTATGAATTTCCCTTTTTTCTTTGTGTTTGTGTGTCTTTGCTGTTTTTCTTGTGTGCGTGTGTGCGTTTGTTCAAGCCAATTCATTTGTATACGTTTTGTTATTGCTTTGGCTTTGTTTCACGCAGGTGAGCAATGGGTCTCTGAGTTATATAAGATTTTATTCCGCTGATAAAAGGCAAATATCGCACTTCCAACACGAAGTTTTTTTTCCTATGCTTAGACATACATATCTACTCATAAAACAATAACAAAATAGCGCGATATTGCGTTTGTAAGAGTGCTAATATTATATTATGACGCTTGCCTCTCGCTAGAATATTGAACGAGCTTCCCCTTCCTTTTTTATGTCACGTCGAATAACTGTATAGACATTATGATGGTGCAAATACTGTTCCACTGTTATGGATTTTCCCATTTCGTGTTTGAAAATTGCGAAATAGTACACTAAGAAGTGGTCAGAGAGTTGTATTTATGGATGTGGGAATCCCTAGTATACAAGTCAAGTCAAGTCAAATATGCATATAATCCAATGACTTGAGCTTCCAAAACTCTCAAATGTGGAATATCCATTCACACAAAGTCTGGATTCGGTTATTTAGTTGTCTATAGTTTCAGATCTCTTTTTCGGATCCCCAAAGTAACATTACACCACTCTAAGATCTCAGTAAAACTTCTCACATATAGACTTTTCACCCCACAGTAAGAAATGTGAAATCGCGTTCTGGATCCAGCTGCTTTCAGAGGTTGCTACAGACTTTAGAAACCAGTCCACCGAGATTCCAAAGGATCAGAAATGTAGTTTTATATAGTAGACAAAGATTGTTTGCTACGTAAGAATTGAAAAATGTCCTCTCCAGCTCATATAGATGAGCCAAGTTCTACATTTTTTTGGTTTTTCTTAGCCTTATTCTTCTTACCTTGACAGAGAGTTGAAAAAGGTATTCAACAATTCTAGTTAAAGAGTCGAGCTGATTATTTGTTTGTTTTTTTATGGACCCAGCCTTGTCAGAGTTGAAAAAATATGCTCTGCAGCTCATGCCGAGTCCTATATTTTTATGATCTTTTATAGCCAGTTCCATCCAAAGAGCTTAATTCTACATTTTCTTGATCCTTTGTAAACACAGCTGTCCGTCCTACCTCGTCAGAGAGCTGGAGCCAACGATCTGAGTTCCACTTCCACATTTCTTTGGTCTTTTATAGATCCAGCTTATTCAAAGTTGGAAAATGTATCAACAGTTTCAGCCGAAGATCCAAATTCTACATTTTCTGGGATTTTTTAAAGGCTTTTGAACGTCGTCAGAGAGCTGGAAAAAGTTCTCAATAGTACTAGTCAAGGAGCCGAGTTTCATATTCTATATTCAATGTCAGCGAAAAGGAAAATTAAATATCTGACGTAAGATGAAGAACTCTAACTGTCTTAAGTTATGGATACTCTCAACATTTCATCCGCCAACTCAATACCTTATACGAGTTTAGTTAAGTCCTTAACTTCCCTAAAAGACAAATATTTAGTAAGCACTATATACTCTTACTTCCATTTAAATACATAAAACGAAGTTAATTCGATCCTGCAAAATTTAATTGTTGAAAATTATGAATGCAATTTAAGGCATGTGACGAGACGGCGCGTCAAGTGCAACGCGCCTACAGCTGTTAATTATTGTGGCGGAGACAAAGGCGAAGGCGTGAGCAAAGTGAAATGAAAAGGACTCCGGCAAACAAGCCAAGCAAAGCGAAAGATGCATTGTGAAATACAAAAACATACAACAAACACACCAAAAATAAACAGGCGACAAGTGGCTTGTACCGAACGGCTGCCACATTTACCCGCATGTCCGAACTACATAAAAATATAAACACGTTGCATGCAGACGATGTAATCATTTGTATGTATGTATGTGTTGTAAGTAATTTGCGGATGTAAGTAGTCGCTAAGCATGCTGTGTTTGTTTTTGTGTGCGCTGCAGCCAGTCTGTCGGTCGGCGATCATTGAGGCGATTGAGGTGCGCGCCGACAGCAGGTGGCAAGCAGAGTGGCACTGCGGCAAAGTAACTGGCGGAAAGATCAGCGCTCGTGCCGGTTACAAGCTGTCGAAGATAAACAATGAATTAATGAATATTTTCTTCGTCGTGTTTGAAATGGAACTCTGGAGGAGCTCCTTCGTTTGGAAATAAATTTATGCGCAGTAATAGCTTAACCAAGCAGCTTCTTTTTTCATTACGCACATGACTGGAGCAATGTAGAAGGAAGTGACAAGATGATTCCACCTCTCCTTCCTCCAAACAGCTTTGGCAAAGAGTGTCCGACCAAATTTAGTCGCACCGCGTATAAACCCATTGTACAGCTTCCAGTCGAAACGCCTATAATTGTGGTGAGATTGACTCTGCTAAGAGCCAGTATTTGGAGGACCTCAACTTTTCACTCTGAAGCAGAAGGATCTCACAGTTGCATAAGTTCTGGTTGTTGACCAGCGTGTGCTGAGTGTACTGGAGGTCCAAAGGCAACGCCAGAACACAAGAAGACATCGGTAAGCCGACTCGATTATAACTAGATGAAATTGTGGAACGGGTGCCCTCCTTAGCTAGCTAAGTAATCGGCTTTGCAGTTTCCTGCGATTCTGTGCTGACTGGGCACCCATACGGATCTAGTAAGGAATAAGCTTGAAGTTATCGCTAATGAGGAGTCACGCACTCCTTGACTTGTTTCAGCTCACAGTCAGCGAGCGCTCAAGAGCAGTATAGCCGCTTGGCTATGGAAGTGAATGCCCACTTCTCGCAGTTTTTGAGATATTGATCTAAAACTTTGTACACTTTCTTTTCTTCCCAGAAGTTCCTTATTTGTCGGAAACGCCGACTAGTGTAACATATAACTGTCGTACAAGCTAACCAATTTTTCTTGTTTTGATTTTATTTGACATATTATAGAGTCTATGTCAGGTTACCGATTTGGCAAACTTTGTACAGAGTCATCGCCTGAGCTCTTGTGCTATGAAAGTATAGTTTATTCTGAGAGTTATCCAAAGCAATAAATAGAGCAAAGTAGAGTCGCAAACAGATATTATTTTGTATTATAAAATATGGAATACAAGCAATATTTTAGGGTCTGTAGCCATTTTGGCTCTCATGACTTTGATGTTTTACACCTTCCGAACTTTTTTGTTTGTTTTGGCCGTATTCGTTCATATTATCCCCCACAAGAGCTATGTAACGACCTTCGCAAAGTTAGAATCGTCTTAATGTAATTGGCATAGCCACGTCCAAGTTAATTATTGAGTATGACTATTTAAGAATGTCATTCAAGGGACCATGAAAATCCGAAGCAATTAATGCCTGCATCGGCTGATGGGCAAGAAAACCATTAGATTAACTATTTGTCACCACAAAAGACCAATAAAAGTGATTGCCACAACAGTGAACAAAAATGTGTTGTATGGAATTGTATTGTTTGTTTTGTTGTTGTTGTAGATCCAGTAGTTTGGTTTGTTGATTGAAATTGTCAAAGTAACGCCCACATAATTATGAATTGTCCACGTTTGTGATTTGCATGTGTTGGTCTAATTGCCACATACATACAAGGATATACGTGCATACATAGCTACAAAAACGATTTCAAACAAATTTACTTACAATATAAATATATATAAGTAATCGAAAGGGTACCTGAGATGATAGACGGCGAGTGAGTTATGGGTATAACGACGAAAAGAACGTCAGCAAGTCATCGACGCTCAGTTGAAGAAGTGGTTGGGGACTGGTTGTAAATGTAACGGCAGTTATAGCGTCGAGTTAAGAAGTAATAAAGGATTACTTAGAAGCTTGTTGGTGTTGAGCGAGCGGGATCGCGGGAGAGAATACTTTATTGCGCTATATGTATATGTAACGCCTCAAATTATTGGGTTTTTTCCTTGCCTCTTCCTTTTTTTTGCCTGTGGGGTGTGTGTGTAGCTGTATGCATATTAAAGGAATTATTTACATGCATACTTCGTTAATTATTCAGCGTTGGCGACGATTGTTATGGGCGCCAATAACCACAGGCAAATCAAAAATTTATGTACAAATTCCATGCATTTAACTAATGCGTTTTGGGGGCGCGGGTGTTTGTACAACAACGAGTATATGAAGGGCGGCATGACGTTACTCGACTTTATTTGCGCATATATAAACACAAACACAAACATACTATTGCATATACACACACAGGTACACACTTGCCGGTCTCATGATAAATGTTGGCCAAGCTTAGGCGCGCTCGCACTCTAGGGAAGTAATTAGCCTGCGATTTGGTGAATTTGAAGTTGTTGTAAAAATTGCATTTAATTGATTTTAGATTGAAGCGCAAATCAACAATAAAAATTGAATATGAAAATGTGCGTGCCTCGGTGTGTGCCTATGATTGATTACCATTAATGGTCAGGAGAAATTACTGCATTTTTATTCCCTTTTATTAGTTTATAATGTGTGATAGCCTGCATTGGTAGAACAGCCCTTTAATCATTATCCCAGTTCGACAGCACCTTTAGGCCATAAATAAACACCTGCCGTTTGAAACATTTTAGCCTTCTCATGCCAAGTTTTCCAAGTCACACTCTGCGTCACCTTTTGTGTGAACGGCGCTTAGCCTCACGCGTAAGTGCGTGTATGCCATTGGTGCCATAGTGAGCGGAGGGGTGGACTAGTTTGGAAATAGTAACTAGTAAACTCATGGTAGATAACTAGTAAGTTCGATGGTAGTTCTCAAGACCGAAATTCGATGCTCAGCGAAGCCTTTTTATTGCTATCGGACACTTCTAGGTTAATCTTCAAAGAGCAAGTTTAAGGTTCTTTTTCAAAAATATATTAACTCCAACAAAATTTCGAAGCCAAAGAAAGCATCAACAATACTATCTCAGAAGAGTCTAGTTAAGCTGCTTACAAAGTGGGTTGTAGAAAGCCGAATGGCTTTTCCGGTAGTACGGATCGCAACCAAATTGTTCTGAATATATCTCATAGATCTTGCTAATTCCAAGTTAAGATCAAGAAAGAGACTGATTCCATGTTGAGATCTACAATTAGGCTACATGGGTTTCATTACCTGATGCCGAGAATCCACGACGATATACTGCTTCATAATCGAATTGCATAGGAAGGATCATCGTATCAGATCAGCAAGAAAAATTAGACCTTTGTCCGTAGTACGCTTTACATGATAGATTTTGATCCATAATACGTTAACTGTTGAGGTTTAAACTCTCAAGGCCATTAAATATATGAAGTTGATGCTGCCAGCTCTTGCAAGAATCGTGAAGTTAAGGTCTCAAGCAAATCCTCTGTCATATAGACCCGAAAATCTGGAACCATTTACTTAGTAGTTGATTTCGTTGAAGAAGGAGCCCTGAGGCATTTTAAGCTGACTCCGCACGACTGTTCGATTTTGGGAGCAAGCTGTTCAGAATACAAATACCTCAAGGAATTTGCTTTCGTCTACCATGTTGAGAAGTTACTCTTGTTCTTGGTCCGAACAGGAACCGAGTCCTGACGATGTACATGTTCGTGCGTAACTTTAATGTCTTCTAACCATAGCATAATATCCCAGAGCATAACTTTTATAACCTATGACCAACAATTAGAAAGCTTTAATAACTTTTCGATGTCTCTTTTATAAAGTTTCCATAAGCTCAGCAGCTTTAAGCCTTTAACTGTGTAACTTCTCCAACAATTTTGTTGTATAAAAAATCTATAATAGTAACCCTATTCCAAAGTAAATTGGTGCGCATACTAATTTTCCACGTCGACTGAGATTTACTCACACAAACAACATTCTTGCACGATTATGAATGCGCTCTGACATGAAATCAATCATTCATTAACATAATTACACATGGACTTTGTGTCGAGTAGGTTTACGATTGCCACCGAATTGCTGGAGTAAAGCCATTGGTCAACACATTTTTTAGCAAATAACTGCGGAATTATGTGAGTGAGTGTGTGTCTGTGTTTGTAGGTGTATAGAAATTACCAGCCCCACCATCACCTAGCCAAGGTTGAAATCATTTTTTTGTTTACCATGACTCGTGTGGAAGCGTTGAAACGTTGGACACAACTCACCTTTGTACGAAAGTATACACAAACAACATACAAAAAAATAATGACATTCTAAAACATGAAGCATGAATTACCGTTAGCCTGTCAAAAATGTTAATGTCCGAGTACAAATGGACTAAAATTTATATTAGGGATGTCTAAAAGTAGTTGCAGCTGTGTTAGGAATGAAGAATGAGTTTTTTTTTTAAGAAGAACGACTTGAACTGCGGACCAAGCCGAAAATTTGTTAGAAGCTCTTTCTTAAGACGTGATACTTTTAGAAATGGCATCTTCACAGTCGGCTATGACTTCCTCTGAAGGCACGAATTCGAAGGAAGAGAAGCGAAGTATTTATTCATGTTGTTAAGGACTCCATGAAATATCCTCTGTCATATAGACTGCTTTGGAATTTACTCATTGTTAGTTAAGGTCCTTGAAGGAGGGGCTCTATCTCTGATCTATTTCTTCTCTTAGAGTGTGCTCATCTTACGAGCAAACCCTTTGAGAGATTCCTGTTTCAGCAAGAAGAAGTCACATAGTATCGAATATACATAAGTCCGTTTGTCTAAAGACCAGAATATACACCATAGTCTCATACTTAAGTCTCTTCGATACACTTAGCCAGGCTGCTTTTCCACATTATAGTATTCGCTTTGACGGTCGTCGACATATTGAGATTCTAGGAATACATTGTCTCAACTAAGTTGCGATTGGCTCATTGATCTCTGCGTAGACATGAGATCCAACTTTAGCATCTCATTGGCTTCGCAGAGGACAGTATACCATAAATATGATCTTCCTTTCGTGATGATTTATTAAGCGTATGTTTTTTCAGACTCATTTATTTATTTTTTTTGTCGGGAAGCTCGCTTCCGAAAAATATGCTGTAAAACCATTATAGCGAGTAATAAAGTCAACTACCTGACTACCATCCTCGTCTTTACCGCCACTTTCTGTGGCAACAGACTGTTAGCGCGTGCGCAAACAGGTGCAGTAGATCAATGATCGCGATGAACTGGCAGATATACAGACATACTTATGTATGTGTGTACTCATGTGTGTGCGAGTAAAACAAAACAGCGCACAAGAAGACACGGTCAACCAGAGGCACAACAACCGCACAGCAGCATAGCGACGGCAGACAGCGCGGCAGGCAGTCGTAGCCGCTGCCAGGGACAGGTTGCGTTAGCCAAGGCAATCAAGGCTGCAAGTATACAAGTACATATATAGGTATGCATGCAATTCAGCTGTTTCGCGCAGGCGCAATGCACTTGCCGTCTTCTGAGCGACGAGTCGCGCTGCAATTAAAGGCCGACGCTCATACATACATATTTGTAACGGCTGTAACGCGTTGCTCGCCGTCAATGAGGGTGCATATTTCTGCTTTATATTTGTTTGTTGGTGTGT
The DNA here is from genome assembly GCA_027475135.1 of Bactrocera correcta. Classification (NCBI taxonomy): domain Eukaryota; kingdom Metazoa; phylum Arthropoda; class Insecta; order Diptera; family Tephritidae; genus Bactrocera; species Bactrocera correcta. The sequence goes on from CM050323.1 coordinate 107,215,495, forward strand.
TCGCGTTCAATGGCTTGAACCTGTTGTCGGCGGCTTGCTGTGCTGTCGCTTAAAGATTTCAACCCCTACTTTTGCGGTTGCTGACCTTAATTGTTGCAATAACTTGACTTGGCTTGACTTATGTGTATCTGTGTATGTTGTATGTATATATCATCGTAGGAGAACATATTTTTGAGAGAACCGTTAAATTTTTGGCGGGACTGCGATAGTCACATGTGCAATTGTGTGAATAAATTTGAGGATAAATAAGGGGCTTGGAAATCAAATGAAATTGAAATAAGTTAAAAATTAAAAATGTGTTTAAATTTTTAGACAATAATAAGTCATACATACATATACATACATATACCAACTGATCATATTTGATACGGACTAATCTTTTTAAACTTGCTTGCATTGGATCAGTAGCATATTATGAAGGCGATAACAAATATTTTTTTTATTTTATATACAATGTGTATATTATTTTATGCCAGTCCAGGTAAAAGTAGATAAGATGGTATATCCGGATATTTTAAGGGGCACATCTTTTGTGAAATTTTGAAAAAAAAAAGATTTTCATTTCGATTTAATATTTTTGATTATCTTTTTATTATTTCAGAATATAATTAAGATTTTCTTATTGAAATGTTAATACATTTTTTCATATGCATACATACATATGTATGTACATATGTACATACATACATACATATATACTTTTAGTCCTTCAATATTTTTAAATTCTTACAAATTAAATTAAGTTAGACGGTAATATTTATAAAAATTATTGATTTTTAATTTTATGAAGGCGTTCAAAAAAATATTATAAAATTTAATATTAATAAATATTTAATACTTTTTAGAATTAATTAAAATTTAAATATGGAAAGCTGGTAAAATTAAAATTTTTATGTTTATAATTTTTAAAAATAATTTCCGTTAAAATTTTTATGCGTTTGAATGCAACAGTTTGAAAGCACGCAACTACAGTTTCAGCGCTAATGTAAATATAAACAGCTGTAATAGCATCAGTTTTACAATCATTGCTTTGTTGACATTTCGTTTTCACATTTAAGCGCGTCGGTTGAAAAAGTTCAGAAGTGCCGCAATTTCGTTTATAAACAAATATAAATTGATAAAATTAACAAAAATCGGTTAAATAATAAAGTAGTGAATGTGTGCAAATGGTTTTCTATGATATGCGCAGTGAAATGTTGTGAAATATGTGTTTGTGTTGCTTGTGTAGGACGGGGCCACCTGTGGCCGGCCGGCACTTGGAAATGGTGAATCATACGCGTAAATCGTTGTAATAAGTTGCAAATTAGTGAAAATCGGTTTAATAATAATGTAATGCTTCAGTTTTTTATAATATAAGCAGTAAATTATTGAAATAAATGTGTTTGTGGTGCATGCTGGCTGGTGGCCGGCCGACCGGCAATTTGAGGTTAGTGAATAAGCGCAAGTCAGCTAAATAAGATGAAAATTAGCAACTATCAGTTAGCATGGGCGTGTGTGATTATGCAGACTTATATAATAATACTGTATAAATTAATTAGCTAATTCTGCCACATCCACAAAGTGCCCACTCATGACAAAATTTGGAAGATGAATTGTTGCTGTTACAGCGCTTTTCGTGTTTTAGTGAAGGTTTCCTTTGAAATTTATGCTTTTTAGTTGAAAGTGAAGCAATTTTGTTAATAATAAAATATAAAATAAAAATATTTTTATAACCTTTAATGAGAAAGGTGTGAAAGGTGCGTACTAAAACACATGTTTACAGTGATGTCTTGCAATATATGCACTTGTAAATACAATGCGTTTTAAAACGCACATTTGCAAGTGGTTGCATATATGTATGTATGTATCTTGTTTTTATATTTTCTATATTTTTAAATTACTATAAGTTAAATTAAGTTAGACGGCAATATTTTTTTATTTTTTTTTTTTAACTTTTTCAGTACAAAAAAAAAAAAAAAAATAAAAAAAAATATTAAGTTCTTTATATTTTACAGAATTATTGAAAATAATTTGTTTTATAAAACTTAGATATGGAAAAATTAAAAAAAAGAATATTTTAATGCTTATAATTCTCTAAAAACAAAAAAAAAGCTAAGTTAAATTGAATTTTATGAAATTATGAGATTATTTAATATACATTTTTATATACTATTAGAATAAATAAAAGTCAGTGAGCATTTTATTTTTATTGAGACGATTTTATTTTCCTCATTTTAATTAATCATTAGTATTTTTCAGTTTTATTTTTTATTAATATGTATTCTTTTGTAATTATGCCAAGCTTCTTTTCGGGTCTTTATTTACAAGTTTTATAAATTTTTGTTGCCGTTTTATTATATTTATTTTTATTATATGCATAACATACATACAAACTATTGAATCGATGAGAATTTTATTTGAAATTTAAATTGTTTTTAGCATTGCCTATATACTCGCAATTTGCACTAATTAATTTAATATCATTAAGTATTTCTTATGAAATTGTTTGCAAACTTTTCGTTTGCTGCGCTAATATTTTTGTTACTGGACTTAAAAATAATTTTATAAACAATGTCACAGTAAATATTTGTGTTTATAAAATATTAAATTAACTAAATGTATTTAACAAATGGCAACGACGGCTTGGTAAAAAATTTATGCATACTTTTGAGGCGACTATAACAGTGTGTGTGTGTTGTTTAAGTGACTTTGTGTCCACAATAACTTACTGTTGCCTTTGTTTATGGGTAAAACTTAATATTATTCAGTGTACAACTAACATAGTTTCTTTAATTTTACATTTATTTACGGTTGCTTAAATAACTACTTTAGAATATTAACAATGCAAAATAGCAAATAAAAAAACTGCATTGATAATAAAATTTTGCTTTATCATGTATTTTCTTATCCCAAAAGAAAAAAATATTTTTCAAAATAATGGGTTAAAAAATTTCGATATTCGCAAAAAATATTATAATTTTATTATATAATGTATTATTTAATTAAATTTTTTCTATTTTATAATTGTGCATGAAAAATGACTTGCACGATTTCGTTAATAAATATCTAATTTTAGTTTAATAATATATTAAAAAAATTTTGTTGAATTTTTGTCGCTACAGTATTTTGTTCTTAGCGTTTTCGTAGGTATGCAGTACCTTAATAATGCGTGTTTTATTGATGTTTCACTGAATATGATTTATATATACAACGATTTTACTAAATTTTAAAGCCTTTTGTAATTGAAAACACATACAGTTTTCATATTTAGTTTTGTGTTAGCACGCATTTTTTATTTTTTAAATTACTTAATTTTCTTCTTGTAATATCTTATCTCTTTTTATTTTTTATGTAAATTGAAATTGCCTGAAGCACTCTATTACATATTTTCTTCTTTTCCTCCATGCCTACTAATGTGTTTTTGCATTAGTGCTTTAATGACTTGTGTGTTAAATTAAACGAAAAAGCGAGATTTATTTCAAAACTATAAGAAGTATGATAAATAATTGTTTCCTGTGTTGATTTGCTCTTGCATTTAAATGCAACAGTTTGAAAGCACGCATTTGCTGTTGCAGCGCTATTGTAAGAATAAACAGTTTGAATGTCATTGGTTTTACAATCACCATAAAAAGTTTGGTTAATAATTGTTTCCTGTTCTGATATTTTCTGTTGGATTTGAATTCATTTGAATGCAACAGTTTGAAAGCAGGCGAATACAGTTTCAACGCTTATGTAAATACAAACAGCTGCAATAGCATCAGTTTTACAATCATTGGATTGTTGACATTTCGTTTTTATATTTAAACGCGTCGGTTGAAAAAGTTCAGAAGTGCCGCAATTTCGTTTATAAACAAATATAAACTCATAAAATCCGCAAAAACCGGTTGAATAAAAAAGTAGTGAATGTGTGCAAATGGTTTTCTACGATATGTGCAATGAAATGTTGTAAAATATGTGTTTGTGTTGCTTGTATAGGACAGGGCCACCTGTGGCCGGTCAGCACTTGGAAATAGTGATTAATGAGCGAAAATCGTAGTAATAGTTTGCAAATTAGTAAAAATCAGTTTAATAATAATGTAATGCTTCGTCTTCTATAATATAAGCTGTAAATTATTGAAATAAAGGTGTTTGTGGTGCCCGTGTAAAATTAGGTGGTGGCCGGCCGGCCGGCCATGTGAAGTTAGTGAATAGCTGAAAATTATAACACAACTTTGTGACTGATCATACATACTTATGAAATATTACTATGTAAATTAATCAGCTAATTCTGCCACAACCACCAAGGGGCCGCTCAGGACATAATTTGTGAGATGATTTGTTGCTGTTATTTTTCATGTTTTAATGTAGGTTTCCTCTAAAATGTATGTATGTGTTTTAGTTAAAAGTGGAGCAATTTTGTTAATAATAAGATACAAAATAAAAATATTTTTATAACTTTTAATGAGAAAGGTGTGAAAGGTGCGTGCTAAAACATATGTTTACAGTGAGGTGTTGCAATATATGCACTTGTCAAAATAATGCAATTTAAAGCGCGCATAAGCAAATGGTTTCACTGCAGTTTATTTAAATTAAAATTATTAAATTATTTTATGCCAGGTTTGTAGTTGCTAACTATTGTCGGAACCTTGCGGGTTAACTTCTGAATAATAGAGTGTAATTTCGGGTGTAAATTAACGACTGCTAATATAAAAATAAAAATACGCGTTCTTGATTTTTAAATAATATGTTGTAAGCAAATATTTATATAATTTATTTATTTAAAAATGCAACGCTTTGCATTAAATTCAATCGTCTGTAATTATTATTTGTGCTGCCTAACTGCCTAAAATTATTCATAACACTCATATATTTTTATTTGTATTCATATTAAATATTTTCAAATCCATTAACAAGGCTTCACTTTTCGTACTAAAACTAAATAATCCTTAAAGCTTTTAATACTACGGGTTGGCAACTTGTGGATGTGGTTATAGAGTGAGGTGTTTACAAAGAAAGTGTGTGTGATTAGTGAATATGCTTTATACATATATGCTTGTGCATATGTGTGCTTAATTTTTGATACAGGTGGAGCGTTATATATCAGGCTGAAAGGCGTGTTTGTTTGTGTAGGTGAGTTTGTAAATAATTATTATTTATAATTTTTATTGTTTATTATCTATTTTTGGACGGGCCCAAATGTGTAAATGAAATTCAAAATTAAAAATATTGTTTTTACAAGTTTTGGTTGGCTGAATAATTTGCATTATATATTTATATATATATTATTATAGATTGTCTTTTCAGCAAAGTTTTGGTATTAAAGTAAATCGCTTTTATAAATACGGTTATACATAAATACAGTAAGAGATTTATATTTTGTAAAATTAATTATTAAAAAAAATTGCAAACGCTTATATAACAAGTAGAGTAGCGTTAAATTTGCATACATAAATATACATGTATATGTATAGTGTATAGCTAATATTTGCATATAATATATAAGTGCCACGCGAGTAGCTAAGTAAATAGTATTTATAGGCGTAAGTTCATTCGAAAAAATATGATCGAAAGCAAAATATGCATAAATTTGTTTGTATTGTACGGTGGCCAAAGGTTGCTGTGTTTATGCTTACACATATAAACATATATACATATGTACATGCACTTACTTTTGTATACAAATGTAAATATATGTACATATGCACACACTTCGAAATGGTTAAATTATATTGGTGTTCATTTGTATATCATCTGCGCTGACTTATCCATATCGTAGTAGATCGAATTTATTTTTTAAATTTATTTTTAATATTTTTGTTTTGCCATATTTCTTTGAGAATCTCATACGTACATTTATATTTGAAACATTCGTCAATATTTATCACCAGCTTAAAATTACGGTTCGATAATGCCTTACAGTATCTGTTTTTTAACTTATGGGCACGATTTTGCAGGATTATGTATGTAAACTCAAGCATGACATAATGTATAATGGTAAAGGAAATCGAAAATTATATTCGAAGGCCTCCGATCACAAAAAAATTATTAAAATCCTTCATTAAATTCCATCAGCTATGCCAATACGAGTACATTTTAGAATTTAAACTGAGCTAACCTGACTCTACGTTCACTGTGAATCTATACAATATTCTAATAAAAAGCCATTAGCACTAAAAAATGCGGTTTTGGGAATAAAAAGGAAGAAAAATTCACCTGTATCAATTTTCAAAATTTGTATTTTACTCAACATTTTGGTAATTTTTGTCCGATTCGAAAAATAGTGCTTCCAGAAAAACGCCTTTTAAAATTAACTGGTTGAGCTGCTTGATCCGAGTGGTTAAATTTTGTTTTTAGATATTCAGGGTATAAAGTACTCCAAAGACCAATGCTTCTTCTATTTTGAATGGTCTCAGAAACAAGTGTGGTACATTCCAGAAGTTGCTTGGGTTTTCTCGGAAGAATTTTCATCGTAAAAAGTACTTCCAGACGGATACTTCTTCTATTTTGGATAGCCTCAGGCATTTTTTTCATGCGCTTATATTCAAGTAACCAACTAACTATGCTGGCTTGTCACTTTTACTAAATTCTTAACCATTTCTTATTATTAATAAAAAATACTATTCTGAAGCTTAACGATTTTTTCGTAGATAGAGGATGCTCTGCAGTTTTTTTAGAACGTTTTCTAGTATACTGACAATTCGAAAAATGAGTACTTGAGCACTTTTGAAATTATTTGAAATATTGCTTATTTAATCGATCGTCTATAATCAGGTAATATATGGTTTGCATTTATGGAATTAAGATCAGGTGGAATGATCCGTAACTTAACAACAAACTGAAAAACTAAAACAAATAAATAAAAAATAAAATTTCAAAGTTCATAATGAGAGACTTCCTCAAATGTGGTGAGTTCGTGAAAAAGCTTTTCTAAATTTTATAGCGTGCTTTTATTCATTTAATTTTTGTGTTTTTATTCTACAATTTTTTAGAATACTGTTTGCAAGTTACATTTTGCCGTTATTCAACGCATTATTTGACTTCAGCAAGTGGCTCCTCTGTGAAGTACGCACATATTTCAAAAGTAAATTTTATAAATTATGAGGCTTTGATATGTATTTGCATTTTTTGTTTCTATTCTCATCCATTGAGTTTGTATTGTATTTGGTTTTGTTAATTATTCGGCATTAATAGCGTTTAGTTTTTCTTATAGAGTTTGGAAAATGTGTGCTTTCGAAAAAAAAAACAAAACAAAAAACAAAAAAAAAAAAAAAAAAATAGAGAGCTAATTTAAACACCCCTGGTTTACTCTTCATTTAGTTTCATTGGACTAAAAATTTAGCGCGTGACGAATAGACATTCCGGTATTTTTCTTTATAAGTCAGAAAAAACCACGATATGCATTTCGGTCTCTTCGACTAACAGCTCATTAACTTTAGTGAATTTTAAAAGGTTCTACAATCTGTATATATAAAATATATAAGCTGCAACTAACACCACTGAAGCTTGTGGAATCCTATAACAATAGCGACTGTCATAGCAGACGACTTCTATTTGCTTTTCAAGTTTCTACGACTTGTGATTGTACGAAAACGATCCGAATTCATTAACGGCCAAGATATCATTCTCTGTTCATAAGTCATATTATAGAACCATTTTGAAATTGCAAGAAACAATGTCATTGTATTCTCCAGAACAGACCCCAAACAACTAATTCCTGTTCTCAGATCTCAAAAAAATGCTCGCTGGAAAGAAATTTTCGTCGAATGAAGGGGTGTGCGCCAAAACTGAGGAATATTTAGAAGCAAAGGACCTTTCGTACAACAAAAATAGTATCGAAAAGTTGAAGAGATGCGTCAATGTTAAATAAAAAAATGAAAAATGTGTTTTACTATGTTAGGTCGAGGACTTTTCAATTGATCTGCTACATTTAGTACCCTTTGCTTAAGAAAGAAATATTTTGCTATTTTAGAAAATTACAAAAAATAAACACAAATTAATCCATTAATGAAAAAAGCAAATCAAAAACCAAGCACACATTTTCTTATCATATATATTTATATATTCTCATTTCATTGAGTTTTCGCGCTCAATTGCGTCGCTCATTGTTTACACTGCACAGAGCTGTTTTGCTCCGTGCTAAGTTTACTTCTATTCCCATTTATTGTTTTGAAGCAGTAAAGCTGTAAATAAATATATAGCTAGCTATATATTTACTTATTCATTATACATAACTAAGTTTGTGTTTTTGCTTTTGTTTTTGTTTCTAACGCTTTGTGTTTTGCGGGCACAAATTATGCATCTGAAGTAAATATTTTCATTTTTCTTTTGGTTTTGCTTAAGTTTAGTTTCTAGTGTTTTTGTTTTAATCTACTACTTAACAAAATCGTTTGCTCTTTTTATTAGCAATGGTTTTTATGTTAATAAAATAAAATTATTTTATATATTATTATTTTTTTTTTTATTTGTATTTATATATATATATATTGGTTTTTAATTTAAAAAAGGCAGTCAAAACTTTAGTTTTACTTCTGTTGTATTGTTTTTTTTTTAATTACACAATGTACTTAAATTTTAATATAACGGGGTTTTAACTACAGTTTACTTAGAGGTTTGGTTTTTAGCTTAATTTAGAATGTGAACTGAACTTTTGTTTTCTTTCTGTTTTGTGGTCAGACGAAATTTTTAATGCGGCTTTGAGTAACTATTATTAATTATTATGTTCACTTAAATTTACATAAATAACTGTTCGTTTGTTTGCAGTTGCTTAGCGTTCTTTCGTTTTTTGTTTTCTTTTTTTCATTTGAGTTGAAATAAATTTATTTTGTCTTCCTGCGTTCACTTATATCACTTTCTTTATTTGCTCGATTTGCGTTCAATGCTTGCTTTTAAGTATTGAAATACTTTCGACTACTTTCTGCACTTGTTAAAAAAGAAAAATATAAATAAATTTTAGCTATTAAAGAAAAAAGTCATTTTAAATAAATAAAAAATTGACTATCTCAACTTTTAAGAAAATATTATCAGCGAAAACTTGTTGTGGCATACTTAAGGTGTTGGAACCACTTGTGAATTTCAAGATCTCGATTTTTTGCATATTTAAATACAAAAAGTTGAGATTAAATGCCGAAAAATTGAACTTGTTCCGACAAATAGTTTCGAAGTTTTTGTAAATAACTCGTTGTAAGCGGACCATTAACTGCACATAATAGTGTCTGCTCGAAAAGTAGCAGCGTGTTTGGCTTTCAGCATAAATGAGTTAGAAGGTTGGAACTAGAAATATTATGAATACAGCGCCATCCAAAACCAGTTAAATGACAACTAAGTCAGACGTACTGCCAAGGTTAGATTTGAATATGATTTCAATAGTCAATTTCGGCTGAGGATACCTTTTTGACGTGAATGGAGAAGCGGTCTAATAGGGGAGGAGGGTACTAACGCGGCCTGAAGCGCCCAAAATGACGCGGCGTACACGCCGATGATCTTGATAGCTCTCTTTCTAACCTTCTACCAAACTCAGCCAGCCTCTTCCAAGCGGATGTGTTAGGTATAGAGAAGGTTTACGAAAGTATACAGAAAGCAATCATATACACGGATAGCCAGCCGGCATTGTGGGCCTTGTCGATAACACAGATTAATTTTATTGTCGTCAACAACTGCATGAAGGACTTAAGGTTACTGGCCGGTCAACTCTACTCGTCTATAATTTGGGTTCCCGGTCACAAAAACATTTTCGACAACGAAAAAGCAGCTGAGTTGACAAAGCTCGGAGCCTCTTTAGACGTATGCGTGGCGGAATCAATGCCATGGCCGCTAGTAACGATCAAAAGGAAGTTTTATATGCATTTTGCGCAAATAATTCAGAATAGACGGAACTCAGTAACCAGCTGCAAGTTAACAAAGTAGAAATGCCTGAAATATGTCAGGAATGGAACAAAGTCACAAAGCTGTTAAATTTTGGCTTCGGTGTTGTTTCTCTTGGTATTGAAAAATTATATTATAAAGACATTGACTCTACTCTGTGAAAATATCCTTCGTTGATGAATAAAATGGTAGCAAACTTAGTGCCCTGGACGACGATATGGATTGCAGTTTCTTCAACAAAAAAGCTTAAGCCTGCGCTGCGACTTGAATAGCGTTCCAATGGGTGTTTTTCTAACTCACTTCTTGAGTAAACTTATTGCTACTCAGCACATTTGGATTTGTAGACATATTAATTTATAATTTTATAAGAAAATTATTAAAAAAATCCACCCTTTTGCCTTTATAGGTTATTCTTGCGCGAACTTTCTGTTTAAAAATCTATGTCTGAGTGAGACTACGAAGTTTTCTAATTTCCTTAGTTGAGATGTATCGGGGAAAATATTTTTTGCAAGACAGCAGTGCAATTACTCAAGACTTATTAATGAAAATTATTAGAAAAACAGTTATTAAAAAAGTAAAATAAATAATAAAAATAAATTTAAGAAATATTTCTTTATTTACATACATTTTTAGTCTTTTAAATCTATGCCTCTTCTTTAGCTTATTTCAATTCATCCCTCTCTCTAATCTCTTGAGTACTTTTGTCATGAATAAATTAAATATATTATAGATAATTAATGAAATTACATTTCTATTCCATTTTATATATAACATTATTCTTTATCAGTGCGTCGTTTTTCATAGTTTTTCGTTACATATTTTATACATTTCAAAAAATTGTTTGCATAAATTTTCAATAGCTTCACGCAACTCTCTCTTGCCTTATATAATAGCATATCATTTATGTGTTTACTTTTTTGTTTTTGTATTTTCAGTAATGCTATGAACTGGTTTTCGCTAATTAATTTTACTAATTAAATTTGCTAATTCGCTGTGAATTTTTGTGTGTGTAAATATGTGATTTGGTGAATGTGTACAGTTGTGTATGTATATGTGAGTATGTGTGTGTGTATGTGTAAGTGGTGTATATTAGTTAATCTTTAAGTTGTCTAAATGATTTCCATTGCACTAATTTTTATGAAAATCCCTTATAGTGTACGAAGAAAAATATTAGAAAAATTGCGTAGGCGGTTGGAAATGTAATTCGAGCGATGACATCGATTGTTTTTGCTATACGTATAGGATGTGGCGGTTCCTTTTTGCGCACTTGGACGAAGCAAGTCTGCAAGAAAGAGTTATTTAGCATGTTTATCTTATATTTTTGTTACAATATATTAAGTTCATATTTAGGGGTTTTCAGAAAATAACTGCATTGAGGTTAGTCCGCTTCATGCTTGCTGAGCTCATGTAACTTATATGTAATACTTAGAATTGATCAGCGCAAAGCTTATTGGCTTATTATACACTACCTTTTTTTAGTTCTTGCGGATCTACTTCCACCTTTTTTATTAAACTATATATTTGTAAGTAGATTTTGAAATCTCGCAGCACCGTTTTATACTTCGAAGAACCAGCTTCTGTTTGTTTTTGTGCTGAAATTCTAACTTTTCTGCTTTCATAAAGCCTGTTTAAAGCGAACTTAATTATTTTCGGTGCTATCTTATCGTTTTATTTCGCTAAAAATCCATTTCAACTTCATATGTGGCAACCATGAAACTTGCCACAGCAGGCACGTGTGCCGTAAATATATATTTGTAGGTCAGATAGACTACTGTAAATGCGCCCCTCCATGCATTTTATGCACATGACAAAAACGTGACAAAAATTTGCAGTCTCCCAACGAGTTTTCGCTTTTGTGTCGAGAATTTGCACACATTTTTCATGGCGAAATCGGATTTGATGTTTGAGTGCCAAAAGCGATGACGCACGTTGCCACCCGCAAGGGAGTAATCGAATTTTGAATTTCGAGCACAAATTTGCAGCAGACTGCATACAACGTACGGAATATGGAATAAAAATGCAAAATGGCATAAAACCAAAACAACAACAACAACAACAACAACAGACGTGCATGCGCTGGCTTTATTAACCCATATTTTAAAGCGGATAACCAACTTTGTTAAACCGAAACTTTTTTTCTGTTCGTTATGAGCTTGCATAATCTTTGTATGAACTTACAATACCGTTATTTTTATATACTATTTTTTGTTTTACCTCTGTTGCGCATCCATTGTTGGCCGAGTGCGTGCACGGGCTGCTGCTGCCGCCACAAGTCGTACAGGCGACGATCTCGTTGGGGGCGCGCACATCGCGTCGCTTCTCACCCTGATAGATGGCGGTAAATTTGAAAAACTTTTTATGTTACAAATTTGGAATTTGGACAAATATTTAAGCAAATTTTTGTTTTTTATTGATTCCGTTTTTAAATTTAACAGTTAAACAATCGAAAAGGGCGAATACCAAAATAATTCACAAACATGTCAAAATTCAAAGCAGGTTTTGTTTTTGGAATTCAATTCAAAATCAGTTAAAAATTTACAAATGCATAAACGAAGGAATCGAGTAGAACAGAGCAGCGAACGAGGAAATCAAGAGAAAAAAGGAATTGATTATTCAAAAATTGAAATTGTAATTGGGTGGTTATTTAAGAAAACGAAAAGGTCAAGTGAACAGCTCTAAGCAAATTAATTAGAAAACAAAAAATAAAAAAAAATAAATAACGGACGTGTAAATTAATATTAATTAATAAAACAAAATTGTATACAAGTAGTAAAATATTATGTAATACTTATATAACATATAAAGTTATTTGCGCCTTCAAGTATGCTTAGTTTAAATGGCTTATCGTTCAGCATGGTGGTGGGATCACACTCAGACTAATATTTTCAGTCCTTTGTGAAATGAATTATACTATGTATGACTGAGCTTTTTTGTATAATAATTAATGCTTCTTCTTTAGGGACTGACAAACACTAATTATTATTAAAGCATTGTCTCAAGCACCGTAAATTTCTAAGAGAAAATTCAATATTTTTAACTAAACAAGCGTTGATCTCAAGTACTTAGTTTTAACTGCTAATCAGTGCTATGTTTTCTGGGAGTTGAGAATAAGTTGATATAATCTTACTAAATACATGCAATTGCAGCTGCAAGTACCGATATTTTATCTTGCTAATTATTTTTGTGTTAAAAGTTATTGATAAATAAAAAATGTTAATTAAACAAGTAAGGCATGTTAATGTTAACAAACTATTTGAAATTGCTGTTATAATCCTGGGCAAATAACAAAGTAATGTAATTTGCTCGTATTATATTACTGCAAACTCGCCGAGTGATCTTCTGTAATTTTGTTACAGCGTGCACAAATATGTAACATTCCTACACTATGTTACATGTTTGCGTATGCAAACGAAGTTGTTGTCTCGTCATCACGAAGCAGGGGAGCAGCACTGTGAAAAGTGCAACTGAATGACCGAATGATAATTATGTGCAAGTTCGTTAACATTCTCTGTTTGGTAGTCGTGTGTCGGTAAGTGCGCGTCGGTACGTGATCGCGATCAAAGTTTGTGAAAAATTAATAAATTAATCTTTTAGTCTCGCTGTTTTGAGTATAATTTCAAAATTATTTGAATTTGTGAGTGTTAAATGATAAGTGTGTGTGTTAATTTGTTAAAGTGAAAGTGTGCAAATGCAGTTTAGCAAAGCAGTGCGCAATGTGTTGTGTAGTAAATCTAAGTTTAGTGAGAAATTGATCAATATTGGTGAAATTAAATTATTTTTTTATTCGATCGTAGCGCTTAAAACCCCGTCGAATGTTTAATTAAAAGAAATGAAAGATGTGCAGGCAATAAAAGGTAAGGCTGATCACTTATTAACATATGTACTTATGTACATACATTTTATATTAAAACTGTTAATAGTCATATGTATGCATGTTACAGCATGCACAACAGCAGGAATGTTACATATGTATTTGTGGATACAAATGCAGTTGTTGTCTCGTCATCACGAAGTAGGGGAGCAGCACTGCAGAAAATGCCTGAATGACCGAATGTTAATATTATTTCATTTATGTTCGTTAAAATTTTCTGTTTGTCGTGTGTCAAAGGTTTAATTTTTTTTGCTTAGAGAAAATGTATGAAATTTAAAATATTGGTTAATTGATATATGTATATATAAATATATGTACATATGTATATATTTTGTATTGATTATTATCGGAACTTAAAATTGATAAATTTTGGAAAAATTAATTATCGAAATTAATAAAAATCAATGTACTACTTAATTAAATGGCTGTTATTTCAATAAAATATCAATATTTGATATAAATTTTTCGATATACTTCTATTGGTGCCCATTGCTCATTTTATAGCCTACTTTAAGGCGCAATAACCATAAAACCATCTCAAGCTTTCTAAGCACTTAATATGATATTTTCCAATACTATTCCCCATACTTACCGGCTGCGTGAGCGAATTATGTAAGGCGTTAGCGTTAAGAAGGTGAGAAATAGAGAGTTTTTACATATAATTAAAGAAGTAACTATGATAATTTTTGTTGTAATTTTTTATTTGCCAATTTTTCGCATTAAGATTTGAAAAATTTTTCATTTGACAAATATATACACACAGATATACAGGAGTTTCGAATTCGAAATTGTTAAATGAAAGCAATTTTAACTTCTTTAGTACGCTTTTGAATACAAATACTTTAACGAGTTTGTTGGTATGAACTGAGCGGCGGCGGTGATGATTAGTTTGTAGGCGTTAGTTCGCGATTTTAACAAATTTTCGCAACAAAATATGCAACCAATTAATATTTCGGTTAAATTATGCTAGTTTTAGTATATATTTTTGGCGCAAAAAGCATTTGAAGAACTAAAAGTTATGTGAGAGCGCGTGTGTAGGCGCCGTGAACACATGACCGGGTGAGTGACGATATGTTAGTGGGTGTCTAGTTAGACATGGTTGTATGGATTTTGTTAGTTTTGTATGTATGTGGCTGGCAAAAGTTTTGGCAATGTGTCTCATTTGACTTGCTAACTAATAAGTCTAATGCATTGTTGGTAAGCGGAAACTGTGGTTATTATTCAATTAAAGCTGGAAGCACTTAAAAGTTTGAATAACAAATAAAATTAGAGAAAAATTGTTGGGAAAATGTGGTATCTTTAAAAGATATAATTAATTATATTTCAAATGTTAAACGGTGAAAAATATAATTAATATATTTTTGTTATGCATAAATAATATTTGGAAGCAGAAAACTTAAAATATAAATATACAAACCGAAAATTATATTTTCTAAGACTACTCAAGGGCAGCGCTAGACATTGCTGTTAACATAACTCTAAATTCTAGTTCATAAAACTAATTATACAAGCTGCTAATTTCCTTTAAACGCAAAATAAAAGCATTCAAAAATTTTCATAATTATTTTTAAACAAAAAGTAATCATATTTTTATTTTAAAGTTCAAATTTAAATTTTTTAAATTTAATTTTAAAGTAATTTTGTAAACTAATACTTCCTTTCATTCTTACATCGTTTAAAACCAATTTCTTTCGTTTTAGCATCTTCCATAAAACACTAACCAAAATTGCTTAAGAAAACCTAAGCTAAATCTAGTTTCAGACCTAATACAATAAGCACTTTTTCGCCGTAGGCATTCTATTCTCTTCGTTTTCTGATTTTCCGTTCGTTTGTCAAACAAAATCCAGTGTCCGAACAGTTTTCTGAAGTTCTGCATACAATTTTTTATTTTCAATATTTTCCGAATTTCATGTTAGTGCGACCCTTGTTTCGAAAAATATTCTACAAAAAGATAGTTTTGAAAACAGTAATTTTTATGGAAATGCTAGAAAACAGTTTAAGCAGAGGAGGCCAGACTAGCCACACATTTTTTGTTGCTTATAACCTGTATCGCTACTTTAAACACTAAGCAGTGAAGAAAGGTAATGATCTAATGATCGAGAGGATCAAGAAAATATCGAAATTTTAGCTGCTACCCATACACTTTTTGTTGACTACTTATTATAGAAATATTTGTATTCCTTGCGTATACTCACTTGAACTTTTGCTCTTGCTTACAATAAAAAGATTTCACATTGTTCCTTTGTTCTGAAAAAAGCTCTGTTGTCTATATAACTAATGTAAAAAGTAACAAGGAAGTCTCACTTGAGAGCTTGTCAATCAGCTAAATCGTTGTAATAGGCTTCTACTTTTGTCATTAGCTTACCTGTAAATCCGCGCGCTTTCCTCAATCCCCTACAGTTATTTTGTACTCAATTCTCTTTTACATTTTGTTTTACTCTCTCATAGTTTATATCCTTTGTTTGGCGGATAAGCACTTAAAATCCCTGCTTGAGCGTCATAAAAATCAACAGAAACGCGCCTGGATTTAGTTGCTTTTGTTTTATGCCTCAAACACACATACAAACCGCCATTCAAAGCGGATATTTGTGAGGGTGCAAGGGGAGATAGAGGTAAAGCTCAAACTTTTTGTTGAACAGAGCTATTGTTGCATATACTTGTTTCTTTCGCTAGGTCTTTAAAGGGTACGGTAAATCAAATTAAGCGTCTTAACGCCGAAACTCACTTGGGTTAGTACTTGAGAAACTTTTGGCATGCGCAAGCCGCAGCGAAGAGCAAGCACACTTGACCTTTTTTTTTGTTGGTTAGTGGGAAATTCTTATTTAATGTTACACTTACAGTTTCGGCATTCAGAGCACCCAAGCCATGACCATTGGCGGCTTCCGGCTGCGCCACCTGCTCGTAGAACGGTACTGGCGAACTGGAACGCGATTGCTTGCGCCGCGGTGGCTTCACCGGCAAGTGGCCGCTGGCATCAGCCACACCTTGTGTCTCCAGCTGTGCCGACAACCTTTCAGCTTCCGCCGGCATTTCCAATGACGCTGCGTCCGCATTCGCCGCCGTTGCTTCGGTAACGCTGGCGGCATTTTCATCTTCCGACTGCTTGCCTGTGCCGCTGAGTATCAGCGGCGGTGTGTTTGTAGAAATGGAACGACGCTGCTGTGTAGGCGCCGGCGCTGGCAGTGTGGGCTCCACTTCAACCGTTACTGTAGTCTCAAGTTGCGGCGAATGCGCGCCTTCAGCGGGCACAAACGTGGGCTCCGTGTAGACTGGCTCGATGACAGTAGACATGGTGGTGGGTGTTTTGATGCGCCCAGCCTCTGTATCCACGTACGAGCTGGACGCCGATGTGACCGAACCCGGTGAGCGCGTACGTCGACGTATGGAGCGCGCACGTAAATTTTGCATTGCCACACCAATTATGCCGCCATGTTGTTCCTCCCAGCGTATGCGCGGCGCATCAACCGTGCTCATGCCGTATGAGGGTGTCGGCACGGGTGGTGGCGATGGCGGTAACGGTGTTTGTGTGGTCGCTGTAGATAGGTCCGTGTGGTAGGGATGCAGCGGTGTGGGCGTAACGGGTATGCTGGTGCCGGTTGTTGTGCTGCTGGACGCACCCATGGTGGCCTTTTCAGACGACAAAGCAGCATGAAATTCTCGTTCGATTATACCCTACATTTTGGTACTATTACTTGGTACACGTACATATACAATTGGGATTTGGATTTGAATGGTTTTCATACAATTGATTGTGTGTCGAAATTTGAGTTCAATGACATTATAAAGCGGCGATTTTGGCTTTGTGGCTGCATGAATTTGCAAACGCTCTGAAAACTGGGTAATATTGTTGGTGTAAATTTGTGGTAAGGCAGCAGAAGTTTTTGGTGGATTAAGAAGCTCTTCGAGTGGGCTATGGCTTAAGTTATGGTCGAATGGTGGTATAAATTTAACGAGTTTTAGTTACTTAGCAAGCATTAATAAAGGGCGGTTAGAGACATTAGTGGTTCCTCTGAACACAGGTTAAGCACAGTTAAAGTTAATTTTCAGATAACAGTTGTAATTTTAAAAGGAAAAGCAACAACTAATTTAAGGGAATAATTGGTTTTGGTTAGTGACAACATTCGTCTCCAGTTGGGTACAATTTGTTTTAGTTTTTAGTTGTACTAACAGCAAAAAAACCGATTTCAAGGTCTTAAGATTGCACATCGTCAGTTCATTGTAAAATTATTTTACAGTAGTGGCTACATATTAGATATCTATTATAATAATTTTCATCCTATTACTTCAATTCATACCACAAAAAATAAGAAAATACTCAAAAATTATAAGAATTGTGACTTTTTGTCAGAATTTTATTATTTTGAACCATTTTAGACACTTTTGTTAGAGTTATTTTCTTTATGATTTATTATTTAGTATCTACCACGAAAGACCTACTATTTTGACACCTTTTTCACTCTTATTCAACCTACTACAACTAACTGGAAGCATCTTAATTAAGTATATAAGCAAATTACTTACATTAATATGTAGTGCCTATATTGCTAGTTGAGTAAACTGGTCACTTCGAAAAGCTCAAAAAATTTCTTTTCAACTCTCTTGACAAATCAAAAGTTCCACGAATTCTGATTTAGTAATAAAATCAGTTAATTTTTTATCAAAATACTCAAAAACATTTTTAAATAAAAATATTTTTATTGAGCTACTCATATCTACATTCAGTACTCACTTACATTTAAAAAGTATTTAACTACAATTTTTTGAAATCAACAAACTGTTCTCAGCTAAGAGAGATCGTGGGAAACCCCAAATATGAAAGTATTGTCATATTTTTCAATTAATATTAATTTGAATTTGGATATTTTTTGTTCATATGTCTCTAAACTCTCTTTCCAATTAATTTATTTGACTTATGCTGGTTGAATTTTCAAACAGGGGTTTATACAAAGTCGAAATAACTCTGAACGATTGGGAGAGCTAAGGAAAATAGAGAGCTATAGCTATAAAAAGTCAGAGAGTCCTAGAAAATCCATCCAATTTGTATTTTAAAATACCTAGAATTTAATGATTTGAGCGGAAAAATCGATGTACAATCTATCGAAAAATCGATATGTTAAAAATCGATTTTTTTTTTCAAAAGAAAAGTTATTGACTTAGTTTTGACTATCACGCGCCCAAATCACAGGTTATCAAATGACTTTTTATGAATATTTTTGAGATCAATGATGGAAAGAGAAAAATCGATATACAAATAATCGAATCTTTCGATAAAAAAAAACAATTATATTGGAAACATCTTGGTATTCGCTCTGAATTGCTTACATATTTGATTTATAAACAATAAATTTTTTCTATAAAAAATAATTCGATATATTGGAAACAACCTGTTTGATATTTTTGGTGGAGAAATTCACCCAAGCCCTGAAAAGTCTCCTAACAGATAATTTCATCGATTTTATATGAGTTTCCTCGAATTTAAAATGTTTTTGAAAAAGAAACCGGATATACAAATCAACGATATTTTCGGAAGAAATCTTATCGATATATTTGCTACCATTCACTATGTGGGAAACACTTGCTAAAGTTACCAAATTATAAATTAGAGTAAATTTATCGCTTTTTTGTGATTTTATATGAAATTGGTGGTTTTTAGAAGAAAAATCTATATGCAAACAATCGATATCGATATACAAACAATTGATTTTTTCCGATAACAATCTATCGATATATTGGAAATCGTAACATACGTTATAGTTTCATCACCAAAGCGCCAAGCCCTGAAAAGTTTTCAAATGTATATTATCGAATGAATTCATCGACTTCCTTTAAATATATTTTTGAATCAAATGCATGTCTTTGAGTAACAAACACATCTATTACACTGATCCTTTATCCTATTGAACTCGTCAGTTCTCTATATTTTCAGTAACATTCGAGCTTATCCTGTTTTTTTTCACTATTTAAACTTTTAAAGTGCCATTTATCGATATTTCGGTATTCATATATTTGCTTCAAAGTCGATAACTGCTAACAGATTCACAATCTACTTCCATCGTCTTTTAATTAATATTTTCATATTTAAAAGCAACTTCCACGATCTTCCACTACTTAAAAATGACTATTTTTCACTACGTGTACTACATTTAAAAGCGTGTTGCCACAGTACGCAAATTAAGGATGCAAACCGGCCATAAAATCAAGATTAGCAGCCAATTTCAACATTTCAAATATTATAACAAACAAATATTATAATACTAAATTATTGAACTAAAAAACTTATGATTTATGAAGTAATTGAAAATAATCAAACGCGAAACTTTACAGTAATAATTACATTTTAAATATTATATTTTTTTCTTTACTGATATTGAAAAAAATGTGTACGGAAGCACTTACTTGTTAGGAATTAGCAAATCAACTGATAATTCGAATATATTTTTATATATACAAGAGCTGAATCGGTAAGGCATATAAGAGACGGGCTTTGCGTAAAAGTGAAGAGTTTCGACTTATGCACTTCATACGCCACGCTCTTCATTACACAGTTTCATAAGGGACTTGACAACAGCTAATACAAATCATAAGATAACAGCAGTAATTATTGAAAATATTTTCAACTGAAAAAGAATGTACGCAGCTAGAAATACAGTGGAAGCTAAAAAGCGTTGTTTCAGCAGTCTCGCAGACAACTCTTTCTCCACCTGCGCATTATTTTCATTTAGTTAGATATTTATTTATGCCAAATTTTTTCAATACATAACATTTTTCCCAATTATAAGTGACCTTAAAGTGTGTTTTTCATCATTACGCTGTACTCAAGGCATATTTCACGTGACTCTTTTATTATCGATACAATTTTTTTTTTCGTTTATAACCTATAAAATGCATAATGTGTGACACAAAAACAAATTCAACAAATACATACAATTGTTGCAAAATGCAGACAGTTAAATGATTAGGAGTAATTAGTTTCGTAAACTTAAATCAAATATAGCTATAATCAAACAAAATAAAACAACTGTTTAAACGAATATCAAATATCGAAACATATCGACAACCGAAAGCAGAAAATTGATAATTCAAAATGCAACAATGCACAATGCCAGGCTAAAAATGTGAACTGAGAACAGGAGTAGAAGAAGCGCATAGCTGACATTGAAAGCGTGCAACTACGAAGTGTCTGTCAAAATGTCGGAAATCAAAACGAAAAAAAAGGAATAAAAAGAAAAAGAGTTACTGGAGCTTGCCAGCGGTGAACTGAAGAGTTTGAAGTCGAAAAAAAAATTGAATTTTGTTTTTTTAATGTTGAGAAATCAGTGGCGAAAATCACATGCCGTTTCGGTAAAGTGTTGTGGAGTGTGGGAGAGTCTTTGCTTATTTTTCACTGTGGAAAAGGATGTGGGAGTTAAGTGCCAAAGCTGTAATGAATTGGAAAATAGTGAGCGGTGTCATTGATATAAGTGTCAATGGGGGAACGGAGAGTGTGAGTGATCAGAAGGAAAGTGTGACTAATGCAGAAGGAAAGTATGAATGATGGAGAAGGAAAATGTGAGTGATCGAGTAGGAAAGTGTGAATGATGAGGAATAAGAGTGTGAGTCATGGATAATAAGAGTATGAGTTATGAAGATTAGCTGACAAAATAGTTGACGCTCGAACTGCCGTACTTTTGCGCACCAAATGACTGTTGATAACCTGTTGGTTGGCTTCTGATGACTATGAGAATGATGAGGGTGAGATGATGATTAAATGATGATGCTGGGTGTAATGATGATGATGATGCTGTGTTGCGCAATGATGAAGATTTACAGATGACATTGTTAATGCAGCTGATGATAATAAAGCAGTTTTCTGATGTGTGTGGCGCTTGAAGAGAGAATTTAGATTTTGCCAAAAACATATAAACTTGAATTGGTTGTTGAAAAAACAAAGCAACAAACTTTCCGTATAATTTTCAAACATTTCTGATTCTCTGATTCGATTTTTTAGAATTTAAAGTTAAATTATTGAGCTCTTTGAAAAACAAAATTTTTTAGTGCTGCCAGATTGTTGTTGATTTGTTCATCTTCTGATTACTTTCAGTACTATTATTTTTTGTGTGTGGTGCATGAGTGTTTAATTTGTTGTACTTTTTAAATATTTTTTTTTTAGTTTTTTTTTTTTTTTTTTGAAATAGCTTACCAAAGGACTTGCAAGAATTACTCCAATCCTGCTTAGAACCGCTGGAAGACGCTGGAAAAATTTACACAAAATAATTCTAGTATTCATACTAAAACACACTTTAAGTTTGTTTGTTTTATAATTGAATTGAAAATTGAAATTTCTGCACTTGTTAACGAAAAAAAAAATTTTTTTCCTTATGCATAGCAAACTTATTGTCAGTTTGTGCGCATTTTCAATGGGGAAACATTTTTATGATTTTTTTTAAGATTTTTCGATTTTTTTCCAATTTTTTTTAGAATTTTTGTCATAGTAAGCACACTGTGGCAAATGCAGTTACTGCTTGCGGTTACTGAATGATCCTTTTTTGCTTGATTAATTGTTTATTTGTTTGATTTTGTTCATGTCTGACTTGCGATTAATCACGAAAATTGGGAACAATGTTAGTTCTGCTTATAATATTTGCTATTTTTCATAAGTCATTTTTATTTTCTGTATAAGCTTAAATGCTTATATTTTTGGCTTACACATGGTTACTTTGAACTTCCATACTTTCTAACGGAGCTGCCGTGCAAAGTTTCAAATTGGGATGCTATTAGACTTTTGTTTTTGGGAGGGAACGCTATACACAGTGGACAGTAAATAGTTCTTAAGTGGGTTGTATACCGCTGGTTGTGAAAAAATTTGGTATATTTGCGAATTTCGTTTGAAGAACTATTAAAAAACTTTATTGTTAAAAACATATAACTCACGAAATTTGTTTAATTAAAAAATTTCTTTTAAATTAAAAAAAAAAACTTTTTTTTTTAATAAAAATGTAAAAAGAAATATTTCATTTAATTATATTATTTTTTTTAGAAATTTTTCAAATTAAAAAAAATGCTTAAATTTTGAATTGCATAAATTTTTTTATATAATTTTTTTTATATAAAATTTATAATTAATTATTTTTATCTATTTTCAATTAAAAAAAAATTGTTCTAATTTTAAAAAAAAACTACTTAGATTTTTTTTTTAATTTTGTTGATTTAATTTTACATTGGTTTTTAAATAAAAATGTATGATAAAAATTGTTTTACATATTTTGAAATAAAATTTTATTATTCAATTTCTTTTAATTAAAATTTATTATTAAATTAAAAAATTAATTACTTAAATTTGTTTATTTAATTCTAAATTTTTTTAATAAAAATTTATATTTTATTTTTTTATGATTATTTTTATAATTTATTAAAAAAAAAAATTTTATTAATAATTTTTATTAATAATTTTTTTTTTAAACCTAAATTGACATACCATATTTTTTGCGTCACCTAAGGGTTAAGTTAATTTTTTTCTAAGAACAATGTTTATTAAAATTGTTTGAATTTTTACAATACACGCTTTTGGTTAGTTTGCAATACAAACTTTAAATAAATTGTATTAAAATATGTTAAATGTGAAAATAAAAAACTAAACAAAAAATATTGGAAAACACTTAACAATGAAATTTTGTTGGCCAAAGTTATTTTGAAGTTATGCAAACATGACATTTGATTAATATTTCGTACAAGACTGGCATAAACACATAAATACTCGTACACATACAAATAAACAGTTATTTTTTATGTTTTTTTGAGGTTTGCTGAATAAAGGTGTGGGAGAAATTAGGAAATATAGAGAAATGCAAGAGTTTTCCAAAAATGCTGTGTTAAAAAATAATTTTTATATAGACATTTAAACCAAATTTTAAAGTCTGCCAAGGCAATTTTTGAACTAAAATTTTAAAAAATATTCTTTTAATACAAATATTTTATTTAAATAAACAAAATATTTTTTTTTATAAATATTAAAAAAATATATTTTTATTAAAAAAACACGTTTTATTATAATAGAAAAAAATATTTTTAATAAAAATTTAAAATTTTAATAAAGAAAGTGTATAAACAATTTGTTTAATAAATTTTTCCATAAAATGAAATTAATTTTTTTAATAAAATAAATTTATTTTTAATAAACAAAAATCACGTAAACGTGCTGTTACGTTAGCTTTTTATTTAAATTTTTTTAAATAGTTCAACAAAATATGCGAAAGTTAAAAAATTAAATATAGATCTTAAAAGTTGAAAGAAAAATGCTTGAAGAGCAAGCCTAAGTAAAATACTAGGTTTATTACGCAGCCTTACGCATATTTTTAAAACGGACTGTAGTTGGTTTTTATACTCAGCAACTGGTATGTGAAATATTGGCATAATTTTCAAGACATATTAATAGAGAAACAGTACGAACGCCTGTTTAAATATGCAAAAAAATTACTTTGTTTAATTTGGAAAAAGTATAGCAAGTGTTGGAGAGGAAAGTAGTAGATTAAGTGTTAAAAAGTGTGAAATAAAAGTAGAAAATTTATAAAACATAAAATGTTAACAGTAATTATTGTGGAGAGTATAGAATGCACGATGGTTGGTATGGAATTTTGCTTGTGGTTAGAAAATACTAAAATCTTTCAATATTTGGTTATATCTTTCTTCAAAAAAAAAAGATATATATTAATACACTCAGGCCATTTAATTGTTGGTTTTTTTACCTAATTTTTTTGAATTTCGTAAATCATGAATTTCGTTAATAAAGGAATTTGTATGTTGTAATTCTGAGCCGGTTTTAGTTTTTGGCGCAAGTTTCATAGACAGAGATAGATATAGTGTTGCGCGTTGTGGTTTTTTTAATGAATGGTTAAATGTAGAGAGTGTTAGCAATACATATAGAGAGGTAGAGAGATAGTAATGGCACAGACAAATCAATATGGATGTATGTGTGTGTGGGTGGGTGGTTGTGTTGTGTTGTGAATGTGTGAGATGTTGTTTTATTACCTGTGTGACAGGATTCTCGCCAGGTCGATAGACAGCATTGTGTTGTGGCCGCTTGCGGCCCATATAATTCACGCATACAAACTCCAGTAGCGAGGCGTAGATGAAGCACATGCAAACGCCATCCCAAACATTCATAGCGGTGAGATTGGAGACGACGGGCAGTGTGCTGCGGAAACCGTTGGATGTTGTAAAGAAATTCAACATTGTTGTTACACCTAAATTTGTTGGTTGCCACACAACATAAAAAACAAAATAAACGTAAAAAGTAGCAAGTCAATTAATTTTATATAATTTATCGAGTTAGATATCATATATGAGTAATATGTATATTATAGGGTTGATCAGGGATCTTTATGGTAAGGGGTTGATGTTAGTTATTTGGTGGGTGTGGTGAGTTATATTTTTTTATATGTTATGGATATAATGCAGGGTGTGTATTCAAAGTACAGTAAAGTAGGTGAGTTCTGTTAATGCGTTTTTTTTATTGTTTGTGGTACTTTGTGTAAAATTTAAATGTTTTAATATAAAAAAGTTATTTGGGCGAAAATAATCTTAAAATCTTTACAATAACTGTGTGCATAAATATTTAGCATTCAGTGGTTGTATTCAGTGCATTTATTTTTAAATATGTAAGGTTGTAAAACACTTAAAGCTGATTAATATTTTTTTGTAGTTGTTTTCTGGGTTTTTATGGAAAAAATATCGTTATTTACAAATAAATATATGAGTTTGTCGTTTATTTTGTTTAAATATTGATTATTTATGTAACATGTGTATAATTAATATTCATTTCTTGAATACAAAAACTATTAATAAATACAAAAGGATCCTTGCAAGAATTTGATTCTGATCATTGAGCTTCTATGGCAGCTATATGCTAAAGTGATCCGAACGAAACAATTTTTTCGGAGATTGCTTTATTGCTTCAGGCAATAACTCATGCCAAATTTCGTGAAGATATCTCGTAAAATGAAAAAGTTTTCCATACAAGCACTTGATTCCGATCGTTCAGTTTGTATGGCAGCTATGGGCTAAAATGATCCGAATTGAATTTTTTCTTTAGAGATGCCACTATTGCCCAAAACAATAGTTCATGACAAATTTCGAGATGTTATCTCGTCATTTAAAAAAAATTTCCATACAAGCACTTTCTTGTATGTTGTTGCAGTGGTCCGATATCGGCCGTTCTGACTACTTGATACTTTTAGGTAAAATATTTAATTTTTTAGTCTATATTCATGCGCCTTAACACAGAAAAATTGCTTTCTTCAATGCCTTACTTTCGGCAAATCTGCAACAATATCTCACAGCAAGCTTTTATCTACTGCGTCGTTAACTTCTCGCATTGCAGCTCATGCAATTTACCTAAAGTTCTTAAATTTACGACATAATGCACATTTTTTCTCATTGCAGCTACCCACAATAAGCCAACACTCATCTGCATCTGCATCTTAATATTTATTTATGCTTCAATTTGAGTACCGACAGTGGCAATGCCAGTTGTATATCGCACAACAAGTGGCTGATTGCGTTGTGCTGCAACTCCGGCCCTAACTACTCACTAAAATGCATAATGCAATGTAATTTAGCATATTTTGTCTTACTTTATTATATTGTACGCTTTCTGCTTGCCATTCTCAATTTGCTTGGCACTTACCACTGTAGTACGAGGTATTTGAAGATGCTGTCTATATTTATGAATGGTTTAAAATTTAAATTTTTTAAGAAAAAAGAATTGAGTTGCATTGTATGAAATTTGTGATAAGAATTGAGGTTATATTATATTTAAACGTATACCACTCTTGTAAGCGAAAAACTCGCGATAATCATGGAATACAAAAAAAACATCTTAAACAACCCAATTCTTTTATATTTGTATTATTTTATGTTAACATTCGTGTCTTATCTCCCAACAATGAGCATTAAAACCGGTTTACAAACACGAAATGCTTACAAAATACACATTTCCACAATGAGATAAATATTTACTTAGCTGTAGTTAATCGGCTAAACTAAACCTTGTAAATTTCAGCGCAATAGAGTACGCATCATTTATTTTGCTTTCTTCCTTTACTAAGCTACCTTCCGGTTCATTGCCGTTTATTTTACTATATCTGTTATATTGCTTATACTGAAGCTAAGTGCTCACATGTTATTTTTCATAGTTATCAATAAACTTGCTACAAAATGTTGCAAGTTACGATGTCCGATATTTTTATTGACAGCGGATGTGCTAAACCGCTGCTCTGTTGCGTGGCTGCAAGCCAGTTCCGGCCGCAAATGGTTTGCTTTTTGCATAAGCCACAAAGTGGCTTTAACTCCAATACATTTGTACATATAACTGGGCAGAAAAAACACTGAAGTCAAATATAGAGTTACGTCGGCCATAACTGGTCGCTAGTGTCAGAGTATACTCAGAAAGTATATCTCAGAGTGGATTTTTATGTATATAATATCGATATAATTTTTTCAGCTATTTCTAGTATACCACCTGTTATTATCCCAAAAATATTACATTCTAAAAAGCTTTAAGCTCTTTAAATGGCTGAAAGCTTATATGAAATTGGATTTCTAATTAGATTATAATGTGTTGGTACTTTGTTTTGCTAGTTTTCTTGATAGGGTTCGGTAAAGCTTTAAGCTCTCTAAATGGCTATGTAACTATTTGTTGTAGAACACTTGTTGTTATCCGAAAATGAAAGGATTCTAAAAAGCTTTAAGCTCTCTGATAAAAATTTTATTTGTGATTAGATTGGAATATCTTGGTATTTTGTTCAGCTAGTTGTCTTGATGACTTGGTAGAGTTCTGCAAAGCTTTAAGCTCTTTAAATGGTTGACAGTGAAATTCGTTTTCAGATTGAATTACATTTGTAACTATTTTTCGTAGATCACTTGTCTTTTTTCGAAAAAGATATGGTTCTAAAAGGCTTTAAGCTCTCTGAATGGCCGAAAGCTTATGTGAAAATTTTATTTGTGATTAGATTCGTACTTTGTTCTGCTATACGTACTTGTGGTAAACCTCTTGGTCTTAAAAAGCTTAAAGCTCTCTGAAGTGCCTGAAAGCTTTAATAACAATTTTGTTTACGGTCACATTTGAGTATGTTTCTAGTGTCTAAGAGAGGGTTTTGAGTATGTTTCAGTACTAGTCTTTTAAGAACTAGTCACTAACTACCGCAATTTTATCGTTTGTGATGGAAAAATTATACTCCACTATTGCCATATCCTTCTGGGATGTAGCACAAATTATTAGTAATCAAGCAGCGCTCCCAGTGGACGCTAGCAGTGTGTATGTAAAAATCGAATATCCTGTTGGCTTCCTGGTTTCCTTAACAAGCACAAAGCGCTGCTGAAATATGTAATATTTTTTATTGCTTCCATGGTAATGCTTTCGATTGTGTAAGTTTACATATGTATAGCAGTTATTGTACCTAGCACTGGGAATGTCTCAATGTATTTCCGTAATAAATAGACCGTTGTATGTAGAGAGAAACAAACTAAACCACAAATAAGGAAGCACTTACTTAGTTGCTTAGAGCTTTCACTTAAGCACATCGAAAGCTAAATAAAAGCTTTCAGCTATCGTAAACAACCGTTAGATGTTTAACGGTAGACGTAAATTTACCACAGGCACTCAACTAAATTTATAAACTCTGACCACACTTTTTTGGCTGCTTTTAGTTGCAAGTAGGAACCCCTTCAATGCATAAAGTTGCCACACCGACGGTGTCAGTATAAGCAGTAAACATAATTGGCTTTGTTTCGCCACTTTTCTTTGTGAGCAAGTCAGGTTTGCAATAAAAAAGTGCCAACTTGTTTGTGTCTTATGATGCTTGCTTAGTTTACTCCATTTCGGCTTGATTGCAGCTCGCCCAGTGTTAGTGACGTTTTGTGGTAATTAGGCTGCACTGGCAGAGTCGTGCCATTAAACGGCTGCCAAATGCAGCAGCAAGCGCTTTCTAATGCAAAAAAACGCAGTAACCCACTTGTAGCTCATTTGCGAGTGCTTAATTGTTCCAAAGTACGCGAGAGCACTTACAAGCACGTGTGAATGTGTGTTTGTGAATGCATGTGTGTATGTTGAGGTAAGGCAAGTAGTTAGTTAGGAAGTTGCCAATTGCAGTGCGAATTAAGTGTTGTGCACTCCAAACACGTATGTGCTTTTTGGAAGCACTTCTTTCTTTTTTTATTGTGAGTTCAAGGATTTGGGTTCGTAAGTGAATAACTAAAATATTCTTTAAAAAACTGTACAGAAATGCTGTTAGTTACTCGTTTGAAGCTTTAGTTGTTGCTGAGCATGGCTTTCTTTCAAGTAAGTTTTCCTTATTCTGCAATTATTGGCACTGTCTGCTATTATACTAGATATCATTCGCATAATTTCACATTCCTTTAAGCGATGATATGATAATGTGATAAACAACATGCTATGATAATCACATCAAATGCCTTTAAAATTTTCACCAGCAGTCTGATATTTAAGGATTCTATATTAAATTACAAGATTTTTTAAACTTAAATAAGAGTGCCAGCTGGTATACCAATTGCTTCTTAAGTATAATTTGTGTATTCTAGGGAAGAGAAAAATAACATCACATGATGAAAAGTCATCATATGTCTTTGCTAGTGATCACTTGATATAGTTTGTACTCTTATATTAGTTGAGAATATTGCTTTTTTAGCAGCTCATCACATTATATTGCATCATATGATCTAATGTCACATCATATACCATCATATGATGTAAAAGTCAGCATTTAGTATATATTAATATGTATGTATATGCTGGTGATTACTTGATATATTTTATACTCTCAAAATCGTTGCTGTTTTAGCATCACATTGGATATATGATTTAATGTTACATCACATAATAGTTTTATATCACATCACACATATTATCAGCATATGGTGATCATTTGATATATTTTATTCTCGTAAATTATTTGAGTAAATATTGCTTTTTAGCGTCTCATCACCTCATCTTACATCATACGTTAAGTAGTTTTATATCACATCAAACATATATTATTTAATATCAGCTCATATCATATCACATCAAATCATTTCTTCACAACTCATCATATTCATCAGATATCGAAGAAAGTCAGAGTATACATACTCTCAAAGATCACCATTATATCACATCACATAATACAATTTAACTTCACATTACAATTCATCATAAGATTCAATGTCGCATCAGACCATAATGTATCATATTATTGTTATAATTTGTAATATCACATAACATCATATTATCAGAACAAATCATATCGCATTAGATTATCACTTCATCATCATTTCATAAATAATTTCATTTTATATCACAACACATTTCATCCCATCACATCACATCCCATTAGCACAATACCTTTTCATATAAAATATAACATCATTTCATATCACAACGTAATCATATTTAATCATTTATTGTCACTTTACATAACATTATACCACATACGAAAACATTTTATATTTATATCACATCATTCATCATGTCACATTTACTGATTTAAAAATCACATATATAGAAACTTACAAATCAAGAAAAAAAAACACAGTGATTTGATCAAACATTTTTATCATCATTAATTTTTATCAAATCAATAATCTATATCAAATCATAGAAGTACAATAGTGTACAGTATATGTCAATAAGATGATTAATTTTAGAGATAATTTTAATCAAATCAAAATATATTATTACATTTGTGATAACCAAAGTGGTTTAGAGAAGGGACAAAGAGTAAGCGGACTTAAGTCTCAGAGATATCCCCATGGGCCTTTTAGGTGCGTCGCTCTACCTACCTACTTTCACTCCAATTACTTTTTCAAAGTCAACACCTGTAAGTCAGCAACTTCTTAAAAGCTTTTGTAACTACAAAATGCAGACATATAAATTTTTAAGTAAAATCTCAACATTTCCAGCTTTCTAACTTTTCCAAAATCCCTCATATAATTGCAATTTCGCTTTGCTTACGTCAAAGTGACAACTTTTGGCAGTCTGCCGCGGCCAATAACAGCGCGCAAGTTAGCGACTTAACGACGAAATTTATTTACGCTTGCAGTAAGGCATGCAAGAGACGTGCACAGCACCTTAGCGTTGCATTTTGCAGCACACAAATACATATCCCTTTTAACACAAAAACATTTCGCTCCAAGAAAAATGCATTTTCTTCGCAGTAAACGCTTTGCTCACCGACACAAATGCATTTCATTCCAACGCAAATGCATTTTTAATGCTTTTACTGCGTGTAGATAAGGTTTAACGGTTACTTTGCGCGCTCTTGGCAGCTCGATTGCAGACTTACGCACTTTCCGCTACGTGTGACAAGCTTTGGAGTAAACGAAAAATTTATTTTGAAGCAACTGAGTGTGTGTGTGTAGGTGTTTGTAAAACGCCACAACTTTTGTTTTATGTGAAAAACAAACGAGCGAACTTTGAATATGGCAAAGTGATGAAGTATGCTGTATTTTTTCAGAAAATGCTGCTACTCCTTGCCATTGGTGCTGCCACTAAGTCCCTTACACTTGCTTTACGCACGTGCAATTTCCGTCGTCGGCGGTCTTACGTTCTATCGAGCTTTAATGCGCCAATTTGCACACACTGCATATTTTGTTGAAAGTTGTTGTTTTTGTTGTGGTGACACATTTTTTATTGGTTTGACGTTTGTAATAACGGTAATAAATAAGCACATGTAAAAAGTTGAACTTTTAATTGTATTTTCTTTTATGGTGTTTGTGGTTGCAAATAATTACAATAATTTTTTTAAATTTTTTTTATGGAAGTTTTGTGGTTTAAAAATTGCATAAAATGCACATAAATTATTATTTTTACCTTTCAAAACTATACATAAATACTAAACTATTTTTTTGGTGGTGTTAGTGTGGCGTGTTAGCAGCTGTGTGTGAGTGTGTATATTTTTCTTGTATATCAATTAGTAATAAGTGTAAATGCATAATATTTGTTAAAAGCTTGCAAATTACGCATGCAAAATATGCAGCTGTGCTTATATATACTGTTGAGTGATTGTAATCTATCGAAAGAAAAAAAAATGCTAAAATAAATTAAACTGGGGATTTTACCAATTTTTATGTTACGGGCGTGAATTATTCTTTACTAACTAAACAACTACTTACTTAATTGAATACTCAACATTTAAGCGCAAAATACATACCTTTGGAATTAGAGTGACTAACCTATAAAATACCTATTTATTGGCTACAGTGTTTTACTAAAGATACTTTAGGATTGTCATATATTTTTCCATTTAGAACTAAGTATGCAAATTTATTATAAAATACGCTCTACAATAAAAAAAAACATGAAAAATAACTTTCATTCAATTACAAAAGATTTCTTACAAAAACTTGATTGGTTTGTATGGCAACAATTTCTTCGGTGATTGCACCATTGTCTCATTTATCTCGTCAAAAGCAAAAGTTTTTCATACAAGTACTCGAATTTAATCGTTCAGTTTGTATGGTAGCTATATGTTATAGTGGTCCAATATCAGCGTTTCCTACAAATAAGCAGCTATTCGGGAAAAAATGTGTGTGTGTGCAAAATTTCAGGTTGATATCTTAAAAACTAA
Source organism: Bactrocera correcta (assembly GCA_027475135.1). Lineage (NCBI taxonomy): Eukaryota > Metazoa > Arthropoda > Insecta > Diptera > Tephritidae > Bactrocera > Bactrocera correcta. Next base: position 107,247,781 of record CM050323.1, read on the forward strand.
GCGATTAGTTCGGACAGACAGTTGGGTAGGGCTAAATCAACTTCAGGTTGTGTATAGGGATAAGTTCACCAAATCTGACATCGTTCCATTTTTCGTTATATAATATGCTCGCATTTCAAAGCTTTTGAAAAGCTCTGATTTGTGAAAGGCAGAGACTTACTATTGCTTGTTGTTGAAAATCTTTTTCACTTACTTATGGAGAAGAAATTTATTTAAATAGGCGGTAAAAAATGAAGAAGATGGAAGCTTTGAGCTTTTGAGCTCTTGTGCTTTTGTGCTTTTTTCATTAATTTGAGATTTTTAAAGCTAATACCATATTCATGTCGGAAAAAAAGAGCAACTGAAAACTTGTGCTTTCAATTATAAATACCAGAACTCTGTGTAATATATGTATCAAATATCAAATATGATTTAGGGCTTTAGTTGGTTCTAAAAAAATGTCCAGAACAGAAAAAGGTAATGTCAAGTTAACATTTTTCTGAACTATAATACTTTCCTACATTTTGAAGCGATGCCTACTTACTTAAAGCTTAATATTGATCAATCCTTTACTATATATTTATATATTATATTATGTATTATATATTTATATTTTGTATTATAACTAAAAGTCGTCTACTATAAACTTCTTTTACTATGCATAATATATTGATTATAAATCCCCAACTGTAAACATTAATCGTTGCTTTTGACTGCGCTAAAAGCTCTACCTATATTTTTAAGCTCACACCTTCTTACAACTAGCTTAAACTACCCTCAACTAACTACGCTAATTTTCAGCTTACACATAAAAAAAATATTATTTGTTTTGTTTTAATGCATATCTAACTAAACTTATTAAGATTGTTACATACCGATCATAACTCTGGCTGGCACAGCATTCCATTCCAGCCAAAATGTTATAAATGATGACGTCACCAATATAATGCCGGGTATAAAAACAGTGGTGAAATAATAAGCACGATCCCTGGTAAAAGTCAACTCGACTTCTAGACAACTGTAATTACCTTTAGGAAAAGAATACACAATACAACATAGTAGATAATGCCAGCATGGCTTTATGCAAAATTATTTCATATTTTTTACTAAATTTAAACTATTCAGCTAGGTAGCTTGCATTCGTTTTATTCGTACATAATATATATATAGTTATTTTATTTCGACTAAAACTATGCGATATTTATATATCAGTGGTATAGACGCAGAACATTTAGAACAAACTATTGACGTATTACTTAGATTATAGCATAGTATATTGTATGAGACGACGACAGAGACGAGACAAATGATTTAAGTTACGACACGAACACATTGAGTGACATTTCATGTATAAACGAGTAGAAGTCGAGTATGAAAGTTATGCGACAGTTGCGCACAAAAAAGTGAAAGCTTAAGATACATATTTACGGTAAGAGAGCTTTCTTGGTGAAAGCTTTAGGTGTGTGCTTAACTTAATTGTGCTTTCAGTGGTGAAAGCTTTAGACACACGTTTAATTTTAAAGAGCTTTCATTGTGAAAGCTTAAAATACGCGTTTAACTTAAGTAAGCTTTAAATAGTGAAAGCTTTAGACGCGTGTTAAAATTAAGTGAGCTTTCTAGGAAGAAAACTATGTTTTCTTTCATAGACTATGACTGCTTTTGACAGTAGTAATATATTACTTTACTTTATGTTAATTTCTGCTAGCTTTCATGGGTGAAAGATTATCGATATTTTACTGTTTTTTTTTTTTTTTTGTGAAATATTTTATTATAATTACCATATTTGTCTTTTGTGTTTATTTTATGCAAAATAATTTATTTTCGAAAATCTATTTGTTGCTCCGGCAAAAGCTTTCGTTAATTTATATTATAAATATCATATTTCCATATACTCTCATTTATCACCAACTAAATATATTGTCTGTGGCTATTTTTAATTATAACTTAAAACTAAGCTTTGTACTAGTGGCAGTCTAAATACCTACTCTTTAAGTCCAAACTATGTTATAAAGCTTACAACTGCAAACTTGTTCACCTAAGCATCCCTGAAAGTTTTGGCATACCTGTTTACCTAAGCTTCCAACAAAGCTTCTTTTGGCATACTTATTCACCTAAGCATCCCTGAAAGCTTTTTGGGCATTCAGGGTATGGGAATATAATTTAAAAATAATTTTTGGGTATATGGGGTTTGCAATTTCATTAAAAAGTAATTCTTTGTTTTCTACTCTAATTTAAAATTTTTTGCATGCAGTAAAACGCAAATGTTTTAAGGCTTTCGTTTTTCTTCGTGTGAAAATGAGAATGCTTAATCTAATGGCAAGGCACTAAAGACAATTTTGCTTTTTACTAATAAATACTTTTAAGAGAATGTAAAAAAAGAGGCTGCTGAAAAAAATTATTTATTCCATAAATATGTTGCATAAAGGCAATAAATAAGTATTTTACTTGCCACGTCAGCACGAGCGTATGTGAATGGTAAATGAATCATTAAATACTGGCAAGCAAACTAAATATCTGTTGCAACATTTACCTCAAATTACGCTAGAAATTAATCATAAAAGTGGCAATATATTGAAAAAAAATTTATAAAAAAATTTTAAGGCTTGGTAAAAAGGCATTTCTAGGTAATAACGGTACAGGGCGAGCGCTAGAATGCAGATATGGCTAACGAGCGCTTTTAGAGCAGGGCAGGGATTTCATTGGTTGTGTTTGGGAAACGATAGGAACTTTTTTAAAATTTAATTTTATATATATATTTTCTTTTTAATAAATTGGTTTTGAACATTTGCTAAATGAATTGCGCAACAATAAATTTAATAAAAGTATTTTTTCCAAATATTACTATAATTACGAAATTACTATAATAAAAATTTAATCAAATCGTAAAATAAAATACGCAAACTACAATATAATCAAAACGATTATTCGAATTGTATACTGGCATAGCATTTATCGTGGGTGGATTGTTCTGTGGTGAAATTTGGGGTGAGCATGTTTAGCAAATAACCTGTACGAGCATTCAAAATTATAGCAAACAAATTTTGAATATGCATACAAATGTACATAAAAGTTAGCTGGCATACTACAGACAAATAAAATTTGTTTATAATTTGTTCATAAAAGTAAACAAATGCTTTGTAGTTGCATATCTAATAAATAATACTGATTTATTTATTTGATTTTTTTCTTATGATTGGGTTGAGAATTATGGGAGATTTTAGTTTGTTTCTTGTTTTTGTATACTTCTTTGTAAGTTGTGATGGGTTGTTGGCAATTTTGTTTCATTATTTTTTTGTGATTATTAACGTTTTATTTTTACCTATCATCGATCTAGCCGGAACTGCATTCCATTCTAGCCAGAATGTTATAAATGATGACGTCACCAGTATAATGCCGGGTATAAAAACGGTGGTGAAATAGAATGCACGATCTCTGGTAAATATTAAATCGACCCTAAGACAGCTGTAGTTCCCTACGTTGTTGTTTGTTAGGTTGATTGGTTCGGTTGTTGGCATTCATATAAACATATATATATTTGGATAGTGGATTTTATTAATATAGTGTTTACGCTTGTTAAATAGAGTTTATAATATAGTTCTTCACGCTAGCTAACTGGCAATGCTATTTTTTTACATATTTCAAGCAAATTCGCTACTAACTCCAAGTTACGCAGGCATTTTCAACTAGCAATACGGTATATTGTATCTAAATAAATGTGTATGCATAGGATAGTTTAATATGCTGCATATTAAGTAACTGCGAATCGGCGTTTACACAAATAACATATAGAAAACATAAAATGTAGTCGCCACAAGGACTTCTTATGTAAAAAAAAAATATCACACTAGACAATATACTGAAAAATTAAAAATTAGCTTAAAATGCTACAATAAATTTAAAAATATTTAAAATTACGAAATTATAATAAAAAATTCAGAAATATGCTTTCTAAAATATCTACAACTTTCCAATTTTATATTATATATATATTTTTTATTTTCTTGAAAAACTTCCAACACCTAAGTGCAGCAAAAATTATCGATTATTATTTACTGACAACATAATTTCATCGATCAAAAAGATATAAAAGGGGCTTTAATCCTCATTAAAATACAAACAGTTTTTTGAAGTGCCTGAAGGCACTTGTAGATAAAGTGAAGTGTCTTGTAGATAAACGTCAAACACTTAAGTTTACACTGGTTTGACACTAGTCTGACAGCTGGTCAGATAGATTTTTTTTCATTGGTTTCGCTTTACTGGCTCTATAGAAGATTTAGTCTAATGATATGTCACAAAATATTTTTCTTCGTAGAAATCTGCTATGGAAAGTTAGAGGGATATCATGAATCTTTATGATTAAAACATTATTTAAATGATGAGGGTGGTAGTTGGACTCTGAGCAATCAGTCATGCAACTGGCTGACAACCATTTATGTAAACTGCATTAGATTGACATATTTTCCTGGAGCTTGAAGGCAGGTTAGGGTTCCGTTTATTCCGAAGGTCGAGAAAGATCGCATCTGTTAGCCAAGAAGTTTAGACCCTTCAGTCTCTTCTCTTCCTTATTAAAAAGTTTAGAGATATTGATCGATTTGCACGTAAGGAGTAGTATACCAAGAAATCGATTTCTTAAGGGCACAGCAAGCCTATTTTAAAATTAAGTCAGTGGACGCTCTTGTTTCCTAGTTCAGAGCCTAGTCAACAGTGCTTTTAATAGGCGTGTACAGGCGTACTCTTTGATTTTATTTAAAAAAAAACCTGGATTACTAGGTATCCGAATCCGAAGAAGAAGGCTTTCTGTCCAACATACCTTCAAGGCAGGCATGAGAAGGAAGAACACGCTGGAGGAAGGGCGGTGAACTTTTTTTAAGGATGGAACAAAGCTTGCGGGGAGTGTTGATGGTGAGGAGTACACTGTCGGGAACTTTTCATCAGCTCCTGTTTTATGCTTCCTGACCACTATAGCGTCTTTCAAGTCTCCTTCAGAACGTTGAACATCCGCCACGATAGTAGGGAAGCGATGTTAGCCTTGAGTACGCTGACTGTGCGTTCAAGACTAATGAATGGATGTCTAGACTTATTGTCTCTGGTAACGATTTACTTTGACTGGTTTGGATGCTTGGCCACATTGATTGTTAAAGCAGCACTTGGTATCTCACTAACATAAAGCTCAACCTTTGTATATCCTATGTATGTATGTAATATTAGAAACTAGTGAAAAAGTTTCCGAAAGGGTGATTTAGTTTGTATTATTGATATTTCAGTTTTTGCTCCTGATGAGAAGCTTTCTAAATAAAAGCTTTGGTGGAGTGCTTTCTAATTGTTATTCGATTCTAGCCTATAACTTTAAATTAATACAAAAACCAATAATAATATTATTAAAGAAAATACAATAATAAAAATAATAACAATATATTAATTATATTAATAATAAAAAACTAAAGTTTTAAAAATACAGAAAAGCGGGCACGCAAACGTTCTAATTTTATTCATATTTATAACAGAGACAAAGAAAAAATAATGACACCACTACATAAAAAAAATTTCAACGCCAAATATATTTTCTAGCAACTAATTTTTCCTTTAACAAAAATAAATATATTTTTTATTGATTATATATAATATATATATTTATGTTTTTAATAATCAGTCTCGACTCACTCACCTCGCCAACTGTTTTGGTCGCAGGGTGTTGTTTGATTTTTTATTAAATACGCATTTAATGTGGTTAGTGAAGGACTCTTACGCAGCGTGTCCTCGTCATTTTTCCAAACATACTTGATTTGCGCCTCCTCATAGGAAACTGTGAAGTAGAGCAATTGATAGAAATTTAACTTAAAGCTAAAGAAAAAAAGTTGCTGGTGGAAAAGAAATATTTTATAGTTGGTGTTGGTAAAATAGTTATATTTTTGGAAGGTATCAAAAAAAAACGAATATTTTTTCCGCTTGGTACTCTAAAAAATCGGAACTTAGACACTTTTAAGAAAGTCTCTGTAACTAAGAGCTATACAAATTGATCGATCAAAATCAAGTTTTTGTATGAAAAACTCTTTGATTTGACAAAATATATTCACGATAATGACAATATCCCAGTTCTCTTTACATTTTTATAAAAAAATGAGTTATATGAGTAATTACAAATCATTAAATGTCTCTCAGCTTAGCATTAAGAAGGAAACGGCAAAAAATACCTGATGACCAACACAGAAATAACGAACACAATTCATTAATGAGCGCCTACGCCGTAGCAACGGAACTAGCGCCCGACAGCTGAATGGCAGCGGCAAGACAATGAATGCGGCTGTAGAAAGCAGAACCGGTAAATAAAAGTAAGAAGAGTAAGAAAAGGCGAAAGAAGGCGTACAAACAGCAGGCATTATTATCCATGTCGGTCGCGCGCCCATAGACAGACAAAAATATTTGCTGTTGGCAACGCGCGCAAACAAAGGCGATTCGCCTGTTGCCTCAGCGTCCCGCATCCGCACATCCAGTGTAGTTATTAAGCTGCTGTATAAAATATATATGCCGCACACAATAAGACTTGCGCTGAGTGCATGTGGGGGCGGTGCGGTGTTGCTGGCGCGGCTGACGTGGCGCTGTCGGAAGCGCATAAATGCGAAAATGAATTGTATTGCCATTCCCAGTTCACCTTTTAAATGCTGCTTTCAATTGATCCAGCACTTTGTTTGCATTTATTTTTCCATTTTCCATTTTCACTTCAACCATTTTTGTTTTTGCTGTTTTCGCTCCTTACACAAAAGCTGGCAATTTACTATTTATTGCTGCGCTAATTTTAATTAATATCAAACAATACATTGCTTTTACCTGAACGCACCAGCCAATGCATTAAAAAACTGTGTGTGTGTGTGATAAATATGAAAAATTGTTTTGATGAGCGCGTAAATATTTTTATTGCTTTTCATTATTATGTGTAGCGTTTATTTTCATTATTTTCGCCGCTTTATTATTTCATTATATTGGCTATGCGTGTTTATTTGCGCATATTTTATAATATTTACTTACTGCTTTCCATGGAGAAGGAGCACTTCGGATCATCGAACGGGAATATGTGTAGGCTACCTTGGCAGGATAAGATTAAGTGGCGTCTGTAAATATAGAAAAATTGAGCTGTTAATTTATGGAAAAAAATTACAAAAAATTTTTTAAAATTGCTGATTTTCTATTACGATTTTTATCTAAAATCCTATAAATGTCTTTCGATAAATTTAAATATAAGTTAAAATTTAAAAAAAATAAAAAAATTGAAAAAAATAAATAAAAAAATATTAAAAAAAAAATTATAAAAAAAATTTTAAAATAGCAATCGATTTGCCATATTACGATAGTTTTTATCTTTAAAAATACCATACTAAAATTTCAATTCGATATCTCAAATAGTTTTAGAGTTACAACCATTTAAAAGGTAGAAATCACACAGCAGTAGAGAACCTTTGTTTAGCGTCTTCGGAGCTTTCGCAAAACTCCAAATATATTAACACAAATTTCACTGTGTGTTCTTAAAATATGTATTATATACCCTGAAATTTTCAAAATAATTGGTAAAGTAGTTATATTTTTAAAAAATTTCCGAAAATCTACGTTATTTTAGGCTGCCTTTAAGAACATTTCGGATTTTGGTTTACAACGGACTCAAGCAGTTATTATTTAACAGCAGAGCATATATAAATTAATTTTTAAAATTTTTCTTTTATTTTACTTTTTTGCTATTTTACGTGAATATATTTTATAGCAATCTTGGCTCCTACGCATATCAAGTTTAATTTTTAAGTTTTGCAATGCCGCATGTTCATGCCAAAATGTTACTCATACGCCATGTTGCTTTTCAAATATCAATCAACGAACTGCCCACTGACACCAAATATCATCTGATTTGATGCGAAAAGGTGGTTATATAACATTAAAAAATGAGTCATTTATATTATAACAATATAGGGTTCTCCATTAAGAGCGCTTTAAGTCGTTATAGGCACTTGTGAATTTAAGAAAATCGATTCTGTATATGTGCCTGTTTATTTACACATGAAGTAGTCTCTCAATTTTTGAGATATTGTTTTGAAATATTGCACATGTCTTTCTCATCACAAGAAGTTGCTCATTTATCGTAACCGCTGATATCGGACCACTATAGCATATAGCTGCCATACAAACTGAACGATCTGATACAGTACTTGTTTGGAAAACTTTTTCAGTTTACAAGATATCTTGATGAAATTTGGCCCTGATTATTATCTAAAGAAATAATGCATTAACCGAAGAAATTGTTCTGATCGGATCACTAGTGCTAAATTTCAATTAATTGCGCATATATTCGGACAAATAGTTTCCTTTTTTAGTCAAGTAGCTGTTTCAATTTTTTATTGAATGATATTTCGAATGAAACTATATTTTTCAATCTGAAGTATAGGAACATATGCACTTAATAGTAAACATTGCCTTTCTCTGCTAAGAGAAAATCAGCAAAATAGTTATTTTACTGCTTAAAGCTTCAAATCTACTAATCTTACATAAAATACGCAAACTTGCAACTTCATGCTGCAGCAACCAACGTTGCGGTTCGCCATAGTGTACAGCTGTAACTAATGTCAACATTTGCATTTCCATACATACACATACAATTGTAGGTATGTATTTATAAACGCTAAGAAATTATTTATTCAAAATTTTCTGATGCGTGACTAAAAAATGTCGCGCTGCAAACAATAGTCGAATGAATGCCGCGGCAGTGCCATAGCGAGCGCAAAGCGTGGCGCATGCACTTGGTCACTGCGCATACTAATGAAATGGCGCACGCGACAAGGTATTATTTTCATATTTTATATATTTTTTCTTTTTTTTCTGCGTTTTACTTTTGTTTTAATTTTTTATTTTTTTCTTTTTTTTTCTTGTGCGTTGTATTTTGTAAGCCAAACTTGCTGTAAAAATTTGCATTTTTCAAACATTTCGTTACGCGTTTCATGCCGCCATGCAGGCGCCATTCGGTGCGCGAAAATGTCACTGTAACAATATTTCCTTTTTTATTAAAAAAAATTCTATTTAATGCGTTGTAAGTTTCAATTTTACTTGTAACGCCCATACACACCTCATTGCGTACGTAATGGTCCCGTTACGGTAGATTCTTAAAGCGAAATGCATTGGTATAATGGGGTCCTTAAAGTCGCCGTGCATAATGAAGTAAGTGTCCGGTGTCCAGATGCTGTCGTGATGATGCAATGCATTCAAAAAGTCATAATGCGATTTGTTGCCATATTGTAGACGCGGATCGTTCCACTGTTGATTCAGCAGAAACTCGACTTCGTATTTCTGTTGGATGTGAAAGCGGTGATGGATATGAAATTTATTAGTGTTGCTTCAATATATTTTCATTACTAAAAGGGGTTAGATTTTCGTTTGAAAAACTCACCAAACTACTCTCGTCGGGCGAGGCCAAGCTGAGCAGCAACACATTCACATTCACCGTCAAAGTACCTGCGTTGAAATTTTTGTTTTATATGGGGTATATTATTAGTGTTTGTATGAAAAATTTAAACATAGAGCTTAAATTAAAATATTTTTAAAAATTTTGAGTTTCTATTCAAAAGAAAATCCATAAGTTTTTAGGAAATATTAAACATAGATAGAGAAAATCATATACATAGGTTAACGTGGCATAACCACTAATAACTAAAATGATATAAACCAGCAAGTAAAGAGGCCAATCTACAAACTCAAAATAGCCGCCCGCTGCGCTTTTCATTACAATAACTCAAGAGTAAAGTGCTTGGAAAAGTAGTAAATGTGCTTTTGTTTCTAGAAAATGGCTTTATGGATTTAGGTGGAACAAACCGCGGTTGTGTGGCCTCCTCGAGTTGCTAACTTTGGCCATATCCGGTGAAGATAAACCACAGCAAAAATCCTCATCTGTAAAATTGAAATCGAAGAATTTAACTACAATACTAAGGATATTTAATAGCTTTTTTAATTATATATAAAACATATATAGAAAATTGGGTCCCCTTTCTTTAACGCAGAAGAATTCATGCTGCTTGGCTATTGTTATCAGCTTCGCTTCAAAAAAATTCTAAAACCTTACAAAAACGAAATGTATAGAAAACCTCGAGTTATTCATCTTATTCTCTGCCGAGCTGCTAGTTCTTCGCTGAAAAAAAATTCAGGTACGTTTTGGTTAAGAATACCCTAATGTTTTGGGTAGGTTCTTTATTGTTGGCATTATTCTATATGTATAATGCCGAGAGAAGCATGATATTCCCTGTCTAGTTTATAGTTCTTCACTGAATAAAATTCGGGTTTTTTTTCGGTTACGTATACCTTAATGTTTTGGTTAGGTTTTTGCACGTAGGTTTTATGCCATATATAATAATATAATTTCGAGAGCAGCATATTATTCTTTGCCTAGTTGATACGTCTTTGCTGAGTAAAAACTTAGATCACTTTATTCTCTTTTATTCAAAGGCTTCTGCACTAGTCCACTAACAACTTGCAGTATAAACTTTAACTATTAACCCAGAACCAACAGAATATACATATACTATATATTTCCATGCTACCCACGACCTGCATTTATTTGCTTTAATTTCAGCTGACAGCTACCAACGCAGGCATTTTTTTGAAATTTAAAGAAATTATTTTATATATATATATTTAAGTATTTTTTCACCTTTTTCATATAAAAAATGTTTGTTTTATCTTTTTCTTTAATTTTTTTTAAATATTTTTTTAACTTATTTTCCAATTTTTTTGAATTAAAATTTTTGTTTTTTTAAATTTTTAAAATTTTTTCAAATTAAAATTTTTTTTTTTAATTTGTTTTTTTTTTGCTTTTTTGTGCATTTTTACATATTTTCCCAATTCTTTTTTTATGGTCCTTTGCATATTTTTGTTATTTTTTTCTTTGATTTAAAACTTGATTCTTCATTTTTGCCATGCCACTGCTCGCCAATGGTCATTTGTGCCGCACAGTTGCGCATTTTTCCACATGTGTTGCGGTTGTGGCAACAAAACCAACAAGTTACCCACAAGTGGGCCCTCATACATATCCGCCTTTAGACATTTTTGTGGATTTTGCACATACACACAAGAAAGAAAAAAACAAAACAGAAGAAACTCCACACACACACACTCATACTAACAGCGCTGTTTGCACAATTTCCCAGCTGAGTAAACGGGCATTGCCAAGTAACAGGCATTCACATACGCAAACATACACATACACAAACACACTTGCATACGCTTGTAAAATTTAAGCATCTGCGCGCACTCACCGTTAACTGGCGGCAGTAGACGTTTATCGTAACGTTTCTTCTCCAGCAACAAGTCCAAAATTTCCTTATCCGAGCTGGACTCGTCGAATCTGCGAATAAAAGAGTTGAAAGAGAGTGGAAGCGGAGAAAGAGCAAAAGTTGAAATGAAAAAATAAAGAAACGGTATAACTGTAACTTCAAGGTAATGGTTGCACAGAAAAAAATGTTAAAATTTTATAACCTAAAATGTGGAAATGCCTTTATATCGTATAATATAAAAGTGGCAAGTTAAGCAAAATAGGTAATGCAACGATGTATATGTGTATATGTATATGTACCATATATGTATATGTATGTGTGCGTTTAATAGTGAGCTACTAATACGGCGCATATAATGTGGCTTTGATGTGTGCAAAAGCAAAAATGAAATTTTTTTTAGCTGAGCTAGTAAAATGCTACGCGCTTACAAATACCCTTAAGTAGTTGGTTATATTTAGTTGCGCGTGTTTGCTGTGGTGCAACTGCGTACTACGGTGTACATGTGTGTGTGATAGCTTTACTTTTCATTAACAAAATGTGTGTATAATTTTCTATTAAAAAAATCTAGCATAATATACATTTTAGCCAAACTTTTAATTTCCATAGTTTGCTTTCAGGGGTTGTCTGCATTTCACTTGTTTGCATTGAAAACTTTCTTTAACGAGTTTTTCTTTTAGACTTGAAGCTTTTTTTGTTAACACAAAATGCGGCAGACCACGCTGCTGTGTGGGTGCAATTAATTAATTAAATGCTGGAAGTGCGTTTAAATCCTTTTATTGTGTGCTAATGTGCGTGCAATGAGGGTAGTGGTTGTAATTTGGAAAATGTAGTGTGAAAAATTCATTGATTTTTAGCTGTGATGTTTCTTCTTTTATCGCATGCGTCATTTTGGTGCCACTGTTCAATAGTATGTATAGTCAAAAGTTTGCTAGAGCAGCGGAATTTTTACGAAAATCAATTTATATGTTATTAGCTGGAGGAGAGTGTGAGCTGTACAAAAATAAAAAGGATGTTTATTTCACATCTAGCTTGGAAATATAACATACATATATACTTCTAAACACATTAATTTGTCAAAAATGTTTTTCACCTAAAATTAGACTATAATTTGGTGGGATCTTTTCTAAAATTTGGACAGGGGAAAGCCTTTGGGTGACCAAAAATCTTCAAACTTTGATAATGTTTTCTAAGAATTTTCGTATTCTTACATTCTTAATTCATCAGCTGTTTACTATTTTTTCAATGCTCACAACCAAATTTATAGTCTGGACAACAACCTGCAGAGTTAAACACACCTAAATTTACAGTGTGAGCAACAACACGCAGATTTGCATTACTGTTTCAACTCGATTTCAACTCGATTAAGAATTAATGTAGTGAAATATTCTTTTTTTTTAGTAAATCGATCTAAATTAACGCTTTAATCCAACAAAGTTCAATTAGATGAACGAATTCAGTGTGAAAAGACTACATATAAGTTCGTTAGAGTATCGTCCATAGTTGTTTTTAAATGAAATTGAAAGTCATTTTAGTAGGGTGATAGTGATAATATCTCGAGAATCTGATTTGAAGTAATGCTCAGAAGATGTATTTAACTATATAATTTAAGACGTCTTAGTCAATAAATATACCGCACGAGGGTACTTGAATCCATTTAAAAGTCCATACCATGGACTGAAAATCCATCAAATATTTGCACAGCAATGCGAAAATGGTCTCCTACCATTACATATACTTAGTTTAAAATTTTTCATTGTAAACTAGCTGGCTTGTAAACTCTAAAAGCCTTTCAAATAATTTTTCGAAACAAAAAACGAATTCGAGCATTTACAAGTGATTTTGCTGAATACAATTTAGATAAAAAAAATATATATTATAATTGTATTTACTGAAAATAAAAAAATCAATTGCTGAATATTTTTTTTGATTGAAAAGCGTTTTGCGAAGCAGTTATTGTATGCATTTGTATGCTATGATTGTCTACAGCTACTTACTTAAGCGCGCAATTACGTCGCCCACATCCATGGAAACGATGAGAACTGCGTCCAATTAAAATTATACGAGCGTTTGTTTGTTTTTGTTTGTGTGTTGGATTTTAAGTTACAAGAAATTTCATTTAACTAAGTTTATATATTTGTTTTTGTTTTGTATTTGTTCAATTAGCTAAGTATTTTACATACTTTGGCATACAAAGTTTGTAGAACTCAAAAACAACACCGGAAAGCCAAAACTTCGTATATAACGTAGGAACGAACGCGAAAAATTATAACAAGACATACACAATTTTTTTTATATACAAGTTGGTTTTTTAAGAAAATATGCTAATACATTGAAAGCGCCTGCGAAATGGACTAATTTTTATCATTTTCGAGAAACTATAAACTGTACAGGGACCCTAAAACTTTATATGTTTGATTTTGTAATTATCTGACAAACCATATACTCAAAACTGTAAATTATGAGGAATTGGAAACAGTATTTGTAGTAAGCGATTAGCAAAATTTCGTCTAAGCTTCAATATGTATTATATGTGTATGAAATTTCGCTAAACTTAGTATTTGCAAATTTTTGATTTTACAAAACTAAAGTTATCATGGTTTGGCCAATGTTAATTATGTTTGTATATAACTGTATTTTTCAATAATATATGCTAAATCAACACTGTAAAGGAAACACTGAAAATTGGCATGCAAATTTCTTTAGTATACAAGTTTTGCAGACAATGAAGTCTACATTCAGGCGTTAGTTTATAAAATTGGTTTAGGGAGCATGAAATATACATTTAGGCGTTGGTTTATATAAGAAACAATGTAGTCTACATTTAGGCGTTTGTTTTTAAAAAAGTTTTAGAAACAATGTAGTCTACATTAAGGCGCTAAACAAAACGAACACAAATTAAACGTTTATTTTAACAAGGATTGTTTTTCGGTTTAGTAGGCAGTAAGCGCCGCATTGGTTTAAAAATGATAACAAAATAAATTTTTATATTCAATTATTTAATTTCGCGTTAAATGCGCAATTTTGCTTAAAATTTTGAAGCGTTAATTTGTTGTTATTGCAATTCAATTAATTCGTAATTTTTTTTTTAAATGTTAAGCGTAATTTTAACTTTCTGATTGTTTGCTTCGGGAATAGCGCACTTACTTTGACCAATCGATGCTTTGACTGCAAGAAAGAAAAAATCAAAAGAAAAAGTACATAAAACCAAAAGTTTAAGAAATATTTAGTTAAACTAATTTTAATTATAAGACTACGCAAATGCTGATTTTTTTCGTACGAGTTATAGACTAAGTAGTAAGCGTATACTTAAACGGCCGAATTGAGTAAGGAAATTATGAAAAATTAAAAAAAAATTCAAAAAAAAAAAATTAAAATTGATTAATTAAAAAAATTAATAATAAAATTCTAAAATTGTAACTAAAAAATAATGAATAACTGTAAAACCAAGTGGTGCCGCTTACGAAATGTCTGTGGGAGGAGTTGAGAGTGCCGTGTGTAGTGCACATTTAGGCGTTAGAGAGTAGTTAAAATGATTTTACAACGCTGCTTATATTAGATACTGTTAAAGTAACTGTGTGTGCTTATGTGTGCATATAACGTCAATATCCATGTGTATGTGTGTATGTGTGCGTATATGTAAATTTCAATATACCGTGCGTATGTGAGTGTGTGCTCGTGCGCTCCGGATTACAACAAACGCTTTGCTAACTCCCACGCCCCCTTCGCTCCTCTTTTACTCCCCCTCACTCTCACCCACTCCCGCCCGGTTTTGGCGCTACTTACATGGGATGCTTATCGAATGGCGCCTTGTCGGGCGAGTGCGCTGCCGCTGTTGTGGTCGTCAAATAGCAGAGCACCAGTATAACGCTGGAGGCGGCATAGAAACTAATCGAGTTGCCCAGCAGATGATAGTAGTTATGACCAATGTAGCTGAAAGCGCCGTAAGCGGCAGCGGCCACCGTCTGTATGCCGCGACGCAAGCGATGCCGCTGCTTCTGTTGTTGCTGCTGTTGCTGTTGTTGTGGCGGCAACAATTCCGGTTGTTGCTGTCTTTGTTGTGGGGAATGGTGTTGTTGTTGTTGTGGTTGATTATTTTTGTTTTTACTATTGGCCGCGCGTTGTTGCTGCAACTGCGCTTGCTGCTGTTTGCGATCGTGTTGCTGCAGCTGTTGTTTTTGTTTTTGGTGGTGGCAGTATGTCAGCGCATTCCGCTGCGCTGCTGAGGGAGCTTTCAGTTCTGGTCGCTGCGGCTGTTGCTGTTGCTGCTGCTTCGCTTGCTGTCGCTCAACAGTTCGTTGCTTTGTTTTTTGTTGTTGTTGTTCTACGAGTTGTGACTCATTTCGTCCGCGCTTATATGCCATCTGCAGTGGTTGACACTTACTCTGTAAAAGCTTCGCGGTTTCAGCTCTCGATTACACTGCTTGCCCTGCCGCTCCGCTTGCGCCCACATACCGGCGCCTAGCGATTTGCTCCCTACCGCGGCGGTTCCGTCCAACTGGTCGTTTGTCGTGTAAAACCCCAAATTCTCACGCAGACAGCCAAGGCGCTCGGTTAGCGCGCTACATGCATGCTGCAGCAATTCTTGCAGACATTGCTTGTCGCCGCCGCGCGCTGCTAGAGCCTTGGCGCCATAGCGTACGCTGGCCGACGCAGTCGTCCGCGCGGCCGTTTCCGTTGGCGGCGACAAACTAGCGCTTGCGTTGCGCCACAACTCATTGTCGTCTGGCGCTTGCGTTTGTGTTGGCTGCTGTTGCGCGGCGGCTTCCGCTTGTGGCGGCAGTGCGACACGCGTCTGTGGCAGTTGTTCGCGCGATAGCTGTCGGTAGCAACAATTATTATTTCCGTCCTTCGCGCGGTGAAAGTTTGTACAAGTGCCGACTGTATCTCTGTTGTTGTTTTCTTTGTTGTTATTGTTAGTGTCTATCGCTGCTGCGCAATTATCTACAAAAGTCGCACTCAATTTACAATGCGCGGCGTCTGTACGCTGCGTTTCCTCAGGCCCAACCGCAACCGCTTTCGCCTCAACGCCCTCGCAGTGGTTGTGCTCAATTTGTATTTGCTTTTCAGTCTCTTCCGCTTCGACGCCGCTTCCTTCTGCCTCGTCTTCCCCTACCGCCGTGTGTCGCTTTTGTGTCTTTTTGATTGCTATATCTCTCGTTGTGTTGTTTTCCTGTCGTCGGCACTTAGTCCCTTTTGTGCTTGTCGCCTGCTCGTCGCTAACGGCGTTGCTTTGACAGATCACCTCTGAACTCAATAAACGCGAATTGCTACTGTCGTTACTTTTATACGAGTTGTTGTCACAACAGTTGTTTTTGCTGCTGTTGTTTTTGGTATCACGAATTGGGCTAGTTTTATTGCTTTGCTGTTTGTTGGTCTTGTTGCTGCGTTGTGTCCTCGTTTTGGCAGCCTCAGAGGAATAGCCCATGTTATGGCATCTGGAAGAAGAAGAGCGCAAGTTTAAATGGAATTATTTTTTATTTTTGTTGTAAAAATAGTGCTTTAGTAAGAATTACATAATTTTTCTTAGATAAACACTTAATGTTCTTTTTATGTGAGATTCAGGTTTTTTTGTGTGAAATATTGGCTTGATCTCGTAGTGAAACTAAAGTTTTGTTTCGCAATAAACCTGCGACGTCTCGGAGGTTCAAAGATAAAACTCTTCGTACTATTGAACTTCAGAACGAAAGTGACAAAATCATAGAAAACTTTTAAGCGCCATTTTATATTTAACTCAGATGAATACCTCATCTTCTGACCTGGAAACTTTATATTGTCCAAAAAGTAAAGGTCTCTCCGATCGTTGTGACAATTTTGGATTTCTTCTTTTATTTTTCTTTACATTTTTATGCCGGAAATGCCTCTGTGTTTGAATAATTGTTTTTTGTGAGTCTTTAAGACTTTAACAAAAATAAATCGATCCAATTTAAGATCTCTTATTGACAGATTATAAGTTTGTAAGATAGCTGAGGCAGTAGGTATCTCAAAAGATGTTGCGGGTCATATATCGTACAACATTTTGGTCATGAGAAAGCTTTCGGTCTGATAATTGCCGTATTTGCTCTCACCGGACAGCAAGCACAACCGTTGGCTCTTTCTGCAGATTTTTGTGACGTTGTTTAACTCGTCTTCTGATAGTTTTAATGGCGTTTCTTAAACTTTGCTGAAACCTGTAACCACGGGTATAGACCAGATGTACCCAGGAACAGTCAAAACAGTGAACTTCAGCCGGCGAACCTGCACCAAAGCTGGCAAAGGCCGTGCTATCATCCAGAAAGGTGTTGACCAACATTTTCTGGGGTTCACAGGATTAAAGGGCTATGATATGCCGAAGTCGGATTGCAGAAAAAATGGTTCGTAGAGTAAAATATGAGCTGAGTCGTCTACTTTTCAGAACTTCAAAAAGCCTTAAGCGGGCTTTCACTAAAGCTTCTTAAAGCCAATTAACTAAAAAGAAAATCGTATTTAAAAGCATCCACTCCAATATCTTGCTGCACACAAAGTGATGACAATTACATTACAGACTCTTCAAACTCAAAGCAAGCATTTGGTCGCACATATACACACATATATATGCAAACATAAGGATCATAATTATCCTTGCACAAATTTCATGACAAAAAGTCAAAGTGAAATATAAATTTGGCGCACAAAGTGCTTATTTGAGCAACTACAAGTAGAAAAACAACAACAACAAAAGTTCACTGTATTGTACGCTCATAAATTGTAGGGGGTGTTAAAACGACACAAGGGTAACATAATGAGTTAAGCAAAAGTTGTTGGTAATTATTTTCGGGTAACATGATGAGTACAAGCACGAGCACTAACACAAGCACAAGCGCTGGAAATCACTAGAAACATGGCGAGCGGGGTCGCGGGGGTTGCAGCGCGCAAATAAAAACAAATGAGACTACAGCAATTGCAGCGACTACATAAGCAATAACTAGTTGAATAACTACTCACACAGCAACAATAATAACAGCAATGAAAAGCACAACAACAGCAATATGAGAAGCGCAAAAATGTTAATAACATTGATAAAAATACAACATGAAAACTTTTTTCCAGCCAGACAAAATTGAATTACGTCAAGCGCGTGGGAGAGACGGCAAGGCGTTGTCGACGACCGGGCGGGGTGTGTCAAGTGAAAATGAAAACTTGAACTTTGTCAGTGATGAGAAAATTATTATAGCGCTACAGAGGAGGGACTTCACAGTCATGTTAGTGTGTGCATGTGTGTGTGTGTGTGTATAAGCAAAGGAAAATGAGATGAAGCGCTCCAAAGAAAAAAAGAAAAAAAAAAAACAACAGACAACCAGCAAGCTAGTCAGCCGTGCAGCATCAAATTGAGGGTGAAATATGAAATATGAAAACTTTTGGCGCAGTCAAACTGTGTATAACTAGCGCTAGGCGAAAGGTTGCGCTTCCACGCTGTGAGTAATACAAAAATAACTGAATTTTTAGTCGCGCATACAGTTGGCAAAACAACATAGTGTTCGCGTTATGTTCAAAAGTGCATTTCAAAAAGGCTTTGCAAGTTTGGAAAATATAAGCTAACGGCATTTGGGGAAATTCGCGGGCAGTTCTGCGTGACTCTTGCTCAATGAGAGCGCGTTAAGTTAATTTGAGGGAAGTTGAACAAACCGCAAACCAAGCGAGTGGCAGAGATGAATGTGGGGCGAACAGGAGACGTTTAGATGTACGATTGTTGCTTAAAATTGTATTTTTGCTGTTTCTGATTCATACAAACATAAAATATTTTATTTTGTTGAATTAAATGTAAAGGAGTATAATGGAAAACAGTTTGGTCGATTTTTCAGTTAGGAGTATTATAACTTTTTTTTAGCAATAAATTTTGTCGATATTTTTCAGTAATTTTTCGATAACTTTTTGTTTATTTTAAATTTGTATGTAAATGTGCGTGAAAAAATGTGTGGTATATTTTAAAATTAATCGATAAATTTTATCGATATTTTTTATCGGGTAATCGATATTGGTTTATATTAATCTACATAAAAAAGTTAATTGTAATTTATTTTATGGAGAGAGTATTATCGATATTTTTCAGTAGTGTGTATTTCAATTTTTGTTTACTTTTGGTAAATAATATTTGTCGATATTTTTCCGTAAGATGTAATTTTGCGATAAAATTCTGCAATATTATAATTTTTTAAGCATTAATATACTCGCATATCATGGAAATAATGATGTTATCGAATATACAGTTTTTGAAAAACTGGGGAGGTTTCGATTTTTCTTTTATCGACAAATATTTGAAATTTGGTTGATAAAAGTTTATCTATATTCTCTGTAAAGGGCATTGAAAATATCGATCTTTAAGTATCGATATTTTTTAAATTTATCGACAATTTCGATTTTTCATTTTTTATTTTATCGATAAGTTTGTGGTATCTTAAAAATTATTTTTGAAGTTTATTAAAAATTTTGACTATTGATTTTTTATTTTTTCGATAAATTTTTGGCATTTTTTTCGAATTGGTCGATAACAGTTTATTGAGATATTTCTGTGAGGTGTATTCTTAAAGGCGATTTTTAAGTTGTCGATATTTTTGAAACTTATCGTTAAATTTAGACTTTTGATTTGTTTGATGCTTGTACTTATATATATTTTCTGAACACTTTGAATATACGTAAACCGGAACCAGTTGCGGTTAACCCACTTGTTTAGCTAAAGCACTTAACTCATGTTGACGTTTGCAAATGTTTTGACTCAATTTTTGTTCAGAAAACAACAACTTTATCCACCGCTTTGCTGACCATCCCACAACTCAACTCTTTACCGCAAGCCCATGAACTCGGCGTTCGTGTGAAACTGTTAAATGCAAGGCACTTGAGTTTCAAAAATTAAAAAAGTGACTGTTGCCATGCCTGAGTAGCTGACCAAGCGAAGAACTGGGTTTGCATTTTCACCAATTTCAGCTTTTTCATACATTTTCCTTTTGTGTACGTATGTATATGTGGTGTTCTGCTGCATATGACAGCCTGACAGCTGGAGTGATGGACTAAATATGACTTACACGTAGTTGAGCGTTGAGCCTGCCAGGTCAGACCGGATATTCGTGCCCACCAGAGCGTGTTTGTCAATATGTAAATGCATAAATGAGTTATATATACCCGGGGAAGGCTGTCATGTGCCAGGCCTGTGGGGAGGGGCGAACGAGGGACCATATAGGGAAGGTGCGATTACCTTGCTCTCGGCTGCCGCAGTGCAGACTCTTTTATGTCGTATGCACTTAATTATATAAGTTATTGATGCTGTGTGGAGACAGAAAGTTTATAGCTGAAGTTTGTGTTAAATTTTCTCCATAAAGCGCGAAATTTTTGTTGAGAATGTGAAGTCTCACAGGCAGGAAGCAATTTACATAATTTCTCGTAAAATCGAAATGCATTGTGGTTATTTATGCGCTGCGATTTTGCTGTCTGCTATTTGTTGTTTCGATAGAGCTATATATCCTTGCCTTTCGTTAGTATACGCGTAAGTGCAAGCCTCTTGTTATCCTCTGTCTCTTCATGTGTATAAATTAGCTTTAATTGATTTGTTCATCGATTGCGTCCCTTATGGCTAACCTCAATCTTGTTATTGTCGCCTGTCCAGCTGGACTGCTGCCATTAAGCTGTTGCAAAATGATTAATTGCCCAGAAATGGTAAATAGCAACAATTTATTGCCCTTAAGACAACGGTAAATACTGTCATAGCAAATTATTTCTTGTAGTGAGATGATGATGAATGGAAATGGAAAAGTAATTTAATTTGACATTTCTATTTTGATAGAAAGAACCTAACAAAGTTGAGCTAAGTTAATATTGAGGCAATTTGGCACTTTAATTACTGATAAATTTTTTCTTTATCTTTCTTACTTAGAATCCAACCATTATGAGTAGAAAAACTTGTTGAAACACCAACATATGCAAGTACGGCTATAAAAATATATTAGATTGTAAGGTTAAGTCTGAAAATTTCTTTCTCGACAACCCTTTTTTTAGAGATCAAAAAGTCAATATTTCCCTTTTTGGCAAGAGTTCAACGTGATCTGTCGTTATCGAGACCTAGTGTAGCAGTTTGGATATATCGAGTTTTGAGTTATCGAACTTTTTTAAATTAATCGATATTTTTGTAATATATCGATGTTTTTAAAAGTTTTCGATAAAATTAATTTTTTTTTTGTTTATCGGATTTTAATTGATGTAAAATTTGGAAAGTATTCATTCAAATGCATTCATTATGTTTTTATACCGATTTTTAAGTTATCGATGTTTTTCAAATTTATCGATATATTTAGATTTTTTATTTTGTTATTTTCAAAATTTAAATTGTACAATTTTTCAAATGTTTGTTTTGAAAGTTATCGATTTTTTTGGAATTTATCGATATTGTTCAAATTTTTCGAAAAATGTATATGTTTTTACTTACGCCTTTTTTTAGATTTTAATTGTTGTAAAATTTGCAAATGTTCATTTAAATGTTTTAGATTTTTGGTTTTGTTATTTCCAAAATTTGAATTGATGTACAATTTTGCAAATATCGATATCGATTTTGAAGCTATCGATTTTTATTGAAATTTATCGATACATTTAGATTTCTGATTTTGTTAGATTTCTCAGACTTTTATAGTAAAATTGATATTGATAATGACAAATCAATTTTCAAATATTGAATCATTTGTGAAATGCATAGTAATCATAAATTTTCAGTCTGAACTGCAAATAATCCATTTTCAATATTGCACTCGTTACTTATGTATATGAAGCTTCATATAATACTCTCAACAGTCCTCCAACGAAACGCAATAATATTGTGCAATGTAGTGGCCGCAGCATTTATATATCGATTATTTAAGTAATTAAATACTTGTCTGTATGTATCCGTCATAAAAATATATAACCGATTTTCAACTTGTTTACTCTTCGTTTCGTTTAAAGTTCGACAGATCGCCGTATTAATCATATGACAACAGTTTGATGGGTTTGTGTGATTGCGTCCAACTGTCGACGTCGTTAATACAATATAATCGCAGTCTCTCGCTGTCGCTGTCACTGTTCGGTTTGTTGTGGCAATAAAAGTGCACAAAAGCCACAGCAACAACAGCAAAATAAAATGAAATAAACATCGTGACAAAAGTTTAGCTGCTCTACTTTATGTTAGTGGATTAAAAGTCGGTTAATAACTCAATTTGCTGAATTTGCGCTTACAATCAAATTGCAATTTTCATAAATTTATGCACTTTCGAACATATACACATACATATGTGTATATTTGTGTGCTATCCAACCATTTAGCTTAAGCAAATGCTCGCTACTTCGATAGAGATTAAGTCATGCTTTGAAACTATTAAATATGAATTTATAAATACATGGATATGTATGGAGCAGTAGCAGCATAGTCTTAACCTCAGATTGTGTTAATGAATTTTGTATTACTTAGCCAAAGTTATGGAAAATTTGTTAAGCGATTTAGAAATAATATGAGATTTTTTAATAGGATAATAAAATACATGGTCGAATGAGTAAAAAGAAATCTTTTGTATGGCATCTATATGCTATAATCATCTGATCTGAAGCATTTCTTCAGAGATTGCACCTTTGGCTTGCACAATAATTCGCGTGAAATTTGAGGAAAATACCCCGTCAAATATAAAAGTTTTCCATATAAACACTTGACTCTGATAGTTCAGTTTGTATGGCAGCTATATGCGATAGTAGACCGGTATCGACCTTTCTGAAATATAAGTAGCTTCTTGGTGAGAAAATGACGGGTTAAAAATTTCAGATCGATATCTCAAAAACTGAGGGACTATCTAGACAATTGAACCGTCAGAGAGAACCGAGGACTTCTAATCAACATTTATGAAAACGACTGCCCTTCGAGTAAAATGACGCTAAAATAAACCAATATGGGAAATAATAAAAATAAATGCTAAGTCATTATCAAACACTAATGGAAGTTTGGCTATGAAACAGCTTTCCCTGTTCTTCTGCAGTAATAAAAGTGATAAGAGGAGAATAGAAGCATGAGTTAACGATGTAATGTCTTTTGAATGCTGTGACTGCAGAGAAAATTTCAAACAATCATATTGTAAAGATGTACAAATATTAAAAATGATTACACAAACAAGGCGTGACAGCTGAAATATGAAATAGTGACCAAAATTGGAATTAAAGCAATCTGAATGTTATACAAAAAATATAGCAAGAAATAATTGTTCATGCTTGCGGTTGCTAAGAGAGTAAGCGAACAACACCAAATATAGCAAAAGTTAAAAAAACCAACAAAACAATGTAAAAAATCAACTAAAAATTGTGAGAGAATTGTAGGAACAAAAAAGCAACGCGTGCGACGGGGCGTATGAGTGCTGTCATAGCATATTTCTGTTTATATAGTATGTGCCTTGTATAGGGTGTAGAATAACAGCTTTTGATAGTAAGCACCACTTTGCGCACATAAACACCACACACATGCAAATGTGTAATATACATAACAAATACTTGAGGCATAATGCTGCTGGCTGCTTGGCTGCTGGTGCTTGCTATTAGTTCTTGCTATGAATCGTTTAAAGCATATATAAGGATGCTAAGAGCGGACAACAAGGAACAGCAATAATACACACACAATGAGCACTTGAACTGCATGCGAAGAATGGTGGTGGTGTGGACAAAAGCTGGGCGAAGTATGAGTCAAGTGTATGTGGCAGCGCTAAGACATGGTTGGAATGTTTGAAAATAGCTAGAGAAATTGGGTGCAACATTGAAAAGGGCCTGAAGCGCATGCAAAGTAGTTGGTATGCTGTGGTGTACAAAAATATGACATTTGTGTGATTAAACCGAAAGTTATGTAATACATTTAAATAACTGAGTTTTACGCAGAGACTACGGTGGCGTCAGAAAAGTATAGAAAATAGAAAAATTTGCAGTTAGTTACACCAGTTCAAAATATTAAAAATATTAACACAGCATTTCATTTAAACTTGCTCATAGGTTACGTATACGCACTGCCTTTAGAAGAAAAAGTATGGTGTGTGGAACTATTTTTGATGAAAAATGTGCAACTATATTGAATTATAGATTAAAATGAAGTAAAGTTGAGATAAAATTACAGAGTGAAATAAATAAAATCGCCTTTTAAAAAATTGCAGCTGCGTCGACTTAGTCAAGCCCGTCTGTCTGTATATACGCGAAATAGTCCCTCAGTTTTTGCGATATCGATCTGAAATTTTGCACACGTTCTTTTTACCCTAAAAAACTGCCCATATGTATATCGGAACCGCCGATATCGGACCATTATAGCATATAGCTGCCATACAAACTGAACGATCGGCATCAAGTGCTTGTATTCAAAACTTTTGCATTTCATCAGATATCTTCAAGAAATTTGGCATGGATTATTGTCTAAAGCAATGCTGTAATCTGTGAAGAAATAATTCAGATCGGATCACTATAGCATATAGCTGACATACAAACCGGCCGTTCAAAATCAAGGGCTTTTAAGGAATCTAAAAGGAAATAATATGAGCTGCAGCTAAAAAGAACCAAGACAAAATTGAAACTGAGAAGCTATCCGTCACAAACTAAATTTATCACAATTTTGCTTTTACCTTTGTACAATAAGCTCAACTTCTTTGGTTGAAGATTTTAATGTAACAAATATCACTCATACGCTGTGTCTACCCTTCATTTAAGTGCTGCATTAGCAACGATGTTAGAGTACGCGGTGTGCCTGTGAGCTACTAAAAATACAACGTAAATCTCAGCTCATTTAATTCCTTCGCTTTTATGCAATTTCCCTTTTACTGAGTTGCCCTCTCATTGTTTCTTCACAATCACACATACTTAATTGTCTTTGCGCGTATAAACCAGAGTATATAAATAGCAGCAGTTGCAGCAACTCTCGCCGCCGCAAACTCGATTTGCATTTGTGGTCACCAGCGGCAATTGAGTTTTGGTCGTGTGCGTGTGTGTGTGTGTCGAGTGTGTAGGGTTGTAGTGATTTCTCAACGCACAGCGCCCAGAGGAAGTTGCAACTTTGAAACGCTTGCATTAGCCAACAAAAGTGCTGCTTGTGCTGCATAGCCAACTTAATTGGTCTGCATAAGTGAAGTAGGAGTTACGAGGAGTCAAGCAGTGTCTGTGCGAAATTAAGTTATCCGCTATTTATATTTATATGCTGCTACTTTGCTGCGTCTACGTGTGCTCCGAAGCAGGCTAAGCGACCTGAGGCAATGCAGCATACACAACTTTTTCTCATTTGTTTACTGCATTTCTTGGTAGCGCATAAACTTAGCAACAAGGAGGGTGACAATTTTCGAATCTCTGTGACCGACTTCTCAATTGTACCGTTCAACGGAAAGAAATGTGCTCGAGCACACACTCAGCATAGTATGCACACCTACTTTCTATAAAGATATGTGTGAGTATGTGTGTGTCTTGGAGCCCTTAGGCATTTTGCAGCGCTAACATAAATTTAGCAAGACGTATTCTCTTATCTTTATTGTTTATGCACAAACATATGCAAGTGGAAATGGCTTTCCAGTTCTCATTTTGCCCACTCTGCCTTTACACTATCTCCTGCTAATCTCTGGGGGCTCAACTTGATCCACATTTTTACTAAACTAGTGTTGTGCTCTCGGTAATTGGGCGGCTATGCTATAGTTGTGTACTATGTGACGGTGTTCGGTATCTTATTTTAAAATGCTGTCAAGTGTTGTTTTTCTACTCCTCCCATTGTATAACAGTTGTGATATGCAATGGATCGCTGAGAAAAGCAAATAAAGGCAAGAAAAATATAATGGCGAATGGTTGATGAATGCTGTGTAGCCTAATAGCTAGTTTTTTCTTAAATTTATGGAATTTTCCATAATTGCATTGATTGCAAAAATCGATAAATTAAATAATCGATAACCGATTGTTGACAAATATAAAAGTAATAAAAGATTAGGAAAAATTAAATTTCCAAAATTGCATGGATTAAAAAATCGATAAATTAGACCAGAGATAATCAGTTATGGGAAAATTATCGATAATTTAAAGTGCGCAAATCTCAACACAATTGCTGAGGAATAAAGTTAAAGGAGAGTTGAGGCAAAATTGCAAAGACTAGACAAAAAATCGATACATTTGAACAATCGATTGTTGACAAATAATCGATATTCTTTACCTAAAAAAATATTTCGTCTTCTGATCGTTTTTTTAGAAATCGCTAGAATGCCCAATAACTCGATTATCGAACTTATCGTATGCATGTATATGACCTTTCTCGATATAGACTGAAAAACGACAAATTTAAGAAATCGAAATCGAAGCATAATTGTATAGATTTGATTGTAATTATGAAAGAAATTTTAATATTTTATTCAAAAATCGTTTCTTCACAAATTATTGGTATTTCACGCCCTGAAATTTAGGCTCAATAGCCGTGGCATTTATCTCTAGTAGTTAGATCTGGCTAGACTGACCGTTACTTGAATTAAAAATGTCATCGCATCGAAAAATGGAAAAAAATTAAAATCGATAAATAGAAAGAATTGATTGTTGACAAATTTTCGATAATTGTGGACTTGAAAAAATATTTGGCCGTCTAATCGCTGTTAATTGTTGCTAATGTGTTGTATAAATGTCGATATGTAAGAAATCGAATCGAAGTATGAAAAAATTAATAAATTAACACTGAATATATAAATTGAGAAAAAGTCGATTTTTTTGAACTTTTAAAAATATGTTGTCTTCTAATCGATATTTAAAGGCTGCCAACAAATATCGATAACTCGATGTATTAAAACAATCGATTGTCGAAAGTTATTCGGTAAATATAATATAATTCACAAAACTTGCTCTAATACCAAATATCTACTAAAATGCAGTGAAAAAATTTGTCAATTAAAAGTTTACTGCCTCAAAGTTTGTTAGTTTCTTGCTTTGCTTTGCAACACAATTTGCATTTGATTTTCACGCGCTCCACCAAGCCTTATTTACATTCATGGAAAATCAATATGAATACCCAGAGACGCAGCGAAATGTAATGCAAAGCATGCAACTGCAGGTGAGCGCATTTTATGCAGGTCACTCTGCAACTTTAGTAGGCGTATATAAATGTTACGTATACGCCCCAGCGCACACTGTTCAACTAAGACACGGAGTCTACAACATTTCAACAGCTTTGTGTGCAAAAATATGTATTGAAAATGTAAGTTTTATGCAAATATTTTTCATCCTTTATAAAGCTACTGGAGTTTACGCAAAATTTTGGTCGGTTGAGATATGCGTTAAGCGATATGTAGCCGAAGGATGGCAATGTAAAATTATGGCATTCGTTTTTTAGTTTCAAAAACAACTCAAAGTAATTTAAATAAATTTTATTAATTAACTGAGCAAAGTAATTTAATCGTAATTGCCTGTGGTGTTGTTATTATTATTATAATTATCTATTTAAATTACTTTTTGTTTGTGCAGTTAATGCCAGGGAAAACACATACTTGTGGATTGTAGCAAAACACATTTCAGACCAGCAAACTGCTCGGCGCAGGCGAGTGTGACAAGTTATGTAAATAAGCGTTGTTTTTGCACAGCGTAATGCCAACACTGGAAAACCACATAACGCACACAAACACATATGCACACACATGTGAGGTAATAATGTTTTTGTGCGTAATTACTTGATTTGCATATTTTTGCTGATGTTATGCGTGTTGTTGCAACGCGATGTTAGGCAAATAAATGCTTTTTTAAATAAATAAAAGGTGGACGTTTATGTGTGTATATTTGTACATACATATGTGTATGTATGTTTATATTATATTTACTGCAAATTTAAATTTGACATTATGTATGCACTTTAAATGAAGCCATCGAGCATGAAGAATTAATTAAATGCGGAAATTTAATACCTGAAGGGCCGGAAAATCGGTCAAGCATGCAATTACTGTAAATGTATATACATATATGTGTGTGTAAGTGTGAATGCAAATGACAATATGTCAGCAGTGCTTTTGAAAAGAATGAAAAAGTATGCTTAAACGTGCTATGAATATGAGGGGCATATTTATTACCTAAGAGCACTTACAATTGAAAATCTTTAATGCGAGACACTTAAAAAAGGTTTACAAGCGAAGGGCTGAAAATTTGTATTTTTTCAATTGGCGGTACGGAATAAGATGGTACAAAGAGTTAAATAAAAAAAATATATATATAAACTAAGGTGGTGTTAAAAATCGCAAACATGAGCATAGTTGCCACCTTCTTAAATTTGTTGTATTTGCGCCTAACAATTATTAAGTAAAATAAAACTAAGGCAGCTTAACAAATATTTCTGCTTATCATATTTCGTAAAAAGGCTTAAAATCGTTAGGATTTTCAGCAAAGTTGCCACCTAGTTTTTTTTTTGAATTTTTTCGCAAAAATTATTGCTTTGGCATCAAGTTAAGCAGACTTAAGAAATATTCTTGCTTAATACATTTTGTTAAAAGTCCTAATACCGCAAACGTTTTCAGCGCAGTTGCCACGTAGTAATTTTTTTCTAATTGCTTTGGTACAATTATTGCAGTAACATCAATTTGTGAAAGACTCCTGGCTAATATTTTTAATTTTAAGAGTTGCCACCTGTCGCAAATTTCAAGAAATTCAAAAATTAATTTGACAGACCAGCACCACGAACTGAAATGGCTTAACAAAACTGGCAGCTGAAAGTTTTTTAATTATTTATTTTAAAAAGGATTGCCAACGTTTAAAAACTTTATTTAAAAGTAATTAAATTCTAAAAATCTTGATAATAATTGAAAGCGATTTAAAAAGTCT
This sequence comes from Bactrocera correcta, assembly GCA_027475135.1. NCBI lineage: Eukaryota > Metazoa > Arthropoda > Insecta > Diptera > Tephritidae > Bactrocera > Bactrocera correcta. Next base: position 107,276,856 of record CM050323.1, read on the forward strand.
TAAACCCAATTTTTTTTGGCATAGGTGCCACCTAGTTGACATTTATTTAATTTAATTGATACATTTTTGAGCAAAACGGCCGGCTGTTGACACGTTTTATTAAATTTAATTGCAGTTGAAAAATTTTGTACAATTATTCAGTGTATTAATGGTTGCCACCTTTTAAAAATTAAATTAAAAATAAAAAAAGATTGAAAAGGCTAAAAGAGCTTAGAATTGAAAATATTTTGGCCATAGTTGCCACCCTTATTTTATTGTATTAAGAGTTGCCACCTTTTAAAAATAAAAATAAAAATGATACGGGTTAAGTGGTCCTTAAATTGAAAAAAAAAATAAAAAAAATTCTTCAGTGTTGAAACTTTCTTCTTTGTAGTACATGGTTCATTGGCAAAATAGTTAAATTCTTTATCTCTTCAAATTTTCGAAAATAATTTTATTTTCAATCCCATGTTGCCAAACTATTTTATGCCCGCACATAAGCGCTTAAATATTTCTATTTGTACTGTTATTACCTCCTGCTAAGCACGCATTATTCCCAGTTCCCCTAATATTCACAAATTTAAGCTATTTTCAACGAAAGGCAAAAACAAAAAATCCACTCCCCCAGCAGTGCTTAATGCCAACACACATGTCCGGCAGGTAACTAAAACCCCAGCTAAGCAACTCACCTTGGCCAGTTGACCTAAAAACCGGCGCTTAATTATTTCAACGCACACAAAAAAAAGGACAGCAAAAAGGTGGCAGCAGCGTCTGCTTATTTCATTTCCGCCGCATTCTTAGAAACCCATTTGGCAGCACACTGCTTTAATGCCACGCACTTAAGCATTGTGTAATGAAGTAAATATAATACTCGTACTCGTACTCACAGTGGTAATGCAATAGCGGGAAATGTGCAATTACACCGCACTTTCACAATAACTGTAAGTGGCTCATTTGTGGCGGCAGTGCAACGATAGCCATTACAATCCACCACAGCAACACACACACACTCGCACACGCGCCTGCTTGCAAGTGCGTCGCATTGTTGTTGCCGTAGCTACTTACGTGATCTCCGAAGCAACTAGTTCACTTGCATTTAGCGCTCATCATTAATTCAATATGGCAAATGCACGTCGCACTCAATACGCCGCCTTACATTTGTCCCACCAACAACAACAAAAACAACAGTAAGTAAAGTGGTGCATGCACACGCGGCTTGCAATTGCAATTGGCATTTGCCAATCAGCAGGCGATTCATCGATTCCGCTGCCACAACTAACAGCGCGCAGTTGCCACCTGTCGGGTTAGCTGGTGCACACACACATTGTATATTATCATATTTATACCCTGAACAGAGTTTCTGAGGCTTGCCACGATGTTTGTAACAGCCAAAAAGAAGCGCATAAATTATCCGCCTGACGAGCTGATTCGATTTGGCCATTACAGTCTATCCGTCCGTAGCTGTATATGCGAACTTGCCCCTCAGTTTTAGAGATATCAACCTAAAATTTTGTACCCGTCCTTTTCTTACCAAGAAGCTGCTAATTTTTTTGTTGCAGCCGTTATCAAGTCAGTATATCATATAGTTATCATACAAACTGAACGATCGAAATCAAGTGCTTGTATGGAGAACTTTTTCATTTGTAGAGATATGTTCTTGAAATTTGGTGTGGGTTATTGCTTCAAGCAATAACACAATCTTTGAAGAAATTGTCCGGATCGGATCACTATATCATATAGCTGCCATAGAAAGTGTACGATTTGAACCTAGTGTTTGTATGGAAAACCTTTTCATTTGAGGAGTTACACCCATGAAATTTAAAAGCGATTCTTATCTCAGGCCTTATGTTATCTCTGAAAAAAGTTTTCAAATCGGATCACTATAGCATATAGCTATCATACAAACTGAACAATCGAAATCGAGGGCTTGTATAGAAAAATTTTTCTATTAACGAGATATCCTCACGAAATTCGACATAAATTATTATCTCAGGAAATGATTTCATCTCTGAAAAAATTATTGAGTTTGGGACATTGTAGCCATACAAATTGACCCATCAAAGTTCTTATAAAGTATCTTCTGTGTCTGACAGAGGTATAACTTGGGTGCAAGCGAATTTACCATTTTTTCTTGTTTCATGTATTTCCACAACTGTGTATGTGTGCACTTTTGAGGCAGTAGAAAGTGTGGCAGCGACTTTATTAGGCATCAACTGTTGCCACATATCGGTTTCAATTACCGCTACTGCCACCAGTGCCGCATACACACTGAATGCCGTTGTGTGTGTGGCACCACAATTTCTCATTTGACAAGCGCAAAATGTTAATTTTCATTTCTAAAACCACTAAAGCTTTTCATTGCATTAAGCAGCCGCGTGGGTGGTTGAATGTGAGTACATAGTTGAATATTGATTTCTGCCACTTGCAACGCGTGGACTACGAAAATTCTCAACTTCATTGCGTACTTGCCGGGAAATTTCCCTACATTTCAATTTCACTCACGTGTGTGTCGTCCGCGCTGGCAGCTGCACTTTCACACAAGTGCCACCAGCACTGCCGCACGCCATCCGCACCTAATTTGTTGTCCCCGTTTGTATGCACCCACATACACACACACATTTATGTGCTTTACACTGCCCACTAAGCCATATGCTAAATCGCCATATTAGTTGGTGCTCAAGTCGCCACAATGACCATTAGACACGGAAATGTCCACCATTGCCCGGTCATTTTCCTGTTTCGTTCCGCTCACCTTGCTTGCGCCACTCAACGTACTTAATGTGGCCCGAATTGTGAGTGCATGCAAAATTTGTCACCGCTAAGTGTTTTGTGGGGGAAAGCGACAATGAGTTGCCATTAATTCCGCGTTTGTGGTGTGCCTCCGCTTTGTTTTATCTGTTATATGGGTCAAATATAAGCGAGTGACCAGCAAGTTTTTTGTGTTTCATTTTGTAGTGAAAGTTTTGGAGCTTCTTGTCAAGCGAAATCGCATTTGTGAGAAGCTCCTTTAGCCCAGCCCTTAATTTAAAATATGTTACACATTCTAAAAAATACTCCTTCATCAAGCGAAAACGAAGCTGTATTACCCTTCAGAGGTGCATTTTTTGTAGCAGCTTTAGTATGTACAATTTATAATTGGCAATGTGACAGAGACAGGGGACTCATGAGGAAGTAAACACAACATTTTTATTTACATAGAAAGAAAGTACCAATGGTTCTGTGATCGACAGTTCCAACGGCAAAATCTACATATTCACTGTCGAATCAAAGGGCGGAACAAGAGTAGGAGCAAGTTTCTTCTGTCGTACTTCATACACAGAGGGCAGTTTCAAACTAAATGACCATATTTCAGGCCGAAATTGTGGGAATAACAGATGTGCCAAGAGAGCATCTGCTCTAAGCAAGCCTAACATTCTTGGATAGCAAGGCAATGAAGGCTAGTCGCATCCCCCATGCTAACAGGGCAATTGAAAAGTCCCCGGTCTGGCACACAGAAGATGCTCCTAGAATTAATTCCATATAGTTTTTAGTTAGCCCTAACCTTCATGTATAAATTTGATCGCTGCCGGATTTTTAGTTTGTGATTTATATGATTTTGAGTGAAGTTACTTTTGTCATTGTGAAAAAATGGATAAGAAGGTATTTCGCGTGCTGATAAAATATTGCTTTTTGAATGGAAAAAGTAATGTTGAACCCTATATTTTTGTTGAGCAACATTATTTGAACACTGAAGCAGGAAATCAAAAGGTGAAAATTGGTTTGCTAACAAAAGGCGAAATGAGCAACGAGGACGATGAAGACACTGGGTGCCCTAAAACGGCTTTTACCGACTTAAATATCAAAAAATTCTACGAAACAGTTTGTTATGACCGTAAAATGAAGTTGTTAGAAATAACTGAGACTCTAAAGATATCAAATGAACTTGTATATTATGTCATTCATGAATATTTGGATATGAGAAAGCTCTGTGCAAAGTGAGTGCCATGCGAGCTTACTTTTTGACCAAAAGCTATGACGTGTTGATGTTTCCGGAGTTTTATCGTCGATATGTGACAATGGAAGAAACATGGCTTCAACATTTCACACCGGATTCCAAACGACAGACATCCGAGCTGAGTACACTCCTTGAACCCGCTCAAAAGCATGGAGAATCACAATAGTTAGCTGGCAAAGTTATGGCGTCTGTACACGAATAGCCTGGAATAATTAAAAAAAGGGAAGGTCTGTCAACAGCGGCTTTTTCATAGCATTATTGGACAACTAGAAGAACGAAATCGCCAAAAAAATAGCCACATTTGAAGAAGGAGAAAACGCAGTTTCACCAAGACAATACACCGTTCCATAACTCAGTGAAAACCATGACAAAAATCCATGAATTTGGCTTCGAATTGCTTCCACATCCACCGTTTTCTTCAGATCTGGCCACCAGCGATTATTTTGTGTTCTCAGACCTCAAGAAAAAAATGTTCGCTTGAAAAAAATGTTTGTGTAATGATGGGGAGATCGCCCACACTGAGACCTATTTGAAGCAAAGGACAAATCGTACTACAAAAATGGCATCGAAAAGTTGGAGGGATAGTACTATGTTGAATAAAAAAAAATTTTGCTAAATACATATGCTTTAGCATGGTGGGCCGGGGACTTTTTAATTGTCCTCTTAAATGTTATAAGTATATAAACTTTTGAAACACTTAAAAGCATTTCAACAAAAAATAAATTTTTATTCAAGTCCTCTTCATTCTTTTCGTGAGATTACTACACACTGTCCGAAAAAAGTATTTACTAAAAGCATACAGACGCTGTACATACATACACCTTCCTCAATTTGAGCACCACATTAGTATTACTTGTACCATATATACTAAAGAGCATTTTAGAGTAACCGTAACACAATCTAATAAATTCGAAATCTCATACGCCCAAAACCATAAAATATGTATACAATTTCGTACTCGAAACGTTGAGCATGCTAATATTCACACTAGACACACGTGATAATCGCCATAAGGTCATTAGCAAGTTTAGCAAATATATATATGAAGTAATAAATTTAAAGAGCAATGCAATTAATCACGTCTAAGCTGAATGTGAAACCAAAACCATTTGACTCCAAGCACTAAAATATTAAGCCGAGCAGGTCATAAAGCAGAGTGACCAAAGAGCAAAAGTGCAACAGAGTCTCGGTCGGTCTAAACTAATACATTGGCACTAGTTAAATAGAAATAATTGTGGGAGCAAGGCAAGTAGCCATGGTAGCTAATTTATTTGCACAAATACATATCTGTGCACATTTGTGCGCCAACACGGAGTAAAATGTCAATGCAAAGCGACAAACGGGCAGACAGACAACACAACCACTGCTATTTGCCACAAAATGGCGTAAATACAATTATATCAAAACATACAGACATTTAAAGCGCATTAAACGCGCGCATAAATAGTGTTGTCATAGCGCCACTTTGGGATTTGCATACATTTAGGCGCATAGCGCGGTGTATTTGTGGTTTTATAGCTACACAACGTTGCCGGAATTTCAGCAAATGCGCATAGATATGTAATAGAATGCTTGCAGGCGCGTGTGTTTGCCTGTTTTATCGTCTTCATGTCACTGCAGCTTTGGCAAGGCATTAATTATTTGGCTTTGAATGTGTTAAAATCAAATTAATGGGTCACATTCGAGCTGATAAATTGTTAAATATAAAATGAGCGTTCCTTTGGGACAATGTATATGCATTTATATACTCGAATATATATCTAAATATCAATAAATGTTATTATTTTACAGTATTTCAAAAACAATATGCCATAGCGCCCAAGTGTATGCTACACAAAGTAATTAATTCCAGCCAATGCATGTTGACCGCTGTTCGCACACATACAAACATACACATAGTGTAATCTAGCTGTATATCTAGCATTTAAGCATGCCACATCCTAGCGCTTTATATTTAATTTATATTTCACTGCTCTACAAATTCATCGATTTATCGATTAAACCACGCTGATATGCCTCTTTCATTTTTAATTAGTGACAGGCCGGTTGCGTGCAGTTTCCGTCGTGTATATTAGTTTAAATATAGTACATTATATAACGGTATATGTGTGTGCTGTAATGTGCTACTCACCGAAGTGGCCGCACAGCCCGGTCAGGTCACGCAATTTAAATTGGCTTTAAGGATACGCTGCTGCAGACATGTGTATTATGGTTTTTTGTGCGCCTTTTAAGTACGGTTTAACTGTAAAATAGACAAAAATTTAAAATTAATGTAAATTTAATTAATGGTTCTCTGGATAAGGTCAAAAATAATTATATATGTTTATTATAGCCTGAACAGGGCATATTAACTTTGTCACGAGTTAGTTCCATAATTTTCGAGATATTGAACTGAAATTTTGCGTAAAATTTTTTAAACCCTTAGAAGCAGCTCATTTGTCGAAATCGACGATATTGGATCACTGTAGCATATAGCAGTCATACAAACTGAACGTTCGGAATCGAGTGCTTGTATGGAAAACTTTTTTATTTCACAAGATATCTTCATGAAATTTGGCACAAGTTATTGACTAAAGAAATAATGTAAACTGCCAAAAAAGTGTGCAGACCGTATTACTTTAGCATATAGCTGCCATACAAACCGAAGTATTGAAATCCATTCCTTGTATGGAAAACTTTTTCATTTGACGAGATATTTTCACGAAATTTAGCATGAGTTATTGGCTAAGGTAATAACATAATCTCCGAAAAAATTATGCAGATCGGATTACTATAGCATACAGCTGCCATACAAACTGAACGTTCGGAATGAAGTGCTTGTGTGGAAGACTTCCTCAGTTTACGAGATATTTTCTCGAAACTTGGCATGATATATTGTATAAGGAAGTGGTTCAATCTCCGAAGAAATTGTTGAGATCGGTTTACTGTATCATACGGCCGTCATACAAACTGTTCGTTCAAAACAAAATAATTGATTTTAACTTTGAATACTAATTTAATTATTACCAGACGGGCTGCTTAAAATCACTTCACTCTTCAACCTGCAATAAAACTAAGCTCCAGAACAGCTGAATGCAAAATATAAGCGCTTTGTGTTGATGCTTGCAATTCTTGCGAAAATGCATGAGTCCATACCAAAGTGAATATTTCAATGCTTCTGTTATGTGAACATTCCCTAGGCTGTCTATGTGTTTGCTTTGGCTTTCATTGACTTGTCATTGCGTTTCTTACGACGCCTTGCACGTTTTGCTGCCAAACTTTTGTTTACTCCTTACGCATACTCGAAACTGTTTTGTTGCATCTCTATGCATTTGTATGGGGAAGCTGCTGAGAGGTCTATGATTTGTTTTCGTTTCATTTGTATGAGTGTAGCTGCTGTAAGGTTGACGCTAGTCTATGATCTGTAGTGAGTTTGTCATGCTGACTGTTTGTCGTTTTGTCAGTTGCACACAATGGCATGCCACATCGCCTGTGCTTCAACGCATGCTCACTTGCGTGGAGTTGACGCTGATGGCTGAAGGCACTGTTGCCGAGCAGTTGACGCTCCCAAAGGATTTCTTTGTGCATAAATCACGGAATTGCATCTTACGCTTGAGATGATGAAGCGCATAGTAAGCGTATACACATACGTGCATATATGTACATATACATGTCTGGGTGTGTGGTTGCATTGCTGATTTCTATTTGCTATTGTATATTTGTTTGCAATGAGAAATTAACTTGCAAAACAGAAATTTCCAAGAATTCGAATTTCGAGTTGAAAATATTTCGGATTTCTATTAAAGGCTCAGTGTTGTGGCAAATTAATTGATTTGCGTATGCTAATTTGCTCATTGGTATTTAATGAATTTAATTGCTTTTATTACATTTGTGGGCAATTTTGTAATTCATATTTACGGTTCAACAGTTGCCGTCAGAAATATGGTCGGATTAATAATTATTTAATTTTAATTTCTCAATTATGCATAGCGAAAAATATGTTTGCGCACGCTTCAGCAAGCAGTAAAATGTAGAGAATGCGAGTAAAACGGAAATTAATTTCTCAGTGGTTATGTAAAAATACTAAAAATACGCACACTAGATATGAGCATTAAAAGTTGCGTATACGCCACTACACACCCGTCAGCTCTTTGTTATTAGCTCATTTATCATCAGTCGTTGACGTGGAAGAAAATGCGAAAAAATACGTGAGAACTTGCAAAAGAAATCTAATTAAAATGTAAACTAGACAATAATAGCTGAAAGGGCTTATCTTGGGGTTGATTTATTAAGGACGCAATTTTTGGTTGTGGTTTGACAGGAGTGAGTTATCATTTAAGGCTACTAATGGAGAGATAGAAAGGGGTTACACTAAAGATAACACTTTTATCAAGAAAAATTATATATTTCATATTATCTTTATTAAGAATTTTCATATAAAAGAAATGAGTGCGTTTAAAATATCCCAAAAGTGTGAATATTCAGTCCAGATTCAGTCTTCAAAATAATTTTTATCGTCATAGAAGAAGCAGGTGATATACATACATGCAAGCATATACAAGTATGTTAAAAATTCGTATTGTAAGAGTTTGTGCACACATGTATATATACTCATATCAACAGCACACAATAAAACAGTTCAGCTATTCGAAAACTACTCTCATCCAGTTTAATTAAACGAGCTGCTCGTAATCATACAAATATTTTGGAAATTCAGCGAACAATAGAAATAGATTGGAAAAAGCAAACCGTGGAATAGGGAATATGAAAAAAAGCCGAAAGGGGGAAAACCAGCAAATAAAAAGGCGCTTTAATTGCAGCAAGCGAAGGGTGTGAAGAAAAATTATAGAAGCGCATAAATTGTAGAGGTGTTGAAGCAAAAGTTACTTATACACGTTTTGTAAGAAAAAGTAATAATTATTAAAAAAATTTTGAAAAATAAGAAATAAATTAAGAGACAAAAATTATAAAAAATTAAAATAAAAAAATTAAAAAATAATAAAATAAAAAAATATAAATAAAAATTATTTAAAATTATAATAATATTTAGAAAAAGAAATCAAAAAACAATTAAAAAAACAATATTAATAAAAAAATTAAATATAAAATTTCAAAAATTTTAAATAAAAAAATTAAAAATATAAAATTTTCAAAAATTATAAATAAAAGTTAAAATTATATTAATATAAAAAAATAATGATAGTATGTATAAATAATATAATAATAATGTAATTTATAATTAAGACCTACAAAACTAAAAATAAAAAATACATTTCAGAAATTATAAATAAATGAAAAAAATAAATAAAAATATATAAATAAAAAAATACATAAATTATAAAAAATGCATTCAGTTATACATTATAATGAAACAAATATTCATAATTAAAAATAAAAGCACATTAAAAAAATATTACGTTAATTAAAAAAAATGCTAAAAATGAAAATTCTAATAATACAAAAACAAAAAATTATAACGATTTAAACCTAAAAAAAAATTGAGAATAAAAATTAAAACAAATAAAATTAATTGAAATATTGTAAAAATTATAATTTGAAATTTAAAATTAATAAAAAAATAAAAACATATAAATTATAATAATATTTCTATAAACAAATATATAATAAAAACAAAATAAATAAATAAATAAATAATAAAAAATATATTAAAATAAAAATCATAATTTTTAAAATATATTTGAAATAAAATAAAAAATAAAAAAATATAAGTTATAACAATATTTGGATTTACAAATAATAATAATTGTAATAATAATTACCTTATAACAAGTACATATTGCTAATGCTGCCAAATTATGTTATTGTTAGGCACGATATGCTTTTTTCTGATTTTATTTTTATAATAAATAAATTATTGTGTTTTTCATTGCATTTTGCGAGCTTAGAAGGATAAGAACTCAACTGAGCATAAAACTTAACATAAGTAACCATACTGTAAGCGTTTTTCGAATACTTTAGTTCTCTGAATATTAAATAAATACTAAATAATATATGTGTGTGTATGATTATCTGTAGCTGTCGCTGCTATTATTTTGTTGTTCTCAGCATATTTTCCTTTTACTTTTACTTTCCATAAAATATGCATTTTTTATTCCATAATTTATTCAAATCTGTTTACAACCACATGCGTCATGAAGAGAATCACTCCTTTCGTACTAAGTAATGTACAACATATTGCTATTAATATGACAAACTTTGTTTAAGAAAATGCTTGTATAAATAACTTAACACACGCACACCTGCTATTTCTCTGTCATACTTCGGCGAAACCCTTACATTGCTATAAATACTAATTTCCGGCCGCAAAATGCTATCATGCATAATACATACTAATTGCGACTGATTGACGTTGTTCCTAACCCGGCTCTTACTCAAACCTTGCCACCACAAACCTCAGCTCACATCCAGCACAATGTTGCTGTAGTTGTGGTAAATGCTTAAGTAATTGCTTCGTATGCATACATGCACACTCACGCACATGCGTGCACTCAAATATGTAATATAAATATGTAGAAATATGCCTGTGTATAAATATAAATTTATATATTTTTCTTAACCTTTTATGCTGATACCAGTGTTTCTGCTTTGCTTCCAGGTACAACGGTGCGTATACGTGACCGGCATGCCAATGCGTTCGCTTCGGTTCAAGCAGCAATAATCGACGAGACACGTGTAGTTTTTGTGTAGGTAAGTAAATTTATGAATATATATGTATATGCTTTGAATTTTTATTTATATATGCTTATATTTGGGTTCAGGCTAGTTTTGTAGGTTATTATCCAGTCAGCCACATTTTTGTTTAACAGCATATCGGCTTATGACTGAGTTATTATTCATAAGACAGTTTTAATAAAGAACAGAAGAGGTTATGTTAGCTTTGCGCACATGTTTTTATGTTGCTCATGAAATTAATTTAACTCAAATTTCGTGAAGACATCCTTTTAAATGAAAAACTTCTGTATACAAAAGCTTCATTCTGATCGTTCTGTTTGTATGACAGCTATACTCAAAAGTGGTCCGCTTTCATTGGTTTTGACAAAATAGCAGCTTCTTAAGGATAAAAGAACGTGTGAGAAACTTTAGATCAATATCTCAAAACATACTAGTTTAATAGGTGGCTAAACCAACTCAGCTCGTCACGCTGATTATTTCTATACTCAGATATAAGAATTTCCAGCGTTTATTTCAGTGTGTTGCAAACCTTTTGACATACATAATATACGCTGTTGAGGCCATAAAACGTGTCCAAAAGTACAACTTTATAAAATCGTTGCATACTTCAAGGCGCATATGTATTTTTTTGACTTTTTTTTATATTTTGTCACAAGTGCTTGTAAAATGTTTTTGAAAATAGTTCGGCAAACAATTATAACTTTCTAGCGAGCATGCAAATTGAATTTCAAATTTAATATCAACCATAATATCAACCATAAACAGTACTAGAAATTAAAAGCCAAGTCAGAAGAGACCCGCGAAACTTAACTCTCAAGTGCGTCATTTAAAAATCTTATCTCATCTTTGTTCTTATTTTGCAACCATAAACATTGCACTGCCGCTGAAGCCTTACTACATTAACACTATTTGCATTGTCTTTGCGCGATAATCACTCATAATTCATTCTATTTATCTCCGCACGCGCGCACGCCTGCTTATCTCTGTGTGCGAATTTACATTAGCACATACTCTTATGCGCATTGCTGCACAGTTGATAATCATTATTCATTCATTGCGTATACTGCCAGCATTTGCTTACACAGCCATAAACTACGGATGACAATAATAATTTCTGCTTTATGTTGCTCATACGCCATGGCGGTGGCTTACTTCAAATTAACGCGCCATTTGTCACTTACCAAAAGCAAACAAGAACTGCAGTGGTTTTTGTTTGGTTATTGTGTATTATTGCGCTTATATATTCATTTTTTGATGTTGTGATTGATATCAGAGTCATAGATATAGTTTTATTCTGGTACGTCAGTCAATTCGTACGATCGGAATCAAATGCTTATAGGGAAAACTTTTCTATTTGAAGAGATATCTGCACGAAATTTGGCATGGATCATTACTGAAACAATAATGCAATCTTCGAAGAAATCTTTTAGATCGGATCACTATAGCATATAGCTGCCATACAAAGTGAACCATCAAAATTAAGTTTTTGTAGGAAAAACTTTTTTATTTGGCGAAATATCAGAACAAACTCTGGCACATATTATCGTCCAAGACAAAGGTATAATTTCACCACAAATTGTTTACATCGGCTCACTTTAGCATGTATGTAGGTGCCATACAAACTCAACCATGAAAATCGAAATCAATTAACGCTAATTCTGGTTTTCGTTTCGTCTCTTCTATATTTTTGTAAAATCCTATATACATAAAATGTATATATTTAACCTACAGCCAAATTGTTTTCGTCACTATCGTGACACTTTGCAGCTAAAGCTTGTTCGTTTCTAATTGGTGTCAATTTGAGTAATCATTGTAATTCCTCATGCACACAAATATAAACTCAAATACATATTCACCTACTCACACATGCTCACAAGCAGATCCAAATCAATTGCGATTCGCAGCAGTTAGTGCTCAATGTTGGCATTAACTGTCACCTGCGGTCGTTGGCTCAATTAATTGCGCGCAAGCGGGGATTATTGCCAATTGTTTGTACGCGAACGTAGCAAAGCGCAAGAAGAAAAATGTAAGCGTAGATTTAATTTAAGCGATTTATTTTACTTGCATTGCGGGGGGTGTAATGGTGACAAGTGCTCTTATTTCGTTAGATTTGTCAATGTGACGTTTTTAAATGCAATTTTCATGTCAAATTACTTGAGCGAGCTTAATCTTTGACATTGCGGTCAAGCTAAAAAATGCGCTCTTCTTCTTCTTCGATTATTTGGTTGAACATTTGAAATAATGGCGTGCAGTACGTGGAATTTTTGAATATCTTGAAACCTGAATTAAGAGTTTAATGTAAAAGTGAAAAGTAGTCAAATTTGTTGCTGTTGTTTAGTGGCAGACATATCTTGAAAAAATGTTAAATGGATAATGAAGGCGGACTTTGAGTAAATATTTTTTGATTTTCTTTTTCAAATATTTTTTAATTTTTCCAAAAATTTTTTATTATTATTTTTTTTTTGATTTTTCCAAATTTTTTCTGATTTTGCCCAATATTTTTTTTGATATATTTTTTTATATAGTGATGATTCAAATAGTTCTTTTGATTTTTCCAAATATTCTTTTGAGTTTTTCAAATTTTTTTGTTTTTCCTAAATAATTGTTTTTTATTTTTCCAAAATTTCTCAAAAATAGATTTTGTCTTTTCCCAATATCTTTTTGTGATCTTTTCAATTTTTTTTTTTGTTTTTTGATTTTTCCACTTTATTTATTTTGTAGAAATTTTTAAATATTTTTCTGATTTTTTCCAAATATTTTTTTTTTGCAAAATTTCCCAAAAATGTATTTTTTTCTTAAAAATAATTTATGTCTTTGTCGATTTTTTTAAAAATTCTTGTAGAGAGATATCAAACAAAGATTTTTTTATTCAGATATCATGTTAGCTACCTCAAAAACAGAGAAGAAGAGTTCGAGAAAACGCGTTTGAAGTCGTCTATTTTAGCAGACGTTTGCTAAAAAGATTCATTTGTCAATTCATTAAAACGGCTAGAACTTTGGAAATAATATATATTTTAAAAAATAATTTTGCAGCGATATTTTCAAATATCTAAGCCTTCGATTATGAAAAAAAAAATTCGATTTGGAAAAAAATTTCGATTGTCAATTTTTTTTATGTCTTGTTAAGTATAACTCCAGGTCGCAAACAATTATCCTATATAACCTGAGCAACTGTTGCTTCGCGTAACAAATTACAAAACTTCAACACTTCCTATTCTTGCAACACAAATGCACTCAAACACATCCAATAATACACATTCATGTTTATATTTGCTTATTAGACACTCCCAGAAACTAATTTCTTAGTGCAAGTAAAGTAAGGTGAAAATTTTAAAAAACTTTAGCTTTGTTTTCATTGACACTTTGAATTACACAGCATAATAATTTCCAACATTGAGCCATGTAAACTTAATGCAAGTTACAGCAAAACACAAACATTCATATAGACTCACACATACACATACGTTTTTTCATAAAGTTCGCATAATGAATTTAATTACACGCTTTGCGCCAACACCTGTCATTACGAATTGAAATATGTATACAAGCACGGGCATAAGCGCACGCATATACATATATACCGTCTCATACAAATGTCCATTATTCAAATTATAAGTATGTACGCCGGCGCTTGCCTTGCTCCAGCAGCTAACTTTGCTTTGGCATTTTTATTTGCCGCGCCGCACACGCACACATGCACTCTACAGCATAGCAGAAAAAAATGCCAATGCTATTTACAGCCCTACTGCATTACGAAAGTTTTCACACCAGCCTTTGCAACATGCAACTCGTGCAACAAGCGCAACGCGGCAAGTAGGCGCTCATGTATTATATATGTATGTGTATGTAACTGCGCAAGTGTTTGTCTTTCCTGCAGCGCGTGGCGTGCTTGGGCTTGCTTGGGGAAGCTGTTATCGCTATTGCAGACATTATGGCTGTTGTTGTTGCTGCTGCCGCAGGCGTTGCAACGCCTTTCGTTTATTTATGTTTACACCCTTTTACGTTGAGTCATGCTGTTATTGCTGCTTGTTCGTCGTGGAGGATGTGTTGCCAAGGTGTTCATGTGTTCTAAAATTATACGATTTAGCGCTAACACCCTGCAGCTGTTGGCAGTACCCATTTTGACGTTTTCTATACGCACGCATGCCTTGTTGAAAGTTAGCTGCTTGTTGCAACTACACACATAATGCATTTGTTTTTGTTTTTAGTAATTTTTCAGTCTTCTCATAATGCCAGTCATAACTGTAACTGCGCGCGACGGGATGCCAGCAATTTTCCAAGGCGTCACTCATACGTAGTGCTGCACCGCCGGTAGATTGCTGATTAGCTGTGGGCTCTGCTGCGTATTGGGGATTAAATGTTTGCGGTTGAATAGTTAAGGTGTTGGTGTTGTTGTTGGTTATTAAAGGCTTTATGTTTTTGTTGCAGATTTTGTTTTATTTGTTATATGTTTATGTTATATATGTTATATATATTTTCCTTGCTTAGTTTATTGTTTTTTTTATACTTGCTTATTTTTCTAATTTATATTTTTTACTTGAATTTTTAACATTTATCACTTCTATTTTCATTCTGTATTCTACATGCATACTCATATTTGTTTTCACTTTCGTGCAGTTAATAGTTTCCCTTCAAGCCAGTGCAAACTTTGCAACTTTTTCAATTTCATTACCATTAATTGCATCGCCTAGGCTCATTTGTACTGCCGCATGTGGCGGAAAAATTCACTGTTATTACATACACCATTTTTTTTTGGCGCAAGTAGAGGAAAACTTTAATATCATACGTTCTTCGTGCTTCACTGAAAGTTCCTGTGCATTTTTAATGAACGCTTCGTTTTGCTTTGAATTATTGCAGTACAATTTTTATTTCTTCTTTCGTACTTGAAGGTTTAGTTACTATCACCTTTTGCCCTGCAGTAATATTTTTTTGAAGAAAAAAACTGGAAAGTATGCTAGCTGAATTTTTCTTATAAAATAGTAGTAAAAAATATTTATCTCTGTTATAGTAAGTCGATATGGGTCCTGGTTCGTGTATGCGAAAATATATATATATAACAACGGTCAGACAAATAGTTGGGCATATCTAATCGACTCAATTTGTTATGCAGATCATTTGTATTTATACTTTATGGGGTCTTCAACAATTTCTTCTGGGTATTCCATACTTCTTGGCAAACTAAATACGTATATCCCCTTCAAGGTGTAATATTTATGAATATGTATGTGCAGATAGAAGTATAAATATTCATTAATATTTAAGTTTTTTCATATGTAGCTGTATTTACCGATATTTCATTTGATTGCAAGTGGTGTGTGTCCTTCGCTAAATATGCCTAAGTGTATACTTCGTTTATTGTATTCACTACGGTTACTAGAAATTAAACCTTGTCCACTTTAGGAGGGTTTTGCATATGAAATAGCCAAGATGTTGAAATTATTAGATTTACAGTAATATATATGATTGAAATGAATGGTATGAGTCCTCGCTAAATTTGCGAAAGTGTAGGTACGTTTTGTTCCGTTTATTCATTGCGGTTACTAGAAATTAGCATTTGCATACTTTTAGGCTGTTTTTCATATAAAAGGATCAGAATATTGAAAAATACTAGATTTACTGAAATTTCAAGCGATTGGAAGTGGTATGTGTCTTTGCTAAATATGCCAAAGTGTATACCTCATTTATTGTATTCACTACGGCTACTAGAAATTAAAGTTTGCCTACTTTAAGAGCGTCTTTGTAAATAAGAGAGTCAACATTTTGGAAAATACTAGAATTTTACAGTTCTTCGTATGCGCAGTTTCCTTAATATTTTATGGTTATTGAATTAAGCATTGCCTACATTTAGGCTTTTTTTACACTTGCTGCAAACAGAATGTGAAGAAGATTAGATTTTCGTACTTTTTAATTTCGTACTTAAAAATTAAGTTAAAGAAAGGAATTAAACGCATGCGACCACAATTTCCATTTCTATCTACGCGATGTTTCCAAAAATATACTCTTCTGATAATTTGTTCGCAAGCAAGTACCAAAGTTGTACATCTGACTCGAAAACAGACTGTTTCTTAGAAAACGAACCATTAATTCAGCTGGCATGCTTCACGCAAGAAAAATTCACAAAAAACTGTTCGAAGGGCCGAAAAAGTAAAAAAGTTGCATACAGCTTTTGTTTTTGTGCATAGCAATCGAGCAACAGGCAAAAAAGCTGCAAGCTTGCATTTCCCACGCTCATTCAAATCATGGCAACGCAAGCAAAAAGCAGCGCCGAAAGAATAGCATTGGGCATAGCAGTTGCTCAAGCTGCCTCCAAAGCAAAATTGCTGCTGCAGCAACCAAAAGCACCAAAAAAAAAAACTAAACAAAAAAATAAAATCGCAAAGCGAATTTCAACACAAACAACAAACCGTATAGGAAAATAAAAAACATAACGCACGCAATCGCCAATTGTTTTAGCGTGAATGTCGTCATCAGCTGTTTCCTTTTATTGCCGATTTCGTCATTCTTGCAGTTTGCCAACGCTCCTTTTATTTTTGTTGCTATTGTTGCTGTTGCTATTTCTAGAACATGTGCTTGTTGTGCAGATAAACATCTGTAGCCACTCAATTGGTTATTTCTTATTTGTGCTGTCTTCCTTTGACACGCTACGACGGCACTTAAATTTTTATCGGATAACCATTTGTCACTCCGAGATATTTGTATGTGTTCGTGTTATAGAGAGACTTAGTGTGCAGTAAGTGCTTGAATATTGTGGGAATTTTAAGTGCAGGGGTTTTCAACCAAATATCCGCTCTCATGCTCATGGACTCGATTTCATTGATTTAATCTTGACTTTTTGTTATCACAGATATTTTCCGGGGAATATAAAGGTCGCTACCCTAAACTTTAACTTCATATAGATTGTTATTGAGTGAAAGAATGGTCTCCTACCAACGAAAGGGAAAAGAACAACCGATAAATATAATATATCCACAAACAAAAATACCAAATTGTCGCTGTTTATTAAAAAGCTTATCATATGACAATTTTTATGTATAAAGTGCTAACTTATATTCTAACTTCTAGTAGTTAGCTAGTAGGTGAAGAAATGCTTCTATAAAAAAGGCAAAAGAACGACCCAAAACTGCGAGTAGATTTTTATTTTTTTATAATTTGAATTTTAATCTAAATATAATGACTTGAAAATTTTTTTAAAATAAAACTAGTTAAAGCTGCAAAATGTTTTAAAACTTTATCAATGAACTATAGAGTCCTACCAACTTGAATATCACATCAGCTATGTCAATTCAAAATAAATAGCTTAAATTAGTCTACTCATTGCCTCCTTACAGTGTTAATTAATAATGTATTATTAACCCCTCCACTTTTCAGCGTTGTAAGTTGAAATCTGTTAGTAAACACAATATTTGCTTTCAACTTAACCTCAATCTATTAAGCCACATGCCAGTAATATGCCATTGTAAGCGCTTTTCAAATTCGTCAATCGTCATTTTCAGCTGCCAACAATTCGATAATGATGTCTTAATATGCAACGAAATTTCCAGCCATAATCACAACTGAATGAAAAGTGGAATTACGAAGGGATTACGCCACAAATCCGATGCATTTGTAAATATTTACGCTTTCGCGAAATTGCAGAAGCCTGATTATACAACAGCAACAATAACACACACATAAGCAATACAGTTGAGGGAGAGCGAGAGAGAGAGTTAAAAAAAGTTTGCACAAAAGTTGGCAAATTCAGCAGTGGAAATTGAGTAGCAAATTAAGGCCATCAAATTATCAAGGCAAATCGATGAAAGGGGACGCAAGCGACAAATATCGGGGCAAGCGAACGACAATTGCGAGAAATCAAGAAAAAAATAAGCAAAAATCGCATAAAAAACTGTAAGCGGCACAACAAAAATAAGCTGACAACAAAAGTGTTGGTAGAAGTGCTAGAAAGTCAGGCAAAAATGTTGCACCGGAAACGAAAGGCAGTTAGTGTAGTGTTGCATTGAAAGGAGAAGTTTTGGAAATTTCCCAAGCATTGGCGGAAGTGAAAAACGGTAACAGAGCAAATGCAAAAAAAAAAATATATAAAACAACAAAAAATCCAACACAAAACTTGGCTGCGTTGAGTTCTATGGAAGACGAGCGCTAACAAATTTGCGTACAAGCGACCACAGCAATAAAGTAGTTATATTGTGGGTAGGCGGTAAAGGCAAGAAAGTTTGCGCATAAAAAAGCGAAAATGCTGTCAACTAAACAGCAATAAAACTGGGAAACTATAGGCAGCAAACAACTAAATAAAAGAACAAAAAAAAATCGAAGGAAAAAAAGAGGAAAACTAAACAAATAAAAAGAAAAAAATCAAACAAAAAAAGTTATAAATGAACAAAAAAGCAAGGAAATCTAGCAAATAAAGAACCAAATCGTGCGCTGCACAACAGCAAATAATCAAGAAATCAGCGAAAAGTTAGCAGTTGGAGATTGTTGTGTCACGCAATGCCTGAAAATCAAATATTGATATTTGCTGGGCGCAGCGCTTTTTCGTCGAATTTTGTGCGAACCCAAATACATAGAAATCTAAAAAAAATATTGGGCTACAAAGAAATCTAATAAGAAAATTCGTGCCTTCGCCACTTTAAGCTGAAATCGATTCACGCAGTCAAGAAATAGGTCACAGGGCAACTCTTATTTGCTCAGCGTTTTTTGGTGCGATTTGTCTGCATTTTTGTTGGTGAAATTAACATTTTAATGCTAACTGCTAAGTCCTGTCGTATTTCAAGCGCTAGATGTGCCGACAAATTTGCACTTTCAGTATGTTTTCAGTATGCTTTGAGAGGCTAGCCGTTAGAAGAATGGTTGCTCATAAAATAAATGGTCTTTTGGCTGGCAGGAAATGAACGGTATTTCCGTGTTAGTCGTTGACAGTTTTGACTTATTGGGGTTGCTTAGCTTTAAAGGTTTGTTGGAAAAATGTATAGTTGGTGGAACTTAATATGGAAATAGTCGAATTTAAGGTCAGAATTAGTCTAAGTTATATACTGTTCAGCAGATGTAGGAGTTTCGCACGTAAAAGCCAAATTGATTTGTTGAAACTTTCTAAAAAAAACATGACAGGTAGCTTATGGTTAATTTTACTATCTGAAAGAACTCTTTCTGTGCCTAGCAGTCATGAAAACAATCTTATTTCTTGTAAACGTTTCTTCTCACGATCAAACATTTTTTCCCCTCAGCTCTTTGTAGATTTCTGCTCACTAGAATAGTCTGTGATTCGATTTTCAGGCCGCTGTTTCAACTAGTTATATGTCAATATAAAGTGGATATATATTGGATACTTATTGGTTACCTATTAGTTACCTAAAATAGTGGCTAAGCAATCAGTGTTTTATTGACTGACTTATATTTTGCTGTAGCTACTAAAAATCTGAGTTAGAGAGTAAGAACTGTTCATTGTTAAGAAGTGTCTTATGTGGACTAATTTTTTTAATAAAAATAATTAATGGTAGAATATACACAACAACATTAATCCCACATACTGGAAATCTAGCGCGGTGCGTGACATATCTTACAGCGCTTATCGCTGCACTGTTACTTTATTGAACTACCAAAGTTAACACTCCCGTTTCGCAGCTGTTATTAGCCATTTATTCCATTTATACTGTAATAGCGTAGTTGTCATATCGTAAATCGTATTTACAAATATCGCACTTGAAGCTAACGGCGTTCAAGAACAACCAATAAAGGAACAACAATTTCAACAACTCATCCCCTGGCGCTGAATTGCTACAGTAGCAATGCTGCATATGACATTTCCCGCAGATCAAAAGTGAAAGCAATTCCGCAGGAATACAAATATAGTACAAAGCGACGAAAGAAGCGTGAGCTAACAGGGAAACAGAGCAATTTAAAAAATTGTCATTGGAGTTGTTAAATTTGTAGTAGCAGTTAAGTGAATTGGAAAGGTGCATTGAGACGCGAAGATGTGAACGAAATGCATATTGCTCTTACGTCAGATGTTTACATGCATCTTTGTCATCTTCTTTTATTAGGGGGGTACTTAATGGTGCGGAAATTTAATTTATTTCTACCAATACCTTTGGAGATCGTAGCATCGTCTTGGATAATAATATATGCCAATTTCGTGTCGTATCCCGTCAAATGTTAAAGTTTCCTATACAAGATCTTGGTTTTACTCGTTCAATTTGTATGACAGTTATATGTTATAGTGGTCCGATCTTAATGATTTCTTCAAAAATTGTAGCGTTGGCTTGGAATATAATCCGTGTCAAATTTCATGAAGATATCTTGTCAAATAAAAAAGTTTTCCTTAGAGTTACTAGTTTTGATCGTTCGGTTTGTATGGCAGCTATATGCAAAAGTGGTCCGAAATGGGCGATTCCTATAAATGAGCAGCTTCTTGGAGTGAGATGGACGTGTGCAAAATTTTAGATAAATATCTTATAAACTGAAAGAGTAGTTAGCGTATATATCAACATACAGACAGACTGGTTAAATTCATGCAAATCCTCACACTGGTCATTAACATATAAATACTTTTGGTTCTTCATACAAATAACTAAAAACATGACTTCAATTTTGCTGTTGTTGTAGTGAAAACATACTTTAAAAGGGACACATGACACATGTAGCCGAGTTGATAGTTCCTGGTCGAATATAAATTTGGGTCCGTTTTGGTTACATATACCCAATAGTCATGAGAACCGTTTCAATTTCTATCCCTATTTCTAATCAGTGACCAATAACTACGTGTTCAACTAAGAAAAATTCGTTTCCACGCTTCACAAGAACCAACCTTATATACAAACATACATATATAGCAAATATTTAATCGCCAACACTCACACACATTCACTACAAAATAAACACACCAACAAATACGCTACACTGCTTCGTTTGAATCCTTTCCTTCTTTGGAAAAAATAGAATAAAATAAAAATTAAATGTCAACTTTCAATTGCATTGTTGATTTCGACATATTTGCATACCGTTGCGATATTTGTAAAAGTCACAAATAAAAATTGCAACTATCAAAGCCATACATTGGCTAAAACGTTAACAATTTCCTTTGCTTTGCGCGCAGATTTCCCATGCACAAGCTTAGAAGGCCACTCTCCCCCCACCGCAAGCGCTTTCATGGTCTCTAACTCGACATGTCACCCTCTCATGCTTGCTACTTCACTCTCCCTTTTACCGTTTCTCTTCTTCTTTTTCATTCTCCCGCTGTCTCTGTTACTCGCTCTCTACCTCTTTCACTCGCTCTCTGCCAGCCCTCGTTTGAAAAAGCGCACAATTCTGCATTCAAATAACGAGGGAATTCACTTTGAATTGGGCCATCAAAGTGGCGGTGATTCAGTCAAAATTGGCCAACTCGTTGTCAATTTTTTATTGCCTGTCATTTGCCCGTTATTTAGTTAGCTTGCAGCGTTTTCGTTTAGTTTTTCTACAACGTACTTTTTCCGTTCCAGTTAGTTGGTAGGCGGGTAATTGAAGCGGAAGCATTTTGACAGGTGCAAAGGGCAGAAATTGACAGTGTCGTTTGAGTAGTGGGGAAATAGCGGTTTATTTTTATAGGTTGCTGGTCTTTATCGATATTTCTTAAAGCGGTAATTTAGGGGGATTCATATTATATTTATTTTCCATATTGAATATATATGAGCATAAGTTTTTGAGTACATTTTAGTATAAACATGTTTTCGGCATCTTAAAAGCGGCGTAAATACATTATTTTGTTTTGGCATTGAGGGTGTGTAGGTATATTTTTTTAAGTAGAGTTGTATAAAAAAATACATTTTCTGAAGTCTTGGAAGAGACTTCGGTATATAAGCCCAAAATATTTCCTCCAAATATTTCCATATGACATCACTTTACTCGCAGTTACACACTCTCACTCGCAAGCATGTCCTTGACCATATCACACGCAACGTCATATGCATTCATTAACATGTATACTTGCATTTTTCATGCTTATTTTATTTGGAACACATAGAGTATATAAAGAGCTCCACTATGCAGTCCAAAATTTCTCGCTCATAAACATATAATATGTGCATAATTTACCTGCAACTAATTAAAGCGAAATTTCGACGCCTTTGTGTGCGTGCCAAGCAAATTACATTCTGTTGTCGTGTAAATGATATTATAATCACAGAAAGTTTTTCCACTAAATGGCAAGTAATAATTAAATAAATTACTCACAAAAACCTCGTTTAATAGCAGAGAGACATGCGAGCTGCATGAGAGTTTAATATTGAACGTCCCTGTTTATCTATAATTACAAATAACAAATCAAATATAACTGGTTATCATTTTCGATCAGTTAGTGAGGTTTTGAAAACAGCTATTTTATTATGTGGGTCAAAACAGGTGTATATTTTTTCGCTTGGTACTCTGAAAAATAGATTTTTAAACAACACTAAGAAAGTCTCTCCAAATATTGGTGCCTAATTGAAACAGAAAGGTGCTGCGCTTTACCGTTTTCCATTTTTTTCTTATTATCAGCTGGATATCCAAGTACATGAAGAAATATCTCGCTTTTATAAATTTTGTAGAAAATTTAATGATCTGCAAAAGACATCTGTGATTTATTTTTTCGTAAACCTCGCTGTTTGAAAGATATTAATGGCTAAAGTTTGATTATTGTAAGGATTTTTATGTTATTTCCCTAACTCAATGATAAAAAAATAAAATCATTATTAAGCGTAAAACTCATAGCTTCGAAAGAAATGGTGCTTTACTAAAATATTTGATTTATTTTCACTCACACTAGTATATAGCGCAGGCATCCTAAAGGATAACTACTTCTCTTGGACCATCCATCTGGTATCGCAAAAAGGGCCAAAACTGGTCTATGCGCGGCTTGTTAGTCTACCAGTTTAACCTAACCTAACCTAGCCTAATATATATGTACAAATAAAATTTTCCAAATTAAGTGAGGATGGAACCACTTACATGTTTAAGTAAAAATTAATCATTTTATTTAATAAAAATTAAAAAAATTGAATTTACAGAATATAATGTACTTTAATATAGGCAGTCCTTCATTTTAGGGGAAAGATTTTTGGAAAAAAATGCCTGTGGAAAAATATTTTTCTGATGAAAATTATATGAAATCCCAAAACCGGAAAAACTATCGTTTCTTTTAAAAATTTACAAACATTCTGCTTAAAATTATTTTAAATCCAAAAACCCAAAAAAATAAATGTTTTTTATGAAAATTTACACTTTAGAAATCCTTAGAAAATCGAAATTATTATCAAATTATCTAGGTCTTGAAGTAAATCGTTCCATTCGTTTCAGATAAATTTTTCACAGAAAACAGTTTTTAAGGAAAAACGCTTTAAAAGTTTTGGAAACCGATTACAATAGGTTTAAATTCCTTACAAACACGTTGGTTGCTTTTTATATTTCAGTATTTAGCAACCCTAGTGTTGTAATCTAGCAACTCGCACTCTATACTCTCTCTGCCACCCTTTCTTAAAGTTTGTTTACGTTTTGATATACAAAGCTTTCGTATACCAAATTGTGTTGTTTACAGTGACTGAAAATATTCAATACAACTTAGCCAAAAAGTCGTAGGAAATCCCGAACAAATTCGTCATGGAATTTGTATAAGAAAAATGATACTTGGAAAGGAAGATATGAAAAAATATGAGCTCCACAAACTCTCTCCAGTTTAATTTATATGTGAGTTACATAGATATTTTAGATCAGGTCATAGTATCTTCCCCATACAAAAATAGATTTTCTTACTTTATACCATTTGTCACAATATTTAATACCAACTATGTGAGCTCGTTGTTGCAACATAATCTTCTCAAAATTTATATAAAATTCTATAAATATTGTATATTTGACGCAAATCCTAAACATAAGCCACCCCAAGAAGAGGGAAACTGACAATATATAAATCCACAAGCGCATATGTGGAAAATAAATCAACGGGCGAAGCGCGCGATTGACCTTCACATCGATTGTCATGCACTCGCGCGTGTGCTTGTGTGTGCTCTACTGGCCTGGTGTTGCACATTGCCACACAATCCACAATCCCCATTGTAATAAAAGAAAACTAAATAAATGAAGTAACTTTGCCATTGTAATTGCATGACGTCGGGGTGACAAAAAGTTTGATGCGGAAAGCTGCAACAACACCAACAAACTAGAGCAAAGTGCAACAATTGTAAATGTTTAACACAAAAAGCAAAAACAAAAAAGATAACTGCAGTTGAAAGTGCACAAAAAAGCGAAGCATGGATTAGTAGTGGTTATGTAAATGGCGCAGGGAGCGGCGCGTGCAGCGCAGAGCGACTGTGTGACAAGAGAGTGTTGAAAAAGCTGAAACAAGCGCTGCCAAAGCATGAAATTTATGGCGTACATGTCGTATGAGTAATATATGTATTTGCGCGTATGATGGATGGCTGGACAAACAAACTTTACAGCGCGACAACAACAACAACGACACATTGATAGACACGCGCTTGAAAAGAAACATCGAAATGTGCAGCGCGACTGCGGGCGAAGCGAAATAATGGCGGTAGAGTAATACTGCTCCTAAACTCACATTGGCGCCACAGTAATAACCGTTAGAGCGGCAACTGGGTTTAGTGCTAATGCCAGCAATGCAATCAGTGCCACGAACTACTACGAACGACGACGCTTCCACCAATCAACAGCGTCGACGAGTTGCGCTTCAATGCCATGTCATGCTTGGCCATCTTACTATTTCCTTTTGTTGCTAAAAATAATACGGTTATGTCCTAGAAACCGCTACAGCTGGCAGAGTCATCGTGTTGCAGGTTGTGCTGAGGTTGGCAAGTGAAACATTTAGTGGCACAACAATAACAACAGCGTGCTAGTTGTCAGTGCAACAACTAAAAAGTAAAATGTTGTTGGTAGGAGAGAGAGAGACCAGTGAAAGCAGGCGCTGAAGTAGCAGAGCAGAATAAGGTGAGGGAGAAGCAGCAGAAAAATGTGCTCGGTGTACGTCATAGCGGCAACCTTCAGTTTGAACTCGTACACTCATGCACAAAATATATGTAGTGTATATTTAGATTTACATATGTATAAGAGCGTGTGTTTTACACTTGAAGTTTTGCATTTGGCGGTGGGTGAAGGAAGCAATTTAAAACTTTTAATTCTTTCAACGGTTTGTAATTTCTGTTGACTTTTGTTACTTTTCTGGACTTCTTAATGTAATGTTTCAGTGGGGGAACAAAAAGGAATTGTTATAAGGGATATCTGCTTTGAAAGCTGGATAATGGCAAAGCATATTCATAAATAAATTTGTGCAGTAGATTATGGCTGGAGCAGTTTTATTACTCAATTTGTTGGAGGAAAAATTTCGTTAATCTATGGAATAGAACTTTAGGGAATATGTGTATAATTTTATAAATTTTCATTAAGATAGTCTGAGCTGTAATAAATATGTGCGATATATTGTATAGTTTTTCTGAGTTGAGTTGAGTTTAAATGTTTTTGAAATAACGGCAATTTTCTTATTAAGTTTTTTCTTAAAATAATCAATGTTGATTTTAGTTGTGTATTTGATTTCAGTTGAGTTGAGTTGACTTAAGATCTTATTTGATTTGGGTGATGTATAAATGAGTTTAGCTAAGTTTAGCCGAGTGCAGACAAGTTAACTTGAGTTAAGTTGAGTTAACTTAGATTTCGTTTGTATAAAGTTGAGTCGAGTTGAGTTGATTTCATTTGATTTGAGTTGATTTAAGTTGAGTTGAGTTGAGTTGAGTTGAGTTGAGTTGAGTTGAGTTGAGTTGAGTTGAGTTGAGTTGAGTTGAGTTGAGTTGAGTTGAGTTGAGTTGAGTTGAGTTGAGTTGAGTTGAGTTTAGGTGAGTTCAGTTGGGTTGAGTTGAGTTCAGTTTATTTGAGTTGGGTTCGGTTAAGTTCAGCCGAGTTGAGTTGAATTGAGTTTATGTAAAATTAAGTTGAGCAGAGTCGAGTCAAGTTGACTTAGGTGTGGTTGAGAGTTTGAGTTGAGTAAACTTAAAATTTTTAATTAATATCAATTAATTTTTAATTTTTAAATAATATCATTCTATTTTTTCTTGATAATATTAAATGCTGGCAATAATTGTGCTCCTGATTTGCTCATAAAAAGAGCGAAGTTGAGTTGAGTTGAAATTTTTTGAAATAATATCAATTTGGGCTGAAGTATTCAATATTATCTAACCCTGCTCCAAGTAGCCCGATTATTCTCATATTTTGCTTCCTTTTTCTCGCCTTCCTTCGCAACTTCTTCATCTTTACTCTCCCCTCAACCATTTTTACATTTTACCTTTGGCCAAACGATCCTCTCACCATCTGAAGTTGCGCGCAGTTGGAAAACTTTTCGAAATCCTTGAAGTGCCATAAGCTCAAAAGTGCTATGTAAAAGTTTTTTATGCGCGAATTGTTGTTTTTTCGCGCGTATTTTGGGTATGCCTGCAAGTGTTGAAGCGCATGCCGCTTAGCGCGCTGCTTTGAATTTTGAAAGCGAATACAAAGAAGAAAGAAAACGAGATGTTTACTTGCATTGTGGCGCCAGGGAACGCTGTAAATCTGTTATCTATATGAGTTTGCTACGAAAAGCACAAAGTTCGGTTAATAAATTGAAATCGGCGTTAAGCGCAAAGAACAAAGCAAAGTTGTTGCCGCAATTAAGCTAATTGTGTGCACTGAGCAAGATTTAATAGCAGAAAAAAGAAAAAGTTAGCAAAGAAAGAGGCGAAAAGAGAGAGTTTTCGCGCTAAATGGAGAAACTTTAGCGAAGTTGGAGGTATCGGACTGCTCAAAAATGCGTTTTCTTACTTATCACTGCAGTGTAATCTAAATTACTGCAGGAAACTGACGTTATCGCGATTATTTTTGTTATTGTTGTCAACTGTGCCGATTGTAGCGTAGGGTCAATATAATATAGTTGAATTGAATTTCGAATTCATTAACAAATTCTACACAATTTTTGCCATTCAAAAATAAAAATCAATGATATTTGCAAGATTGTAGCATAGCACACTGCCCACAGCCTTTATATATAAACACAACCTATTTGTATATAAATTATAAATGTATACGCCTTGAAGCTTATAAATCACAACATCAACACACACGCCTGGCAGGCGGCGTGCCAACGTTCGTGAAGCGGTTGCAGTTCCGCCATGCAGCCAACCAAATAAAAACTCAAAGCATTTTGTATTTTTCACGGCAAATGAAGCGACTGACATTTGGTCTGCCAGTGAAATTAACGCACATAAACACGGGTTAACTGCAAATTACACGATTTCGCGATTTTATTAAAGCGTACATATGTGCCATATATTTACATATGTATGTATGTATGTGCCATATGTATGTTGCTGCCATATCATATCTGAATTTTGTTAACAAATTTCTACAAGAGTACGGCGAAAATTTGGAAAATTTTGAAAAATAATTTTTTTTTTTAATATTTGATAAATTTTGAAATCAAATAATTTAAATTTTTGAAAAAAATTGAAATTTAAAAAACAAACAAAATTTTATAAATTAGAAATGCTACAAGTGGTTATCAAAATTTTAAAATAAAAAAAATTGAAACTCTTGAAAAAAATTGTGAAGTTTTTAAAAAATTTTGAAAAAAGAATTTGAAATTTAACAAATATTCAAAATTTTTAAAAAATAATGAAATTAAACAAAATAAAATTCTTTAAAAATTTTAAAGTTTTTAAAAAATTTTGAGATTGAAAAAAAAATTTTTAATTGAAAGAAGTTTTCAAAAATTTCAAAATTTTGAAACGAAAAAAATATTGAAATTTAAATAATAATCAAAGTTTGAAATCCTACAAGAGAGTGGCAAAATTTTGAAAGTTAAAAACATTTTGAAATCGAAAATGTTCAAAATTTTGAAATCCTACAAGAGAGTAGCCAAATTTTGATATTTTCTTAAACTTTGAAATTTTTTAAAAATTTTTAAATTGACAAAAAATATTGAAGTTTTTAAAAATTTTATTCGTCATGAACTTAAAAATTGTTTCTTAACACCATATTAATTATTACTTAAATATGCTAAATATATGTATGTACCTATGCATAAGAATGCAAACACATACATACATTTATGTACGTCCATTCAAATATGCCATTCATATGGTTATTTGCATATACTACACATGTGAGCGCTTGTTGTACATCGCATAGCTAAATAACTGTGTAAAAATATTTGACTAACAAATGGCATTGTTGACTGTGACATTCACTACACAACAATTCCTGCTTGCGGGTGGCTGAAATTCCTTCTACTTCTGCTACTTGTACCCAAGAATCGCATATATGCAAAAATTGCAAAAAAAAATCAAGATTAATGGTGTTGCAACGCCAAATTTGCGCATATAGGAAGCATGTTGCCAGTATATATTTATATGTATATATATACAAAATATATATAATAATGTACATATATCCACAAAGTATTAGCTCATGTGCATGTATTTGCATAACTGCATTCGTTTCCGCGCCCGAAAAATCGCTAATGACATACTGAATTTGTTGGCACTCGTCGCTGTTTTTAGCGCGTTGCAACAACAAAGTATATTCAAAAAACCAAAAATAAAAAAGTTTTACAAGCAAATATGCAGACGCTTTGATTTTGTATTTGAATATAAATATATGCAATACACACATATTTGTTAGATTAACAGCAACAACAACCACAGCATTGGCACTCAAAGTAACAAACCTTCCTTGAATTCGCTGTCGTTTGCTGAATGAAATTGGCTGCCCTCTGCCATTACGATCGTGTCTGACAAAGTAGCGCCGCATATTATTGCTTGTTTATACATATGTTTTGTTGTTATTGTCGTCTTTTGATTTTGTCAATATTATTCATGCATTTAACTAAATGCACATTTGCTTTGTGCCGTTATTTCTGCTATGCACAAAATGCACTTCCTTCTTAGTGGCTGCAATCGCAGCTGCTTCGGTTAACATACATACAAAAACAACTACATATGTATGTATATGTATTTATTCTGTATTTACAACTTTTGTAGTATTATTTATCTGTTTATGATGTGGTATTACATTTTAGTGACTTGAAGCAATTTGGTAGGGAATGCAGATATTTTTGTTATACATATTTGTTTTGCTCTTTGGCTTTGTTTTTGTATTGTTTTAGTTTTTGCTTCTTTTGGTTTGTTTTTTTTTTTGTTTATTTATTTTGTTTTTATGATTTTTTTTTTGTTCTTGTTTTGCGCTTTTTTTTGTTCTTGTTTTGTGTTTTTTTTCTGGTTTTGTCTTTGCTCTTGTGTGTTAAATTTTTAATGAATTCAGATATATTTTGTTTGGTTGGTGCAGTTTAATTATTAGTTAACTGTATATTCTCATGTTATTCACTATTTTGAGACATTTTTAATTTTTTATAGGTGGCAACCTTACGAAAAATTTCCTTCCCAAAATTATTATTAAGTAATAATTTTTTGAAATCCTGCCATTGGGACAAATTTTGTGAATTTATGTTATAATTTAAATTTTTTTATTATGTGGCAACTACAAAAATTTATTCTAATTAATTATCACTTCAAATTGGTTTTAAATGATTCCTGTGAAAGAAGTTGTGAAAAGTTATCCTCATTGTTCATTTGGCTAAAGGTGGCAACACTGTTAAAAAAATATGTGGTAACTCCAAAAATGTATTGGAATCAATTATCATTCTAACTACTTTACCAAATGAAATCTTTGAAAGCAGCTTTTAAATGTTTTTCGCAGTTGTTAATTTGGCTAAAGGTGGCAACACTGTTAAAAATATTTTCTTTTCAATTTTGATTAAAAATTCTATTTAAGCATATTTCTCAGCATTCCTCACCACTTTTGTTATATTTCTTCTTCAGGTGGCAACTCTGTTTCAAAAAATGATTAGATGACTTTTCGGAATAGTTTCTATTTGCATAGTGCTCCCATAATTAACTGATTTAACGTAAACTTTTACTATATTATTTGATACCTATAGCTCCAACTCGGATAAACATTCGGGTATTCATTCGGTTATATATCTCCGTTCTCATACGCTAACTTTTAGCTTGTTCTAGTTTCCTATTGCAGATCTCCCGTACAAATTTCTATGTGCTCTTTCTTTATCTAAAATGTTCTTGTGATTACACTTTAAAATTTTCAGTATGTAATCATTATCCCCTCTTATCATTGTCGTCATCTCTTCGCCGGCAATATCAATTCCTTAAAATACGCGCTCCTCTTGAAGGAAATCTGCGCACTTCAGGCGGCAAAGTGTTTTCTTATGGGATTCAATTTGTCATCAAGCAAAAAGCACAGGACGAAAATGTGCCGCAAAAAAACAAAAAAAAAAAGCCGTTAGGGTCTCAATGGTGTTATAAATTGCCTGCACGCAGGCGTTTGCTTGTAAAATATTTTTTTGCCATTGTTTTTGTAGACAAATATGTATAAGTGTGTCAATTTAAGAGCTTTCGGCGCACGCTGCTCAATTGTGGCCTGCTGCTACACACAACGGACAGACACCAGCTTTGGCTTGCTCCACCATTTGTTTGCTTGTAAATATTTCGGAACACATTTGGTTTTATGTTCCAACCTAATAAACACATTGCTGCGAATATCTCTGTCTTTATATACTATATGACAAACCTAGATAACTGTATTTCTACGTAAATGTCTTTGTGTCATAACGGCGCGGTGGGACTACGGCCTTATGTCCTTGTGTTTTTGCGTAATGCGATTGCGGAACCTTTTGTCTCCCTTGCTCCCTGTCGTACGCCTTCGGTATATTTTTTCCTCTTCGCTATTTTGTTAAGGAATTTGTTTTTGCTTGTAAACATTTTTACGATTTACCCAAGTTCGGTTGTGATTTTCTATGTTTTCTTCGCGGCTCATGTCCTATGTGATAAGCGCTTTGGTGTGTAGGCCATAAATTTAACTTCATTAGTCGTGGGTACGTGCGGCAATAAAATCAGTTACAATAACAAAAATAACAAAAAATATATGCAATCATATGGGATATTAAGCTTGTGATATCACATGCGGCGTTTAGTCTGCTTTAGCAAGTTACGATTAGCGCATAAAACGATTGAGGAAGTACTGATTCACTTGATGAGCGCCATTGATGCAGCACAAAATTGACTTTAGTGCAGGTCTTAGACTTAATGTCTGCTATCTTTCATTAAAATGTAATTTTTTCAAAATGGTACTCTTATTTGCAGTTTATATGGAACAATATGCTTTATGTAATGGACAGCTTTTTGTATAAAAAAAGACAATTTCAGAA
This sequence comes from Bactrocera correcta, assembly GCA_027475135.1. NCBI lineage: Eukaryota > Metazoa > Arthropoda > Insecta > Diptera > Tephritidae > Bactrocera > Bactrocera correcta. The sequence goes on from CM050323.1 coordinate 107,308,763, forward strand.
CCATATCGCAAAAACTCAGGGATTAGTCTGGGTATCTACAGGCGAATGTGGGCAAATCGACTCAGCTTGTCACACGTATCATTTATGTATATATTTCTTTTCGTCTCCGACTTTTTTCCTAGTTGTTAGAAACTTCGTGGCAAACTTAATATACGCTACTCAGTGTATAAAAATAATTTTGGATCTAACGGACACCCCTATGTCTTTACACTAAGCTACAACTGTCAATACATTAATTAAAAAGTATTTAACAGAAACTACAAAAATCTTAATAATAAATATAAACACCATACATTTATGCTCATTATATTTTTTACTCAAATAAATACATCTGCTTTGTGTCGGCCCGTCACTCGTCCACTCATCTAATTACGACAAAGTTCACGCAAACTCAATACAGAGCAAGTTGTTTGAAGGAAATTAATTCAAAGTATTTAAAAACCCGAAAGTAGGTCAAGTACACTGAAATACTAAACAGGGGAAGAAATAATTGTAATAGAACACGCACACAAGCAAATACACATACAATTCTATTTTTATAGATATTGAAGTTGTATGAAAATAGAACAGACACTAATGGATAGGCACAGTGCTTTTCAAACGGTGGCTTAGAGTTAACTGCTGCAATTGCTATGCACAGAAATTGCACGCAATGCTAGAATAAATGAACTTTCACATGTGTGCGTATATATATTTATATATATGTCTGTGCATATACATATATTATCACGCTAGCCGGAAGCACTGTGTCACAGCTTCCGTTAAAAGTTTTACGAGAATTTCAGCAATGACTGCCAGCGACAGCTTTAATAGATAATAAATTCCAAGCGACAGCAATCGAAAATACCAATGAGTGTGACGACGGAAAGGCGCGCAAATACATATATACGTACATGCATATATAATATACATACATATGTGTTATGTTGTACCCTATAACGCTATAGGCAGGCAGTCAAGGCAGTATACTAGCACTAATCGCAGCAGTATAGCATTATTTTGTATGCAATTACAGTTAATATAATCAAAGACCAGCTTTAGCAGAGTGTATTTCATCTTTAATGCCGCTTAGCAGACATAATTTTCTGAACAAGTCTCCCTTGCAGCGTTAGCCACCAAACCAATGCTTTTTAAGAGCATGCCACGTCGGTCCGTTTGTTTCATATTTTTGCATACATAACACTTACATGCTTACGTAAAAATTTTGTAGTTCTCGGCATGTTTGCGCATATGTTGTTGTCACGCCAAGTGCAGGCTTCACTACGTCAGCATCACTGCATGTGCATCGTGAATAATTAATGTGACCGCATAAGAGCGGCGCTACTGTCGATCGCAGCAACTCATCGATATGTCGTTGTGTTAATGCACTTGCGTGTGTGTGTATGTGCATGTAAATGTGTGGTCCCTGCCTCGCCACTTAATGCTGTTTAAGCTGCTTGTGCACAGCCGTTGCTATCTGTCGGCTATTGCGCTTGCGGCTTGTGTACAAGTGTCGTGCCACTAAATATTGAATGCCTGTCGCAGTGAGTGGCCCTTGAAATGGAATGTTATTATTAAAGCATACTAGTATATTTCTCTAAGGACTTACACGCCTACTAATAGGTACACGAAAGCTGCTTATGTTCATGTAAACTGCTTGGGTGTTTCAATTGTGTTAGACCTACATAAGCTTAGTGACGATGGAAAGTCTCAGATACATAAATGATCAGCCTAAAGAGCTGAGTGAAGGAGCTATATAGTCTCTTAGTTTTTTGAGATATTTTTCTAAAATGAGCACACGCGTCTTTAACCTCAAAATGCTGCTCATTTGTTGGAACGGCCAATATTGGAGCACAAGAACATGTAGCTTTCATACAAACTGAACGAGCGGAATCAAGTCCTTATATAGAAAACTTTTTCAGTTGAAGAGATATATCCACATAATTTCGCATGAGTTATTGCCGCGGGGTTGTATTGCATCCTTTTCAAAAGGCCACTATTGCATATAACTGTGATACAAACTAAACGTTGGAAATAAGTGCTTGTATGGAAAATTTCTTCAATTTACGAGATATCTTCGCGAAATTTGGCATGAGTTATTGCCTCAGCCACAATTGCATTCTCCAAAGAAATTATTCAGATTGAGTCGCTATAGCATATAGCTGCCATACAAATTGAGCCATGAAGTTCCAATTTTTGTGTGGCAAACTTTTTTATTTTAGGAGTTAACTTCACAATATTTGGTCATGTGTTATAACTCGAGGTAATGCAATAATATTAAAAAAAAATTGTCCTGATCGGATCACCATAGCATATAGTTGTCATACAAACCTATAAAAAATGCACCTGTGAATGGTATTATAAGCTCGGTGCGGACCAAGTTAACGGTTTTTCTTATTTTAACTAAACAAATGGAACGTTATGATTTACTAAGCGTGCACCATGTCGTATACGTAACAAATTCGCAGCAATTACACAAGTCACGCGCTTGCCAACTAAATCATACAGCCTTTGCCAAGTCAGTGTCTAGCTGAATGGCAAATGACTACAAATTGTTACAACTGCAATCCAAAGCTGCTATTAAATCACATAAATAGAGCCAGACACCCGACAAAGGCGAGCGAAAAAAGCACTGCACACTGACTACTTAATTTTAGGCGCAAAACCATACAAACAGTCAACTGTACATACAATGTGTTACTGTGGCAATGCTGGTCATTAGGCCTTCATATCTGCTGTGCATCTTTATGCTAGTTGCAATTTATTCCAGTTGAAGGAGCAAGCAATATTTGTATTATAAGTGTGCCAAGATGCCGCGCCGACCGGAGTCGAGCCAGCAGTGGATATTAAGTGAAGCGCATGAAAATGTGAGGCTACCGCAAATGCTACATTAAACTGCTGGCATGTGTGTGTATGTGCGCATAAATAAAGTTATTTGTTTTAAGACACACATACATGCATAATGCCACACACACAAGAAATCACATTAACTCGGCGGCATACAGGTCAGCTAGCGGCAATTGTGCGGCAACGACGCACACAAGTGTCATTGTCATATTTTATGTGACGACACGAAGCACCGATGCAACAGCCAACAACACCACATATACTATATGCATGTGTGCAGCTGCAGCCACCGTGCTTTTGCGGTGTGTGCGACACTTTTGGCTTGTGGCGGCGCCCTCAGTCATGCCGATAAGGCAGGAAAACTGCAATTTTACGGTAAATCTGTGCTGCTGCCTCTGCTGGTTTTCTTCGTTACGCGTACTTGCAGTCTGTGTAAGAAATTTGCGGTGTGCGCGCTTTGAGGCGCATATGTGAGGTTGCTCATACGCTGTGTCGTACGTGAAGTTGTTCATATTTTCGATCTTTTTAAGTGCATGTGGCGGTTTTTTGGGAATATTTATACTATTTTGTTTAAAGTCGTCAATAGCTTGCAGGGTTTTGTGAAATAATGAGATTTTCTTTGAATTTGAACTGTCAGTTTGTATTGTAGCTATATGCAATATCTTCAGAGATTTCAGCATTATGCTGCGCAATAATATGTGCCAAACTTCGTAAAGATAGGTCGTGAAATAAAAAAGTTTTTCATACAAGTACTTGATTTTGATCGGTCAGTTCGAATGACAGCTATATGCTATAGTGTTCCGTTATCAGCTATTCCTACAAATAAGAAGCTTCTTGGGGAAAAAAGACGTCTGCGGAATTCCAGGTCGATATTTTAAAAACTGAGTGACTAGTTCTCATATATATAAAGACGGAGACGTAGAAGAACAATTCCAGCTCGTCGCTTTGATCTTATATATAAATGTATTGCTGGGTCTCCGACATTTACTTTTGATCATTTAAAACTTAATATACTCTGGTCCGGGTATAATATTCATAGTTTGCGAAATGTTGGGCCTCTTAGCGTACCTCCAATGTTGGAAACTATGAAAAACAAGACAAACCAGAATGATTTCGTCAGAACAGAAAGTGTTTCGAAGCTTTTATAAAAGCTTTATGACTTCTTTGATCGATATTGAGAAATATCGGACGACTTTGTGTTGATACTAGCCTGATTAAAGTAGCCGAAACCCTTCCGTTGATGGGTCAACAGCTGAAAATGTTTTCTACTTTGATCAAATCGCAGTTAGGCATTGTTTAGAGGTCTATAATGCTGCCTTATGGTATCAACAGCAGCACTTCATTTAAAAATTCATCTGCCACACTTGCGCTCTACAAATCATTTGCTTCTTCTTTTTTGGAATTTTCAAAGTTAAATCAACAGTAAATGAAGAAGACGAAAAATTGCAATTTAAAAAGAGAAATCCACAAAAATGAAAACCATACAAATAACTAAAAATAATGTGCCGTTACAGCAAGCAATAAGCAGCGCATTTTTCACAGTCCGGTTTCTCATATCAGTGAATTGCACTCATAAAAATAGCCCAAAAAACCAGAAAATAAAAATACGCCGCCCTGCGCCTAGGCTCAGGCAGGTTGGCAAAGCTCAGTTCAACAAATCACCAATTTGCTTGTTTATTTGTTTTTGTTGCTACTCGTTTGTTTTCATTTGCCCCTTGGCATACTTTGAGGCGTTATGCAGCACATATATTACATTTGCACAGGCAATACGCCCCGCAAGCGCAGTAAGTCGGAATTGTGTGGCACACAGCGCATTTTTCACATAATAACAGCACACGGCGTTGGTGTTGACGTTAGAGACGACAGCGGCTTTTGCTTCTGCCAATATTTGCTTTGCCGGCAACCCCCTTTTGTGCCACAGCACATATGGCACCTGTCGCTGTGACAGTTTAGGGCATCAGCCATAAGCTTGCATTGTATACGTGCACGTGTGTGTGTGTGTAGGAACCTAAGCAATTTGCTGTTCGTACGTTAGATCGCCTTAAATTACGCCTGCACCTGTGGCGCCGAAAAAACCCGAAATTGAGTGAAAGTCTTTTCAAAGATTTTCACTTTCACGCTGCTTTGACGTCACCCTAAGCCACCGCCATAGTCGCCTCCACCGCATATCAGTGCTCTGCAGTCACACATGTGGTTTGCTTTTATTAGCTGCTTGCGATTGCCCACACGAATGCATGGCGTCGAACACATAGGCGCGGCTCTGTTGATGACAGTTTCAAAAATGCCAAAATAGAAATTGAGTACGCTGTTTGTGGAACGGTTCAAAGGATTCATATTTTTGTTATTAATAGCACGAATTCACATGCAGTTGGTAAATTGAAAAGGTTCGTTTATAGTCGGGTTTGATTTGAGTTTAAGCAGGTTGGGTCATAGTAAACTTAGGTGTGAATCATTAGTTTAAGTTTAAATATTTTCGCCGAGTTAGGAAAGAATTTTTATTATAGGTTTTGATGGAGCTGATGGCTGTGCTCAACGTCATTCTGCATAATCGTTTAAACTTCGCTGGACTAAATTTAGAGATGGCTTCGATTAGGCAGCTCATACAATACTGACGATAGTGGCTTTGAAATCGACAAAAGGTGTTGAGCCCTTAAACCGATTAACTCGGAGTGGTCAAGGCTCCCCTTCTCTGAGCTGTGATCCTGAGATCCAGACGTGTTGGTCATCGTATCTGACTCAAAATTGTTCAAATTGCTAAATTAAATTTTGATTAATGGCAAAATTTAAAACAAAAGCGTCAAACAATATTGATCCATAAACATTTTATACCCAGCACGCGTAACACAGAGAGCGATTCGTAAATGCTAAGAAAATTCGCCAAACGGCCAAACCACCATTTCTATTTATATTTTTACGCAAACTAGAAGAGTTGCCAAGAATCATAAAAACACTAAACAAAATACAAACAAATCAGCAATGCGACAATCAGACCGAAGGCCAAACGAACAGACCAACTTATCGGCAGACATTTGGACGCGCTGAAAAGGCGGCAGTAAAATCGAATGGTGGCAAATAAATCTTAATAGCATGACAACAGCGCGATAAATATGTGCGTACATGTAATTGATTTGTTCGGGAGCCAATTTTTAGTACTTGACCACTTGAATACAAACATACATTAGCATATTTATAAACTTTTGAGAAGCTCTGAGAAGCTTGTTGATCCGATGGAAGCTTAGAGTATGAAATAGGTAAACAATCTAATTGACTCAGAAATTTTAAGATTTATTTAATTTGAAAATTGAGTTAAATTGAATTAACTGAGTCAATTAGATCATAATTGTCTCAGCTAAAAGATTCAAAACATATTTATATTTTGATTGCAAGGAAATAACGAATTTTTAGTGACTTCTAACACACTAATTATTTGAGCTAAATTTAGTCAATTAGCATCTTAATTGCCTCACCTAATTGACTCAGAAATATTTGCATTTAGTTAATTTGAACATATATGTACTTCAATTAAAGAAATGGAGTCAATTAGATTTTAATTGTCTCAGTTGAATGATTCAAACTATATTTATTTTTCAATTGCAAAGAAACAACGCTTTTTAGTGATTTCAAAAATATTAATTAATTGAGCTAAATTGAGTCAATTTTAATTTTAATTGCCTCACCTAATTGACTCAAAAATGTTTACATTTAGTTAATTTGAACATTTAGTTATCATAAAAAAATTTAGTCAATTAACATCTTAAATGTTTCAGCTAATTGACTAAATGCTTATTTTTTCATTAAATACAACTTTTTTAGAAGGTTTGAAAATACTAATTCTTTGAGCTAAATTGAGTTAATTAGCGTTTTAACTAACTTCAAATATAATTATATGTTAATTACAGAGTGGCCAAATTGAGTCAATTAACATCTTAATCGCCTCAACTAATAGACTCAGTTAACACTTAAATTGCCTCGGCTAACTGACGCAAAAATTTTTCTGTTTAGTTATTTTGCAGACAATTTTCCAAAAGAAAAAAAATCTTTTAGAGAGTTTTAATATACCAAATTGAGTTAATTAACATAGTAATGGCATATGCTAATTGACTCAAAACGTTTACTATTGATTAATTTAGTTAATGAGAAGCACTTTAGAGACTATATATGTATATTTTATTGACTATATTCTAATATATTCAAATTATACATATTATTCAAGTTTTAACAATTATAGCTAGTGCTCTAATAATAATATGCAGCAGTAGGGTGGTCTAATTGCAACCAACAGCTGTAATGTACACGACTACAGAAATGAGTATCCAGAAATAACGCAAAAAAAAAAAAAATGCCATGAACTTGGCCCACGACACATATTAAATTGTCAAATATTTTAGAAATTTTTTCATTTCACATATATTTTTCGGGGAATTTTTTTTTCTTAGTTTATGAGCATATTTCGAATATATTTATATATATTTTTATAAACCATTACGTAGCGCATTTTAGGCATTAATAAATATTTTTGTAAGCATCTGCGTAATGATATACACATATATGTATGTATGTATATTGTGTATATCCACGTTTTCCATATTTATTATATACATACATAGTATACATATTTTCAAATGTGCCGTAACATAGCATAAGAGCTGTCAAGTGCTTCACTAAAAGCCGGTCACAGCTTTCACTTTATATTTAGAAATTCATTTCGTTTTGGAAGGCACTCACAGCTGTATATATGTATGTATATATCATCTGTATATACGTACATATGTCAGCTTATAAGCACATAAACTCGTTGATCTTTCGCTGTGAATTATTTGAGAATAATGACGTGATTTTTTGGCACTTGCTTTTGGAAGTAAACAATTTTCATGAGAACAAAAAAAAAGATTATTGCATGCATATAATTATATGAATTTTTTCGTTAAAACGAAAAGCGCTTAGTATATATTTTTGACTCTTGCAATGCCTGGATAGATCCCTGAATTAAAGAAATTTTGTTTAATTTTTTTTGAATTTTCTTAAAAGAAATTTTAAATGACAACTCAACTAATGAATATTAAGTTGGTTTTCACTAAAATTTATAGTAAATATTCTATTTAACTCGTGAGTTTTCCAATTTATAATAATTTAGTGATAGAAGTGCTATGAAAAAATGCGTTAAATAATGAAATTTCTGCCGCTAATATCTTTTAAATGGTTTATGAAAAAAGCCTTGAAAACCATTTCTGTAGAGCATTAAATTTCCTATAAAGTCTATGAAGCGAGATATTTTTCAAGTAGTTGGAAGCGAGATATGAATTTATCTATCTGATAATACGATAAAAATTTAAAACTGTAAAACATAGGATCTTCTCGCAACAATTAAGAGCTTGTACTTGAAGATATTTACTTAGAGGAGTCCAAGAACCTATTTCTGACAATACCAAAGCACTTGGAGAGCTTTTCACAGAGTTGTTCAAGATTTATTTTTAGACACACCCTCTTGTACATATCGTATATATAATTTAGTTATTTAAAATTGCATTAACTGCAGCAATTAAAGTAATTGCTGTATATTTCAAGGTTCCGGCAATTAAAATATTTACATATCTTGCACCAAATTTTATAAAAATAAGTCTGGCAAAAAAGTAAACGAGTTGCCCTTCAACAATCCTTACATTTGCTATAATTTTATATAATTAAGCGTAAATTAAAATATTTCGTTACATACCAGCATTTGTTGTTGCCTTGCACTGTTGCTTGCCTTCACGAATTCCAACAGCTGCCGCCTTGAATTTACATTTAGCAGCTACGGTGTATTGGCAGTTGACACGCGCTTGTATAATGCCAGCGTTGCAAGCTAATTTCGAAGCCAACACCGACACAAATACACACACGCAAAGCTTGCGTTTGAGTCACCGTTGCTGAAGCTGTTGTAAAGGCTACACTGTGTCGTGCCGTGCGAGCGAGGCTAGTTGGACACTAGAGCTGCGCCAGCAAAGGGCTTAATGTCCTGCAGCGGCAACACTGTTTACCTCCACTTCAGGCTCCCTTGCCTACTGCTGCATATTATTATAAAAATATTATTAATTGTTGTTGCTATTGTTGTTGGTGTTACACTATTTATGCAGTTGTATTGCTAGTTGACTTAATTTGCCTGCAGCAATGTATACGCTACACGCACGCGTGACTACAGACGATAAGCCGCACACACACAAACATGCACAAGCATGAGCACGCGCTGTCGCACTGACGTCGTTGCTGTTGTTATGTCCTTACGTTTAAAGGACACTTGACAACAACAGCCGCGCTTAACATAAAAAAAAAAAAATAAACAATTTCAATGAGTTCAGTTGCGTTGCGTTGAGTTGAGTTGAAAAATGCGCTTTGACAGCTGGTCGTTTGTAGGCTGCTTACTTATACATACATACATATATGTACACTGACCACTCACACAGTATAAGGTATAAAATGAAACATGACTTATATGCCGTTATATAAATACATATTTACATGCATATGTGTGCGCGTCATATACCGTATTTATTTCCTATTTTATTGCTTTCTTTCTTCTCATAAAATGTCTGCTTGACGCGCTTGTTGGTCTCCACCTTTTTCGGGTAATAACTATTTTACACTTTTCGTCGTTGTTTTGAAGGATATTCTTTAGCACTTGCTCACGTTTTTCAATGTCCACTGCTTCATTGCTCACACATGGCTTTCTGCACAATTCATTTTTCACTTTCTTCGATTTGCTTTTATGTTGTCGGTCGCTTCACTGACTCACTCGAAGGCATACTTTAGTAGACATGGAGATTTACATATGTATTTATGGCATTTTCGCTGCACTATTTACATGAGGGTATTTATGTATTATTTATACTTAAAAATTAAATTTTTTACTTCAAAATATTTTTTACTTGTTATTATTATTTTTTTCAAATTGCTGTAAAACAACTTGAGGTTATTGAAATTATAATAATTTTGTGTTTTTTAAACCCGAAAGTGTATATAGTTTTGGTAACTGAGTGAATTTTTAGTTGGTTGGTTGTTGTTGCACTTTTGAAGTTTAAATTTTTTAACAACATCGCTAAATTGTTAAAAAAAAATTAGATTAACTTTTTGGTAAATTTTTTGGTTATCGTTTTATTGCATAACTCCTTGTTGAAGATTATAAAGGTAAAAATAATAATATAGAAAATATGTATCAACAAAGTAAGATTGTTTACAATTTATACCTGCATTAGGAAAAAATTTCGAGCTCCAAAAAAGTAGAAAAGACTTTTCATACATAACATTTTCAAACCATAAATTCAATTTTTTTTTCAACTATGCAGTATCCTAGAGGGATTTGACAGCCATCCGCTATCAGCAGTCAAAGTAAAAATGTGTTTTTGACATTTACGCACGGTAAACTTTTGGCAAATGACACTGCAAGCACTTGCATTGAAAGAACTTCCAAAAATAATATATTTTTTTTTCAAAACTTGTGTGTTTGCGGGACAAGCTAACTCTGCTTTGACACTTTTAGCTCACTATGGTCGCATTATTGGCTATTTTGCTCAAATACTAAAAGCTTAAAAAGTTTAGAATAGAATAGAGCCGGAATATTACTGCGTTTAAGAGTTAAATTTCTGTGTATTATGTATTCTATGCCGGAAAAATCCAAAATTTAATAGAAAATAATGCCATAAAAATCCTTTAGAAGAAAAATTCAATAAGGAATAATATTTTTGGAAAATTTTGCTACCAGCGCCACCTGGCAGGAGCTCTTCTTTAATACTTCGCAGCTTTTATAAGGTTCAGCTTTTATCTGTCTTACATCCCGGCACAAAAGTTCTCGATCACCAGGTTTTCAATCAACAACTAAAGCGAATCCATAGCTCTTATTTAATGTTATCCTTTGACGGAGGAATTATGTGGGGCACAACCAGTATGATAGCACAATCTCCCTTCTGCATGCTTTATACAGCTTTTAAGTTTCTCGAAAGATTGGTGAGACCAAGAATAGAGGAAGCAATCGCGTGGGCAGACGGCTTACCAGCGGTTTCAGAGCTGCAAAATCAACACTGCGGGCAAGTAAGAATGTTCTTGCCACCGTAGACGTATAGAGAACAGCACTCGATGGAAAAAACATCGTTGACGGCGAACGAGAACTTGAAATTGCCACTGAAAAAACCGAGGCGGTACTGGTAACAAAGGAACATATGCCGACCGTAGTAGACATGGGGACAACAGCAGAGACCCTAAGGACAACAATAGAGGCCCTAGGGACAAAACATTTGTTGTAAAATTTAACCCCTTACTACTAGGCATGAATACAATAAAAAGCTTCGAAGAAGGCGTATAAAATAATCTTCCAACTTAGCAAGTTGATGGTCAACATCGGGAACCCGAGACTGAAACAACGCAAGTTTTTGACGTTGACAACACAGAATGTTTTTATCCAAATTTGAACCTGTAGGCCCTAATGTTTGCATACAAATAGGTATCATTCCTTTGTAACTCCAAAAAAAAAATAACTCAAACAATTCAATTGTGGCTAGATGCATAAAAATTGCATTTCAAAAAGCATGTCAATTCAAAATCGGGACAAAAACAAAATTACAAAAGCAACCACAACAATAAAATAATGCGACAGAGAGGCGAGGAAGAATAGATTTTTAACAAATTTTCATAATAGACGTAAGAAAAGGAGAGAAATGAAAAACAGCACATTATGAAAAAAATGTATATATATTTATATGTAGTGGGCAAAATAAAATTTATTTCACAAAGGATATAATGCATTAGGTCGTATGAAGTCCGTATTTTTACGAATATGCCAGCTGCAGTTGACTGCATAAACTGAGAGAGCTCAGGCCAAACCAGAAATTTTGAGGGTCAAAGTGGTATATTTGTTATAAAACTGTATATCTATATGACTTAAGCGTACAAGAAAGCGGCAAAGCATGTCGTTCGTAATTCGGCACGCCGTGACGTTGTGCGCTGCCATTGACCGGACAACCCGGCAAAATGCGCGCTAAACAAACATAAGCAAGACAAAGCAAACACAGCGAATAGCCAGCGAAGAAATTAGACAAAGTAATGTGACAAAAAAGCGAAGAGGAAGCAGAAAAATAGATTGTAGATAGACAACAACAAATCACGAAACCCAGCCAAACACGCATCGCGCCGTGAGTACAAGCACATAATGCATTTGTTATTGTAGTCGCCAAAACGCCAAACCGAAATATGGCTGGGCGCGGCAGTTGGCGGTGGTTTGCTGGCGGTTGATGACAAGAGTGCATGCAGGTGGCAGGCTGCTCTGCACGTGTGTGTATGTGTGCGTGTGTGACACGTATGTTTGTCGTTAATGTACAATTTTTTTTTGTTTTTATTTCTTTGTTGACATGCGAACGCATATTTGCTTTTAGCAGCAAACAACTGCAGCGTAAAAAACATAACGGCGCTATGCTAAGCGTGAGCGTGTGTAGAAAGCAGCTCGGTAATGTGCGTTCTCCTAGGCGCACGGGGGTATATCCCGCTATCTCATCAGCTGTTGTGTTTTTAAAGCTCTGCTAGCGAGTTGTTCCCGAGCTCCCGGCTGAAAAATATAATTTGACAGGTCTTTTGCTCTCTGCTTTTTTCTCGCTTTCCCATTTTTGTTTTTATCCTATCGGCGATCCCTAGCCGCGCGCAACTACTCATTTGTGAAATCCCAATTGTATTTTGCGGCTTTTGCTTCAATTGTTTTTCACATAATTCACTTAGAAACAGTTTATACGAAAATTCTATTACTAGACGTTGATGTTTTTCGTTTTATTTTTTGGTACTTGAAAAATAATGTACGGAATTTATATATAAAAGTATTTATTTTCTTATGTCATCTCAGGCTTTTTGCATAATTTGTCATAAATTCTAGCAGGCATTCTCAGACTTTTAAATTATATTCAATCAGTTGCTACTTAGTATCACAACACCCTTCACTTAAAAGTTAAAAAAGTTTCCTTACAAAAGTTTGATTTCGATAGAACAGTTTGTATGGCAGCTATACGTTATAGTAGTCCGATCTGAAAAATTTCTGAGATTGTGCTCTTGCTTTGGTCAATAATAATTGCCAAATTGCCAAAGGATATCATGTCAGATAAGAAAGTTGTTCATACAAAGGCTGGATTTTCATCAGTCACTTTGCATGGCAACTAAGAGCTAGAGTAGTCCGATCTGAACTATTTCTGCAGAGATTATGTCCTTTCTTTGTATCATAATCCATGCTAAATTTCGTCAAGATATCCTATCAGATAAGAAAGTTGTTCATACAAGGATATTATTTGGATCGGCAAGTTTGTATGCCAGATATATGCTAGAGTAGTCTGATCCGAACAATTTGTTCAGTGATTATGCTCTTGGTTTGCCCAATAACCATGTCGAATTTTGAGAAGATATCTTGAATATCAAGAAGTTGTTTACACAAAAGTTTACTTTTACTGAGTCAGTTTGTATGGCAGTTATATTCCATATTAGTCCGATAGCCGTGGTTTCAACAAATTAGCAGCGTCTTGGGATAAAAAGCACCTGTGCAAAATTTCATCTACAAGAGATTGCTATGGAGGTAAAATATAACAATTTACGCCCTCATAGATATATGTATTTCAAAATATTGGAGTAGATTTTAGTTTCAATAAGCTATGTTGATCTCTACTAATTTCTTTAGAATAAAATTTGCAAAATATTTGCATTAGAGAGCAGAGCTAACAAAGTTGCAAGAAAAATTCAAATTACATAAATATATGTACAGATATGTGTAAGTACATAAACGATTACATGCCGTTGTTTAGCTAAGCCCATTGTACCTGCAGCTATTTTTGTTACAGCACTTAGTCATAGTTTGTCTGAGTAAACCGCAATACTGTGGCATTTTATTGTTGCATCTCATATCTAGCTACTGGTGGTTACAAGTATGTGTAACTGTAACTAAGCACTGAAGAAAGAAAACTGTTTTATTGATCTAATTGTGGTCGCAGCTGAATTATGACTTGTTAAATAGGCATTTATCTTGTCTCTTGCAAATAAAATATTGTTTTCAATAGATTTATTTCTTTATTCACTGTGTAGTGAGTACCCAATATTTCTTAATAGGAGGCTTGGGAGACCTCTTAAGGCAACTGAACTAAAAACAAAACTATGCAAATTGTAAAAGTAATGAATATATCGAAGAAGAAAGATTGCTTATGAGAGTACTTCGGAAAAAATAAAGTCGTTAGATTGGACAAACGCAAATGTCAAACAATACAGAAAATTTTTAACACTGTGATTGAGCAGTCATGAATTTAAGACTGCTCTTCAAGAAAAGATAAATATATTTTCGCTAAAAACTATTTATTTTTATTATTATTATTATTTTTTTTTTAATTTAAATTAAAATTTTATTTGAAACAGTAACACTAAGCAAAAAAATTTAAACTATAACCTTTGTTAAGCATTTTAGCATTTAAAATTTTATAAGTAGCTGGCAACCTTAATACTTGATACTTGTAATTTTACTATTTAAAAATGTTTTCGAATAAAAAAAATAAATTTCGACTATATTCTTGACTAGACTATAGCTTGAAACCCATATATTCAGAAATATTTTTGTTTTTAAATAATTTTTTTTAAATAAAACTTTTGGTAGATGGCAACCTTTCTTAAAAGATTTTGAGTTTTAAACCTTCGACTAATTTTTTAGTTTTGATGATAATTTTAGCTTTCGCCTTTCTTATACAATTATTTAGTAAAATTTTATAAATAAATTTCTAATAAGTGGCAACCTTTCTAAAAATATTTTGTACTTAAAGTGTATTTCAAGTTTATACCTTATACATATATTATGATTTAAATTTACTAATCAAGGTGCCAATCTGCTACCTTTAATAAAATTTTTTACAGATCCTTCAGTTGTCCTGTTAAATTTCGAATTCAATAATTTGATATTCAATTTATACACTACTATTATTTTGCATTTTAATAAGCAACCGCTTGAAGCTCTTATTTGGCATATTAGAATATTCATTGCGCACTATAAAAATTCATATACCGTTATTGTTGCAGCCGTTGGCCGACAACTTGACTGGCGCCTTCTGTATTACATACAACAGCAATGCCAGCCAATATGCATGGCCAAAGAGCAGCGAGTCAATTGTTGTTAGCAACGCAGCAGTGTTGGCTCACCGCGGGCTGACACAAACACAGCCAAACAGCAAGTTAAATGAAAAGGATGACAGTGGGTGTACTTTTCCTAAGCAAGCGACCGCGTTTTCAACTCACAACATTTTAGTTTTGAGCTTGTGTGTGTTGTCGCTGCACCCTGCCGTGCTCTTAACCATGCGCTTACAGTTATTTTAATTTCTGTTATTGGTATTGTACGAACCCTTTGCCATACTCCGCTTTGGCTGTGTTGTTCGTTTTATTTTATTTTTATTTTTTTTTTTAATATATTTTTTTCTTTTTTGCTTTGAAAGCTAAACTTTCGTGACGAACGCATGCAATGCTCGCGTGTAATTCGTAACTTTTCGTAGTAATATACTGCTCACAGTAACTTTACTAGAAAAAATTTAAATAACTACACCAACAATAACAACAAACAGCATGAAACAACATGTATTAGTTGTGGCTTGCCATGAACTCGACGAACCGTCGCAGGCAACCGCAAAGTAACGCGTCACGACACAGCGCACACATACACATACATACATAACAAAGTTGCTGCGGCTGCCGCTGCGAGTCAACAGTCAGTCAGTCCGTCCGTCAGTCAGTGCGGTGCGGCAAGCCAGCACACACTCGTGTTGCTCATTAGTAACTCATACGCCTAGTGGCTCCATGTGCTTGGCGTTCAGTGGCAACAAATGCGCGCGGTGTGACGCTCATACTTGGGCTTAGATATATTTTTTACTTTTTATTTTTACGTTTACATTTCACCGCTACGTAGCTTAGTTGCGTTTTTGAACCGAATGCTTGGCACTCGGTGGGTACGTGGCGTTTTTTCCAGCCGTAGTGGCACTCAAATTAGAATTGGTGTCGATTTTCTGCCGAGATAATGATGTTGAAATTAGAATTTGTTGGTTTTGTAGTCAAGTGAAAACCACTAGCCGTGGCATCGGATAAAAATTTAATAGAAACTTCAGCTCGGAAGGGCATTTTAGATATGGAATCAGTTAAAAAAGCTAACATGCACGCAAATTGATTTAAAATAATTCTTATATTAATTAATGCAAACGTCAGCCTCAAACGCAGTGTTTAAAATGTATAAACTGGTGTAAAAAATGGTTAATTCTGCTGTATAATATGGTTAGTTATTAAGTTCACCCTGGCGTATGAGCAACATTCAATCAAACTAACAAGCTTTGTTTGCTTTGTAAAGCACTAAGCGTTAGATTCCCCGATTTCTTACGAAATATAGAGAAAAAGTGTGCCACAGACAACTTTGGAAGAACAACAACAAATAAAAATGATGATTTGATCGGTTAGTTGGTATAACAGCTATCTGCTACAGTGATCCGATCTCAAAAATTTTTTCAGAGCTTGCAACGTTGTTTTAGATAATAATCCGAGCCAAATTTTGTCAAATATAAAAGTTTTCTCATAAGCACTTCCCAACGTTCAGTTTGTATGGCAACTATATGTTATAGTGTTCCGATCTGAAAAATTTCTCCACAGATAGAACCATTGCTTGATGCAATATTATATGTTAAATTTCGTGAAGATATCTCCTCAAATACAAAAGTTTTCCATACAAAGGCTTAAATTCGTTCGCACAGTTTGTATGGCAGCTATATGCTATAGTGATCCGATCTGAGAAATTTCTTGAGATAACATAGCATTGTCTTGAAAAATAACTTGTGCACAATTTTGTACAGATATCTCATCAAATAAATAAAATTTCTGTATTAGAACCTAATTTTTGCCCAACAGATGATCAGGACGTGTCTAAATTTTTGAGTTCTATAACACAAAAACTTAAAAACTAGTTCGCATAAATGCCGACGGCCATAGTTAAATCAACTCAGTTGTGGTCAAAAGCGCTGCGAATTTCCGTTTTTTAATTTTTCTTCCTTTTTTCACAACATGTTCACTTCTTCCCTGTTCTTTTTGTTTTTGTTTTTTACCTACAGATATTTAGTTTAGTTATAATATTCATAAATGTATTTTACAACTTTTGTACTGAAAAAGAAAACAGAATTACACACATGTTCCATCAAATCACTGCGTCTTAGTGCCCTTAGCAGTCAGTCACTGCACCAAACACACACATTTCTGCACCCTTCATACTAGAGAGACTCATTACAGTCGCGTACTTTGTCACACAATGAGAAATTTGATTTCAATTTTGATTTGTATTACGTTTTTTAGTTACAAATGCATATTTATATGCAAACATACGCGCACAGGCAGACAGGCACACATTTACAGTGGCACATGCATGCTCTTCACCTTGACACAATTTTTCCGATTTGATTTTTTGTTGGCTTTTTTATGAAATTTCGCCATAGGTGCACATATAAAATACACAAAAAAATCTAAAAACACAAAAACAAAAACATAAAGAAAATAATAAACAAAAAAAAAATACTCAAAAAACGCGCATTGTCACCACAACGCACAGTGCGCTCTAAAAATAAGCGCATGTTTCTAATTTTCGGATTTTTGTTATTTTAGTAGCCGAAATTTCGTGTCGCTGCAAATTTTATAGCTTCACTATTGCACTGCTAAACACACACACATACGCACATGTATGCACTTGTGTACATACATGTGTATTTGCTCGAGCTGCTCACACATATTATTGTTTTAGTTGTTTTTGTTGTGGCTTTTGATTTGGTTTTTTTGGCAACTTGACTCAAGTACCTTGCGGCGCTCTCACTGGCTGGGTATGCATTGCTGCAATTTGCACTTGTACACATTGTTTTGAAAACCAACACGAATTGTTGTAATTTGTAGGTAATTTCAAGCGCAGGAAATGCGGAGGAGCGTGGCCGCGCGAAACACATTGCATTTCTTGTTTGGTTGCTAATGTTATTTTTAGTTGTTTGGGCAAATGAATGAAGATGTTGCTCGTAGAAATAAAGGTTTTTCTTGATTTTAGCAGAGATTTTTTGATTTTTGCTGATTTTGGGTATTTTTTTTTTTGTGAAAAGTAAGACAATTCCTGATTTATCGTATTAACAGTTAGTTATTTGATTAATATTAGTTTATTAAGGTGTCTTTGATATAAGATTTGATTATTTTGAATATCATAAAATATATTTTAAATATAATTATATATTTTTGGTGTTAAACCTAGGACTATGTACGTGCGTAATTTATCGCGAAAAGTACTCACGCAGGCAAAAAAATAATATTTTTTTAATTTTTGTTGAAATTTATAATATAGTTTTCCCCTTATTAATTTCTTTGGCAGTGGATTATGTTAGTTTGGATTAGTCAGGTAGGCCAATGAGCCACGGAGAGACTAGTTTTGGTCCTTTGCGATACCAGTTGGAGTTCAGTAACGAGGTCCATGCGGAGTAGTTATCCTTCAGGATGCCTGCACTTACCATGAATTTCAAAAGACTACTGTGAGCAAAGGATTGTAAAAGTTTTTAATTTAAATTTTGCACGAAACCCCATTCGTCGAAATATTTTCTTCTAGGTCGGTATGACTGTCAGTTTAAAAAAATGACTGTAAGTGACTAAAGAAATTAGTCCCTAAAAATCGACGATTAACAGTCAGAGATTTTTCTGACATCGTTGGAATATAAGAAGGTTCATGGGAAAACCTTTTGAAATATCATTTGACCCCAAGAAAAGTAAAAGCACAAAGCATTGGTCTAAAATTACTCAGTTTTCAAAGCAGCGTCGCCGCGACCACCGTATTCGCCTGACTTAGCTCCGTGTGACTTCTCGCTGTTCAGCAAACTCAAACGATCGATCCGGAGAAAGCCAATGAGCCAATTGAAGACATGAAACGTGGAACACTAGGCACATTGAAGGCTATTCCTGAAATTGACTAAACAGCTGGTTTTTAGATTGGAAAAAACGTTGGCACAAGTGTATTGGGGCCAAAGTGGATTACTTACAGGGAGAAAACCATGATTTTGAAGAATAAATAAGAAGTTTTAAAATAAAGATCAAAGTCTAACTATTTTTTGCTCATCGGGTCCCCTATGTTTCCTTTAGAAAGTTACCAAAGTCGTGGCAAACTTTATATATATACCCTGTTCGATAACATAAAGTAAATTAAAATGAAATAAAAGGAATTACAATAAAATAATAATAAAACAAAACAAAAAAAAATTAATTAAATTAAAAAATAAAATAAAATAAATGAAAAAATAATAAAATAAAAAACAAAATTGCATTAAATAAATAGTAATAAAGTAAAAAATAGAATAAAATTAGGTAAAGTAAAATAAAAAATTAAATTGAATAGAAAAGATAATAAAAATTTAAGAAAACATTCATAACTTGGACAAAATTTAGACTTTTTATCAAGCGTAAAAAACTCAGCATGTTTTGGACTTGAGATTTTCGTTTGTGACTTAAATTTTTGTTAGTTTAGTGAAAATAACTAAGGAAGATTTGAAAATATCAAGAGTTTCATTTATTTATATTTATTATAAAGGATCTCCTAGAAGTAACACAAGTTTGGAATTAAATATGGGAAGTTCTAAGCTCCAAAATTTCTAAAGTTTTCAGTATTGAGTTAAATTCTTTATGTTGATATTAATTGATATTTTTGCATAATTTTTAAATATTGTATTTCTTAGTTTTTTGTTTAAAGTAGTAGTTAGTTTAGCTGGAAACTTTTTTATATTACTTTGTTGCTTTTTTTTATAAATTTTATGCTTTTGGTATTGTACAATAAAATTTTGCTTAGCAGCGATAAAAAGACATTTAAAATATTATATCGCATTAAATTAACACTCGAAAGCTTAGCACCTTTTTCAGTTTTCAAAAATTTATATCATTAGTTTGCTTGTTTTAATAATAGGTTGTTCTAATAATTTAGCATTATATATTTTTTTATCTTCAATCTTCACTGTAAACATTCTTGCAATTATTTTCATTATTGTGACCACCTTTTTTTTTACTATTTGTTTTTTGTTCCTGTATTTTTTAGTTGTTGTTAATTTTGGTTTTTTGTTCGTGCACTCTTTCTTGTTGTTAATTTTGGTTTTTGTTCCTTGGTTTTCCTTTTTGTTGCTGTTATTTTTCTTGCATTCGAAATCAGTTGCCAGCCTTGTGCCTGGCCGCTTGCTTAGTAATCAACTTCGATTTTCGCATTTTACATAACCAGCCAGCGCCTGCACATCACTCCAATGCGCTGCGCTACTACTACAAGCCAATAAAAGTGGCTCACACCACAGTTTTGTTGGCACATTGCGCCTTGCGTTTTGTCGAGCTGACTCAATTCCCATGAATTGACATTGCTAAGTCGCGTAACGTTGCAAGGAAGCGAGTTCGATGTGGATTTTCCAACATTTCTTCATGAAAAACACTCATTTTTGTATAGAGTAATAATTGGTTTTTAAAAACTTTTTTAATAGCGCAACATGCTTTTTTTAGAAAACTATTTGTTTTATTGTTTTAAGCAACGATTTTCTATTCAAAACCCGAAATACTTGTAAGCAAAATATGTTTTAAAACATATTTACTTTCATATTTCTGCACAGAATTTATTTTTTTTTATTTTCTCACTGCTTCACGGCATTTTTTCATGCCAAAACACCATTGGTGTGGTGCCGCAGTTATTACAAAATCACCAATTTCAATGCTGCTTCACAACATATAGTATATAGTATTCAAATTACTGTGTAGCGCAGCAACAACTTCCAACCAACTTCACTTAAACACCATAATTATATTCACTTATTTGTCGAGGGAGCAATAATTTGCGCTAAAAAAGCATTCACCTATTTTTTTATAAATTTATTTTTAATAAATATTTTCAGCTCTCGAGGCGTATCTAGTATAGGCGCCTGCTTTCTGCTTGTCTGCCTCAGAGCTATTCGTATATTTCACTTTGCTGCCTTGGCCGCCGCCGTTGCTAGCAAAATTATTTGACACTCACACACACACGCGCGTTTTCTTGGCCAATATTTTTGTTTCAAATATAATATATATTATTTATTATTCAAATATATCTACACGCATATATATAGATTAACTAACTATTTGGTGTTTTGTGACACGCGCTATTCACTGTGTACCGTTTCAGTCAGTGCTGTTAAATTGCAAACCTGTCTCGAACTGAACACTCAAATGACAGAATATTCTTTTTCATGCACTAAACACCGCCGTCGTCGCAGCTAAAACGAAGATGACGACAGTTTCGTCGATGACAGCGACGAGGCGCGACGACGATTCACCAACAAATATCAGTTGGCAAATTTAATTTCGTGCCTTCCACCTGCGTTGCGAGCTTTTTCGGAGTCCGAAAATTTGAAATTTTCAACCGTTAGCCGCACAGGGGGCGGCGAAAAGCTGCTGTGAAAAGTATGCGTCATCCGCAATTGCTGTGCTGGCTGGCTATACGCGCGGTCGGACGTGTGGTATGTGGAACTTTTAATGCAACAAATGCGACAGGCCGACAGGAGCGCGAAAGCTAAGCAAATAAATGAGTGTAATTAAGAAAGTAAGAGAGAGAGCGAGTGAGAGAAATTTTGGCATTCAGAGTGTGTGCTGTTTGGACTGATTCGGCATATCCGCATGGCAAGCATGTTGCGCGAGCACAACAAACGGCCGATAAAGGTGGCTAAGCGCGAATGCGAAAATAGAAATGTCAACAAATCGTTTTATTTTGGTTTTGTTTGTTAGAGCAGCCGAATGTCGCGGTTGAGCGTAATGCTTGAGAACGCCGGTGAAAATTTGGTTGATAGTGGCGGCTACTTTAAAAATTTTTTATGTCAGGTATTGGTTTATGAATGCTGATAGGTTGAAAGTTTTTGATTGAAAATTATGGAATGAAAATAAATGCATAAGTATTAATATCAGTAGGAAAAATGGATGATTAATAAAAAATAATTATTAAAAAAATAAAACAACAAAAATTTTATTTAAAAAATTTAGATTGAACCAAAAAATAATCTTTCGTAAAATACAATAATAAACATTTTATTAAAAATTATTATGAAAAATGTTTACTGAAATGGTTTTTGAACCAAATTTATGCAAATAAAATACAAATATACATAAAAACTACAAGTTTTATGTAAGTTTAAAAAATAGAAGAGTTATTTACCAACATAAACCAGTAAAAACGTTCACTTCGGTTGCACCGAAGCTATCATATCTTACACAGGTGCATTTTTGTTGCCTGAAAGGGTATAAAAAAATATTGACGTATACAAATATTGATTTTGACCAGTCCTTTTGTATGCCAGATATACACCATAATGGTCCGATCTTTTCTTCGGATATGGTAGATAACTGAGAATAAAAATCTTTGCCGAATTCCATGAAAATAGATTGTCAAATAAAATAGTTGTCCATACAAGGAATTGAGATTAATCGGGGAGTTTGTATAGCAGCTATATGCTATGGTGGTCCGATCTAAAAAATTTCTTGGTACATTGCACCGTTTATTCAGGCAATAATCCATGCGAAATTTCGTAAAGATATCTCGTAAAATGAAAAAGTTTTCCATACAAGTATTTCATTACGATCGTTCAGTTTGTATGACAGCTACAGTGACGAGCAATACTGTAACACCCCACAGTGATCCATTCTAAAATGATGTCGAAAACAAAAATAAAGAAGGATTTTAATGATTCAATTTTTATTTTTAATTAATTATAGCCTAAGCTTTATTAAAGTAACTAATCATGGTTATTTAATAACAATTCAATATGTTTAAAAGTAATAACGTAAAAAAAGCTCAATGTTACAGTTTTGCACTCGATGTAATGTTAAAACATAATAATCAAAAAATTAATATTTGGTCCAAAAACCCTTAGCTTTTTTTAAAGCGTTCAACCGGTTGGGCATACTTTTTGTATATTTCGATACAAAATCGGGAGGTATTGCATTCCAAACTTCTTGAGTCCGCTCCCACAACTCATTTACCCCCTTAGGAGGATTAGGGTACTTCGCCAGCTGCGTCTTGACATGACTCCACAAATTTTCGATTGGATTCATATCCGGTGATTGAGGGGGCCATGAAAGGGTCGAAAATTTTTGACGTTTTATCCAATCTTGTACAAGGCGAGCCGTGTGCTTCGGGTCATTGTCTTGCTGAAAGATAACTTTTTCAGCAGCAAGACCCAAATTTTCGATGACTATCGGCAAATTTTGTTGTAAAATGGTCAGATACTGCTCCTTACGTATGATTCCATTAATGCGTACCAGACGACCTATACCGTTTTTGGTGATACACCCCCAAACCATGATTGACCCGCCACCATGTTTTACAGTTTGGGAAACATGGTTCGGTTTAATCGTGTTTGGGTCTCGTGTATAGTACCAGGAACGTCCATCGGACTGATAACGGTTTATTTTTGTCTCATCAGACCATATTACCTTTAAAATAAAAAATAAAGTGAATATTTTTATAATTTAAACATTTTTTGTTTTAAACTTACCATATCCCAATCTTCTTCAGTCCAATGCTCATGTGTTGCAACAAAATCGCGCCGCAGCTGCACATGTCTTTTTGTCAACATCGGTTTTTTTTCTTTTCAGATGCTTTGAGTCCAATTTTTTTTAAGGAACGGCGTGCTGTCCACTCACTTGCTTCGATATTTAGCACTTTAAGAGCTGCCGCGGGTGTTACCGCATTGTTCGAAGTGACCAATTGGGCGAGATGGCGGCATTGTCGGTCGTTAATTTTTCTGGGCCGACCACCTTTGTTCTTGGACGAGGTTTTAAAGTATTTTTGTTTTAACCTGTGCACTGTCATATGGCTAACTTTACATTCTGTTGCTATTTTACGCACAGATTGCTCCTCCTTTATTAATTTTAAAATTTTCTGCGTATTTTCTGACTGCATGATCACGTTTGCTACTTGACAAATCAATTATCACTTAACAACTAAAAAACTTCTGCCTGCTTATCGCAATTGCAAAAAATAACGGTAATAAAAGATCACATGACATGCGTGCATAACTGTAACATTTTAGTTATTCTTAAATTTCACTGTTCACAGTAAATTATTGTTGTTTTATGTTAGCATTTTTACAGTAGAGGTAAAATATGATGTCCACATAAAACATTTCAAACAAAATAAATTGAGTTTTAACTCTAACTGGTGAAATATACTTAGTTGAAATAAAAGCGCCTTTAACGTGTTACAGTATTGCTCGTCACTGTACATGCTATAGTAGTCATATCTCCGCAATTCCCATAACTGAGCAGGTTCTTGGTGAGAAAAGCATGTGTGAAAATTTTCAGTTCGATATCTCAAAAATTTGAGCGACTATGTATACAGACAGGCGGTCAGAAGGACATGGTTAATCCTGTTAAGTGTATAATAACATAACCTTTACATATAAATTGTGCCAAACAAATATATGCGCCTAGTTTTTGTTTTTTTTGTCCCACTGTACATACTCCTTCATTTAGAACACTCTGCACTCAGCAACTGTCAAAAAATTCGTCTGAAAACAAGTGTATCTCAGTTGTGTGCTACTTTTACCGATCAGCTGTCAGTCACCGCCAGACAGCTGTTTGTCTGAAATGTCAAAGAAAAGTACACACATAATTGAGTTGTTTTGCCATAAGAACAGCTGAGAAGTGATGCCCTCTAAATACATTTTATATTGTATTCTAAGTAACAAGTAATCCACTACACACTAATTGGTGACTAGACGCGAAACAATAATGAATTAAGGCGTCCTAGTTATTTAGTAAATTTTCGTGCCTATGCTAGGGTAGAGTGTTCGCTTTCTGTTTCCATGAACAAAGGGATCGAGCCACGGTCTATCAACTTGGCAAAATTCTTAATAATTTCAAAAAGTAATCTACGCTACGCTTGCTCCTACTAAAATAATATCTATATGTTATATAATGATTTTAATAACAATATCTCCAATTTTCCATTTTCCGCATATTAAAATTGTTCTCAAAAGATTTCGGTAGATCAAAAATAAAGAAATTTGTTTTTTTTGCTTGGTACTCGAAAAATAGGTTCTTAGATACCTCTAAGAAAGTCTCTCCACGTATGAGCTCTTAATTCTAAGGGGAACGTACTCCGCCTTACCGCTTCTATTTTGTTGTTATTACCACATAGAATAATTATTTTCTTGCTTGAGAAATATGAAGTTTTTGACTATTTTGAATTTTTTAAAAACAGTAAAATTGAAATTTGGAGTTATGGCTAGTTCCAGCTTCGAGAAAAATTTCAGTTTCGAGGAGAGTTTCAGTTCCGGTCGGCCCAGTTTGTATGAAAAATATAAAAAATAAATAATTTTGAAAAATTCTCTAATAGAATATTATTTCTAGGCTAGAATATACCCTCAAAAAATTAAAACAAACACAATTTTAATTAAAACGCCATTTTTAATATTTGTAATTATTTTTATTTATAATTAGACTTCTCTTATCCACCTCAATTAATCATTACTCAATATCATTTAATATGTATCAATATTAGTATTATTATTAATATTATTATTTGTGTCACATTTCGCAAACAATATGAATATTTTGCAATTTCTTTAACCTAATAACAAATATGCCTTACGAAATATAATAGTAAGTGTTACATACATACAAAATATCATTGGTAATTGTTGTAAGTAAATCAAATACAAACATAAGTGAAATACTTAGAAACCGGAGTGAGCTTAGAGAATACGCAAAATCAACATTAATTACACAGCACAATGCCATTACTTCAAACCATTATCACACCAATGTAATTTTGGGTGGTAATCGTATAAGTAATCATTACCGCAACTTAGCATTACCACAAATAATCATTACCATTACCATAATTGGATTTGTTTTTTGTTAATATTTTCATAATAAAGCCATTAGATAATTACTATTTGCTTTTTACAGTCTACAATTCTTCCTTAATCATCCGCGTTGCGTGTTGTAATTATATTTTATATTGTAACTAATTAATACTTTGTTTGATACGTCATTACATCGTTCAAGTATTATAAATAATACAGTACTTGTCTAGCACTTAAGTAATGTGTCTAAATACTACTTTCACTGGGGTTACTATATGCTGTTGTTAGGGGACAGTCAGTTGACTGCTTTTAATAAATATGCTACATTATTTCGTTTTCTCAAGGGCAGGAACAGCATTGAAGGGTGCATTAGTATATAAAGAGTTTGTTGCTGCATTTTTTTAAGATACATACCTACATAGTAAAATCAAAGTTGTAAAATGTTAAGAAAGCAAAGAAATATTTATATAGTGGATGAGTCTGCTGAAAGTGTGACGTTGCAGACAGTTCTTAATTTAGGCGAGTGCAGAGTAGGGATTTTGTCGGAAAATTTACTGTGAAATTTGAATGTAGAAACGTGATCTGAAAATATTCAGTCACTAACTGCACTATTGCCCAGCCTTTCCAAGACTTTTGTTGAAACATCTCCACAGTTATTTTCCGTCGAGCATGGCCGATTGAGGCAGCTGAGCTCAAAAAATTTTAGACAAGCTCTTTGTTGATTTTTTGTGGCCTTCGCTCAGTACTTAGGGGTACCTGGAGTATTTCTTGAGTAAATTGGCAAGTTTCAAAGTGCCATGACGGCTTAGCAATCAAATTCTGTTTCCGCTTATATGATTTTCAACACTTTCTGTCCGTTGCTGTGCTATCATATAGGTATGAGTAAAGGCTAAGCAACTAAACTGCCTAACTTCTTCCTGCCTTCTGCCTTCACACGCTTTCCAGCTGCACTGCACCGCACCAAAGCAAAGCGTTTCAATTAGTTTGTAAATTTTTGTAGACTAGCAAGCGATAACAATTAGTACAATTTGAATTTATAAATATATATATGTGTATGTGTATATATATATAGTCATAATAATTATATGAGTCTAGACTAGAGGTTTCGGATAAGCTATAACAATGCAATGCTTGATTATGCTGATAATAATGATTGTGTATAATGATTGACAATGACAATGACATTAGCGTAGATGATGATGATGACGATGATAATGAGTAAATGGCAATGCTGAGATTTCGCTATTTGCTTTAATTAATTATCTTTTTTTTTGTTTTTTTTTTTATTTTTTTCACGATTCTCGCTTGTATATGTATGAATGCATATATGTATATGGTTATGCTTGTATGTGTATAATTAAATATATTATTTACGGTATGTTTTACAATTTTTATTAGTTGTACGATTGGTTTGCTATATAATATATGCATTAGATGTTTAATTTTTGGTATAAAGCATAAGATGTGGTTC
This sequence comes from Bactrocera correcta, assembly GCA_027475135.1. Taxonomy (NCBI): domain Eukaryota; kingdom Metazoa; phylum Arthropoda; class Insecta; order Diptera; family Tephritidae; genus Bactrocera; species Bactrocera correcta. The sequence goes on from CM050323.1 coordinate 107,335,934, forward strand.
TTTTTGGGGGAGCGTTTAGAATGCGGTGAGAGAGTTAGTGGAATTTTGTCGCTTTAATACAAGCTTTTGGTGGCAATTTTCGCAATAACCAAATATTAGTAGAGGCATTTTAGTTTTAATTTCTGTTTTGCATGCACAAAGTATATACATATATTATTTATTTATATAATACATTTAAATTTGGATTTTATTTTGTATGTTTGTATGCAAATATGTAGTTATATATAGTTTTTTACTGGCGTCGTTTACAAAATTACACGTATACCAAAATAAGTTGCCGAATCTGGGTATGAAGCATATTCACCAAATTTTGCAAATTCTCAATAATAATTAGTATTTCTAAACATAGCGTGTATGTGTTTGTATGTTGTATGAATTAAACTATGCTTAAGCGTTACTGTACAATTTAGCTGAATTCTTTCATGTTTTTTTCAATTTTTTACACTACAAAATATTCGCTACAAATTTTGTGCTTTCATACACAGTACACATTTAGGCGCAGATTTGCAACTTTCTTTTCCTAATTCTGTAAATATTTAATGGACCAATGCGCGTTTATGTATTTAGTATATATGTATGTATGTACATAAATTTTATAATGCAAATATTTCTATGTATGGGTGAATGTATTTTAAAAATAGAATGCCAGCTGCACACATGTAAATAAATAATTTATGCAATTTTTACTTCATTTTATGCGTAACTGTTTGTTGTTTGCGTGTATACGTGAATATAATATTTGTATGCTTTTGTATATGTTTTTTGTATGTATATGAAAACTGAATGCATATATGTATGAGTATGAATGATTTATGCAATTTAAATATTTACGAGTAAATATATGAGCTCTTTTACATCTGTTGCTATGACTCGACTATGCGTTTATTATGTTTTTGTATGTTTTAATGCTTTAATTGCTCGGTGAGTTTATTGTTATTGCGTTTTTAGCTTATCTTTGCGAAAAAATATATAAAAAAATGTGAAAATATATAGAAATTCTTTTATAAAAAATAATGCTTTATAAAGTTCTAAAACTGAGTATCACGCCAAATATTATTTGTAGTCCAGTAAGTATATGCTGCGCACAAAAACAATGAACTTTATGCATTAACAATAATGTATACAATAAATTGCTTAAATTTTATACAAATCCAACGAGGGGTTCCCGAGTTGCTATAGTCAGCTGCTCCAAAAAAGAAGTTTCATCAAAATTTGTTGCAAAACAGTGATGTAATTTGGTTTTTCAGAAATTTTAGCATATGCAAAAGTATCAGTAACTGTTAATGTACATTCTAATTTCGGTGAAAATTTTCAAACTTTCATTTATTCAATAACAAGAATGATGCAGGCAATAAATTGCTTGAACTTCATACAAATCCAACGAGGGGTTCTCGAGTTGCTATAGTCAACTACACCAAAGAAGTAGTTTCTTCTAAATTTGTTGCAAAACACTGATATATTTTTATTTTTCAGTAATGTTAGCATATGTCAACGCTTCAGAAACTGGTAATGTATATTTAGATTTTGCAGAGAAATTTTGAACTTTCTTGTAAACAATAACAATAAAGTATGCAATAAATTGTTTAAATTTCATACAAATCTAACGAGTGTTTCTCGAGTTACCATAGTCAGCTAAGCCAAAAAAGGAATTTCGTTAAATTTGTTGGTTCTAAATTTACTACAGCTATTGTATATTCAAACATTTCGAAAACTTTTACTATGCATTGTAAAAAATTTTCGGGAATATTAGCGAAATTAAAACTAAATCGTAGAAAATACAAAATCGCTTGAAATTCTTTAAACTGTTAAAAGCAATTTTAAAAAGTATAAATTGTGGTTTAGGTTGGAAAAATGTATGTACATTATGCAAAGGTGTGTCATGTTTTAGAGATCTTTGCCATAGTTTTGACATATAACTAGAAACATTAATTTTAAATAATTAAAAAAAACCTAACACATTTTGCGAGCATTTTCTTTACTCTGCAATTATCTGAAAATTGTTACAATATTTTTATGGACACTGCTCAACATTTGCTGCATTATTTATTAACATTTGCTTCTTCTTCACATATACTGCCATAATCGCTCACCCAATAGTTTTTACATAATATTTTGTTTATTACTTTTCATAAATAACTGTTATGTAAGTAATTTTTTACTTCAGTATTGACAATTTATCTTAGTTTTCGTACTTGCAATTGAAATATTTTATTTGTAGTAATTACTTATGATTGTTTGTTTTAAATTTCATAATTTTCGCAAGCACATTATCGATACGTTTACACTCGGCCTCAAAGAATTTTGCTTGCTTGCACCTTACACTGTTGCATTGGCATCCACATTAGCTATTATTTTATGGCGTGTTTCTAATTAATTTTTATGTATTTCAACTTTTTCTCTTTTGTGGTATTTCTATGCACTCTTTATGTGCTCTACTTATAAGATTTTACATTTGTTTTGCTCACGCCTCTACTATTTATATTTCGCTTTATCTTCGCTGGTTTGCCATTCTTTATTGCAAGCGGAAATTCGTTAGTACTGCAGTGTAAAAAAATATTTGCAATAGATAATTCTGATAATCAATTATTGTTTTTCTCTTATGCATTTGGACGGTTTTTTGTGTGTTTGTTTTTTTTTGGTAATTTTGGGGGTTATTTTTAGCAGCACTGAGTTTAAAGTTAAAAATATTCGAAAACATTTAAATTTATTGAGAGTATGCATTATATTAAATATAAAGATTTTTAATATTAGAAAGTATATTTTTAATGAAAAAAAATAGAAACCGAAATTAGTTTTAAGCAACAGTTAAGGTTCTGGCTATTAGTAGATCCCTTAACCGAACGGAACCGAAAAACCATTCCCAACCAATCTATAAAAGCCAATGTAAGTCTGCTTTTCATCATTTTGTTGAGTGAAGGTGTTAAACATAATATGAGGTGACTTTCGGGTTTCTGATTACTAAAAACATATCTATCCCATTAATACAAAAAAATATATTTTTTTTTCTCGCTAAAGCACTGTTTATTTCATCAAAGTCATGACGGATTATTTCCATAAATAAATTTATGTGTAGTGTTGTTATCTATCACTACTATCTATAGAGTAATTTAGAGGATCCCAGTAACTTTTACTTGGTATAGATCGATATCACACCATCAAAAAACCTCAGGAGAAGCTTAGAGAAAACTATTTTATTTTATTTCGAGAAAGCAGTTAATAGGATTGAGAGACTGTCCCAATTTTGGTAAAAATTATAACCATTTTTAGAACCTATGAAAACCTATTGTAAAATTCATAAAAAATTGCTAAAATATTTTTCAAATTAAATAATGAAAAGAAAACGAAATTAAGTTTATTTTACCAATTTTTTAAATACTCAGCTGAATTATGCGTTCTTTAATTAGGCAATCTACAATTTGTACGAATCTGGAGACCAATTTCTTTAACAGAAAACAAAAAATTAACTAAACGCATTAATATAGCTAACAGTTGCCATACAATTCATATTTTTATTTTGGTATTATTTATAGTACAATTTACAAATACATATATGCTTAGGCGGTATTTAAATTTATTTTGTAAAAAGCTAAACATTGTACCACAACAGTTTGTCGTAATAATATACATACAATACAATATTTTAGTTGCACAAGTCCACACGGCAAACTCGGAATGAAAAATTTAGAACTAACGAAATTTTCTCACCACTAAAAGCTCTGCAGAGCTTTTGCAACTTTTATTTCGGCTTGAAAAAGTTTTTGGAAATATTATCAGTACAAAATTCGTATGCAAAAATAAGCACAAGGACGCAAATTAAAAATGAACTGTTTGTTGAGTAAGTGCTTATTTCAAAGTAATACAGGGGCTACTACGCTTTTATCCAAAAAAAAGCTTCACATTCTCACTTATGCTTTCATCAAAAATAGTTTTATTATTCACTTGCCTGCGTTTATTTTGAATAACTATGCATTTTGTTTTTGGTTTCACTTAATTTATTTTCATCTCAATTTTATTTTTGTAATACTATGTGTTGCTGTATTTAAATACATACTTTCGTTTGTGAGTGTAACTACTTTGAAGTGTCCTTGCTGTAACTATTTCTACGCTTTAATCAAGTTTCTTGCTTCAACTAACTTCTACAAAATATCGATTTTTCTTTGCAATTCTTTGAACGTTTTTGCTTTTTCTTAGTTTCTCTTTTATCTTCTTCTTATTGCATATTAAGCTACAAATTTTTACAACAGTTAATGATTTTCTTACGCAATTTGTTTTGAGTTCTCTTCAAATACGTTATAGCGAAAATTTTCGGCTCGGCGGCAACAATGTTTGCTTGTATCACGTACGGTATGACAGAAACCATAAATAAATTAATGGAAGTACTGTGTTTGAGTAAAGCTTTAAAAAGTTCGAAACGCTTGAAAGGTGAAGGAGCTTTTTTTTAATTAGCTTAGCTTATAAAAAATTTCTAATTTTCTTTAAGTATTAAAAAAAGCTTTGAGTAAGCTTTTGGTGAAAGCTTATTTTTTGCTATGAAACTTTTATTTATGCTCTTATTTTCGAGTCGAAAAACTTTTTTGTTGGAGAAAGAAGGTGCTTTTATTGTCTAAAATTGAAAAAATATATATTTCCTTTCTTTTAATAGCGAATAAAGCTTTGAATAAAATTTTGTTGAAAGTTTATTTTTTCTTATTCGGAGCTTTTGTTTATAACTATTTTTTCGATTCACACAAAACTTTTAAAAAGTTTACCATCTTTCTCTTTCCAACAATTAAAGCGTTGAAAAGGCTTTTAGTGAAAGCTCCGATCGAGCCTGAAGTTAAGAGTGAAGCTTATTCAAAATCTTTAAAAACGCAACGAAATTTACTTAAAATTCTTCTTTTATATTGTTGAAAATTATACAAAGTTGAAATTTTATTAAAAGCTTTTATATGTGAAAGCTTTTTATAACATCTGAAGCTTTTGAAAATTTAATAACTCATCTTAACCATTCTATTTGAAACATATACAAATGTGAGCTTAAAAGTTTTTAAGCATGCGTACATATAATTCTGAAAGCTCCAAAAGCTTTAAAGCACATAATAACTCAGTAGTTATAGGTTTACCAGCAACATAATTTCCTTTCAAGCACAGTTTTTTACAACAAAAATTTAATCAATACTTAGCAAATCCTTAGTACTGCTTACATAATTTTTTAACCTTATTTATTGTTTATTAATTTGTTTAATTTGCTATGTTACTATTGTTAAGTATAACTCGTAATTGTAAGACAGTAGTTCGATATATTTTTTGTGTATTTTCTTGTTTCTTCTTCTTGTATTATTTTATTTTTTAGTTTTGGAAAAAAATTACTTTTATATAAAAATGTAACTAAATCAGAGAAATAATTCTCATGCTATTGCACTCCCTGACATTGTTGTCGCCTGACGATCACTCTGCAATTCACGATTGCGTTCGTGCTGCTCGGTTTCGGAACTGTGATGAGAGTAGAAAATAGGTATTTACAAATCAAAATACATAATTTGATCGTTTAGGAGAGAGAAAAAGAGAGCCAATCTACAATGTTTCATAAAGCTTATGTTCTCTCTTTCACTCCATCTCTCTGCTATGTAAATTCCTCTTTCTTACTTTGAGCGCACGGCTATTGGACTTGCGGGCACAATATCCGCCGGCGGTGCATTGTTATTATTTGTTGTCGATGCACGACGGCCATTGCCCGATTTGAAAACAAATATTGAGTCATTCTCAATTTCATTCTCAATCTGCTATAGAAATTATAGAAGTTTATTCAGTTTGTGAATATAAATCTTGGATATTAATTTCAATGTGACTTACTTGACGTTTATAGGACAAACGTTCGCTTGAGACCGAACCACATGATGAGCTCTCCGAAACGGCTTGCGTAACGGTCGCCACTGTGGGTGGACTACTCGGTCCGGGGAAACGTTTGGAGCACACTTGCGATTGTATATGCTCACAGATGCGACGGAAGCGGCGAATATTGCCTGAAAAGAAGCAAAGGTTGGATGTTCAGTTTTTGTCGTAAAGTTCCCACACATCTTTAGTAAAAAGCAAGCTTCAATAATACGCGACGTGTTGTCATGATCTAATGCTCTCTACCTTGAGTTTGGTTATAAAAATGAGACCTACCTGATAACAAAGTGAATGTCAGTGCAAACAGCATATCCGATATATCTCCTTGTTTACAAATTGCGCTTATATCCACCTGAAAAATTAAAAGCTTATTGCTTAAAGTTATTCTAACCAATATAATAACGGATAGTATACCTGAAACTTGACATGCCGCTGAAACATGACCGGTCCATTGCCGTTGCGTTTGTATTCTACACGGAAGGATGTGGGTGAAACTACGCTATGTGAAAGCTCTGCCATCTGAAAGCGAAGAACAGCCATTACAAATTTTAAAATAAACTAGAAATCGCTATCAAACTAATAATTCCATTTCACGAAGTCTAGAATATAACTCACCGACAAAAAGGCATGTATCAGATGTGCCTTCACAGTCGCTATTGGCTTGCCTTTTACTAAAATTGTAAACGTTTCGTCCTTCTCTGTGGTTATTAGATTGCCAAACCACGAACGTTTTGTCAACTCGGGCGATGATTCGGGCGTCAAATGCACCTCGTCCGCGGAAACTGTTAGAAGGCAGTTAGTAATAATTACGCCTTGAGTGAGGCTCTTAACTTACCTTGCAGCTTTCTTCGATGAAAGCGTGGGCTACCCAGAAAACTATTTTTAATATTTGTAAGACGCGTCTTCCACAGTTGGCCACCGGGCGCATTACATGGTGAACCGGGCATCACTGGTGAACTGTTGTTCATTAGCGGTGATGTTGTAGGATTCATAACTGCAAATATTTATTATTAGAAAATAAATATTCTACTAAAAATCAGGGGCTTAAAATTGGTTGGAGACTTAGCTAATTCCGCTGGATTGGACTTAGTTCTTTTTCGAAATAATTTCGCTACAGTTTCCTTTAAAAACTACTTTGTTTTTCTAACATAAATCTACTTACCGCTATTCGCTTCCGGATCGTGGAACATGCTAATCGCTATAGTCGGTCCCGAATTGGCACGATGATGCACGGTTGAGCCGCTACCACTACTGCTGCCACCACCGGGACTGCCGGGCACACCGCCACAGCTCGCCTGCAGCGCCGCCTGGCGTTCACTGCGTGAGTCTCGACGTTCGCGCGCTTCGCGTGCTTCACGCACTGCAACAATATCACTGCTGCCACCGCTGCTACCACCACCAACCCCACCTCTATCACCACCACTGCCACCGCCAATAATACCCTCCACGCCACTTTGCGAAGAATGTGAGGGCGTACGACTTACAGACGGATGATGGTGTGCCGAGCCGGAACGCTCGCGGCATTCACTCGAATAGGTAGAGTGACGGGACGAGTGTCCGGCGGATGTGGCCGCTGGCGAGGATGGACGTGAGATGGCATTCACTTGTTGTTGCGCCGAATTGATGGGCGAATTGCAGCGTGTGGGACTGTGATATGACGAGGAACGCACCGAGGAAACCGTAGTGGGCGAGCGACGCTGGTGATTGCGCGAACTGCTGTAGGACCGGAAGCTGTGATTGATTCGGTTTTGTTCGAAACGATTTGGAATTGGTAACGAATGAAAGCGCAAGCAATGATTCGAAATGAATTTTTGTTTTTTGCATGAAATGTTGCGCAGCGCGTTTGTTCGTGTGATTAGTTTTGGAGGTTTTTGTGTGGACGTAGTTAAGCAGCGGCAATGCGTAACAGCGAACATGCAAGAAATATATGACAAAATGACAAAAGCGTTTAGTTTCGAATGTATACATGTGTTTTTTGCATTTCAGTTTGTAGCTCTGTGGCAACGCTCTGTGTGAACTTACTTGAAAGCTTGCCGTCTAGGCGTTAGTGGTGAACCTTCCGATATCTGTCCATAGCTGGGCGAATTCGTGCCATTTATACGACAGGTATCGAGTCGTTTTCTGGGCGGATCCACTGCATCTAATTCACTACGTGATTTTTGAGCGATTTCATCATCATCTTCCAAAGCAGGACGCCTTCGTTTGCGATCCAAGAGTAGAAAATATATAACTTTCTCTGTGTTGTGACTGAAAAGTAAATTAGTTGAAGAAATCGTTGTATTAAAAAATGTATTAAATAAAATAGTCATATTTAGAACCAAATCAAACAGATGTTAGGAAGAAATTGAGCAACTTGAGAAACCTTCATACATCTATCAATCAAAAGTTTCGGAATCATATGTGTATATTATAGCATCGATAAAATACGAGTAATAGATAGAGCCAATGACTGCCAAATGAACCGCGTGAGCGCCAAACCACAGGCGACCCTTTAAGACCATTATCTCCCAGATGGTAACCAAATTAAGGGTTATCCAGGGTTACTTGCCTACTGGCATAACTTAACGCAGTAAAACTTGGTATTGGCGTTACGGATAGCCTTAATATCCACTGGCTATCCACTAGAAGATTTATGCACTTCTTATTAGAGAAGAGACCCACTGACAGCTTCTGTTATGCCTACAATTTCGGCCTCAAAGACTGAATTTTAATCATTTAGTTTGGAGCTACCTTCTGTGTATGGGGCAATGACTCATCTTCAGAAGTTCCATATTTGAAGAGATTTGTAAGCCCTGCTCTCAGTGTAATCTCCCCATCTTAGGTTTTATCTAGAATAAATCGGAGTTATTTGACAGAGATCGATACTACAATAGCTTTACTTTTTAAATTTCGAAATTTTTGTCCTTCCTCTTTACTTTGGTAATCTCATCATTCCCAACCAACTTTTTATGCCAAAAGGTTATGTGTGGGTGGCTCTCTATGTTCTACACATATTCGATTTCATCATGTACTAGTTTTCAGATATCCAAAGTTTATATCTATTCACAGTGCCAACCATTCGAACCGTTATTATTTATTATGCAAGTACTGAACAATCAGTTCTCCCACCCACTGGACTAAGCTTCACATTGTAATTGCATTTAATTAATGTGCTTGCTAAATGTGTTAGAAGAACTCCGCCGAATGTCTGTATAAAAGCGAATACGCGCGACGTGGTGCCATAATAAACCGAGCCGCCTACAACAAGTACCGTTAATCACTGTTTACGACGAAGTCCAAGAGAGAAGTAACAAGACATGAAGCACATACTTACATAACCTCACACATACTTTTGGAGTACTTACTTCGAACTCAATAGCTCTTGTATGAGTTTATCCTTTTCCTTGAAGCAACCCAGCGAGCAAATCGCATTTAAAACATCCGGATCCACCGCTGAGGCGGACGGTATGACATGCGTTTGCACCACCTCCATCATCGGCAGTTCCAATTCCAATTCACCTTTGCCACCAGCCGTGACCCATGGATGGCGATTTATTTCCGACAACTGTGTGTGAGAGAAAGAGAGCGACAGATTAGAGCGATGGAGTTGTTGGTTCGAAACCAAATCGAATTCGCATTAGAGTGGTGTAATTTTTGTTTTTTACGAGTGTGAAGAAAGTAGGGAAGTGGGAATGTGAAAGGTGTGATTTAGGCATGTAAATGCAAATAACTGTAAATCAAATGCACGAACTGTTTGACAAACGAGCGCGTCTGGGAATTGACTGGTGACACAAGCAAACAAAAGCTGCCACCTTCTTCGGTGTGTGTATGCAAAAATGCGCTGTGGCACATATGTACATGCCAATCGGACGGAAAATTGCGAGCCCAACAAGACAGCAACAATAACAACAACACAAACACATGGGGCTACATGTCACTTGAATAGTAGCCGTAATGCAATCAGTGCTGTTGCCGTCAACAATTGTCGCTTTTATGACTGACTGCCTGCCGATTTACTGTTGTTTGTTATTGTCTTCGCCTGACTGGGGATGTTACGGAATGATGTGTGAACCACCCTTGGCTTTACGCATAACTTTAGACAGCCAAACGCCATTAGACGCATATGTCTGTACGTATGTGCATGTATATGTATCTATGTGTAGGTGTATGTATGGTTTATGGTGTGTATGTACAGTTGATGACTCACCGTCAGTCGTCGATCCGGATTCACCTCAATCATGCCGCGCAATAAACTCTGACAGTCGGGCGGCACAAAGTGCGGTATGTGAAACACGCCACGCTTCACTTTCTCCAGCAGCTGGCGTAGGTTGTCGTCATCGAAGGGCAATGCGCCCACCAATAGCGCATATAGGATAACGCCACAGGACCAAACATCCGCTCTGCGTCCATCGTATTTTTCACCCTACAAAAGAAATCCGTAATGCAATAAAAACTTGTGTGGCAGTGAAATGAAAAGAATATAAAAGCAGCTACAAAGATTTGCTGTAAACTCATCACTATTATATTTCTGTCATTGCTGGCTGGTAATATGTCGCAGTAAAAAGGAAATATGTATATGCGAATGTGTTGGCTTGTGTATTAGGACAGAGCGTTTATTGAAGTCCATAAATATGATTTTGCTAATGAAAAGCTTAAATTTTTAAGACACCACAAAAATATTCTGCTTCAGCGAAAATTGAATACTTTTATAAGAAAATGTTGTGCGAAATTCGAAAATTTTCCAAAATTCTGAAAGACGACAAGACAAAACTTTTTAGAAAAAATATTGTGGAAATACCGAAAGTTTTCGAAAATTCAAAAATATTGTATTTTTTTCAAAGTGTTTTGACTTTAATGAAAAAAACAAAACGAAACTTTTTCGAAAAAATATTTTGAAGCATTTCAAAGTTTCGAAAATAGTGTCTTTTTACTCTTTAAAAATGATAACGACAAAAGAAACTTTTTGAAAACAAATTACGAAAATTTCGAAAATTTGAAAATAGTTTTTCTTAAAATTAAATCACTTTACAATAAAACTTTTTGAAAAAATTTTTCGCTAATTTTGAAAATTTTCGAAATTTCGAAAATAAGTCTCTTTTAAATTTAAAAGTAAAAATAACGCCAAAACGAAATTTTTAAAACATAAACGTGTTTTTATTTGTTTTTATTTGAACTAAGTTTCTAAGTGAGGAGTTTTTCCCACGCAAAAAGAAACTAATATACACATGCTTGGTTGTTTCTTTTCAAATTTCAATAACGCTCTTAACAATAAAATAAAGCCAAGCGAAATATTATTGTTTTCAAATAATTTGTAAAGTTTTAATTTATGCTGTGTTGTTCGCAAACGGAAATGCACAAATAATTTCACTATTTCAACTACGCAGTGCTTACGTCAGCGCTGGTCGATCTTCGGAGCCAAAGTAAATAGCGAGTTTATAATCGAGCAAAGGGCGCAAGCATACAAAATGTATGCGAGTAGAAGGAGGTTTGACTAATGAAGATGTTTCCGCTGCCAAAATGCAGCACTTTCAATAAAGAGGGGGTTGTTAAGGCTCATAGCAATGCATAAATGTATTTATATGCGTGGGGTGGGGGGTGCATTAAGCAGAGACAATTTTGGGGTGCAGTGCACATCTTCATTGAGTGCTTTCACTAACGAATTTGGTTAGCTTTAAAATACTCGACAACAAATCCTACAAGTTGCTAATAACTTAATGGTTTGAAGTATTCCGGCCAACCCCTTTTTATGTGTGACTCATATTTCAAAGCGCATAAAATGTACACAGTTAAATATATGAGACACATTAACACTGACGTTAATTGTTCGTGCTACAAAGGCAGGAAGTATGTGATGTTTGATTCTTTAAAGAGATTTCTGTGAAAATTTGATTAAGCGTCAGTCTCCCAGTCTCCACCAAAAGACAACTACTCTTTTAAAGGATTTTGTTTTAAATTCCAACCCTAATTCATAGTTTCGAACCCATTATTTATTAACAAAGTTTATACAAAAAATTTGTGAAAATAGTTTCCTAAATGAATTGCTATGTGAGGGTTGGTAACGTGCCACATTTACTAAGAGAGTGAAGGTCGTTATTTTTCGGCTTCATTCATTTTATTTCCATTAAAATTTTAGTTCATGTGAATGTAAATACTTGAGAATATCATATATGGAGACCATTTTGAACTAAAAATTTAAAAAATACTATTTAATTGACTGATAGCCTGAATCATTTTTAATATGTATGTTCTGTAGGGACCCAAATGAAACAACAGCATGAAGCTGCCGCTATATATATTTTGATCTACCATGAACTATAATTTCATTAGCGCGCCATTAACGGCATTTTTGAAGATCTCAAGAGTCTTTGAAATTCTTAAGCGTTCCAGAAAAAGTATATGCAGTTTAGAATATTCCAAGAAGTGTATGTCTTGACCGTAAACAGCTTAGTATGAACATTTCACTAAATAACTAACATACATACATATGTCCCAGACAATAATACTCAACCGGTGGCTACGTAGAAGACTAATGAGTAGGGCGTAGGTTATGTTTAGCGGATTAAAGTTTCGCACTCCGGCTATGCATGATTCTCCCTTCAATAAAAAATCAAAATTTAATTAAACGCAATTCCCGTTCCCTACAAATATGTCTAGCACTGACCAAGCAGAGAAGAATCTCAACCGAAAATATCCTCTTCCATTTTTAATTTTTGTACGCAATAAAATTTAAAACTGCTATAACCTTAAGCATTCTTCCTATCCAAGTTTGTTGCTGTTGTACTATAAACTCACTGCTCTTTGCCTTTTTATGTTATTTCATGTGTATTCAAGGGCATTTAAGGCACGCTGAAGGACATGCGTGGATTTTTTTTGTATTGAAATTGAGAAAACATTCACCATACACGCATTTAAAAAGAGGAATGAGAGTCTGTCTTCAAACACAGTGGAGACATACGCGGCTGTACATATATGTAATGTCAAGGCAATATCGTAAATTTAGTTTTTAGCATGGAGATTGGCATAAAGGACATACATTTTTAGCTCAAAATATTTGACATATATTTATGGCATGCCGAATGACAAAGGAATTGGAAGAATTGCTAACTTGTGAGCGGATTGATGGAATTTATGTGACATTAATATAAACTTTGGTTTGGTAAAAAAGAATAAAAGGAATGTAGTTTAGTGTAGGTATAGTGGTATATAAAAATGCTATTATTTGCTCTGTGCTAATAACAATTCCCATAATTCATATTGAATTATAATCTGGAATATTGTATGTCAATACTTATTCGTCAGTAGTGAAGGCTATATGTATATATATATATTACTTAACCGATGCTACCAGAAAAACTGAGATAATCAAGGTAATAGTATCTAGTAACAGTAACGGAAATTTGGCAACAATGTATGTTGGTTATTTAGTGCAATGTTCGTACAAAGCTGCTTACGATCCATCTTTATATATCAATACTTATTCATCAGTAGTAATGGCTGCATAACTTAACTGGTGTTAACAGAAAAACAATCGGGTAATAGTAATGGTTAACAGTAACGGAAAATTGGCAACAATGGTATGTTAGTTATTTAGCGAAATGTTCATACTAAGCTCTTCACGGTCAAGACATACATTTCTTGGAATATTCCAAACTGCATATACTTTTTCTGGAACGCTTAAGAATTTACTTTTCAAAGTACAGGCTTAAGTTCTGTAGAGTTAGGATGCAGATAGATGATGTGAAGGTTTAAGTTTTGTAGAATTAGGTAATGAAACTGCTGCTGGTAACGGATACATACTTGTGCAACTGTTCACCGGAGCTTTTACACAAATATGAAACTGAAAGTGCAGACCATCATTACTTCAGCCACGGTTTGAAAAACCTTCAAATTCATAGTTTGATCTTAGCCAACCGCCAAAGTAGCTACCCATAAGGGTGAACAATCCAGGACAATTTAATAAAACTTATTTTGAACCATGGCCCAGCTGCTTGCCTGCAGCGCATTCAATAAGAATCCATATCACTTAACCCAAATCTCGACGTGCAAGCCATTTTTAATAACATTTCATTTAGTATATCTAATACTGTTCTTTCATATGCACACGAGTGTATTCTTCACCGGGTTTTTTCATTATTATTTCGACATTTGTATTAGCATCTCTCCTGATAGCAATATATTCTCGTATGCCAAAAATGCTTTTGATGTTCCTTGGTCGACAAACATACATTTGCGCTCATTTGTGCATGTCCATTCCTCAGCACGCCGCCATCGTCCATCTTTGCGCACAGTTTGGGACTGGCCTAGAATGTCGTTTACATGTTTTGTCCTGTCGTTGACGACGCAAACACACAATGCAAAATATACATATGATAAACCAGTAAGCAAAATGCTTTTAAGTGCAACGCTTTTAGGTGGAACAGCTGGAGATGACTCGCAGAATAGTCAATGACCATTATTTGAAGCCACAGCTAATCGTGGTAGAATAGATTGGTTTATGAAGAAGATGAGGTGGGACCAGAGGTCGAAACTTCTTGGTCCCGGTTGTTTTTGTTATTGTTGTTGTAATGGCCGAACTGAAAGTCCTTGGCCTCTTAAAAACATCCGAGTCCGTTCCAGTTACTAAGGCCTCGTAATCACTAGAATTCCTCTTACGCATCGCTTATTTTACGTTTACAAGCAGTCTGGATTCGTCAAATATTTCATGCTAATCGCAATACCGTTACTTTTCGCTGACTGGGTGCATGTGGTGGCAACAGCATACACAAATCTTGGCAACACCAGCTGCCAACAGCAAGCAAGCCAACAACCAGCAACTCAACTATTGCTACACTTGTCAGTCGCATGCCATCAATTTGGTATAGAAATATGTTGCTATTGTTTTTGTAGTTGCTTGCCTGCAGCCGTATTGTCCTCCAGCAGAAATGACCCGCTTGGCCGGCCTCAAAGCATGCGAGTGTGCGTCTTTGGCTCTCAACATATGAAATATGCGCTTGTTGTGTGCCACTTATGCGTCCCCACTTACAACGCTGCGCCGACAAGCATGTTTGGCATTTTGCCGTTACACGTCAATGTCAGCGCGCTGTGTACGCTCGTCGGTGGTCCACACTTCCTGCCGCACTTCCTTCCTGCCCCGGCCTGACTTTGTAAATATTTGTGATTTTATAAATTTTTCACTCGCAACCGGCACAAAGTGAATGCTGCAAACATACCGTTGCTTTCGTTTCGCATGTGAATGTCACATGAACGCCACACCACCTGTCTACCCATTAGACTCGGTGGCAGTACACTGCTGCAGCTGCGTCCTTTGTCAAAGTTACCCCACTCTCCGGCGCCTGCAACACATGTTCACTCGCTCCACAGCATTCGTGCGCGCACTCGTGTTTGGTTGCTAGTTTTCGATTAGCATATTTCTGTAATCTGCATAGTATATGCGGAGCTTTCCTAATATTCCTTCCTTTTGCTCTTAAATGTCTTGTTTGTGTCACCTTCAGCTTCTTTTATTCTTCATTTATTTTGAATTTTCTTATCTTCTTACATTTTTTGACATTTATGGAAGATTTATGCGTTCGCATTATATCGAAGTTATTCAAATCTCAAACGTATTAGAGGGACGGAGAAGAAATGAGTATTGAAATGGTACTCATATAGTATAAAAACCGAATTAGAAATGATATGTGAATGTACTTGATGGAAGGATTTTAGTAGTAGAAGATTTAAATAATTTTTTTTCATAATTTTCGTTATTTGTAATAGAATAGAATAAAGCTGAAATACCAAACTTCGTTAGCAATGGCATCAGAATCGTAATTAACTGGTAACGAAAGGTAACCTTACCCCGCTATCAGAAGAATGTGAACGAATCGGTGATCCCATCTCCTGCTTCTACTACTATATAGTGGGAGCTTCGGGAGAACTTAGACAGGGCTGGACTACACTCGGTTTATGCGCTGCCTCAAGATCCTTTTGGACCTAGATAAATCGCAAGAGATCTAGTGAGTTCCTAACTTCCAGTAAGATTGCCACGTCCTAGTTGTGAGAGTTCTAACAGGCCTTTGTCCTATGGGTGCCCATACTGTAAGCTTGGGAATCGTACTGTATGCCAACTGCAGAAGCTGTATGGAAGAAGGTGTTGGTGGAAACAACTACCTCGCATAATTGAGTTCATCTTATACTTTTTCAGTCTAACATGTCCTTTTTGTATGAAAATTGATTGTTGCCAAGATTTTTCTCTTTTGTTCGCTCGGTTGTCTGTACATACGCTAAGTTTACGCTAGTGTATGAGATATCTATCTGAAAATTTTCACACGTCCTTTTTTCCACAAGGAGTTGCTCTTTTGTCGGAACCGCCAATATCTGACCAATATATCACATAGCTGTCATGCAAACTGAACGATCCGAATCAAATGCTTGTATGGAAAACTTTTTCATTTGACGAGATTTTTTCTCCAAATTTAGCATGTGTCATTATTTAAGGCATTAGTGTAATCTTTGAAGAAATTATTCTGATCGGACCACTATAGCATATAGCTGTCACGCAAACTGAACGATTAAACTCAAGTACTTGTAAGGAAGCTTTTGTATTTGTGAAGGGTATTATAGCTTCAGTGGACCCGAAGTTAACTGTTTTTCCTTTTTTAATAGTTTTGCATTCCATCATGGGCCTTTTCAAATTTTAATCGCTTTACGATCTCATCTTTTAATAATATCCGCGATACTTCACTTTATCCATCAGCGAGATAATTAACTAATTAACAGCCTAAATAGCAGCATAACACTTCGTATTTGCACCGTTAGTTAAGTAGGATAGTTGCCTTTGAGCGAACGTTGGCAATATTTACCGTTAACGTTGATGGGCAGCAGCAGCAGCATGGCATTAGCATCGTCACCGGAATCAGTTAGAATGCGAGCGTGGAAAATGAGGCTCATTCCAGCTTATACAGGCAGATATACCTGACTCTATAAACATACATATGTATACGCTATAGCGGCCACTGTATAAACTTATACATATACATATAAACGCTGTAACTGTTACTATATATACCTATATATCTGGTAAATCCAACGTGATGCTTATTAGCACACATTGAAGCACGCTGCCATGGCCACTTTTGCTCTCATTTGGCATGCTGCAGTGGCTCCAGCCACTTGTCCTTGCCCAAGCAGCAATGCAGTCGCACGCATACACACACACCCATACACATCTATGTATGTAGTGTGTTTGAGCGCCCGGCCGTATTTGCACAGCTTTCAGTGCTGCTTGGCCTGCCGAACCGCCTGCCTGCCTGCCTACAGCTGTTGCCAAAAGTGGTGCGCTTATGCGGGACAATATTTGACTTTACATAAAAACGGAAGCACCAAACTGTACGCACAGCCATACTATAAACACCAGCACACCAATTAACACTGCTGCAGCGCTGTTGTTGTTGGGATGCTGCGCTGGGTAGCTGTTGCTAATCTATATGCCTAAATCTCTGCAGCTAAATATGGCCAAACAGTCAACTAGCCGAACTTTGGCGTTGGACACTCGTGTCATCATCAATGTTTACAGTTAGCCAGCTATATATGTATGTACCGTATGTGTCTACACTTACCCTGATGACCTCGGGACATGCATAATGCGGCGATCCACATGAGGTTTCCAGCATAGAACCGGCCGGTTGCAGTGAAGCCATACCGAAGTCGGCAATTTTGATGTTGTTCTTTTCGTCCAGCAGCAAATTTTCGGGTTTCAAATCTCGATGACTGTAATGTATAAAGTAATAAAAGAGGTGATGAAAAATTTATGCGCATCTACCATATGCGTGTGTGAGTGTGGGAAGGATGTAAGTGCAGTCAAGCAAGTGTATGTATGTGTGCATGTATATTCACTTCTGTATGTAGATGGTGCAAGAAGATTAGACGGAAAAGTTATTTAATGCCTGACGACGCGGCAAATTGGCTAGGCATGAAAGTTTACTTGGCAGCGCCAACGGGCGATAAAGCCGCACCCGCTTGGGGATTTGTTAAGCAGTGAATTTAAATGCGATTGAAGCAATGAAGTCAGAAATTAAATTAAATGACTGAATTTTTGTACTAAAAAGACATACTGAAAATTTAAAATTGTGCTAGATATGTGTACTAAAATTTACAAGTGCCTCAAATTTAGTATTAAAGACATTGACTTGGCCTAAAATATTTAAAATATGACATCAAATGTATTAGATCAGTACTAAATTTGGTACTAAAAATCTTCAAAGCTCTCGTATTTTGCACCAAAACATATTTTAGCAAAAATGAATCAAACCATTCACCAATTTGGCATTTTTTATTTGGTATATTGTACTAAAATTTTGTTCTAAAAAACAAAAGTACTAAAAATGTCTACTAAAAAGTTTTAAGGGTTTCAAATTTAGAATAGGGCTTATAATATTATATAAGCTTTATTATATCCATACTAAATTTAGTACTAAAACTTTTCTAATTATAGGACGGAAGATATTTCACCGATATTTTGCAGTAAAAATATAGTAAATTTAAGTACTAAAAAGTTTCTCAATTTTAGTACTGAAAATTTTACTTTAATTTAGTACTAAGCAATTTATTGTAATTAAGTACTAAAAATTATCTGAAGTTTACTATAATTTAGTACTAAAATTATTTAAAATCTAGTACAAAAAATTTATTACTAAATATTATCTCCAATCCATATTTACCATGATCTAATACAAAGCATTACCTCGAATTTATTACTAAAAATTATCTCAGATTCAGCACTAAAATCTGAAAGGTAGTTAGACTAACAATATTTCCAATAACTACATTTTGATTTATACACTAAAATTAATAAATAAATTTATATACTGGAAAGAAAAACTCTGTAAATAAGCTATCGATTACCAACATTAATCTAAAAATCTTTTTTTGTACCTAAAACAAGAAATACATGCCAAACTACCATACATTTCACTTACCATATCGAATGTGAGTGACAAAAATCCAAAGCTGATATTATCTGACGGAAAAATTTACGCGCTTCCTTCGGCGTCAGTCGTCCCTTTTTCACCAAATAATCGAACAGTTCACCACCAGAAACATGCTCTAATATTAGATATAAATACTTTTTGTTTTCATAGACATCGCTCAAGCCCAAGACATGTGGATGATCAATCAATTTCATAATAGCAATTTCACGTTCAACCTGAAAAATGAGAAAGTAGAAAGAAAGGAAGAAAGAAAATGTGTTATTAGCTACGAAAATTGTTGAAACAAGTAGAAAAGGGATGATTTATATACGAAATTAATAATAGCTATAGACGCAAAGCAATTATACTATATGTCCATATACTATATATGGTATATATTTTTAGAAATATGTAATTAGACATATTGGTTTATAATTAAGGAGAGTTTCTAGTAGCAAAGTCACATAGTTGCACTGAAGTACATATATATATATATAAATATTAGTCTATGAATAACTAGTGTTTCCGGCATAAGCCGTGTTATAACATTTATTGTTAGTTACATAATTATATTCAAATATAACAATTTAATCTCCCACCATGAAATTATTTTCATATACATAATATTGCTATTTATATAATTTCTATTTTATTTAATATTATAATACACTGATTTTCACCAGGGAGCCATTAAATTGCTTAAACTTCAATTAGCTTCTCGTTTGCCTAATTTCACAAATCTCTAATGACCTCCAAATGCTGCTAATTATGAATACTTTTTGCCGCTCTTCAGGGAAGTGGCCTACTTTCAGGCTTATTTAATTCAATAGCATTGGCTTTCAATTGTAATTAAAATGATATTACGTGTTATTGCTGGTGCGTTATAAATAAAACTAGGCTTTGGGTTCATTAGCCTTGCTACATTAAGTTCATTCAACCAGATTTGTGTGAATTCAATTAGTGCATTCATTGCGTAACGAAAATTAATTGCTGCTTAAGTTAAAAAGGATAACAATTCAATTTTTTCATAAAAGCTGAAATAATAAAATAATCTTCTGATATGGTTTATTACAACTTATGCGTAAGCAAAATGCATAAGACATTTTTTAAAACAACCCAACTTTTTCACAACAACTAAATTTTTTCATAACAACTCAATTCTTATACAACAACTCAACTTATACAAAAGTTGAGACAAACGAGCGAAATTCTCGAATAAAGTTTATAGTAAATATTTATGTAAGAAACATATGCGAGTAGACATCCAATCCTTTGTATAAGTATGCATATAATATATGCAACCTCAGAAAGGCTTATTTCGAGACGTTATCTTTGAGAAAGCATTTCTCTATGTTTTGCTTTCTTTACTCTTTACTCGTATTAATCGTGTATGTGAATAGCTGTGAAAGTAGCTTACGTAGTACTTATTTGTACGTATGTTTAAATGCATGCTTCTAATGTAAAGGGTTCCATTAATTTCGAATTTTCCTTACAGTGAAAAGCTTTCAAGTGAAATGAAGTTATCGAAAAGCTGCTTTCGGTTCGGTTTTCGGTTCGGTGTGTGCAAAAAATTACTATTTCGTGACCTAAATACTTAATAATCAAAGCTGATAAGGATTTTACGACAAGCAAGGCGACATCAAGTTAAACAATGGCAACGTCGGTGAAAGATTGGAACAACATTTAAGGTAGGACAAATTGAAGTTTTTATGATACTTTTTCAAAGAAATGTCTTTGAAGTGAATTTTCACATAAACATTTTCATTGAATTTTGCTACAAAAGTGATTTATGAATTTAATTTGCCATTTACTTACTGCCTACTTCCCGTCAACAAAGGAATTGCTTTTAAATGAAAAGTATCAAGCGTGAAAGGTCATTAACCACAAAGCTGTGCGCAAGTAAAAAATAGCGCTATTAAAGCGCCACCACCCACAACTAGTTTTTTCCGATTTTTTTTGTGGTTTTTTCATGTTTGTTTTCCTGCTTTATTATCCTCAATTTCTGTTAGTCAACTATAGGAAAACACGTGTCACTAATGAAAATTTATATCCGCTCGCACACAGGCAATCCCGCACAAACAATAGTGTGCGCATTAATAAACAGAAAAGAGCGAAAAACAAAAGCAAAAAGTGCAGACAAAGCCAAAAACTAAAAACCGAAAACAAAAGCAAATATTCTGTAAAAAAAATACAGTGCCAGCAGAAATATATTGCTACCCTTGAGAATAGCAACAAAAGCGCTGGGCTTACTGCCACAAATAACAATAAAAAATTTATATACACACGTACACATAGACATATGTGTGTTTGTTGTAAAAAAGGGCACAAAAGCCTGGCATACAAGCGATAATCGAAAACTAGCCGAACTAAAAATATTTGTCGAAAGGATTTCACTGCTGAACCGCAGTCAAGCGTCCATGTGTGTGCCTGCGTGTGTTGCTGTGTGTGAGGGCCAAATATTTAGTTCGCGTGCAAATGTCGATTTTTCGGCCAACATGCAGGCTAACCATTAAACAGTTAGCAAGCAAAGTGGGGGGAAGGACACTGCATTTTTTATGTTTTTATTTTTTTTTTTTAGGTTTTTCATTTTATATAATGGGAAAACATCAAACAATGGAATTGGACATATGTAGTAACCAATTGAATGGCTGGTGCTGATGGTTTTGTTATTGTTATTGATGGTGGCCTGAACCACGTTAGCGCCTAGCGGGCATGTGTGTGTTTTATAAGCATAAAAGGTGGTGGGGAAATATAAGAGTTTATATATGAAATTCTATGAGGGCAAATATGTAAAACTATTTTAAGCTATTTGGAAAGTTGTGGTAAAGAAAGACCTTATGTAAACATGTAACTTAGCTTTAGTAATATATCTTCTTTCGAAGCCTTTACGGCTCCAAAATAAACTTTTCTCAATACTGCACAGTTCTTAATAGCACACCGGAGACCATAATACTAAACAGTTAGCTGAAAAGGTCTAACAGTCCTTTACGCCTTCATGTAATTATGTAAGGTTTTCTTTCCTCTATGGGATATGTACTATTAAGTGTAGGGCTTACAGAGTTTCGTGCCAGTTATGGATTGAAAAAGATTTATTACCCATAGCCATTATCGAGCTGTAAATGCAGTCCCATCCTATGCTCAGAAAATAATCTTCTTGATTTGGTTTATAAAGCCTAAGGCAAAATCAAATGAATAAGAATTAAATTTTGTGTGACAACTCAACTTTTGTATAACAACTCAACTTTTATGTGACATCTTAACTTTTACATAACAACTCAGCTAATAAAATATCTATTTTTACGTATGCGTAAACAAACGGATAACAAATAACTTGCTGACGACTCAATTTTAAAAACAACTCAACTTTTACATAACAAGTCAACTTTTGCATTACAACGCAATTTTTACATGAAAACTCAACTTTTATATTACAACTAAACTTTTGCATACAACTCAACTAATCACATAAACTTCTGATCTGGTTTTTAAGAACTTAAGAGTTAACAAAATTAATAACAACTCCACTTTGCTTACAACTCAACTTTTACATAACAACTCAACTAAGAATAATTATAATTTGAAATTGCATTTTTTAAGCGCAGTTCCTATCGAATTCCAAATTTTGTTGTGTTCTGAAAAAGTTCCTATTCACAGATGGCTAGATAGATGATAATCAACTATAAAGCAGTTTGGCTTAAATTATTCAAATTTTTTCTTTCATAAATGGCCCTTAGATCGGTATTTATTTATAGAAAAATTGTTGATTACTGATTTATTGCTCTTTTCCAAACTACCTGAAGCTAATAAGTTAGCTTTTTCGATTTCTAAATATCATTTGTTGTTCTATATTTAAATTAAGATGGCGCTAGGGTCGGTATGTGCATGAAAACTATGTTTTAAGATGGATTTTACTTGAAATTTATACAACTTTACCTTAATTACACTCACTATTCCTCTATTAGATACACTTTATTAAAAATTTAGAAGACTTTAGTCTTTTTTCTTTATCCTTTTCGAATTTTTGAAACCCAGAGAAGGCCGGAATCACTGCAGCAGTCGATCATAATTCTTTCTAGCGCTTTTTGAGATCTTCTCAAAAAATATTTAAGTTTTTTCAAAATTTACTTTATATTCGCAAATACATATGTACAAACGTAACCTCAACATTTTAAAACAGATAATACCATAAGCTCTTTGTAAGTTTAAGTGATTTTTATCGAATTTACTATATTAGAAATTAAAAATATTTGCGATTGATACAGATTTTTAAATTGGTATAAATCGATTTCTACTAATCCTTAGTATAAATCAAAAAATACATTAAAAATGCAGTCAAGCAGACAGCGAATCACTTTCGCAACAATATTATTTTTTGTGTGCAATGAAAAGACATTAAGCTACTTGCTCACAGCATGCTTACAACTTCTTCTAATGTATCGCGCCTTCGCACTGCACATTAAAGCAACCATTTAGCCGACATGGCGTATACGTGACATGAATTTGGCGAACAGCGCTGACTATAAAACAACAGCGCAAGCTAGAAAACCAAAACACAAGAAGACTTGCTTGCAACTACTTTTGCGTGTTTGCGCTAATGACTTATATCGTTTACACTATCATTCGTGTCGCAGCCGCTGCCCCGCATGGCGCTCATTCAATTTTAAATGAATGCTTACATGTCTGTCTGTCTGCCTGTCTGCAGCTGTGCTATACATTTGCTGACATTATCTATTTTTTATTACTTCTACATTTTTGCTGCTTTTGCTACTACGTTTCTACAATTTTCGAGCTATGAACTCACCTTCATTAACACCGATTCGCTGAGCTTCTCGCGATTGATTATTTTAATGGCCACCTTACGACCGAGCACACAGTGTACGCCCAACTTAACCAAGCCTAGAAAGAAAGCGAGTAGGAAAATACAGATAAATTTGCATATAGACGTATATATATATCGAAAACTTAAGTGCGAGTGTAAGGAAAGTGAAGCGCGCGCTACAGGAGAGAGTCCATTTTGGCGAAAAATCGAAATATATTCGTGGCTTGTTTATCAAAATGACACACAAAATCACATGCGCACTTGCACAATGCACTGTGGGCAAACCAAATTTATGCGGCAACAACAAACAATTGTTGCCACAATTTTTCAAATACACAAGCCAACGCCAATTCCACACATTCGCCGCTCATTCCGCAAGCAATTTGAATTCATGCGCCAGCGGAGAGGCTTCTGTGAAATTGGCATAGAGCTGGGTATTTTCACAGTTCAATGCATGTCTGCTTGCTCATATATACATGTGTGTATATTCTAAGATATAAGGACATAGAAGAATTGAAGACTAGCTACATATTCTCACTTTTCTCCGCACTCTTTAGCACCAACTCTGCTAACACTCATTTTTTCTTTAAATGTTTGTTGTTATACCCTGGACAAGGGTATATGAAGTATGTCATAATGTTGGGAATACCCAAAAGGCAACGTCAGAAACTCTATAGAATACATATGAGTATATACAGATATAAAAAAAGATCAGTGTGACGAGCTTAGTCAATTTAGCCATGACGGCTTGTCAGACCATCTGCATATACTCCAACAAGTTTCTCAGTTTTTGAGATATCGATCTGAAGTTTTACAAACATAACTTTCTCTCTAAGAAGCTTCTTATTCGTTGAAACTGTGGATATCGCAGCACTCTAGCATATAGCTGTCATACAAACTGAACGATCAGAGTCAAGTGATTATTTGGAAAAGTTTAACATTTGGCGAGATATCGTAACGAAATTTTGCAGAGGTTATTGCTCAAGGAAACGCTACAATCTCTGAAGAAATCATTTCGGATCGGATGACTATAGCATATAGCTGTCATACAAACTGAGCGATAAAAATTAAGTGCTTGTATGGAAAACTTTTTCATTTGACAAGATACCTACAACAAATTTGGCTTGCGTTGTTGTCTACAATAGTAGTGCAATCTACGAAGAAATTGTTAAGATCGGAACACCATTGCATATTGCTGTCATGCAAACTGGCCTGTCAGAAGCAAATTCTTTAAGAAAACTATTTCTGTGAGGGGTATGAAGGTATTAAGGGTATTTTCTGTGTTTTTCTTTTATTTTTTTACTGTTTTTTGTGTGTTACTATAGAACTCACCCGTCTGTCCCTTGCCCAGCGTCTTCTCCAGACGATAAGGCCCCACAAATTGGCAATTTTCCGCTGTCGTATTATTTTCCTTCTGCATCTTGTTACCGTTACTTGCTGTTCGTGTTGTTGCCGATGCTGCTCTGCACAGTAATCCAGTTTTCGCTGTTGCTCTTGTTGTTGTTGTGGCTTTTGTATGCGCCTATGCCGCTTCACTGCTGCTTCTACTACACTACTACACACACAACGCAACGCTGCAAGTTCCATACACACACTAATGCACGCACCTATACACACACACCAACAACTGCTGCAGCAACTTCTTCAAACACTGTATGGGCGCTTTCTAAGCACGTTAGCCGCCCTCCAGCGGCTGCTTTCTAGCGCTTTAAGCAAACTCACCGCTTTTCAAATGTTTGCTTAATATTGTTTTTTGTTTTTGCTTTTTCGGTTTCGAGTTGTATTTGTTTCGCTTTTAAGCAAACACTTTCGCGTGTATGTGCTTGTATGCTTGTATCTGCATATGTATATGTGGGTCGTATGTGTGGGCGGTCCGCGTGGGTCGGCGCAGCTGCTGCATAAACACCAGCGCTGTAGTTATGTGGGTTAAAGTTCGTTTTTAATTACTTTTTCACTGCAGCTCTCGTGGATTGTTGCTGCTGTTGTTGGTATTGCATATCGTTGGCGCTTTATTGGCCTTTCCTCTTGCGCTTCCGTACTTACAGTTATACTGCAATTGCATTTGTTTTCATCACTTCTTTGAATTCTCGCTTTAGTTGCTGCAGCGTCGAGCGCTCACAATCGCTGCATTAATTGGTTTTGCGGGAAAAAATTGCTTTCGAATAAAAACTGATTTCGGCTCTTTTCATATTCCTTTTTTCGTTGCTTTATCTGCAAAATAGAATTTAAAAATAGTTATTGATTAGTGAAATGCTGCAGTGTGTGATATATGAGCTCGTTTATTTGATTTGGTGGTGTGTTGAAATGTTTTATGTATTTATTTTCAAATATGTGTATATTTATATATTTTTGGAGAGTTTTGATTTGATTTTGTATATAAGTGACTGGCATATTTTATCTACTAATCTTTCTTTACTAAATTTTGGTTCAAACTGTTCTATTTTTTCGTTTCGTTTGTAACCTAACCTAATCTATGCGAACCTAACCAGACACGGTTCAGAGCTATGATAAATTTAGTAGCAGTAGTTCCAAAACATCTGCTATCGAACAAGCGCTTTGATTCGACTTAAACCGACCGATTTGGTTCAGAAAATGAAACATTCTTGGCTTATTTATTTGATTAAATATATATTCTATTAGCTAACCGAACGAATTTAGTTAACTTTTTTGTTGTAAAAAAGAAAAAAAAGCAGTTCCGCTTCAAACGCCTGCCGGATTTTTGACATGAATATGCCTCTCAGAGTCATATATTCAAAATATGAAACCATTACCACCATCTCTCATATAACATCAAGAAATGAGCTTGGAGGGTTTCATTCTCCAGAATCTACTCTAGAGTTCCTGCGATTCCGCCGAGACCTGGCTATACTAGTCTTATCACAAAGTGACCCGATGCCATTGATTCCTTAACCAACCCTGAACGCGCCGTAGCGCCTGATATCAGAATGTCACTTCTGTGAGTGAGGCTGCGCACCGGAGCAGTAAATCCACCGTTACCTTAATGGCAGTAGCCTAGGCTTGAAAAGACAAAGCAATTGTCAGAAAGCCTGAAACTGAAGTTGTAAGATAGTTTCTGACAACATACCGCTCAACCTACCTTCTCCCAAGCTTTGGCACATCCCTAAAGAAGCTTACTGCCTCTCTCCCTAAAGGACAGGACGTCTTCCCAGCCAAAACTTCTTCGCTGGTATAAGGGTAGAGAAAAAGCCACCAGTGTTTGGTTTGGTTCCATGATCCAAAGGGTATAAGGATTTGCGGTTATACGGAGATCCGTTCATTTGGATTCTCTGCATCTGATTGGAACATTTCGGGAATATCTATAGAGAATCCCAATTTTTGGAGTGGACTTTAGTGTACTATACATGCTGATGGCGTCGCTCGGTGGACGCTCTCGAGTTTTTTTTCAAGCGGGGTCTTATCTAGGTCCCTCGAAAACACAAATCATTGATAGAACATAATAGGCTTGATTATAAGTCGTAGAGCATCTGAGTACCACGTGTCTCATAATGGTTTAAATGAGGTCGCGTGCTTTTCGCCTCTGAATTTCATCCTTTTCAGCCAAGTTGTTCTAAGAACTGCTGAAGTTGTTATCTATATAATGGTCTAAGCCACTTTAATTTCGTTAATAATCAAAGAATTTTTTTAAGATCCAGCTGTGCTTCTGATTATGTACTCATAGTATAGTTGCTACCTTTTTCTTCTGCAAAAGTAATTCTTTTGAAAAAATCATCGCGCTTCATTTGCCTGAATTCTTTCACTCGATTAAATCCACCGAATAACAATCAAACCACAAAACAGAGCAAAAAAAAAAAAAACAAAAGAAAATAATTATAAATGAACATGCAACGTCTCAAAGCCGCATAATAAATGGGCTTTTTTAATAAATTTAATTAACCGAATTTAATGCGAGACGCCAAAATGAACAAGGCCACGCGGATATCTGCCGAAAACGCGCTGACTCGCTGCGAAAGCTTAAGTGTCTGCTTAAACGATTGGAAGATAAATCAAATACGGATGCAGCAAAATGAGCTGCCAAGCCAACAAGCAGACAAAAAATACAGCAGGGATTTCGCAAGCAGTGCAAACGAGCGTCAAGACGGTATTTCATTCCTTCATACATATATACGCTCAACACATGCGCGATTCATATAAGTGTATGTGTGTAAGTTATGAAATGCGAGGCGAAGCATAATGATGGCGACGAAATCTGTATAGAAAAACACCGCAAAGAGACGAGCAGCAAATTTAAGATGACGTAGACGACTTTAAGAAGTTGTGCACAAGTGCGGCACAAGTGGCGATAACGGTGAATAAAGCAGCACAAGTGCCAGAAGTGCCCGAGTAGCAACCGAAATTGTGTATGAAAATTCATATTATGGCAGAAATTTCGCTTGTGAGTAGTAAATAAAAAATGTCTGTGTATGTGTGTAAGAAAGTATATGCGCTGGCGAGTATGCTGTTATGCTGGCGTGCGTGTGTGCTGGTGTTGCTATTTGTTGGCGCAACTACTTGAAAGAAAGTCAATTTGCGTATATGGGGCAACTAGGTCGCATGTCATAAACACACTCACAACACACATATATATATGGAAACAATTTAAATATATTTATTGCGAGCATGTATAAATTCCTTCCACCTCACCGAGCATGCGAGCAGACGCCGACGGCGCACTCCAGCGGAAGGAAGTTGCCAATGGCGGAAGGAAGGCGAGACGCAGCGGTGGCACCGAAAGGCGAGGTGACGGAAATTCGACCGGAAAGACGGAAATAAGAAAGTAGTGGTGCGCTGGCAGAAATTAAAAAAATACATGCATGTTTATGTGTGCGTGTATGTGGTGAAATGAGAGCGAAAATATGCAAAAATGAACTGCCAATGAAAGAATGGAAAATGTAAATTAGTGTGGAAGGAGTTGAATGCAGCAATTAAGTTTTGGCGGCGAAAAAATTATAGCAAGACAAGTGTGTGGTTGGGTGGGAATTAAAAGCATGTTGGCGTAATTGAAAAATAAGTGTTGGTTGTGTGTGGACAAGAGGGAAAGGATTATGGAAAGGGAGAATAATTTGTATTTTAATGAAGCAGTATGTGTGCTGTACATCGTAATTGATAAGATTTTCAGTAGGAGTATATAAATTAAAATGAATAAGAAAATAAAACAAGAAAAAATGTTAACAAATACAAAACATTCCCTACAAGAACTTGATGTCGATCAGTCCTTTTGTATGGCAGCTATATGCTATAGTGATCTGGTCTGAACAATTTCTTCAAATTTCGTGAAGATATCTCGACAAATCAAAAAGTTTTTCATAGAAGAACTCGTTTCTAGTCGTTCAGTGTGTATGACAGCTATAGTAAACCGATCTGAACAATTTGCTCGGAGATCGTAGCTAGTTTTTGGACTACGGCTTATACCAAATTTTGCGTAGATATCTGGCCAACTAAAACAGTTTTCTATACAATGACCTAATTTTATAGGGTCCATATGTTACCGTAACCAATCAGAACAATTTCTTCGCGGAATGCAGTGTATCCCTATATAATAACCCATACTAATTTTTGTCAAGATATCACGTCAAATAAATAATAGTTTTCCACACAAGCACCAGACAGATTCCGAACGTTCAGTTTGTATGGCAGCTATATGCTATAGTCATTCGTTATCGACGATTTCGTCAAAAAAATAGCTTCTTGGGCAAAACAGAATGTCTGGAAAACTGTGGATATATATAGTTCGCTAGTACCGGAAAATGGTGGGCAACCTTTTTTCGGCAGATAGGACAATATTCCCCTTCTTCGCAGTAGATTTGCATTCCGACCTCGTATGTTATATAGTATGAAGCGAGCTCAACAAGAATATCAGTTAAAATGAGAAAAATACTGAAAAAGTAGGTTACCTTCAACCAACCATCCATATTTTCGCCAACTTTGGTCAGAGTAGGTTTTAAAGTACCTCTCAGATTTGAAATATTGCCACATTATCTTGATAAGAACACATTAACACTAACCAAAGAAACAAATTATTCTGTCGGTCACTTCACTTCAACAACGAGAAAACAAGCAAACCAACGGAATTGCATATTATAACAAAAAAAAAAAAAAAACAACAAAAGCAACAAGCCGCAATCATCAGTGTAATAAGCGCATAACACGAGACCGAAATCGGCAAGTGGCTACCCGCCTGAGAAATGAAAAATGTGTTGTGCGCCTAAAACGATGCTTTGAAAAATGTGAATCGGCACATGTTTACAGAAACACTTACACGACTACAACAGGCAGCTCGTGCGCTGCGGTTAGCTTTGAAAATGAGCGGCACATTCATAATGAAAAGCACCTGCCTGCCACGCCCCTTACAACACCGCCGCAACGGCGACGAGTGCACTCCACACATTGCACATGACATTCAGCAATTTACGTGCCAGTAGCAACAACAAGAACAACAGCCTTAACGGTTGTGGTAGTGGCAGCATGCCACAAACATCGAAAAGGCAAAATTTCCAGTTTCCATTTTGTTAGCTGTAAATAAACAGCAACAAAGCAGGCAAGGCTTCGCGTGAGAAAGGAATAAGGACATGCCAGCACACGACAGGCACACATACATGACGGTGTGTGTGTGTGTTAAGACAAAGGCGCTTGTATATGCATTGCATAAATGATGGCGGCTGTGTTGTTGCGAAATTCTCGAAAATTTTCTCAATGCGTACAAAAGCCAAAGTAAACAACAAAAATGAGCACAGGCAAGCAAGCAGGCAGCCATGGAGGCAACGACGCGCTGACCAGAGGCAGAGGCATGAAATGTTTAATGAAAGAAATTGAGGCAAGTAGACTAAAAGGCTGGCAAAAACAACAAAAACAGCAGTGGCAACAACAGCAACAGGAAGCGTAGCAGTGACAACAACAACAACTACAATAAGCGTTGCAGTGGCAGCAGCGACGCTGGCACAGTGAGGAAGCAAGCCATTACGATTTATGCGAGTCAAGGCAAGTTGCTTACGCTCTCGTTTTGCGTAATTTTTCTTTTATCGCTGGCAATCGCCATGCGTCTGCCCCTCTCGCCCCCAACACAGCAACTCTCACGCTTGCACATGCCGCTGCATGTGGGCTGACCTCTTTAAACACATTAATAAGCCATTTTGTTCTAATAAATATGCAGTGGTTTATGGGCGGCCGAGCAAGCAACATATGGGCTATATTTTTCTTGCTTTTTATCAGCTCGAGAGCGCTTTGCATGAATGTGAGCTGCGCGCATTTGCATGTGTTATGTTTATTTGTAGGTCTAAGTGTGTCCTCCTATGCTATATGCCAGGCAGCATATGTGTGTACTCATGTAATTAAAATTGCTTTAAATGCAATTAAATTGTGCGTGAATGCTTTTTAGTGCGGCGCGCGTGCTTTATGCTCTACGCTCTCTACGCCGCACTCTTAATGGTTGCAATTACACACATAGTTTAGCGTGTGCAACACGATACTAAATGCTGTGCTTTTTGATAAACTGCTTTGGCTATGGACTCTTTATTGACAATTATTTGTTGTGGAAATTGATTTAATTGAGTTGCAATGACGCGTGAAGTGTTTTTGCTTTGATGGCGGGGTGTTTTTTGTTAATTATTTTTATGGAAATTATTTCGATGTGTTGACTTTTATGGTGCTTTTTATGTTGTTAAGTGGAGCGATATAATTTTCACAAGCCCGGCTTTATTTTTAAAATGTCAATAATACTCATTTTGATCGTTCAGTTTGTGTGGCAGCTGTAAGCTATAGTGATCCAATGTAAACAAATTCTTCAGAGACTGTAGTATTGCCTTAGTCAATAATCCGTGTTAAATTTCTTGAAGATATCTCGTCGAATGAAAAAGTAGTCCATACAAACACTGAATTTCGACCATTCAGTTTGTATTACAGCAATATGCTATAGTGGTCCGATATAGTCCATTCCAACAAATATACAGCTTCTTAGTAAGAAAAGGACGGGTGTAAAATTTCAGATTGTTATCTCAAAAACTAACGGGCTGGTTCGCACATATACAAAGTGCCCTTTAAACTGACCCATCAAACTCGAGATAAAGACCTTTTTATAACCTTTTATGCTGAAAAAAAGAAGAAACCTTCGTATGTACGGAAGCTATAATACCCATTAGTATACTCTATACAGACTATTTTAGATTTGTATTTAAGTTTATAACACATGGAAGTCAACGTCCGATGCTTCTCAAACTGATTATGCGTTACGGGAAGTCAGTTATTGAATTTTATGACACCTCGTTCACAAAAAATAATATTTTATTTCTTTAAACAAGCTTGCCACACACATATGATAAACGAAAAAATTTTCTAACTGTAACGAGTGAGGCTGCGAGCAATCAAATTGCGCTACATGCAACATGAGAGCGCCATTTACGCCAGCAGCCAGCAAAATGGCAGACACACCTGAGCACCATTTTTTCCTCTTTTTCCACATTTATAACAGTTAAATGTGCGCGTTACAAAACAATTCAAAAGGGCCCCAACACCGTTATCCAGCGGCGTACTAACGGTAGCTTGCGGATTCCCAAAATGGTAATCAAACTTTAATGTAATAACGGCGCTGAAATGCGAATTTGCATAAAATCCTCGCTTCTTTTTAATAATGCGACATTTCCTATTTTTTGCTTGCCGCGCGTTTTCGTTCATTTCAAAACGAGATTGACACGAATTCACGCGAAGTGAACAATAAGTGAGGCGTGAATAATGCGGTGGGCGGCAAGCAGCAGGGCAGCTGGGCAGCGCTTGTGCTGGAAATGAGTTGAGAGCCTTGAAACTGTCAATCTATAACGAGTGTTTGCTATTGACGGTATCACTTTGATTGCTTCTAACCACGAACACACGCATACATGCATAGAAATCTGCAAAGGCAAGCTTTGGGTATGAAAACACCCTTTCTGAAATGACAGCGGCTGACAGTACACAAAGAATGATCGTCCGCAGCGCAGCCATATTTCATGTTAGCAATTCTAATTCTATTTCTTCTTCATCTGCTGTGGCAGCTCTTCTTTCAGCTAAGCTGCAAAATTCATTTTTTTCACTGTGGGCAGTTTGAAGCCACCGCCAGCTAAGGGAGGTCCAACGCCCTCACACACCGCTCATTTCACAGCGCGCTCAACATTGAGAGGGTCGCACAGTTACTTGTGGCAGCTGGCAAAAGGGACCAAACACGCTTTAACACTGCATGCTTGTTGCCGCAGTCGCTTTACAATTGGCCATGTACGTGCTCTACGCGGCGTATACGTAACATTTTGTACGCCTTCATGCATGCCGGCAAGTGTCTGTGTAGTGGTGTGAGTTAATCTTCGGCATAACGTTGAGTACTTTGAAGTTGCTAAAACCCAATTACTGTCGGTGTTGTCTGATGGTTAACAATAACAACAACAATGTTTACTTACTGGTAATGCGGAAAATAGCATGTCGGAAAAAGGAATTCATAATCAAGGATAATTCGCTCAGCGGCTGGGGTTTAGATATAACTTAATTTCTTTAATTCGCTATTATGCTCTACCCAAATGCATTTTTTCTTACTGCGTTGAAAATCACACGCATTACACTTAAGAAAGTAGGGTTTTTTGGAAGTATGAAAGAGATCTTTAATAAATCTTTTTTTAAATTATTTTTTTTTTAGATTTTACTTACAGTTTCAGATTCAGGCTTTTGGACTGGGTGTAATATTTAGAGTTGTAAACTGCGCAGAAGTGTCCAAAAAATATTGCCTTGAGTACTTATTCTAATATACTTCAAAAAATTTTAGCAAAGCCACACACCATTTTTTTAAGTTATTATAAAATGATCATAATCATATTTTAAAGAAATTATTTTTCTATGAAGATATCTACTATGGTGACCCAAAAATTTTATCGCTTGGTTCTCTGAAAAATTGGGCCTTAGACACCCCTCTCATCTCTTCAAACATGAGCTCTTAATTTAATGGGAAGTTTCTCCGCCATACAATTTTATACTTTTTTCTTAATATCAATTACTAAAATTCATATCACTCTTTCAACTACTTTAAAAGAATATCTACTTTCATAGATATTAATAGTTGAAGTTTGTTTATGTTAAGCGGAAATTTTTTTCTCACGAATTTTGTAACTCAGTGAAAAGAAAACATTTTGAATTGCAAACTTCTTTTAGAGTGTTTTTCATTAAACTAAACTCGTGAGAAAATATTGCTCAAAGGCCATCAATTTAATTTATTCAAGAATGTTGCCTACCTGTATGCTTATTTTAGCAAAGTCACATACCTATTTTTAGTGAGCTTGTTACACAGAGACTATTTCGATATTTTATTTTTCTACTTTTTCATTTAATTTAAGTTATTTTCGAGTTTTTGATTAAATATATTGAAAACTTGTGAAAAAATATTGCTTCTAGAGGTATTCTGTTAATTTACTGTAAATTGTTGCCTACCTTTAGGCGTTTTTAAGCAAAGTCACGCTCCTACTTTTAGTGAATTTATTGTGAAGTTATCATAATCATGATAGATGAGTGAGAACATACTTTATTTCATACTTTCTACTTCAGTTATTTAATCCTCACGGATTTTCGTATTATTTTGTAAATCAATTTGATATCAAGTACTTAGAAACAGAACTCAAGGGTATAAAAAATATTTTTCTGTTTCCAATATAGTACCCAGTGCCTATTAAATGTATAAAATAACAGACTCTTACATAATTTCATTACTACTCCTCATTCACCTTTATTATTTCATACATAATCTAGCATTCATCGCTGTACTTTTGTTCTTATTGTTATTATTGCAAATGAAATTAGCTGTATAATAATTTTATTTGAAATAATAAGTAAACATATTTATATACAGTTCAAATGCGAATAATTTCTTTTGACGTGCTCTAACTCAATTAGTCAGCATTTCCTCAACCACGTCAACCACAGTCAAACAGCACAGTCGCCCAACTCGCCGCTTTCGTCATTTAGATTTTATAAAATAATGAGTGTGCCTTATATATGTATATACACATAAATAGTGTACAACTCTTAATTAATTAGCACAATATTATTGTAGATATCAGGCAACTTACATATATTTATATATACATATATAAATATATCCTTTCATATAAATTTTTTGCAAACTCTGCTAGTTTGTATAGGCAGGCTGTTTTGTTTCAATATGAAATAATGGTAAAGCACTAAATTCAACGGATCGTAAAAGTAAGTGAATTGAAAAGAGAAACATCAGAGTTGCGGTTAACTTTAGGGGGGAAAGCGACGAGCGGTCAAGGTTATAATGGCAGCAATGACTGCGCTGGTGTGTCGGTGCGCTGGTGTGTGTGTGTTTGTGGGTGCGGTCAGCGGTTACGAATAGCCACTGGCGGGCTATGTGGCTTCCAGGGGCAATATGAAAGGGGCGACGTGAATGGTTATTTAGGTGTTCAATTGGTTGAATGTGCAGCCGAGAGGGTCGCTGCATGCTTTTCGTCGGTCGGTTAACTGCGCCGAGCTGGCCAGCTAGTTTGCCGGTTTACTGGTTAGGCAGTTTGTTTTGTGTTGACTTTTTATTATTTTTTTTTCAGTTGCTCACTACTAGTTCTACATATAAGTAGCCTAAATGGAAAAAGGATGCGAAAGGCATAAAAAGGATGTACTCATATTTACCGACGCTTGCAGCCGCCGTGCGCAGAATAAATTTTGATAAGCAATCGCTTTTACTCAAACTCAGAAACAGCTTTCAATAAACAGCGATGGAAAGTGGTCTGAAATGATAATATCTTTTTGAAATGGCGAAAATTTTGCCAAACACACAGCTGCTAACAGCAGGCAAGCGAGTTAAATCTTTATTTTGCCCGAGTCATTGCCTGAGTTAAGCAGCAGTTTTGCAATCTTACTCGCATGAACAGCTAAAATTTTACCGACGTGACGGGTAATACCATAAATGGGTGTTGTGATAAATTGACAATATATGAATGTTAGTTGGTTGATAAGGTGGTAGATATTGCAGTTGGTTGAAGAGAGGGCATCAAGTTGATATTGCTGATATGTATTTTATGGAATATTAGTTTATTGTATTGTATTGTACATAATATATATAGTTTTCTTAGACAATTTTAAAGTGCGAGAGATTTTTAAGATTTTTTTTAAGTCAGAATGTCTGTTTTTTGCATTTTCTGAGAAACTTTACTGTGGTGTTATATACATACATTTAAAAATAGAAACATCAACCAAACCATAAAGCCTTTTTACGTGTTTAAAAAATCTCAAATTTTGATGTTGAATTTTTTTTTTTTAAATTAGGTTTTTTTCGAATTTAATTCGAAATACAAATCAATATTTATAGACAAGTATAGACCAGTCATAGATCTTTTCATTAACTACAACATTGCTCCATAACTTTCTTCTATAGGACTCGTAGTTTTGCCGAAAATCGATATAAACCGTTTTTAACCCTTGAAAGCTCAACCACATCCGTACACTTTCTTTTCCCGACCTCAGACCGGCCGAAAATTATGTTGCCTTTAATATTTGTTATTTTAATTATTTCGTAAACTATTTGAGAAATCAACATTGCCATTAACCAAGCAAATATTAAAGTGCGCCTAAAGGTATACTTCTCTAAAGGTTTGCAAGGTGTAAAAATCAATTAATTTAGCAAACATATTAAGTAAATTTTGTAGAGGAAGCCAAAAAGTATATTTCTTTTAGATTTTTAAAAAGTTTGATTATTACAGAATTAACAAAAAATTAGACATTTTTGTAGTGGAACCGCGCCTAAAGGTATACTACTCTGCAATATCGTTTCAGCTGCAACTCAAAGCTCATTTCTAAAAATTTCGTGAATGCAGTTGGTTATGTATGACATCAACAATGACTAAAAATATTTCAGCTTTATTCCTCAACTCTACTTTATTCACTTTTAAGGTCACGTATTTCTGAGACAAGTCAGTATACTAAATGAAATTGTTTAATCGATAGAAAAGAAGAACTTTTCATTAAAAATGTGGAGAGTGGTCAAATTACAGTTAGAAATTACATCGTAAAACTTTTGGCTTGTCATTGATTTATGTATGTGAACTTTTCAGCGCTTTAAGTGAAGTGATGTAAGCTTTGACTTTCGGAAATCAGTGTTTTCTACATTACTATAGTATATAATTCACGAAATTTGTGATGGCTTATTGTTCAAGGCAACGTTAAAAACTCAGGTTGGTCAGATCAGACCCCTATAAACATATAGCTGCCATACTTGGACTACTCACCGATATTTTTTAAATAAGCGGGAGTATATCTTTTTTAAAGCTTATGTTTTGGCTCACCCTAGTATACATACAAATTCCTTTATTATGATATGAATCTTGTTATATGTTTGTTTGTGCTCAACAACATGCTCGTGTTGCATGTGAAACTTTGCTGTGATGGTCATTAAAAGTTGACGACAGCTTTCCTGCCATTCACATCCTGCATGTCCTGTGTTGCACCTGTAATAAGGCAATTATGCCGCAGGCAAACTGAGACAATTTCATTTTATTTTGCCACACAACATCAACATCAACACTGACAACATGACAATCGCTTGCAATAAGCACAGACACATACCCACGCACATCCACACAAAGTTCGGCTTTAATAGCCACTCATCGACAAGGCGCTTATTGTTGCCACACACTGCGGGCCAAATAAATATTTATGTTATGCAATGAGTGAAACTGCCGTTGGTGTTGGTTAGCCAGCAGCTTTAACGGTGTTGCAGTGAAGGCATAACTTAAATAAACTAGCTGATAGCAGTCAAAGTTAAAGTTATAACCGTAAACATAGCGGCAAGTGGCTGCTTATTGTTGGACGCTGCCACTGATGGTTGTCACAGGGAAAGCTGACGCGCTAAATTGCGAGCGGTTAAATTGAATTAAAATGTGTCGAACGTGCGGTGAACGCAACGGCGCTTGCAGCGAACGCCGTTGCCTGCAAAAGCTGTTGTGTTTGTGGAAAAGAACCACAAATTTGTAAACAGCGGAGAAACCGCAAGCGTTTAAGTTCCTTGCTCGCGAAAGTGACACTTACACGCCTTTGTATTTATAAGATTAATATAACTCTGTATATATGTCTCATTTAGTATATGTATTATACATACTTAAGCTTTGCCAGTAACTACCGAAAGAAATGTAGAAATGCGCCTAAAACTATACTTCTAATCATTTCACTTCTTCGGGGATTTTAAATATTTTTGAAAAGAAAGACTTTACTGTTTTAAATATGCAATAGTTGGATAAATATACGACTTATATATGAATCTAGGTATATACATGCCCACATATATATACAAAATATAATCTCCAAGCTTTTAAAATATCTGTGAGAAGTGATTTTAGGCGCTTTCACACATTTTCTTCATGAGTTACTATGTACATATATACTACAAATACTATCATATATATACTATATACATATAGCGCTAATTACATTTGGCTGGTTTTATACACGAAACTTCTGGCTGCAATGTCATAACCATATTTAACCATATACAAATGCATAGTACGAGTATATTTAAAGGCCTGCAATTTATCTGATTTTCTGACTCGAGCGTGTGGTTATTATATAATATGCGTAATTATGAATGCTTGTATTACACTTGTAAAAAGCAATATAATTATTTTAAATGCAATTATCTCTGGCTTTGTAAAGAAACCATCAGTACTTACAGGGTGACTGGATACCTTTTGAACTCGTTGAATCATAAAGACTTTAGGGCGCTTCTAGCGTTCAATAAAGTTTATCTTTTGTTACTTAAATTCGTACTGAATATCGTTCCTTTAGGGCCTATGCCTTTTATTAAGTGTCTTTTACAAAGTGTCTGGATCTGGAAGATGACGAAAGCCAATCAACTCGGAACTTCTTTGAAGTTTTTTGCGAGAATAAGGTTAGGGAATCTGGGCTTGCATTTAAGCAAAAGAACTACCTGGTATCAGTATTCGACTGATTTGTCAAATTCTTTTCCTAAATATATAAAGCCTTATTTCATTAAGAGAAAATTTGGGTTGAAAAAAATATTGGTATTGATCAAGATCCTACCTTTGTATCGGAAACTACCTATTAGAGTTGAAAATATATCTGTAAGTAGTCTATATAATCCCTCTTTTTCGGAGTAGAGTTCACAGGAATATCACTATGTCTTGGAACTCATTGCAGGTTTATCGTGAAATAGTGAAATAGGATAATTTTCTTGAATTGCTGTTATCTTTTATCTTGGAAGACACTCTAGTGGGTTGGTAGACGGAAGGCGATTTTGATATCTAGTGTTGTAGAAAAGACACCACCTTTCACTCGATTTTCTAGTTCAGAACCATCCGTAAAGATGCTGATAACTGCGACTTCGGTCTACTATTATATTGAATAGTAAAAACCAAAAAAAGTTAATATATGTACATATTAACATACAAATTCTAGTTATATTTTTCGACTTTTTGGAAGCAACAGTATTGTTATAACGGCTTTCTCGGACCAGTGAAAATTAAGAAACTTTTTTTTTAACCGTTTTCCTGCTTTACAGTGAAGAATATGGAATGATGGCAGGTAGTCTATGAGGCGTCTGTTGAAATATTTCAAAGAGCTGATATGTGGCGACCGAATGAGGTCATGAACTATAGAGTTGTCGAATATCATTCATGCCCATTTAAAAAACAACGTGACAATTTTTAATTAAATTTCGATTTCAATTAATTTTTTAAGCAATTTTTGAAATCATTGAGGGAATTTATTTGGTAAAAAGAAGAATCAAAGCAGTAAGTTAGTGTTAGTGAGTTAACTAGGTGATGAAATAGAAACGAATGGAATAGACTAGTATTAAACGCGATTCAGTGTAATAAAAAAAAAATAAAATACAAATTTTAATGAAGGGAATTTTAAAGGCTAATTTTTCCAATTAAAATATTTGCAAAACAAGCACACTTTGTATGAAAAAATATGAAAATATACCCACGTCGGCGAAGGTCAAAAGCGGAAAATTAAAGCTGAATCGCTGACAGCATTGCCACACTGGTAAATAAATGGCAACGCCAGCCAAAGAAACAAGCACTTCAAAGGAATATTCACACAGGATAATAATGTCATTTACCTTTAAACAACATAAAGGGCATAAACAAATAACAAATGAACAGCCAGAAGACGGCGCTGAAACGCGAAGGAACAAAGGCTGAAGAGGATATATGTGTGCGCTTGTAAATATGTATGTATATGTGTATATGTATGTGATTACCAACGAGTGGGTAGGAATGTTAAGTACTTCAAAACAGAAAAATGTGTACATATATTTGTAT
Organism: Bactrocera correcta; assembly: GCA_027475135.1. NCBI lineage: Eukaryota > Metazoa > Arthropoda > Insecta > Diptera > Tephritidae > Bactrocera > Bactrocera correcta. The sequence continues at coordinate 107,375,836 of CM050323.1, forward strand.
GTGGTGCGCTTGTATGTATATATTTTTGTAAGCATTTTTTTGTGCCTTAATTTTGCCCGCAAAAGTATGCCTCGTTTTCATGTGTCTGTGTGGGTAAGTGCAAAAGCATTGCGAGTAAAAATATATGAGCTTGACTGCATGAACCTGAATTTCTATGCACTTAACTACATAAATACACACATACATGCACATATATATGCAAAGTTGCATATTTTTAGACGTGCAACATTTCCATATCGGCACTTTTCTATATAAGCAAATACTTGGCATAGTATATAAATTATGAGCTGAAATTCCCCGTTGTACAGCGCAGCTAGACACAATTATTTAGCGCAAAAACGGCAACAACAGCAAAAACCGAACATTTATAAGTCTGTATGTGTGTGTGTGGCAAAGGCAGTGAACAGACATCAAAGTGCAACAAACTGGAACGTCACAAGTGGCATGCAAACTAGCAAAAATCTAACGCATTAAAAAGCGATGAGAAGGTGGAGGAGGACGAGGAGCGCAGCGGTGTGAGGCAAGGTGGCTGACACATAGAAGTCGCTTAATGACAGAGCGAGCGTAGCAACATTATTGACAAGCTAGCGGCGGCACAGGCAGAGGCAGCAGAGTTGTGGCAGTAGTAGGCGTTAGTGAACGTGAGTGTGTGTGTACATGCAATATATTTGCATGTGTATGTGCGCTTGTACGCAAAGACAGCAAAAAGCGCACATTCAAATGACATGCCGACATGTTGTTGCATGTTTCATACTTAAACGCACGTCAAACATGCCGACGACTACAAAAACAATAACAACACAGAGGACAAACACATGAATACGCGCTTTGACATGCCAATGGA